>CM077157.1:81744791-83042260 GCA_039583875.1 Platanthera guangdongensis
ATATAGGGTACCAAGGAAAGGACCGCCACTAAGGGGGGCAAGATCAATTCCACCCCCCGGGTTGGAGGCGGGAGCAGAGGCCTCGACCACCCGATCAAGAAGAGGCTATAAGAATAGCCATAGGGGAGAGGAGGAGAGTTGCCAGGAGGAGGAGGAGAGAATGTAGGGTGGAGTTGCCCTACTACGACTTCCATCAGGAGGAAGGGCACGCCACAGCTACGTGCCCGGAGTTCCTTGAAATGAGGGGAAACAGGGAGCAGCAGCAGTAGCAGGGGCGTCAGGAAGTGAGGATCGAGGAGGTTCTTCCTCGGGTGGAGGAGGACCGTTGTGAAGACCGGTTGGATGTTGGGACCCGAGGAGGGATCAGAGTGATCCATGGGGGGGGGGGGGGGGGGTTAAGGCTTCCAAGAAGGCGAGCCTCCACACCATGTATCGCCGGAGCGTTGGCTCCACATCCCAAACCCCACCCCCAGAAGAGAGGATCACCTTCTCGAGGAGCGATATGGCGGATCATGAGGATCCTTTTTGCGATGCGCTGGTCATCCAAACAACCATCGAAAATTCTACCGTCTCCAGGATCCTCATTGATAACGGAAGCTCTGTCAATGTCGTCTTTAATAAGGTGTTTGACGCGATGAAGGTAGAGGCAAAGAGGTTGTTGGCCTCGAATGGGCCCTTGTTCGGATTTTCGGGGGAGTGGAAGGAAGTGGAGGGAGGAGTAG
The DNA here is from genome assembly GCA_039583875.1 of Platanthera guangdongensis. Taxonomy (NCBI): domain Eukaryota; kingdom Viridiplantae; phylum Streptophyta; class Magnoliopsida; order Asparagales; family Orchidaceae; genus Platanthera; species Platanthera guangdongensis. The sequence continues at coordinate 81,745,514 of CM077157.1, forward strand.
GCCTCCATGTCACCCTGGGGGGGGGGGGGGGGCAGTCCAGGAACTACAGTTTTGTCATCGTAGATGCCCCCAGTAGCTACAACACCATCTTCGGGAGGCCCCTTATTAGTGCCTTCCGCTGCGTCCCCTCATCGTTCCATCAATACTTGAAGTTCAATGCAGAGGGGATCCAGGTTAGGGTCAGGGGGGACCCCAAAGTGGCGCGGGAATGCTACGTCACCGAAGTGAACTCCATCTCTTGGAAGGAGGGAGCCGAGGAGATGGAGCGAAGGATGGAGGAGGCGGACCAGGAAGTTGGCAGGAAGGAGCTGGAAGAGAAGAGCTACACCAAGGTTGAGGTGGCAGGAGGAGATCGGGAGGAGTTGGCCGAGGCGATGGCCGTGGAAGAATAGGTGGAGGCGGAGGTCCTCATCCCATAGGAGTGGGATGTTGAAGAATGGGGAGAGCAGTCCAGGTTGGAGGCTGCGGAAGAGGTGGTGGAGCTGGAGGTCCTCACCCGAGAAGGCAGGGTGGAGAAGGTCCGCGTCAGCGGAGGTATGACCCTGGAGGCTCGGGGCAGGATGTTGGAGTGCATCCAAAAGAACGTGGACATCTTCGCATGGAGCGCCTCGGAGATGCCGGGGGTTGTGGCTGATGTGGCTTGCCACCGCCTCAACTTGGACCCGGGAACACGCCCCGTCCAACAAAAGAAGAGGTCCACCACGGACAAGCTGGCAGAGCCCATCAGAGAGGAGGTGGCGAAACTCCTCAAGGACGGCTTCATATCCGAGATCCAATACCCCAACTGGGTCTCAAATGTAGTTATGGTGAAAAAGGGGACGACCGGTGGCGTATGTGTATCGACTTCTCCTTGCTTAATAAATCTTGTCCAAAGGACTGTTATCCCTTACCTCAGATCGACGTGCTGGTTGACTCAGCCGTTGGTTTTTCTGTAATGAGTTTTCTAGATGCATTTTCAGGTTATCATCAAATCAGGATGCACCCCCGGACATCAAGGATGTCTCGTTCATCAAGGGGGATGGATGTTACTGTTACAAGATGATGCCCTTCGGGCTAAAGAATGCAGGGGCGACCTACCAGAAAATGATGGATATGGTCTTCAAAGAACAAAGGGGGAGAAACCTGGAGGTGTACGTGGATGATCTCATGATCAAGAGTCAGGATGTGGACTCTCACCTCCAGGACCTGGAAGCGACCTTTGCTACTATGCGCAAGTACAAGATGCAGTTGAACCCCCATAAGTGTGTCTTCGGGGCTAGCAGGGGAAAGTTCTTGGGGCACCTCCTCACACCTGCAGGGGTCGAGCCGAATCCCGATAAGGTCAAGGCTATCATGGAGCTGGGGTCGCCGCGGAACACAAAGGAGGTGCAGCGGCTGACGGGGAAGCTGACAGGGCTAAGTATGTTCCTCTCCCGGGCTGGGGAGAAGTGCTCCCCCTTCTTCAAAACACTAGGGGGGGGGGTAAAAAATTCGAGTGGACCAAGGAGTGTGAGGAGGCATTTCAGGCCCTTAAGATGCAGTTGACTCGGGCTCTGCTGCTCCAAGGGCCAAAGGAGGGGGAGAACCTGTTTTTATATCTCGGGGTTAGGGTGGAGGCCTTAAGCTCTCTCCTAGTTCATAAAGAGGGGAAGAAGCAGCTCCCTATATATTACGTGAGCCAGGTCCTGAGGAAGGCCGAGCTCCGGTATCCAATTTAGGATAAGCTGGACTTCGCCCTGGTCATCTCAGGCCGAAGGCTGCGGCTCTATTTCCAGGCACACTCAATCCGAGTGGTGACTGACCATCCCCTACGCAACATCTTTAAGGGGGTGGAGCATTCTGGCAGGCTGGCCAAGTGGTAGGTGGAGTTGAGTGAGTTCGACCTCTCCTTCGTCCCTCGCCTCTCGATCAAAGCTCAAGCGATGGCCGACTTCTTGGCTGATTATGTGATTGAGGTGGCGGAGGAAGAGCTCACTTGAAAGATATTGTACCTAATCACCTAGAGGGGGGGGGGGGTGAATAGGTGACTTAAATATTTTTAACTTTTTAGGCAGAATTCAGATTCTATCACATAATTATAACTACTTTTACACAACAATCAATCAACAATCACAGCAAAACACATGCACACAGTGAACACCCAGGTTTATAGTGGTTCCCCATGTTTTGGGTACATCCACTTTCCCCTTCGCCTATCTATTCGTGTACTAGATTCGGCCAAACTCCTCCACTATCTCAGATCCTCAGATCTTACACTCAGAACCCCAAAACATGCTCCTACAGCTCAGGCCCAAGGCCCTACAACTCAGTCTTCTCCAAAGACCTACATTCAGCTTCTTCACAAAGCCTACACTCAACCACAACAGGCCTACACTCAGCCACAACAGGCCTACACTGAGAGAATTAGATCTCCTACACTCAGGCACACAGGCCCTACACTCAGCCTTTATAATTACAGGCTTACAAACTCAGATCCTTAAGGATCCTACAAGATAATATGAATACAAAATGTAAACCCTACAACTCAGAGAAAAGAGAGAAGAGTTGTGAGTTTCTTGATGAGTTCTTGGAAGAACTCAGCTGAGATCAACCTGACTTGGCTTTCTTCAAAGCTTCTTGAATGTAGAACACAATAAGATTGATCTCCTCTGCAGTTGATCCTTGATCTCTGCTTCTTAAGATTCAGAACAAAATCTGAACCCTTCTTCTCAGCCTGGTTCAAACGGCTGACTTCTTGGATGGAGCTCTCTCTCTCTCCAACTACTTAGATCTTCACTTGATTCTTCAATGAATAGCTAGATCTTCTTCTTGTTAATGATCACTTGAACCTCTTCTTCTGTAGACAGTATAAGCCTATATATAGGCCTTCTTCATGGTAACCGGCAGGTCCGGTTCATAACTGATTTCTGACAACTCTGACAGGTGCAGTAGACAGGCTGGAATGGCAGCTGTCAAGTCATCCAGTCAGTTCTTGAAATAACTGTAACTGTCTGAAAGTGTCGAGACTGTCTGTCTTTAAGTGTCGACACTTATAGTCCAAGTGTCGACACAAGTTGACTAAGTGTCGACACTAGCCTTCAAGGTGTCGACGCAACTCCTTGTGTTATAGAATTCACTTCTCGACACAGCTTCTTCATCATGTGTCGACACTGATATTGAGTGTCGACACAACTCCTTGTTCTTCAGCACTTAGTTGAATTCTTGTAAGTGTCGACACAACACCTTTGTGTCGACACATCTTCATGTGTTGAACTTGTTCAGTGTCGACACATCTTCTTGGTGTCGACACATGCCTTCTGTGTTGATACTTGCTGAGTGTCGACACTGCTCCATGTGTCGACACTTGTACTTAAAATTTTGTTGAACTTTGCTAAGTGTCGACACAACATCCTAGTGTCGACACTTTCTTCAAGTGTTGAGTCTTCTGCTGAGTGTCGACACATTCTTCATTGTATCGACACTTATACTTAGACTCTGCTGACTTTTGCTGAGTGTCGACACAGCCTCCAAGTGTCGACACTTTCTGATGTAGACTCAGTTTCACTGGGTGTCGACACAACTGCTAAGTGTCGACACAGCTTCACTGGACTTTTCTTCATTGAGTGTCGACACTTTCTGTCTGGTGTCGACTCTGTATCCCTGGTGTCGACACAAGTACTCCAAGTGTCGACACTGCTTGCCTGGGTGTCGACACAAGTCTTCTTAAGTGTCGACACTTTGCTCCTGGGTGTCGATACATGGACTTAGAAACTTTTTCATCTTTCCTGCAAATACTTAACCTGCACAAGTAAACTCAAAAATACATCAAATACATTTTGATGTATATCATTGAGTAGGGTGAGGCTTCTTTAAATCAGGTACATTAGAACCAATGTACCCAACAATCTCCCCCTATTTGGAGAAGTCATAACCCTTAGTTAATGATATACACCATACAGAATAAAATCATAGCATGATGTAAAGCAGGATTATATAACAGGGCATACATTAACATGTATTAATCAAAACATGTAAACACAGATATCATCTCAGAACAATTATGAAATAGATTTATAACACATCACATTGTTCTAACACTTTGTTATATTCATCAATCAAAAATTTACAGAGTGTTTTAAAAACAAAATATTACAACTGTAAACTTAAGATAAATCTATTCTAATTCTGATCAGCCTCCTTAATCACAATTCCTTTTCCTGATTGTACTTTGGCTTGTACAGGGGCTTCTGCAACTTCAGTATCAGCAGGCTTTTTCCCTTTCAGATCCTTCTTCTTTAGCTCTTCAACTTTAATCTTTTGCCTCTCAAAGTAATGATATGGCTTGGGAAAGTACTTGCTAGGCTCCTGAGCAGTAGGAGGTAGCTTTCCCATCTTTGCCTTCCTTCTATATTGTACTATGGCTTCTTGCCTTGTCTCATGCTTCCTCCATTCTAGTTCAGAAAGCCATTTATTTCTATCTTGAATTTTATCTTTGGCAGCCTTCCATGCAGTTAAGATAATGTTTCTTGAAGTGGGGCTCCACTGCTCAAAGTCAGGTCTTTGTTCAGCTTGCTCTCTGAACCTTTTCTTAGACAATCTAGCTTCCTGTTCTTTCAAAAAAGCTTCTTGCATAGCCTCAGATACTGGCTGAACCACCTTCTCTATGATGACATTGTCCTTTCCCCAGGTGGGCTATACATGGACTGTATATCAGCATGTATCATATCAAAATCTGGAGGAGGGTAGATTACTTGAGCCACTTCAGGTTGCTCCCCTCCTAGATATGCAGGATGTATCCCAGATTCTGCTACATTGTCATCATCACATAAAGGAGGATAACCAAGAGTAGCTCTGATAGAATTAGAAATCCACTTGGCATGATCAGAGTTAGCTTTGACTAGCACCCTCTCCCCCTTTATGACTTCTCTTTCCATGTGATCTCTTAGATCATCCTTTTGAAATCTGACTTGGTTATCCAAATAGTTGACTCCATCTTTAAAAAAAGGTTTCAACCTTTGGAGTTTTTCAGTGATCAACTTCTGAGAGTCTTGAATTGTAGAAGTAACATCAGTTAAACTCTTTTGCAGTGCTTTATCAAACTCTGCTTTAGCAGTAGCAGTAGAAGTTGTCAGTCCAGTAGCTATGTTCTTCATCTCTGTGACAATTGCATTGTGTGAAGCAGTCAAATTATCATTCATTCTGATCTGGTTCTCAAGAACATACCCTTGCTTCAGTGCAATGTCATCCACTTGGGCTTTTATTTTCTCTTGATGAGTAGCTAAGTAGACTACTGCATTCCCTCCCTCGTGGAAGCAGTCAGTCATCTCTTTCTTATTTAGATTCATTTCAAATCTAATAGACTTAATATCTTGGGCTAGATCAAACTGTAGAGATTTATGCCCCTCATCCACATAGGTTTCTATGGCTTTCCTATGCTCATCAAGCTTGATCTGCATAGCAACCATCATGGAGCTGAAATCTACAGATGGTGCTGACTGCAATGTAGGCTGAGGTATAGGCTGTGGAGCAATAGTTTGCAAGGCATTCTTATAATTCTAGCTCCTCTTAAATACTTGGAACTTCCTTTTCATAGCTCTTGCAGCTTCCTCATCTTCAGATGCTGATGTACTTGCAATATCTACCCTCTCCCTAGGTAGCTCCTCAACTTCTTTGGGCTTCTCAGGTTCTTGCCTTGCTGTTTCTTCATCAAGTATGACCTGCTCCCCCTCAACTTGGGACTTCTCCCCCTCAGCAGCAGCACTTTCCTTGTCAAAGTCTGTTTGATCCAGATTGAGGAAAAGATCTTCCATTGTATATTCTTGTGGAGAATGGGCTGGAGAAAATCTTTGCTCATCTACCACTGGATCAGATATAACTTGAGCTGTAACAGAAGTGTCCTTCATGACAACATCTGGGGGTTGACTATCAATCTGAGATTGTTGATTAACATTATTTAATGAATCAGTCAAAACATTATCCTCTATAGGGAAATCTAAAGCATTAATCTCAGTGATTACCTCAAGAATGATATGGGTGGCTCTTTCACTTTCAAGAGGAGTTGGCTCTTCCACAACTAGAGGCTCCCCCTGGATTTGATCCTGGTGTATGGGGCTAGCTGGTGGTAGCTCCCCCTGCCTTTCTGCAGCATCTTGTTGAGCTGGAGACTTCCCAGCATTCCCTTCTACATCCTCATCAGGAGTAAAGACAACTTGCTCTTCACTACCAGAGCTGCTAGATGAAACCTGAGCCACTGGGGCAGGCTTCTTCTTCTTCTTTTGGGGAGTAATTTTCTCTGGTGTGGGCATTTCCTTGGATAAAACCCTATCCCATCTGGAGAAGAGTCTCATGTCCATTTTCCTCATATGATTGATTTTAGAGCCTGCAGCTTGACTCATAACCTCTGGTATACTACCAGCAAGGTATAAACTTAATATCCTACCCAAATTGGGCTTCTTCATACTTTTCTTAATCTTATCAAAGACAACAACAGACCAATCTGTGTTCACTGTGAAGATTATCCTTGTCATAAGATTAAACATATGGGTTGAGACCCTGTCATGCCCTCCAGGCTTACTCAAGATCACTTTTCCAACAATTTCAGATAGAAATTTTCCCTGACTGTTCATGCCTTTCCTATTGAATACAGAACCAATTTTCATCTTTGAATACAGGCCACAACATGTTAGTGCATCTCTGGTTTTAGAAGCAGTAACTTCTTCTTCTTCCTTAGTTCTTGGTAACTGAAGTACTTTCCTCAAACTTTTTGGTGAGACCTTCACCTTTTTACCATGAACCCTAGACTTGATCTTGAATACAGTGTCGTCTAGGGTTGCTCCATTGAAAAATTCTAAAACTTCTTTCTTCCAAATCTTTGTGTGCTCTGAAACAAGAAATTCTAACCCTGAGTCTGCAACTAGGGTCATCACATCCTTGATCTCTTGTTCTGCATCGTCAAATGCCTGTCGCACCAGTTCATAGCCTTTGTTCACGTTCTCCTCAAGCTTTGGCGCCATTAGGGTTTGAAAAATTTGAATCAAGAGAAGAGAGGGGTCGACACACAGGTTTGGTCTCGAAACTTCAGTGAGCGTGTCGACAGACAATGGAGAAATTGATGGCACGGCCCCTCCTCCACCGGTTGAAGACGATGCTGATGATGCTGTTGATGATCCGGTTGCTAAGGCCATACGACTCAAGGACGTGAGGCGGCACGATGACGCTAACGGACGGCTACGCTACAACCTCCGCCCGCGCCGTGCTACCGCCACGGCAACGCCTTAGTTTTATTTATTTCCTTTTCGTGCACTTTATTTTATAATTGGAATATAAAATTATCCCATGCTTATGTGATAATTTTATATTCATTGCATGTGTTGTTGTATTTTCAATTTGAACTATTTTAGTTTTGGTGTGCAATTAGCCATTCGGATGGATGAGATTAAATCTCCATCATGAAGGGCAAAGGCTTATTTGTAACTCCTATTAGCCATTCGGATGGATGAGATTAAATCTCCATCATGAAGGGCTAAGGATTATTTGTAACTCCTATTTAAAGGAGGCTATCATGAAGAGTTAAAGTAATTGGAAAAGAAACCTAAAACCCCCCTTGTGGAAATTTCGGCCACCATGGAGAAGTCCATAGCCGCCCCCTCCCCTTTGGTGTGAAGCCAAGCCTTGCCTCCTCCATCCCCGTTCGGTGCGACTCCGGCGTGGCTTCCTTCGGTGCGACTCCTTGGAAGAAGGTTTCAAACCATTCGGTGCAACGCCGGTGGATCCGTGGAGAGAGTGATTCTCCCACAGTTATCTCGTGTGAACGTTTTCCGGTTGGGTAATCTCTTTCCCCTCCCTTGTGTGATTTCTTCTCTTTAGTTGTGGTGGATTTCGCTCATCGTTTTCTCCGGATCTTTAATTCAATCGCTGCAAGTTTTGAATCAAAATCGCCGTTGCAAGGCTTTTATTTCCGGATCGGGTGGATCCTATTTGCTTGAGCGGATCTTGGCCTATAGCCTTGGTCTTGCTCTCAAAAAGGAGTGGCAACCTTTGTGTTTTCTTGGGGAATAATCCGACTCAAATTTCCGATCGTTGTTTTCGAGTCGACCATTCCTCCTTTGTTGTTTGTGCTGCGTTTTGTGATGAGGAAATATTGTGGGCGATAGGTGCTGTGTAGGTGCGGTAGATCTATGACGTGTTGTGCGTAGGGAGAGCGTTAGCTTCGCGGAGCTCTCCGTTTCCGGATAACCCTACATCAATTTGGTATCAGAGGCGGTCGTTTCAACTCCCACGTTGAAAATATCCTCTCTGCATTCCTTGTTGGTCGATCGGATCTAAAAAAAATCAAAAAAAATTATTTCTGTGGTCTGCCAATAGCGGGCTGAAATCTTTATTTTTCAGCAAAATTTCAAAAAATTTTTTTTTTTAACGATCTACGTGTTATTCACTTTGGGAATATATAAAAATATCTTATTTTCAATATAGCTACAGCCCTAGGAAAATTCATCTTGCTCGGGGCCTCCCAAACCTGAATGCGCACAAGGCTAGGAACGGAGTACGCAACCCCGTCTACGTCTAGTATGGCTGCGAACGAGCATGGTGATCCCAACACCGCGGCTATAGATGGTCTTCGTGCTGAAATGGCTGAGCTTAGGAACGTCTTAGCCCAGATCCTACAAAACCAAGCTAGGCCACCCCCGCCACCCGTTAATGTTGACCGGCCCAACCGGCACCAACATAACTCTGATTCGGATTCTGATGGGGACTCTCCGCGGGTGCCCCCTAGAGGACACCGCCCCGAGCGAGACTTTGACATTACTAGGGTCATTAAGATAAATGCCCCCACGTATGATGGCATGGGAGACCCCCAAATCTTCCTTAACTGGACTGTGGATATGGAGTGTTACTTCGAGTGGCACAACCTGACGGATCCCCAAAAGGTCCAAGTTGCCCGGATGAAGTTAACAGGTCGTGCAAAGACGTTCTGGCTGAATGAGGAGCGAAGATTAGGAACCGGACACGGAGCCCCCCTTATAGGTTTGCCAGTAATGAAGAACCTGTTGACCGATCAGTACGTTCCTGCGTACCATCGGACACAGATGTTCGATGAGCTTGCCACTCTGCGGCAGGGCTCAAGCTCGGTAGCTGAATATATGGGTGAACTTAAGGACCGAATGGTGCGATGTGACCTTAGGGAGATCCCCGAAGTCACTTTATCTAGATTTCGAAAGGGCCTTAACCCCGATATCCAAAGGAAGCTCTTGCGATATGGGCATACAGACTTGAACACGACTTTCAATGCCCCCTTGGACATTGAAAAACACCTAGCCTCTAAGGCTCACTCCCGTTACGCTCATGCGAAGCACAAGTACACCACTGGGGCATCTTCTTCCACATATCCTGATAAGGGAAAGTTTAAATCTACCGAGTCGAAGTCAATCGTGATCACCGCTAGGAACTCCAAGAACCCTTCGAGTGAGCGTGTCCCTATCGGGAAGGTTAGCAAGGCTAACACCACTTGTTACTCTTGCGGCATTCAAGGCCACTATGCCTACGAATGCCCAACAAAGACAAAAACTCTAGCCTTGTTAGAGCCAACTACCGACCCTGACGATTATGTATACGAGGCCGCAGAAGAGAGTGACCCCGAAGGAGTCCCTAGTGACTTAGAAGACGATCACCCCCTTATGGTGATGCATTGTATTTTGACCACTCCTCGTCCATTAGATGATTGGAAGAGGACGAGCATATTTTCTCTGATTTTTAAGAGTGGCGAGAAGCTTTGCAAGCTGATTATTGATAGTGGTAGCTGCGTGAACGTCATATCTGAGAACGCCGTAGCACGTATGTCCTTGATCACGGAACCACACCCGACCCCATACCAGGTCGCTTGGATCAACAAGCTCTCTGTACCCGTTACCAAGCGATGCCTGGTCCCACTCTCATTCAAATCCTACATTGATGAGGTGTGGTGTGATGTCCTTCCGATGGACGCTTGCCATGTGTTGTTAGGCCGCCCTTGGCTATACGACCGTGATGTTACACATTTTGGTAGAGCCAACACTTATGAGTTCAAATTCAATGGCAAAACCATCACTTTGAAGCCGACCATCCCAAAGGAGCCCGTAGTCTTGGCTAAGGACACCACTATCCTGGTAGAACGGAAAATGTTGAATCTCATTGGTAGGAAAGAGTTTGAGAGAGATCCGTTCTTTGATGGAATTATGTATGCGCTAGTCCTCTTAAGTGCGAAGCCCGATTCTAGCATTTTAGATGAGCTACCTAGTGAGTTACAGGTACTGTTGGAAGAGTATAGGGACGTGTACCCGGATGAGTTGCCGCCCACGTTACCCCCGCTTAGGAATATCCAGCATGCGATAGATCTCATCCCGGGGTCTTCCTTGCCAAACCAGCCCCATTATCGACTCCACCCCGCGGCTCACCTAGAGTTGCAGTCTCAGATCGAGGGCTTGCTAGCGAAAGGTTTTATTAGGACTAGTATGAGTCCATGTGCTGTACCAGCCCTACTTGCCCCCAAGAAGGATGGTACATGGAGGATGTGCGTTGATAGCCGGGCTATCAACAAAATCACCATCAAGTATAGGTTCCCCATTCCCCGCCTAGATGATTTGTTGGATGTCTTGTCTGGAGCCACCGTATTCTCCAAATTAGATCTTCGGAGTGGCTATCACCAGATTAGGATACGAGAGGGCGATGAGTGAAAGACAGTGTTTAAGTTGAAGGATGGTTACCTGTTTAGGAACGGGAAGCTATGTATTCCGCAGTCATCGTTACGACTACATATTATATGGGAGTTGCATAGCGGAGGGTTGAGTGGCCACTTCGGTAGAGATAAGACCATTACGTTAGTCGAAGACAAATTCTATTGGCCAAAACTGAAGGTTATGGTGGGACAGGTAGTGAGTAGCTGCCGCACATGCCAGGTATCTAAGGGTAGTAAAACCAACGTAGGATTATATACACCCTTGCCTATTCCTTCCATGTCTTGGGTCGACGTTAGTATGGATTTTGTATTAGGCCTCCCCATTACCCTACGCCGTCACGACTCAATTTTTGTAGTTGTGGATAGGTTTTCAAAGATGGCTTATTTCATCCCGTGCAGTAGGATAAATGATGCGTCTCACGTCGCTAAGCTTTATTTTAAAGAAGTCGTTAGTCACCGTGGAGTGCCCAAGACCATAGTGTCAGATAGGGACGTAAAATTCACTAGTTATTTTTGGAAGACTCTTTGGATATTAATGGGAACGAAATTATTGTTTTCCTCTGCCTATCATCCCCAAACTGATGGGCAGACGGAAGTGGTTAATCGGAGCTTAGGAAATTTGTTACGATTCCTCGTGAGTGATCACAAGAGCACTTGGGATCTTCTCCTTCCCCATGCCCAATTAGCCTACAATAATTCCAAGAATCGGTCTACGGGTCTGTCTCCAAATGAGATTGTCCACGGGTATAAGGCTCCTGTGCCGCTTGACTTGGTGTCGTTGCCCCCAACGTACAAGGCAAGTCAGTTTGCACAATCCTTCGCCCAGTAAATCCATGATTTACATGCACGTATACGGGACACCTTGACTACGCAATACGACTCTTATCAAGCGCACGCTAATTTACATAGGAGAGTATCAGACTTCAAAATTGGCGATCTAGTTTTAGTCCGTTTGGTTCCCAAATGCTTGCCAACTGGCACCGTTAAAAAGTTAGCACCAAAGCGCGCCGGCCCTTTTCGGATTATTAAAAAGCTAGGTGACAACGCTTTTGTTTTGGACTTGCCTGCTGATTGGGGTATCTCCCCCATTTTTAATGTTTCGGATTTAACGATGTTTGTGTCACCACCACAAGAGTTGATTTCTTTGTCGTCTTCTTCTCCCACTAAAAATTCTCATGGGTTGGGGAGTGGTAGTACGGATGATCTCTCTCTTTCGGTCCCCACAGGTATATCATCGGATGGTAAGTTGCCTTCTTTCCTGCCTACTGCTAATATGTTCCCCAGGTTTCCACGGACGTTCTCCACTCCAGAGATGATACTTGATGCTGAGCCTGTTACCACTGCTGATGGCGACACCCACCGCTTTCTCATCCATTGGCGTGATCGGCCCCCTTCGGATGACTCTTGGGTACTCGAGACGGAGCTGCAGAGTTTGGATGCCGCTCTCCTTCACGCTATCGCTTGGACCACGCAACGGAGATGCGTGCATTTGAGCGGGGGAGGATTGATGGCGCGGCCCCTCCTCCACCGGTTGAAGACGATGCTGATGATGCTGTTGATGATCCGGTTGCTAAAGCCATACGACTCAAGGACGTGAGGCGGCACGATGACGCTAACGGACGGCTACGCTACAACCTCCGCCCGCGCCGTGCTACCGCCACGGCAACGCCTTAGTTTTATTTATTTCCTTTTCGTGCACTTTATTTTATAATTGGAATATAAAATTATCCTATGCTTATGTGATAATTTGATATTCATTGCATGTGCTGTTGTATTTTCAATTTGAACTATTTTAGTTTTGGTGTGCAATTAGCCATTCGAATGGATGAGATTAAATCTCCATCATGAAGGGCTAAGGCTTATTTGTAACTCCTATTAGCCATTCGGATGGATGAGATTAAATCTCCATCATGAAGGGCTAAGGCTTATTTGTAACTCCTATTTAAAGGAGGCTATCATGAAGAGTTAAAGTAATTGGAAAAGAAACCTAAAAACCCCCCTTGTGGAAATTTCGGCCACCATGGAGAAGTCCATAGCCGCCCCCTCCCCTTTGGTGTGAAGCCAAGCCTTGCCTCCTCCATCCCCGTTCGGTGCGACTCCGGCGTGGCTTCCTTCGGTGCGACTCCTTGGAAGAAGGTTGCAAACCATTCGGTGCGACGCCGGTGGATCCGTGGAGAGAGTGATTGATGAGGATTTTATAAGTTTTGAAAATGATCCAAACTAAACTCTCAATTAGGCAAGTGCACCTATCGAAATTTAGTATAGGAAATATCGAATTTAAACTCGGGGACCGTTGAGTATTTGTACTCACAAGGACGAACTATTATTTTATCGATCGGAAAATTGGTTTTGCGAAAAACGAAAACGAACGTTAAATTAAGAGGAGAAATTCGATGAATAAAAGGCTAGCACTTGATCTAGAATCCCTTTGGGCTAGAATAAAATCCACGAAATTAAAGAGCACAAGCATCTAAATTATTAACTTTGACCGCGGAGGTTCCAAAGCTACGAAGCGCCTCTCTCGAGAATACGCACTCGACTAACCTTAGGTAGATCGATTAAGACCTCTCGGCCAGTCGAAAGACCTAAGCTTGCTTTAGGCGGTGAACCTCACTAATGGAGTTGACTCCAAGGCGGAAGAATTTTGCGTTCCTCTCTCGAGGGGTGCAAGAAACTCTCTTTATCCTTGAGTGATCTACTCGTATCCACAACCTCTCGGTAAATCTAGGATACGAATCTAAGATCGAATAAACATAATTTGCAACTTATGAATTCGAAGAAAGTTTAAATCAAAGATAAATCAAAGTTTAGAAAATAGAATGCTTGCTAAATTGAGACAAAAATAAGAATTTTATTCCATTCCAAAGTTCATCATAATCAAGTGCTAATTGGAAAATTAGCTACTCATCATGATGGAAGAATTACATGAAAGCATAAAGAAAGACATGATTAAAGAACGACTTGAAAATAAAGCTTACACTATGAAATGAAAATGCAGGAAAAGCAGTAAAGAAAATAGAATTCAGCCCCCAAAAAATCTCCCCTGGCCATCTGAAGCTGTCTGGAATTTATAGAAAAAGTTGCTGGGTGGTCACGCCCCTAGGTCACGCCCGTGACCTAGGGCGTGTAGGTCTCGGAACCGTCGTCTTCAAGTCTTCTGAACGTTGGCGCGAAACCGCCAAAAGTCGTTAATTTGCGGGTCACGCCCCTAGGTCACGCCCGTGACCTAGGGCGTGTCTTGACGGTTGTAGAAAAACGGCGGGAAGCAGAAACGGCGGGAATAACTCCGGCCGTTGTTGGAGGGGTCACGCCCCTGGTCACGCCCGTGACCGTGGGCGTGTCTTGAGAAAACTTCCAGCGCCTGAAACTGCAGCATTAAGTCGGCACGCCGGGCTGTCACGGGGTTAGTCACGCCCGTGCCAAATGTGTCACGCCCGTGACTTGTTGCAAATTGAAACTGCCGTTGACTGGAAGTCAGGGCAAAGCACTGGATGTCACGCCTGGAGTACACGCCCGTGTGATGATGGTCACGCCCGTGACCTTAGGGCGTGTACTTTTAATTGACGTGGCAGATAGTTCCTTTCACGCGCCGGGTTCTCGCTAGTATGGCACGCCCGTGACCATGTCGGTCATGCCCGTGACTCTGGCGTGTCTTTTGAAATATTATTGCTTTTGCCCAGTTTTGTCTCCTGGTCAACCCTATAGACTCCAAATTGAAATTTGCAGCCCAGATTGCCCTGAAATAAGAAATTTAGAAAAATTCAATAATAAAATTACAAAATATAATTATAAACTAAATAATTATTAAATAAAAATAACATAAAAACATGGACAAAATTAGAGTTATCAAATACCCCCATACTTACTCGTTTGCTCGTCCCGAGCAAACAACTTCACATGGAGAGTTGAAAAATTTTAACGCTAAAAATGAAAATTGAATATAAGAAGTAGAATGCGAAGTCTTATGCCTATGCTTGTAGTAATTATTGTAGAAGAACCTACTCAGCATACAAATTAGTTTTTTAATTTTCTAAAATGTGTTTCTACTTATTATTTTTACTTCAAAGATGGAAACACGATAAATCTTCGAATCATGTTTAGGGAGAAAGTAGCGTGTTTGCTAAGATAACATTGCACAAATCGAAGATCGGGATACCCTCCAAAGAAATCCATTAATGTCGATGGCCATAGGCTTGCCCTTTCACACTCTCGCCACGGCACTAAGTTAACTTATAAGCACAAATCAGTAGGACTTAAGTAGGTTGGAATGTAGGCTTAGGTTTTTGGTTTGGAAAAATAAAGATTAATGCGATGGGTAGACACACCAAAACCTAAAGAGAGCTTGCACAAAAGAAATAAATTGAAAAACTTCGCCAATTTTTTTTCAATATGTTGAATATTTTTTCAACTTCCTCTTTCTTTTTTTTCTCTTTTTTTTTCTCTTTTTTTTGTTTTTTGTTTTGTTTTGAGGAGAAGTGAAAAATAAAACAACTCTTGTATATTTTTTCAAAAGCCACCAAAATAAAATGGCTCCTAATCACACATAAACTGGTTTTATCTATAATTTTAAGCTCGGTTTTAGGTGTATAATTAGGATGCTTTTTAGGCTTTGGTAAAGTGTTGGTGGAGCTATATCAAAAGGAAGGGTAGAGGCTCAAATTGGCTTAGCAAGGGAGAAACGTTAGGTACGGGTGCAAAGGCTCAAACTAGCCAAAATAAATGCCTAAATCATTTTCATGCTAATGAGTTTAACCTATGCAAAGTCTTGAGAATAGCTAGAGGGCAAGTTCTAGACATCGAGAAAGAATACCTCTTTCTTGATCCGCGAAATATCTCTCTAGTAAACTTCTACACACTCTCCTAAACTATTTTTAGATTTTACCGGTTTCCAAGTAGAAGTAAAATAAACTATTTCTACGCATTCAGAAAAAGAAAAAAACTGATTGTATGCTGAATATTTAATTCTACTCAAATTCTACTAACATGTGCACTTAACTAGAAACACAGCATGACCAAAAGTTATACTACAAAATTCAAAATTCAATTAAAGCATCAAAAATTTTCTAAACTTCTGTAAAAGTTGAATACCTAGAATTTCGCATGTGAGTAAATAGAGAAATAAAGATCTCCCTAATTTTGAAAGTAATCTTTTTTTTTATTATTATTTTGGGATTTTTTTTTTTTGTAAAGTAAGCAAAAACAAAATTGCACAAAAGAAATAAAATCCTTTTTTTTTGTATATTTTGCTTGAGAAATATCCCCCCATACTTAAACAAGACATTGTCCCCAATGAAAAATACATAAATAAAGAGAAACGATAGGAGACTTCCCTGAAGCGGGTCATGCAGCACAAAAAAGTACCTGGAAGAGAAAGCTAAAGCAAAACATAATTTTTTTATTTATTTTACGAAAAAGAAAAGATACATGACAAAGGACAAGAAAATGATAAAAAGAAAAGATACAAGAGAGCGGTCTACAATCCCAAAGAAAAGAAAGCAGGCTAATCCTCATCGCTATGCTGCCGCGGCTCCTGATAGTGCGTCCGGAGGTCGGAAAACTCACGCTCAATACGTGCCATGGAGGAGGGTTGATTTATCGCTAGCGTGGTAAATCGACTGTCAAAACTCACAAATCGAGCGTCAAAATCGGCCTGCATCGTATCTAAGCGTGTGTGAAGAGACGCAAACTGACGATCCCAATAGCTCTGAGGGCCGGGCTCGGAAGAAGGGTCCTGCGGTGGTGGAGGAATCTGGGGAGAGTGAATAGTGCCGCTGGGACCGGCACCGTAATCAAGGCCAAGATCTCCACCAACAACTGCGGGGGGAATAGCCTCAAACTCTCCATCACGTCGCCGCGCTAGGCCGAGGGCCTGAAGGGTCTGGAACTGGATAACTTGCGGCGTCTGGACGCAGCTGAGGCGTGGAAGAGCATCCCAAATGCCGAGCTGCTTCGCGAGGAAAGTGATGAAGTTCCCGCCGTGCACTGCTCCCAACCTCGCATTTTCGGCCTGGTGCCGAAAGAAAATTGCGAGCAGATAACCAAGGTTGAGGGGGACCCGGTAAAACATACTATATAAATATAGTAAGTCTGCCCGAGTCACCACCCCGTGGCTATCGCCGCGACCAGAAATAGTGAAGGTAAGGAGGTTGTGGAGAATACGTAAGGCGGGAGAAATGAGTTGGCTGCCTTTGGATTTCTTTGGGGTGTAGGGGGCGGTGTCACTACTGATTTCCGCCCAAAAGGCGAGAAGGTTGAAATCGGTCGGGAAATTAGTAAGTAAATCGAGATAGGCGGGAGATTGGGAAAAAATCTCCGAGCAGAAGCCCATGACGACATTGAGCTGGTGGATGGTGAGCTGATGCACCATCCCACCTAGGCGAAAGATGATGAAGTCGTCATCGGCCGCCCAGCGGAACTCAAATGAAGCCAAGAACTCAACGGTGAGTTCAAGAAAGGCATGCTCGGAAATAGAGAAGAGGGAACTCCATCCAGGGGTGGACAGAAATCCCCGTACCAAATCCGCAGCTCCAAATGTGGCGAGTATCGCCCAATCTAAAATGCGGAACACGCCAAGGGGTTTGGCGCGTAGGCGCTCGCTGCGCTCATGCTGGATTTGGTTTTAAAAAAGGAGCATGGCTTCCGCTGCGGCGGGATCCGCGGGGTGCTCGGAGGAGGAAGTGGTGGAGCGAGGGTGGTGGCGAGGCATTTTGGTAGAGGGGAGAAGAAGGAAGGAATCGGGTTAGCAAAGGGAGAAGAGAAGGGTTGGATGGTGTGGAGGAAGAAGAGGGGGAAAAGGCCCTATTTATAGAGTTTTCGGGTTGGTCACGCCCCCCTGTCACGGGCGTGACAGGGGGCGTGACAAGCACAGGACAAAAAAGAAAAGGAATCCGAGGCTGCCAGCCTCGGATTCGCTGGTCACGCCCCAGAGTCACGCCCGTGACTATGGGCATATAAGGCGTGCTCGGCGCAGGAATCCAATGCGCTGGCATTGGATTCCAAGGCCACGCCCATGGTCACGCCCGTGACCATGGGCGTGTCTCATAAAAAAAATTAACTTAAGGGAATCCGAGGCGTTGACCCGGGGTCACGCCTCGGATTCGATGACACGGCCCAGGGTCACGCCTGTGACCCTGGGGCGTGTATCTGAAACGAGAATTAAATTTTTTTTTTTTCGTTTTTTTTTTTTCGGGCTAGTCACGACCGTGACTAGTTAGTGTCACGGGCGTGACACTAACTGTCACGGCCATGACTGGGCAGGAAGAGAAGTTTTCCAGCTTCTCTTCGTCGAACGAAATTTCGGGCTAGCCACGCCCGTGACCAATGATGGTCACGCCCGTGATAGGACCGAAAGACGAACGGAACGCTGCGCTCGACGAAACCGCTCTCGGGTTTCGCCCGACGAACTCAACACGGCTCGGTCACGCCCGTGACCAGTAGGTCACGCCCGTGACAGAGGCGTGTCGGAGCAAAAAAATTTTTCTTTGTTTTTTTTTGTTTATAAAATTTTTTAAGAGTCAACTAAACGATAATAAAACAAAAGTTACCGACTTGAAGAAACGCGTAGACTTGACGCTCAACTCCTTCGATCGTCACGCCGAAAAAGATGTCCTTCAAACCTGCGAAAATTTAAATTAAATTAAAAAAAATAAGAAGAAAAGATAAGCATGGGGTGCCTCCCACAAGCGCTTTGTTTATGGTCGTTGAGCTCGACCCAAGCGGGGTACTCGTTTATGGGTTCGGGAGGTTAATTTCCTCCCGGTACTCATTAGTAGTATCACCGACGAGGAATATCTTCAACCGGTGCCCATTCACTTTAAATTCGCCTTGTTCCGGGTGCGAGATAAGCACTGTCCCATATGGCCATACCTCTTTTATAATAAAAGGGCCGGACCATCGGGACTTGAGTTTGCCCGGAAAAAGTCGGAGGCGCGAATTGTAAAGGAGAACTTGGTCTCCCGGTTTGAAATCTTTAGGGTGCTTAATTTTTTTATCATGATAAAATTTTGTGCACTCCTTATAAAGTTTATTACTTTCATAGGCTAAGGAGCGCCACTCATCGAGCTCGTTAATTTGGAATTTCCGAAGCTCGGAGGACAAATTTTCATCTAGATTTTAAAATTTAAGCGCCCAAAAGGCGCGGTGCTCAAGCTCAACCGGTAAGTGACATGCTTTCCCATAGACCAATCGGTACGGCGTACAACCGATAGCGGTCTTGTACGCGGTCCGATAAGCCCAAAGAGCATCATCAAGCTTGACCGACCAATCCTTTCTATTAGTAGAAACCATTTTCTCCAAAATTCGTTTGATTTCACGGTTAACTACTTCTACCTGGCCACTTGTTTGAGGGTGATAGGGGGTGGCTAACCTATGTGTAACGCCATATTTAGACAAAACCTTAGCGAATTGTGCGTTACAAAAGTGGGTGCCCCTATCACTAACTATTGCCCGCGGTGCTCCAAATCGTGAAAATAGTTTTTTGAGAAATTGGGTCACGACTCGGGCGTCATTAGTGGGGAAGGCTTGCGCTTCCGCCCACCGTGACACATAGTCGACCGCTACCAAAATATATTTATTTCCATGCGATGTTGGTAGCGGTCCAACAAAGTCGATCCCACATAAATCAAAAACTTCTATTTCTAAAAATGTATTTAATAGCATTTCATCCCGGAGGGAAATATTACCTGAGCGTTGGCATTGTTCACAACGACTTACATGGGCGTGAGCATTCTTGAAGATGCTTGGCCAATAGAAGCCCGCTTCAAGTATCTTCCGAGCCGTCCGATTAGCTTTATAGTGCCCACCGGAGGGTCCCTCATGACAATGCTTTAAAATTTGTGCGCCTTCCTCATGAGAAACACACCTCCGCACTACTTGGTCCGCACAAACACGAAAAAGGAAGGGATCCTCCCAAAAATAATTTTTCAAATCAGAAAAGAATTTCTTCTTTTCTTGATAAGAAAAACCATTCGGGAGGAATCTCGCAACAAGATAATTTGCGAAATCGGCGAACCAAGGAGTGGGGAGGGTGATTACCTTATGAATGGCGAGAAGGCGCTCCTCGGGGAAAGTGTCGTCAATGTCCTCCTCCATGAGCTCCCCCGAATTTGGGTTCTCCAACCGCGAAAGATGGTCAGCCGCCAGGTTCTCCGCTCCTCTCTTGTCGCGAATCTCCAAATCAAATTCTTGGAGCAGTAAGATCCACCTAATCAATCGCGGCTTTGCATCTGTTTTTGCTAGTAAATATCTCAAAGCCGAGTGATGAGTAAAAACAATAATTTTAGACAAAGTGAGATATGAGCGGAATTTATCAAATGCGAAAATTACGGCTAATAATTCTTTTTCGGTGGTCGTGTAATTTTCCTGTGCGGCGGTTAATGTTTTGCTTGCATAATAGATAGGATGAAAGTTTTTATTTATGCGTTGTCCTAACACCGCACCAACGGAAAAACTACTAGCGTCGCACATTATCTCAAAGGGAAGCTCCCAATTGGGAGCGATCATGATAGGAGCGTTAATCAATTTTTCTTTAATAAGAGAAAAAGCACGCAAACAATTTTCGTCAAAAATGAACGGCGCGTCTTTTTCTAACAAGTGGGTTAGAGGCTTAGTTATTTTAGAAAAATCTTTAATAAACCGGCGATAGAAACCGGCATGCCCCAAAAAACTACGAACGGCCTTAACATTTGAAGGGGGAGGTAGCTTTTCTATAGTTTCAATTTTTGCTTTATCCACCTCTATGCCCTTACTAGAAATTTTATGGCCTAAGACCAAACCCTCCAGTACCATAAAATGGCACTTCTCCCAGTTTAAAACTAGATTCGTGTCCTCACATCTTTGGAGTACACGGGAAAGGTTTGCTAAACATAAATCAAACAAATCTCCAAAAACGGAGAAATCGTCCATGAAAACCTCCATGATATCCTCCACTAATTCGTCAAAGATCGCTAGCATACACCTTTGGAAGGTTGCCGGCGCGTTGCACAAACCAAAAGGCATCCTTCGATAGGCGAAGGTGCCAAACGGACAAGTGAAGGTTGTTTTCTCTTGGTCCTCGGGCGCGATTGGGATTTGAAAATATCCCGAGAGACCATCAAGAAAACAATAAAATGAGTGCCCGGATAGCCGTTCAAGTATTTGATCAATAAACGGCAAAGGAAAGTGATCCTTACGGGTGGCATCATTTAATTTACGGTAATCGATGCACACCCGCCATCCGGTAACGGTTCGAGTGGGAACTAACTCGTTTTTATCATTAGGAACTACCGTTAACCCTCCTTTCTTAGGCACCACTTGGACCGGGCTCACCCAAGAGCTATCCGAAATTGGATAGATGATACCCGCATCTAATAATTTTATGACCTCGGCCTTGACTACCTCCTTCATGTTAGGATTTAGCCGGCGTTGAGGTTGAATAGTTTTGTGAGCGTGTTCTTCTAAAAAAATTTTATGGGTGCAAAAGGAGGGATTAATCCCTCTCAAATCCGTGATCTTCCACGCAATTGCGCGGCGATGAAGTTTTAAAATATGAGATAATTTAATTTTTTCTTCATTGGTCAAGTAGGCCGACACAATAACCGGAAGTTTTGAATCCTCCGCTAAAAATAAATACTCTAAATGATCAGGCAATTGTTTTAGTTCTAACGCGGGAGGTTCATCATAAGAAGTTTTCAAACGATCACTACCAATGTCTAAAAGTTCAAAAATAGGTGCGTGCGTGATCAAGAGATTATCACTATTTTCATGAGCAATTAAATCTAAATGTTCTAAATCGGCATCATGATCAATAGAGGATAAAGAGTTTTCAGAAAAAAGAAAAGAGTTTTCTTCAAGAGAAGTCTCCAAATAATAACATGAGTCGTCATTTGAGAGCGAGTTTTTCATAGACGTGTCAATAGTAAAGGTAACTTCTTCATCTCCGACTCTAAGGAGAAGTTTCCCATTACTAACGTCTATAATTGCGCGCGAGGTGGCAAGAAAAGGGCGACCGAGAATGAGTGGGACCTCGGTGTCCTCTTCGATGTCAAAGATGACGAAATCTACCGGAAAGATAAATTTGTCAACTTTGACAAGCACATCCTCTATGATCCCCATATGGAGCTTGACAGACTGATCCGCCAATTGAATGCACATTCTTGTGGGTTTAGGTTCTCCTAATCCCAACTTCTTAACTAAAGAATAAGGCATTAAATTGATTGAGGCGCCTAGATCGGCTAACACACGTTTTACTAATAAATCACCAAACAAACAGGGAATGGAGAAACTACCCGGATCGGGTAATTTCTTAGGTAATTTATTAAGTAAAACTGCCGAACACTCCGCGTTCAATTGAACCGTGGAGATATCCTCAAGTTTCTTTTTATTGGATAAAAGATCCTTGAGGTACTTGGTGTATTTCGGCATTTGTGCGATTATTTCACAAAACGGTAGATTAATTTGGATTTGTTTAAACATGTCCAAAAATTTACCGTGATGTTCATCCACCCGGTTTTTTTGCATTCTAGATGGATAGGGAAGAGGTGGTCGATAAGCTTTTGGTTTATTAAGAGTAGAAGGCTCAGACGAAGGAGAAGATGGAGAAATTATTACCTCCGTATCAACCGGAATTGGAGAAGTATCAACCGGATTTGGAGAAGTGGTTACCTCCTTCCCGCTCCGTAGGGTGATGGCTTTTGCATGCTCCTTGGGGTTGGGCTCTGTATTGCCCGGTAGCGCTCCTTGTTGACGATCGGAGAGCATTTTAGCGATTTGCCCGATTTGTGTCTCCAAACTTCGAAGAGATCCGGTGAGATTCCGGATGTTGGCGTCATTTGTAGTCGTATATTTAGTGAACAATTCCTCGAGATTGGGAGCTTTGGGAGCTTGCGGTGGAAAATAGCCGGGTGGGATCGTGTTCGGAGGGCGTGCCGCATTCCCCGGATTACTCCAAGAGAAGTTGGGGTGATTCCTTATACCCGGGTGATAGGTATTGCCAAAATTGTTACCCGGATTATAAGGTGGCCGATTCGGATTACCCATGTAATACACATGCTCGGCAATAGTAGAAGGCTCCCAATATTGGGGCTCACAGGTAGATTTGGACGAGGAAGCAGACATCTCGTTCATCTGTTTTTGCAGTTGCTCAACCTGGAGAGACAAACTTGAAACCGTATCGATTTCATACATCCCGACCGGTTTAGGTGGTTTAGACCGAGGTGTACTCCATTGATAGGTATTCAAAGCCACACCTT
This sequence comes from Platanthera guangdongensis, assembly GCA_039583875.1. Lineage (NCBI taxonomy): Eukaryota > Viridiplantae > Streptophyta > Magnoliopsida > Asparagales > Orchidaceae > Platanthera > Platanthera guangdongensis. The sequence continues at coordinate 81,768,410 of CM077157.1, forward strand.
CTATAAGCTCTTGTGCGGCCGCCGGTGTTTTTTTATTAAGCGTTCCACCGGCGGCGGCATCAATATGTTGCCTAGTTTGAGAATTTAGGCCGTTATAGAAGATTTGGATTTGTAACCAATCCGGAATTGCATGATGAGGACATCGACGAAGCAATTCCTTGAAACGCTCCCAAGTATCATATAACGTTTCTGAATCAATTTGGGAGAAATAAGTGATATCATTGCGCAATTTAGCCGTTTTAGCCGGCGGAAAGTATTTCGTAAGAAATCTTTCTGTCATTTGAGCCCATGTTGTGATGGATCCTCTTGGTAGAGAACCCAACCACTGCTTGGCTTTAGTGCGCAATGTAAATGGAAATAACCTTAGCCGGATGGCATCATCGGATACACCATTAATTTTAAAAGTATCGCATATTTCTAAGAAATTTGAAATATGCGCGTTTGGATCTTCATCTTGAAGCCCATCAAATTGTACATATTGTTGTACCATTTGGATGATGCTTGGCTTCAACTCAAAATTATTGTGGGCAATAGCGGGGCGAACAATACTAGATTGAGTCTCGTCCAGGTTTGGACGGGCATAATAGGACATAGTCCTTTGTTCAACCGCATTTGGCTCACCCATATTGGAAGAAGCAGAAGAAGGAGATCTAGGAGAATGAGAAGAAGAACTAAATAGAGAAGGAGAAGAAGAAGGCGGTGACGGAGAGAGGATTAATGAAGGATTAGGAGTGTCTCCTAAGGAGTCCGTATCTTGAAAATTCGGAACTTGAAATCGTAAGCGATGCCGAAGGGTTCGCTCGATTTCCGGATCCAAATCAAAAAGAGGCGACGGATTCCCTCGGGTCATACACCAAAATAAAACAAAATAAATATTTTTTTTTTATTTTGATATTTCTAAAACAAAAAGAAAATGATAAAATTAATAGAGCCTTGCTTTCAAAATATCAACAAAAAAATTTCCCCGGCAATGGCGCCAAAAACTTGATGAGGATTTTATAAGTTTTGAAAATGATCCAAACTAAACTCTCAATTAGGCAAGTGCACCTATCGAAATTTAGTATAGGAAATATCGTATTTAAATTCGGGGACCGTTGAGTATTTGTACTCACAAGGACGAACTATTATTTTATCGATCGGAAAATTGGTTTTGCGAAAAACGAAAACGAACGTTAAATTAAGAGGAGAAATTCGATGAATAAAAGGCTAGCACTTGATCTAGAATCCCTTTGGGCTAGAATAAAATCCACGAAATTAAAGAGCACAAGCATCTAAATTATTAACTTTGACCGCGGAGGTTCCAAAGCTACGAAGCGCCTCTCTCGAGAATACGCACTCGACTAACCTTAGGTAGATCGATTAAGACCTCTCGGCCAGTCGAAAGACCTAAGCTTGCTTTAGGCGGTGAACCTCACTAATGGAGTTGACTCCAAGGCGGAAGAATTTTGCGTTCCTCTCTCGAGGGGTGAAAGAAACTCTCTTTATCCTTGAGTGATCTACTCGTATCCACAACCTCTCGGTAAATCTAGGATACAAATCTAAGCTCGAATAAACATAATTTGCAACTTATGAATTCGAAGAAAGTTTAAATCAAAGATAAATCAAAGTTTAGAAAATAGAATGCTTGCTAAATTGAGACAAAAATAAGAATTTTATTCCATTCCAAAGTTCATCATAATCAAGTGCTAATTGGAAAATTAGCTACTCATCATGATGGAAGAATTACATGAAAGCATAAAGAAAGACATGATTAAAGAACGACTTGAAAATAAAGCTTACACTATGAAATGAAAATGCAGGAAAAGCAGTAAAGAAAATAGAATTCAGCTCCCAAAAAATCTCCCCCTGGCCATCTGAAGCTGTCTGGAATTTATAGAAAAAGTTGCTGGGTGGTCACGCCCCTAGGTCATGCCCGTGACCTAGGGCGTGTCGGTCTCAGAACCGTCGTCTTCAAGTCTTCTGAACGTTGGCGCGAAACTGCCAAAAGTCGTTAATTTGCGGGTCACGCCCCTAGGTCACGCCCGTGACCTAGGGCGTGTCTTGACGGTTGCAGAAAAACGGCGGGAAGCAGAAACGGCGGGAATAACTCCGGCCGTTATTGGAGGGGTCACGCCCCTGGTCACGCCCGTGACCGTGGGCGTGTCTTGAGAAAACTTCCAGCGCCTGAAACTGCAGCATTAAGTCGGCACGCCGGGCTGTCACGGGGTTAGTCACTCCTGTGCCAAATGTGTCACGCCCATGACTTGTTGCAAATTGAAACTGCCGTTGACTGGAAGTCAGGGCAAAGCACTGGATGTCACGCCTGGAGTACACGCCCGTGTGATGATGGTCACGCCCGTGACCTTAGGGCGTGTACTTTTAATTGACGTGGCAGATAGTTCCTTTCACGCGCCGGGTTCTTGCCAGAATGTCACGCCCGTGACCATGTCGGTCACGCCCGTGACTCTGGCGTGTCTTTTGAAATATTATTGCTTTTGCCCAGTTTTGTCTCCTGGTCAACCCTATAGACTCCAAATTGAAATTTGCAGCCCAGATTGCCCTGAAATAAGAAATTTAGAAAAATTCAATAATAAAATTACAAAATATAATTATAAACTAATTAATTATTAAATAAAAATAACATAAAAACATGGACAAAATTAGAGTTATCAGTGATTCTCCCACAGTTATCTCGTGTGAACGTTTTCCGGTTGGGTAATCTCTTTCCCCTCCCTTGTGTGATTTCTTCTCTTTAGTTGTGGTGGATTTCGCTCATCGTTTTCTCCGGATCTTTAATTCAATCGCTGCAAGTTTTGAATCGAAATCGTCGTTGCAAGGCTTTTATTTTCGGATCGGGTGGATCCTATTTGCTTGAGCGGATCTTGGCCTATAGCCTTGGTCTTGCTCTCAAAAAGGAGTGGCAACCTTTGTGTTTTATTGGGGAATAATCCGACTCAAATTTCCGATCGTTGTTTTCGAGTCGACCATTCCTCCTTTGTTGTTTGTGCTGCGTTTTGTGACGAGGAAATATTGTGGGCGATAGGTGCTGTGTAGGTGCGGTAGATCTACGACATGTTGTGCGTAGGGAGAGCGTTAGCTTCGCGGAGCTCTCCGTTTCCGGATAACCGTACATCAGAAATCCTATTTATACCTTTCCAGGTTTGAAGATGAAAGGGCGGGTTAACTAACTTAAATTGTGTCGACACTGTTGAAAAGTGTCGACACAGACTTATAATGTCTCTACACACTGTGTCGACACAAGTTTAGTCGACAGATTATATGTGTCGACACTTGTTTATGTGTCGACACCACTCAGCTCGACATTTAGTCGAGACCTTACTTAGATAATTCTGAGTAAACTCTAAGTGTCGACACCACCTTGGATGTTTCGACACCTACTTGTCATGTGTCGACACTAATATTCTGAAGTGTCGACACCAACTTCCTAGATGTATCGACACCTTTTCTCTGAAGTGTCGACATCAATTTTCTGTCTCGACACAGACAACTCTGTGTGTCGACACTATTTTACTTAGCCATTTCTATAAACTTATTCTAAGTTTATCATACCTAGTTCAATTTTAAACCTATTGAACTTTGATTCTTCTAAAGGCTTAGTATATATATCAGCTAGTTGATTATCTGTTTTAACATATTCCAGTAAAATATCTTCTTTTTCTACATGTTCCCTAAGAAAATGATATTTTATTTCAATATGTTTAGTTCTACTATGAGAAACAGGATTGTTTGCAATTGATATAGCACTAGTAGAATCACAAAAGAGTGGCGTTCTACTTACCTGAATTCCATAATCCTCAAGCTGATGTTGTATCCATAGAAGTTGAGCACAGCAACTTCCAGCAGCCACATATTCTGATTCTGCAGTGGAGATAGCCACACTTGTTTGCTTCTTGCTACTCCATGAAATCAGTCTTCCACCTAGGAATTGACAGGTTCCAGTTGTACTTTTTCTGTCTTCTTTGCAGCCTGCAAAATCTGCATCTGAATAACCTATTAGATCAAAATCTCCATTCCTAGGGTACCAGAGGCGTAGATAAGGAGTGCCCTTTAGATATCTCAGTATCCTTTTGACTGCTGTCAAATGAGACTCTTTAGGGCATGCTTGGTACCTAGCACAGACACATGTAGCATACATGATATCTGGTCTACTTGCAGTCAAATAGAGTAGAGAGCCAACTATCCCTCTATACAAAGTCTCATCTACAGGTTTCCCTGCATCATCTTTGCTAAGAGACATACTTGACCCCATAGGAGTCTTCATGGTACTGGATGAATCCATACCATACTTCCTTATGAGTTCTAGGGTGAACTTAGACTGGCATATAGATAATCCATTCTCAGTCTGTCTAACTTGGAGACCCAAGAAGAACTTAAGTTCCCCCATACTACTCATCTCAAATTGTCCTTGCATTAGTTTTGCAAACTTTTTGCAAAGACTACTTTCAGTAGACCCAAATATTATGTCATCTACATATATTTGGACTAGTATTATTTTGCCTCTGGATTCCCTAAGGAATAGAGTCTTGTCTATTTTCCCCCTTGTGAATTTATTCTCAATGAGGAAACTAGACAGGGTTTCATACCAAGCCCTAGGGTCTTGTTTTAACCATATAATGCTTTCCTAAGTCTATAGACATGATTAGGTTGAGTTGAATCAACAAAACCTGATGGCTGTTCCACATAGACTTCCTCCTTTAAATTACCATTCAAAAAGGCTGACTTAACATCCATTTGGTAAACTTTAAATCCTTGAAAAGTTGCATAGGCCAGGAACATCCTTATGGCTTCCAGTCTGGCTACTGGAGCAAAGGTTTGATCAAAGTCAATACCTTCTTCCTGCCTATATCCTTAAGCAACCAATCTAGCTTTGTTCTTGACAATTACTCCATGTTCATCCATCTTGTTCCTAAAGATCCACTTGGTTCCAATTATGTTGTGGTCTTTTGGTTTAGGAACAAGCTCCCAGAATTTGCACCTCTTGAACTGATTCAGCTCTTCTTGCATTGCCTCAATCCAATGAGGGTCTAGGATGGCTTCTTCAAACTTGTTTGGATCAACTTGGGATAGAAAACTAGAGTAGAGTGCTGCATTCAGATTTCTGCTCCTTGTTTGTACCCCTTGTCTTAGATCACCAATGATTTGTTCTGCTGGATGATCTCTTAGATGCCTATTAGCTGGAGGCATCCTTGCTTCAGGTTGAACTTCTTCAACTTCTTCATCTTGCTGCACTCCTTGGACTTCTTCTTCATTAGGTACATGTAGTACTCCCCTTGGACAGCAGCCACTATCTTCTACTTGCTGTCTTGCAGTAGGTTCTTCTTCAATAGTGAGCTTGTCCATCTTCTTAGTTATACCTGTGGAGCTGTATATACTACTAGACAACTCATTGTTAATAAGTCTAGTTTTATCAAATACTACATGTACAGACTCTTCTACAACTTGTGTAGACAAGTTGTAGACTCTATAAGCCTTACTGTTGTTGCTGTACCCAACAAAAATTCCCTCTTGGGATTTGGCAGCAAACTTAGTCAAGTAATACTTTCCATTGTTAAGTATAAAGCACTTACAACCAAAGATCCTGAAATAGGATAGGTTTGGTTTTCTGCCTTTCACAATCTCATAGGGGGTCTTGTTGTGGCTTTTAGTAATGATAGCCCTATTAATTACATGGCATGCAGTATTTACTGCCTCAGCCCAGAAATATTCTGGTAGAGATGTGTCACTTAATAAGGTCCTACCAGCCTCAATCAAGGTTCTATTTTTCCTCTCAGCAATGCCATTTTGCTGAGGTGTTCTTGGTGAAGAAAACTCCTGAAATATCCCAAATTCTTCACATAGTTTTGCCATACTATCAGACTGAAATTCAGTACCATGGTCACTTCTTATCTTGACCACTGTACTGTCTAGTTCATTCTGAATTTGTTTGACAAAGCTATATAAGATACTAGGTGTTTCAGATTTCTGTCTAAGGAAGAACACCCAGGAAAACCTTGAGTAGTCATCTACAACTACAAAGGTATAGACCTTCCTACCTAGGCTGTGAACTGGCATAGGACCAAAGAGATCCATATGCAAGAGGTATAAACACCTCACAACATCTTTGTTTTCAATTCTACTAAAGGTGGATCTAGTCTGCTTGCCCTTTTGACAAGCTGAGCATATTCCATCTTTAATACACTTAACTTGAGGACCATTCCTTACTAACTCTTTTCTAAAGAGTTGGCCTATTGTCTTGTAGTTGAGATGGGCTAGCCTCTTGTGCCATTTGACACAATGAGAGACTTTCTCATCAGCTACAAGACACACTGGAGGACCATTGTTCTCAACCATAATGTCTAGGCAGTAGACATTCCTTTTTATATAACCAGTCAAAATGATCTCTTGATCATTTGACCTCCTGATATGACAACCATCGTTGACAAATGAGATGTCATATCCTACATCACTCAATTGACTTATACTAATAAGGTTATTTTTCAAACCTTTGACATAAGCCACTTGAGTAATAGTTATATGGGAGCTAGAAATGTTACCAAAACCCTTGATGATTCCTTTTTCAGAACCACCAAAGGTGACTTTAGGACCATCTTTGATTGGAGTGAAGTCCTTTAGCAATCCCCTAGTTCCAGTCATGTATCTGGAACATCCACTGTCCAAGTACCATATTGGGGCATGGCCACTTGGACTTACCTGCAAAACAGATTAGTGAACCTTAGAACCCAAAGAATTCTTGGGTCCTTGGTACTGGTTAGTTTGCTTCCTAACAAAGCTACCTGCAGGTCTTCCAACAGGCAGTTTGCTACTCACTTTGGCACTTGCATTGTGCCAACAGTCCATGGCAAAGTGGCCTACATTGCCACAGCACCAACATTCAAACCTATTGTACCTTTGCTTAGGTACATTCTTAGCTGTTTTATCTACATCTGGCTTGTTGAGAGCTGGGGCTTTGCCCTTGGACTTGGACTAAACAGTCCTTGTAGGTTTAGTAAATCCCAGTCCAGCTTTACCTTTTTGATGAAAAAATTCATCAATTAAGGGTAGAACTGACTTTGGTTTAGAAAACCTAGCAACTAAATCTCTTTCCTTCTGAAGACTAATCTCCAGAATTTTGATTTGATCATTCTTAAAAGTTATAGTACCCATCTGAATCACAGTTATGTGCTTCAGTCTGGCTATTTCATTTAGCTTTTGATCAAACATCTTCTCATAATCAATTGCAGCCACTTTGAGACTTGCAATCTCCTTAGCTTGACTCTTGGCCAAGGATTTGCATTTCTTAAATGCTTGCAACAGAACTCTATATTCATCAATCAATTAATGAATATCCTCTTCAGACTCAGATGCACTCTCATCACTTGATGATGATGAATCTGATTCTGAACTAGCACAAGAAATTGAACTTAAAGAACAATTTTGTACCTTACTAGGTCCAGGCTTCTCCTGGATTTTGTCACTTTCTGTCAATGCCATCAGTACTTGGCACTGACTGTCCTCTTGTTCATATATAGAGTTCATGATCTGGATGAACTCTTCTTCCTCTTCCTCAGCAAACAGTCCTATGTATGCTTCAGCATCTGACTCAGTTTCTGATGAAGATATGTCTGACAGGCTCTTATCCTTTTTGGCAACAAAAGATCTTTCTTTCTTGCCCTTGAATTGAGTCTTCTTCTTATCATTAGACTCCTTCCTTTTCTCTAGACAGTCTGCAATAACATGTCCTTGTCTATTACAGTAATAGCATAAAATTTTTGATAGAGTTGCTTTGCTAGACTTGGTCTTTTTCCTGTCTTTCTTTGATGACTTCTTGTTCAGATAATAGTCATTTTTCCTTGTGAAGTAGATGACCTTGTCCTCCATTGTTTCTTCTTTAAGAACTTCTGAAAGTGTCTTGTCAAGGCTGCAAAGTCCTCATCACTTTCACTACTCTCAGAATTTCTACTTGCTCACTCATCTGACTCAGTTTCAGCTACTTTAGGTGGTGGAGTTGGTGACTTACTTCTGTATTTTCTGGGGGCTTCTGTTTTAAATGCCACTGTCCTTTCCTTATGTTCACTTCTTGTAGATTTCTCCTCTTCTTTTCTCACCATCAACTGCATCTCATAGGATAGCAATTTTCCAAACAAAGTTGGAGGAGGAATTTCTGCTAACTTTGCCATTTCCCTAATGGCACAGATCTTGGTGTCCCAATCCTTTGTTAGGGATCTCAAGAACTTATCATTTAACTCATAATTACTGAATCTCTGCCATAGGACATTAGCTCATTCACTATTCTATAGAACGTCTTATAGCATTCAGTTATGCTATCAGCCCTACCTTGCCTGAAGCTTTCATATTCTTGGTTTAATAAGGACTTTCTGTCCTACCTCACTTCTTCAGAACCCTCCATATACACAATAAGAGTATCCCACATCTCCTTAGATGTCTTACAGTGTATCAAATTCTGAAAGGTAGCATCATCTATAGCACTCACAATGATATTCTGAGCCCTCTTGTCCATTGTGGCTAGAACTATCTCCTTTGTCATTTCAGAGAAATCTTTAGGTGTTCTTTCATTAGCATCTAAGACTGAAACCTTCATAGGCACATATGGCCCTTCTTTAACTGTGATATATATCCTAGGGTCTGAGGCTTCCATAAATAGTCTCACCCTTTCCTTCCAGATGCCAAATATTTCTTTTCTGCAAATGGGTAGCTTCATGGATCCCAATTCCTTATGATTCTCAGTGGAACCCATGGTTCTTGATTTTCTTGATTCTGTACTGTACTTAGACTGAATCTGCCAACAGGATCTACTCAGACAGTTATGTCCCTTTTTGAGCAACCTGGCTCTGATACCACTTAAAAGATATTGTACCTAATCACCTAGAGGGGGGGGGGGTGAATATGTGACTTAAATCTTTTTAACTTTTTAGGCAGAATTCAGATTCTATCACAGAATTATAACTACTTTTGCACAGCAACCAATCAGCAATCATAGCAAAACACATGCACACAGTGAACACCCAGGTTTATAGTGGTTCCCCAAGGTTTGGGTATATCCATTTTCCCCCTTCGCCTATCTAGTAGTGTACTAGATTCGGCCAAACTCCTCCACTATCTCAGATCCTCAGATCTTACACTCAGAACCCCAAAACAGGTTCGTACAGCTCAGGCCCAAGGCCCTACAACTCAGTCTTCTCCAAATACCTACACTCAGCTTCTTCACAAAGCCCACACTTAGCCACAACAGGCCTACACTCAGCCACAACAGGCCTACACTCAGAGAATTAGATCTCCTACACTCAGGCACACAGGCCCTACACTCAGCCTTTATAATTACAGGCTTACAAACTCAGATCCCTAAGGATCCTACAAGATAATATGAATACAAAATGTAAACCCTACAACTTAGAGAAAAGAGAGAAGAGTTGTGAGTTTCTTGATGAGTTCTTGGAAGAACTCAGCTGAGATCAACCTGACTTGGCTTTCTTCAAAGCTTCTTGAATGTAGAACACAATAAGATTGATCTCCTCTGTAGTTGATCCTTGATCTCTGCTTCTTAAGATTCAGAACAAAATCTGAACCCTTCTTCTCAGCCTGGTTCCAACGGCTAACTTCTTGGATGGAGCTCTCTCTCTCCAACTACTTAGATCTTCACTTGATTCTTCAATGAATAGCTAGATCTTCTTCTTGTTAATGATCAATTGAACATCTTCTTCTATAGACAGTATAAGCCTATATATAGGCCTTCTTCAAGGTAACCGGCTGGTCCGGTTCATAACTGATTTCTGACAACTCTGACAGGTGCAGTAGACCGGCTGGAATGGCAGCTGTCAAGTCATCCAGTCAGTTCTTGAAATAACTGTAACTGTCTGAATGTGTCGAGACTGTCTGTCTTTAAGTGTCGACACTTATAGACCAAGTGTCGACACAAGTTGACTAAGTGTCGACACTAGCCTTCAAGGTATCGACACAACTCCTTGTGTTGTAGAATTCACTTCTCGACACAGCTTCTTCATCATGTGTCGACACTGATATTGAGTGTCGACACAACTCCTTGTTCTTCAGCACTTAGTTGAATTCTTGTAAGTGTCGACACAACACCTTTGTGTCGACACATCTTCATGTGTTGAACTTGTTCAGTGTCGACACATGCCTACTGTGTTGATACTTGCTGAGTGTCGACACTGCTCCATGTGTCGACACTTGTACTTAGAATTTTGTTGAACTTTGCTAAGTGTCGACACAGCATCCTAGTGTCGACACTTTCTTCAAGTGTTGAGTCTTCTGCTGAGTGTCGACACATTCTTCATTGTGTCGACACTTATACTTAGACTCTGCTGACTTTTGCTGAGTGTCAACACAGCCTCCAAGTGTCGACACTTTCTGATGTAGACACAGTTTCACTGGGTGTTGACACAACTGCTAAGTGTCGACACAGCTTCACTGGACTTTTCTTCATTGAGTGTCGACACAGCTCCTTGTGTCGACACTTTCTGTCTGGTGTCGACTCTGCATCCCTGGTGTCGACACAAGTACTCCAAGTGTCGACACTGCTTGCCTGGGTGTCGACACAAGTCTTCTTAAGTGTCGACACTTTGCTCCTGGGTGTCGACACATGTACTTAGAAACTTTTTCATCTTTCCTGCAAATACTTAACCTGCACAAGTAACTCAAAAATACATCAAATACATTTTGATGTATATCATTGAGTAGGGTGAGGCTTATTCAAATCAGGTACATTAGAACCAATGTACCCAACATCACTCATCTGACTCCTTGGAAGGTGAAGGTAGATGGCGCCTCGGGGAGGCATTCCCTGGGGGTGGGGGTGATCTTGGAGAGCCCCTAGAGGACTAGAATCGAGCAAACAGTGGTGGTGCACTTCCCCATCACCAACAATCAGGCAGAGTATGAGGCCATTATAGCAGGGCTGCACTAGGTCAGGGAGCCGGGGGTACTGGACGTGGAGGTCCTTACTGATTCCATGGTGGTAGCCTCCCAGATTAGCGGGGAGTTTGAGGCAATAGAGCCTACTCTGCGACTATACTTAGCCAAAGTAAAGGGGGTCATTGGCATATTCCAAACTTAGTTTCATCTAGCACGTGCCCCGGGAGGAGAATGAGCAGGTCGATCAGCTAGCGAAGCATGGTCCCCGGATGGGTGGGACTATCACCGATCTATTCTGCCCTTCCATCGAAGTAGGAGAGTTTATGGAGATAGATCAGCGGCCCTCGTAGATGGACCCAGTCACAACCTTCCTTTCCACGGGAGAATATCCAGAGGGGGCGCATAAGAAGAAGCTCTGGTACAAATCGGTATACTACCTCCTCCAGGACAGGCAACTGTACAAGAAGACTCGCTCAGGGATGTTAGCTCGCTGCATGGCTGAGGGGGAAGTACAAAGAATCTTAGAAGAAGTCCACTCCGGGAAGTGTGGGATCCACTATGGGAGTCGAAACCTGGAAGGTAGGATTGTTAGGCAGGGGTACTTCTGGCCCACCTTGGGCCGTGATGCGATGGAGTTCGCGAGAAGATGCCACAAATGCCAGTTGTTTGCCCCCTCCAGCTACAGCCGACTCAGTGACTCAAAAGTATCATAGCCCCCTGGCCCATTGCCATTTGGGGAATGGATTTGGTTGGACCGTTCCCCCAGGCCAGTGGGCAGAGGAGGTTCCTACTGGTGATAATCGATTATTTCTCCAAGTGGTTGGAAGTGAAGGCGATGGCCAAGGTGACTTCCCAGGTCATCAGGAACTTCATTTGGGGGGAGATCATCTGCTGCCATGGGCTGACCCAGGCCATTGTCACGGATAATGGGCCCCAGTTTGCTAGCGCAGAGTTTACCAGTTTTTGTGAGCAGCTTAGGATTGACCTCAGGTTCGCCTCAGTCCATCACCCCAGAAGCAACGGGCAGGTAGAGGCCGTGAAAAAGATTATTGTCAACCTCCTAAATAAAAAGGTAGAAAACCTGAAGGGAAGCTGGGTGGAGCAGCTTCCCGCGGTTCTCTGGGCCCTGAGAACCACCCCCAACACAGCTACAGGAGAGACCCCCTTCAAGATCTCTCATGGGTGCGAGGCAGTGCTCCCCGTGGAATTTGAAGTTCAAACACCTCAAGTTGTTGCGGCCGGGGAAGGCATGGAAGAATGGCAGGCTGAGAATGAGGAAGTGCTGCGACTCTCCCTTTACATGGTGGAAGAGCTGCGGGACCTTTCCATCGTCCGACAAGAAGAGGTGAAGAAGAGGATGGATAAGTACTTTGATAAGATGTCAGAGTCAAGAAATTTATGGAGGGGGACTTGGTGCTGAAGAAAGTAGATGCGGCAGGGAGGTCGGCAACCATGGGGAAGCTCAACCCCTGCTGGGAAGGTCCATTTATTGTAAAAGAGGCTTTAAGATCACGGGGGTATCGACTCCAAAATATGGAGGGCGAGACCCTGAGTCTCACCTGGAGTGGCGACGACTAGAAATGATTTTTTCCTTGAAACATGTAGGTGGTGCTTTGATTTTTAATAAAAGTTCTTTAACACATTAATGATGTCACAATAAGTTTGCGTGAATAAGTGGAGTGTATTTTGACCTCGACCAGATCCCGCTGTCAGGCTCTCAACTAGCTGGCAGGGCTGGATGTCACTCGATGGTGTCAACCTTAGAACCCCGAGCAGATCCCACTGTCAGGCTCTCACCTAGCTGGCGGTGCTGGAAGTCACTCGGTGTCATCCTTAGACCTCGAGAAGATCCCGTTGTCAGGCTCTCACCTAGCTGGCAGGGCTGGAAGTCACTCGATGGTGTCAGCCTTGGACCCTGAGCAGATCCCGCTGTCAGGCTCTCACTTAGCTGGCAGGGCTGGAGGTCATTCTGTGTCAGCCTTAGACCTCGAGCAGATCCAGCTGTCAGGCTCTCACCTAGCTGGCAGGGCTGTAAGTCACTCGATGGTGTCAGCCCTGGACCCTGAGCAAATCCCGTTGTCAGGCTCTCACCTAGCTGGCAGGGCTGAAAGTCACTCGGCGTCATCCTTAGACCTCGAGCAGATATCGCTGTCAGGCTCTCACCTAGCTGGTGGGGCTGGAAGTCACTCGATGGTGTCAGCCTTGGACCCCGAGCAGATCCTGCTGTCAGGCTCTCACTTAGCTGGCAGGGCTGGAGGTCACTTAGTGTCATCCTTAGACCTCGAGCAGATCTCTCTGTTAGGCTCTCACCTAGATGGCAGGGCTGGAAGTCACTCGATGGTGTCAGCCCTGGACCCCGAACAGATCCCGTTGTCAGGCTCTCACCTAGGTGGCAGGGCTGGAAGTTACTCGGTGTCATCCTTAGACCTCGAGCAGATCCTGCTGTCAGGCTCTCACCTAGCTGGCAGGGCTGGAAGTCACTCGATGGTGTCAGCCCTGGACCCCGAGTAGATCCCGCTGTCAGGCTCTCACCTAGCTGGCAGGGCTGGAAGTCACTCAGTGTCATCCTTAGATCTCGAGAAGATCCCGCTGTCAGGCTCTCACCTAGCTGGCAGGGCTGGAAGTCACTCGATGGTGTAAGCCTTGGATCCCGAGCAGATCCCACTGTTAGGCTCTCACCTAGCTGGTAGGGCTGGAAGTCACTCGGTGTGATCCTTAGACCTCGAGAAGATCCCGTTGTCAGGCTCTCACCTAGCTGATAGGGCTGGAAGTCACTCGATGGTAGCAGCCTTGGACCCCGAGCACATCGCACTGTCAGGCTCTCACCTAGCTGGCAGGGCTGGAAGTCACTCGGTGTCATCCTTAGACCTCAAGCAGATCCCGCTGTCAGGCTCTCACCTAGCTGACAGGGCTGGAAGTCACTCGATGGTATCAGCCTTGGACCCCGAGCAGATCCCGCTGTCGGGCTCTCACCTAGCTTGTAAGGTTGGAAGTCACTCGGTGTCATCCTTAGACCTCGAGCAGATCCCACTGTCAGGCTCTTACCTAGCTGACAGGGCTGGAAGTCACTCGATGGTGTCAGCCTTGGACCCCGAGCAGATCCCGCTGTCAGGCTCTCACCTAGCTGGCAGGGCTGGAAATCACTCGGTGTCATCCTTAGACCTCGAGCAGATCCCACTGTCACTCCCATCTAGCTGATAGGGCCGAAGATCACTCAGGGAAGTCCTGCACTCCCCATGTAGTGCCTAACAAGCTTGGCCCTTCTATGAATGAGGGAGGAGAGCTCGGCATAGGCGAGCTCAGGCTCGCCAATTAAGCTCGGCCTCGACAGATGGGTGGCGAGCCAGGCCCTTGGACCTCGCCGAAGGGAGACGAATCCCGCCAGGACACCTCGCCCCCCGCTATGTTTTACTATGGAAAATTTAGAGAATTTTGGTCTTATATATTGATAAGGTTATGGGCTACTCGCAAGAGAGCTAGAGCGAGTCCTAAGAATGGGTGAGCTCTCAAAATGTACTCTCAGAGGCGAGTCCTAACGACTGGCCTACTCACAACGCCTATCTACGCGAGGTCGTTGGGGAAAGTGCTCGCAGGCAAACAGGGCACGGCAGAGAAATCCAGCAAAGGATATATATATATATATATATATCGATATAGTTATAGTGGACACAGAAGGTATCAAAAATGTTCTTTCATTAAGTAATGATATTTATAGGTTTAGCTTGCCTCGGTGAGATTACAAAAAAAGGGGTAAGAAAGAAATTAGCAGGATTAGCCCTCGCCCCATTCGTCGGATTGACGATCCTCCTCCCCTCCGCCGGATGGGTCCTGGAAGCTTTTCCCAAAGAGCGCGTCCAGGCTGTCCTCCTTCTCGCTGGGCGGCGTCGCCGGGAACAAGCTCAGCATCAGGTCCTTGGCGGAGATCTTCTCGCACCCCTCCACCAGCACCCTAGTTCCCTTCATCATCTGGAGGGTGCACTCGGCGGCCTGGATGGAGTTGATCCGCAACTCTCGGTGAGGTTGGCCTCACCAAAGATCCTCGGCCTCTTATAGGGGAGGGTAGGATCGGCGTCGCTGGCCGGGAAGAAGATCTCCGCCTAGCGGCGGATCTCGCGGCTGAGGTTCTGATTCTCCGCCTTCAACCTCACATTCGCCCCCTCCAGCTCGGTAAGCCGGGCGCGCAGCTGGCCGATCTCCTCCTCCTGCTCGGCATTGTGAGCCCGCAACTCCCCGACAGCCTTGGCATCCTGATGAGAAAGGAAAATTTGTTAACGACAGTGCAATTTATTTTAAGTAAAAGAGGGAAGAGGAAGCCTGATACTCACCAACCAGCCGGCGGCCAGGGCGAGAAGACCCTCAGCGATGCCGAGCTGCCTCGCCTGATCAGCAACCTTGTCTTTAGCGATGTCGCGGGCTTGCTCGGCTTTTTGGAGTTGGTTGCTGAGGCCGAAGCTGCGGCAGACCAACATATGATGGAGCCCCATGGCTCGCAGGTGGGCCTGCAGGACCTCATGGTCGAGCTGCCGCAGGTTCATGCCCTTGTAGGCCTCGGCATCCTCCCGACCATAGAGGCCAAAGCCGAGGGCATAAGCGTGATCGGTGGCGGGCTCACGATCATGCCAATAGGGGTGAAGCGTGGAGATGGAATCTCGGTGGGCCAGCTCGTCCCACTGCACCATGGGATCGCCTGCCGAGTCTTTCCACCGCCCCCAAAGTTGAAGAGGGGATGTTCTTTTGGCGCGCCGAGCTCGCGAGCCGTCCTCTTCACTGAAGGAGGTGGCGAGATCGCTGCATGGGGAGCAGAGGCCTCGCCGCCCTTCCGGCCGTTGCTGGTAACTTCCTTCAGCGGGCTCTCCGGCGACGCGTCAGGGGCGACTTCAGGCGAGCTCATGTATTTGGGGTTGGATTGATGTTGTTTCCCCCGCAGAGCCAGCAAGGCTCTCTTCATCTTTTTTGGGTAGTTGTTGGCGATGGGGCAGGCTAGACCCCACATCCTCAGGCCGCCTCTTGCTGGAAGAGGGTTTGGAGAACGCCGCCTCGTCTCGACAGGCCACCACCACTGCCTTCTCGCGGGCGAGAGGGTCCGGGTACAAACCCAAGTCCGCAAATGGCGGGTTCACGGGGATTAGCCTCTCCCCTGAAAAAAAAACTTGGAAAACTTAGAGGAATTTCGTCGGTAAATGTGGCGAGCTGAGCAGCAGAGTAGACAGTACCTTCACCGGGCAGGACGAGGCAGAGCGCGTCGAGGCCCATTCGCAGGACGGCGACCTCGAAGTCCTTATGGAGGAAGTACTTGTGGAGGTCGGCATCGTTGCCGGACACGGCCGACAGGCGGTAGACCTCCTTGAAAGTGCAGTTAGATCTAATATACTCTAGAGGGGGGGGGGGGGTGAATAGAGTATATGGTGATTTTAAAACTTTTACAACTGCTATTGTATTTTAGGTGTGTGTGTGCAGCATATACAATAAATCAAAAAACAGCAAAAGACTAATCACAACACAATCACAGAGCAAGGCCAGAAAACAAAAAGGAAAAGAAAGCAACCAGACGACACAAGAATTTTATAGTGGTTCCCCAAATCTGGGTAGTCCACTCTTCTACCACCCTGGTAGGAATCCACTGCAGGAAGGGGTTGATCAGGTGTCCTGGCACCAATGGGGTTTTGATCAGGTTCCCAAAAACCAAACCCTCAAGTCTTTTGGTGGGAGACTTGCAACCAGAATAATTTTGAAGGGAATTAAAACCCTGTACAGAGGTAGAGTGAGAGGGTGATGAGGTCTTCTCTTTCTCAAGTCAAATGAGAAGACTTGTGGATGTTGTTTAGCAGCTTTGCTCCCCCTGAGATGTCGAACGGTTCAGGAAGAAAAATTGGAGCACTGCTTCAGGGTGATAGGTCTTCAAAGACCTAGACTTCCAGGTCCAGAGAAACTCTTCAGGAACTTCTTGCAACTGATATGAATGTATTGTTTTGAAGTTCTCCTGAGTAAAAGCAGATGAAGAAGACTCTTGATATTGATGTTATGTTCTTCTTCTTCTAGATCAGTTTCTCTCTGGGCCAAGAATGAAATCCTTTTCTTGTGTTGTCTGAATTACTGTCTATGCTGTTCTAGATGTTCTGGTGTTGTGTCCTGTTAGATTTCTTCTAGTTTCTGTATATCTCTCTCTGTCTGTCAAGGAGAGCCTTCGAATTTTTAAATGTCGAGCAGTAATGACAGACGGCCTGGAAAGGAAGCAGCAATTAATTATTTCCCCAACTGTTTCCATGGGAAATCGGCATGAAATAATCCGGAATTAACTGCGCATCCTAACGGTAGTATTCTGTGAAGAACTGCCATTAATTGTCCAGGAATCAGTGCCATGAAATGAGACGGGAACGGAGGAAGACCTAGTCTAGAATCGTCGACCGAAGAACAGAATTCGTCGAACTGAGTCTTGAATTCATCAAGCTGCGCTGAGTTCGTCGAGCTGAGCTGAGTTCGTCGAGTTGCGCTGAGTTCGTCGAGCTGATCTGAGTTCGTCGAGCTGACAGTCTTCATTCGTTGAATAGACAATATTCAATATCAGACAAACATCATTCGTCGAGCAGAGAACCAAGTTCGTCGAGCTGAGAATAAACTTCGTCGAGCTTAGAAAAGTTCTGGACTTGGACAAAAATACTCTGCATCTGCTGAAAAATTGTGTCGACACAAAATGGTGTCGACAGATTGGTTTTGGTGTCGACACAACTCCTCTGGTGTCGACAGATTGGTCTTGGTGTCGACACAACTCCTCTGGTGTCGACACAAGCTGGTGTCGACTGAAATCCTGAGTGTCGACACAAATCGCCTGGTGTTGACACAAGCCCTAAGAATCGACACAGATTCTCTGAGCACAAAAATCATCGAGTACAGATTTAGCATTCGTCGACCTGAGAAGCTGTGAACTTGAGGTCCAAGTTCGTCGAGCTTAGAAAATAATTTCGTCGACCGAAGCATGAAGCTGGACTTAGAGAAATTTTGAAGTAGTCCTGAGAATGCTTGAATTGGATCTGGTATTCGTCGAGCAAAGAACAAAATTCGTCGAGCTTAGTACTGCGAAGTGTCTCACGATCGTCGAGCGCAGAGCTTCCTTCGTCGAGCTGAGTTCGACGAACGTCGAACTCAATTCACTTAGTCTGAAACCCTGATAGATCTGGAGTTCCTGAAGGTCTTGAAGAAGGTTGGTCCATCTGAAGTTGAGATAGAGGACTGTCCTAGACTCTAAGACACAAACTTAACCCAGACTATATATGATGGGTCACATCCTAAGTCAGTGAACCTAGCCCAAATCAACTAGTGATCCAACAATCTCCACCTATTTGGGTGAGGTTACTAACAGAAACTCCAAGCAAAGAACAAACAGAAAAACAAAGCAAAATAAAGAGATATATCTGGCAGAGAATTTACAACACATGCAACAGATATATATATACATACTGGCTTTGTTTTAATGCAAAAGTGTAGACTGAAACAGAAGCAGAAATGAAAAGAAAACACAAAATTACTTCTCTGATTTCTTCTATTTTGGCTTGACTTCAGATGCTTTTTCTCCTGGCTTCTTGAAAATGATTTCCCTATTGGGATCTGAAGCTTCAGCCTTGGTCATAGTCAAGTCAGCTGCCCCTATAATGTTCAGTGAAGTGGCTCTGGGGACAACTGCTTCTGGGTGAAGATTCATGTATGCATCAACATTTAGTAGCTTGTTTGCTTTCCCAAATCTTTTCAGTTCATCTCTCCTGTACTGAGACATAGTGGTTAAGGCTGTTGTGTCCTTGCCTTCAGCTTTAGCTTTGTTGATAAGAGATAAGCCAATGATTTCTTGGAATCTTGCCATTCTGGCTGTATTGGCTGTTTCTGGATCTTCAGGAGGGGAATAGGGCCTTTCAGCTTCCTGTTTCTTAGATTCCTGGGGCTGCTGCTGTTGTTGTTGATGGTGTTGACTGCTTGAAGATGGTGGCCTTGGCTGACTACTACCAGAGGATCTCCCTGTTTGTCTCTGATAGGTTTGAATAGGAGTAGATCTTTGAGAGCTTGAGCCAGAGGCACCTGCAGCTGGAGGAGGAGGAGGAGGATCCTTTCTGTACCTATGTACTGGGGGAGGAGAGTATCTCCTACTCCTCTTCCTCTCTTTTTGCTGGTTCTTAGATAACCACATCCATGCAGGCATCCCTTTGTAAGGAGCAACATTATGCAGAATATAATATGGAGTGTCTGCAGTGGGATTAGGCTTGGGAGCAGGAGGAGGAGGAGCCTTCCTTTTCTTGGAGAGCAACTTCTTTCTCTTCTTAGCAGCCTCCTCATCTGATTCATCATCATCATCAGAATTTGAACTCTGAGGGTTATCATACAAAGCATTCAGCTTCCTCAGAGTGGCATCAGGAATGGTAAGAGGTTTGTCTTGAGGGGAAATAGAAGGTTCAGAGGGTGAAGGTACAACAACAGTAGAGACAGAACTTGCAGCTGCTGCCTTGTTCTCTTCCTCAATGTCTGCCAGAATGAGCTCATCCAGATCAGGCATGGGAGAATCATCCATGACAAAATCTGGGACAAGGCAGATTGCTGGGATAGACACAGGAGTTGGAACAGCAGAGGGAGCAACAAAGGATGCACAAAGTTGCCTGGCAACTACTGGATTTGCTGGAGAAGTATACTGGACAATAGCCAGAGATGGCTTAGCAATCTCTACTGAAGGAAGTGTAAAATATACAGGATCAAAAATCTGAAGAATCTCAGATAAATTAACAGTGGGATTTATAAGAAAATCACCAACAGTTGTTATTGAATCTACCGACTCATCAAAGCTACTGTCAGTCTCCATGAATTGAAGAAAATCTATTGCTATATCTGTAACTGTATCTGTATTATCAAGCACTGAAATAACTGTATCTGTAGTGTTAAAGACTGTATCTGCAGTATCTGTATCTGTATCAACTATATCCACTTCTGCAGCTGCTGCACCAGCTTCATCATGGAGCATCTCCCCCTGCCTGGGTTCAGGAGAACCTGGAGCCAGGCCCCTGATTGAAGAGGGGGCAGCAGAGAGAGCTGAGATTTTGGCAGTTAAGGAATTAATAGAATTCACCAGAGGTGTAATGGCCTCTGTGATGAGTGATTTAATAAGAGGAGTCAGAAGAGAGATGATGGTGGGGATGGTGGAAGAATCCATAGGTGGAGAAAGAATAGTAGAGGAGGAAGGAGGAAGATGTGGAGGGGATAAGGGAGGTAGAACAGGTTGTGGTTTCGTGGGTATGGTGTAGGAGGGAATAGAGGAAAGGTGTGGTGGAAGAGGGGATTGAGGAGGAGAGGGAATATTTGTTTCAGTGGGGGAAAGTGGAGGTGTAGGCATATGTGTAAGATCAGGCGGTGGAGATTGATGTTGAGGAGGAGTCGGTTGAGGTGTAGGAGGAGTGGGAAGAGATGTGGTAGGTGGAATGACCTTGTCAGATTTAGGGTGGGGAGTGACCTTGATGGTCCTGGTGCTCTCAGAAGCATTGATGGAGGAGGAGGAACCCTTGGAGGGTTTGGAGATTGTCCTCTCCCATCTGCCAAACAAGGCGCAGGTGAGGCGCTTGCTGGCGTTGATGAATATGGTCGGGGAGACCAGACATTCACTGGCCTTTTCCTGGAGGAAAATCCCCAGCATTCTGCCGTAGCAGACTTCCTTCTTGGTAATCCTTTTCTTGATAAGGTCAAAGAAGACCATGCCCCAATCAACCTAACGCTTGTTGAGCACTGCGCACATGATCAGGAATTGATGGCGAGTGATGTAGTCGTGCGCCGAGTGCTTGCCCATGAGAATTTTCCCGATAATGTCAGCCAAAAACTGATAAGCGGCGGACAATTATTTCTTTAGAAGCTTATTAGGGTTGTTGACAGAGAAACCCATGACTTTTAGCATATCAGCATATTCCTCAGCGTCCATTTCCAAATTATCTTCCCCATTTATCAGACCAAATATTTCAGAGATTACTGCTGGGGTCAAGGAAACCGCAGTGTTTCCAATAGTTCCTGTCAGATTCCCATCTTCAGAAATTGTAGCAGTGTATACCCATTCTCTTATCTCTGTTGAGTGTAGCTTGATGTTGCGTGTCATGAGGTCCTTGAGATGCAGCTCTTCCAGTAATTCAAGGATATACAGAAAAATGGGATCAGAATGCTGGAAGGACTCAAAGTCCATTGAGAATGCTGCGTCAAACTTCATCGCTGCAAGTGATCCTGGAGGAATTGCCATTGATGACCTGCAAAGAAGGTTACAGAGAAAATGGCGATCAAGAGCAAAGGAACTGAAAGCGCGAGACGGAGGTCGAAGAAAACCTAGATATAAGATTTTTAGAATATGAATCGACAAGCTCCGTTCCACAAAAAAAAAACAGATCTTCGAACTGAGATCGACGAAATAAGGTATAGGAGAGTAGTTCGTCGAACCCATTCAGAAGAATTGAAAACAGTTCGTCGAACTCAGTTCGACGAAATGGTTTCTGAAACAAGGTTCGTCGATCTCCAGTCGACGAAAATTGTTTCCACACAGAGAATTCGTCGATCTCCGTTCGATGAGAATCTCTCAAACTTTCCCTAATTCGTCGAACTCCGTTCGACGAACTCTGGAAAATTCGTCGAATGTAGACAAAAATTAATTTAACTCGTCTCCATCAATCATTCCCAGTTGATTTATAAAGAACAGATGGGTTTTCTCATCCAAGGGCTTGGTGAAGATATCTGCTCTCTGTAGATCAGTAGGAATGTGGATCAAGTTGATTTTCTTTTTGTCCATATTATCTCTAATGAAATGATGTATTATTTCAATATGTTTAGTCCTAGAATGATGAACTGGATTCTGTGCTATAGCAATAGCACTAGTATTATCACAAAATAATGTTGAATTATTTAAGTTGATACCATAATCTAGGAGTTGGTTTTGTATCCATAGCATCTGTGAGCAGCAGCTGCCAGCAGCCATGTACTCTGCCTCAGCAGTTGATGTAGACACAGATGTCTTCTTTTTGCAAAACCAAGAGACAAGTCTCATACCCAGGAACTGGCAAGTTCCAGAGGTACTTTTCCTGTCCACCCTACATCCAGCATAATCAGCATCTGAGTATCCAGTTAACTCAAATTCTGACTCTGCAGGATACCAGAGTCCTAAACTAGGACAACTCTTTATATATCTCAAAATCCTTTTTAGAAAAATAAGATGAGATTCTTTAGGATTCACTTGGAATCTAGCACAAAGACATGTGACAAACATTATGTCAGGCCTGCTAGCTGTTAAATATAATAGGGATCCAACAATTGCCCTATAATGTTTCTGATCTACAGGTTTCCCTGATGCATCAGAATCCACAACAACATTTGTAGCCATAGGTGTTTTCATTCCTGAAGCATCACCCATCCCAAACTTTTTAATAAGCTCTTTGGCATACTTAGATTGGGAGAGGAAGATACCATCAGGGAGCTGCTTCACTTGGAGACCAAGGAAGTAGGAAAGCTCACCCATGCTACTCATCTCAAATTTGGAATGCATGAGGTCAGCAAACCTCTGGCACAATTTGGGATCAGTAGACACAAAAATAATGTCATCCACATATATTTGTACCAATAAGATTTGGTCCTTATGATATCTAGTGAAGAGGGTTTTATTTATGGTTCCTCTTGTAAATTTATGCTCTAAAAGAAAGCTAGCTAGGGTCTCATACCAAGATCTTGGAGCTTGCTTTAAACCATAGAGAGCTTTATGCAACTTGTAAACATAAGAGGGTTGAGTTAGAGAGATAAAACCTGGAGGTTGTTCTACATAAACCTCTTCTTGAAGTACACCATTCAGAAAGGCACTCTTGACATCCATCTGAAATACCCTGAACTTTTCGTATGCTGCATAGGCTAGAAATATTCTAATGGCCTCCAAACTTGCAACAGGGGCAAAGGTTTGGTCATAGTCTATTCCTTCTTCCTGCCTATATCCTTGGGCAACCAGTCTAGCCTTGTTCCTTACTATGTTCCCTTCTAAATCTAATTTGTTCCTGTAGACCCATTTGGTTCCAATAACTGGGTAGTTATGGGGTCTTGGAATCTAATCCCAAACTCTACATCTCTCAAACTGATTTAGTTCCTCTTGCATTACAAGAATCCAGTGGGGATCTTGCTCAGCTTCATGGATGGTGAGAGGTTCAATTTGAGAGAGAAAATAGGCATGCATCAAGTCTTGATTGAGCTGATGTCTTGTCTGTACACCAACTGAAATGTCCCCAATCACTTGAGATATGGGGTGATCTCTAAGTGTGACAAGATCAGTTTGTGGAGTTGGTTGAGCAACAACTTCTGCAAATAATTCCTCTTGAGGAATGGTGCTGGCTGTTGATGGAAGTTCAGTTACTTCCTCTTGGATTTCTTCTTCACTATCTTCAGCAGCCTGTGGAGTGGGATGAGTGGAACCTCTTGGGTAAGGTTTAGTCCATCCATAGACTCACACATTGGTGAAACCTGCAAAGGACTATTGGTAGAAATGTCTTTCTCCTTATAAGACATGATAGCGTCATCAAAAGACACATGGACAGATTCTTCAATTTTAAGGGATGATTTATTGAAAACCCTATAGGCCTTGTTTACTTGGGAATATCCTAGAAAAATCCCTTCTTCAGCCTTAGCCTCAAATTTTCTGATGTATCTTTTGTTATTAGTGTGGATGTAACATATGCAACCAAAAACTTTAAAGTAAGTGATTTTAGGTTTCTTTTCTTTAAGTAATTCATAGGGGGTCTTGTGTTTTAGTTTATGTATAAGACATCTGTTCAGGACATAGTTAGCTGTGTTTACAGCTTCTGCCCAAAAGGATAGAGGCATGTAGGCATCTGCTAACAATGTACCTGCAGCTTCAATGAGTGTCCTATTTTTCCTTTCAGCAACCCCATTTTGTTGGGGAGTTCTAGGAGCTGAGAAGCACTGCCTGATACCTTCCTTCTCACAGAACTCATGCATAAGAAGAGACTCAAACTCTGTGCCATGATCACTTCTGATCAATGCAACATGAGTAGAGAACTCAATCTGTATGGTCCTGAGAAAATATGTAAGAACTTTGAATGTATCTGACTTAGCTCTCAGGAAGGCTACCCAACTGAATCTGGAGAAATCATCAATAATAACTAAGGTGTAAGACTTCCCTCCTAGGCTTTCTACTACAATGGGTCCAAAAAGATCCACATGAAGCAGATATAATATCCTAGGTGAATCACTTTTATTAATGGATTTGAAGCTAGTTTTAGTTTGCTTGCCTAGTTGACAAGCCCTGCATAGGCTTTCCTTCTTGTAGGGACCAGAAGGTAAACCTCTAACAAGGTTGTCTTTAGATAACCTAGATATGTTCTTAAGGTTTAAATGTCCTAGCCTTTTGTGTCATAGTTCATTTTGGTTACTAGAGATATTGAGTAAACAAATGTCAGTTGTGGCAGAAATGAAATCTACTAAATATATGTTTCCTTGTCTAAATCCAATTAAAATAGTTTGGTTTTTATCATTTATAATAGAACAAGAGGTAGAGTTGAAATGTACCTGATAACCTTCATCACATAATTGACTTATGGATATAAGGTTATGTTTAAGTCCTCTTACATATGTCACCTTTTTGAAGGTCACTGCTCCAATGCTTACTCTTCCATATCCTTCTGATTGACCACTCTTTGAGTCTCCAAATATCACCTTTGGTCCTAGCTTGGACTTATAGTTGGTGAGATTTGCTTTGCTGCCAGTCATGTGCTTGGAGCAGCCACTGTCCAGGTACCATGTCTGACTTAGCCATGGACAGTTCTTCACCTGTACCTGCATCAGAAAATAAAGCTCAATTGTTCTTGACCCAGGTTACCTTGGGTCCTTGGTTTGGTTGAAAAGAAAAACTAGAAATGACTGATAATGCAGGTTGAGACTTATACCCTAGTGGGTGATATCTCCTAGGTGGAATTATCCAATCAGCTACTGGATTAAATGCCTTGTTAGCTGTTTTAACATTTCTATAGGAGAAATTATTTATGTTTGGTCGTTCTGGGATCGACGAATTATTGTAAGTTCGTCGACCAGAGTTCGACGAATGGGGATGAGATCGTCGACCTATACTCAGAGAATGACCATGGTCATTTTTTGCATCCCACGTTCGTCGACCTCTGCTCGATGAACCACACACAGTTCGTCGATCGCAGTAAGACGAATAATTATTTCTGAGGTTTGCGTTCAACGTTCGTCGATCGGGGTTCGACGATCTTGCAGGATTTCGTCGATCTAAGTTCGACGAATTTTGCTGAACTTGGTTTTTCACAGCTTTCTTCTGTTTTCTGTTGCTATTGTCTAAGGGATTTGACTTGTTTTCTGATCTGGGTTTTTCAGTTATTTTCTCTTTACCTTTAGCAGTGATGAACTTTATGGGAGTGGAAAGTATATTCTTCTTTATTATGAGGGTTAAACCTGATGAAGCACCCAAGCCCAGCCTGCCATTTAATATGGCATTTACTGTGCTTGTGATATCCATCAGCTTGAGGCTTCTCCCATTGAGAGATTGCTCAAGTTGTTTTGCCTCACATAATTCAGATTTTAATTTGATTATCTGTTCATTAGCTAGAGTCAATTAGTCAGTTAGTTTTCTGTTTTCTGTGCTGACAGATTCTAGATTTTCTAGTCTAGTTCTCAGGGTTTTTATCTCTTTCTCTGAGTTTATTAAATCCATGCACATAGTTTTAAATTCTGCTTTAAACAAATCAGAATTGAAATCAAAACTAGAGATCACATGATCAGCCTCTGAGTCTGAGGCCTCTTCATCTTCAGAATCCTCTTCTGATCCACAGTTGCTTCTGGAGGCATCTATTGCCATTAGGTACACCTCCTTGGATCTGGCTTCTTCCTCTTCTTCACTGGAGCTAAAGGAGGATGGTTCCTCTTCTGTGTCACTCCAGGACTCAGCAACAAATCCTTTGTCCTTCCTTTTATACTTATTGGAGGAGGGTCTGCTGCTTTGTTTTCTTCTGGAATCCTTGTCCCTGCCCTTGTCCTTTTTCTGATTTTCTGGGCATTCTGAAATATAGTGCCCTGGCTTTCTGCAACCAAAACACACAACCTCCTTAGTTGGTGTCTTGTCATACTTGGGTTTATCATCCTGCCTGGATGATTTTCTTCTAAAATCCTTTCTTGCCATTTTGTAGAATCTTTTGGCAAAGAGGCTCATTAACTCTTCATTGGAGGTAGATGTTTCACTGTCTTCAGAAGCTTTGAGGGCCAAGCTGTGCTCCTTCCTAACTGGTGTAGTTGCCTTCTGTTCTGCTGCCTCTCTTGATTTGACAAGCTGCTCATATGACTTCAGCTTGCCTAGTAGAGATTCAGTTGAGATCTCATTGAGGCTTATGGCTTCTTTGATTGGCCAGATTCTGGAGTCCCATGAACTGGGGAAACACATCAGTATCTTATCATTCACCTCAGTTAAGGTGATGTCCTTGTCAAGGGTCTTGAGTTCACTAATAATTGAACTTAATCTATTGTACATCTCAGCTACTGATTCTGTCTCATCCTTTTTGAAATTCTCATAGAGAGAAATGAGACTGGATCTCCTATCCTTTCTTTCATCAGCAGAGCCTGCTACCATTTGATTGAGAGAGTCCCAAATGGCCTTGGTTGAGGTGCACTCAGCCACCTTCTGAAATATGTCATCTGACATTGTTTGAGCCAGAATATTCATAGCCTTTGCATCAGCCATCTTGGCTTTCTTATAGGCTTTAGTGTTGTCTGGAGGTGGTACTGCACTCAGATTAGTTGATGTGCTGACAAAAGTTGTAGGAGCTGGAGGAACACTTGTTGAGATGACAGAGAAAATATCCTCATCAATAAAGTTCATATATAATCCGATTCTTGCCTTCCAGATGGCAAACTTGTTAAGATTGCACACTGGAGGTCTGATGCTTGTATAATCCTTGTTTTGGGCCATGTCTGTGAGAACAAAATCTAGTAACAGAATAAAAACGAAGAGATCTAACTAAGGGATCTTTGGGTTCAGGTGTCAGCCTGTACAACCAATCAGGTATGGTATGTTTAACCAACCTCGCTTTGATACCAATTGAAAGTGTAGTTAGATCTAATATACTCTAGAGGGGGGGGGGGGGTGAATAGAGTATATGGTGATTTTAAAACTTTTACAACTGCTGTTGTATTTTAGGTGTGTGTGTGTGTGCAACAAATACAATAAATCAAAAAACAGCAAAGGACTAATCGCAACACAATCACACAGCAATGCCAGAAAACAAAAAGGAAAAGAAAGCAACCAGACGACACAAGAATTTTATAGAGGTTCCCCAAATTTGGGTAGTCCACTGTTCTACCACCCTGGTAGGAATCCACTGCAGGAAGGGGTTGATCAGGTGTCCTGGCACCAATGGGGTTTTGATCAGGTTCCCAAAAACCAAACCCTCAAGTCTTTTGGTGGGAGACTTGCAACCAGAATAATTTTGAAGGGAATTAAAACCCTGTATAGAGGTAGAGTGAGAGGGTGATGAGGTCTTCTCTTTCTCAAGTCAAATGAGAAGACTTGTGGATGTTGTTTAGCAGCTTTGCTCCCCCTGAGATGTAGAACGGTTCAGGAAGAAAAATTAGAGCACTGCTTCAGGGTGATAGGTCTTCAAAGACCTAGACTTCCAGGTCCAGAGAAACTCTTCAGGAACTTCTTACAACTGATATGAATGTATTGTTTTGAAGTTCTCCTGAGTAAAAGCAGATGAAGAAGACTCTTGATATTGATGTAATGTTCTTCTTCTTCTTCAAGATCAGTTTCTCTCTGGGCCAAGAATGAAATCCTTTTCTTGTGTTCTCTGAATTACTGTCTATGCTGTTCTAGATGTTCTGGTGTTGTGTCCTGTTTAATTTCTTCTAGTTTCTGTATATCTCTCTCTGTCTGTCAAGGAGAGCCTTCGAAATTTTGAATGTCGAGCAGTAATGACAGACGGCCTGGAAAGGAAGCAGCAATTAATTATTTCCCCAACTGTTTCCATGGGAAATCGGCATGAAATAATCCGGAATTAACTGCACATCCTAACGGTAGTATTCTGTGAAGAACTGCCATTAATTGTCCAGGAATCAGCGCCATGAAATGAGACGGGAACGGAGGAAGACCTAGTCTGGAATCGTCGACCGAAGAACAGAATTCGTCGAACTGAGTCTTGAATTTGTCGAGCTGCGCTGAGTTCGTCGAGCTGAGCTGAGTTCGTCGAGTTGCGCTGAGTTCGTCGAGCTGAGCTGAGTTCGTCGAGCTGATAGTCTTCATTCGTTGAATAGACAATCTTCAATATCAGACAAACATCATTCGTCGAGCAGAGAACCAAGTTTGTCGAGCTGAGAATAAACTTCGTCGAGCTGAGAAAAGTTCTGGACTTGGACAAAAATACTCTGCATCTGCTGAAAAATTGTGTCGACACAAAACAGTGTCGACAGATTGGTCTTGGTGTCGACACAACTCCTCTGGTGTCGACAGATTGGTCTTGGTGTCGACACAACTCCTCTGGTGTTGACACAAGCTGGTGTCGACTGAAATCCTGAGTGTCGACACAAATCGCCTGGTGTCGACACAATCCCTAAGTGTTGACACAGATTCTCTGAGCACAAAAATCGTCGAGTACAGATTTAACATTCGTCGACCTGAGAAGCTGTGAACTTGAGGTCCAAGTTCGTCGAGCTTAGAAAATAATTTCGTCGACCGAAGCATGAAGCTGGACTTAGAGAAATTTTGAAGTAGTCCTGAGAATGCTTGAAGTGGATCTGGTATTCGTCGAGCAAAGAACAAAATTCGTCGAGCTTAGTACTGCGAAGTGTCTCACGATCATCGAGCGCAGAGCTTCCTTCGTCGAGCTGAGTTCGACGAACGTCGAACTCAATTCACTTAGTCTGAAACCCTGATAGATCTAGAGTTCCTGAAGGTCTTGAAGAAGGCTGGTCCATCTGAAGTTGAGATAGAGGACTGTCCTAGACTCTAAGACACAAACTTGACCCAGACTATACATGATGGGTCACATCCTAAGTCAGTGAATCTAGCCCAAATCAACTAGGGATCCAACACTCCTCGCCCTTTTGCTGGGGTGAGTAAGGGATGTTGCCGAGATCGCCCTTGATGAAGGCGATCTTGGTCATCCAGTTATGGTGTTTGTTTGCGATCTCGAGAACCTTGATCAGCGAGCCCCCGAAGTAGGTGACCCCATCCGGTGTCGCCTTGTAGTAAATGAGTTTCATGAACACAGTCAGGTTGAACTCTATCCTTTCTCGTCGGAGGTAGCTCGCAAATGCCACCATCATGGAGATGGCATTGGAATTCAGCTGCGCTGGCACCGCGACGTAGTTCTTCAAAATCTGCCGGATCTCTGGCCAGAGAGGGAGGCGCAGCCCTACCTCAAAGTGCAAGATGGAGAAGGCGAGCTCGTCATCATAAAAAGTGTTGATGGCCTCCCCCTGCCTTGGCCGGCGTGCCTCGAAGTCTGGCGGCACATGGTCGCGAACAAATTCAGCGAGCTCGGCCTCGCTTGTGTGTCCCTCAAAGAAGCAGTAGTCTGTGAAGTGCTGGGCGAACTTGGAGTGGCCATCAGCGTCAGGGTTGGTCTTGCCCATGCTCGCAGAAGAAGAGGAGGGGCGCGAGTAAGAAAGAGTAAATAAGAGAGAGAAAGAACAAACAGTTAAGGCAGTAGTACGGGGGTTGGTGGGGGGGGGGGGGGCTATTTATAGAAAATGTAATCCGGGGGCCAAGCTGTCCAATCGGCCCAGCTCGCCATCCCAGCTCGCCAACCCCCAGCTCGCCAACTTCCAGTGCGCTCCAACTAAGGCTAAACCAAATAAGAAGCAATATGATTATTATTATTATTCAAACACAAAGCATATCTAAGAATGTTTGCGGTTACTTATTACAGCAATCTAGTGCAGGAATAAAGAAGCAGGGCGTGCGGGTACGGGAGAACCAGGGGGCGAGTACCGATCGGCTCGGCAAGGGAGCCTCCTTCTATATTTCCCGGCCTCGCGTCCCCCCGTCCCCCAGACTGCCACGCGCGGAGCAGCTCGCAAATCCTCCCTGAATTCCTCTGCGCCACCGAGAGGCCCTCATCGATCTCATCTAGGAGCCGGGAAGGAGACATCAGCTCTCCAGCCTTGCCGCCTTGCACCATGTCAGCAAGTCGAACATAGTCTCGCTGCAGCACCTCGTTGATTTCCTGCACCTCGCGCAGCCTGCACACCAGTTTCTTGAATAGCTTGACCCCCTCCTGGTCAGCTCGCCTTGCTCCACTTCAGGACCTAAGTAAGAGTCCAGCGAGCTTGGGGAGGGGAGGGGAGAGTAATGGGCTACCTGCAAAGACTACTCGACAGCGGATTGGCTGGGGGAGCTGCGAAGACCGGAATATTAGCAAAGGGAGGTGCTGGAAAATTGCATAAGAATCCAAGGCCAAGTCTACCTGACGAGCTCGACATCCCCAAGGAGGTGCGGGGATGGACAAATCCCGGGATGGGGATGGTCTCCACGGCCGCCTTCGTGGTCACCACTGCTCACTGAGGAGAGGGGGAACGCACCGGCGAGTTCATCCTCTGCGACCCCAGCCCCAAAGTCCCGAAGAGAGGCGACGGATCCCGGGGGAGATTTTCTAGAGATCTTCGACTCGCGGGGCGGGTTCTCGAGGCGTGGCGCCTCCGTCGCCACCCAGCAGGCTATCTGGGCCATCACAAAGGTCAACAATGTTTTTGCACTTGCAATGAGCAGGCAAGTTTGAGGAGCCGGCACCATGATCCAGGATTGTGGTCAAGACAGCGAGAATTGGCTCGGCTGCCGGGGGAAACAGCCTCGCCCTCTTGGCGGAGTCGCGCTAGGCTGAGCCACACTACGACATAGTGGCTGGGACCGCTGTTAGGGCGGCCACGCTAGCAGAAGAGGCCTGATGAGCTCGGTTAAGGCGCTCTTTGATCTCCTTTGGGATCGGCATCTTGGCAGGGTTAAAGCAAACTGAAGGGCAAGAGTCAAGCAGGTATGCAGGTGTATATATATAGCCGCAGGTGGAGACCACCCGAAGATTCCCTCCAGTCCACCCCGTGCTCTCCGAAAACTTGGGGTTGGATGTTTCTTTCCGAGCTTTGCCAAGCTCAGAAAAGCGGGTATTGTGTACAACCCCATATCCGGCGAGCGGGTTGAACTAGGAACCAGGCCGGCCGACTCAGATCACCCAGGCGCCAGGCAAGCTCGGTAGAAAAACCCGAGCCCGAGCTCGGCATTCGTCGACCGTGAGCTCGGCATTCGCCGAGCTAAGCCAAGGTTCGTCGAGCTGAGGTCGACTAATGGAGGCCGACCTATAGGCAAGCTCGCCATCCCAACTCGCGCTCGCGCAAAGGAGCTCGACAACAGCAGGTGAACAGGATCTGCCGAGGTGGCCAGGCTCCCCAGCTCAACCAGATCTACGAGGTAATTTTTACTGATTTGCGCCCGCTGGTCTGCCCATAGCCCTTCAAAACAGTGTAGTTTGGCTGTTGGCAGACCCAGCCAAGGGTATTTTGGTAATTTCAGGTCAATTCAGTTTGATTATTGGCAGTTAAAATTCGGAAACCTATAAATAGGACCCAAGGGGTACCCCAGGAGGCACGCTTCCGGTGCTCTCTTGTTCCAGCTTTCAAGTGCTTTCTGAGGGTACCTTAGCCCGGCCTTTGGCTAAGGAGGGGAAGCGCTCTCAGATCTTCCGGGTGTGTGGTGGGTCCTCCACGTCGAGCCCTTGGGTCAGTTCATTCCTGCTTTCCCTTGTTATTTTTCTTGCAGGAGCGAAGTATGTGCGCGATCACCCCTTCCCCAAGGGTGAACTCCACAAGAGACCGTTTTTCGGTTTCAACACCCGACAACGACGTCAAAAACTTGATAGGTGAAATTTAGGATATAAAATATTCTCCAAATTTTATGAACTATAGGACGGAGCACCTATCATTCATAGTATATGATATTTTATAAATAAACATCAAGTGTCATATTCTTCTAGGTTTACTGATTACTTCTACTTAGATAAATTAATATTATTTTATCGGGAAATAATACAATAGTTTGAGAAAGAAATAATAGAGAGAAAGAAGAACATTTGATCAGAAATCCATCTTAAGTAAAATAATTCGTAAATCATAAATTCATAAACCTAGATTGAGAACAATTCGACCGTGGAGGTTCCAAAAATATGAAAGCCTCTCTCTTGTGAATACGCAAACAACTAACCTAAGTGTTGGGAATATTGCCCTTCAATGTTCCCTGAATTTGAAGAGGCATCACCATTAATGGTAAGTGCATAAATGTATTTGATGCATGCCCTAAATTCACTGTGCAACATCCTCCACACTTCTAGGCCTCCTAAAGTTAGGGTTAGGGCTTGAGTGGTGCATGAAGGCCCTAGTGTGACCCTAGCTCAACTTGAAATTTGAAAAACTGCTATGTGCACCCCCAATGTGCATAAGTCAACCTAGGCCAATTCACACTCACATGAACTCACCACCTCAATGTAAGCTCACTAACAGTTCCCTAACCCTAAGAGAGATGTACAACCCCACATTCGCTGAGTAGGCCCTCCCAGGCAGGTTCATTGCATTGTTGGGCAACAGTCTAGGAATACCAGCTAGGCGAGTGAGACAGGTTAACCTGCACTCGCTTAGAGCCATAAAAGGGGCATTCACATAAACCAGGAAGGGGTAATTTAGGCCCTCAAGTGAGTGTGATCTTCATCAGGCACTCGCCCAGCCCTCGCGCCTCAGTGCGCATGCAGGAGAAGTTCTCTCCCAACTAGACAAATGGTTTCCCATGTGGGCATGCACCCTTTTAGAGAAAATCAAGGATGCGAGTGCGTTGTTCTCTCGGCAATTGCTCCCTCAAGCGATTGGTGCTCCCATGGACCACTTGCCTAGTGGTGAAATTACTTGGGTGCCCTTGTAGGGATGCAGATAGCCATTTAGAATAGCGGAGGTACGTTGTTTGTAGGCCCGGTTGTAAAAACTATAAATAGACCCATGGGGTTACCTCAGAGGGCATGCTTACTTGTGCCCAGGTCTTCTTGCGCTTTCTGAGGCATCCTTAGCTCAACACTTAGCTAAGGAGGGGAAGCGCTCTATGATATTCCGGGTGTATGGTGCGACCTTCGTGCTGGAGCCTTGGGTCTATTCCTTGTGCTATGTCTTTGGTTGTTTAGCTTGTGAGAGAGAAGTAAGTGTGCGATCACCCCTTCTCCAAGGGTCGAACTCCACAGAGACCGTTTTTTCGGTTTCAACATTTTGGTGCAGTGAGCGTGGAGAGTGATCAGCACCAAAAATCTTTATTGAGCTCGATGATTGGAGGTGAAGGACAGGGATTTGACAGGGCCGACTTGCCACCTCCACCTCCACTCTCCACCCTCGAGATGTTTGAGGATTTCCGTCAGGAGGTGCTTAGCCTTGTCAGGTTCGCACTCGACACACGCGCCGAGTGCTCAATGCCAGCAGTACCAGCTGTCGCGTCTCCAACCCTGGGCAAGAACGCCCTTGATAGGTGACTTGGGAAAGAGGTAGCAGAGGAGGGGAGGGAGCGAGATCTGCAGGGGTGAGTGTTGATCCTCGACTCGGTGAGTGGAGGCCGGATCAGCGAGATGGGTGTGCGAGATCCCCTGGCTCCCCCAATAGAGGGAGGAAGCCCCTTGAGTGAGTTGGTTTCATGTGCCCTAATTTCAAAGGGGTTCGTGAGCCAGAGATGTCCTACTATACCGGGAAGGTCGATCCAGTTCAACACATCTAGTGGTTTGGGGATGTGGTCTTAATCTGATAGATGTCAGATGCATTCAAATGCAG
The DNA here is from genome assembly GCA_039583875.1 of Platanthera guangdongensis. Taxonomy (NCBI): domain Eukaryota; kingdom Viridiplantae; phylum Streptophyta; class Magnoliopsida; order Asparagales; family Orchidaceae; genus Platanthera; species Platanthera guangdongensis. The sequence continues at coordinate 81,802,118 of CM077157.1, forward strand.
GCTCTTCACCATCACCCTCAAGGAGATGACAAGAGATTAGTTCCAACAATTGACGGCCAGCTCCATCTACTGTTTCAAGGACCAATACCGGAGGTTCATGTTGAGGTTCACCACCTCCAAGAAGGGGAAGAGGGAGTCTAAGTCCCTATTCCACATCAAGTAGGGAGTGAATGAGACCCTAGGGAGCTATGTGGACCGGTTCCAGGAGGAGGTACTCCACATCCAGGAGATGCTACGACATAACCTTATGATGTCCTTCACCTTGGGGATGCAGTAGGGCTTTTTTAGGGGGGGGGGGGAGTAGAGGCTGCTCGGAAGGCGAGTCTCCATACTATGCATCGCCAGAGCATTGCCTCCACATCTCTAGCCACACCCTCGGAGGAGAAGATCACCTTCTCTAGGAAGGACATGCCGCATCATGAGGATACTTTTTGTGTCGCGTTGGTCATCCAGACCGCGATCGAGAATTTTACTTTCTGCCGGATCCCCATCGATAACGAGAGCTCGGTCAACGTCATCTTCAAAAAGGCATTTGACTCGATGAAGGTGGAGGATCGGAGGGTGCTGGCCTCTGATGGACCTCTCTTCGGGTTCATATGAGAGAGGAAGGAGGTGGAAGGAGTAGTGCAACTCCATGTTACTTTGGGGGGGGGGGGGGGGGGGGGGGGGGGGTAGTCGAGAAACTGCAGGTTCGTCATCGTGGACGCACCCAGCAGTTACAACACTATCTTCAGACGACCCCTCATAAGTGCCTTCGACTTCCTGCCATCATCGTTCCATCAGTGCTTGAAGTTCAACGCTGTGGGCATCCAGGTCAGGGTGCGGGGAGACCCTACTATGGTGTTGCAGTATGGAAATCGGGCGGTCTGGCGACTTGTCTCTAGTAGTTTGGAGACCAGGTGGTCTGGCGGTTTCACTCTGATGGCTTGATAGCCGGGCAGTCTAACGGCTTCTCTACAGCGGCTTCGTTGCCGGGCGGTCTAGCGTTCTCCTCTGGCGGCTTGTCGTTATGGTCGGGCGGATTAAGGTTGGTAAAAAGCAGATAGTCTAAGAGTAATCACATGAGAATATTTACTCATTAATTCAAGTATATGTAACCACGTATTAACAAAATTATAAAATTAGTTGTGTTGTAAGGGCTCAATTTTTATCGAATTATCTCTTGAGCAATTCTATACCTAAACTTAAGTTGAGTGAATTTTCTCTCGAACAATTCACAGCACTCAAATTTGCATTAATATAAAGTAACCCTATCAAATACATGAATTCATGAAATCCTATCTCTAAGATACCATGAATCTAATTATCCATATTTTCATTATCCAAACAACATATATCTCGATCATGAAATTTGAAATACAAAGAGAAAGAACACCATAGAATGGAATTAAAAACCATCATCACAATCTTCCAATTTCTCATTCTAGAAGTTTGGGATTCACATGAAATAAATACTAGCTTCAAATCCATGTTCAATCACTTTGCTTGAAATAACACATACGAATAAAATACCACAGATCTGAAATGAAATCAACATACATGGTTACTGAATCAGTTCAGAAAAAGAAAGTCTCATGTGAAATGTAAATTAAATGTTAGATCCACTAAGATAAGGGGGAAATTAAAAGAGATACATGAAGATTAAAACCATACAGATTATCTCCTTCGATTTCTCCTTCGCTTGAGTGCTCCACTTTCGTCCTCCAGAAGTTCTCCAAGTCCTTCAATCCAAAAAGTCCCATTCTATTTTTTGTGAAGGTTTTTATAGTCTTCTTGCAAACAGATGTCAAACATGGATTTCAACATGGCCGTGTCACAGGCCGTGTAGTGCTTGAAGCGATGCATCTAGGGAGTTTGGTATGAAAAGGTGCATCTGGTCTTGAGCTGTGTTAGTTAACATGGCTGGTAACACGACCATGTGTTCTTCATGGCTCCACACAGATTCTTCCCGATAAGGACACGGGTAGTGACACAGGTGTGTTCCTACCCGTGTGGTGCTCTTGTAGATTTTGACGCTTTTTCTTCCAAGCTTTGTGATCATATCAGCAGAGAAGGACATGGGTAGTGACATGCATGTGTCCCTACCCGTGTGTGCCCAATACAAAACCATTGCCATCAGTCATGTTGGATTCGTGAACACCTCTATTTGCTCAAAGACTTTTAATTCCACGGACTTGCAATACCTGCATTAAGAGGGTTAATGAATAAATAAATAGCTCAATAAAGGAAATAAAGGAAAAATCTATATTGTGCTCTTCTATTCATGCCTATTCAAATTTTTAACTATTTTCGTTCAAATATAACGAATGTAGGTAGAAAATAGTGGACATGATTACAAATATGATAGTAAAAAGGACTTATATAATTGTACTCATCAAATACCCCCAGACTTAAGTGTTTGCTTGTCCCTAAGAAAACTAATTTAAGCATTTTGATTACCAATAATTAATTTTTCTTCTGCAAGCTGGTTGCTATGAATTCAAAGAGAAATTTGATGTCGTAATTGCATAGGAAATAGTATATCAGACTTTTCTAAATATAACTTTATCTTAAAATTCCTCTCATATATCTCTTAACTATCTTTCACTCTTACTAGAAATAAAATTACAATCATCCATCGCAAGTGTGAGGTAAAAATAACAATCTCAATATGGTAGGCATTAGTGTTTCAAAACTTATAAGTATCAATATTGATAGCCATAAGCTTGCCTTTTCACACCCACTCCACGACACTAGTTAGGATTAACAAGGTTGGATCCTTGGGACTTGTATTAGGATGTAACTTTTTGATTTAGGATAAAAGATTATAGGTGGGGTAATCAAAGATAAACTCGATGGTTCCTATCACACCTAGATCACGATTGAGCCCCTTGCTATGTAATTACCCTAACATACATCAACATTATAAAAACACCCCAGACTTCACAATTATTATACTTCCCCTTTTTTGTATTATTTTTTACTTTCTTCAACCCTTTTGATGCATACTCATATTTTTTCTCTTTTTCTTCTTCACCAGTAAATAGCTTATCAAAGTGCTTTACACCATCTGTTTAAATTTTGTAATTCACATAGCAAAAGGTGTAAACTCAATGATATATGTGCTAATAGGTAAGGATTTTTGGCCTTGGTGAATTTTAGTAGTGGTGTATCGAAAGAAATAGGGATTAGGTCCAAATTGGGTGTGCAAGGGTATAATGTTTAGGGTTTTGGGCTTGCAAGGCTCAAGCTATCCAATGGGAGGTCTAAGTCATTTCCGCCCTAACTAATTAACTTATGCTAATGTATTGAGGATCGCTCGTGGCAAGTTCTAGACACCAATAAAGAGTATTCTTCATTTTGATTCCCTAATACAGAACTATCAAAATGTTACACTCTTCGACTCGCTTTAGTATAGATAATTATATTTTCTAAAATAGATTGATTGTTAGTTAATAATATATAGAACTAATCTTAAAAATAAGTTATATAGAGAAAATTAAGATAATGAATTTCTATATATGATTAATAACAACAAATTTGTACGCTCAATGAGTCTAATTTAATTTATTTTAATCAGCTTGTCAAAGCAAATTAACTAGTTGTAATCCCAAAAAAGTGAATTAATGAGAGCTTAAAAAGAAGCAAAAACAATTTTATTAGGGGGGGGGGGGTTTAACAATATTGTGTAAAAAAATATTAGAATTTTTTAATTTTATCCTGTTTCTTAACAAATTGTAATCATGTCCAGTAGTTAAATATTAGAATTTAAGAATATCCACCCCCAGACTTAAAATTTGCAGTATCCTTAATGCAACGTAAAGAACAGATAAAACAAATAAACAATATGTAAAGAACTGAGCATCAATAAAATAGAAGAGCATAAGAAGTACAACAGGAGTAGTGCTCCAGGCGAACAAGGTCAATAACACGCACATGTGTGGACCCGTGTCCTGCTCGGGAACAACATCATCTAACTCATTCCCTATACACGGCCGCACACACAGCTGGGTAGCTACCCGTGTGGTGTTCGTCGATCCCACTACTCTAATACGGCTGCACACACACAGGTGTGCACACGACTGGGTATCTAGCCGTGTGGTGCTCGGGATGCAGAATTGTCGAACTCAATATCCTACACATGGCTACACACACGGGTGTGTGTGCACCCGTGGGGTGCTCAGGATGAGGTCGAGAAAAATGAGCAAATGCGACACGATAAAGAACACGGGTGGGTGTCAACCCGTGTGGTGCTCGGGAAACATAATTCCTTTCCACTCTGGTGCAATTATTTCTACTCTAGTTTTAAATTGAACACAACTAGGTTTTATAATATTTTTATACTAAAATTTAACTAAAATTTTACCAAATAATAAAAACTTAGAAAATTTATTAAAATACACTTAATCCATGTCTAGTCGGATGCATGATTCTTGGCGAGTGAAATCTTGAGAAACACATTCAAGAATAATTTTTGTGGCATTTCATGTAATTTAGAGATATTACCTGATTTTTGACAAGAATCACATGAAAGTACATACCTTTAGGCATCCCAGAATAGAAGGGGCCAATAAGAACCAGAATCAAGAACCTTTTTAGCTGAGCGGTTTGCTCCAAAGTGACTACCTGTAGGGCCTGAATGACACTACTCCAAGATTTTCCAGCCCTCCTCCGCTGATACACATCTACGTATAATGGAATATGCACATATCCAAAAAAGATAGGGGCCCTCCCAAAAGTAATATTTCAAGTCAGAGAAAAATTTCTTTTTCTGCTGATATGAAAAATCTTTTGGAAAGACCTTAGCCACAATATAGTTTGCATAGTAGGCAAACCACAGATAATCAGTATTTATATTTGTAGATAATGCAAACAACAATTCCTCCGAAAATGTATCATTAATCTCAGACTCATCTAACATCGTTTGTAGTGGATTTTCTAAACGTGTGAGATGATCTACCGCTAAGTTTTCTGCTCCTCGTTTATCCCTAATTTTCAAATCAAATTCTTGCAATAAAAGAACCCAACAGATTAAACGAGGCTTTGCTTCCGCTTTGGCATGTAAATATCTTAGGGCAGAGTGATTTGTGTTTACTACCACCTTAGACAATGTTAAATAGGATCTAAATTAGGAGATCTAAAACAGAAATTAAGTGATATAATTATGCAATAAACTAATTTACAATTATATGTAGTAATAAAAAAAATAGTAGATTAATAGAGTTTAAGCTTTCAAAATATTGAAAACGAGTCCCTGACAACGGCACCAAAAACTTAATGCGGGTTTTATATGCAATTCTAGTATAAACTATGTAGATAGGTATAAGCTTGATTGATTTTAATGTCAGGCAAGTGCACCTATCAATCATAGTATATGAGAAATCTACATCTCGAGTCGAATTCCTTAGGGTCTTTTCAAGTACTCGTACTCACTCTCACTCTATTATCGTACCGATATTTAAAGTTGGTTGTTACTCTAAATTAACACTACTAGGACTAATTGGATAAAGTGACATTGGAGGATTAAGGATGGTAAAAAGCATATAGTCTAAGAGTAATCACATGAGAATATTTACTCATTAATTCAAGTCTATATAACCACATATTAACAAAATTATCAAATTCGTTGTGTTGTAAGGGTTCAATTTTTACCGAATTCTCTCTCGAGCAATTTAATACCTAAACTTAAGTTGAGTAAAATTTCTCTCGAACAATGTTGGGTCTATTGATCCCAATATAGTAGATTTGCAAGAAGTCAAACAGGTCAATGACAAACACACATAATGTATTTGATGTGTGCTTTAGTTCATGCATGCAGGTAGTCCATGATTGGACAAGTGAAGAAAAATGAGTTGGGCAGTAAACTCAAAATTCATCGAACTCAGCTCAGAGTTCGTCGAACTCAGCTCGTTGATCGTCGACTGCAACTCAGCATTCCTTGGGTTAAGCTTAAGAACTCAGGATTCAAAATTCGTCGAACTGAGCTCAGAGTTCATCGAACTCAAGCTACAATTCGCCGAGCTCTGCTTAACGCTTGTCAAGCTAAAGCAAGAGAAAAATCAACTAAGGCAAAAAGCGCTGAGATCGCTAAGAGAATTAAAGTTCGTCCAGCTCAGCCCACAAATCGTCAAACTTAGCTCAACTCTTATTAAGCTAAAGCCAGAAAAATTAACTTCGGCAAAAAGTGCTGAGTCCGTTGAGAAGAAGGCGTTGAGACCGTTGAGTCAACTAAGTCAGCTGTGAAGATAACATTGAGATAATTGAAGACAACTGAGAAGATGGCGTTGAGACCGCTGAGAAGATGGCATTGAGACGGCTGAGATAATAGAGATAAATTAGCTGGATTTTTTCTAAGTCTAGAAGCGTTGAGTGAAGCAGGTTCACTTAGCGCTTCTAATAAAGAAGGAAGCACTGAGACAGTTAAGAAGAAAACTGCTGAGATAGCAGATAAGAAGAAAGTGCTGAAACAAACGATTGTCTCAGCTGATAAATGAAAAACCGCTGAGACCGCCGAGACAAAACCACTGAGACAGTTAAGTGCAAAAATCGCTGAGACAGCAGATAAGAAGAAAGCGCTGAGACAAAGGCTTGTCTCAACTGATAATGAAAAACTGCTGAGACTGTTGAGACAAAAAGCTGAGACAAAGATAGAAAAATTTCAAGTCCAGAAGCGCTGAGAGCCAAGGCTGATGGCGTTGAGTGTCTCAACATCACTCAATGCTTGATGGGATTCTGGAATATTTTCTAAGTCCAGATATTGATGACCACTACTGATGTCATCAAAGTCAAAATTGCAGGAAGCCATTGCGGGAAAGCTGCTACAACGTCTAAAGATGTTTTGTCCTATTCTGATGGAGTTGGCGCTCGCCAATCCTTGGTGGGCCCACATACTATGGCATCGTTGATTCAAATCAACACATATAAAAGGGGAAATAGAAATGACATTAGGGTTAACAAATCAAAAAAATAGAAAGAGAAATTGATATAGGCAGCTGGACATTTTACTTCCGATCAAGCTTGAAAGCTGAAGTCTAGCCAAGATAGCCTGAAGGCAAAGAAGGATAGCTGAAGCTCTTCAAGCTCAGCAAGGTTATTCTTAACAGAATAGTTTAGGGGGTTCATCTCATCAGCAAGGTGGAAGCTGCTCATCAGTGCAACAGTAAAAAGTGATAACTGTAGAAGAAGGCTGATTCCTTCTACAGCAAGTGAGCTGGACTAAAATCTACTCAGTCCAGCAAAGTTGACTTAGAGTTATTTCTCTTTGTCAATTATTTTATTTTCTTCACTTACAGTTTTATTTCCTGTAGGATTCAGGTTTCCTAAATCTGAGTGTATGACACTTTGTGCCCGAGGTAGGTGACAAATTTGTCACCGAGGTAGGTGCCTTGTTGGGGCACTGAGGTAGGATCCAAGTGAGGATCTGAGCTATATGGCTTAAGTGCCTGAGGTAGGAGAGTGTTGCACTCTGAGGTAGGATCCAAGTGTGGATCTCAGGTAGGGCTGTCCTCCCAACTTGAGTGTAGGGCCTTGTTCCTGAGGTAGGTGACTGAAGAGTCACTGAGCTGTAGGAGACACGTTTGTCACTGAGATTGTAGGCACTGGAGGAGGCTGATTTGTAGGTACCTGAAAGGGTACTGAGTTGTAGGAGTGCCGCAGTACTCTGAGAGTAGGGCTGTGTGCCTGAAGCTGTAGGGCTAAAGAGCCTAAGTGTACGCCTTAGAAATAAGGCTGAGGTAGGTGATCAGTGGATCACTGAGCTGTAGGAGTTCTGCCGAGCTCTGAGGTAGGAAGTCTTGTGGTTCTGAGTTGGATTCTGAGAAGAATCTGTGTGTAAGGCTGAGGGCCTGAGGTGTAAGCTCTGAGGAGCATAAGTGAAGGAGTTTGTGTTGAGTCCAACAAATAAGTTGGATAGATGGAGAGGGAAAGTGGATGTACCCAATTGGGGAACCACTATAAATTCTGGTGTTTGCTGTGTGTGCTTGTTTTTCTTTGTGATTGCAGGACTTAAGGACAAGCACTAAATAGAACAAGTTGAAAACAACAACAGATTTATTAAAAGCTCAAACACCTATTCACCCCCCCTTTAGGTGATTAGCTAACCAAAAGTTAAATAACTTTCAAACAATTCACAACACTCAAATTTGCATTAATATAAAGTATCCCTATCAAATACATAAATTCATGAAATCCTATCTCTAAGATACCATGAATCTAATTATCCGTATTTTCATTATCCAAACAACATATCTCTCGATCATGAAATTTGAAATACAAAGAGAAAGAACACTAGAGAATGAAATTAATAACCATCATCACAATCTTCCAATTTCTCAATCTAGAAGTTTGGGATTCATAAGAAATAAATACTAACTTAAAATCCTTGATCAATCTCTTTGCTAGAAGCCACACACATGAATAAAATACCACAGATCCGAAATGAAATCAACATAAATGGTGACTCAATCAGTTCAAAAAAAACAAGTCTCTTACGAAATGTAAAATAAATGTTAGATCCACTAAGAGAAGGGGAAATTAAAAGAGATACATGAAGATTAAAACCATACGGATTATCTCCTTCAATTTCCCCTTTGCTTGAGTGCTCCACTTTCATCCTCCAGAAGTTCTCCAAGTCCTTCAATCCAAAAAGTCCCATTCTATTTTTTGTGTGCAGGTTTTTATAGTCTTCTTGCAAGCAGATGTCGAACACGGGTTCCAACACGTCCATGTCACAGGCCGTGTAGGATTTGAAGCGATGTGTCTAGGTGGTTTGGTATGAAAAGGTGCGCCTGGTCATGAGCCGTGTTAGTTTACACGACTGGTAACACAACCGTGTGTTCTTCATGGCTCCACACAGATTCTTCCCAATGAGGACGCGGGTAGTGACACGGGCGTGTCCCTACCTGTGTGGTGCTCTTGTAGATTTTGACGCCTTTTCTTCCAAGCTTTGTGATCATATCAGTAGAGAAGGACATGGGTAGTGACATGGGCGTGTCCCTACCCGTGTGTGCCCAATACAAAAACTTTGCCATCAGTCATGTTGGATCCATGAACACCTCCATTTGCTCAAGTATTTTTAATTCCAAGTACTTGCAATACCTGCATTAAGAGGGTTAATGAATAAATAAATAGCTTAATAAAGGAAATACAAGGAAAATCTATGTTGTGCTTTTCTATTCATGACAATTCAAATTCTTAACTATTTTCGTGCAAATATAACGAATAGAGGTAGAAAATAGTGGACATGATTACAAATATGATAGTAAAAAGGACTCATAAAATTGTACTCATCACCATGCAATTTGTTATCTATTACTTCACTTTACAAGAAACTACAGTACACTGTCATATTCACTCATATTTCTTGTTCTTTTCAGGATCTATGCTCCCAAAGGACGATTTCTACTAGGACAGAGAGCGACGGCCTCTACTTCATAAAAAACATATATGCTCTGTCCGTTTTTATTCTTCTTCTACGGATCATCTATAATGACATCTTTGCCTTGGTCATCCTCCTCCACAGCTTCTTCGTCAGCTTCTGCCCCACCTACCTTCGTACAGTTTTCCTCTCAACTGTGACGCCTGTCAGCTTGGCAATAATCACCGCTCCTCCTTCCCGCCAAAGCAAGGTCGTGGCTCTTCCCGTCCTTTTGATCTCGTTCACTCTGATGTCTGGGGTCGTACCCCTAGCCTAACTGTAGGTCGAGGTAGTTCATATTTTGTAACTTTTATTGATTATTTCTCTTGGTGTACTTGAGTGTATCTCTTAAAAGAATGCTCCGAGATATTCTCTATATGAACATCCTTTTATTATATGATTAAAACACAGTTTAATGCATCTATTCGGCCTTTTCGTTCTGATAATGTCACAACAAACTAACTGCGTCTATACCTCACAGCAAAATGGCATGGCTGAATGCAAAAACCGTCACCTTCTTGATGTCACTCGAGCGCTGATGACACAAATGCAGATTCCTCGCTCATTTTGGGGCTATGCCATCATTATCTCAAGCTATCTCATCAACCGCAATCCATTCATGGTTCTACATGGCCACACATCATTCTCCATTCTATATCCGAGCAAGGAACCCTTCCCTCTTCCTCTGCATATATTTGGGTGTATGGCTTTTGTGCACGCTCCCTCCACCACTCGTGACAAGCTCTCTCCATGTGCTACCAAGTGTGTCTTTCTGGGTTACTCTTCCACTCAAAAAAGATACTGTTATTTTGATCCTGTTCTTCGGAAGTAGTTCGTCGCCGCAGACGTTACTTTTTTCAAAAATGCATCTTATTTCTCTCACGACTCCTCCCTACTTCCTAATACTCTTGCTCCTCCACCAACTCCTCTGTCCCGTCTATGCCTATCGAGACCCCTCCACCTTCGTCGTGTCCACCATCTCCTCCTACTCTCTCTCCTCCTTCGTTGTCTCTCTTTGCTCCCGGGCCAGCTCTCTCCTCCATGGATGCACTGGATTCTGATGAACACGATGACTTGGATCTTCCCATTGCTCTTCACAAAGGGGTGCAGATGTGTACCCAGCATTCGCTTACTGTTGTTATTTTCTATGCTCATCTTACCCCTTCTCACAGGAATTTTGAGTTGGCTCTCTCTGCCACTGCCACTCCCCGCACCTAACAGGACGCCCTTGTTGTTCCTCATTTGAAGGATGCCATGGATGAGAAAATTGCCACCCTCACTGAGCGGGGTACATGGAATCTTGTCCCTCCTCCTTTGGGCACAAATGTTGTTGGCTGTTGCTGGGTCTTTGTTGTGAAGTTCCATCCATATGGTAGTGTGGATCGTTACAAGGCATGCCTGGTCGCTAAGGGCTTCACTCAGACCTATGACATTGATTATTTTGACACCTTCTCTCTCGTTGCTCGTCTCAGCTCTATTCGGGTTCTCATGTCCGTGGCCGTAAACAGGGATTGACCCATTTCCCAACTGGATGTCAAGAATGCCCCCTCTATGGTGATCGACAAGAGGATGTCTACATGGAGCAACCTCTTAGGTATGTTGCTCAGGGGGAGACATGCGTATGCCGACTGAAGAATACCATATATGGCCTAAAGTAAAGCCCTCGGGTGTGGTTCGATAAGTTCCGTGGCATTGTGACAACCGTTGGTTTCATAAGAAGATCTATCGATCACTCGTTGTTCATTCACAAAACCGCACTGGCTCTGGTGGTTCTTGCTGTATATGTGGATGATATTATTCTCACGGGTGATGACCAGGCTGGGGTAGCACTGACAAAGAAACATCTTGGCCATCACCTTGTCATGAAGGATATGGGATCCCCAAAGTACTTCTTGGGGATAGAATTCTCCCGGAAGCCCAATTCTTTGGTCCTCTCCCAACATAAGTACGCTCTCGATCTTCTGAAAGAGACAGGGTTGACTGGGGCTAAACATGTTTGATGCCCCATAGCTACTGAAGAAGATAAAACCTGGATAGACGACTCACCTCCTCTGTCAAATGTTACAAGGTATAGGCATCTGGTTTTCAAACTCATTTATCTTACGGTAACCAGACCTGACATCTCCTATGCTATAGTCAAGGTTAACCAGTTCATGCTAGCTCATAGAGAGCGTCATCTACAGTCTGCCCTGAGAATATTGGAATATGTTAAAGCAGCGTCTGGTAAGGGACTACTATTAAGCTTACTCAGATTCTAGCTATGCTGATGATAAAGGTGATCGCAAGTCCACATCGAGCTTCTGCACCTTTGTGGGAGGAAACCTAGTGAGCTGGAAGAGCAAGAAACAGTCGGTCGTCTCCAGGTCTAATACAGAAGATGAATATCAGAGTATGACGTCAACCACTTTTGAGTTAAATTGGTCACAGGCTCTCATGCTGGACTTAGGATAAGCCTATAATCATCCTCTACCTATGTTATGCAATAACAAGGCTGCTATATATATCTCAAAAAGTCAGGTATTTCATGAGAGAACAAAGCACATAGAAGTTGACTTGCATTTCATTAGAGAAGAGATCTTGAAGAAATAGATTTGCACTTCGTTTGTTACTTCAGATAACAAGTTAGTAGATATCTTCACCAAGTCTATGTACGCTTCCTTTTTTCACATTTGCGACAAACTGGGCTTGATTGATATATATACTCTAGCTTGAGGGGGGAGTGTTGCTGTATGGAAACCAGGATGTCTGGCGACTTGGCTCTAGCGGTTTGGAGACCGGGCAGTTTGGTGGTTTCACTCTGGCGGCCTGATAGTTGGGCAGTCTGGTGGCTTCTCTACAACAGCTTGGTAGTCGGGCGGTCTAGCGTTCTCCTCTGATGGCTTGTCATTATGGTCAGGCGGTTAGCCTTCTCGTATAACCGTACGACCTGGCTCCCCTGGTGGCTTGTCATTATGGTCGGGCGGTTAGCCTTCTTGTCTAACCGCGCGACCTGTACAGTCTGGTTTTATCTAGCCGCTAGTCACCGTGAATGTTTTTAGTCCCACATTGCTTATTTGTAATGTCTCTCTTCTCCTCCATTCTATAAAAGGGGGCCATACCTTTGTAATAGATACAATTTTTGGAAATAAAAACTTTGTTATTGTCAAAATTTCAGTTTCTCTTTTGGAAATAAAAACTATATTATTAGCCTTCTTGCCTAATCAGTGCTTGAAGTTCAATGCTGAGGGCATCCAGGTCAGGGTCTGAGTGGCAAGGGAATGCTATGTCACCGCGGTGAACTCCATCTCTTGGTAGGGAGGAGCTGAGGAGATGGAGAGGAGGATGGAGGAGCTGTCACGATAGGAGGACGAAGGAGAGGTAGAGGAGTTGGAAGCGGAGGAGATCCGCACCCAAGCGGAGGTGGCGGAAGGAGTCGTGGAGGAGCAGGCCGAAGTAATGACTATAGAGGAAGCTGAGCAGGAGGAGGTCCCGGTCCCAGGTGAGGGAGCCGTTAGAGAGTGGGAAGAGCAGTCCTGACTTGAGATAGCCGAGGAGGTGGTGGAGATGGAGGTTCTCACCTAGGGAGGCATGGTGGTGATGATGCACATCAGCGGGGGGTTGAGCCTGGAGGAATAGGGGAGTATACTGAAATGCATCCAGAAGAACGTGGACATCTTCACGTGGAGCATGGCAAAAATGTCGGGGATCGATGCAGACATTGCTTGCCACCGCCTCAACCTGGATCCAGAACCCGTCTCATCCAACAGAAGAAGAGGTCCACAACAGACAAGTTGGCCGACCCCATCAGGGAGGAGGTGGCCAATCTCCTCAATGCCGGGTTCGTGTCCGAGATCCAATATTCTAGCTGGGTCTCCAATGTTGTAATGGTTAAAAAAGGAGACGGCCGGTGGAGGATGTGTGTTGATTTGTCTTTGTTAAATAAATCATATACTAAGGATTGTTATCCATTGCCTCGGATCGACGCGCTGGTTGACTCTGCAGTCGATTTTTCTGTGATGAGTTTTTTGGATGCATTTTCAGGTTATCATCAAATTAGGATGCACCCACCAGACATCAAAGATGTCTCCTTCATCACCATGGATGAGTGCTACTGTTAGAAAATGATGTGTTGGATACGTAGTTTGGATTTGGGCTAGGTTCACTAATTAGGTTAAGTTTTTAACCCATCTTGTATAGCCAGATTCAAGTATTTGAGTCCTAGATTTAGGCTAAGTCATTAGGTTCAACTTTCATGGACCAGCCAGCAGAAGACTTTAGGAGACTCAAGACTTGGAAGAAATTCAAGTTCAAAATTATCAGTTCAAAATTCTTCGAACTCAGCTCGACGATCGTCGATCACAGATCGACAAACTCAGAGTTAATTCTCTGAGTTGAGCTTGACGATATTCGAGCTCGGATTGATGAAGTCTGGAGTTCAGCTTCAACAAATTCTTTGTAACTCCCCCTATCCGTCGCATAGCATATAGCAGTAGGTCCGGCCGGGGACCGGCGCCATATACCACAGACGGACCAGGTGGTTACTCAATGAAAACCATCCAACCAATCCAACGTCCTACACAGAGCATTCTAGCGGAAGCAGTTTTATAAGTTGCAATAAAAAGAACCCAGTAGAAATAGCATGAATGTCCACTAAACAAACCCAAAGGAATGAAGTACAAATACACAAGTACTGGCCTTAAGGCCTTACAAATTGTTTCCTTCAAAATTACATGTTTTCGAACCTCGGCACGCAAGTCGGCCATACATGAACAAAGAAAACTGCCAAAATATTAGGCCTTTAAGGGCCGGCACAGCAACTTGGGCTTGAGCCCGCTATTGACCGCTTGGTCCAGCAACACCTGCAAACAACAAACCACCGCACAGTGGCAAACAAAGGCAACGGTCAGCAATGCTGACCAAATAATAACGATCCCGCCCCCAACTCGGGACGACGATGCTCCTTCCCTGCAGTTTATTAGCATAACCAAGAAGTATAGTAATGTCAATACATCACAGGCGTAGGCTCACACGGCCATACACCCCGTGCACTCAGGGCACATTCTCGATGAACCCGGTCAAAATCGTGGTCCCACCACCACCACTTAGACGGCACCACACGTGAGCATTTGAGTCTTTTAGGCAGAAGTTATGACACTTAAAATCATCAACAGCCTATAAGCAGAAGTCATGACACTTAAAATCATCGACAGCTAAAGACCTGACCTCTATGCCCTCGATAGGCCTCAAAAACCGAACAGCATAGAGCAGGAACAGTTCCACTCAACCCGTTGCTCACTTGCCATGACATTTAAAATCATCGGCACAAGTTAAGTTTCCCAGAAGCCCGTGAATCGAACGCATAATATTACACAACCCAGTTATATACAAGTTGGCTTACAGGCCACCAAGACGGCAGACTCACTTATCTGCCCAGTGTTCTGGGTGCACCCCGAGGTTAGCCCCCAAGGCTCCCTGCTGCAATCTACCGCGTAGAAAACCCGAAAAACAAACATTTGCACGGAGTCTTCTCCGGTCATTTATGCAATGCAACATCACCGATCCAGACCAACTTGTCCGGGTAGGCTTCACACATCATGCCTATATCCGTTCTCGATTACGGACTCTACATGTACACAACGGGGACTATTCATGTCTACCCGAAGGAACGCCTCAAACTCACCGCAAACTCACGAGAGCGGGCTTCCCTATGCAAAAGAAGAAGATCTTCACAAGATCAAGTAGAGAATCGTTACCCAAGCGTTCTTCCTTGGCGCCATGGAAATCAACGCAGATGAAAAGCTCCGCAATCTCCTTGCCTTCGTAGATCCGAAGTCGGCTCGCGATTTGGAGCTCCGAAACTCCTCCAATGGCTGGATCTATCCTTCTTCTTCCTCGAGCTCTCCCCTCTCTCTAAAACGTAGACAGAGAACCAGCGGCAGAAATAATGGTTTTGAACCCTACCCTCGGGTATAATCCATTCGGAAAGACAACCAGCCGTTGGATCCCACGAAAGAAAAGCACGACTGTGATCCGAGTCCAGCCTGGAAATGGGCCGAACACCGCATCCCTTCAAGGACACCCCGTGACAACCAGTCATGAACTCCGCTCAATGATCGCCGAACCAAAATCGTCGACCGCTACCGAATCGTCGAACGGAGAATCACTGGCAAATCGTCGAACCAGCCAAATCGTCGAACCAGCCAAATCGTCGAACCAGCCAAATCGTCGAACAGAGTTCCCTGGCAAAATCGTCGAACGCAGCCAAATCGTCGAACGCAGATCCCTGACAAAATCGTCGAACGCAGCCAGATCATCGAACGCAGATCCCTGACAAATCGTCGAATGCAGATTGCTGGAAAATCATCGAACGTAGACTTTGGCTAAATTGTCGAACGCAGATTGCTGGAAAATCGTCGAACGTAGACTTTGGCTTAATCGTCGAACGAAGACTTTGCTGCCAGAAAGTCGAACGACCCCGACACGCCCTGGGACACACCCGTGACCTAGGCCGTGTACCCCCGACCAAATTCCAAATTTGGTACAAAACGCCTCCCATCGCTCTTTTGAGTTTCGGGGCGTTACAACTCTCCCCCTCTTAAAAGAATTTCGACCTCGAAATTACATAAAGGGAAGAAACATAAAAACTTAAATGGTACCTGAGTGAAACAACTCATGGTACTCCTCCAGCATAGTCTGCTCTCGCTCCCAAGAGAGCTCCTCTCGACCGCAATTGTCCCAACGGACCTTGAGCATCCTGGTCTCTTTATTGCGTAGCCGCTTTACTTCCGAGTCTTCAATACGCACGGGCTTGACCTTCATCGTCAACCCACTATCAACCGGCACTTGATCGACCGCGATCACTTGCGTAGGCTCTTGCACAACCTTCCATAGCACCGATATATGGAATACATTATGTAGACCACTAAGCTCCACTGATAGCTTCAAACGATAGGCTGCTTCGCCAACCCGCTCCAGAACTTCAAACGGCCCAAGGTACCTTGGGCTTAGCTTTTTCAATCGCTGCACCCGCGAGACACCCTTGAACGGCTTGATCTTTAAGTACACCCAGTCGCCCACAGCGAACTCCACGTTCCTGTGTTTGGCATTATAGTACTTCGCCTGACGGTCCTGAGCGATTTGCAACCTCTCCCGAATGGTTCACACCAATGAAGTAGCATCCTCCACCGCTTGACTCTTGTACAACTTTGACTCACCCGTTTCCAACCAAGAAAACGACGTGCGACATTTTCTACCATGTAGGGCCTCGAAGGGCGCCATTTGAATACTCGCCTGGTAGCTATTATTGTAGGCAAATTCCACCAAGTATAGGTGGTCTTCCCATTGCTTTCCGAAGTCCAGGACACACATGCGGAGCATGTCTTCCATTGTCCTATTGACCCTCTCGGTCTGCCCATCCGTTTGCGGATGAAAGGCTGTGCTAAAACTCAGCTTTGTTCCCAACATTTGCTGCACTAGCCTCCAATCATTGGACGTGAACCACCCATCTCGGTCACTCACGATGCCGCGGGGCACACAATGAAGCCGCACAATATTATCTACATATAACTTTTCCAATTACTCAACCGGATCATCCTTCCTATACGGAATGAAATGTGACACCTTCATTAGACGATCTACGACCACCCAAATGGCGCCGTTCCCCTTTTGTGACCTTGGCAACCCGTGCACAAAGTCCATAGTAATGTCGTCGAACTTCCACTCCGGAATAGGCAAGGATTTCAAGAATCCTCCCGGCTTTTGGCATTCCGCCTTCACCAAGGCGCAAGTTTGGCACTTTGCCACGTACAGCGCCACATCCTTTTTCAGTCCTGGCCACCAGAAAAATTTCTTAACATCGCGGTACATCTTCATGCTCCCCGGGTGAATTGAGTACTTAGTATGATGCGCCTTGTACAACAACTCCACCCGTAAATTGCCCACACTTGGGACACACAGACGACCGTCTTTCCAAAGTAATCCGTCCTCCACAACGAATTGGGAATTTGACCCATCCAGCCCTCTATCATGAGTTGCTTCATGTGGACATCCATATCCAACGCCTGCCAAATCCGATCAGCCAGGTCATATTGAACTTCAGTCCAATTCAACAATGCTTCAGCACTTGACTGTTCGTCTACACAAACATTCTCCATCGCCTCCAACTCCCGAACCAACCGCTCGTCATGGACCGACAGCCAATTGGCTTGAGCTGGGGCCCGACGACTCAACGTGTCCGCAACCGCATTACCTTTACCATGCACGTAATGGATCTTAAACGTATAGTACCCCAGGAACTCCATCCATCTATGCTGCCGCATATTCAAATCTTTCTGATCTAGCAAATATTTTAGGCCTTTATGGTCGATATAAATATCGACCTTTACTCCATACAAGTAGTCTCTCCACAGCTTCAAAGCAAAAATCACGGCCGCTAACTCCAAGTCATGGACCAGATATTTCCTCTCGTGCACCTTCAGCTATCTCGAGCCATATGTTAAAATGCCTCCATGCTGTAACAGCACATAACCCAACCCACTGCCCGAAACATCGCTATAAATCTACATAACCTTCGGTCCCACTTGGTGAACTCAACACAGGCACCGTGGTCAACCGACATTTCAACTCCTCAAAAGCTCGCGCGCACTCCGGCGTCCAAATGAACTTCTGCTCCTTCCTCGTCAAAGTAGTGAGAGGTAACGCTATCCGCGAGAAGTTCTCTACGAAGCGTGAAAGAGAAGGTTAGATCTTAACTAAACTAAATAGAGTAAAATCACAGCACAGAATAAAGTAAGAAGATCAAGCAACCAGAAGAGACACAAGGATTTTATAGTGGTTCCCCAAATCTGGGTAGTCCACTCTTCTACCACACTGGTAGGAATCCACTCAGGTTTTTGATCAGGTGACTGCCACCAATGGGTTTTGTTCAGGTCCCCAAAAACCAACTCAAGTCTTTTGGAAGGAGACTTGCAACCAGGAATCACGTTTGAAGGGAGATAACAACCCTTTATACAGGTGGGGGTGAGAGAGTGATTTTGTCTTCTCTGTCAACAATCAGACAGAAGACTCAAGTGGATATGATGATAACAAATAGCTCCCCCTGAGATATTGATTGGTTCAGGTTTGCAGGAAGCTTTGCTGTAGGGTGATAGGCCTTCACAGTGATGATGTCTCTAGTAGGCTTCTTAGACTGATATTGATTTGTTGTCTCTTGAAAGCCTGGAGCTGATGAAGAACTCAGATGATTATTTTCTTGGTGATGTAGAGTTCCTTTTTCTGTAAAAGCGCTTTTTTACTTCTTCTTGTGTTCTGCGTGTATTCTATCTGTCTGTTCTATATTCTTCCCTGTATTTGAATTCCGTAGATTTTATGGCAGAAGAAACATTCCCGTGAGTGAAGATGCTTTGGAAATTGATCCGAACTTAATTCTACTGTAACTGTCCGTTTGAACGGCTATTTTCACTGGGCATGTTGACTGTAATTAATCTTCAATTAATTCTGTTAACTGTTACTGATTTCTCAGAAATCGTCAAGCTGAACTTTCGTCGAGTTCATCGATCGTCGACCTTAGTGCGACATTCGTCGAACTCAGCTAGATTCGTCGAGCTGAATATCTTGCCTGCGTTCGTCGACCGGAGTTTGCAGTTCGTCGAGCTCAGTTTCTATTTCGTCGAGCTGAGAAACTGACTTGCTAATTTTGTCGAGCTGAGCAAGTGTTGTCCACCAATCGTAGACCTGAGTTCGACATTCGTCGAACTCAGCTTCTGTCATCATTCGTCGAGCTGAGTTCGTCGTTCGTCGAACTGCGTTAGACGATCGTCGAGCTGATTCTCTGACTTTGTCTTAACTATTGTTCAGATTTCTTTCAGCAATTCTGGAGAGTTCTTCTGAATGACCTGTCCGAAAATAGTCCTATGACCCATGACTATACATGGTGGGTCATTCTAAGCAACCCTAATAGTGTTCCTTCCCCAAATCCTAACTGGGGTTCAAACAATCTCCCCCTATTTGGGTAAGGACACTATTTACAAAACAAGTAAAAAAAACAAGGCAATTAAATACAATTAAATCTGGATCAAGAACTTCTGCTGTTGCTGTTGTTACAGCTGTTGTTGATCGTTGCCCAAATCTGCAGCATTATAATCTGTTGTTGCTGCTGCTGCTACAATCCCCACAAACAGCTGCTACTGTTGGAATTTCTGCAGCTTCATTTACAGGCATCTCCCCCTATATACATAGCCTTGCACAAATTATTCAGCCACTGATATCTTGTATATTTGATGGACTGAATTCTTTTCCTGC
Source organism: Platanthera guangdongensis (assembly GCA_039583875.1). Lineage (NCBI taxonomy): Eukaryota > Viridiplantae > Streptophyta > Magnoliopsida > Asparagales > Orchidaceae > Platanthera > Platanthera guangdongensis. The sequence goes on from CM077157.1 coordinate 81,821,790, forward strand.
AAGGAGATGTTAGGAGTTCTGGACCCAGATAACCTTGGGTCTTGGTTCTCTTTTATAATAGTCAGAAATAAAAGAATAAAAATTTCTGTTTTGAAATTCTGAGTTCGACGAAAAATACTTTCGTCGATCTGAGTTCGACAAATGATATTGAGATCGTTGATCTCTATTCACAGAATGGTAATAATTGTTTTCTGTGATCCATTTTCGTCGATCTCTATTCGATAAATTAAATTTGTTTCGTCGAGCACAGAGTCCTGAATAGTTCAAAGCAAAATATTTGTTCATAGTTCGTCGATCTGAGTTCGACGAATAGTATTGATGTCGTCGATCTCCGTTCGATGAAATATTTTGAACTAAGATTTTCTGATGATTTTCATGTGATAATTTGAAATCAGTGTTAAATTTAGCTGAAGAAGAGTCAAGGGAAGAAATAACCTGATCCTCTTCATCTGATTCACACTCTGATTCTTCAGATTCTTCAGCATAGCTGTTGCGAGCAGCATCTATTGCCATTAGGCAAAATTCTTTTGCTCTTGCTTCTTCTTCATCCTCAGGTGTACAGGATGAAGCATCTGAGTCACTCCAGGATTTAGCATGAAATGGTCTTTGTATTGCTGATCCAGCAGCCAATGTTGTGAGGGAGTCCCACATCTCTTTTGCAGATGAACATTCAGCAAGTTCTTCAAAAATGTCATCAGACATTGATTGTGCCAGGATGTTCATGGCTTGTGCATCAGCAACCTTAAGCCTTTTCTAGGCATCTGAGGCTACAGATAGTGTAATGGGACCTGACAAAATGGAGTTGAAAATGTCTTTATCAACAGAGTTCATATAAAATCTAATCCTTGTCTTCCATAGTGCAAACTTATTTAAATTGCACATGGGCAGTCTGGTGCTTGAGAACTCTTCAATTTGTGCCATGATAAAACTCTAAAGATTTTTAAGATCTATCAAAGGATCTTTTGGTTCATGTGTTAGACTGTACAACCAATTAACCTCTTAAGGTGTGGTAGTTTAACCAACCTCGCTTCTGATACCAATTGAAAGAGAAGGTTAGATCTTAACTAAACTAATTAGAGTAAAATCACAGCACAGAATAAAGTAAGAAGATCAAGCAACCAGAAGAGAGACAAGGATTTTATAGTGGTTCCCCAAATCTGGGTAGTCCACTCTTCTACCACCCTGGTAGGAATCCACTCAGGTTTTTGATTAGGTGACTACTGCCACCAATGGGTTTTGTTTAGGTCCCCAAAAACCAACTCAAGTCTTTTGGAAGGAGACTTGCAACCAGGAATCACTTTTGAAGGGAGATGACAACCCTTTATACAGGTTGGGGTGAGAGAGTGATTTTTTCTTCTCTGTCAACAATCAGAGAGAAGACTCAAGTGGATATGATGATAGCAAATAGCTCCCCCTGAGATATTGATTGGTTCAGGATTGCAGGAAGCTTTGCTGCAGGGTGATAGGCCTTCACAGTGATGATGTCTCCAGCAGGCTTCTTAGACTGATATTGATTTGTTGTCTCTTGAAAGCCTGGAGCTGATGAAGATCTCTAATGATTATTTTCTTGGTGATGCAAAGTTCCTTTTTCTGTAAAAGCCCTTTTTACTTCTTCTTGTGTTCTGCGTGTATTCTGTCTGTCTATTCTATATTCTTCCTTGTATTTCAATTCCGTAGATTTTATGGCGGAAGAAACATTCCCGAGAGTGAAGATGCTTTGGAAATTGCTCCGGACTTAATTCTACTGTAACTGTCCGTTTGAACGGCTATTTTCACTGGGAATGTTGACTGTAATTAATCCTCAATTAATTCTGCCAACTGTTATTGATTGATCAGAAATCGTCGACCTAAACTTTCATCGAGTTCATCGATCGTCGACCTGAGTTCGACATTCGTCGAACTTAGCTAGATTCGTCGATCTGAATATCTTGCCTGCATTCGTTGACCGGAGCTTGCAGTTCGTCGAGCTCAGTTTCTATTTCGTCGAGCTGAGAAACTGACTTCCTAATTTTGTCGAGCTGAGCAAGTGTTGTCCACCAATCATCGACCTGAGTTCGGCGTTCGTCGAACTCAGCTTCTGTCATCATTCGTCGACCTGAGTTCGTCGTTCGTCGACCTGAGTTCGTCGTTCGTCGAACTGCGTTCGACGATCGTCGAGCTGATTCTCTGACTTTGTCTTAACTGTTGTTCAGATTTCTTTCAGCAATTCTGGAGAGTTCTTCTGAATGACCTGTTCGGAATTAGTCCTATGACCCATGACTATACATGGTGGGTCATTCTAAGAAATCCTAATAGTGTTCCCTCCCCAAATCCTAACTGGGGTTCCAATAAAGCGCCTATAATAGCCGGCAAGCCCCAGAAAGCTTCGGACTTCCGCTACCGTAGAAAGCTCAGGCCACTCTTGTATCGCAACAATCTTCGCCGGATCCACTACAATACCTTCCCCACTCACTATATGACTGAGGAACTCCACTGAGGACAACCAAAACTTGCACTTCGAGAACTTGGCGTACAATTGATTCCTCCTTAGCGTCTCCAAGACCAAATGAAGATGCCTGAAGTGATCCTCCTCACTCTGCGAGTACACCAAAATGTCGTCGATGAAGACGATCAAAAAATAGTCCAAGTACTCCCTGAAGGTCCTGTTCATCAAATTCATGAACACTGACGGCGCATTAGTCAGCTCAAACGGCATGACCGTAAACTGGTAATGCCCGTATCTTGTACTGAACGCTGTCTTAGGGATATCAGTCTCCCTTATCCTCAGCTGATAATAACCAGACTTGAGATCCAACTTAGAGTACACCGTCGACCCGACCAACTGATCAAAAAGATCATCGATCCTTGTGATTGGGTACTTGTTCTTTTCCGTCAACTTGTTCAGTTCTCGGTAATCAATACATAGCCTCAAGCTTCCATCCTTCTTCTTAACAAAGAGGACCGGTGCGCTCCAAGGCGACGAACTTGGACGCACAAACCCTTGCTCCAACAACTCTTGAAGTTGCACCTTCAGCTCTGCCATTTCCTTAGGCGCTAGACGATACGGAGATCGTGACACAGGCTTCGCACCTGACACTAGCTCAATAGTGAAATCTATCTCCCGTTGAGGCGGGGCTCCAGGAAGATCTGCGGGGAACACATCAGGGCACTCAGCTACCACTGAAATAATATCCAACGTAGGCTTTGGATTTGCAACCTCCACTAGTGTAAAGAACAGCTCTGCACCAGCACGAACCGCCGTCACCACCTGAAGAGCAGACATCAACGTCTTGCTCGACCCTTTCAAGCCCGTAAAAGTCGTCTCACGACTTGCTCCCAACTTGACTTCCTTGCGATCGCAATCAATATAGGCTTGCTGCTCCGAGAGCCAATCCATGCCAAATATAACGTCGAACTCCACCAACGGTAGTAATGACGCTTGCAGATCGAACTCTTGATTCCCAATGCGAATCTTAACATCGCAGATTTTATCCACGCGCATGGAATACCCATTCGGTAATAGCACATCCAACTTGTCCTTTTCCATCGAAGAAGATACTCTGATGCATGATATAAATCCTTCGGACAAGAAGGAGTGTGAAGCTCCCGTATCAAAGAGTGCTCTTGCCGGATTCTCACAAATCAAAACAAATCCTAAACAAACAGTGGTAAGGTAACATACACATAACAAGTATTTAAAAGATTAACTTGCTATAAATTTAAATTTTACCTGTCACCACATCCGCCTGTTTGATGGCCTCCTGTTGGCCAAGATTGTACACCCTCGGTTGGGCCGGAGCATAATGGGACGCGGTCGACTCCACCGCCTTTCCCTTTCCTTCATACGTTGCTCCTGGCTTCAAATCAGACTTTGGACGTCCACCCCGACACTCACGGGCATAATGCCCCGGCTTCCCACAGTTGTAACATGCGCATGTGGCCCGACCCATAGTCGCCCCAGAAGCACCAGCAGAGGGGTCTGGACCCGAAGTCCTAGCTTTCTTGTTCCACTTCCGGAACATAGACTTTGAGGAGTTCGGCACATTGAACTCCGACCTCTTATCACCAGAGTTTTTCTTTGCTTGGACGCTCTTCATATCCTTTTCCAAGGATCGGGCCATGTTGACCAAGGTCAAGAAGCCCCGCGTCATAGGCCCCGAGAGTAGTATCCTCAAATCATCTCTCAAACCTTCGTAGAATCGATTCGTCTTGCGCTCCTCATCCGCGATGGTTGAGCTAGCATACCGACTCAATCGAGTAAACTCGTGGAGATATTCTTCCACGCTACTGTCTCCTTGAACCAACTTCAGGAACTCGTTCTCCAAAGCTATCCTCTGCGTCGAAGGGAGGTACCTAGCCAAGAATAGTCTCGAGAACTCCTCCATCGAGACGTCTGTAAGTTGCCTACCTCTCAATAGATGCAGCTCCAATCCTTCCCACCACAATCTCGCTTCACCGTCCAGAAGGAACGTAGCAATAGTGGTCATTTGCCATTCTTCCGTCTCCGTTGCTGTCAAGACTCTCTTCACCTTGGAGAGCCAGTCTTCAACTTGAGATGGGGTTCCCAACCTCGATAATACCGGAGGATTGAAGCTCATAACATGTTTGAGCTGTCTCTCGGTTGCCCTCCTCGGCACCACCGGTTCCTCTACTACCTGTTCCACCCTTCTCTGCTCGGCCGCTTGCAGTGGTACCTGCTCCATCGCAGGAGCAGGCTGCTGCACCTGCCTTGCAGGCTGCGCATTGATAATTGCAAACACTACTTCAGCCACCAGTCGAATGGTTTCAGCCGAAGGAGGTGTTGCAGGAGCATCATTTGGTGCACTGCTAGCCTCAGAAACTCGACGTTCCGACGGCCCAACACCGCTTCTGGTCACCTATAGTGGTACAAAACACCATTAAGCGACCAAAAAAAATTTCAAACAGCAATTATAGGAACACGCAGGTTCCCCAAAGACGTGTATTTTCATTCCTCAGTGGACATTCATGGGTTCTTTTGTTGTTGTAACGATGACACACACACATGTGCTCACCACCCCTTAAAAAGAATTCGTCCACGAATTCATTTTAAGCCCGACCGAAACCAGTAGTCTGATACCAAATTGTAACACCCCCTATCCGTCGCATAGCATATAGTAGTAGGTCCGGCCGGGGCCCGACGCCATATACCATAGACAGACCGGTTGGTTACTCAATGGAAACCATCCAACCAATCCAACGTCCTACACAGAGCATTCTAGCGGAAGCAGTTTTATAAGTTGAAATAAAAAGAACCCAGCACAAATAACATGAATGTCCACTTAACAAACCCAAAGGAATGAAGTACAAATACACAAGTACTGGCCTTAAGGCCTTACAAATTGTTTCCTTCAAAATTACATGTTTTCAAACCTCGGCACACAGGCCGGCCATACATGAACAAAGAAAACAACCAAAAGATTAGGCCTTCAAGGGCCGGCACAGTAACTTGTGCTTGAGCCCGCTATTGACCGCTTGGTCCAGCAGCACCTGCAAACAACAAACCACCGCACGGTGGCAAACAAAGGCAACAGTCAACAATGCTGACCACATTATAACGATCCCGCCTCCAACTCGGGGCGGAGATGCTCCTTCCCTGCAGTTTATTAGCATAACCAAGCAGTATAGTAATGTCACTACATCACATGCGTAGGTTCACATGGCCACATACCTCGTGCACTCAGGGCACATTCTCGGTGAACCCGGTCAAAACCGCGATCCCACCAACGCCACTTGGACGACACCACACGTGAGCATTTGAGTCTTTTAGGCAGAAGTTTTGACACTTAAAATCATCAACAACCTATAAGCAGAAGTCATGACACTTAAAATCATCGACAGCCAATGACCCGACCTTTATGCCCTCGGTAGGCCTTAAAAACTGAACAACATAGAGCAGGAACAGTTCCACTCAACCCGTTGCTCATTTGCCATGAAATTTAAAATCATCGGCACGAGTTAAGTTTCCCCGAAGCCCGTGAATCGAACGCACAATATTACACAACACAGTTATGTACAAGTTGGCTCCCAGGCCACCAAGACGGCAGACTCACTCATCTGCCCAGTTTTCCGGGTGCACCCCGAGGTTAGCCCCCAAGGCTCCCTGCTGCAATCTACCGCGTAGAAAACCCGAAAAACAAATATTTGCGTGGAGTCTTCTTCGGTCATTTATGCAATGCAACATCACTGATCTAGACCAACTTGTCCGGGTAGGCTTCACACATCATGCCTATATCCGTTCTTGATTACGGACTCTACATGTACACAACGGGGACAATTCATGTCCACCCGAAGGAACGTCTCAAACTCACCGCAAACTCGCAAGAGCGGGATTCCCTATGCAAAAGAAGTAGAGCTTCACATGCTCAAGTAGAGAATCGTTACCCTAGAGTTCTTTCTTGGCGCCATGGAAATCTACGTGGATGAAAAGCTCTGCAATCTCCTTGCCTTCGTAGATCTGAAGTCGGCTCGCGATTTGGAGCTCCAAAACTACTCCAATGGCCAGATCTATCCTTCTTCTTCCTCGAGCTCTCCCCTCTCTCTAAAACGTAGACAGAGAACCAGCGGCAGAAATAATGGTTTTGAAGCCTACCCTCGGGTATAATCCATTCGGAAAGACAACCAGCCGTCGGATCCCACGAAAGAAAAGCACGACTGTGATCTGAGTCCAGCCTGGAAATGGGCTGAACACCGCATCCTGTCAAGGACACCCCGTGACAACCAGTCATGAACTCCGCTCGACGATCGTCGAACCAAAATCGTCGACTGCTGCCGAATCGTCGAACGAAGAATCACTGGCAAATCGTCGAACCAGCCAAATCGTCGAAGAGAGTTCCCTGACAAAATCGTCGAACACAGCCAGATCGTCGAACACAGATCCCTGGCAAAATCGTCGAACGCAGCCAAATCATCGAACGCAGATCCCTGACAAATCGTCGAACACAGATTGCTGGAAAATCATCGAACGCAGAATTTGGCTAAATCGTCGAACGCAGAATATGGCTAAATTGTCGAACGCAGATTGCTGGAAAATCGTCGAACGCAGTCTTTGGCTAAATCGTCGAACGGAGACTTTGCTGCCAGAAAGTCGAACGACCCCGACACGCCCTGGGATACGCCTGTGACCCAGGCCGTGTACCCCTGACCAAATTCCAAATTTGGTACAAAACTCCTCCCGTCGCTCTTTTGAGTTTCGGGGCGTTACATTCTTTCCAGTTTATTTTCGCTGAACTCAGACCGACGAAGATAGATTCTCTGCTCGACGAACTTGGACAGCATAATTGGCAAGTTATTTGCAGAATGCAGTTCGCTGAGCGCAGGTCGACGAACAAGATTTCTCAGCTCGATGAACTTGGATCTCCGGTCGACGAAATCTATTCAGAGCTCGACGATTTCTATCCAGTGCCAGACTTAGAGTTTTTCCCTCATTTCTGTCCTTATTCTATATTATTTAGCAGTGATTTCCTGAGTAATTAATGCACATATTCTCTTGAATATTGCCGTTATTGGCAACATTAATTATGGTCTTTATCAGGGTTAATTACTTGCTTAATTTATTGGGACAGTTGGGGAAAATCATTAAAAATAATATTCACCAGCCATATTTCATTCTCCAGGCAATCAACAATCAATGTTTGGTATTCAAAATTCAAAGGAGAATTCGACAGAGAATATATAAGAGATTTTTCTCTTTTCAGAAAAGAGAACAAGCAGGGAATACACAGAACAACCAAGAAGTGATATAGAGAAGAATTACAAAAACATTCAGAAACATACCTGCTTCTTCTCTGTGTAGAAAACAACCAGTTTTCTCCTTGTGCTTACTGAAGACTGAAGAAGAACAACAAACAGATATCAAGAGTCTTCTTCAACTTCAACTCCAGGAATATTCAAGGACAACAAAATCTGAATCAGTCAGAAGATTCCTGGATCATTTCAAGACAAGGTAGAAGACCTACACCCTAAGCAAGGCTTCAAGTGATTTCAGAAGGAGCTTTAACAACATCAATCCATTAGTCTTCTCTGTTGTATAGAGAAAAGAGAAGACAATATCATCTCTCTCACCTCCTGTATAAAGGGTTTATTAACTCCCTTAAAAACTTTATTCTTGGTTTTTGGGCACCTGATCAAAGGCTCAAAGGGTTGTGAGATCTCCCTGGAAATAGATCTTGTGGTGGCAGTCACCTGATCAAAAACCTGCTAGTGGATTCCTACTAGGATAGTAGAAGAGTGGATGTACCCAGTTTGGGGAACCACTATAAAATTCTTGTGTCATCTGTTTGATCATTTTCTATGTTGTTGTTGTCTTGCTGTGATAGTTTAGTTTGCTGTGATAGAATAGTTTAGCTTAGTTTGAATTTCTTGTTATATTATTATAGTATCACCTATTTTAATACTTTGATAATATTTAAAACAACCAAAAGTTTTAATTGCTCTATTCACCCCCCGCTAGAGTAAATCAGATCTATCCCCTTCTTTCAATTGGTATCAAAGCAGTGTTCCTTTGGTTGTACAAGCTAATACTTGAACCAAAAAATCTTTATTAGATCTGATTTTCCTTTTCCTTAGTTTTTCTGTTTAGTTCATAGCATGGCACAGAACAAGGATTTTGTAAGCACCAGACCTCCAGTTTGCAATTTGAATAAGTTTGCCATCTGGAAGGCAAGAATTAGGCTTTACATGAATTCTATTGATGAAGATATATACAACTCTATTTTGACAGGTCCTCCTCAACCTACAGCTGTTACTACATCTACCAGTACACATGATGTTCCACCACTTGAGTGGACAAATGCTTAAAAGAAGACAAAGATAGCTGATGCTAAGGCCATGAATATACTGGCTCAAACTATATCAGATGATATATTCCAGAAGGTGGCTGAGTGCACATCTGCCAAAGCTATCTGGGATTCTCTAAACCAGATGGTTGCTGGATCAACAGATGAGAGAAAGGACAAGAGATCAAATCTTATCTCCCAGTATGAGAATTTTAAGAAAGATGAATTTGAGTCTGTTAGTGATATGTACAACAGACTAAGCTCAATCATCAATGAGATAAAGACTCTAGATAAGGACATCACTCTTACAGAAGTAAATGATAAAATACTCATGTGCTTCCCTAGCTCATGGGATTCCAGAATATGGCCAATCAAGGAGGCCAGAAGCTTAAATGAGATTTCCACTAAATCTATTCTGAGAAAGCTCAAGTCATGAGCAACTCATAAAGTCAAGAGAAGCTACAGAGCAGAGGACACCTCCAGCAACAAGAAAAGAACAAACCATAGCTTTCAAAGCTTCATAAGAATCAAAAGCTCTAACAGCAAGTGAAGAACTCCTGGGTCTCTTAGCCAAGAGATTTTACAAAATGGCAAAGAAGGACTTCAGAAGAAAGTCATCCAGGCAAGATGACAAATCAAGGTATGACAAGACACCCACTAAATAAGTTGTCGGTTTTGGTTGCAGGAAGGCAGGACACTTTATTTCAGAGTGTCTAGAAAACCAAAAGAAGGAGAGAAGAAGAGAAAAAGACTCCAGAAAACAACACTACAGCAAGCATAAAAGAAAGGAGAAAGGCTTTGTGGCTGAAACTTGGAGTGACACTGAAGATAAATCTTCATCCTCTAGCTCTAGTGAAGATGAAGAGGAGGTAAAGGCAAGGTAAGTTTGCCTTATGGCTATCAATGCCTCCTGCAACCCATCTGAAGCTGAGTAGTCAGATAATGAAGAATCATCAGAATCTGAGTCAGAACAGGTACTATCATCTTTTGATTATAATTCAGATAATTTTAAAACTGAATTCAAGTCATTATGTATTGATTTAATTAACTCTAAAAAAGAAATTAAAACACTTAGAAAAAAATTGACTGATCATGAAAACTTTATTTCTGAAAACATTAAGTCAAAAGATGAATTAACTTTAGTCAATGAACAAATCATATCCTTAAAGACTGAATTGGCTGAGACATGACAACTTGAAGAATCCCTAAATTGGAGAAGCATAAAGTTGATGGACATCACAAGCATAGTGAATGCTAGGCTAAATGACAAGCTGGGCTTAGGTGCTTCATCAAGCCAACCCCCACTGATTCAAAAGAATATACTAACAACACCAATAAAATTTGTCTCAGAAAAGGGTAAAGAAAAGATAGACAATAATAATAATGTTAAACAAACATAAGTAAAACCAAAGAATAAGAAAAAGAGAAAGAATAAGAAAAACACTAACCAAAACAATGTTCAACAGATTTCGTCGAACTCAGATCGATGAAATGTGTACAGTTTGTCGAACTCAAGTCGACGAACTCCGAACGCAAATTTCCATTATAATTATTCGTTGAACTACGATCGACGAAACCAATACGGTTCGTCGAGCCGAGATCGACGATATTGGGGCCCAGAGAATGAATACTTTCATTCTCTGAGTGGAGTTCGACAAACTCATCCCCATTCGCCGACCTCAGATCGACGAATTTAGCAGAATTCGTCGAACGCAGTTCATCTCAACAGAAACATTAATTCTTTCAGAACTAATAATCAACCAAGATCTTCCATTAATCAATTTAATCAATGGATAATTCCTCCAAAAAGATATCATCCCTTAGGTTATAAATGTCAACCTGAATACTCTTATATTTCCAGCTTTAATTATGTAAAGAAAGAAGGACCCAAGGTAACCTGGGTCAAGAATAGCTAATCTGTTTTATTGCAGGTGAAAGTCTATCCCACCGCAGAGCAACAGTGGTATTTGGATAGTGGCTGTTCAAAATATATGACTGGAAATAAGGATAACTTAATCAACTACAAGTCAAAGCTAGGACCTAAAGTAATATTTGGTGATTCCAATTGTGGCCAGACTGAAAGATATGGAAAGGTCAAAATTGGAGCAGTCACCTTCATGAATATTGCTTATGTAAGTGGACTGAAGCATAACCTTATCTCCATAAGTCAGTTATGTGATGAAAGATTTTAAGTATCATTTAATAAAACTTCCTGTATTATTACTTCAGTAGATAACCTAGTAGTGTTAACAGGAACTAGAGTAGGAAACATTTATGTAGTTAATTTTAAATCTGCTAAAACTAAAATTTGCCTGTTTAATCATACTAGCAACTATAATGAACTTTGGCATAGGAGATTAGGACATGTAAACTTGAAAAATATTGCTAAACTCTCTAGGGACAACCTTGTTAGAGGATTGCCTTCCTGCCCCTATAAGAAGGAAAGCCTTTGCAGGGCTTGTCAGTTAGGCAAGCAAACTAAAAATAGTTTTAAATCTGTAAATAAAAGTGACTCACCTAGAATATTGTACGTGCTACATATGGACCTTTTTGGCCCTATTACTGTACAAAGCCTAGGAGGAAAATCTTATACTTTTGTGATTGTAGATGATTTCTCAAGATTCACTTGGGTATTCTTTCTAAGATCTAAGTAAGGTAACTTCAAGGTTCTTACAGATTTTCTCAAGAACATACAGATTGATTACTCTACTACAGTTACATTGATCAAAAGTGATCATGATATTGAGTTTGAGTCTCTTCTTATGCAAAAGTTCGGTGAGAAGGAATGTATCAGGCACCGCTTCTCAGCTCCTAGAACTCCTCAACAAAATGGGGTTGCTGAAAGGAAAAATAGAACCCTAATTGAATATGCAGGCACATTACTTGCAGATGCTCACTTGCCCCTATCCTTTTGGGCAGAGGCTGTAAGCACATCAAATTATGTACAGAACAGAAGTCTGATACACAAGCTCAAGAATAAGACTCCCTGTGAGCTACTTAAAGGGAAGAAACCTAAAGTAGATTACTTTAAAAATTTTGGTTGCATTTGTTATATTCACAACAATAATAAGAAACACATTAGAAAGTTTGAAGCCAAGGCTGAAATTGGAATTTTTCTTGGATATTCCCAAGTAAGCAAGGCTTATAGGGTTTATAATAAATCAACTATGAAAATAGAAGAATCTATTTATATTTTATTTGATGAAACTAACATGTTTTATAACGAGAAAGAAGTTTCGACCAATGACATATTGCTGGTACCTCACTTGTGTGAGAGATTGGATGAATTGGCCCTCACCAATAAGGCTGTCAGCCATCCTTCTCCACAAGTTGAAGAAGAGTGTGAAGAAGAAAGTTTGGAAGTGGCTGAACTTCCTCCAACAGCTATAATTCCACAAGTGGAATTAATTCCCCAAGCTATTGCTCAACCAACTCCTCCCATTGAATTTGTCACACTTAGAGATCACCATGTATCTCAAGTGATTGGAGACATTTTAGTTGGTGTGCAGACAAGGCATCAACTCCACCAAGTCATGATGCATGCCTGCTTCATATCTCAAATAGAGCCCCAATCCATTAAAGATGCTGAGCAAGATCCACACTGGATTATTGCAATGCAAGAGGAGCTCAACCAGTTTGAGAGATGTAGAGTTTGAGATTTAGTTCCAAGACCCATAAACTACCTAGTCGTTGGAAATAAATGGGTATTTAGAAATAAGCTAGATGCTCAAGGTCTTATCATAAGGAACAAGGCCAGACTAGTTGTTCAAGGATACAGACAAGAAGAAGGCATAGACTATGACCAAATATTTGCACCTGTTGCAAGACTGGAAGCATTCATGATATTTCTAGCATATACTGCCTACAAGAAGTTCACTGTATACCAAATGGATGTCAAGAGTGCATTCCTTAATGGTGAGCTTAAAGAAGAGGTCTATGTAGAACAACCACTAGGTTTTATTTCTCCTACTCATCCCTGTTATGTTTTTAAATTGCATAAGGCTCTCTATGGTCTAAAGCAAGCTCCAAGAGCTTAGTATGAACCCCTAGCTAGCTTTCTCATAGAGCATAAATTTTCTAGATGCATAGTAAATAGAACTTTATTTATTATGTATCATCATGATAAAATATTATTAGTACAAATATATGTAGATGATATTGTATTTGGTTCTACAGATTCCAAACTATGCAAAAGGTTCTCCAACCTTATGCATTCAAAGTTTGAAATGAGTAGCATGCGTGAGCTTTCCTACTTCCTTGGTCTCCAGGTGAAGCAGTCACCTGTTGGCATCTTCTTATCCCAATCTAATATACTAAGGAGCTGATTAAAAGGTTTGGGATGGATGATGCTTCAACAAAGAAAACATCTATGGCTACGAATGCTGTAATTGATTCTGATGAACATGGGAAACCTGTAGATCAGAAATTATATAGGGCCATTATTGGGTCCCTGTTATATCTTATAGTAAGTAGACCAGACATTATGTTTGCTACATGCCTTTGTGCTAAGTTCCAGGAGAACCCTAAAGAATCTCACCTTATTATCTTAAAAAGAATTTTGAGATATATAAAGAGTTGCCCTAATTTAGGACTCTTATATCCAACTGAGTTAGAATTTGAGTTAACTGGATACTCTGATGCTGACTTTGCTAGATGTAGAGTAGACAAAAAGAGCACATCAGGGACATGTCAGTTCCTTGGTGATAGACTAGTGTCATGGTTTTGCATGAAACAAACATCTGTGTCTACCTCAATAGCAGAAGCTGAATATATAGCAGCTGACAGTTGCTGTTCACAGATACTGTGGATTCAAAACTAACTCCTAGATTATGGTGTCAACTTAAATAATTCAACTCTACTCTTTGACAATACAAGTGCAATTTCTATTGCACAGAATTCAGTGCAACATAGTAGGACTAAGCATATAGATGTAAGACATCATTTCATTAGAGAGTGTATAGATAAAAAAAAATTAATCTCACCTTTGTCTCTACTGATTTGCAAAAGGCAGATATCTTCACCAAACCCTTGGATGTGAAGAAACATCTATTCTTTATGAATCAGTGAGGTATGATCAATGGTGATGCATTAATTTAATTTTCTGTCTGTGGTCCAAGAATTTGCCACAATTCGTCGAACGGAGATCGACGAACTGAGAGAAGTTCTTGAGAAATTCGTCGACCTGAGATCGACGAAATCTCTGTGTGTGAAGTTCTTTTCGTCGAACAGAGATCGACGATATTGCTTCAAAAAATGTTTCGTCGACCTGAGATCGACGAAATATTTTCCCTTCTTTTGACTGAGATCAACAAACTCTTTTGTTAATAAAATATTTCGTCGAACCTAGATCGAAGAATTTTTATTTTTCGTCGGACGGAGTCTGCCACTTCATATTCTGAGAACCATATATCTAGGTTTTCTTCGAGCTCCATCTCGCGCTTTCTGTTCCCCTTGTACTTGATCTCTCTATTTTCGTTTGCAGGCAAATAATGGCGATTCCGGCGAGCTCTTTGGCAGCGATGAAGTTTGACATGGGTTTCGACATCGATTTTGACTCATTCCAACATTTCGATCAAGTTTTTCTAGACATACTGAAACTGTTTGAGGACCAACAACTGAAGAACTTCATGATAACAAGAATAATGATAGCTGCAACAAAGATAAGATAATAGGTATTTACCTCCTCAACTCCAGATGCAAACACAATGACCGGGACTATATCTCATAACCAAATTTCTCTAACCCCCAATGTGTTAACTGAGATTTTCGGTTTGATGAATGGTGATGAAGATATAGAAATGGATATTATTGAATATGATAACATGCTAATTAAAATGGGTCATGCTGGAGAGAACCCTAATAAGTTACTAAAGAAGAATTTGTCGTCTAAATACAAATTTCTTGCTGATGTTGTCGAGAAAGTTCTGTTGGAGAAACACACAGCCCATGACTACATCACCAGGCACCAGTTTCTAGTGATGTGTGCTCTGGTTGAGAAGAAATCAGGAAACTGGGGAAAACTGCTGTTTGATTTGATAAAGAAGAAGAATAATAAGAAAGAATTTTGTTTTGGAAGAGTTCTGGTTATTTTCCTATAGGAGAAAGCTGCTGAATCCCTGGTCTCGCAGACCATATTCATCAATGCTTCCAAAAGTCTTACTTGTGCCTTGTTTGGAAGGTAGGAGAGGACCATCTCAAAGCCATCTAAGGCTTCAACCTCTTTCAAAGGTTTTGAGGGTACAAGAGCTGCAATAACTGATTCCTCACCCCTAGAAGTTGTCCCCTCCACCAGCATTCCATCCTCACAGATACCTACACCTCCATCTCAACAACCATCCTCTTCTCCAACTCATACTCCCACACCAATTCAATCCCATGTACATCAACCAAGTCCACCAATTCCATCTCCTGAGTATTAACCCACACAATTCAAAATCTACCAACACCAGTTCCATATCCAGAACATACTATAACACCTCCATCCCCACTTCCTCATCTTCTTGATGACATTCCGCTCCATAATATCTCATCTATTCCATCTTTTAATCTACTCTCATCTCCCATAACATCTCCATCTCCTAATGATGTGCCAATGCCACACATCACCACTTTTCCTTCATCATCCATCCTACATGTATCAACTCAGACACCCTATGAGTTCATGGAAATGGATTCCCCTTCAATTCAATCACTTTTGGAACTCCTCACTCCCCTCATCTGAAATCTTATAGCAGAGGTCATTATACTTCTTGCTGACTCTATTACATCCCTTTCTGCCATCATCTCTGCTCCCTCCACTGTCCCTTCTTCTGGGGGCCTTGCTTTAGGGCCCTCTGAAACTAGACAGGGGGAGATACCCAATGAAGAAGCTCCAGTTTCCTCTCCTCCAACAGCAGCAAAAAATAGCAATTTTGCAGACAGATGCAGATGGAGATGTACAGATGACTACAGATGTTGAGACAAATGGTGACTTTGATTCTGATTTTGATTTTGAAATGTTGAGTACTGATGTAACTGTAGAAACTGCAGAGATTATAACTGTTGGTGATTGTATTATCAATCCCATAGTTGATTTATTTCATTTGTTACATTCTTTTGATACAACTTATCTAAATTATCTTCCAAAAGTTTGCTCACAACAATCCAAAGCTATTATAGCTTATACTGCTCCAATAAGCCCTGTAGTTGCTAAGCAACTTAAGGCAAGTTTTGCAGTAGCAGAGCCTCCAACAGTATCAGCCCCCAAGGCCATTTCTCCTCCAAAGGCTATCTCTCCTCCTACTTATAAGATGAATGATAGTCCTTTACCTAATCTAGATGATATTATTATGGCTGATATAACAGAAGAAAGTTTAACTGTTCTTGAAAGTGTTGCTAAAATAGAAGTTGCAGAACCTCAAGTGCCTCCCCAGGCTGAGAAACAAATATCCAAAGATATTCTGAAGGCAATTGATGACTTGTATGCAAATCCTCCAGGATCTTCTGATGATGATGATGATGATGAAGACTCTGATGAGTCTGATGATTCAAAAGCAAAGAAGAAAGTTGTCAAGAAAAGAAAAGCTCCTACTAAGGCTGTTCCAAAGCCCAATCCTAATGCAGACACTCCCTACTATATTTTGCAAAAGATTACACCTTACCCAGGGATGCCTTCATGGATGTGGCTATCCAAGAATGCCCAGAAAGCCAGGAAGAAAAGCAAAAGGTACTCTCCTCCTCCACCTTTTCGAATGAATTGGAGAGGTCCTCCTCCTCATCCTCCTCCAGCAGCTGGTGCTTCAAGAAATATTTCTCAAAGATCTACTTCATATACTCAGACTTATCAAAGACAACAGGGCAGATCTTCAAGATCTCAATTTCAAGGAAGCAGTCAGCACAAACATTCAAGCTGCAACAGACAACAACAACAACATCAGAAGCCAGACAATCAACAAAGAGTATCTAAAATTGATAAATCTGAAAAAGATAACAATCCAAAAAGGCAAGAATCTCCTCCAATCCCTTTTGTGGATCCTGAACAAGATACAACTGCAAGAATGACCAGATTTCAAGAGCTGGTTGGACTCTCCATGATTAACAAAGCTAAAGCTGAAGGCAGAGATCCTTCTCAGTACTGTACAATGTCATCCTACAGAAAAGAAGAACTGAAAATATATGACAAAGCTAACAAATTATTCAATGTAGATACTTATATGAACCTGCATCCAGAGGCTATAGTACCAAGATCCACTTCTCCCAATATCATTGGAGCAGCTGACACGACAATGTCTAAAAGTGAAGCTGCCAATCCCAACAGAGAAATAAAATTCAAATAACCCTCTGAAAGTTTTGAAAAAGCTGATAAACAAAAGGCCAAGAAGAACAAGTGAACATTTTGTTTAGCTTTTATATTTCTGAACTCTATTTGTTATAACTGTAACAAAGCTCCTGTTATGTACATATCTGCTAGATATTTTTAATTTTCTGCCAGATATATTTCTTTTTCTTTGTGATTATTTTATTTTATTTTATTAGTGACCTCACCCAAATAGGGGAGATTGTTGGATCCCTAGTTTGGATTTGGGCTAGGTTCACTAATTAGGTTAAGTTTTTGACCCATATTGTATAACCAGGGTCAAGTCCTTGAGTCCTATAGTTTAGGCTAAGTCATTAGGTTTAACCTTCATGGACCAGCCAGCAGAAGACTTCAGGAGACTCAAGACTTAAAAGAAATTCAAGTTCAAAATTCTTCGAACTCAGCTCGACGATCGTCGATCGCAGATCGACGAACTCAGAGTTAATTCTCTGAGTTGAGCTCAATGATATTCGAGCTCAGATCGACGAAGTCTGGAGTTCAGCTTCAACAGATTCTTTCCATTTTATTTTCAATGAACTCAGCTCGACGAAGACAGATTCTATGCTCGACGAACTTGGACCGCAGAATTGCCAAGTTATTCGTAGAATGCAGTTCGCTGAGCACAGGTAAACAAACAAGATTTCTAAGCTCAACGAACTTTGATCTCCGGTCGACGAAATCTGTTCAGAGCTCGACGATTTCTATCCAGTGCAAGACTTAGAGTCTTTCCCTCATTTCTGTCCTTATTCGAAATTATTTAGCAGTGATTTCCTAAGTAATTAATGCACATATTCTCTTGAATATAGCCGTTATTGGCAGCATTAATTATGGTCTTCATCGGGGTTAATTACTTGCTTAATTTATTGGGACAGTTGGGGAAACTCATTAAAGACAATATTCTCCCGCCGTATTTCATTCTCCAGGCAATTAGCAATCAATAATTGGTATTCAAAATTCAAAGGAGAATTTGACAGAGAATATAAAAGAGATTTTCCTCTTTTCAGAAAAGAGAACAGGCAAGTAATATACAGAACAACCAAGAAGTGATATAGAGAAGAATTACATAAACATACAAAAACATACCTGCTTCTTCTCTGTGCAGAAAACAACCAGTTTTATCCATGTGCTTACTGAAGACTGAAGAAGAACAACAAATAGATATCAAGAGTCTTCTTCAACTTCAACTCCAGAAATATTCAAGGACAACAAAATCTGAATCAGTTAGAAGATTCCTGGATCATTTCAAGACAAGGCAGAAGACCTACACACTGAGCAAGGCTCCAAGTGATTTCAGAAGGAGGTTTGACAACATCAATCCACTAGTCTTTTCTATTGTATAGAGAAAAGAGAAGACAACATCACCTCTCTCACCTCATGTATAAAGGGTTTATTAACTCCCTTCAAAAGTTTATTCTTGGTTTTATAGCACCTAATCAAAAGCTCAAAGGGTTGTGAGATCTCCCTGGAAATAGATCTTGTGGTGGCAGTCACCTGATCAAAAACTTACTAGTGGATTCCTACCAGGGTGGTAGAAGAGTGGATGTACCCAGTTTGGGGAACCACTATAAAATTCTTGTCATGTGGTTGATCATTTTCTATGTTGTTCTTGCCTTACTGTGATAGTTTAGTTTATTGTGATAGAATAGTTTAGCTTAGTTTGAATTTCCTGTTATATTATTATAGTATCACCTATTTTAATACTCTGATAATATTTAAAACAGCCAAAAGCTTTAATTACTCTATTCAACCCCCCTCTATAGTAAATCAGATCTATCCCCTTCTTTCATGATGCCATTTGGGCTAAAGAATGCATATGCAACATATCAAAAGATGATGGACCAGGTCTTCCAAGGGAAAAAGGGGAGGAACTTGGAGGTGTACGTAGATGATCTTATGGTCAAAAGCCGGGAGGTGGACTCTCATCTCCGGGATCTGGAGGAGAACTTCGATACCCTTTATAAATACAAAATGTTTCTGAACCCCTTGAAGTGTGTCTTTAGCGCAAGCAGTGGTAAGTTCCTAGGCCATCTCCATACTCCTGCAGGTGTAGAGAACAACCTGATAAGGTGAGGGCAATCATGGAGTTGGGGTCACCTAGGAATGTTAAGGAGGTCTAGAGGCTGACAGGAAAGTTGGCCAGCTGAGCAGGTTCCTCTCTCGGGCGGGAGAGAAGTGCTCCCCTTTCTTCAAAGCGTTGAGGGGGGGGGGGGGGTCAGAAGTTCGAGTGTTCCCAGGAGTACAAGGAGGCATTCCAAGCCTTAAAGAGGTAGTTGACCTAGGATCCGCTCCTCCAAGGGCCCAAGGAAGGGGAGGACTTGTCCTTGTATCTTGGGGTGGGACCCGAGGCCTTGAGCTCTGTCTAGCTTGGTCCGGGAAGAGGGGAAGAAGCAGTTGAATATCTTATTTCCAGGCGCACTCCATCCGGGTGGTGACTTAACACCCCCTCCGCAACATCTTTGAGGGGGTGGAGCACTCATGGAGGTTGACAAATTAGTCGGTGGAGTTGAGTGAGTTTGACATATCCTTCATTCATCGTCTCTCGATCAAGGCCCAGGCGATGACCGGCTTTCTTGCTGATTATATGGTCGAGGTGGAGGAGGCGTAACTCACCCGCCCTGACCCTTGGAAGGTTATGGTGGATGGCGCTTTAGGAAGGCATTCCTTGGGGGTTGGGGTGATCTTAGAGAGCCCCCATGGAACAAGAATCGAGCAAACGATGGTAGTACATTTTCCCATCACCAACAATTAGGCCGACTATGAAGTAGTAATAGCAGGGTTGCACCTGGCCACGGAGCTGGGGGTGCATGATGTAGAGGTCCTCACATACTTCATGGTGGTGGTCTCCCAGATCAATGGGGAGTTTGAGGCAAGGGAGCCAACTCTCCAGTTGTACTTGGCAAAGGTGAAGGGGGTAATCGACATGTTTAATACATTCTCCATCTGACACATTCCAAGGGAAGAAAATGAGCAGGAGGATCAATTGACCAAGCACGGACCCCGGATGGGTGGCACCATCACCTACTTGTTCTTCCCGTCCATCGAAGAGGGGGAGTTGATGGAGGTAGACCAACACAGACAGTCTTGTTTACAAGGCTATCTAAACACCTAAGGGGGGGGGGGGTGTAGGTTGAATAGGTTTTTGTCTCTATTTCAATTTTCTTACTTGTTAGCCGATTTTTGTGCTTAGTGATTAGGTTAGCTTTAGCTTTGAAGAACAATCACAGATGACACAACAATTTTATAGTGGTTCTCCAATCTTGGGTACGTCTGCTATTCTTCTGCGCCTTTCTAACAGTGTGTTAGACTAGGCTCTTCCCCCAAAACTCGGTTCCTTAAGAGCTTACAACATAGATCCCGCAGGACCTCACAAGTCACACAGACCTACTGTTGGTTTTCTCTATAGGGTTGGCACAACGCTTGTGCACGCAACGGAAAAGTAAAAACATCAAGAAAAACCCAAAGAGATGTGGATCGGGCTATGAATGTTGAATCAAGAAGTTAGCAAAACTAGGCAAAAATTACCTCGGTGGCGTTGAGTCACAACCCAACGGAGATGCTCCAAACTTTGATTTCTGCTGGTGGCGAGTTCTACGTGGAATAGTATCCACGTTTCTGCAGAAGTCCAGACGAGCGGGAGAACACCGGGCTTTCCGTCCCACGGAAGATCGGGATGGAGAAGACCGCACCTTTGCTTTCCCACGGACTGCTAGGTCCGCGCTAGGGATTGCAGCACCAGCGACAGTCGCCGGAGAAGAGGTGGTCGACGGAGCGAACACGGCGGCGGAACTCTTCCAGTGGCGGGAATCGGGATCGGCGGAGCGAAAGGCGGAACGGCTTCCGTCGGGTTCGATTCGCTACAGGAGAAAATCGCGAGCGCCAGCGTTTGTTTTCCCGAAAACCCTAAGGGTCCTATTTATACCAAGGTATAAATAAACCCAGGAAAATCGCTATCCGCAGACCACCCGAAATTAGGGTTCAGAATCGGTGAGTATCATTCGGTGAGAATCGGTGAGAATCGTCGACAATCGGCGAGAATCACTGAGCAGGTTCGGCGAGAATCAGTCGACGAGTATCATACAGGGTTAGCGAGAATCAGAGTACAATACTCGACGATTCTCGCCGATCGTCGAGCCGCGCTCGACGATACACAACGATACTCGACGATCGTCGAACCGCGGTCGACGACAATTGTCGAAGTAGTCGATCATCGAGAATCAACAATTGATTCTCGACGATTCTCGTCGATCGGCGAGAATCAGAGAGACGATTCTCGCCGATCGGCGGGAATCAGAAGACGATTCTCGACTAATGTCATCGACCCTCGGACGACAATCCCAACCAGCCCTTCAAGGCAACATTTGCCCAACCCGATGATCCTATAAGGCAACACTTTGCCCATAACCCTATTCAGGTCGGTGATTGGTAACCTTTACCAACACAGTCAGTCATCCAACTTCTCCACATCTCTTATGTGCGACCCTGCAGACTCATATCGCATTGGCAGTGAGATTACATGCTTGATCACTTCCAGATCACAATGGTAACTCCAACAGACTCCCACTTGATCTCGAAAGTATCAAACCAAAAACCTCACAAACAATGAGCGGCATCTAGCAATGCATCATTGCTCCCCAAGCAATATGAGTTTATAACTCATAAGCCTTTATGACCAATGTATCAGCATTGTCTTTGTACCTTTGTCCTTTACATCCGGAAAGAACTAGAGGTATGGACCGTGTCACCCTCGTAATAGCTCAATCCAAGTTTCTTGATCCAGGACGGACTTCCAGAGAATGGTGAGTCCAATATCACATATTGACTCAACCAAGCATGGCCATGCATTTCTCAGTCCAGTTCCATCAAGGGGCCCATGGATGCAACTCCTGTCATACAGGAGGACAAATCCCATATCTGCTCACACACAAACACCCAAATGATTCGTAACATGCCCAACAACCACCCTTATCATCAACCTTTCTCAAGGAAGACTTTAGATGGCATCAAAGCACGCTCTTCCTCACTTGATGAATGCTGTGACTTCAGGTCAAAGGATCACAACACCATTGTCAATTGAGACCTACTCGTGACACGATTGGATGACAATCCACAGAGTAGTATCAGGTTGGGTCTGTCCAGTACAACTTGTTCACTAACAAGTACACACGTGATGACTTGATATCACAATATCATGACCTGTGAGAACCAGTCATCAGTCAACACACGTTTTAGTCTTCATGTACCATCATCACCCTTAGCTTCTATGATGATACTCGACCAGGGACCTTTAAGAATGAAGCTTCAAATAAATCATGGGCTCTCACATTCAAGTCACGTACTTGATGTCCCATGGAAGCGAACATTCTAAGGGTATCTATTATGTTAACATTTAACTATCATATATAGAAAAATTCATAATAAAAGAATTTGCCATTAATTATAAAAGAAAAACTAGGTACACAGTTCATCATATGAACAAACAGCCAACAAAATACAAGATTACATGCAACCCACAAGATTCTCGCTAGAGTTGATCATTTAGATATCGTATACCCATCGATCTAGTATGACCATCATGCTTTCTCTGCGCGAGAGGCTTTGTCAGCGGATCCGCAATATTTTCCTCAGTCGGCACTCTGCAAATGTTTACATCTCCTCGTTCGACAATCTCACGAATAAGATGAAAACGCTGGAGTATGTGCTTGGAGCGCTGATGAGATCTAGGTTCCTTAGATTGTGCAATTGCACCATTGTTATCACAGTAGAGAACTACAGGACCAACAATGCTAGGAACTACATCAAGCTCGCCGATGAATTTCCTAATCCATACAGCCTCCTTCGCCGCATTAGCTGCTGCGATATACTCGGCCTCTGTTGTAGAATCAGCAACTGTCTCTTGCTTGGAACTCTTTCAGCTCACAGCTCCTCCATTCAGGCAAAACACAAAACTTGACTGAGACTTGGAGTCGTCTCGATCAGTTTGGAAGCTAGCATCCGTGTAACCACTTACAACGAGCTCTTCCTCTCCACCATACACCAAGAACACGTCCTTAGTCCTTCTCAAGTACTTCAGAATATTCTTGACTGCAATCCAGTGACACTCACCGGGGTCTGACTGATACCTGCTAGTCATGCTCAAAGCAAAGGAGACATCGAGTCGAGTACATAACATCGCGTACATAATTGATCCAATTGCCGAAGCATATGGAATCAACTTCATGCGGTCCTTATCTTCACAAGACTTTGGACACTGGTCCTTAGAGAGATTCACACCATGAGACATGGGCAAAAATCCTTTCTTGGACTCAAGCATGTTGAACCGCTTCAACACCTTTTCGATGTACGTACTCTGGGTCAAACCTAGCAACTTCTTCGATCTATCTCTATAGATCTTAATACCGAGTATATAAGTCGCTTCACCCAAATCCTTCATTGAAAAGCAGTTCCCTAGGTTGTTCTTAACAACTTTCAGGGTAGGAATGTCATTCCCGATCAACAGTATGTCATCTACATACAATATCAGGAAGACAACAATGCTCCCACTGATTCACTTGTAAACACAAGGCTCATCTTCATTCTTGATGAAACCAAACTCTTGGATTTTCTCATCAAAACGAAGATTCCAACTTCGAGAGGCCTGTTTCAGTCCATAAATGGACTTATTCAGCTTGCATATTTTAGTGGCTTCATCTGGGGATACAAAACCCTCGGGTTGTGTCATATACACTTCCTCAAGGAGGTTTCCATTAAGGAAAGCCGTTTTGACATCCATCTACCAGATCTCGTAGTCATAATACGCAGCAATAGCAAGCAATATCCTAACGGACTTTACCATGGCAACAGGGGAAAAGGTCTCATCATAGTCAATACCATGAATTTGCTTGAAACCCTTAGCCACTAGTCGCCCTTTGAATGTCTGTACATTCCCATACATGTCGGTCTTCTTCTTGAAGACCCACTTGCACCCTATGGGTTGTACCCCTTCCGATGGTTCTACCAAGTTCCAAACTTGGTTTGCATACATGGAGTCCATTTCAGATTTTATAGCCTCAAGCCATTTGTCGGAGTCCGGTCCATTCATAGCCTCTTGGTAGGTTGCTGGTTCATCATCATGATCCATAAGCAACACATTACCTATTTGAGACACGAGAAATCCATATCTCTCAGGCTCAAACCTCGGTCTACCAGATCTACGTAGGACTTGTGTTCCCTGAGCAGGTTCTCTAGCTACAACATCTTGTAGTCCTGTCTCAGAATCCAATTCCGGTTCATTCACTACATGTGGTTCTTGAACTTCTTCAAGATCTACCTTTTTAGTCTTTCTTGATAAGAACTCTTTCTCCAAGAAGACACCAGTCCTTGCGACAAACACTTTGCCCTCAGACGGTAGGTAAAAGTAATACCTTTCGTTTCCTTAGGATATCCCACCAGATAACATTTATCCGATTTGGGTTCCAGCTTGTCAGGCATTTGACGTCTCACGTATGCCTCACAGCCCCAAATTTTAATGAACGACATACTAGGACGCTTCCCAGTCCATATCTCATATGGTGTCTTCAGAACCGTTTTAGTTGGAGCGCGATTCAATATCATTGCAGCAGTCTCTAAAGCAAAACCCCAAAAGGAAACAGGCAAGTCTGCATGACTCATCATCGAACGTACCATGTCTAACAGAGTACGATTTCTCCTCTCAGACACACCATTGTGTTGTGGTGTTCTAGGTGGAGTGAGCTGTGATACAATACCACACTCTTTCAGATGATCACGGAACTCATGACTCAGGTATTCGCCACCTCGATCAGATCGGAGTGCTTTAACCCTTTTACCCAACTGGTTTTCTACTTCATTCTTGAACTTTTTGAACTTTTCAAAGGTCTCGGATTTGCACTTCATAAGATACACATATCCGTATCTACTGAAATCATCAGTAAATGTAACAAAGTAGAAATACCCTCCTCTAGCCATGGAACTCATGGGTCCGCATACATCACTATGTACAACACCCAAGAGATCCTCAGCCCTCTCAATATAACCAGTGAAAGGAGCTTTAGTCATCTTGCCTAACAAACAAGATTCGCATCGCTCAAATGATTCATAATCAAATGAGTCCAAAAGTCCATCTCTATGGAGCTTGGATATGCACTTCTCGTTGATATGGCCCAAACGACAATGCCAGAGAAAAGTAGGGTTCGAATCATTTGTTCTTAGTCTTTTATTGTTTTCTACATTACAGATCAGATGGTCCAAGTTCAAAACGTAAAGACCATTAAACAATTGGGCTACAGCATAACAAACATCATTCTTAAATATAGAACAACAATTGTTCTTAATTATAAAAGAAAATCCAATCATGTCCAAACATGAAATAGATATAATGTTTCTAGTTATCGCCGGAACAAAATAACAGTTATCTAGT
The DNA here is from genome assembly GCA_039583875.1 of Platanthera guangdongensis. Taxonomy (NCBI): domain Eukaryota; kingdom Viridiplantae; phylum Streptophyta; class Magnoliopsida; order Asparagales; family Orchidaceae; genus Platanthera; species Platanthera guangdongensis. The sequence goes on from CM077157.1 coordinate 81,847,312, forward strand.
TCTATTACAAGCCCACTGGGCAAAGAAAGACGGTAAACTCCTACGGCTACAGCAACAACTCTTGCTCCATTGCCGACGCGGAGGTCCACCTCCCCTTTACTCAGCAATCTTCTCCTTCCCAGTTCCTGCACATTTGTACAAATGTAAGAACCACATCCGGTATCCAATACCCAAGATGAAGGAGCAGAAAGGTTTATCTCTATAACGTAAACATTAGAAGCGGAAGTCATACCTCCCCTCAATTTCTGCAGACCCTCAATATACGAAGGACAGTTCCTCCGCTAATGACCAGCCTTGCCACAGTGGTGGCAATTCCCATCCTTCACCGTGCTCTTCTTTTTCATCAGTGCTGAAGACTTGTGCTCAAGATATGACTTAGGTCCTACCTTCGTCTTCTTGGAGCCCTTGGCTTTACCCTTGCCCTTATGCACCATCAGTATGGGGCTGGCAGGCTTGGCCTTCTTCATATTGATTTCGGCAGTTCTCAACATGCCTAGGAGTTCGGGCAGTGTCTTGTCTATCTCGTTCATGTTGTAGTTTAAGACGAACTGCTCATAACTGTCCGACAACGATTGCAAGATCAGATCCGTGGCCAACTCTTGACCAAGAGGAAAACCCAGCCTTTCAAGGTTCTCTATATACCCAATCATCTTGAGTACGTGAGTCCCTACTGAGTCTCGAACTCCCATCTTGCACTGAAACAACGCTTTCGTGATGTCGAACCTCTCTTGACGAGCCTGCCCTTGAAACATTTTCTTGAGATGCTCGTCAATCTCCTTGCACCCCATGTTCTCATGTTGCTTCTGAAGCTCAGAGTTCATGGTGGCAAGCATAAGGCACTCGACATCCAAAGCATCGTCAGAATACTTCTTATAAGTATCTTTCTCAGCATGGGAAGAGTTCCCGGTCGGCACCTCGGGGGCTTCTTCTTCCAAGACATAGAGCTTTCGCTCTTGCCTGAGAACAATTCTCAGGTTCCTATACCAGTCCATGTAATTTGTCCCACTGAGCTTATCCTTCTCAAGGATGGCTCTCAGAGACAACGTGGAGTGCGCAACGCTTGCCATGGAATTCTACAAGAATTTATGCAGAATAAAATCAGTACCTAAATTTCAATTACAATTTATTCTAATTAGGACTTCAATTAAAATACTCCCACTATTTTATTCGAAAAGATAGCCCTCACTAGCAATTCAGAGAGTTCATGCGAGCTACTCTCTTAGTGGACAAGATCCGTATTTCACCAACACTATGAGTCCGCTTTGGCGTTCCTCTCACGATGCGGTTATTTAGGTAGGCAACGCTTGCCAATTGCATCCTCATGCAATTCTTGTATGGTTGGTGAATAACTCCTTATTCGCATCCATCATATGGTGCATGCCAACCCTATGCCTCTAGGCACTCAACCTTTGAGGTCACCTAGTTAAGCTGGACCCGATGTCGACAGTGGGATATCACAATTATCCGCTCGCACCCTTACCAAGATAGATTGATGCACCTTGCTTTGGCAAGCCCACACTTCATCGATCGAGGCAGGAAGAGTGTCATCCATCGGAAGGCATCCGAACACTTAATATTTGATGAAGGGATTTCAAATATAGGTTAACAATTAACCATGATCAACATTTGATCGACGTGCACATCCAAAGAAAAACAATTCTTCTAAAACCACATGCATCCCTTATGTGCACATCCTGACACCATCAACATTTGATAGAAGGAAGGGCTAAATCTGAACATCCGGAAATTTCCAAATCCTCAGATTTACATGCATTGGACAAAGGCAAAGACAGCTCAACTTAAAGCAGTAGACAAGCTCATCTCTCTTTGTTGGATTCAGAATCCAAAACAAAATCGAGGGATGGTTACGGCTAAGGAGATCACAATTTCTAACACTTAGAAATCCACCGAAATTCCAATCGTTCTTGGCGAGGAGACCAAGACTAAATCTAGACATTTAGAACACTTCTAAATCCCTAGGTTTACACGCACTAGAATAACAAACTTCCAAAACAACGATCATGGCCGCAACCTCCCTCTGATACCACTGTTGGGTTTCTCTATAGGGTTGGCACAACGCTTGTGCATGCAGCGGAAAAGTAAAAACATCAAGAAAAACCCAAAGAGATGTGGATCGGGCTATGAACGTTGAATCAAGAAGTTAGCAAAACTAGGCAAAAATTACCTCGGTGGCGTTGAGTCACAACCCAACGGAGATGCTCCAAACTTTGATTTCTGCTGGTGGCGAGTTCTACGTGGAATAGTATCCACGTTTCTGCAGAAGTCCACACGAGCGGGAGAACACCGGGCTTTCCGTCGCACGGAAGATCGGGATGGAGAAGACCGCACCTTTGCTTTCCCACGGACTGCTAGGTCCGCGCCAGGGATTGCAGCACCAGCGACAGTCGCCGGAGAAGAGGTGGTCGACGGAGCGAACACGGCGGCGGAACTCTTCCAGCGGCAGGAATCGGGATCGGTGGAGCGAAAGGCGGAACGGCTTCCGTCGGGTTCGATTCGCTACAGGAGAAAATCGCAAGCGCCAGCATGTGTTTTCCCGAAAACCCTAAGGGTCCTATTTATACCAAGGTATAAATAAACCCAGGAAAATCGCTATCCGCAGACCACCCGAAATTAGGGTTCAGAATCAGCGAGTATCATTCGGTGAGAATCGGCGACAATCGGCTAGAATCACTGAGCAGGTTCGGCGAGAATCAGTCGACGAGTATCATACAGGGTCGGCGAGAATCAGAGTACAATACTCGACGATTCTCGCCGATCGTCGAGCCGCGCTCGACGATACACAACGATACTCGACGATCGTCGAACCGCGGTCGACGACAATTGTCGAAGTAGTCGATCGTCGAGAATCAACAATTGATTCTCGACGATTCTCGTCGATCGGCGAGAATCAGAGAGACGATTCTTGCCGATCGGCGGGAATCAGAAGACGATTCTCGACTAATGTCATCGACCCTCGGACGACAATCCCAACCAGCCCTTCAAGGCAACATTTGCCCAACCCGATGATCCTATAAGGCAACACTTTGCCCATAACCCTATTCAGGTCAGTGATTGGTAACCTTTACCAACACAGTCAGTAATCCAACTTCTCCACATCTCTTATGTGCGACCCTGCAGGCTCATATCGCATTGGCAGCGAGATTACATGCTTGATCACTTCCAGATCACAATGGTAACTCCAACACCTACCACTTAGGCACTAAGCCAAACCACAGGTCACAAAGACCTTTCACTCAACACTAAGCCGAGCCACTGGTCACATAGACCTTAGCTTTTATAACACAGGCTTACAACTTCAGACTCACAAAGAATCTGTACAGAAGAAATAAAAGGTGATTAGATTAGACACCTGAGCAAGAACTCTGTGTCTACTTATTTCTAGACTGATAAGATATCAGCCCAAGCTTTTGATGTTGAAGACAATGAAGTCAGTAGTTGAATCTTTCTTCAAACAACTATCATTTCTTTGCAGAGCTTGTTGATCTACTTCCTTAGAATTGCTTCTGAACTTACTGTTGCAGATGGTGACTGCTTCAGCTATCTCTTTCCTTAGCTCAGTTTTCTATGCAGAACAGCTTCTTCAGGCACGACAAGAAAGGAGAGGAAGAAGATTGACTTTCGACCACACTTTCGTTTTCAGAAAACCTAGATAAGGATTCGATATTGTGCTCTGGCTGATTTGCTTCTTTTTATTCTATAACGTCCATTTGAGCAGTGGGCCCACCACCAGGATTGATGGCTGGGATTTAGCCATACAACAAATTCTTTCTATTTACTCTTGATTCAATGACTCTTTGCTGTGTGTGGGCCCCGACACTTAAAGACAAAAATATTTCTTTCCAAGTGCAGAGGATGATGACAGCTGGCCATCAGCGCCTCGGGCAGTATTCCTGCAACATTTGAATTTTGGTTGACTTTTTGACTTTACTAACGTCAGTATGACTCAACATCTCTCTGGACTTAGACAAAATTCAAACATGAGAAGCAAAGGCTGTTGAAACCAAAAATTCAGTTTCTTGTGGAGTTCACCCTTGGGGAACTGGTGATCACGCACCTAGTTCTCTCCTGCAAGCCAAATAGCAAAAAGAAATGGGAACTGACCCAAAGGCTCTGCATGGAGGTCCCACCACACACCCGGAGGATCTTAGAGTGCTTCCCCTCCCTAGATAAAGGCTGAGCTAAGACTACCTCAAAATGAGCAAGAAGACCTGAACACTGGTAAGATTGCCTTCTGAGGTGCCCCTTGGGTCTTATTTATAGTTTTATGAAGACGGCCTACAAATTGACCATTCTTTCCATTTAATCTTGATTCAACGACTCTTTATTGTGTGTGAGCTCCATTCAACGAACCCCGGGCGGACGCGGGCTGGGTGGGACAGCCTGTGCAGCTTGTGCGCTTAGCTTTGGCGGGAGCGGGTTGGCTGTTCTGAGTTCGCCCACATACGCTTCTGGCGCGGGCAGGTCGTCTTGGTCCGCTCGCCCTGTCTGGTGGGCTCACTCGGCGAACACGGGATTGTACACAATCCCCGCTCTTTTTGAGCTTGACCAAGCTTGGAAAGAATCATCCAACTCATGTGTTCGGTGAGTGCTTTGCTGAGCTGGAAGGAATCTTTTGGTGGATCCCACCCTCACACTATAAATACACCATCAGACCCTTTGGAAAACCCCACCTTCTTTTATCCTTCTCTGTGAGCTGCAGCTGCATGATGCCTGTGTCTGAGGAGATACGAGCTCGGCTAGCAGCCGCAAGGGAGGGGACTAGGGCTGAGGCTCTCGAGGCCGCCCTGTAGTTGGCACACGGATCGCCTGGCCCCCTCTTCTGACAAGTGAAAGGGAAAATTGTCTGGTGATCTCCAGCGAATAACCTCCCGGGATCCAGCTCGGCGGCCAATGCCGAGGTTACCCATAAGGTATGCGAGCATTCCGCTTGATTTGCCACTTTTGCCTATGACTTCTCTTTCTGCACGTTCCACCTCGCGAGGACGGAGACGATGGAAGGGAATGGGGCCATTCCCTCCTGATGTCAACTGAGCGGGCTGCCAGCCCTTCGGACTAGAGGCACCCTCCTCCAGAGATTCCACAGTCGCCAATTCCTCCTGGGCTGGGAAAATCATAAGGGGTTCTTGAGGGGGGAGTCTTCCTGTGCCGGCCGGGCTCCTCTCAGCCATCATCTGGTGCGGGCGATGTACCGACACCCGATGAGCTCGTAATTGCGACTGCTTGTTATCGCTCATTCCCTCCGACACCCCCTTTGCAGGTTTCAATGCAATCTCCTCCTCTGATGTTGAAATGAGCGAGGGATAATCACCTCCCTCTGATACAGATCACATTTCAGAGTATCTGGGCATCCCGATGGGTGCGGAGGGAATGAAGAGGCAGGTGATGCAGCTGTTTTAGAAGTACAAACTATTGCTACAAGAGTCCTTCAACAAGGTTGACAAGGACAAGGCCGAAGTGGAGGAGCGGCTTGTGGTCCTGGAGGGAGCAAGGCGCCTAGCTGATGGAGATGAGGTTACTTCTCCCGGGGTGCACATAACACAGGCCGAGGAGCGGCTCAGGCACGCCACAAAGCAAGTCAGCCTAGCCCAGCAGGAGTTGGTGGCGATTCGCAAGTATCACTATCCTCCCATGCCCCCCTGATCTGGTACTCGAGGGCGGAGCAGGTGGAAATGGATCCGGTATCGATCCGCCTACCCCTTCCCCGCTATCGATCGTCGGGTTCGGATGCATCCTCATGATAGACCAGTTCATTTAAGAGGTTATCAAAGAACATTTTTAATGTCTGTAATAATTTGAGACTTCTCTCACCTGCCAATGGGCATAATGCTCGTTCTCTGTTTCTTTAATTGTGTTGCCGTTTAGTTTTCTTTGGGTGAATGCGGATGAAGTGCTCTTACTCGCCTACCACTTCTTTAAGCGGGCACGATATTGTTGAATCGGCTCGCCCAACCCGCATGTTTAATCTTGGCGGGAGCGGGCCAAAAGCTCGCAGAATGCGAGTCTGATCGGCTCGCATACTGTTCCAGGCGTGTGTGAGTCGCAGCTCGCTCGCCTCTTGGGCGGGCGTGAGTCGCAGCTCGCTCGCCTCTCGGGAGGGCGCCGGGAATGCAGCTCGCTGCCGAATAGTCTTCGCTGCACTCCGACAAGCTGGTATAAATCCGCGGTGGGTGCGGAAGTCGAAGCGTCATGGAGTACTTTGCTATCCGCACTTTTCCTGCAGGCGAATCATTTTCCCGCCATTTTTCTTTATATAAATAGGCCCTGCTGGCCCTTTCTCACCCATCACATTTAAGATATCCCCTTCTCCCTTGCTTTTTGCGACCCTTAACTCGTCCACCTCCTGCGATTATAACTTCGTCCCGCTCAGCAAACTTCCTGCTAGATGTGTGGTGGTAGCGGCAATGAGGATGGGCGGAGCAAGTGTGCCTGGACCTCCTCTGAGCATGACTTGCCCAATGCTGCCGTATCCGAAGGCGAGTTCTTCGATACCATAGGCGACTACATACATCCAGGCTATGTGGTGAGGCGACCTAGGGAGGGAGAGAAGATCAATGATCTCTCGTGGTAAGAGCTCGCCATCCCCGTGGCACATTTCGAGGCGGGTCTCCGGCTTCCCCTATGGACGGAGGTCTACAAATATTGAAATACTACTGGGTCGTCCCCGGGCAGATGACCCCCAACTCCATCGCAGTGGTGATATGGTTCACGTGCTTCCTGCGGGAAGAGCGGGTCGACTTCAGCCTCGCGGTCTTTCGCAAGCTGTTCTCCTTCCGGGCGAACAAGGATGGTACCGTATACTTCTCCAGCAACCACGCCAAGGTTTGAGATACCGTCAACAAGAGCCACATTTGACTAAAGAAGTTCATCTTCGTTAAGGGGGACTTTGTAAACGTCCCCTTCTCGCCAGTCCAGCTTAGCGAGGCGAGCTACCGCCCCTAGCCTCAGGGGCCATGAAGCGGAGCTGTGCAGGTTCTTCACTGGGAAGAACTTTGAAGTCGCCTTCCTACGCAGGAATCTGGACAACCTCTCCACCGTCCCTCCTGGGGGATGTAAGCTGCTCGCACTTCTCCTTTTTACTTCACTATATTTTTTGCTTTAACTCTCCTTTCCTGCAGGTGAGCGGGACATCCCTTTGCACCCTAGTTATGAGAGTGCCCGACTCACTTCTAGTGAGCACGCTCGCGCCGAGGCCACTGCCTCCGCGCGTCGTGAGACCCCGGCTTCCGCTCTCTCGAAGCGGCTCAGCCGCGAATCACTTCCTCCGCCGCCTCCACCCAAAAAATCGAAGGCCACGGGCGGTGCGTCTCCCGCGGTTCGGGATGTAATGCCCCCATTCGTTGTATAACATATAACAGAAGGTCCGGCTAGGGCCCGACGCCATATACTACAGACAGCTAAGGAGGTTACTAATTGAATTCCAAATCCATGTTCATTACGAACATACCCTAACTCAGTACATTCTAGTGGAAGCATTAATATATATGAACCCAAATAAAACAGGAATGTCCACTATACCATAGGAATGATAAATACATAACAACATGTAACACATGTTTTGGCCATAGCCTTATCACAACTGTTTTAATTAACATTAAGTGGCTTCATAATTCAGCACGTAGGCCGACCACATATGAAAACAGTAATTATTCGCTTTTGGGCCTTCAAGGGCCAGCCAATCGCAGCACATGGACTTCAGTCCGCTATTTTCCTCTTGACTCACGAGCACCTGCACAAAAGGGCCCACCAAAATGTGGTAAACAAAGCAACGGTCAGCATTTTACTGACCCGTTTATAACGATCCCACCCCTTACTCGGGGTGGCATTTATCCATCCCTGCAAATAAGGCATCATACATATATATCATGGCATTTATAATGTGCACTTTAAGCACCATTCAACGCAGACGTAGGCCTAACGACCACACGCCTCGTGCACTCAGGGCACCTTTCTGGTGTATACGACTCCCCGTGTATCACCACCGTTCAGAGGTTCAAGACTTAACGGTTAACTTTGTCGTTCAGAGGTCCTTAACTTGATGACCATGTCGTTCAGAGGTAATTAACTTAAAGACTGACTTACTCATTCAGAGGTACTTAACTTGATGAGTGATTGCCCATTCAGAGGTATTTAACTTAATGACCATATCGTTCAGAGGTCCTTAACATGATGGCACAATAAAGTCATACACATCTTAACATACACATTTTCTCAAACATTGACCTCCAGGTCTCATAGAGACAGGCCAAACATTGACCCCCAGGTCTCAAGAGACAGGTCAAGCAATAATTTTCAAGATTGTTCAATCATATGGGTAATTTCCTGGAATTGCTTCCAGTACTACACTGCAATAACCTGCACACCCACGTGCATGTGTCCCACATGTACATCTACACATATTCACAGAGTTTTCTCCGACATGCAAAGCATAAAACATCACCAATCTTGACCAACCTATCCAGATGGGCTTCACACAGTATGCCTATTCCGTACTCTACATTTCCGGATCTAAATGCATAAATATATGGGGATTTACCCTTTTTAAGTCCACCGTTTTTCACCTTTTGGTGAGGGGTTCATGCAAGTATGCAAATTTAGGACTTCACTTGTCGGGGAGAAACTCATTACCCTTGTTGTTCTCTTTGGACCCATGTCGCTTGAGTTCTACGCGGTTGGAAGTATACAAAAAGCTTTCCTCTCCACAAACTTAGCCTCAGCCTCTGAATCTGATTACTGGATCCACTCCAGCAAGATTTTCAACAAAACCTTGCTTCAGTCGGAAGTTATGCTACAGAACTGGGAAGCAAGGAAGAGAGAGAGAGAGAAGGAAAATAATCATTCATCTTGCCTTTCCTTCCGCATAATAGGTAACGAGATACACCCTAACCACACGTGTCCACCCAAAAATTTCTGCCCATTGGCCACTTACCGAACATCTGACACGAGTTACCACTCGGCCAGCTATTAATCTTTTCAATAAACCAATCGTCGAACGATACAGACAGCGCCGCTCAGCACTTGCTCGACGATTTTCGTCGAGCTCCGCTCGACGATTTTCGTCGAGCTGCCTTTGCTAATCCCACGACAATTCATCGACCTCAAAGGCTTTCAGTTTTACTTTCGTCGAACTCAGATTAGTTATTTTTGTCTAACACATGTAACATTTTCTGATCTTCTTGCATTTCGTCAAACTCACCTCAACCAATTTCAGACTGTCAGAAATAAGGTGTTACAACCCTCCCCTCCTTACAAGAATTTCGTCCTGAAATTAGCACACAGCTATACAGAACACAACAACTTTATTTAATTTACGAACAACCAGTAAGGAATATGTTACAACATCTCCAAAACATTGTTACAACAATTTGCTATAAACAATTTCCTTCAGGAAAACAACAAGAACAACATTCCAAAAACTTATACAAATAACTCGGGATAGTCCTTGCGCTTGGTTTGCTCTCGCTCCCATGAAAGCTCTTCACGGCCTCAATTGTCCCACCAAACTTTGACCATCCCAATTGTCTTATTCCTTAGTTGCCTGACCTCAGTATCCTCGATCTGAATGGGCCTAAATTTCGTTGTTAGCCCGCTATCGATCGGTACTTGATCATTCACAATCACTTGCATTGGCTCCGTCACAGCTTTCCGTAGCACTGATATATGAAATATATCGTGTAAACTACTCAATTCTGTAGATAGATTGAGTCGATAGGCAGCTTCTCCAATTCTTTCAACCACTTCAAATGGCGCCAAGTACCTCAGACTTAACTTTTTCAAGTGCTGAATCCTGGACACTCCCTTGAATGGTTTTATTTTTAAGTACACCCAATCACCCACCACAAACTCCACGTTCCAGTGTTTGGCATTATAGTACTTTGCATGTCTATCTTGGGCTATTAGTATCCTATCTCGAATAATACGTATTGTTGAATTTGCATCTTCAACTTCCTTATGCTTATACAATTTAGATTCATCTGTTTCTGCCCATGCTAATGGAGTACGACACTTCCCACCGTATAAAGCTTCAAAGGGTGCCATTTTCATACTAGCCTGATAGCTATTATTGTAGGCAAACTCTATCATATAGTGATGGTCTTTCCACCTCTTTCCGAAATCCATGACGCACATTCGGAGCATGTCCTCCATAGTTCTGTTGGTTCGTTCGGTCTGACCATCCGTTTGTGGATGAAAGGCCGTGCTAAACTTTAACTTAGTCCCCAATAACTGATGAATTAGCCTCCAATCATTTGATGTAAATCGCCCATCTCGGTCACTTACAATGCTACGGGGGCACTCCGTGCAATCGTACTATTTTGTCAATATATAATTTTGCTAGTTTTTCGACCGAATCATCTTTCCTATTCGGAATAAAGTGTGACACTTTTGTTAGCCGATCTACAACCACCCAAATAGAGTCGTTTTCGTTTTGCGATCTCGACAAACCATGAATGAAATCCATGGAAATGTCATCAAACTTCCACTCCGGTATATGCAAAGATTTTAAGAATCCTCCTGGCACTCGGCTTTTACTAAGGCGCAAGTTTGACATTTTGCCATATAATGTGCAATATTTTTCTTCATTCCTGGCTAGCAGAATAGCTTCTTCATATGCTTGAACATTTTAGTGCTCCCTGGGTGGATTGAGTATGAAAGTGAGGGTTAGATCTGATATACTCTAGAGGTGGGGGTGGGGGGGGGGGGGGGGGGTGGGGGGTGAATAGAATATCTTTAAAACTTTAAAGCTTTTTGCTGTTAATTAAAACTTCAGAGTATAACAACTATTTGATACCAATACTTACTGTAAGTAAAAGTGCAAACTAAGAAAATCTAATCTACCACAGGCACATCAAGACTAAATTAACTAACACAGGTACAACAAACCTAACTAGCACAGACACAACAAGAATAAAGGAAAAGATGGCAATCAGACAACAAAAGAATTTTTATAGTGGTTCCCCAATCTGGGTACATCCACTCTTCTACCACCCTGGTAGGAATCCACTCAGGGTTTTGATCAGGTGACTGCCAACAATGAGCTTTTGATTAGGTGCTCAAAAACCAATCACAAGTCTTTTGATCAGGTGACTTGCAACCAAGGAATAACTTTTGAATGGAGTTAAAGAATCCTTTGTACAGTGAGGGGGTGAGAGAGTGATAATGTAACACCCGAAATTCCAGCGTTGGAAAAAATTTGCCAGACATGGCCTAGGACACGGGCGTGTCCCATGGCATATCCTTCTTAGGTGAGCAGTCGACGAGTGGTCGACAAAATTCGGTCGACGATCGTCGAGTGCAGAGTACACGACCTGTCACACGGGCGTGTCACAGGGCGTATCCTCACGGGTCGACGAATTTCAGGTCGACGAAGTTGATTCAGTCAACAATTGTCGAGTGCAGAGTACACGGCCTGTGACACGGGCGTGTCACAGGGCGTGTCCTCACGGGTCGACGAATTTCAGCTCGATGAAGTTGAGCTGGGGTGTGTCTAGTGCCGTGTATTTCATACGGCCTGGGAGACTTGTGTGTCACGGGCCGTGTCCCTCTCGGGTTGATCTCGATTTTGTGCAATCTAATGTACACGACCACAGACATGGGCGTGTCTGAAGGTGTGTTAGGTGACACGGCCCGTGACACGGGCATGACATATGGGCGTGTACTGGATTGGATAAGTCGGTTGAGTATCGCTTGAGGTGCACGGCCTAGGACACGGGCGTGTCACATGCCATGTCAGGCAAAAAATATGATTTTGTGGCAAAATCGTGGCTGTCCATGTCTTCAGCTGTGATCCAATGGCTGAGGTGCCTCCCTGCTTCCTGATGGCCGTTGATGAGAAGGGAATTCTTATTTGTCATTTGGCCTTCATCTTTTTAAAATCCTAGAGAGAGAAAGGGAGGAAAAAGGAGGAGGAGGAAGAGGAGTTGGCCACTGGTGGTGCTGCGGAGTTCCGACAAGATATCCGAGCCCAGCGTTGCGGAGGAAAAACCGTTACGGTTCTTTCCAGCCAGCTAGGAGCTCATGGTGCCGAATCAGTATTCGAGGGTAATAACTTTTCTTCCTAGTCATGTGAAGGCTTCCTTTTTGTCATGTGCATATGATTCCCCCACCAGAGGGTGGCATGTTATGGGAGTCTCTTGGGTTGATTCATGGAATCCCCAATCATTTGGCATATAGATACGGAAAACGAGTACAGAATAATCATGCTGTGTGAAGCCCATCTGGACAGGTTGATCTGGATTGGTGATGTTGCATATACTCTCCGGAGAAGACTCCGTGATAAACATGTAGTTTAAGGAGTCGATGGGTTAGACCTGCGAAGGGCAGTAGCAGGAAATACTGGAGTGGTAGTCCAGGAAAATACACGTATAATGCTTGTGCTGTTGGGTTGTACCTGCGAAGGGAAATAGTAGGAAGTACTGGCGTGGTAAGCCAGGAAATACCCTTGATGCTTGGAATTCTTGGTGGGTTGTGCCTGCGAAGGGGAGTAGCAGGAAGTACTGGCTTGGCAGTCCAGGAAAAGACCCTCAAGTGGATGCTATGATGTACAGTTAAGCCTAGGGATGGAAAGTGAGTTCTGTTGCTAACGCGAGGCGTGACTCCTAGGTAACCGATGAATGTGAAGCCAGTTATGTGAGAATGGGCTGGTTATGTGTGAAATGATGAGTTCACCAAAAGGAAACAGGCAAGGTGAAACCGACTTGCGCCTTTTATGTAGCTGCGAGTACGCCGTACTCGGTGATGGCAAGGCGACTTGAGCAACTGGGGGTGGATGATCTGACCTGCGCTATGTCCGTCCGATATGAGACCTCAAAGTGCGGTCTGTTGGACCGCATAGTAAGAGTCTTAGTCCTGCGCATCATGACACAATGGGGGGCTACGGGCGAATACCGGTACATGAAGACTAAAGTCTCCGGCTGCACGCTATGGTGCAAATTGCTCAATAGTTACCAATGGGTTGCAACCCTGATACGGTGGTGGGACCCTGATTTGCCAGTACACCAAGAATGTGCCCTGAGTGCATGGATCGTCGGGCCACGTGGCTGACGGTTGTGATGGCATGTATGTGCGTTAGAGCATATTGTATGATAGACATATCTGCCTGTGAAATGCTATGCCTGCAGGGAAGGAATATCATTGCCCCGAGAAAGGGGTGAGGTCGTTATAATTTGGTCAGCTGAATGCTGACCGTTGCCTATTTTCCACCGTTGGGTGTGCTGTCCCTGTGTAGGTGCTGGAGTGCCAAGCGGGATGCATAAAGGCTGAGGTTCCTGCTGTTGCTGCTACTGCTAGCCCTCGAAGGCTAAATGAAAATACTATATTTATTTCTACATGGCCGACCTGCACGCCAATGTTTGAGGACACTGTTGTGTAAAGCCCTGTAAGGTCATAAGTCCAGTTGACTTTGTATTTGCTACGATTCCTATTTTATATAAATGTGAAACTTTTATATGGTGGACATTCATGTGTGTGAGTTCAGCTTCGTGTTATAGGCTTCCGCTAGAATGCAATGAGTTAGAATGCGCAACTCTGGTATCACTACGTAACTTCCCCGCCTATTTTATGGTATATACTGTGGGACCCCTGGCCGGACCTTCTAGTATATACCTGTGAAGGGATGGAGTCGTTACATTTTTGGTATCAGCTGTCCTGGTCTTTCTCTTTCGAATTCGTGGTCGAATTCTTTTGTGGGGTTGCGAGCACGTGTCTGTGCGAACCATGTTAACACTAATGAACTCGTGAATGTCCACCTTGGGAATGCAAATACATGTGTTTGAGTAACCTGTGCGTTCCTAGTTTGTTGTTATTGCTTGTGTGCAGTCGCTAATGTGAGTGTCTTGTTCACCTATAGGTGACGCGGAGTGGTGCGGGGCAATCGGAGCCCCAACGTTCTGATGAAAGTATGACACCAGCTGAGGTGCCTACACCTCCTCCTTCTGCAGAAACTATGTGATTAATTGCTGAGGCATTGTTTGCCATGATCCAAGCATAGCCGATTGGGCAGGCGCAGCAGGCATTGAGGCCAGAACAGGTTGCGGCGAGGCCAGAACCTGTAGCAGCTGTGGATCCTCTAGTAGCTGAGAAGCAGTTAAAGCAGTTCATGAGTTTTAACTCGCCTATGTTTATGGGCCTGGGATACCCTACGCAGGTCGAGGATTGGTTATCACGCATTAAGAGGATTATGACGGTGATTGGAACGGAGGAACATCAAAAAGTCACCTTAGCCACCTTCTTGCTGGAAGGAGAGGCTCGTTTATGGCGGGATGAGATAGAACTACACCACATAGCTGGTCGACCGTTAACACAAGTGTTGATGGAAGAATTCTCGAGACTCTTCCGGGCAAAGCACCTCCCGGTGGCACAGCATATTGCCATGGAGAATGTATTCCGAAGGCTAACGCAAGGTGAAGGAAGTGTTGACATGTACCTACATGAGTTCAAGAGTTTGGGACGATATGCGGGTTCGATCTTTGCTGATGAGCAAAGGAAGAAGAATTGGTTCTATGAAGGACTGCAGGACGAGTTACGATACCTGTTCTCTAGTTCTGTGAACCAAGGCTTCCAGGCGTTGGTCGACACTGCGTGCGCGCTGGAAAAGGATATGAAAAGGGTGCAAGGGAAGAGGGCTTTGTCAGTGACACAGTCGGAATTCAAAGTGCCCCGACCAGCGAAGTCAGTTTTCAAGAGATAGGGGGAAAGAGGTTCAAGTCGATTGGACAAGCTCCTTCTACCGTTGCATCGGGTGCAACGTCGGGGGCCACTTCAAGGCCGGATACTCGTACGTGCTTTACATGTGGAAAAGTGGGGCATATAGCCCGTGACTGCCCGAGTGGTCCACCAAGGGGTGATAAGAAGGCGGGAGCATCGTATGCGGAGAAAGGAAAGACAATCTTGGAGTCCTATGCCTCGCAGTCGCAGCCCCGAGTCTACAATCTTGGCCTGCAGGAGGCCATTAAGCAGAGTGACGTCGTCACAGGTACGAGCTAAGTTCTTGTATTGTTTTGCTTATTGCATGCTTTGTATTGCATATTTGTATGCTGTTTGTGTGTGTGACATGATTGTCACAGGCTTTGTGATGATTCGGAACACGCTGGCGCGAGCACTGTTTGATACGGGTGCTTCACGTTCTTTTTTGTCTAAAGAGTTCATAGCACCGCTTGGGATACCTAGTCGTGTGAAGACAGATAGCATCAGGGTAGTGTTGCCGAATGGTTGTTTGATGCTTGCAGATCGAGCTTGCGATGTGGCGGTCCAAATAGGAAATCAGGATTTCTGTTTGACTGCATCTGTATTGCCGATATCAGAATCTGACTTGATCTTTGGTATGGATTGGCTTGCGGAGGAGCATGCCTTGATTGATTGCAATGCCAAAGAGATCACATTGGGCCAGAATACCGAGCAGGAGACGAAGTTCGCGGGTATGCTAGGAGTGGGCGGGACATTGATGTCTGCACTCCAAGTAGTCAAGGCTATTCGAAAGGGCGCGAAGTGTTACTTCACGCTGATTCAGGCTGTTGAGCCTAAGGCCGGTGTGAGCGATGTTCCGGTGGTATCAGAATTTGCAGATGTCTTCCCCAAGGATCTCCCTAGGCTACCACCCCAGCGAGAGATTGACTTCAAGATCGAGTTGGTGCCAGGTGCGAAACCTATGGCCCGCTCGCCATATCGCATTGCGCCAAGGAAATGGTGGAGTTGAAAGTCCAAATGCAGGAGTTGTTGTAGCAGGGTTATATTCGCCCAAGCATGTCACCTTAGAGCACGCTTGTTCTGTTTGTGAAAAAGGAAGATGGTGGTTTGCGGTTATGTATTGACTACCGTGAACTGAATAAAGTCACCGAGAAGAATAAGTATCTGATCCCACAGATTGATGAGTTGTTCGATCAGCTGGTGGGATCAACCGTCTACTCCAAGTTGGATTTGAAGTCTGGTTACTACCAGTTGAGGATTCGGGAAGGTGACATTCCAAAGACCGCATTTGGAACACGTTACGGGCACTATGGGTTCACAGTAATGCCGTTTGGGCAGTGAAATGCGCCATCAGTGTTCATGGACTTGATGCACCGAACATTCCGAGAGTACCTGGACCTGTTCGTGATAGTATTCATTGATGATATTCTGGTCTACTCTCTATATGAAGCCGATCATGAAACCCACTTGAAGTTGGTGTTACAGACGTTGAGGAAGAATCAGCTCTACGTCAAGTTCTCGAAGTGCGAGTTTTGGCTATCGTCGGTGGCTTTTCTGGGCCATGTGGTAAGCGGTGAGGGCATAGCAGTGGATCTGGAGAAGATAAGAGCCATATAGGAGTGGCCCGTGTTGTATTCTGTGGCTGAAGTCAGGAGCTTCCTTGTACTAGCAGGCTACTATAGAAGATTTGTTGCGAACTTCTCGCGGATCGCTTTGCCTCTAACCATACTGACGAGCAAGGATCAGATGTTCATTTGGACGCCGGAGTGCACACGAGCTTTTGAAGAGCTGAAGTGTCGGTTTACCACATCGCCTGTGTTGACGTCGAAATATGGTACTGATGGATTTGAAATATATAGTGATGCATCAGGAAGCGACTTAGGCTGCGTTCTTCTGCAAAATTGGAAAGTTATTGCTTATGGCTTGCACTAGTTGAAGGTGCACGAGAGAAATTATCCCGTCCATGACTTTGATTTGGCGGCGGTGATCATTGCACTGAAATTATGGAGGCATTATCTGTATGGCATGAAGGTGGAGATCAATACGGATCACAAGAGCCTAAAGTACCTGTTGGAGCAGAAGGACTTGAATATGCGACAACAAAGGTGGTTGGAGTTCCTCAGGGAGTACACCTTTACAATTCATTATACGCCTGGAAAGGGAAATGTTGTCGCTGATGCCTTGAGTCAGAGAGCTTCGGCAAGAGCAAGCTGGTTTTAGAGGCATGATGAACGTCTAATCCAGGAGTTGGAAGTGTTAGAGATTTCTTGTGTTGACAAGAATGCTACAGCCGATGCATGTTTGAACTGGACGGAGGTGTAGTGTGACCTTGCGGACAGAGTTCGACGAGCAACCGAGCTAGATAAGAGTCTCCAATGCTATGCCAAGGATGGGCCAGACGACAAATTCTCCTCTGATGACGGGCTTTTGAGCAAAGAAGGCCATTTGTGCGTCCCAAGTTTGGGCAAATTGTGGGAAGAGCTGATGTATGAAGCATATTACACGAATTACTCAATTCACCCTGGGAGCACAAAGATGTTCATATACATGAAAAAACTATTCTGGTGGCCAGGACTGAAGAAAGATATTGTTCATTATGTGGACAAATGCCAAACGTGTGCTATGGTGAAGGTGGAATGCCAGAAACCTAGCAGTTTCTTGAAGTAGTTGCCGATTCCGGAGTGGAAGTTCGACGATATTTCCATGGATTTCGTGCACGGGTTGCCGAGATCTCAACGCTGAAATGATTCCATCTGGGTGATTGTGGACCGGTTGACGAAAGGGGCACACTTCCTTCCGAATAGGCGGGTGGATTCAGTATAAAGTTTGGCAAAGCTGTATGTTGAACAGATTGTATATCTGCATGGTGTTCCTCGGAGCATCGTGAGCGATCGAGATGGGCGATTTACTTCAAATGATTGAAGGATGGTTCATCAGTTGTTGGGCGCGAAGTTGATGTTCAGTACGACCTTTCATCCCCAAACAGATGGCCAAACTAAAAGAACCAACATAACGATGGAGGATATGCTCCATATGTGTGCCCTGGACTTTAGCAAGTGATGGGAAGATCATTTCTACATGGTGGAGTTTGCCTACAATAACAGCTACCAAGCGAGCATCGGTATGGAACCGTATAAAGCTCTGTATGGAAGGAAGTGTCGTACTCCTTTGGCTTGGGTAGAAGCAGGCGAATCCAAGTTGTATAGGCGTAATGAAGTGGATGAAGCGAACTCGACGATACGCACTATTGGAGAAAGGATACTGATAGCTCAAGATCGGCAATCGAAATACTACAATGCCAAGCACCGGAATGTGGAGTTCACGGTGGGTGACTGGGTATAGTTGAAGATCAAACCCTTCAAAGGCGTATCCAGGATTTGACGTCTGAAAAAGTTGAGTCCACAGTACCTTGGTCCATTTGAAGTGGTGGATCGAGTTGGGGAAGCTGCATATCAGCTAGCTCTATCGGAATACTTGAGTGGATTACATGATGTGTTTCACATCTCAGTGCTGCGAAAAGCCGTGAAAGATCCAGCACAAGTGATCGAGAATGATCGTGTGCCGGTGGAGTATGGGCTAACGACGAAGGTTAGGCCCATTCAGATCAAGTATCGTGCCGAGAAACTGTTGTGAAACAAGACGATCGGGATGGTCAAAGTCCGATGGGACAATTGCGGCCATGAAGAACTCACATGGGAGCGAGAGCAGGCCATGCGAGCAGAGTTTTCTTAGCTCTTTGTGTAACTATTATGCAGTGTGTATCGAGTTGTGATGAATGTTTGTGTAATGAAACCTCTTCTGTTGAAGTCCTTACTTTCTGCAATTTTCGGGGACGAATTTTTTGTAAGGAGGGGAGGGTTGTAACACCCTAAATTCCAGCATTGGAAATAATTTGGCAGACACAGCCTAGGACACGGGCGTGACCCAGGGCGTGTCCTTCTTGGGTGAGCAGTCGACAAGTGGTCGACAAAATTCGGTCGACGATTGTCGAGTGCAGAGTACACGGCCTGTGACACGTGCGTGTCACAGGGCGTGTCCTCGCGGGTCGACAAATTTTAGGTCGACGAAGTTGATTCGGTCGACGATTGTTGAGTGTAGAGTACACAGCCTTTGACACGGGCGTGTCCTCGCGGGTCGGCGAATTTTAGCTCGACGAAGTTGAGCTGGGGCGTGTCTAGTGCCGTGTATGGGCACACGGCCTGGGACACGGGCATGTCACAGACCGTGTCCCTCTTGGGTTGATCTCGATTTTGTGCAGCCTGATGTACACGGCCACAGACAAAGACGTGTCTGAAGGCGTGTCAGGTGACACGACCCGTGACACGGGCGTGGCAAATGGGCGTGTACTGGATTGGATAATTCGGTTGAGCACCGCTTGAGGTACACGGCCTGGGACACGGGCGTGTCATTGGCCGTGTCAGGCAAACAAATATGATTTTGTTTCAAAATCGTGGCTGTCCATTTCTTCAGCTATGATCCAATGGCTGAGGTGCCTCCCTGCTTCCTTATGGCCGTGGATGAGAAGGGAATTCTCATTTGTCATTTGGCCTTCAACTTTCTAAAATCCTAGAGAGAGAAAGAGAGGAAAAAGGAGGAGGAGGAGGAACAGGAGTTGGCCACTGGTGGTGCTACGGAGTTTCGACAATAGATCCTAGCCCAGCGTTGCGGAGGAAAAGCCGTTGCGGTTCTTTCCAGCCAGCTAGGAGCTCATGGCGTCGAAGCAGTATTCGTGGGTAACAACGTTTTTTCCTAGCAATGTGAAGGCTTCCTTTTTGGCATGTGCATATGATTCCCCCACCAGAGGGTGGCGTGTTATGGGAGTCTCTTGGGTTGATTCATGGAATCCCCAATCATTTGGCATATAGATCTGAAAAATGACTATGGAATAAGCATGCTGTGTGAAGCCCATCTGGACAGGTTGGTCTAGATTGGTGATGTTGTATATATGCACCAGAGAAGACTCCGTGATAAACGTGTAGTTTTAGGAGTCGACGGGTTAGACCTGCGAAGGGTAGTAGTAGGAAGTACTGGAGTGGTAGTCCAGGAAAATACCCGTATAATGCTTGTGTTGTTGGGTTGTACCTGTGAAGGGCAGTAACAGGAAGTACTGGCATGGTAAGCCAGGAAATACCCTTGATGCTTGGAATGCTTAGTGGGTTGTGCCTATGAAGGGGAATAGCAGGAAATACTGGCTTGGCAGTCAAGGAAAAGACCCTCAAGTGGATGCTATGATGTACACCGTACTCGGTGATGTCAAGGCTGCTTGAGCAACGGGGGGGGGATGATCCGACCTGCGCTATGTTCATCCGATGTGAGACCTGAAAGTGCGGTCTATTAGAGCGCATAGCAAGAGTCTTATGCCTGCGCGCCATGACACAATGGGGTGCTACGGGCCAATCTCGGTGCATTAAGACTAGAGTATTCGGCTGCACGCCATGGAGCAAAATGCTCAATAGTTACCGTTGGGTTGGGACCCTGATACGGTGGTGGGACCCTGGTTCGCCGGTACACCAAGAATGTGCCCTGAGTGCACGGATCGTCGGGTCGTGTATCTGACGGTTGTGATGGCATGTATGTGCGTGAGAGCACATTATATGATATACATATCTGCCTGTGAAATGCTATTCCTGCAGGGAAGGAATACCACTACCCCGGGAAAGGGGTGGGGTCGTTATAATTTGGTCAGCTGAATGCTGACCATTGCCTATTTGCCACCGTTGGGTGTGCTGTCCATGTGCAAGTGCTAGAGAGCCAAGCAGGACGCATAACAGCTGAGGTTCCTGCTGCTGCTGCTACTACTGCTAGCCCTCGAAGGCTAAATGAAAATACTATGTTTGTTTTTACGTGGCCGGCATGCGCGCCAATATTTGAGGCCACTGTTGTGTAAAGCCCTGTAAGGCCATAAGGCCAGTTGACTTTGTATTTGCTACGATTCCTGTTTTATATAAATGTGGAACTTTTATATGGTGGACATTCATGTGTGTGAGTTCAGCTTCGTGTTATAGGCTTCTGCTAGAATGCAATGAGTTAGGATGTGTAACTCTGGTATCACTATGTGACTTCCCCGCCTGTTTTATGGTATATGCTGTGGGGCCTCGGCCGGACCTTCTAGTATATACCTGTGAACGGATGGAGTTTTTACAGATGGTGCCTTCTCTTTCTCAAATACAACTGAGAAGACTATTGGATCTTGATGTTAACAAAGCTCCCCCTGAATTATTGAGTTGTTTAGGAAGATTGAGCTTTGCTTCAGGGTGAGTAGGTCTTCAATCTTTTAGCCTTGACCAGAGTAGATCCAGGAACTTCATGACTGATAAAGGTTTGTTGTCCTTGAAGAATCCTGGAATGAAGAATGAAGAAGACTCTTTATTTGTATGAATATTCTTCTTCTTCTTCAGTATCTTGAATTATTTTTCTGGTCTGGGCTTCTTATTTCTTGACTCTATATCTGTGTTATTGTCTCTATATGGTTGCTGTCTACTTGCTGTGTATTTGGAGTGTGCCTGCTATCGTCGAGAAGGAGGAAGAAATCCCTTTTTATATTTTCTATGAAATTTTCCTTTGAATTTTTGAATTCCTTCCTTCATTGATTGTTGACGACCTTGAGAATGTCTGCATTAATTGATTTCCCCAACTGTCCCATTGAAAAACGACAAGTAATAATCCTGATTAAAGCCATAATCAATGCTTCTTCTAACGGTAATATTTAGAGAATATTAAGAATTGGTTATTCAGGAATTACTACAATAAAATAAGGACAGAAGGAGGGAAAAGTCCAAGTCTGGATCTGTACAGAAATTGTCGAGGAAAGAACAGAATTCCTCGACCTGGGTCCAGAGTTCGTCGAGCTCAGGAGTCATGTTCGTCGACCAGATAATTGTTGTTCGTCGACCTGAGATACAAGATCGTCGAACTGAGAGCTGCTCACTGCTGCTTGATAAAACTTATTAATACCGTGGTCTAAGTTCGTCGAGCTGAGAACATGAATTCGTCGACTGGAGTTCAGTGAAATGATTCTGGACTTAGAATGTTGAAGTAGAGCATCCAGAAATCATCGACCTAAGAATCAAGTTTGTCGAGCTCAGCTCAGAGAATTGTCTCTGAGTTCGTCGAGCTGAGCACGACTTTCGTCGAGCTGAGTTCGACGAACGCCGAACTCATTTCCTGAGTCTTTGAAATTTCTCTAAGTCTTGAGTCTTCTGCAGTCTGCTGATGACTGGTCCAAGTAATGTTGACTTGAAGGACATGGCCTAAACTCTAGGACACAAACATGACCCTGGCTATATTGTTGGGTCAAACATCCTAGTTTAGTGAACCTAGCTCAAATCCAACTAGGGATCCAACAATCTCCCCCTATTTGGGTGAGTTCACTAATTACATACTCAAATCATTTACAAAGCAAGAAAAATATATCTGGCAAAAAACTTTAAGATATGCAGCATATATATATATATATATATATATATATATATATATATATATATATATATATATATATATATATATATACTCAAATCATTGACAAACCTGTTTATTTCTTCCTTCCTGTATTTGGACATGGTTGAGTATTGAGAGGGATCCTTTTCTTCAGCTTTGGCTTTGTTGATCATAGATAAGCCAACCAATTCTTGTAACCTGACCATCCTTGCAGTTGTAGCTGTTTCTCGGTCCTCAAAAGGTACCGGAGGAGATGCAGGTCTCCTTGGGATTTCAGCCTTCTGATATTCAGTAGTTTGTTACTGTTGATGTTGATGTTGCTGTTGCCTGCCTGAAGAATAGTACCTCTGCTGGCTGCTTCCATAAGAAGAGGAGGATCTACCCTGATGCCTCTGATAGGTTTGATATTGGGTAGTCCTCTGAGATAAAGAGCCTGAAGAACCAACAATAGGTGGAGGAGGAGGGTCTTTCCTGTATCTCTGTGGAGGAGGTGAATATTTCCTACTTTTCTTCCTTTCTTTCTGTTGATTCTTGGACAACCACATCTAAGCTGGCATGCCCTTGTATGGAGTAATATTCTGAAGAATATAGTATGGAGTGTCATGTGTTGGGTTTGGATTTGGAGTAGGAGGTGGAGGAGCTTTCCTCTTTTTGGAAAGTTTCTTTTTCTTAGTAGATGGACTGTCATCTGAATCCTCTTCATTAGCATCATCTGAAGAGTTCTGTAGATTATCATATAAAGCATTAATCTCTTTCAATGCTTCTGCAGATATCAACACTTTTTCTGCCTGGGGAGGAGATGGAGGAAGATCTAGAGCTAGAGCTCGAGAGCTGAGTACATCAGTGCTTTCAACAACTGACTTATTCTCTTCTTCAAAATCAGCCATGATCAACTCATCAAGATCAGGCATGCCATAATCAATGTTGGAGCAGAAATGACTTTAGGAGGAGATGAAATAATGAGGGAATCAGTTCTGGGTGGAGATGGAATGACAGGAGCCTCTGTAATAACAAAACTATCCTTGAGTTGCTTGGCAACTTTGGGGCTTATTGGGGAGGTATAGGGAATTATAGCCAAAGATGGCTTTATGCTGTATTCTGGAAGAGAATTCAAATTAGTTATATCAAACATATTCAACAAATTCAAAATATCTACTGTGGGATTTATAATGAAATCACCAACAGTATTTATTTTAGCCAAAACAGGATCATCCAAATCCATATCAGATTCAATGAAATTAAGTAAATCAATTAAATCATCAGCTGTTGCTACATCTGCATCGGCTTCTGCTTCTGTTGCTGCTTTGGCTGCTGCTTCTTTTGTTATTGCTGCTTTTGTTGCTACTTCTGCTACTGTTGTTGCTGCTTCTTCTTTACAGAGTATCTCCCCCTGCCTGGTTTCAGTGGATACTAGAGCCAGGCCCCTAACTGAAGAAGGAGGGTTGGAGAGAGCAGAGATTTGATCAGCAAGAAAAGAGATGGAAGTAGCAAGAGGGGAAATAGCCTATGCTATGAGGGTCTTGAGGAGAGGAGTGAGAAGTGATAGAAGAGGTGGAATGATGGAGGGATCCAGTGTCAGGAATGTAGGAGGTGTCTCAGGGGGGACAAAAGGGTGGATGGAAGATGATGTTGGAGGAGGAGGTAGAGAGTCTTGCATAGGTTCATCTGGGGAAGAGGAGGTATGAAGGGGTGATGAAAGCAGATAGAATGATGGTTGGTATGACAGATTGGAAAGGGGAATATTAGCCAAATGTGGTGGTAGTGGAGATGAGGGTGGTGATGGAATTGGTGTACCATCTGGGATTGAGTTGATGTAAAAAAGTGAATATGAGTTTTGATGGAGGTACTGGAGATGATGGAGTTTGTGTACCATGGGGGGAGGGAGGTGGAGGAATGTGGACTGTGGTATGGACTGGAGAATGAACTGGTGAGGGGAGTTGGTGTACCATCTAAGGATGGCTTTGGATGACTGGAGGTGGTGGAAGTGGAGGAGGGACATCCTCAGTAGGGTGGGTAGTGGCTGGAGCAACCCTTGTACTCTCAGAAGGCCTGGAGAAAGAGGAAGAAGCCTTGGATGGCTTGGTGATGGTCCTCTCCCACCTGCCAAAAAGGGCACAAGTGAGCCTCTTGGAGGCATTAATGAATATGGTCGGTGTGAATAGGGATTCAACAGCCTTTTCCTGAAGGAAGATTCCCAGAATTCTTCCAAAACACACCTCCTTCTTGGTGTTTTTTTCCTGATCAACTCAAACATAATCTTAGCCCAATTCATAGGTTTCTTATTTACCACAGCACACATCACCAGAAAATGATGTCTGGTGATATAATCATGGGCTGTGTGCTTACCCAACCGTACCTTACCCACAACATCTGTTAGAAACTTATATGTAGCAGATAAGTGGTTCTTCAGCAGCTTGTTGGGGGTTTCTCCAAAATAACCCATTTTATTTAACATTTTATCAAATTCCACATTATCAATATCCAACTCTGCTTCACAATTAGTTAATACAAAAATCTCAGTCAGTACGGCGGGGGAGAGAGGACTTCATTACCCGATATTGTGCCTGTCATGGTGTTTTCATCTATGGTGGAGGAAGTGTAGACCCATTCCCTGATCTCTGCAGTGGCTAGCTCGATTCTGGTGGACATCAGATGCTTCAACTGCTGATCTTCAAGCAGTTGCAGAATGTCCAGGAAGATTGGATCAGAGTGCTGAAACGATTTGAAGTCTATATCGAATCCAGTATCGAACTTCATGGCTACAAGACTGCCTGCTAGAATCGCCATAATGTGCCTGCAACAAACAAGAGAGATCAAGTGCAATGGAACTGAAAGCGTGGGATGGAGGTCGAAGAAAAACCTAGATATAAGATATCTCGGAATATGAATCGACAAACTCTGTTCCACGAAAAATAAAAGAATTCTTCGATCTGAGGTCGACGAAATATTTTGTAGTTAAAAAATTCGTCGAGCTTATACTGAAGATTTGAAAACATTTCGCAGAGCTCTGTTCGAAAAATCGTTTCTAAAGCCGATTCGTTGATCTCTGTTCGACGAAAACAACTTCACTCATAGAGAGTTTATTGATCTCCATTCGACGAATATCTCTAGAACTTTTCTTCTATTCGTCGATCTCCGTTCGACGAACTTTGAAAAATTCGTCGAGCATAGACAGAAATTAAACTAAAGCTTCTCCATTGATCATTCCAAGCTGATTTATAAAGAATAAGTGATTTCTTTCATCCAAGGGTTTGGTGAAAATATCTGCTCTTTGTAAATCAGTGTAAATATAGACAAGTTTAATTTTGTTTTTGTCTACACACTCTCTAATAAAATGATGCCTAATGTCTATATGCTTATTCCTACTGTGATGGACTGGATTTTGTGTTATGGATATAGAACTTGTGTTATCATATAAGAGAGTTGAATTATTTAAGTTGGACCTATAGTCCAGGAGTTGGTTTTGAATCCACAGCATCTGAGAACAACAACTGCCTGCTGCAATGTATTCTGCTTCAGCAGTTAATGTAGACACAGATGACTGTTTCTTCCAGAAATAAGACAATAATCTCATACCAAGGAACTGGCAAGTCCCTGAGGTACTTTTTTATCTACCCTGCATCCAGCAAAGTCAGTATCTGAGTATCCAGTAACTCAAATTCTGACTCAGTAGGATACCAGAGTCCTAGACTAGGACAACTATTTATATATCTCAAAATTCTTTTTAGGAAAACAAGATGAGATTCTTTAGGGTTCTCTTGGAACCTAGCAAAAAGTCATATAACAAATATTATGTCTGGTCTGCTAGCTGTAAGGTATAGTAGGGACCCAACAATGCCCATATATAACTTCTGATCAACAGGTTTCTCATGTTCTTCAGAATCTATTACAATATTAGTGGCCATGGTTGTTTTCTTTGTTGAGGCATCAGCCATCCCAAACATTTTAATAAGCTCTTTAACATACTTAGCCTGGGATATGAAGATGCCATCAGGTAGCTTCTTTACTTGGAGTCCAAGAAAGTAGGAGAGCTCACCCATACCACTCATTTCAAACTTAGAATGCATGAGGTCAGAGAACCTCTTGTATAGTTTGGAATCTGTAGACCCAAATATAATGTCATCTACATAATTTTGTACTAATAAGATTTGGTCCTTATGGTGCCTAGTGAATAATTTTTTATCTACAATGCCTCTAGTGAATTTATTCTCTATCAGGAAGCTAGCTAAGGTCTCATACCAAGCTCTTGGAGCTTGCTTTAAACCATAAAGAGCTGTATTCAATCTAAAGATATATGAAGTATGGGTTGGAGAGATAAAACCTGCAGGTTGTTCAACATAAACCTCTTCTTTAATTACTCCATTCAGAAAGGCACTCTTGACATCCATCTGATAAACTTTGAACTTCTTATAGGCAGCATAAGCAAGGAAAATTCTGATTGCTTTTAACCTTGCAACTGGTGCAAAAGTTTGGTCATACTATATTCCTTCTTCTTGCATATAGCCTTGAGCAACAAGCCTAGCCTTGTTTCTCACAATTACATCTTGGGCATCTAGCTTGTTTCTATATACTCATTTAGTTCTAATGACTGGGTAGTCTTTGGGTCTTGTAACTAAATCCCAAACTCTGCATCTCTCAAATTGATTGAGTTCCTCTTGCATTGCAATGATCCAGTAGGGATCTTGCTCAGCATATTTTATGGATTGAGGCTCAACTTGAGAGAGGAAACTGGCATGCATCGCATCTTGGTTGAGTTGATGCCTTGTCTGTACACCTACTGACATGTCTCCAATCACTTGAGATATAGGGTGATCCCTTAGTGTGACAAGATCAGTGGGTGGAGTTGGTTCAGCAACAACATGTTGAGTTAATTCGTCTTGTGGAATAATGTTTGCTGTTGAAGGAATTTTAACTTCTTCACTGTCTTCATCAGCTTGTGGAGTAGGAGGTGATATAATCTCTTGTGGAAGGTTCAACTCACCCAATTTCTCACACAAGTGAGGTACCTGCAAAGTGCTATTGGTAGAAATTTCTTTCTCCTTATAAGACATATTAGCCTCATCAAAAGTTACATGAATTGATTCCTCAATTTTTAAAGATGATTTATTGAACAACCTATAAGATTTGCTGACTTGGGAATATCCTAGAAAAATTCC
Source organism: Platanthera guangdongensis (assembly GCA_039583875.1). NCBI lineage: Eukaryota > Viridiplantae > Streptophyta > Magnoliopsida > Asparagales > Orchidaceae > Platanthera > Platanthera guangdongensis. Next base: position 81,874,605 of record CM077157.1, read on the forward strand.
CTCTTCAGCCTTAGCTTCAAACTTTCTACTAAACTTCTTGTTATTATTATGAATATAACATATGCAACCAAATACTTTTAAATAGGTAATTTTAGGTTTCTTCCTTTTGAGCAATTCCTAGGGAGTCTTATTCTTAAGTTTATGTATTAAAATCCTGTTCAGTACATAGTTTGTTTTTCTTACAACCTCTGCCCAAAAGGATCGGGGCATGTAAGCATCTGCAAGTAATGTGCCTGCAGCTTCAATTAAGGTTCTATTCTTCCTTTCAGCTACCCCTTTTTGTTGAGGAGTTCTAGGAGCTGAGAAGCAATGCCTGATACCTTCCTTCTCACAGAACGCATGCATAAGAAGAGACTCAAACTCTGTACCATGATCACTTCTGATCAATGAAACATGAGTAGAGTACTCAATCTGTATGGTCATGAGAAAATCTGTAAGAACTTTGAATGTATCTGACTTAGATCTCAAAAAGAACACCCAAGTGAATCTTGAGAAGTCATCTACAATAACTATGGTATAAGATTTCCCTCCTAGGCTTTGTACAACAATAGGTCCAAAAAGGTCCATGTGTAGCAAATACAAGATCCTAGGTGAATCACTCTTATTAACTGATTTAAAACTAGATTTAGTTTGCTTGCCTAGTTGACAAGCCCTACAGAGGCCTTCCTTCTTGTAGGGACCAGAAGGCAAACCTCTCACAAGGTTGTCTTTAGATAGCCTAGCAATGTTTTTCATATTAACATGTCCTAGCCTTTTATGCCAAAGATCATTTTGATTGCTGACAATATTAAGTAACCAGATATCTGAATTTGCAGAATGAAAATCTACTATATATATGTTACCTTGTCTATTTCCAATTAAAACAGTTGTTTCTCTTTATTAGAAATTATACAAGATGTTGAGTTAAAGTGTACCTGATAACCTTCATCACATAGTTGACTTATAGAGATGAGGTTATGCTTGAGTCCACTTATATATGTCACCTTTTTGAAAGTGACTGCTCCAATCTTTACTTCTCCAAAACCTTCAGACTGGCCCCAATTTGAATCACCAAAGATCACCTTTGGTCCTAGCTTGGACTTGTAGTTAATTAAGTTTTCCTTGCTGCTAGTCATATGCTTGGAGCATCCACTGTCCAGGTACCATTTTTGATTAACAGCTGGACATCTCTTTTCCTGCAATGAAAATAATTAGTTTTTCTTGACCCAGGTTACCTTGGGTCCTTTATATTGTTGATAAGAAAAGCTTGATATTACTGAAAATTCAGGTTGAGATTTATATCCTAAGGGGTGATATCCTCTAGGAGGAATTATCCAATCAGCAAGTGGATTAAAAGATTTCCTAGTTTGATTAGAGATGCTGTTATAATTATGACTTTTATTAAGTCTGTCTGGGTTCGACGAAAAGTTGTAAGTTTGTCGACCAGAGTTTGAAAAAGTGGGATGAGATAGTCGATCTCTGCTTAGAGAATGAACATATTCATTTTCTGTGCTCCAAGTTCGTCGATCTCTGCTCGACGAATCATATACAGTTCGTCGATCGTAGTAAGACGAAATATTATAGCTAATATTGGCGTTCATAGATCGTCGATCGGGGTTCGATGAACTAGCCACATTTCGTCGACCTGAGTTCGACGAAATCTGTTAAACTTTGTCTTTACTTAAGATTTTTTGGTTTCTATTATTTTGATTTTTAGTGTTAGGTAATTCTTCTGTGGTTTGTTTGTTGTTTATTACCTCTTTACCTTTGGCTGAAACAAATCTAGTGGGAGTTGATAATATATTCTTCTTAAGTATGGGGGGTAAACTTGATGATGCACCCAAGCCCAGTTTGCCATTCAGTCTGGCAATGACTGTGCTTGTAATGTCCATCGGCTTAAGGCTTCTCCCATTGAGAGATTCCTTAAGTTGATTAGCCTCACATAGCTGTGTTTTTAAAGAATTAATTTGTTCATTGGCTAGTGTTAGTTCCTCTTTTAACATAGTGTTTTCAGAAATCAGATTTTCTTGATTAGATAGTTTTTCCCTAAGTGTTTTAATTTCCTTTTCAGAATTGATTAGGTCAATACACATGGTTTTAAACTCAGTTTTGGAACTATCAGAACTATAATCAAAAGATGAAAGTACCTGATCAGCTTCTAATTCTGAAGCTTCTTCATTGTCAGATTCTTCTTCATCATCTGATTGAGTTCTGGAGGCATTGATGGCCATGAGCCAGACTTCCTTGGCCATTGCCTCTTCTTCCTCTTCACTAGAACTGGAAGATGTGGATTCATCTTCAGTGTCACTCCAGTTTTCAGCTACAAAACCCTTCTCCTTCTTTTTGTATTTGCTGGAGGAAGGCCTTGAGCTTTGCTGTCTTCTGGAGTCCTTCTCTCTTCTTCTTTTGTTCTTTTGATTCTCTGGACACTCTGAGATAAAGTGTCTAGGTTTCCTGTGTAATAGTCCAAATTTCTGGAGCAGGAAATTTTTGGGTGACACGGTCTGGGACACGGGCGTGTCCCAGGGCGTGTCGGCGGACACGGCCTGCGACACTGGCGTGTCGCAGGGCGTGTCGAGGTTGTGTCGACGATCGGCCTTGGTGTCGACGATTTTTCGCTCGATGATGTGTCGAGAGGAGACACACGGCCCAGGACACGGGCGTGTCCAAGGCCGTGTCGTGTGCACGACGACTTTTACTCGACGATCGTCGAGTGTCGAGACATGAGTGTCGAGACGTGGGTGTCGAGTGTCGAGAAGTTGCACACGACCTGTGACACGGGCGTGTCACAAGGCGTGTGTCAAGTTGGGTCGATGATCTCAGCCCGACGAAGGATTTCGAGAGGGCGTGTCTTTGTGTCGTGTCTCCAGACACGGGCGTGTCTGAAGGCGTGTTGGTGACACGGCCCATGACACGGGCGTGTTCCATGGGCGTGTCACTGGTTTGGATAGGTCGGTTGACCACAGCTTGAGGCACACGGCCTGGGACACGGCCGTGTCATAGGACGTGTCAGGTCAAATTTAGCGTTTCTGGCAGTTTTGTGGCCGTCCATTCCTTCAGCTGGGATCCAAGGGCTGAAGCTTCTTCCTCTTTTTCCTAAAGGCCGAAACTGAGAACTTATTCTCATTTTTCTTTAGCCTTTATCTTTCTTCAAGTTAAGAGAGAGGAAGAAGGAGGAAGAAAGGGAAGGGCTGCTGCTGGTGGTGCTGTAGGTTACCGACGAGAAATCCGAAGTCGGAGTTGCGGTGGAAACGCTCTTGCGAGTCTTTCAAGAAAGCTTTGAGGTCATGGCACCGAAGCGGTCGTCAAGGGTAACGACTTTTCTTCCTAGCTATGTGAAGGCTTCCTTTTGACATATCTTGTGATTTCCCCCACCAAGAGGTGGCTGATTTTGGGAGTCTTTAGGTGGATGCTTGAATCCCCTTTGTTAGCATATAGATCCGGAAATGGAGTACGGAATAGGCATGCTGTGTGAAGCCCATCTGGATAGGTTGGTATGGATTGGTGATGTTGCATACGAACCAGAGAAGACACCGTGATAATATGTAGGTTAAGGAGTCTACGGGTTATGCCTGCGAAAAGGAGTAGCAGGAAGTACTGGGGTGGTAGCCCAGGAAAAATAGCCATGTGATTTTTTTGGGTCCAACCTGGGAATGAGGCACAGGAAGTACTGGTGTGACCAGGAAAGGCCCTTTGTGATGCTTGATGTCGTAGGGTGTCCACCTGTGAAGCGAGTAACAGGAAGTACTGGCATGATAGCCAGGAAAGACCCCTGACATTTGTGTTTGTGCGGTGTCCACCTATGGAGAGAGTCACAGGAAGTACTGGGAGGCCCAGGAAAGACCCGCTGTTGTGCTAAGAAAATGGGTATAGCGAAATACCCAGGCTTGAATGCCAAGAACAAGATTGGTGAGACCGACCCGCGCCTTTGATATAGCCATGAGTACGCTGTACTCGGAGTAGGCAAGGCGATTTGAGCAACGGGGGGTGGAGGATCCGACCTGCGCTATGTCCGTCCGACGTGAGACCAAAAGGTGCGGTCTGTTGGAGCGCATAGCAAGAGTCTTCGGCCTGCGCGCCATGACACAATGGGGGGCTACGGGCCATCCCGGTGTAGGAAGACTAACTCCGGCTGCACGCCATGGAGAAAATGCTCAAGAGATTTACCATTGGGTTGTGACCCTGATACGGTGGTGGGCAAGAGCTTTGCCAGAACACCAAGAATATGCCCTGAGTGCACGGACCGTTGGGCCGGGTGGCGAACGGTTGTGATGGCTTGTGTGCATGAAAGCACATTTTGATGATATATATTGCCATACTTGTGATTTGATATGCCTGCAGGGAAGAATACCGCTGCCCCGAGAAAAGGGGTAGGGTCGTTATAACTTGGTCAGCTGAACGCTGACCGTTGCTTTTGATTACCACCGTTGGGTGGATTGTCCCTGTACAGGTGCTGGCGAGCCAAGCGGGACACGTAAAGGCTGATGTTCGTGCTGCTGTTGCTGCGACTACTGCTAGCCCTCGAAGGCTATCTGTGATGTTTTGTGTAGTTTCTGTTCATGTGGCCGGCCTGCGCGCCAATTGATTTAGGCCACTGTGTGAAAGTCATGTAAGGCCATAAGGCCAACTCTTTTCACTTGTTGTAAGACATTCCTATATTGTATAAACTGTGGAGTTTTATGTTTGGACATTCATGAGGAGTTCAAGTTGTAGTCTAGGCTTCCGCTAGAATGGTTTGTGATAGGGGCGATGCGCTACTCTGGTATCATCCTGTACCTTCACCGCCTGTTTTGTGATATATACTGTGGTGCCCCGGCCGGACCTTCTAGAATATATCATATGAATGGATGGGGTTGTTACATTTTTGGTATCGGTCGTCTTGGTCTTTCCCTCTCGAAGTCGTGGTCGAATTCTTTTGTGGGGTGGCGCGCACGTGTTTGTGCAAACCACAGTTTACGGAGGAACTCCTGAATGTCCATGATAGGAATGCAAACTTGATGTGTTTGAGGAAACTGTGTGTTCTTATTTTGTGTTGTTTGCTTGGGTACGACCGCTAAGGTGTGTGTCTTGTCCACCTTTAGGTGACACGAAGTGGAGCTGGGCCGTCTGAGCCCCAGCGTTCTGATGAAAGTACGGCACCAGCCGCGGTGCCTACACCTCCACCGTCTGCGGAACATGTGCGTTTAGTTGCGGAGGCCTTATTTACCATGATCCAAGGCCAGCCACTTAGGCAGGAACAAGCGGCTATGAGGCCAGACCAGGTGGCGGCAAGGCCGGAACCTGTAGTGGATGTGGCTCCTCGAGCGGCTAAGAAGCAGCTAACGCGGTTTATGAGTTTCCACCCGCCTACATTCTCGAGAGCGGGAACTCCGACGCAGGCTAAGGATTGGTTATCGCGCGTCAAGCGAGTGATGACGGCGATTGGAAAGGCGGAGCATCAGAAAGTTACATTAGTTACCTTCTTACTTGAAGGAGAAGCTCGATTGTGGTGGAATGAGATGGAGTTTCATCACTTGGCGGGTCGTCCGTTGACCCAAGTATCCATGGAAGAATTCTCCAGACTCTTCCTAGCGAAGCACCTTCCTGCGGCTCAACGGATAGCCATGGAAAATGAATTCCAACGGTTGACCCAATGTGATGGCAGTGTGGATGCATAGCTGCATGAATTTACTCGCTTGGGGCGGTATGCGGGTTCTATATTTGCTGATGAACAGAGGAAGACCAACAGGTTCTATGAAGGACGGAGGGACGAGTTGAGGTTCCTTGTGTCAAGTTCTGTGAACCAAGGTTTCCAAGCATTGGTTGACACTGCGAGTGTGTTGGAAAAGGATATGAAAAGGGTGCAAGGGAAGAGAGCTTTGGCTGTGGCGCAACCGGAGTGGAAGGCGCCCCGATCGGGGAAATCATTTTATAAGAAGAGATGGGGCAAGAAGTCCAAGCCTAGTGGACAAGCTCCTTCATCCGTTGCAACGGGAGCAACGTCAGGGGCGACCTCCATGCCAGATACTCGTATCTGCTTCAATTGTGGCCGAATGGGGCATATTGCGCGAGATTGTAGGATGCCGCCAAAGAGTGAAAAGAAGGCGGGAGCATCTTATGCGGAAAAAGGAAAGGCGGTGGTGGATTCCTCTGCCTCGCAGGCGCAACCCCGGGTATACAATCTTGGCCTGCAAGAGGCCATCAAGCAGAGTGACGTGGTCACATGTATGAGTTTAGTTTTGCATATGCTATTGTTTGTATGCTTTGCTTAGTACCCCTATGTTTGCGGTTTGTGTGTGTGACATGTTTGTCATAGGCTTTGTGATGCTTCGGGACACGCTGGCGCGAGCACTGTTTTATACGGGTGCATCGCATTCTTTTCTGTCTAGCGAATTTATTACGCGGCTTGGGATACCCAGTCGTGCAAAGACAGATAGCATCAGAGTGGTGTTGCCGAATGGTTGTTGGATGCTTGCGGATCAAGCTTGCAATGTGGCTGTTCAGTTAAGAAGTCGGAATTTTCATTTATCTGCATTTGTTTTGCCAATATCGGAATTCGACGTGATTGTTGAGATGTATTGGCTTGCGGAGCAGCATGCTATGATTGATTGCCAGTCCAAAGAAATCACGTTGGGCCAGAATACCGAACAGGAGACAAAGTTCGCGGGTATGCGAGGAGTGGGCGGGACGTTGATGTCTGCACTCCAGGTAGTCAAGGCTGTTCGGAAGGGTGCAGAGTGTTACTTTGCACTAATTCAGGCTGTTGAGCCTAAGGCCAGTTTGTGCGAGGTTTCGATTGTGGCAGAATTTACAGATGTGTTTCCCACGGATCTCCCTGGGCTACCACCCCAGCGGGAGATTGACTTCACGATCGAGTTGGCGCCAGGTGCGAAACCTGTGGCCCGCTCTCCATATCGTGTTGCGCCAAAAGAGATGGCGGAATTGAAGGTTCAACTACAAGAAATGTTGGAGCAAGGTTATATACGCCCAAGTATGTCACCTTGGAGCGCGCCTGTGCTTTTTGTAAAGAAGAAAGATGGTGGGTTGCGGTTGTGTATTGATTACCGTGAACTCAATAAGCTGACCGAGAAGAATAAGTATCCGATACCCCGGATTGATGAGTTATTCGATCAGCTGGTGGGCTCGACCGTCTATTCGAAGTTGGACCTGAAGTCTGGTTATTACCACTTAAGAATTCGGGAAGGTGACATTCCCAAAACCGCATTTGGAACGCGTTATGGGCACTATGAATTCACAGTCATGCCATTTGGACTGTGCAATGCACCCGGGGGTTTTTATGGATCTGATGCACCGTATTTTTCGCGAGTACCTGGATCTATTTGTGATCGTGTTCATTAATGACATCCTGGTGTACTCGAAGTCCAAAGCCGAGCATGAGATTCACTTGCGGTTGGTGTTGAACACGTTGAGGCAAAATCAGCTCTATGCCAAGTTCTCGAAGTGCGAGTTTTGGCTATCGTCGGTGGCATTTCTAGGCCATGTGGTGAGTGGAGCGGGCATTGCAGTGGATCCAGCGAAGATAAGGGCCATACAGGAGTGGCCAATGTTGTCTTCCGTGGCCGAGGTCAGGAGTTTCCTTGGAATTGCGGGATACTATAAAAGATTTGTGGAAAACTTCTCGTGGATCGCTTTGCCGCTCACCACATTGACGCGAAAAGATCAGAAGTTCGTTTGGACGCCAGAGTGCGCACGAGCTTTTGCAGAGCTGACGATTCGGTTGACCACGGCGCCGGTGTTGTCTTCGCCACGTGGAAACGTTGGATTTGTAATTTATAATGATGCCTCAGGGAGCGGCTTAGGCTGCGTTCTTCTGCAGAGCAGAAAGGTTATTGCTTATGGCTCACGCCAGCTGAAGGTGCACGAGCGAAATTATCCCGTCCATGATTTGGAACTAGCGGCGGTGATTTTTGCACTCAAGTTGTGGCGACACTACCTTTATGGTGTGAAGGTGGAGATCTATACCGATCATAAGAGCCTAAAGTATCTTTTGGAGCAGAAAGACTTAAACATGCGACAACAAAGGTGGTTGGAGTTCCTTGGGGACTACACTTTCGAGATTCACTATACGCCCGGGAAGGGGAATGTTGTCGCGGATGCCTTGAGTCGGCGGGTTCCGGCTAGAGCGAATTGGTTACAAAGGCATGATAAACGTCTTATCCAGGAGTTGGAGGCGTTAGAGATCTATTGTGTTGACAAGAATTCCACTGCCACGACATGTTTAAACTGGATCGAGGTGCAATGTGACCTTGCGGACCGAGTTCGACGGGCAACGGAGTTGGATGAAGATCTCTTACGCTATGTGAATGAAGGGCCAGAGGGCAAATTCACCTGGATTGACGGTCTTTTGCGAAAAGAGGGTCGTTTGTGCGTCCCAAATGTGGGGAAACTGAGGGAAGAATTGATGTATGAAGCGCATTTTACAAAGTATTCCATTCACCCTGGGAGCACAAAGATGTTCAACGATATGAAGAAGCTTTTCTGGTGGCCAGGGCTCAAGAAAGATGTTGCCGTTGGAACACCTTATTACTAATTTGGGTCAGGATCACTATGTCTCTAGGAATCCTTTGCTTGACCTTCTGTATAGCTTAATAGGTCAATTAGAATTGAGTCTAAGGGTTAGAAGTCTAGGTTTGGAAGCTGCTCTGAAGACCAGGATTCTCAGTCTAGAGACTAAGTCTGATCGTCGAGCTCAGCACGATGATTCGTCGAACTCCGGTCGACGATCGTCTAGCTCAACTTCGACAGATCGTCGAACTCCATTCGACGATCGCTGAGCTAAACTTCATAATATCGTCGAACTCCATTCGATGATCGGTGAGCTCAGGTCGACGATTTTGACTCTGCTTTGGATGTTTATCTCTGAGCTCAGTTCGACGATCTTTGAGCTCAGATTGACGATTTTTTTGCTGCTTAAAATTTCCTGATCGCTGAGCTCAGCTCGACGATAGCAGAGCTCAGTTCGACGATTTCAGATAACTTCCAGAATTCAAATTCAAAATCATTTAGGAGTTATTCTACAATTAATTCAGAGATTTGCTAGCCGTTTTCATTCAATTCTGGACAAAGTTTCAAGGGATTTTTCAAGGAATGTTTCTGTGGACTTTCCTCCAGAAGAGATTATGCAATTAAGGATGCAATTAATGCAGGCCAACGGCTATACTTGACAGATAATGATATTCTATTCTGACAAGAGAAAAAAAAAGATAGGATTTTTGAATCTCTCACATAGAAGAACACACACAATATAGAGAGAGAGATACTGACTACAGAGAACTCTCAAAAATCTTCTGTCTCAAAGAATTCTGAAGAACACTCATCCAAGAAGATCAAGTTTTCAAATCTTCAGATCTCTTTAGTTTTCAAAGTGTTGAAGGCCAACATATTTCAAGACTCCAGACACTCAACATTTCAGCTATTGCTGAAATTATCCATTGCTGGAGTTCAATCTTTGAAGTCCTATCACCCTCAGCAAAGCTTTTCTTCCTGAAGATTTCAAGGATTCAGGGGGAGCTTTGACATCAATCCACTTAGTCTTCTCAGTTGTTTGAGAAAGAGAAGACTGCCATCACTCTCTCACCCCCACTCTGTAAAGGGTTTTTCAAACTCCCTTCAAAAGTTTGAACTTGGTTTTTGAGCACCTTGTCAAAAGCTCATTGGTGGCAAGACACCTGATCAAAAAATCTGCTTTGGTTTTTGAGCACCTTATCAAAAGCTCATTGGTGCCCAGGACACCTGATCAACTCATCCTGCAGTGGATTCCTACCTAGGGTGGTAGAAGAGTGGATGTACCCAAGTTTGGGGAACCACTATATTTCCTTGTGTCTTCTGGATTTGCTTGTTTTCAATTTTTGTTTCTGGCCTTGATTTTTCTGTGCTTAGTTTTTTGCTTTGCTTAGTGCTGTGATTAGATTTATTTTTTTTACTTCCCTGCTCACACATATTACAACAATTGTTGTAAAAGTTTGTAAAAGTTTTTAAAGCACCATATACTCTATTCACCCCCTCTAGAGTATATCAGATCTAGTTGCACTTTCAATTGGTATCAAAGCGAGGTTGGTTAAACATACCATACCTGATTGGTTGTATAGACTAACACCTGAACCTAAAGATCCCAAACTAGATCTGTTTTTCTTTTGTAGTGTATTATTAGATTTTGTTTGCACAAATCATGGCCCAAAACAAAGATTATGCTAGCACCAGACCCCCAGTGTGCAATCTTTCCAAGTTTGCACTTTGGAAGGCAAGGATTAAACTTTACATGAATTCTATTGACGAAGATATCTTCAACTCTGTTTTGACAGTGTGTCCAAGACCACCAGAGAGCACAAGCACAAATGCTGTGCCACCTCCATCAGGAACAGATGCTGACATCAAGAGATGGAAGGTAGCTGATGCTAAGGCTATGAACATCCTAGCCCAGACAATGTCAGATGACATATTTCAAAAGGTAGCTGAATGCAATTCAGCCAAGGAAATTTGGGACAAGCTCTCAGAAATAGTTTCAGGCTCAGCTAATGAGAGAAAGGACATAAGATCCCATCTCATCTCCCAATATGAGAATTTCAAGAAGGGAGAGACTATGTCAGTGGGAGACATGTACAACAGACTAAGTCTAATTGTCAGTGAACTAAGGACACTGGACAAAGAGATCTCTCTAACAGAACTTAATGACAAGATCCTAATGTGCTTCCCCAGCACTTGGGATTCAAGAATCTGGCCAATTAAAGATGCCAGAAGTCTGAATGAGATCACCAATGAAGCTTTGTTGGGTAAGCTGAAATCTTATGAGCTACTCATCAAAAATAGAGAGGAGGAACAGAAGGCTGCCTCACCAGCCACAAGAAAAGAGAAGACCATAGCATTCAAGGCTACTGAGGATCTGCCTGAAGACAAAGCCACAGGCAATGATGAACTACTCAGTCTGTTGGCCAAAAGATTCTACAAAATGGCCAGAAAGGACTTCAGAAGAAGATCATACAAGGAGTAGGACAAGCCAAGGTATGCCAAGTCCATTAGTAATAATAGAGACATTATTTGCTTTGGTTGTAGTAAACCAGAGCACATAGTTCCTGACTGTCCAGAGAACAAGAATAAGGACAGAAGGGACAGAAAAGAAAGAAGAAAGGAGAAAGACTCCAAAAGGAATGGCAATGACAAACCTTCTTCAAGCAAAAATAAGCATACAAGAAAAGGGTTTGTTGTTGAATCCTGGAGTGAGACAGAAGAGGAGTCAGAAGCCTCTTCTAGCTCCAGTGATGATGAGGATGATGCAGAAGAAAAGGAGTTCTGCATGATGACAATCAATGCCTCACAACACAATTCAGAGGAAGAGGAGTCAGAGTTAGACTCAGAGACCCAACCTGAAGAAGATCAGGTAATTAGTTCCTTTGATATTAGTTCAGAAGATTTCAAATCTGAATTTAAAGCACTGTGTTTAGACCTGCTAAAGTCTGAGAAAGAGATTATCTCTCTCAGAAATCAATTATCTAAACACAATGATCTAAAGTCAGAAAACCTCAAACTCTCTCAGGAGTTGGAGTGCTGTAGGGAACAGATAGCTTCACTAAAAAGTGAGCTCTCTGAGGCCAAAAAGCTTGAAGAATCCCTTAATGGGAGAAGCATCAAGCTGATGGACATCACAAGCACAGTGAACTCTAGATTCAACAGTACACTGGGCTTGGGTGCTTCATCCAGCCAACCTATAGTCCTGACAACTCCCATCAAATTCATTTCTGACAAGGGAAAGAGAGTTGTAGAGGTTGCCAGGAAAAATTCTGATCTGCCTCAGAAAACCAAGTCCCAGCAGAAATCATCAAACGTAGATCGACGATCGCCGAACGAAGCTCGACGATCGCCGAACGCAGCTCGATGATCTCAGGCAAAATCGTCGAACGTAGATCGACGATCTCAGCCAAAGTCGTCGAACGCAGGTCGACGATCTCAAATACCTGACCTCACCCATAGTCGACCGTCGAACGGAGCTCGACGATCTGACCCAAGATCGTCGAACGCAGCTCCAAGATCGTCGAACAGAGGTCAGAGCTCTGAAAAATTTTTCAAAGGCAAATCAAAATTGAATCCTGAGGGTTCTTCATCCCAAATCTATAAACCTTATACTGAATGGATTTTACCTCCAAGGAGATATCATCCTGAAGGATATAAGAGTCAACCAGGGATGTCTTTCATTTCTGAATTTAAAGGTTATCAACCTAGGCCCAAGGTAAACTGGGTCAAAAACAAATGAATTGTCTTATGTGCAGGTGAAGACCTATCCAACATCTAACCAACAATGGTATTTGGATAGTGGGTGCTCTAAGCACATGACAGGGAACAAGGACAACCTCACATCCTTCAGAGCCAAACTTGGACACAAAGTTATCTTTGGTGATTCAAACTTTGGACAGACTAAAGGATATGGTGCAGTCCAGATTGGTTCAGTAACCTTCAAGAAGGTAGCTTATGTAGAAGGACTGAAGCACAACCTAATTAGCATCAGTCAGCTGTGTGATGAAGGCTACCAGGTGACTTTCAGCAAAGCCTTATGCAAAATCAAGTCAGAGGACAACACAACTGTGTTGACAGGTAAAAGGAAAGGTAACATCTATCTAATAGATTTTCTTTCAACTGATGTAGATATCTGCTTGTTTAACTCCGTCTGTAAACCAATATTTTATGACATAAGAGATTAGGACACCTAAACCTTAGAACTATTGCTAGGCTATCTAAGGACAACCTTGTTAGAGGACTATCTTCTGGCCCCTACAAGAAGGAATGACTCTGCAGGGCTTGTCAATTAGGCAAGCAAACTAAAAACAGTTTTAAGTCACTTAATAAGAGTGATTCACCTAGGATATTGTATCTGTTACACATGGATCTTTTTGGACCCATCACAGTACAAAGCCTAGGAGGGAAATCCTACACTTTAGTAATTGTAGATGACTTCTCTAGATTCACTTGGGTGTTCTTTCTAAGGAAGAAGTCTGATAACTTTAAGTGTCTGACAGAGTTTCTCAAATGTATACAGATTGAGTTCAATACTCACATTGTCCTGATCATAAGTGATCATGGGACATAGTTTGATTCTCTTCTTATGCAAGAGTTCTGTCAGAGTGAAGGGATCAGACATACTTTCTCAGCTCCTAGAACTCCTCAACAAAATGGGGTAGCTGAAAGGAAAAATAGAACCCTTATTGAATCTGCCACTATATTGTTGTCAGATGCTCATCTACCTCTATCCTTTTGGGCAGAGGCAGTGAACACCTCCAACTATGTGTTGAACAGAAGTCTGATACATAAACTAAAGGGAAAGACTCCCTATGAATTATTCAAAGGGAAGAAACCTAAAGTTGACTATTTTAGAGTTTTTGGTTGTATTTGCTATATTCACAATAATGACAAGAAATATTTAGCAAAATTTCAAGCCAAAGCTGATGAAGGAGTGTTTCTGGGATACTCCATGATCAGCAAGGCCTATAGGGTCTATAATAAATCATCTTTGAAAATTGAGGAATCTGTTCACATTTCTTTTGATGAATCTAATATGTCTTTCAAGGAGAAAATTTCTTCTACCATAGAACCTTTGCAGGAACTTTCTCTAGTTGAAGACTTGAACAAGTTACAGGTTGCTCAAGAGGATAAAAGCAGTGCAGAGGAAGGGAATGCTCAACACATTGAAGCACAACCTGAAGAGCCAGTTGTTGTACTATAAGAGGAAACAACAAGACAGGTTGGTGAACAATCAACACCCCCTGTTGATTTAGTAACATCAAGAGACCATCCAATTTCCAAAATAATTGAAGAAATCTCAGCTGGTGTGCAAACCAGAAATCAGGTCAACCAAAACCTATTGCACACTTGCTTCCTATCTCAAATTGAACCTCAGTCCATTCAAGATGCAGAGCAAGATCCACACTGGATCATTGCAATGCAAGAGGAGTTGCATCAATTTGAGAGGAACAAAGTATGGGAACTAGTGCCAAAGCCTAAGGATCATTCCATTGTTGGAACAAAATGGGTATTCAGAAACAAACTGGATGATCAAGGAGTAATTATAAGGAACAAGGCAAGACTAGTTGCTCAGGGATACTCTCAAGAAGAAGGAATTGACTACGACCAGACCTTTGCACCAGTTGCAAGACTAAAAGCCATCAGGATATTTCTAGCTTATGCAGCTCACAAAGGCTTCAAAGTATATCAGATGGATGTCAAAAGTGCTTTCTTGAATGGAGACATCAAAGAGGAAGTCTATGTCAGACAACCTCCAGGTTTTATCTCTCCAACTTATCCTGATTATGTTTTTAGACTGAACAAAGCATTATATGGTCTCAAGCATGCCCCTAGAGCATGGTATGAGACCCTAGCATGCTTTCTTTTGGAAAATGGTTTTATAAGGGGTAGAGTAGACCAAACTCTTTTTATTAGAACCCATAAGTCCCATACCCTACTAGTACAAATTTATGTAGACGATATCATTTTTGGTTCTACTGACTCAAAATTGTGCAGAAGGTTTTCTAACCTGATGCATTCTAAATTTGAGATGAGTAGCATGGGTGAGCTATCCTTCTTCCTAGGATTGCAAGTCAAGCAACATGCTGAAGACATCTTTATTTCTCAAACCAAATATGCAAATGAATTGGTTAAGAAATTTGGTATGACTGAGGCATCTTGTATGAAAACACCCATGCCTACCAATGCTGTATTGGATGCTGATGAACATGGGAAACCTGTTGATCAAACAACATATAGAGCAATGATTGGCTCTCTACTGTATCTTACAGCTAGTAGACGAGATATAATGTTTGCTACATGTATATGTGCTAGGTTCCAAGTAAGCCCTAGAGAGTCACACCTCACTTTAGTAAAGAAAATTCTCAGGTATGTTAAAAGTTGTCCAAATCTAGGTCTCTGGTATCCAAAAGATTCAGCATTTGAGTTAACTGGATTCTCTGATGCTGATTATGCTGGATTCAGAATTGACAGGAAAAGCACCAGTGGAACTTGTCAGTTCCTTGGTGACAGACTTGTCTCTTGGTTTTGTAAGAAACAAACTTCTGTGTCAACTTCAACTGCTGAAGCTGAATACATGGCTGCTGGCAGTTGTTGTTCACAAATCTTGTGGATTCAAAACCAACTCCTAGACTATGGCTACAACTTAGAGAAGTCTAAAATCTTTTGTGACAATACAAGTGCTATTTCCATAGCTCAAAATCCAGTCCTCCATATTAGGACAAAACACATAGAGATTAGGCATCACTTCTTAAGGGATAATGTTGAAAAGAATAAAATTGAATTACAATATATCCCAACTGATTTACAAAGGGGAGATATTTTCACCAAGCCCTTGGATGAAAAGAAACACACCTTCTTCCTAAATCAGTTAGGAATGTTAGATGGAGGAAGTCTTAAATGATATCCAAGATTTTGAAAGCTTAAAAATTGACCAAGACTAGGCAAACTTTCTGATTTTTCTTAGTGTCTAGAATTTTTCTGATCTCTGAACTGCGCTCGACGATTTGCCCCAAGATCGTCGAACGGAGATCGACGATTTCAAAAATCGTCGAACTGAGTTCAGCGCCTCTCAGATAGTATGAACTATCTCTTCCGGTCAACGATCGTCGAACGGCGCTCGACGATTATGTTCACTGAACGATCGTCGAACAGAGATCGACGCTCTCCAATATCGTCGAATGGAGATCGACGATGTTAAAGACTCTTCAGATTCCTTTAGGAGCCTCGATCGTCGAACTGAGTTCAACGATCTTTCCAATTCTGCGTCGAACCCTAATATAAAACTCTTTTTTCGCCGTCGTTCTCTTTTGCGCTTTCGATTTCTCTGCAAGAATTTTCTTTCCCTCCAAACAGTTCTACGCTTGGTCATTTTGTTTGTTGAGTTTTTGCAGGTACAAATTGCTGTGTCAGTTGCTGTCCTAGCTGCAATGAAGTTTGATGCAGGTTTTGATATTGATATAGAATCTTTCAGCACCACTGATCAGATCTTTCAAGATATACTGGTCTTGTTCCAGGGTCAGAATCTGACTGCCCTCATGACCACCAGGATCAAGTTGGCTTCTGATGAAATCAAGGAGTGGGTTTATACTGCTCATAATCAAGATAACAGCACTATAGTTGGGTCAATAGCTGGAAATCAGGTACCCTTGACCCCCACAATTCTATCAGAAGTTTTTGGATTGAGAAATGGAGAAGATATTGCTGAACTCTCTGGAGAGGAATATTCTGAACTGCTTTCCAGGATGGGTCATCCAGAGGGAAACCCTAGCAAGCTATTCAAAAGGAACTTGTCTGTTGAATATAGGTTCCTGGCAGATGTAGTAGGGAAAGTGCTACTGGCAAAGCACTCAGCCCATGATACAATATCCAGATATCAGCTCTGTCTCATGGGAGCTCTTATGGATAAGAAAACTCTGAACTGGGGAGAGGTCTTCTTTGACCTAATCAAAAAGAAAATAAACAAGAGTTTTGTTAATTTTGGAAGGATTATTGGAGTTTTTCTGCAGACCAGGTGTCCTGCCTTGCTGGTCTCCTCTGGAGTTCACATCAATGCCTCCAAGAGACTAACATGTGCCCTCTTTGGCAAGTGGGACAGGCAAATAAGCAAGCCCAGCAGGCCCTCCTCTAGTGCCCCTTCAGGCACAAGGACTCAAAGAATCACTCCTCCACAAGTCTCTGCTCCTGCAGATGACCTGGCTGCTGCTGTTGCTACCTCTCCTCCTCCTCCAATTCCATCCCTTCCCTTACTATCCACCATTCCAGCTCCATCCACCATCACCACATCCAGCCCATCTCCAACATCAACTCCATCTCCAGAACCCACTCTACCTCCACCAGAAGACCAATTCCAACCACTGTTCTCCTACCCTCCACCAGATATCTCCTCATCACCATCCATTCCATCCTTCACCCTATTGGATGATTCCTTTATGGATGATTCCCCTTCCTCTCCTCCTGAATTACCCACCTCCTCCACTTCCTTCCAGGATCTCCTACACCACATCATAGATCAACCAACATTCACCCCATCCATCTCCATTCCCCTGTCCTCCATATCCACCCTACCAACACCTCAGCCATCCATACCAACATTCTCCAGCCCTTCCCTTCCAGCATCCCCAGCTGCTTCCATACCATCTACCTCTGCTCCAGCTGTTGAGCAAGTAGACCTCTCAGCCCTAGCTGACAGGTTGTATGAGTTACTTGCCCCCAGGCTAACTCTACTATTGGAGACCTCCTTGGCTCCTCTACACCTGTCAGTGGCAGCTCTTTCTGCCAGGCTCTCCTCCCTCTTCCCTCAGGCAGCACCTACAGCAGTGTGCCTTGATCCAAATGTATCTGCATCTAGGCAGGGGGAGATGCCATATGAAGAAAGCCTTCATGCTGTTGCTGCTGCTTCTGTGTCTGCTGCTCCTTCTGCTCCTGTTGCTGTGCCTCCTACTGCAGTTTTTGCAATTGACCTCAGGTCTTTGCTATCTGTGTTTGATTCTGCCTTCTTCAGCTGTCTGCCAGAGGGTAATGCTGTCCAGCCTCCAGAAGACTTATCCAAGGCACTTGTGCCTTTTTCTTGCTGTGACCCTAACATGATCTCCTCTTTTGTAAACTCAGTCATTGCTGCTGCTGCTGCTTCTCCTGAAGAAAGGATTGCTGATTTTGCTGCCTCTGAGAATGATGATGCTGCTGCTGCTGAAGTTCTTACTGCTTCTGATGAGCCAATCTCCAAGGACATTCTGATGTCAGAGGCCACTGAATTTGAGCCTTCTGCAGATTTTGATGATGTTTCTGCTGTTATCAGTGAAGTTGTTGCTGCCATCACCTCTCCAGCTTCTGTGGCTGTTAGTGAATCTGCTATTGTTAGTAAAGTTGCTGCTGTTGTCACCTGTCCAGAGCCTGCTTCTGCTGTTGTTGCACCTTCTCCATCTGCTGCTGTCCCTGCTGTTACCATCTCAACCCCTACTGCTGCTGTTGTTTCAGCTTCTGCCTCATCTGCCTCTATTCAGCTAAATAAAGATTTGATGAAGAAAATAGATGCTCTATATGATGACCATAGTTCTGAATCTGATGAATTTAAAACAGACTCTGATGACTCATCTGCTACCATTGCCAGGAAAAGGAAGGCAAGGAGCAAAGCAATGAAAAGGGTTCCTCCTGCTAAAGTTAAGGATAATAATGATATCCCTTATTATATCCTTCATAACTGCCAAATTACTGAACACTGGATGCAGTATTCCAAGAACCAGCTGAAAGCCATGAAGAAAAAGAGAAAATATGAGAAGGGTTCATCCCCATTTAAGCACTCTCATCCTCCTCCACCACCTCCTCCTGATGCAGGTGCAGGTGGAAGCTCTGCAAGTCAACCCCCAGCCAGAAGCCAGGCTCCCTATCAACCTCATGCCAGATCCTATCAGAGGGAAAGCCAATCCAGGGGTTCATATTCTAGGAGAGGAGGATATAGAGGCAATCAGAGAGATATGCAAGTATATTCTAAAGGGTACTCCAGGCAGCACCCATATTCTAGGGGAGGACATGGTTCTTCTAATACATCATCAGGTCCTTTCCCTTATAAGCTGAAAGAGACTGTGTCTGCCAGGCCTCCTCAAGACAATCCTTCCAACAGGTATGAGCCACCTGTACCTTTTAAGGACCCTGAAAACAATCCAGCTGTTTGGACTGCCAGGTTAAAGGAATTAGCTGCACTGGACCAGATTAAAAAGGCCAAAGAGCAAGGACTAGATTCTTCCAACATCTCTACTATGTCTAAACAGAGACAAAAAGAATTAGAAAGATATGCTTCCAGTAAATTCTTTGATGCTGACAGATACATGGAATTATATCCTGAAGCAGTGGTCCCCAGGCCTTCAAAGCAAACTTATTTGGGTGCAGCAGATGACACCAGATCCAATAAAGAAGCCCTTAATCCAAACAGAGAAATTAAAATGGTTAAAGGCAAAGAGAAGAAGTGATATTGTAAGGTGACAATTTCTGGAACTTCTGATTATCTGGATGATATATATATATCTCTGTGATGATTCTGCAATGTCTAGCTATTTTTATGTTTTACTGATTGTGTGTTGTTATTTAAATTTTTCCAAAGTCTGTAAATAGTAATCCTAACCCAAATAGGGGGAGATTGTTGGAACACCTTATTACTAATTTGGGTCAGGATCACTATGTCTCTAGGAATCCTTTGCTTGACCTTCTGTATAGCTTAATAGGTCAATTAGAATTGAGTCTAAGGGTTAGAAGTCTAGGTTTGGAAGCTGCTTTGAAGACCAGGATTCTCAGTCTAGAGACTAAGTCTGATCGTCGAGCTCAGCACGACGATTCGTCGAACTCCGGTCGACGATCGTCTAGCTCAACTTCGACAGATCGTCGAACTCCATTCGACGATCGCTGAGCTCAACTTCATAATATCGTCGAACTCCATTCGACGATCGGTGAGCTCGGGTCGACGATTTTGACTCTGCTTTGGATGTTTATCTCTGAGCTCAGTTCGACGATCTTTGAGCTCAGATCGACGATTTTTTTGCTGCTTAAAATTTCCTGATCGCTGAGCTCAGCTCGACGATAGCAGAGCTCAGTTCGACGATTTCAGATAACTTCTAGAATTCAAATTCAAAATCAGTTAGGAGTTATTCTGCAATTAATTCAGAGATTTGCTAGCCGTTTTCATTCAATTCTGGACCATGTTTCAAGGGAGTTTTCAAGGAATGTTTCTGTGGACTTTCCCCCAGAAGAGATTATGCAATTAAGGATGCAATTAATGCAGGCCAACGACTATACTTGACAGAGAATGATATTCTATTCTGACCAGAGAAAAAAAAAGACAGGATTTTTGAATCTCTCACATAGAAGAACACACACAATACAGAGAGAGAGATACTGACTATAGAGAACTCTCAAAAATCTTCTGTCTCAAAGAATTCTGAAGAACAATCATCCAAGAAGATCAAGTTTTCAAATCTTCAGATCTCTTTAGTTTTCAAAGTGTTTGTTGAAGCCAAATTTGACCTCAACTGAAGTTCGAAGAAAAAAGGGGGTGCAGCCGAAACCTACTTCTCTCAAGTCCCACCCCTTGACTGGATTCTAAGGACCTAAGACTGACCCAAAAGCCTCAGCAGGGAGGTCCCACCTCACACCCGGAAGATCTCTGAGAGCTTCCCCTCCAAAGCCAAAGCTGGGCTAGGAGCTCCTCAGAAAGCACTAGAATTCCGGAGACAATGATCGCTTGCTTTCTAAGGAGCCCCTATGGGTCTATTTATAGCATTTTGCTATCCTGAATTTACTGAAAAGCCCTTAGTTGGTCTGCCAATAGCCAAATCCCGCTGTTTTCCTGAGGGTACTGAAGTAATTTCTCCTGAGGGCAATTAGGACATTCTTCCAAAGGCCCTGGGCCCCACTCGGCGGGAGCTGGTGCCGAGACCTTTCGGCCCAGGGCATGGCGCGAACGTTCTCGCCTGGCTTAGGCGAGAACTCTTTGAGATAGGAGCTTGGTTTGGGCGAGAGTGCTTCCGCGCGGCTCGCGCTTGGCGTTCTCGGCCCACGATTTCTCCCTTATAGCATTCGGCGAGAGCGCTTCCGCCTTCTGTGGGCGAGATCCTCCTTAGGGCGGGACCACTTTGGCTAACCCTCCTGTGACCAGTGTGCCTCTTGGTCTGGCTCAGCGAATATGGGGTTGTACACAATCCCCGCTCTTTTCGAGCTAGCAACGCGCTCGAAAAGACATGTCCAACCCCAAAAATATTCGCTGAGCACGTGTCAACATCAGGGAATCTTTCGGTGGGTCCGTACGGTGTCTATAAATATGAGTGCCGATAGACGGTCATGACACTTTCCTCGAGCCGTCATTCTCCTTCTGAGCTCTCGCCCTCTCTTGCGATGCCTTCCAAGCATGCCGATAAACCTCTTCCGCAGGATCTGCAGGACCGCATCAACGCGGCGCAGGCACGAGCTAGGGCTAACAGTGCCCTTGTCGCCCCATGGCTAGCGAGACAGCTGCCAGTTGCTGAGCCTTCTTTGCCTAAGAAGAAGAAGAAGAAGAAAGCGAAGGTGGTTCAGCGGGACCTATCCCGCGAGAACAGGAGCCCGCCCACCCCGACCCCTAGTTGCGCGGACGGCGCCTCGCCGCGGAAGGTAAGCTTGATATACCCATTAACAACCAGCTGCTCAATTGTCTAACTTGATACCTCTTGCAGGAGACGGTTCCTGACGCTGCCGCGTCCCCGCGAGAACGTTCGAATCCGCCCTCTAGCCATCACGACGATCAACCACAGGTTCCTGAGGCTCCTCCTCCGCCAGACCCGAACACCGCCGGTAAAGGTTCCCTTCTTGGCTTCGCCTGGTATTTTCCAAATGCTGACTTGATTTCTCGCAGCGTTGGTTTCTGTACCTTCGGATCTCGCCACCCAGGATGGTGGGGCGAGAACTATTGATCAGCCTGCCTGTGTGGTTGACTCCTCCCTATCGGCGAGAGGAAAAAGTGCCGAGATCCCCGTGCCGCCGCTAGACGTTAGTCCTTCAGCGGCTGAGGAGACCCGCTCCCCCGCTCTCGATCAGGCCGGGATCACCCTCCGCAAAGTTTACCCCCCCGGCAAAGGAAAGCCAATCCACCTCCTCTTTGGAGCTGAGGGGGGGGGGGGGGGGGGGCTGGGCCTTCTCGCCTGCCGTCGACCGGGGGGCCTCGTCACTCCGAAGGTATACGGCCGTTTTATCGCTGCTACCCTTTAGTTTCCGCTAAAATGGGGCTTCTTTCGATAGGGGACAAGGACTCGCGGCCTGGCGCTGAGGTAGAGGAAGAAGAAGAAGAAGAAGAAGAAGAAGAAGAAAGAGAAGGAGAGGATGGCGAGAGCTCTCCCTTCCCTTCATCTGATGAGATGGAGGAGATCCTGACCGGTGCCGGGAGCGCAAAAAGACGAGGGAAGAAGGTTGCCGCCATTCTGTCGAAACTCATCCGGCGAGAACGGGCCCGCGACCTTGCGGCCCGAGAGTTCCGCCAGTCAGTGGAGAAGAGGCTGGAATCCTTGGAGCGAGACTTCCTTCTAGGCGAGATGGACCGGCCCGGAGGAGCTACCGCGGGATCTTCACCTGAGAGATGCATCGAGAGGATCCGGGATCTGTCTCGCCGGGTTGACCTGGGATGCAGCGTTCTGTCATCCTACTTCAACCCGCAGGCGCCCCCCCGGACCAAGTTGCGGGACCGAGGCAAATGGCGCTGGGAACCGTACTGAAGCGCGAGACGTCTCCCTCCTCTTCCTCTGGCCTTCCCTTCTCTAATGTACCCTTACTTTTTCGCTTGTAGTTGTGACTGTTGTTCCCGCTCTTTATTCGCTTATTATATTATTATTATTTTTCATCGCGTTCCCGCTCAGCGAGAGCGATGGTTCTGTCTTTAATATTCTCGCATTCGTATGAGTTATCTTCCCAGCTCTTTGGGGTGGCGAGAGCCATCTTGCTTCCGCCTACTTTTCCTGCCGTATGACACTTCGCAATGTTAGCGCCAGCTGTTTAATCGGTCGCTGTCAGATTCGGGCGGGAAAAACGAAGCGCCGTTGACCTAGGACGCGGCGGCTGTACCCTCGCCGCCTTTCTGAAAACTACCATCATTACCACGATTTTCTATAAATAGGAGGCTCACCTACCACATTCATTCCTCTGACTCCCGTCTCTCTCCTCTTTGCTGTTGCTCTCGCGGTCTTCGCAAAGCTCTCGCCCTTTTCTGTCTTCCACTTCCGTTCTCGCCCCATTCTCGCTCTCGCCTTTCCCCGTAGATCTCGCCTTCGATCCCTATTGCGATGCCGGGTGGTGGTGAAGGAAGATCCAACTGCGCGGAAGCCTTCCAAAAGCATCTCTTTCCTTCCTGCACCCTCACTCTGGAGGAGTTCAATCTGACCAAGGCCCAGCACGTTCCCGCTGGCTTCGTCGCGCGGCCCCCGGGCAGTCACGACAAGGTCAACACTGCAGGGGAGGGGGAGCTCGCCATCCCCATAGAACACTTCGAGGTGGGCTTCCGCCTTCCGCTGTGGCCTGAGATGCGACAGGCTCTCCGGTACTACGGGGTGGTTCCCGCGCAGCTGAATCCTAATTCAGTTGCCATTCTCGTGGCATTCATATGCTATATGCGCTCCGAGAGGATCGAGTTCAGCCTGCCGATCTTCCGCAAGCTGTTTACCTTCCGCGCGAAAGGGGGCGTGGTGTTCTTCTCCGGGCAGCTTCTGAAGACGATCGGTCTCGCCAACAAGCATCATCATTGGGGCGAGAAGTTCATCTACGTCTCCGGCGACTTCGGGAACGTACCCTTGGCCCCCATCCAATATGAAGATGCCGCCTACAAGCCTCCGTCCTTGGGCTCCCGCGAGAGCGCCCTCCTTGAGTTCTTCGGAACCAAGGACTTCGACGTCCTCCACCTCCGGCGAGACGTCGATTCTCTTTCCCCTGTGCTTCCGGGAGAAGGTAGGGTCTCGCCTTCATTTGTCTTTTTCTTGCCTTTTCCGAGATTAGAACTTAACTCTGTTGTTTTTTGCAGGAGAGCGCGAAATCCCTCTCCGCCAGCCTTTTGACGAGGCTCGCGCCGGAGGGAGTCAGCCTCCGAAGGACCCGCTGGCTCTTGCGAAAGCCGCCGCGCAAGCCTGCCGAAAGGAGCCGGGCCTCCCTCCCTCGAGCGGTGTTGTGAAGCGAAAACCGGTTGCTTCCGCTCCTCAGGCAATCAAGAGGCCCAAGACCATGGATACCGAGAAGGGCAAGGCTGCGGTTGTCCAGCCCGTCCAACCTCTTCCCCCGGCCGCTCCTTCGAGGAGGTTTTGGAGGCAGCAAGCAGGGTTGCGGCCACCAGGGGCGGCTCGGGGACTCCCGCCGAGAACCCTCGGACCCCTGGCGCCGCTGAGAGCGAGGGTGTCGCCGCCGGGACCTCCGGCCAACCTCCGTCTGAAGAGGTGCCACGGGGTCATCGTAACTATGGCCTCGGCGTGAGGTACCTGGACGCGGAGAACAAGCCGCTGCTGCAATGGAACCCTGACGCCAACAAGGTCACGGTCTCGTCCCTCTTGCCGAGCTGGGCAGAGCGAGACGAGGTCACCGGCGAAGCTTTCGCCTTAGGGTACGGCCTCTACAGCCGGGAGGATGCTAGCGTCTTCGACAGGACGTCGACCCGGATGTTGGCATATGACTCCACTCGCGCTTTAATGAGTGGGTTAGAGCTCACGCACATGTGCGCCCGGCGGAGCATTACGATAGACCGTAACTTTCAAGATATGTTGAAGGCCAGGGAGGATGCGGTGGCCCGGGCGGCCTCTCTGGCCAAGGAGCTGGCCGAGACCCAGCAACTACTATCCTCGCGCCAAGCGGAAAGGGTAAGCGAGACTTTTCATAATCAGTTGTTCTCGCAATCCTAACCTTTTTCTTGTGCTAACCTCCCGCTGTTCAGGATTCCGCTCAAGCCGCGCTTCGTGAGGAGCTGTCTCAGGCCCGCTATGACAACGTTCTCCTGCGAGAACAGATCGCGCGCCTCGAGGCGAGTGCACCCCCTCCGCTGGACGAGAGATTGAAGAGCCAGTACTACTCGGCTTATGACATCGACAAGCTCCTTCAGGGGAACGCGCAAGCCACCGTAAAGCTGACGCTGGAGACGCTGCGCGACATCAACTGTTGGGATGAAAGGGGCAAAGCAATTACTGCTCCACAACTTGTCCCGTGGCTCTTCGAGCCCATCCCAAAGCCTCCTGGCGCCCCTGATACCCCTCCCTCGGATGTCTCAAAGTCCCCCGCAGCGGATGGCGAGACCTCCGGGGAGAGCTCTGGCGGAAGCTCCAGCGGAAGCTACAGCGGAAGCTCCAGCGAGACTTCAGAAGGGTACAGCCGAGACCCTTGAGGGTCCTCTTCTTATTTTTCTTCATTTTTATGTAAAAGCGCGAGACGCTATCACGTTGTACCTGTATACAGTTAATGCAAATATTTGTTCTTGCGAACCTTTTTTGTTATTTGCGAATGTGCTTGATGTGGTCGTCGTAGTCGAATGCTTTCGGCGTAGGCTTCCGCCAAGACCCTTGGCCTTCTTAGGAAATTCGTAGCGATGAATCAGCAAGAACCCGCGGTAACCGGCCAGCCGGAAGCGTGACTCTCGAATCCTTAAGACGGGACCGTCCCCTTTAGACTGCGCGAGTCCCTACTAGCCCATCGTATGACGATCTCGCCTATTTGTTCGAGAACACTGAGAGGAACCCTTTTGGCGGAAGCCTCCCCACCTCGAGTTCCCTTCAATAGTGAATCTTCTGTCGAGACCTATCTTCTGTCGAGACCTATCCCTGCCGAGATCTATCTCTGCCGAGACCTATCCCTGCCGAGATCTATCTCTGCCGAGATCTATCTCTGCCGAGGTCTCTCTCCTCTTTTTCACTTGTCATTTGGTGTTCCCAACGTGCTTCCTGCCTTTCATTAACCAAGCCAACCAGACAAAACCTGTTCCCCACAGGCGAGCCTTCGGTCCTGCCAGCTAGATGAGAGCCTGCGCAGCGGGTCTACCTGGGGCCGAGCCGAGCTCGGGGTGCCGATGAAGATTTCAAACCAAACCAACCTATCCCCCACAGGCGAGCCTTCGGACCTGCCAGCTAGATGAGAGCCTGCGCAGCGGGTCTACCTGGGGCCGAGCCGAGCTCGGGGTGCCGATGAAGATTTCAAACCAAACCAACCTATCCCCCACAGGCGAGCCTTCGGGCCTGCCAGCTAGATGAGAGCCTGCGCAGCGGGTCTACCTGGGGCCGAGCCGAGCTCGGGGTGCCGATGAAGATTTCAAACCAAACCAACCTATCCCCCACAGGCGAGCCTTCGGGCCTGCCAGCTAGATGAGAGCCTGCGCAGCGGGTCTACCTGGGGCCGAGCCGAGCTCGGGGTGCCGATGAAGATTTCAAACCAAACCAACCTATCCCCCACAGGCGAGCCTTCGGACCTGCCAGCTAGATGAGAGCCTGCGCAGCGGGTCTACCTGGGGCCGAGCCGAGCTCGGGGTGCCGATGAAGATTTCAAACCAAACCAACCTATCCCCCACAGGCGAGCCTTCGGACCTGCCAGCTAGATGAGAGCCTGCGCAGCGGGTCTACCTGGGGCCGAGCCGAGCTCGGGGTGCCGATGAAGATTTCAAACCAAACCAACCTATCCCCCACAGGCGAGCCTTCGGACCTGCCAGCTAGATGAGAGCCTGCGCAGCGGGTCTACCTGGGGCCGAGCCGAGCTCGGGGTGCCGATGAAGATTTCAAACCAAACCAACCTATCCCCCACAGGCGAGCCTTCGGACCTGCCAGCTAGATGAGAGCCTGCGCAGCGGGTCTACCTGGGGCCGAGCCGAGCTCGGGGTGCCGATGAAGATTTCAAACCAAACCAACCTATCCCCCACAGGCGAGCCTTCGGACCTGCCAGCTAGATGAGAGCCTGCGCAGCGGGTCTACCTGGGGCCGAGCCGAGCTCGGGGTGCCGATGAAGATTTCAAACCAAACCAACCTATCCCCCACAGGCGAGCCTTCGGACCTGCCAGCTAGATGAGAGCCTGCGCAGCGGGTCTACCTGGGGCCGAGCCGAGCTCGGGGTGCCGATGAAGATTTCAAACCAAACCAACCTATCCCCCACAGGCGAGCCTTCGGGCCTGCCAGCTAGATGAGAGCCTGCGCAGCGGGTCTACCTGGGGCCGAGCCGAGCTCGGGGTGCCGATGAAGATTTCAAACCAAACCAACCTATCCCCCACAGGCGAGCCTTCGGGCCTGCCAGCTAGATGAGAGCCTGCGCAGCGGGTCTACCTGGGGCCGAGCCGAGCTCGGGGTGCCGATGAAGATTTCAAACCAAACCAACCTATCCCCCACAGGCGAGCCTTCGGACCTGCCAGCTAGATGAGAGCCTGCGCAGCGGGTCTACCTGGGGCCGAGCCGAGCTCGGGGTGCCGATGAAGATTTCAAACCAAACCAACCTATCCCCCACAGGCGAGCCTTCGGACCTGCCAGCTAGATGAGAGCCTGCGCAGCGGGTCTACCTGGGGCCGAGCCGAGCTCGGGGTGCCGATGAAGATTTCAAACCAAACCAACCTATCCCCCACAGGCGAGCCTTCGGACCTGCCAGCTAGATGAGAGCCTGCGCAGCGGGTCTACCTGGGGCCGAGCCGAGCTCGGGGTGCCGATGAAGATTTCAAACCAAACCAACCTATCCCCCACAGGCGAGCCTTCGGGCCTGCCAGCTAGATGAGAGCCTGCGCAGCGGGTCTACCTGGGGCCGAGCCGAGCTCGGGGTGCCGATGAAGATTTCAAACCAAACCAACCTATCCCCCACAGGCGAGCCTTCGGGCCTGCCAGCTAGATGAGAGCCTGCGCAGCGGGTCTACCTGGGGCCGAGCCGAGCTCGGGGTGCCGATGAAGATTTCAAACCAAACCAACCTATCCCCCACAGGCGAGCCTTCGGACCTGCCAGCTAGATGAGAGCCTGCGCAGCGGGTCTACCTGGGGCCGAGCCGAGCTCGGGGTGCCGATGAAGATTTCAAACCAAACCAACCTATCCCCCACAGGCGAGCCTTCGGACCTGCCAGCTAGATGAGAGCCTGCGCAGCGGGTCTACCTGGGGCCGAGCCGAGCTCGGGGTATCACAAAACATTCAACTACGTTATGCCATGAAAAATTCGACACTAATTAAAAGAGAAACAATCGGTATAATATAACAAGTTTAATTTTGGGATACATGGTTACATCCTTCCCCCCTCAGGGGTAGAAGCGTTTTAGATCATCACCACTCCACGTGTGGCTTAAGGCTCTTCCCTCCACGTCCTGGAGGTAGTATCCCCCTGTTCCGAGGACTTCCTTCACTATGTATGGACCTTCCCAGTTCGGGTGGAGCTTACCCACGGGAGCCGATCTTCCCGCCGCGTCGACCTTTTTCAGCACCAGATCCCCTTCTGTGAACTGCTTGACCCTGACGTGCTTATCAAAATGCTTTGCCATTCGTCGCTTGATTTCTTCTTGCCTGATAGCCGCCACGTCTCGCAGTTCCTCTACCATATCTAACGAGAGGCGCTGCCCCTCTTCATTTTCCACCCTCCAAGTCTCGTCACCTTCGCCCGCGGCTGTGACTCGCGGGGACCGAACCTCAAACTCCACCGGTAGGACAGCTTCACATCCATGAGAGAGCTTGAAGGGGGTCTCACCGGTAGCCGTGTTCGGAGTTGTTCTCAGAGCCCACAGGACCGAGGGGAGCTGCTCCACCCAATTCCCTCTCAGATTCTCTACCTTCTTCTTTAACAAGTTAAAGATAATCTTGTTTGCCGCCTCCACCTGACCGTTGCTCCTGGGGTGGTGGACGGAGGCAAACCTGAGGTCAATGCCCAGCTGAGTGCAGAAACTGATGAACTCTTCGCTGGCAAACTGGGGGCCATTATCCGTGACGATGGCCTGAGGCAGCCCGTGCCTGCAGATGATCTCCCCCCAGACGAAGTTCCTGATGACTTGGGAGGTCACCTTTGCTAGTGCCTTAACCTCCAGCCACTTCGAGAAGTAATCTATCATGACCAGGAGGAACCTTCTCTGTCCACTAGCCGGAGGAAAGGGCCCAACTAAGTCCATTCCCCAGATAGCAAATGGCCATGGCGCCGTGATACTCCGGAGTCTTTGGGCTGCCAAGAGTTGAAGGGGGGCGTAGAGTTGACATTTTTGACACCTCCTTGCAAACTCCATGGCATCCTTCCTTAGGGTGGGCCAGAAGTACCCCTGTCTGACCACCCTAGCCTCCAGTGTCCTTCCTCCAGAGTGACTGCCGCACTCGCCCGAATGCACCTCCCCTAAAATCTTCGGGATTTCCTCTTCGGTCGCACATCTGGCTAGGAGCCCTGACAACATCTTGCGATGCAGACCCCCCTCCATCATCAAGTAGTGAGCCGCCTTGCGCTTAAAGCTTCTCCCCACCTTGGTCCCCTCAGGCAGTTCTCCGGTGGTTAGGAAGGCCACAAATGGATCCACCCACGAGGGCTGTCGATCCACCATCATCAATTCTCCCTCATCTATAGCCGGTCGGAATAGCTCCGTCAAGGTCCCTCCTACCTGCGGTCCGAACTTGGCCAGTCGATCGGCGGTTACACTTTCTTCCCTTGGAATATGTTGAATTGAGAAAGACCGGAATCCTCCGATGATCACCCTTACCTTGGAGAGGTATCTGATGAGGGTTGGCTCCCGAGTTTCAAACTCTCCCCGGATTTGCGATGTCACTACCTTTGAATCGGTGAAAACTTCTACCTCCTGAATCCCCAGTTCCTTTGCCAGGCGAAGGCCAGCAATGACGGCCTCATACTCCGCTTGATTGTTGGTCACTGGGAAATGTAAAATGACTGCTTGCTCTATAGTTACCCCCTGGGGGCTTGTCAACACCACCCCTGCCCCTAGGGAGTGCCTTCCTGAGGCCCCATCAACCGTTAACCTCCATGCTTCTCGCGGTTGCTGCTCTTCCCCCTCGACCTCAACAACGTAGTCTGCTAGAAAGTCCGCCACTGCCTGCGCCTTGATGGAGAGCCTTGGTACAAAGGAGATGTCGAATTCGCTTAGCTCAATGGACCACTTAGCCAGCCTTCCCGAGTGCTCCACTCCATCGAAGATCTTGCGAAGAGGGTGGTCGGTCACCACCCTAATCGAGTGCGCTTGAAAGTACGGACGGAGCTTTCTGGCCGAGATGACCAAGGCATAAGCAAGCTTTTCCAGGATAGGGTAGCGAAGCTCTGCTTTTCTCAATATCCGGCTGACGTAATAGATGGGAAGCTGCTTCTTTCCTTCTTCTCTTACTAGGACGGAGCTTACCGCCTCCGCCCCTACTCCGAGATATAAGGTCAAATCCTCCCCATCTTTTGGGCTCTGAAGGAGGGGAGCCTGAGAGAGTTGTCTTTTCAGCCCCTGGAAAGCTTCTTCGCATTCGGCCGTCCATTCGAACCTTTGATTCCCCCGCAGCACTTTAAAGAATGACGAACATCTGTCTCCTACCCGGGAGAGGAACCTGCTTAGCCCAGCCAGCTTGCCTGTCAAGCGCTGGACCTCCTTGACGTCGCGAGGTGACTCCAAATCCAGGATGGCCTTGACTTTGTCCGGGTTGGGCTCCACTCCTTCCGAAGTCAGGAGATGCCCTAGGAACTTCCCGCGGCTTGCCCCGAAGACACACTTCAAGGGATTCAGCCTCATTTTAAACCTTCTCAGGGTGGCGAATGTTTCCTCGAGGTCTTGCAGGTGCGAAACTATGCATTTGCTTTTGATCATTAGGTCGTCGACGTAGACCTCCAAGTTCCTCCCCCTCTGATCCCGGAAGACCCTATCCATCATGCGTTGATAGGTAGCCCCTGCGTTCTTTAACCCAAAGGGCATCATCTTGTAACTGAAGCACCCCTCCCTTGTGATGAAGGACACATCCTTGGTGTCAGGAGGATGCATCCGGATTTGGTGATAACCTGAAAAAGCATCTAAAAAACTCATGACAGAAAAACCGACGGCTGAATCAACCAGCGCGTCGATCCGAGGCAGGGGATAGCAATCCTTAGGGCATGATTTATTCAACAAAGAAAAGTCTACACACATCCTCCATTTACCACATCCCTTTTTCACCATTACCACATTGGAGATCCAGCCTGGATACTGGATCTCTGAGATGAAGCCCGCCTCCAAGAGCCTCTTGACCTCCTCGCGAATGGGCTCCTCCAGCTTGGTGGCGATGGCTCTCATCTTCTGACGGATGGGGCGGGCGCGGGGATCCAGGTTCAGGCGATGGCAGGCTACGTCGGCGTCGATGCCTGGCATGTCCGCCGCGCTCCAAGCGAAGACGTCAACGTTGCTTTGAATGCAGGCCCGCACCTGCTCCCGGGCCTCAAGACTCAACCCCCCGCTGATCCGCACCCTTTGCACCTCTCCTGCTTGGGTGAAGACCTCCATCTCCACCACTTCTTCAGCCGGTTCCAGCCGCGACTGCTCCCAACCAGTCCTTGCCTCTTCCTCCAGCTCCAGCTCTCCCCTTTCCTCCTCAATCTCCATCGCTTCTATCCCCCTCTGCTGCTGCTGCTCGGCTCCCACGCCTCCTGGGACCTCTCCCACGACTTCTCCCGCCGCCTGCTCTCCTACTTCCACTGCCCTTTCCGGGCTCTCCTGCCCATCGCTCCTCCGTATCACCTGCACATCCCCTCGCATCTTCTCTGTCTCTTCCTCTCCAGCTTCCTCCCTTACCTCCTCATGGACCATCTCCTCTTCCTCCACCACCTCTTCTAGGGCCGCCATCTCAATTTCCAACTCTTCCGCCTCTGCCATCCATGAAATAGTGTTGACTGCCGTAACGTAACATTGTCTTGCCACCTTCGGGTCCCCTCTAACCCTGACCTGCACCCCCCCATTGTTGAACTTGAGGCATTGATGGAACGAGGAGGGGACGCAGCGAAAGGCGCTGATGAGGGGACGCCCAAAGATGGCGTTGTAGCTGCTCGGGGCGTCCACGATCACGAACCTACAGTTCCGCGATACGCCCCCCAACCTTACGTGTAACCCTACTCCTCCTTCTGCCTCCTTCCTCTCGCCGGAGAACCCGAACAGAGGTCCATCCGATGCCAAGACCCTCTTCCCTTCAACCCTCATCTCATCGAAAGCTTTCTTGAAGATGACATTAACCGAGCTCCCGTTATCTACCAGTATCCTAGAAACGGTATAGTTCTCCACTGCCGTCTGGATCACCAGGGCGTCGCAGAATGGGTCTTCATAGTCTGGCATGTCCGCTGAGGAAAAAGTAATCTTTTCTTCCGGTGGGGGAACCTGGGAGGTGGATGCCACCCCCCTCCGGTACATGGTTTGCAGGCTCCCCTTGCGGGTTGCCTCAATCCCCACTCCTCCATGAATCACCCCGATTCCTCCCCGGGTCCCTACGTCCACCCGGTCTTCACACCTGTCCTCCGCTTCGCCCTGCTGTACCTCCACTATCCTCATCGGTGGATCTTGCCTCCCTGCTCCTCTGGCCGCCCTCAACTCTAAGAACTCCGGGCAGGTGGCCGTTGCGTGCCCCTCCTCCTGGTGGAAGTCACAAAAGAGCAACGCCTCCCCGCCCCTTCTCCCGTCTCCCCTTCCTCTTCTTCCTCCTCGAGCTCCTCTGGCTGCTCCCCTCCCTCTTCCTACTTCCATTGCCTCCTGCGGTGGTGGGGGACGATCCCTCGGCTCCTGCCTCCATGCCGGTCGATCGAACCTTCGGGGCTCCCGTAGGTTATCTCTCCCCCGATAGCCTTCTCCTGGACCTTGGGGACGACCCTCCTGGGGCCTCCAACCCAACCGGTTGACTGGCTCCCGGGCCCCCCACCCCTGCTGCTGCCCAAACCTTCGGGGCTCCTCCCTTCTCCTATCTTCTCTCTGCTCCCTCTGCTCTCTTGATTCCTTCTGTCTTCCTGCTGCTGGTTCCTTCCCGTCCTCTTCTGCTAGCTTGGCCAACTTCCTGGCGAACGCTGGGTTTGCTCTCTCGAAATCAATCTCCTTTGCCGCCCTCTCCATGAGCTCCTCAAAGGAGAGGGGGGGCATCCTCTTCAACTCCATGCTAAAAAATCCCGGTCTCAGCCCCAGGGTGAAGGCCAACATCAGCGCGTACCCTGGAACCTCCTGGACCAGAAGGATCTCTTCCTGGAACCGGTCGACATAGTGACCCAACGTCTCATCCGGCCTCTGCCTTACTGCAAACAGACACTCCGCTTCCTTCTTCCGCTTCTTTGAGGTTGAGAATCTCAACAGAAAGCTTCTCCGCAAATCTTCAAAACAGTAGATTGACCTTGCTGGCAACTGGTGGAACCAGTCCCTTGCCTTCTCCTTCAATGTGATGGCGAACAGTCGGCACTTGAAGGCGTCTGTCATCTGCCTTATTGACACGACGTCTTCAAACCACTGTACGTGCTGCACGGGGTCATCCTTCCCTGAGTAGTAGGACATGTCGGGCTCCCGGAACCCCTCCGGCACCGGAGCCGAGATGATGAGCTCGCTAAACGGGCTCTCGCCTCCTGCCTGGCGAGAAGGTACGTCTCGCGTCCTCGGCTGGCTTGCCCGATCCGCGAGACCATGCCCTGGGAAGAGTTCCCGCACCGCCGCCTCCTTCTCGCCTGGCTCTGTTAGCGCCTCCTTGCCCGGGCGCTGGCTCTGGCCCGGGAATAGCTCCCGCGCGGCCACGTCTCTCTCGCCAGCCTCGCCCGGGACCTCCTTTCCTGGGCGCTGCCCTGGGGCGTTCTCGCCTAAGAGCGGAACCTCTTCTATCGGGACCTGAGGGGTGGCCCACTCACCTCTCGCCGAGAAGGCCAAGCTGATCGTTTGCAGAACCTCTCGCCTGAACTCATCCAGCATCCTCCTCGTCGCTTCCTCTCCCCGGGTGGGGGAGCCTCCAGAACCTGACCCTTCACCTTCACCTCCAGCCATGGGACAAAACTTAAGGCTTTCTTGAATCGGCTGCGTTCCACGCTCACCGCACCAGAACTGTTGAAGCCAAATTTGACCTCAACTGAAGTTCGAAGAAAAAAGGGGGTGCAGCCGAAACCTACTTCTCTCAAGTCCCACCCCTTGACTGGATTCTAAGGACCTAAGACTGACCCAAAAGCCTCAGCAGGGAGGTCCCACCTCACACCCGGAAGATCTCTGAGAGCTTCCCCTCCAAAGCCAAAGCTGGGCTAGGAGCTCCTCAGAAAGCACTAGAATTCCGGAGACAATGATCGCTTGCTTTCTAAGGAGCCCCTATGGGTCTATTTATAGCATTTTGCTATCCTGAATTTACTGAAAAGCCCTTAGTTGGTCTGCCAATAGCCAAATCCCGCTGTTTTCCTGAGGGTACTGAAGTAATTTCTCCTGAGGGCAATTAGGACATTCTTCCAAAGGCCCTGGGCCCCACTCGGCGGGAGCTGGTGCCGAGACCTTTCGGCCCAGGGCATGGCGCGAACGTTCTCGCCTGGCTTAGGCGAGAACTCTTTGAGATAGGAGCTTGGTTTGGGCGAGAGTGCTTCCGCGCGGCTCGCGCTTGGCGTTCTCGGCCCACGATTTCTCCCTTATAGCATTCGGCGAGAGCGCTTCCGCCTTCTGTGGGCGAGATCCTCCTTAGGGCGGGACCACTTTGGCTAACCCTCCTGTGACCAGTGTGCCTCTTGGTCTGGCTCAGCGAATATGGGGTTGTACAGTGTTGAAGGCCAACATATTTCAAGACTCCAGACACTCAACATTTCAGCTATTGCTGAAATTATCCATTGCTGGAGTTCAATCTTTGAAGGCCTATCACCCTCAGTAAATCTTTTCTTCCTGAAGATTTCAAGGATTCAGGGGGAGCTTTGACATCAATCCACTTAGCCTTCTCAGTTGTTTGAGAAAGAGAAGACTGCCATCACTCTCTCACCCCCACTCTGTAAAGGGTTTTTCAAACTCCCTTCAAAAGTTTGAACTTGGTTTTTGAGCACCTTGTCAAAAGCTCATTGGTGGCAAGACACCTGATCAAAAAATCTGCTTTGGTTTTTGAGCACCTTATCAAAAGCTCATTGGTGCCCAGGACACCTGATCAACTCATCCTGCAGTGGATTCCTACCTAGGGTGGTAGAAGAGTGGATGTACCCAAGTTTGGGGAACCACTATATTTCCTTGTGTCTTCTGCTTTTGCTTGTTTTCAATTTTTGTTTCTGGCCTTGATTTTTCTGTGCTTAGTTTTTGCTTTTCTTAGTGCTGTGATTAGATTTATTTTTTTTGCTTCCCTGCTCACACATATTACAACAATTGTTGTAAAAGTTTGTAAAAGTTTTTAAAGCACCATATACTCTATTCACCCCCCTCTAGAGTATATCAGATCTAGTTGCACTTTCAAAGATATTGCCCTTTATGTCTCCAAATGCCAAACATGTGCAATGGTGAAGGCGGAATGCCAAAAGCCGGGCGGTTATTTGAAGTCACTGCCGATCCCAGAGTAGAAATTTGATGATATTTCCATGGATTTTGTGCACGGGTTGCCAAGATCGCAGCGAGGAAATGATTCCATTTGGGTGATTGTTGACCGACTAACAAAAGTAGCACATTTTCTCCCGAACAGGTGAGATGATTCAGTTGAATGGTTGGCAAAGTTATATGTTGACCAGATTGTACGGCTTCACGGTGTTCCTCGGAGCATCGTCAGTGATCGAGATGGGCGATTCAAGTGAAATGATTGGCGGCTAGTTCACCTACTGTTGGGCACGAAGTTGACTTTCAGTACGGCCTTTCATCCCCAAACGGATGGCCAAACTGAACGTACCAACAGAACAATGGAGGACATGCTCCGAATGTGCGCCCTTGACTTCGGAAAGAGATGGGAAGATCATCTCTATATGGTAGAGTTTGCATATAATAACAGCTACCATGCGAGCATTGGGATGACACCATATGAAGCTCTATATGGAAGGAAGTGTCGTACTCCCTTGGCTTGGGTAGAAGCGGGCGAAGCTCGGGTTTTTTAACCAAATGAGGTTGATGCAGCAAACTCAACCATCCGGACTATTCGAGAGAGGTTGCTTATTGCTCAAGATCGACAAGCGAAGTACTACAACGCCAAGCACCGGAACGTGGAATTTGCGGTTGGCGATTGGGTCTACTTGAAGATCAAGCCATTCAAAGGTGTCTCCAGGATTCGACGATTGAAAAAGTTGAGTCCAAGATATTTGGGTCCTTTTGAAGTGGTTGAGCGAGTTGGCGAAGCGGCTTATCGGCTAGCTCTGTCGGCAGACTTGGGTGGATTACATGATGTATTTCACATCTCGGTGCTTCGGAAGGCCGTGCAAGATCCAGCTCAAGTGATCGCGGATGATCGTGTGCCGGTGGAGTATGGGCTAACAACGAGAGTTAGACCCATTCAGATCGAAGATCGCGCCGAGAAACAGTTGCGGAACAAGACGGTTGGCATGGTGAAAGTCCGATGGGACAACTGCGGCCGTGAAGAACTTATATGGGAGCGCGAGCAAACCATGCGAGAAGACTTCCCTGAGCTGTTTTTGTAATATGGAGAGAGGATGTTGTAACATAAAATTTTGTATATTGTAACATTTTTCTTGCTGGTTACTGTTGCCTTTCCTGTATCTGAATTTCGAGGATGAAATTTCTTGTAGGAGGGGAGGATTGTAACAGTCCAAATTTCTGGACCAGGAAATTTTTGGGTGACATGGTCTGGGACACGGGCGTGTCCCAGGGCGTGTCGGCGGACACGGCCTGCGACAAGGGCGTATCGCAGGGCGTGTCGAGGTTGTGTCGACGATCGGCCTTGGTGTCGACGATTTTTCGCTCGACGATGTGTCGAGAGGAGACACACGGCCCAGGACACGGGCGTGTCCAAGGCCGTGTCGTGTGACACGGGCGTGTCTGAAGGTGTGTTGGTGACACGGCCCATGACACGGGCGTGTTCCATGGGCGTGTCACTGGTTTGGATAGGTCGGTTGACCACCGCTTGAGGCACACGGCCTGGGACACGGCCGTGTCACAGGCCGTGTCAGGTCAAATTTAGCGTTTCTGGCATTTTTGTGGCCGTCCATTCCTTCAGCTGGGATCCAAGGGCTGAAGCTTCTTCCTCTTTTTCCTAAAGGCCGAAACTGAGAACTTATTCTCATTTTTCCTTAGCCTTTATCTTTCTTCAAGTTAAGAGAGAGGAAGGAGGAAGAAAGGGAAGGGCTGCTGCTGGTGGTGCTGTAGGTTACCGACGAGAAATCCGAAGCCGGCGTTGCGGAGGAAACGCTCTTGCGAGTCTTTCAAGCAAGCTTTGAGGTCATGACACCGAAGTGGTCGTCAAGGGTAACGACTTTTCTTCCTAGCCATGTGAAGGCTTCCTTTTGGCATATCTTGTGATTTCCCCCACCAAGAGGTGGCTGATTTTGGGAGTCTTTAGGTGGATGCTTGAATCCCCTTTGTTAGCATATAGATCCGGAAATGGAGTACGGAATAGGCATGCTGTGTGAAGCCCATCTAGACAGGTTGGTCTGGATTGGTGATGTTGTATACGAACCGAAGAAGACTCCGTGATAACGTGTAGGTTAAGGAGTCTACGGGTTATGCCTGCGAAAAGGAGTAGCAGGAAGTACTGGGGTGGTAGCCCAGGAAAAATAGCCATGTGATGTTTTTGGGTCCAACCCGTGAATGAGGCACATGAAGTATTGGTGTGACCAGGAAAGGCCCTTTGTGATGCTTGATGTCGTAGGGTGTCCACCTGTGAAGCGAGTAACAGGAAGTACTGACATGATAGCTAGGAAAGACCCCTGACATTTGTGTTTGTGCGGTGTCCACCTGTGGAGAGAGTCACAGGAAGCACTGGGAGGCCCAGGAAAGACCCGCTGTTGTGCTAAGAAAATGGGTATAGCGAAATACCCAGGCTTGAATGCCAAGAACAGGATTGGTGAGACCGACCCGCGCCTTTGATATAGCCATGAGTACGCTGTACTTGGAGTAGGCAAGGCGATTTGAGCAACGGGGGGTGGAGGATCCGACCTGCGCTATGTCCGTCCGACGTGAGACCAAAAGGTGCGGTCTGTTGGAGCGCATAGCAAGAGTCTTCGGCCTGCGCGCCATGACACAATGGGGGGCTACGGGCCATCCCGGTGTAGGAAGACTAACTCCGGCTGCACGCCATGGAGAAAATGCTCAAGAGATTTACCGTTGGGTTGTGACACTGATACGGTGGTGGGCAAGAGCTTTGCCAGAACACCAAGAATGTGCCCTGAGTGCACGGACCGTTGGGCCGGGTGGCGAACATTTATGATGGCTTGTGTGCATGAAAGCACATTTTGATGATATATATTGCCATACTTGTGATTTGATATGCCTACAGGGAAGAATACCGCTGCCCCGAGAAAAGGGGTAGGGTCGTTATAACTTGGTGAGCTGAACGCTGACCGTTGCTTTTATTTACCACCATTGGGTGGATTGTCCCTGTACAGGTGCTGGCGAGCCAAGCAGGACACGTAAAGGCTGATGTTCGTGCTGCTGTTGCTGCGACTACTGCTA
This sequence comes from Platanthera guangdongensis, assembly GCA_039583875.1. NCBI lineage: Eukaryota > Viridiplantae > Streptophyta > Magnoliopsida > Asparagales > Orchidaceae > Platanthera > Platanthera guangdongensis. The sequence continues at coordinate 81,912,575 of CM077157.1, forward strand.
GTCCGCGAAGGATATCTGTGATGTTTTGTGTAGTTTCTGTTCATGTGGCCGGCCTGCGCGCCAATTGATTTAGGCCACTGTGTGAAAGCCATGTAAGGCCATAAGGCCAACTCTTTTCACTTGTTGTAAGACATTCCTATATTGTATAAACTATGGAGTTTTATGTTTGGACATTCATGAGGAGTTCAAGTTGTAGTCTAGGCTTCCGCTAGAATGGTTTGTGATAGGGGCGATGCGCTACTCTGGTATCATCCTGTACCTTCACCGCCTGTTTTGTGATATATACTGTGGGGCCCCGGCCGGACCTTCTAGAATATACCATATGAACGGATGGGGTTGTTACATCCTGCAACCAAAACATACTACATCTTTAGTAGGTGTTTTATCATACCTTGGCTTATCATCCTGCTTGGATGATTTTCTTCTGAAGTCCTTTCTTGACATTTTGTAAAATCTCTTGGCAAGGAGACTCATCAATTCTTCATTTACTGTTGAAGCTTCAGTCTCTTCAGCAGCCTTGAATGCCAAGTTGTGCTCCTTTCTTGCTGGTGGAGGAGTCCTTTGTTCAGCTTCTTCTCTAGACTTTATCAGCTGCTCATAGGATTTGAGCTTTCCAAGTAGAGATTCTGTGGAAATCTCATTTAAGCTCCTGGCCTCCTTGATTGGCCAGATCCTTGAATCCCATGAGCTTGGAAAGCATATGAGGACTTTACATTTACCTCAATAAGGGTGATCTCCTTATCCAAGGTCTTTAGCTCATTGATTATTGAGCTCAGTCTATTGTACATGTCAGCAACAGATTATGACTCATCCTTCTTGAAGTACTCATACAGGGATACAAGATTTGATCTTCTGTATTTCCTCTCATCAGTAGAGCCAGCCATCATTTGGTTGAAAGAGTCCCAAATGGCCTTGGCTGAAGTGCATTCAGCCACTTTCTGGAATATGTCATCAGGCATTGTTTGTGCCAGAATGTTCATGGCTTTAGCATCAACAACATTTGCCTTCTTCTAGGCATCAGTCCACTCAGGTGGTGGAACTGCATGAGTGCTGGAGGTTGCTGTAGATGTAGAGGCAGTTGATTGGGGTGGACCTGTCAAAATAGAGTTGTAGATGTCCTCATCCACGGAATTCATATATAGTTTAATTCTTGCCTTCCAGATGACAAACTTATTTAAGTTGCACACTGGAGGTCTGATGCTTGCATAGTCCTCGTTATGTGCCATGCTGTGTATATAATCCTAAGGAAAATAAAGGATCAGATATAACACAAGATCTTTTGGTTCAAGGGTTAACTTGTAAAACCAAAGAAACACTGCTCTGATACCAATTGAAAGTGAGTGTTAGATCTGACATACTCTAGAGGGGGGGGGGGGGTGAATAGAGTATCTTTAAAACTTTAAAGCTTTTTGCTGTTAATTAAAACTTCAGAGTATAACAGCTATTTGATACCAATATTTACTGTAAGTAAAAGTGCAAACTAAGATAACCTAATCTAACTCAGGCACACCAAGACTAAATTAACTAACACAAGTACAACAAACCTAACTAGCACAGGCATAGCAAGAATAAAGAAAAAGATGGCAATCAGACAATACAAGAATTTTTATAGTAGTTCCCCAACCTGGGTACATCCACTCTTCTACCACCCTCGTAGGAATCCACTCAGGTTTTTGATCAGGTGACTGCCACCAATGAGCTTTTGATTAGGTGCTCAAAAACAAATTCCAAGTCTTTTGATCAGGTGACTTGCAACCAAGGAATAACTTTTGAAGGAAGTTAAAGAATCCTTTGTACAGTGAGGGGGTGAGAGAGTGATGGTGTCTTCTCTTTCTCAAATATAACTGAGAAGACTAGTGGATCTTGATGTTAACAAAGGTCCCCCTGCATTATTGAGTTGTTCAAGAAGATTGAGCTTTGGTTCAGGGTGAGTAGGTCTTCAATCTTTTAGCTTTGACCAGAGTAGATCCAGGAACTTCTTGACTGATAAAGGTTTATTGTACTTGAAGAATCCTAGAATGAAGAAGGAAGAAGACTCTTGATTTGTATGAATGTTCTTCTTCTTCAGTATCTTGAATTATTTTTCTGGTCTAGGCTTCTTATTTCTTGACTCTATATCTGTGTTATTGTTCTCTGTATGCTTGTTATCTGCTTGCTGTGTATTTGGAGTGTGCCTCCTATCATCGAGAAGGAGGAAGAACTCCCTTTTTATATTTTCTATGAAATTTTCTTTTGAATTTTTGATTTCCTTCCTTCATTGATTGCTGACGGCCTTGAGAATGTCTGCATTAATTGATTTGCCCAACTGTCCCATTGAAAAACGGTAAGTAATAATCCTGATGAAATCCATAATCAATGCTGCTTTTAATGGTAATATTCAGAGAATATTAAGCATTGATTATTCAGAAATTACTGCAATAAAATAAGGACAGAAGGAGGGAAAAGTTCAAGTCTGGATCTGCACAGAAATCGTTGAGAAAAGAACAGAATTCGTCGACCTGGGTCCAGAGTTCGTCGAGCTGAGAAGTCATGTTCGTCGACCAGATAATTATTGTTCGTCGACCTGAGATACAAGATCGTCGAACTAAAAGCTGCTGACTACTACTTGATAAAACTTATCAATACTGTAGTCTAAGTTCGTTGAGCTGAGAACATGAATTCGTCGACTAGAGTTTAGTGAAATGATTCTGGACTTAGAATGTTGAAGTAGAGCATCCAAAAATCGTCGACTTGAGAATCAAGTTCGTTGAGCTCAGCTCAGAGAATTGTCTCTGAGTTCGTCGAGCTTAGCACGACTTTCGTCGAGCTGAGATCGACAAACATTGAACTCATTTCCTGAGTCTTTGAAATTTCTCTAAATCTTGAGTCTTTTGCAGTCTGCTGATGACTGGTTGAAGTAATGTTGACTTGAAGGACATGGCCTAAACTCTAGGATACAAACATGACCCTGGCTATACATGTTGGGTCAGACATCCTAGTTTAGTGAGCCTAGCCCAAATCCAACTAGGGATCCAACAGAGTACTTTGTAAAATGTGCCTCGTACATCAACTCCTCCCGTAAAGTTCCAACTTTGGGTATGCGCAATCGACCGTCTTTCCGCAAAAGACCGTCGTCTATAGAGAACTGGGAATTTGACCCATCCTTCATCTCTTCCATGCATCACTTCATGCTTTCGTCTAACTCTAAAGCTTGACAAATTCTGTCCGCAAGGTCGTATTGCACCTCCATCCGGTTCAAGCATACCTCTTCACTCATTCCATTATTAACACAAGATATATCTAAACTTTCTAACTCATGAATCCGATGCTCATCATGCATCTGTAACCAGTTTTCTCGTGTTGGAGTTTTAGGACTCAACACATCAGCAACGACATTTCCCTTTCCGGGAGTATAGTGAATCTCGAAAGTGTAGTCCCTAAGGAACTTCATCCACCTCCGTTGTCACATATTAAGATCTTTCTGATCTATGAAATATTTTATGCTCTGATGGTCCGTAAAGATGTCAGTCTTTACAACATATAAATAGTGTCGCCACAATTTAAGAGTAAATATCACGGCTACAAATTCAAGATCATGCACCGGATAATTCCTCTCATGCACTTTAAGTTAGCGAGAGCCATAAGCATTCACATGCCCGAATTGCAAAAGAACGTAGCCTAAGCCTCTCCCAAATGCATCACTATAAATGTCAAAGCCTTCTGAACCATATGGTGAACATAATATTATTGTCGTGGTCAGCCGACTCTTTAACTCATCAAAAGCCTTCTCGCACTTCGGCGTCCATACAAACTTTTGATTCTTTCTTGTCAATGTCGTGAGAGGTAAAGCAATCTTTGAAAATCCCTCTACAAAGCGCCTGTAATAACCGACAAGTCCTAGAAAACTCCCGACTTCTGCTACTGAAGAAATTATAGGCCACTCTCGTATCGCAGCAACCTTTATCGGGTCTACAACAATCCCCTCTCCACTTACGACATGACCAAGAAAAGCCACTGAAGATAACCAAAACTTGCACTTTGAGAACTTGGTATAGAGGCGATTCCTTCTTAGCGTGTGCAAAACCATTTTCAAATGTTTCGCATACTCTTCCTCAGATTGAGAGTATACCAATATGTCGTAGATGAAGACGATCACAAACAGGTCTAAATACTCCCTAAAGGTTCTATGCATGGGATCCATAAAGACAGATGGCACATTCATGAGTCCAAAAGGCATGACTGTAAACTCATAATGCCCATAGCTTGTTCCAAACGTTGTCTTTGGGATATCACTCTCCCTGATCCTCAACTGCCAATAGCCGGACTTTAAATCCAACTTCGAATAAATAGTTGATCCAAAAAATTGATCAAATAAATCATCGTTTCGAGGAATCAGATATTTGTTCTTTTCTCTAAGCTTGTTTAGCTCACGATAATTTATGCATAGATGCAAGCCCCCGTCCTTCTTTTTCACAAATAGCACCGGTGCACTCCACGGTGACATGCTCGGACGAATAAAGCCTTGCTCTAGCAACTCTTGCAACTGAACTTTTAATTCTGCCAACTCCTTTGGCGCCACACGGTATGGTGAACGGGACACAAGTTTCGCACCTAGCACCAACTTAATAGAGAAGTTGATCTCACGCTGGGGTGGAAGCCCAGGTAGATCCTTTGGAAAGACATCTGCAAACTCTGATATTACAGGAACATCTCCAATACTGGGCTTTGGCTCAACAGCCTTTAATAACGCGAAGAACATTTCCTCGCCCTTCTAAACCTCTTTGACTACTTGAATGTCAGATATCAACATCTTGCCCACTCCTCGCATACCCGCGAATTTCGTCTCACGTTCAGTATTTTTCCCCAGTAAGACTTCCTTAGAATTACAATCGATGTTGGCACGCTGCTTCGAGAGCCAGTCCATACCAAATATAACATCGAACTCTGAAACGGTAGCACAGACGCTTCCAAACTAAAGTCTTGACTTCCTATCCACACCTCCACCAAACAAGACCTATCTGCATGTATCAAGCATCCATTAGGTAGCAACATCGATATAGTATTATTCGCTCCATGAGTAGGCACTCCGATTTGAAATACAAAGGCCTCATATAGGAAAGAATGTGTAGCACCTGTATCAAATAGTGCTCTCGCCTGACAGTCCCGAATAAGGACAAAGCCTAACATAAACAAATCATAAACAAGCAACATACATGGTATTAAGTATGGAACATAGTAAAAACTGAATTATAACTCATACCTGTAATCACGTCGCTTTGTTTTATGGCCTCATGCTGGGCAAGATTAAATATTCGAGGCTGCACGTGGGATGCAGAGGATTCCACCACTGTCTTTTCCTTTTCTGCTTAAGACGCACCCGTCTTCTTTTCCGCTTTTGGAGGGCCACTCCAACAATCCTTAGCTATATGACCCACCTTACCACATGTATAACATGTGCGAGGGCCTCTCTCTGTAGTTGCTCCTTAAGTAAACGCAGAAGGGGCCGGTGTAGAAGGTTTTAGCATCTTGTTCCACCGTTTGTTCCCAGATTTTGAAGAACTCGGTGTCTTAAATTCTGGCTTCTTCCCTGCCAAGTCATTCTTACGCTGCACACGCTTCATATAAAGTTCAAGGGAATGGGATGTATTAAACAATATAATAAAACCTTGAGTCATTGTTCCTGAGAGAAGCAATCGCAATTCATCCCTCAACCCTTCATAGAACCTGTTTGTTTTTCGTTCCTCATCTACAAACATAAAGCCTGCATATCTTCCCAATCTCGTAAACTCGTGCAAGTAGTCATCCACCGACCTCTTGCCTTGAGTTAGCCTTTGAAATTGATTTTCCACCGCTATCCGCTGTACCGATGGAACATATCTTGCTAGAAAACATCTTGAGAATTCATCCACTGAGATCTCGCTCAACGGTCGACCAGCCAACTGGTGCAGCACCAACTCATCACACCACAGTCTTGCCTCACCATCCAACAAGAAGGCAGTCACAATGACTTTTTGCCACTCTTTTCTTTTAGTTGTCGTCAGGACCCTCTTTATTATTGAGAGCCAATATTCAGCTTGTATAGGGGTTCCAGTACCCATAAACACAGGGGGATTGAAACTCATCACGTGTTTCATTTGCTTCTCCACTACTCTCCTTGCAGCCACTGTATCAGCAGCCACTTGTCTCACCGCCACACCCTCCACTACGCCAAACGGTTCCTGAGCTGGAGGTTGTCCCTGATGGTTGCACATTCATCATTGCAAACACGGTTTTCGCAACCAACCGTATAGTTTACGCCGAAGGAGGATGTGTAGGTGCCTCATTAGGTGCACTACTCTCCACCGAGTGTTGGGGTTCTTGCTGCCCCGCACCACTTCGAGTCGCCTACAATGTGAAACACACAATTAAGCAACATCGAATATTGCCAAAAGCAATCATAGGAACATATCAGTTCCGTAAACATGTGTACTTTCATTCTTAAGTGGACATTTATGGGTTAAATGCATGTTATCACAATAGCGCACATACAGGTGCTCCCCACCCCTTAAAAGAATTCGACCACGAATTCAAAGAAGGAAGACCGAGAACAAAATCTGATACCAATTGTGTAATGCCCCCATTCGTCGTATAACATATAACAGAACGTCCGGTCGGGGCCCGACGCCATACACTACGAACAGGTAAGGAGGTTACTAGTTGAATTCCAAATCCATGTTCATTATGAACATACCCTAACTCAGAGCATTCTAGTGGAAACATTAATATATATGAACCCAAATAAAACAGGAATGTCCACTATACCATAGGAATGATAAATACATAACAACATGTAACACATGTTTTGGCCATAGCCTTATTACAACTATTTTAATTAACATTAAGTGGCTTCATACTTCGACACGCAGGACAGCCACACATGAAAACAATAATTGTTTGCTTTTGGGCCTTCAAGGGCCAGCCAATCACACCACATGAACTTCAGTCCGCTATTTTCCTCTTAACTCTCCAGCACCTGCACAAAAGGGCCCACCAGAACGTGGAAAATAAAGCATCTGTCAACATTTTGCTGACCCGTTTATAACGATCTCACCCCTTACTCGGGGCGACATTTCTCCATCCCTGCAAATAAGACATCATACATATATAGCGTGGCATTTATAATGTGCACTTTGAGCACCATTCACCACAGACGTAGGCCCAACGACCACACGCCTCGTACACTCATGGCACCTTTCCAATGTACACGACTCCCCGTGTATCACCACTGTTCAGAGGTTCAAGACTTAAGGGTTAACTTTGTCATTCAGAGGTCCTTAACTTGACGATAATGTCGTTCAAAGGTAATTAACTTAACGACTGACTTACTCGTTCAGAGGTACTTAATTTGACAAGTGATAGCCCATTCAGAGGTATTTAACTTAACGACCATGTCATTCAGAGTTACTTAACATGATGGCACAATAAAGTTGTACACATCTTAACATACACTTTTTCTCAAACTTTGACCTCCAGGTCTCATAGAGACATGCCAAACATTGACCCCCAGGTCTCAAGAGACAGGTCAAACAACAATTTTCAAGATTGTTCAATCATATGGGCAATTTCCTGGAATTGCTTCCAGTACTACAATGCATTAACCTGCACACCCACTTGCACATGTCCCACATGTACATCTACACATATTCACGGAGTCTTCTCCGACACATAAAGCATAAAACATCACCAATCCAGACCAACCTGTCCAGATGGGCTTCACACAGTATGCCTATTCCATACTCTCTGGATCTAAATGCAGAAATATATGGGGATTTACCCTTTTTAAATCCACCCTGTTTCACCTTTTTGTGAGGGGATTCATGCAAGTATGCAAATTTAGGACTTCACTTGTCCCAGAGAAACTCTTTATCCTTGTAGTTCTCGTTAGACCCATGTCGCTTTAGTTCTACGCGGTTGGAAGTAAACACTAAGCTTTCCTCTCCACGAACTTAGCCTCAGCCTTTGAATCCGATTACTGGATCCAATCCAGCAAGCTTTTCAACAAAACCTAGCTTCAGCCAGAAGTTCTGATCCAGAACTGGAAAGCAAGGAAGAGAGAAAGAGAGAAGGAAAATAATCATTCCTCTCGCCTATCCTTCCGCATAAGAGGTCACGATATACACCCGAACCACACGTGTCCACCCACAAATTTCCACCCATTGGCCGCTTACCTAAAATCTGACACGAGTTACCACTCGACCAACTATTAATCTTTTGAACAAACCAATCGTCAAACAATACACACAGCGCCGCTCAGCACTAGATTGACGATTTTCGTCGAGCTCCGCTCGACGATTCCTGTCAAGCTGCCTTTACGGATCCTACGACAATTCGTCTATCTCAAAGGCTTTCAGTTCTACTTTCGTCGAACTCAGATTAGTTATTTTCGTCGAACGCAGGTAACAATTGCCGATCTCCCTGCATTTTGTCGAACTCACCTCAGCTAATTTCAGGCTGTCAGAAATAGGGTGTTACACGAGATAAAGGCAAGGCCCTGTCGGGCCAACCTGCTAGGGATCTCACCCCCACGACTGCAAGTAGAGGTGCCGCCAACCGTGAAGCCAGTGTCGAGAGGGCACCACAACTTTGGCTATGGCGAGAAGAGCCTGGACGAGCTCGACATTCCCCTCCTCCAATAGGAAAGGAGGTGAATAGGGCTATCATCTCCACCAAATTGCCGAGCTGGTTGGAGCAGGAGACCATCAGCGGAGAGGCCTACAACTTCTCCATCAGCCTCTACTCGCGGGAAGATGCCTCCATCTATGATGAGGAGGCCACGCGGGTGTTGATCCACGAGAGTGCGCGAGCCCAGCTCCGCAGCCTGGTGCTGGCCCACATGGTCGGCCGACGATGCATCCAGATGGAGTAGAATTCCCCCTCGCTCAAGAGGCTGTTGGACGAGAAGGAGGAGGCTCGCCGTCTCGCTCAGGAGGAAGTAGAGCGATAGAGATAGAGGGCAGATGCAGCCGATGCCTCTGTCACCATCTTGGAGAAAGAAAAGGAGGCGCTACTGGAGCGGGTGCGAGGGCTGGAGACAGCGGCGGCTGCCCTTCCACCCTCTAGCAGCGGTTGCCAGCTCGCGCACTATACTGAGCATGAGCTGGAGGAGATGATGCAGAAGAATGCTGCCTGCCCGACGAAGTACACGCTCCAAACAATACGAAGGGCAGACCTCATCAATAGTGAATGCGCGGGCTGATAAGTTGTAAATATACGCATTTTTACGCACGTTATTTATGTTGTTTGACTTTATTTTCGTTATTTTTAGTTATTTTTTTTTAATAAAATGCTTCTTTTTCGTAAATATTTTCTAACTTAGCTTTATTTTGATTTTCATAAATTTTCAGGAAAAAGTCAAAAAAATTCCAGAGTACACGCTCGTGTACTTCTCGGTCACGCCCATGACCTGGGCGTGTGAATTTATTCAATAAAACGTTGCCGCCAGCTCGACGATCGATGTTCGTCGAACTGCCCGACACGCCCGTGTTCATCCCGTTACACGCCCGTGTCATACCCTCGACGTTCGTCGATCTCAACTCGATGATCTACGTTCGACGATTTCTGAACACGCCCGACACGCCTGTGTCAAATCCGGTTCATCGAGATCAACTCGACTCCAGCCACAACCACTCGATTCCAGCCGCCACTCAACTCCAACCACTCAACGCCGACCACTCGATGCTAGCCTCCACTCAATGCCATCGCCACTCAACGCCATCGCCGAACCCCGCTAAATGCCCGTGTCAATATTTTACATGCCCGTGACTTCCATGTGTCTGAGACAAGACAATGCCGATGATGAATTGACACGAGGCCTTCCCTAAATAAACCTCCCCGACACGCCTCCCCTACATGTCGTGACAGCAGAGTCATGCCCGTGACTTCCACGTGTACAGCCACAAAAGTCAACAAAGCAACAAATGTTGAGTATTAACTAAGCAATAGTAGCTACACGCTCCCCCACTTACACGCCCGTGACCGGGAAGAACTTTGAAGTCGTCTTCCTGCGCAGGAATCTGGACAACCTCGCCCCCGTCAAGCCTGAGGGAGGTAAGCTGCTCGCGCTTCTACTTTTTACTCCACTATATTTTTTTGCTTTAACTCTCCTATCCTGCAGGTGAGCGGGACATCCCTTTGCACCCTCCTTATGAGAGTGCGCGACTCACTTCTAGTGAGATCGCTCGCGCTGAGGCCGCTGCCACCGCGCGCTGCGAGACCCCGACATCCGCTCTCCCGAAGCGGCCCAGCTGCGGATCACTTCCTCTGCCGCCTCCACCCAAAAAATGGAAGGCCGCGGGCGGTGCGTCTCCCGCAGCTCGGGATAAAGGAAAGGCACCGACGGGCCAAACTGCTAGGGATCTTGCCCCCACGGCCGTCTCGGCTGGCAGCTCTCCCGGCGAGGCAGCCGACACATCCAGGTCGCAAGAAGAGGTGCTTCCAGCCGTGAAGCCAGTGCCGAGAGGGCACCGTAACTTTGTCTATGACGAGAAGAGCCTGGACGAGTTCGACATTCCACTCCTCCAATGGGACAAGGAGGCGAACATGGCCATCATCTCCACCCTGTTGTCGAGCTGGTTGGAGAAGGATACAATCAGTGGGGAGGCCTACAACTTCACCTTCGGCCTCTACTCACGGGAAGATGCAGCCATAAATGACGAGGAGGCCATGCAAGTGTTGATCCACGAGAGCGCGTGAGCCCAGCTTCCTAGCCTAGAGCTGGCCCATATGGTCGGCCGATGATGCATCCAGATGGAGAAGAACGCCCTCTCGCTCAAGAGGCTGGTGGACGAGGAGGAGCCCCGCCGTCTTGGTCAGGAGGAAGAAGAGAGACAGAGATAGAGGGCAGACACAGCCGATGCCGCCGTCTCCATCTTGGAGAAAGAAAAGGAGGCGCTACTGGAGCGGGTGCGAGGGCTAGAGACCGCGGCGGCTGCCCCGCCTCCCTCTTGCAGTGGTTGCCAGCTCGCGCACTATACCAAACACGAGCTGGATGAGATGATGCAGAAGAACGCTGCCTACGCGGCGAAGTACACGCTCCAAACGCTACGACGGGCAGACCTCATTAATATTGAAGGCGCGGGCTGATAAGTTATAAATATACGTATTTTTACGCACATTATTTAAGTCATTTTATTTTATTTTCTTTATTTTTAGTTATTTTTCTTTAATAAAATGCTTTTTTTTGTAATTTTTTTCTAACTTAGCTTAATTTTGATTTTCATAAATTTTCAGGAAAAAGTCTAGAAAAATTCCAAAGTACACGCCCGTGTACTTATCTGTCACGCCAGTGACCTGGGTGTGTGACTTTGATTCAATCAGAAGTTGCCGCCAGCTCGACGATCAGAGTTCGCCATTCGTCGAACTGCTCGACACGCCCGTGTTCATCCCGTGACAAGCCCATGCCACGCCCTCGACGATCATCGATCTCAACTCGATGATCTACGTTCGACGATTTCTGAACACGCCCGTGACACGCCCAAAACGCCCGTGTCAAATCCGGTTCATCAAGCTCAACTCGATGCCAGCCACAACCACTCGAAGTCAGCCGCCACTCAACGCCACTTTTACGAAGTTATAAGAATGGATTTTAATCTTTTTAATTTTTCGAGCACTTTAATTTTTTTATGCACTTTAATTTTTAGATAGCTTTGTTTTTCTCCTTTTTTATTTTATGTATGTGTGCGTGAGTGTATAAGTTACGTTTTATTCAAGTAGAGTGTGCGTGTTTTTATTTCTATAGAGTGTGTGCGTTTCATTTATGTAGAGTGTGTGCGTGTGTGCATCTATTTTCTCCTACTCATTTGAGTAGGACTCACTTTAATTTCCCGCCTACTCGTTTGAGTAGGACTCGCAATTTCCAGCCTACACGTTTGAGTAGGACTTGTCATTTTATTGCATTCATTTCCCGCATACTCGTTTGAGTAGGACTCGTCATTTCCCGCATGCTCGTTTGAGAAGGACTTGCAATTAATTTTACTGCTTTCATTTCCCGCCTACTCGTTTGAGTAGCACTCGCAATTTTACTGCTTTCATTTATCACTTTCCTTTACTGCATTCATTTATTACTTTCATTTTCTCCTTTCATTTCTCGCCTACTCGTTTGAGTAGAACTTGCACTATCAATTATGCAAATTTATTTTCGTAAGCTGTCCCCATTCCGATGAGTGGCTAAATGCTCTTAGCATTCAGTATCGAAGAGCATTAGGACAGATAAAATCGATTTAAATAATTAAAGGTCCTTGTTTTCTTGTTAATTAAAATTACTTATGGTTAGCCCCGAGTTTACGATGCGTAGAACCACATATCGATGTGTGGGCTCTATTTCCGTAGTCCATATGCTAGCTAGCCGATAGGCCGTGTATATGGACCGATCACCCCTGGGTAAAGGGAGTTCCGCACTAACCCTCAAGAGAGGAGGTGCGAAATTCTACCGGATTGGGTTCCCTACCCAATAGCAGGGTTCTTAGCGTAATGCGTGCATTAAGAGAAATCCTTCGTCGAACGAGAGCCTGGTTGAATAGTCTTAATGTTCAGGGGAGCAATAGTCCTAGAGATAGGTGAACTCATATTTGTGGAACCTCCACGACCAATTCTCCGCCTTAATTTATTTGAAATTTAGAATCTCTATTTATTAAAAGTCATTTTAGTTCAAATTCAATTTGATACCGATGCACTATTTCTTCATCGGCTCCTTTTTTAATATTTAATTTCTGTTTTTATATATATAAATAATAACCCGGCAAGTTATAATCAGAAAAATAATTGTTCCCTCCAGGGAAGAGTAAAAATAATCAACCCGTCCCCGAGAACAATACGACCCCGATATTCCTCACCCGAATATCCTATACTACACACAATAAGTGCACTTGCCTCCTTTCGTTAAAACTCAGTTTCAACTTTTTATAGATAATAAATCCGCGCGCTCCCTCTTCCTAAATAAACCATCCTCTTTCTAAAATAAACCGCCCGGGGCGCCGCGTGTTTTAAACCATTAATTTTTGGAGTTTTAACAATCAAATTTTGGCGCCGTTGCCGGGGACTTGGTAAATCAATCAAGTTTTTGGCGCCGTTGCCAAAGAATTTTCGTGTTGTTATTTGGAACTCTGGAAAACTATTATTTTACCTATTTTTAAATATTAAAAAAGGCCAACAAAAATTAATAATAATAATAATAATAATAATACTTAAAAAAACAAACAAAAACTAAAAAAAATTAAATAATACTTATATTATTATTATCTATAAAAACAATAAAATGAAATGATGTCGCTTTCTAAAAAAATTTAAAAATAATAAAAAAATATTAAAAACTAAAGAATCTAACAACTAAAATACTAAAAATCTAAAAAAAAATATAAAAAAACTTAAAACACAAAAACTAAAAATCCAAAAAAACAAAAAATGTAAAAACCGAAAAATAAAATAAAAAAAACTACAAAACCTAAAAACAATAAAAAAACAAAAACACTAAAAAAACCACTAAAACCACCAAAATTTTTTTGTATATATATATTTTATTTTAACTTTTTCAAAAAAAACCAAAAATATTTTAAAACTTCTATATTTATTTTCTCACTTCGGCACACCTCACCTTATTTTAGGCGCTAGGGGAACGCATTTCTATTGTACTAATTTAGCTAAAATGTTAGCTACTTCCGAGTCACCCACACTTGCCGCCCCTACCACCCGAAATCTTATGGACAAGTCGAGTAAGTAAATCTATAAATGAGGCGCATGCTACAAATAAAAACCTCGCGGCACCAAATAAATTCCATATATCAGAATTATTTTTTTCTTCTAAATAATGCAGGGTTCCAAATGGGCCTCCCCGACCTCATCTCAGGGAAGTTTCTACCCTCCCTCTTTATTTTTTGTACATACTGTATTTTATCTATTTTTGTTCCTCATGCTTATCTTGCAACATTGGGGATAATGTTGGAACTAAGTGTGGGGGTGTTTTCGTTCCTCGCATTTTTCTTTCTGCACCCAATCAAAAATAACAAAAAAAATACAAAAAGTAAAAACTTCTAAATTTTTTGCTTGTTTTTTTAATCAAAATCTCAAAAAAATTCATAAAACACAAAAAATTTCAAAAAAAATTATAGAACAAAAATTCAAAAAAAATTATTTTTTACTTTGTAAATCTTTTTTTGTAAAAAGTTTTCTCTTTCCCCCTCTCTTCTTTGTAAATAACACATCTTTCTCTACCTTTCTTGTAAATAATTTGATAAAAACTAAAAAAAATGAAAAAAATTTTGAAAATCAGCACGGCTACCAGCTACAGCTCTGAAACTAGCTGTATTATTTAGAAAAAAATATGTTTTGTTTATTTTGAGAAAAATAAATCGACTGTTTCATTCTTAAACCTTTTTCGCTCACCAAAAATTTAGTTGCGAGTTAATTTATAAGCGAATTTTATTAATTTTTTGTTTACCATTCATTTATTAATTGTAGATCGATAGATTCAGATATCTGAGGTTAAGTTTTAAAGAATTTCGTATGCCTTTTTTTATTTTAGATAAGAGACTTGTTTTCAGCATTACTTCTAACTTATCTAAATAGTTATACATTTATTTTATTAGAAAATAACAACCTTAGATTTTAATTATGTTTACTCCAGGCTTTTTTTTTGAAATATAGGAACATTCAATTTATAAAGACTGCTCTTATTTTTTATTATTACATATAGTTTTCTTTCCGAAAAAAACCATATCTCCCCACTTTTTTTCATGTCTTACTTGACATGATTTTGATCCTTAAAAGATCCTATGTCAATGAGAATAAGATTTCATTCCGTAAACATAAGTATCTAATATTTTAAAAGATTATATGTTACTGGGTAAGAGGATAAAATTCATTACTCCTATACATATACATTGAGTTATTATGAAGTTGTTAAAAAAATATTATATGTTACGGAAAATAAGATTTCGTTTTCCTAAACATCCACATTCAAACCAAAAGATTCATTAGAGGTTTGAGCGAAAAAAATATACCTCATCTCTAAGACAAAACCATCTTCATAAACCACAACATCCCCCTCCTCCATATTCAAATGATTCTAGATTTAATTTTAAACTTTTTTGAGAGAATTATTTTTAAATTGTATTATTTTCTTTAATTCTTATACGCTAAAGTTTCCATAATTCCAATCTATTTTTGTTAACCTAACAAATACAATTTTTTCTTTCTATTTGATTATATCGAGAAGTTTTTAGCTGAAACTCTTTCTTTATTTAAATTTTTGTCATAATTTTGGACTTGATTCTTATACCCCGGATAATTATTTTGATCTTTCTTTCAATTGATTCAACCGGTAGCTAAACTTAAGATTTCTTTAATTCCTTATAAGTATATCTCCAACTTTTGCTCTGGAATAATAAAAAGTTAAGTATGATGGTATTTGATAAGTTGTAAATATAAATATTTTTACGCACGTTATTTAAATGGTTCACTTTATTTTCTTTATTTCTAGTTATTTTTCTTTAATAAAATGCTTCCTTTTTGTAAATATTTTCTAACTTAGCTTTATTTTGATTTTCATAAATTTTCAGAAAAAAGTCAAAAAAATTCCAAAGTACATGCCCGTGTACTTCTCGGTCATGCTCCTGACCTGGGCATGTGACTTTGATTCCATCAAAAGTTGTCGCCAGCTCGACGATCGGCGTTCGACGTTTGTCGAACTGCTCGACACGCCCGTGATCATCCCGTGACATGCCAGTGTCACGCCCTCGACATTTGTCGATCTCAACCCAACGATCTGCATTCGACGATTTCAGAACACGCCCGTGACACGCCCGACACGCCCGTGTCAAATCGGGTTCTTCGAGCTCAACTCGATGCTAACCACAACCACTTGATGTCAGCCGCCACTCAACACCAACCACTCATCGCCAACCACTCGACGCCAGCCGCCACTCAATGCCATCGCTACTCAATGCCATCGTAGAACTCCCCTACACGCCCGTGTCAATATTCGACATGTCTGTGACTTCCACGTGTCGCAGAAAAGACAACGCCGACGACGAATTGAAACGATGCCTTCCCTAGATAAACAACCCCGACACTCCTCCCCTACACGCCCGTGACAGCAGAGTCACGCCCATGACTTCTACGTGTACAACCCCAAAAGTCAACAAAGCAATAAATGCTTAGCATCAACTCAGGAACAGTAGCTACACGCCCCCTTACACGCTCGTGACCTAGGGCGTGTAACCCGAAAATTTTGCCTATAAATAGAAACTTTCTGTAAGGTCTAAGAGTTCTTTTTTTGACCATTTTGCTTAGTGAGAGGCTGCTTAGATGCTTTCAAGCTATGCAAGGAAAATTTCACCCCCTCTCTTTAGCTTTTGTTTAAGTTTCTTTGTAACTCGTTTTTATCTTAATAAAATATGTGTTTTTCTTCTCTTTATATGGTTTTGGAATGGATCTAAGCACCACTCCTTAAGCAATCTTATTTTTATTTGTTTTATTTTTGTTTTTCTCTTTCTATGGGTGTGTGTGTGTATGAGTGTAGATTTCTGCTTTTATGTTTTAGTTCTTTTTTACTTAGCTTTATTTAGATTTAGCATTTTATAGCTTTTTAGTCATTCTTATAAATCCATCGAAGTATTTTCAAAGTGGATTTTATTTTTCTTTAACTTAAACTTTCTCGTTTAGTTTGTAAATTTTTTTGATCTTTTTTACTTTATTTCCACTTTTTACGCACTTTTACGAAATTATAAGAATGGATTTATAATCATTTTAATTTTTTGAGCACTTTAATTTTTCCTTTTATTTGAAAATCGTTTTGCTCTTTTAATTTTTATTCTCTCTTTTTATGCACTTCTGTCATATTCTAGGAGTATATTTGTAATAGTTTTAATTTTTATATAGCTTTTTTTTTCTCCTTTTTTATTTTATGTATGTGTGCGTGAGTGTATGAGTTAGGTTTTATTCAAGTAGAGTGTGTGTGTTTTTATTTCTATAGAGTGTGTGCGTTTCATTTATGCAGAGTGTGTGCGTGTGTGCATCTATTTTCTCCTACTCGTTTGACTAGGACTAGCTTTAATTTCCCGCCTACTCGTTTGAGTAGGAATCGTAATTTTTCGCCTACTCGTTTGAGTAGGACTTGTCATTTTATTTCTTTCATTTCCCCCCCTACTCGTTTGAGTAGGACTTGATTTCCCTCCTACTCGTTTGAGTCGGACTTGTAATTTTAATGCTTTCATTTCGCTCCTACTCGTTTGAGTAGGACTCACAATTTTACTGCTTTCATTTATCGCTTTCCTTTACTGCTTTCATTTACTTCTTTCATTTTCTGCATTCATTTTCCACCAACTCATTTGAGTAGGACTTGAACTATCAATTATGCAAATTTATTTTCATAAGCCATCCCCATTTCGATGAGTGGCTAACCGCTCTTAGCCCTCAGTATCGAAGAGCATTGGTGTTGGGTACACTGTTAATATGTACCAGATTTGGAGAAGGCTCATCTTAATCAAAGATATACATAAATTTGTATTTGATGTATGTTTGAGTTTCATTGTGCAGGTTTAAGAATTGGAAGAAAATTTTCTAAGTACAAGTGTCGACACTTGTGAAGAATTATGTCGACACTTGTGAAGAATTATTTCGACACTTGTGAGGAATTATGCTGACACCCCGACATTATGTCGACACCAAAAGAAGAAGCTGTGTCGACACCCAGACTTGTGTCGACACTTGTGAAGACTTGTGTCGACACCTAAAGAAGAAGCTGAGTCGACACTCAGACTTATGTCAACACCTGAGCCAGGAGTTATGTCGACACTTGTGAAGAATTATGTTGACACTTGTGAAGAATTGTGTAGACACCTAAAGAAGAAGCTGAGTCGACACTCAGACTTGTGTCGACACCTGAGCAAGGAGTTATGTCGACACTGAAAGCAGAAGCTGTGTTGACACCCAGGAGTTATGTCAACATTGGAAGCAGAATTGTGTCGACACATAGGACTTGTGTCGACATATTTAACAGATGCTGTGTCGAGTACCAGAAGAATGACTATGTCGACACATGGAGTGTTGTGTCGACATCATCAAGACTTGTGTCGTCACTTAGTACATTTGTGTCGACACATGTGAAGCAATTTGCTGAGTGGTTCATGCTGAGTTGGAAAGTCTTTGAAGAATCAGCTATCATAACCAACCGGTTTGACACCTTTGTCAGAACTGTCAGAAGACTGTTACAAACCGGATCAGCCGGTAATCAGGAGGAAACTCTATATAAAGGACTGGTTCGATACAACTGTGGGCAAGGAAAAGAGAACACACACAACACTAAGAAGTGAATCCTTCAGAGAGAGTTTTCTACAACAAGAAAAGGGGAAACCCTTACGAAGGAAGATCCAGATCAGTCTGCAAGGAAGATTCAGATCTCATTCTGAATTCAAGGAGGAAGCTATCTGAAGATCAACTTCTACATCAAGTGAAGATCAACCTTATTTTATTCTATCAAGAAGCTTTGAAACGGCTAAGTCGGGTTGGATCTGAAGATCAGTTTATTCAAGAACTGATCAAGAAGCTCACACCAGTGAAGAGATCTATGTGGTGAAATTTCTATATCTCTTAATCAAACAATTTCTGGTAGGATCTGTTGTTAGATCTGAGTTGTAAGCTTGTAATTATAAAGGCTGAGGTAGGGCTTTTTCCTGAGTTGTAGGAGTGGGGTTTCACTCTAAGTTGTAAGCCTAGTGGCATAGGCTGAGGTAGGGCTGAGGCCTAAGGTAGGGTTCTTGGGGAAGAATCTGAGGTAGGACTTGTATAAGTCTGAGCTATAGGAACAAATCTGGTTCTGAGTTATAAGATCTGTGGATCTGAGTAAGTGGAAGGAAGTTGGGCCGAATCCAGTTCACTACTGGATAAGCGAAGGGGGAAAGTGGATGTACCCATACCTTGGGGAACCACTATAAATCTGATGTATGCTGTGCTGTGTTCATTGTTCTGTGGTTTACATTGTTTCTGTGCTGAGATAGATTTTGCTATTTGCCTAAAATTTTGAAGGAAAAATTAGAACCTATTCACCCCCCTCTAGGTGTCTAGGCTCTTGAAATCAAGTCTTTCAAGTGGTATTAGAGCCAGGTTACTCAAAGATTGACCTAACAGTCTGAGTGGATCTCCAAGGCAAATAACTTATTTCAAGAATGGGTTCAATAGAGAATCAGAAGGAATTTGGATCTATAAAACTGCCTATTTGCAGGAAAGAATGCTTTAACATATGGAAGGAAAGGGTCAGGTTGTTTATGGAAGCATCTGATCCAAGAATCTACATCACAGTACAAGAGGGTCCCTTCATTACAATGAAGGTATCAGCTCTGGATGCAAATGTTAAAATCCCTAAGCGCTATTCTAAAATGACTAAGGATGAGATCATCCTGGCAACACTAGAAAAAAGAGCACAAAACATTATAGTAAGTGATATAGATGATGCCACATTTCAGAATCTGGTGCACTGTAAAACCTCTAAAGAAATGTAGGACACCCTGATTGTCTACATAGAGGGAACAGAAGAAGTCAGAGAGGATAGGAAATATATGCTGAATCAAGAATATGAGAGCTTTAGACAAGCCAAGACTGACAACATAGCTGAATGTCACAAGAAGTTCTTCAGGATTGTCAATGAGCTGATGACCTATGGAACAGTCTTCAGCATATATGGACTAAATGACAAGTTTCTCAGGTCACTAACAAAGGACTGGGACACAAAGACATGTGCCATCAGAGAAGTGGCCAAGCTTGCTGATACACCTCCACCCACACTATTTGGAAAGCTGCTATCATATGAAATGCAGCTCACTGCCAGAAAAAAGGAGGAGAAAAGCAGTAGGCCTGAGTACAAAGAAAGGTCTGTAGCCTTCAAGGATGAAGGCACAAGAAAGGGTTGGAGAAAGTCTCCTTCTCCACCCAGAAGGTGTGCTGAGGCTGAAGAAGAAAATCTTGACAATAGCACATCAGATAGCCACACCACTGATGAGGACTTTGCTGCCTTTACAAGGCATTTTTAAAGGTTTATGAAAAAGAAGAAATGGAGAACCAGGCCATCAACATCCGTTTCCAAGGATGAGTATTACAAGAAAAAGAAGACTCCCAAGGAGGACAAGTATGCCTCAAACCTAGTAAACAAACTAATTCTAAGGTTGTTTGATATTGTTGCAACAGGCCTGGACATGTCATAGCTGACTGTCCAAACAAGATGACTGAATCTAAAGAGAAGAAGAAGCATCAAGTGAAAGGCAATAAGGAGAAATCCCTTGTTGCTCAGAAGCAGAAGAGTTGGGCAGACTCTTCATCTTTAGGATCAGGAGAAGAAGATAATACAGAAGCATGTGTTGGGCTGATCTCAATAGAAGAGGATTCTAGGGAACTAGAATTCCTACAAATGCTGGACTCCATAAATGGAGCAGAAGACTATTGTTGTAGAGGGCTGATGGCTCTATCAGAAAATGATCAGTTCCAGGATCAGCCTGGTTCAAGTAAGGTATACAGTTCTCCCTCAGCTTTAGATTACTACACTGCATCAGAATCAGAAACTTCTGCATCAAGAGATGTGAATGGTTCTGAATCTGAAGGGGATGTACATCAACTCATTAATGAGTATGGTGGGTTGTTGCAAGCTCTGAAGAGGAGCACGTTTCTTGTCAAGGAGCAGGCCAAGGAGATTAAGTCTCTGAAGCAGGCTGCATCAGATTCAGCTGTGTTGATAGATTCAAAACTGAAGGAGATTGCCAAACTAAAAAACATTACTGTTATTCAGATGGGCACAATCTCTTTCAAGGAAAATTACATTAAGAAACTTGAGGCAAAACTTCAGCAAGAAAGAGAGTTAGTGGCTAAATTCTCTAAGCCAAAATCAGTCTTGCCCTTAATAGATAATTTCATTTCTCATAAAGGAAAGACTGGTCTAGGTTTCAAGGGCAGAACTAGGGCCACCAATTCTCATAGAAAAGGTAAGGCCCCAGCACAGCCACTAGCTACAAAGCCCCTATTTTCTTTAGAAAAGTGATGCAACCAACAAACAGGTATGATCATGATAGTACTCATGGTCACTATGAGTATGAAGATCTCATGGGCAAGGGTGCAAATGCCAATAGGTCACTCTATAGGCAAGCCCATCAGGTTCAAGATGAATTCTTGGGGTTTACTGCTCCAGCACCTACACTCAACAGAACTGCTGGCAACAAAGTAGTAAAGTCTGTACCTAAGAGAAGGTGTAATAGGTTTGAGTTTTTGTGCTGTGGCAAGGTGGGCCATTTTTCCATGGATTGTCGGTTCAACATAAGTGTTAAAACCAAGAGTAGTCAACCTGTCAGAACAACTGCATGATTTCAACCTAACAATGACCTAGGACCCAATAACAATTTGGGTTCTAAGGGTAAGTGATTCTGTATTTGATGCAGGTGAATTCAAGTGACCATACCCCTATATGGTACTTGGATAGTGGATGTTCCAGACACATGACTGGAACAAGAAGAATGTTGAGGGACTATGTACCCATAGAGAGTGGACCCAAAGTAATCTTTGGTGGATCAAAAAAAGGAATCATCAAAGGATTTGGTAACATTTTTAGTAATTCAATTACTATCACTAAAGTGGCTTATGTGAAGGGTCTAAAACATAACCTGATCAACATAAGTCAACTTAGTGATCTAGGTTATGAGATCTCCTTCCTCAAAGGGGAGTGCCAAATAAGAAGGTCAAGTGATCAAGAGATCATTTTGACTGGCACCAGGAAAGGGAATGTATATTATCTTAACCTAGATTGTGAGTTTTACTACTCACCCATTTGTCTAGTTATAGGAGAAAAAGCTTCACTATGTGTCAAATGGAACAAGAGGCTTGCCCATCTGAACTATAAGTCAATAGGACAGCTGTTTAGCATGGGGTTAGTGAGGAATGGTCCTCAAGTCAAGTGCATTAAAGAGGATGTGTGTTCAGCTTGCCAAAAGGTCAAACACACTAAGTCCTCTTTCCATGCACTTGATATCAAAGATTCAATGAGATGTTTATATCTCTTGCATACGAATTTGTTTGGTCCTATTCCAGTTCATAGTCTTGGTAGGAAAGTATACACACTAGTTATTGTGGATGACTATTCTAGATATATATGGGTTTTCTTCTTGAGGCAGAAATCTGAAACCCCAACTGTTTTCCAGACTTTTGTTAGACAAATTCAGAATGAACATAACAGTTCAGTGGTCAAAATCAGAAGTGACCATGGAACTGAATTTCAGTCTTAATGTATGACAAAGTTCTGTGATGAACTTAGGATTCATCAGGAATTCTCCTCACCTAGAACTCCTCAGCAAAATGGAGTTGCTGAAAGAAAGAATAGGACTCTAATTGAGACAAGTAGAACACTACTTAGTGACACTACTCTCCCTGAGTACTTCTGGGCTGAGCCAGTAAATACTGCATGTCATGTTCTCAATAGAGCCTCCATCAATAAGAAACATAAGATGACCCCCTATCAGATTTTGAAAGGCAGAAAACTAAACATTTCCTACTTTAGAATCTTTGGTGGCTAGTGTTATGTACTAGTTAATGGTAAGCACTACTAAACAAAGTTTGCTGCCAAATCCCTAGACGGGATATTTGTTGGGTAAATCAATAATAGTAGGGCATACAGAATCTACAACTTAACTACCCAAGTTGTCGAGGAATCTGTCCATGTTGTATTTGATGAGTCTAAGTTGATCAACAGTGAATTGTCTAGTTCTTCAGTTAGTTCTACAGGTCTAACAGACAGGCTGGACAAGCTGACCATCATTGAAGAGGTACCTGCTAGGCTGGATGAAGAAAAAGATGCTTGCTGTCCAGGGGGAGAACAAGACTCACTGGATGAAGAAGACAATGAGGAACATCAGGTTGAGGAAAATAAAGAAGGCCATGAGGTTGACAGATTTCCTCCAGCAAAAAGACACTTGAAGGATCATCCAGCACACCAAATTATTGGTGATGCAAGTCAAGGTGTTCTAACAAGAAGCAAAAGTACGAACAAAGTCTTATGTTCTAGCTTCTTGTCACAAATAGAACCCAGGAAGTTTGAAGAAGCCATGCTAGACACAAACTGGATTGATGCTATGCAAGAAGAGCTGACTCAATTCAAAAGATGTAATGTATGAGAACTGGTTCCTAAACCAAAGGATCACAACATCATAGGAACCAAGTGGATCTACAGAAACAAACTTGATGAGAATGGCACTATAATCAAGAACATGGCCAGATTGGTAGCAAAAGGCTACAGGCAAGAGGAAGGGATTGACTTTGATCAAACCTTTTCCCCAGTGGCAAGGTTGGAGGCTATAAGATTGTTCTTGGCCAATGCTGCCTATCAAGGGTTTAAGGTATATCAGATGGATGTAAGTCAGCATTTCTGAATGGTGACTTAGAAGAGGAAGTCTATATTAAACAACCCTCAGGTTTTGTAGACTCTCATTATCCTGATTATGTATATAGGCTTAGGAAAGCTCTATATGGTTTCAAATAAGCCCCAAGGGCTTGGTATGAAACCTTGTCTGCATGTCTTATTGAGAATAAGTTATCTAGAGGAAAGATAGACAAAACTCTATTCTTTAGGTAATCTAAAGGCAAGATAATCCTAGTCCAGATATATGTTGATGACATTATATCTGGTTCAACTGAAAACAACTTTTGTAGGATGTTTGCCAAACTTATGTAAGGGAAGATTGAGATGAGCAGTATGTGTGAGCTGAAGTTCTTCTTGGGACTTCAAGTTAGACAGACTGATGATGGATTGTCCATATCTCAGTCTAAGTTCACCAAGGAGTTGATTAAGAAATATGGAATGGACTCAGCCTCCACCATGAAAACTCTAATGAGAACAAGTATGCCTATAGGCAAAGATGAGGTAGGGAAACCTGTTGATGGGTCTTTGTATAGAGGGATAATTGGCTCCCTACTTTATTTGAATGATAGTAGACCTGACATCATGTATGCAACATGTGTCTGTGCTAGGTACCAAGCTTGCCCCAAGGAATCTCATTATACTGCAGTTAGAAGAATTTTGAGATATCTTAAGGGCACACCTAATCTAGGCCTTTGGTATCCTAAGAATAGATATTTCTTACTAACAGGTTTCTTAGATGCAAACTTTGCAGGTTGTAAAGAAGACAGGAAGAGTACAACCGGAACTTGTCAATTTCTAGGAGGAAGGCTGTTATCATGGTGTAGCAAGAAGCAAACAAGTGTAGCTATATCAACAGCTGAGTCTGAGTATGTAGCTGCAGGTAGTTGCTGTGCACAGTTGTTGTGGATAAAGCACCAACTAGAAGATTATTACATCAAGGTAAGTAGAATTCCACTGTTTTGTGATTCTACCAGTGCTATTTTTATTGCTAAGAATCCTGTATCACACAGTAGAACCAAGCATATAGAAATTAAGTTTCATTTCATCAAAGAACATGTTGAGAAGGAAGATATTAATTTAGAGTTTGTGAATACAAATAATCAAATAGCTGATGTATTTACAAAACCTCTGGATGGAATTAAATTCAATTATTTTAAAATTGAATTAGGTATGTTGAACCTAGAAGAGGTTAGCACAAGCTTCCATAAGAAGAATATGTAAGTACAAAATTTCTCAGGAAATTTGTCAAAGTACAAAGTTTGTGTCGACCCAAGCACAATTGTGTCGACACACTCAGTATGTTGTGTCGACAAAGAAAAAGGATGTGTCAATATAGAAATAATATCTGTGTCGATAGAAGAATAGGTGTCGACACAACCTTGTTGAGACCTTATATCTAGAGGATTTTTCGTGTCGACACACAAAAGTTGGTGTTAACACAACTATATCAAGACATGACAAGCCCGTGTCGACTCCAACACAAGTATGTCGACATCTAGATGTGTCGACTAAACATAAGATTTATCAAGATCTAGGTCATTTCTGTTGACACATGTAAAAAGTTTGTTGACTAAGGCTCATCTTTTGACCTGCCCTTTAAGCTAACACTATAAATAGGTAAAGCCAAAATTTGGTCAACTACGCTTTCAGAAATCTAGGATCTGCACCTTGTGTCGACAAAGACCTTCTCTTCTTTTCTCTTCCATCTCTCTCGACAATGGCGCCTCACCAGGATGATAAGGTGAATGAAGGATATGAGCTGGTTCGTGGAGGATTCACGGCAGCTTCATAAGAAATCCAGGGTGTCATTACCCTAATTTCTGATAATGGTTTAGAATTCTTGGTCTCAAAACCAACAAAAATTTGGAAAAAGGAAGTAATGGAATTCTATTCATCTGCTACTGTTGACACAGAAGGGAAGAATATCAAAGGCACAGTTCAGGAGTCCCGAGTTAGACTAACACTAAAAACTATCAGGAAATCACTCCAACTTCCTATGGTTAAGGATGATGAAGAAATTGTTCCATGCAGGACTAAAGAAGCACTAAGTTGGTGCAAGCTAAACCCTAATATCAAGTTTGGATCATCTATTGCCCGGAAAGGGATGAATTCCCAAGGAAAGTTTCTGTCTGAGGTAGTTGGCAAGGTAATTCTATGTAAGACTAGTGGACATGACAGAATTTCAGTCCACATGTTCAATCTGATGACAAGGATTATTTTCACTATAAAAACAGACCGGGTATCAATAGTTTTTGATAAGCTTCAAGAAGGAATAAAGAAACCAAATCTGGGAAGGATTTTGAGTTTATGTCTATCTGCTATAATACCAGATGTTTTGAACCAACTTTCAGGAACCAAAATCAATCACATGAGGAGGATGGATGTGAGAATTCTATCTAGATGGGATAGAGTATTGACAAAGGAAGTATCTACTCCACAGAAACATGTTAAGAAAGATAAACAATAGAAAAAGGTTTTTCAACAAACAGAATCTTCCAGTGATTCTGAAGAAGAAGTGGTCTTCAGTTCAGAAGAAGACAAGCCACAAAAGAAGCACAAGATCAGGTGGAGAGCAGTATGCTCTTAGAGCAATAGGTAGTCTCCACTCCAGGGGGAGAAAATCCTGAACAAGCAGTACAAGACACTGTACAAGTTGAGCTGCCTGCCCAAGGGGGAGGTATTACTGAAGCTGCTCTAGAAAGTCAGCATACTACTGATACTATTATGGAAATAGTGTCAGAAATAAACAATGAAGCACTGCTAAATGTTGAGAAAGAAGCACAAGATGAGCAGATAAAAGATACTGCTCAAAATAATCAAATGCATCAAGAGGTAACTCTGGAAGAGCTATTCCCTGAACAACCAACAGCAGGGACTGAGGGGGAGCAACAAAACATAGAAAAAGAACTACCAGGAACTGAGGGAAAGATGGCTCATCATGCCCCAACTGATAAGGCACCAGTGAATATACAAAGTTCCTTAGCCTCTTCTGATGATGAAGAAGCCTCTATGGCTAAGAAAAGGAAGTTAGCTGCTTTAAGGAAATGGAGCTCAGGCTATAAAAAGGCCTTACAAACAGTCACACCACCACCTGCTGCAAGCATGGATTTCAGTTCCCTACTAGTCCAATTGCAAGTGAAATTAGATGAGCAAAGGCAGTCTTTGAAAAGGTATGTGGATGAAACACATAAAGATTTGCAATTCCATCTGGCTCAAGATATCAAATCAATCAGATTTGAAGTAAATCAAAATAAAAAGGAAATGACAGATTGCTTCCACATGGGAGGAAATACTGTGGTATACTTGGAAAAGCAACAACAAGAACTCAACACTAAAGTGGAAGACATTGCGGTTAAGCAAGGATATGTTCTTGAGAATCAAATCCAGATGAATGATAATCTCAAAGAGTCACACTTTGCCATTCTAACAAAGATTGATAATCTAATAATTGTTGTCAAAGCTAAAGTGTCCAAGCAGATAAAAGAAGATCTTGCTACTGCTTAGGAAACATTTATAAAATCTCATAAGAATATTTCTGATTTCTTGCAGAAGTTCAGGAATTATTATAAAGAAGGAACAAATTATCTTGTTAACCAAGTCAAATTTCAGAAGGATGATCTGAGAGATCATGTTGAAAGAGAAGTCATAAAGAGGGAGAGGGTGTTAGTCAAAGCCAGCTCAGATCATGCTAAACGGATATCAAATAGCATCAGAGCAACTCTTGGATATCCACCCTTGTGTGATGATGACATTGTTGTTGAGTCTGGAGTGCAACCTGCCTATATTGAAGGAGGTCAACCTAAAGTTGCTCAGGTCATTTACCATCCAACTGATTTTGACATGGTTCACCAAGAAGTTCAGTCAATGTACAGCCCTCCACAGGAGGTTAAAACATATTATTATTGAAAAAGTGGAAATGTCAGAGGCTGCCAAGGAAGCTTAGAAGGAAGCACAACTGTCCAAGAAAAGGTTTTGAGAACAGGCTGAGTTGAAGCCTAATTTTGAGCAATGTAGCCCTACTTCCAGGAACATTATATTGACTGTCTGGAAAGTGTGACGGATAAGACCCATGAAAGGGGTAAATGGTATACTGAGCAAGAGTGGAACAAGTATCAAGCCAGACAGGAAGCCATTCTTCAATACAGAAGAAAAGCAAAAGCTAGGAAGTTACCTGCTAATGCTCTAGAGCCTAGCAAGTACTTCCCAAAGCTTTTTCATTATTTTGAAAGGCAAAGGATAAGGGCTAAAGAATAGAAAAAGAAGGATCTGAAAGGAAAGAAACCTGCTGATGATGCTGAACCTACTATGCAGGCTCAGATCAAATCAGGAAAAGCCATTGTGATTAAGGAGCCTAGTCAATTACAGGATAGTTAGGCTTATGTATAGAACAATGTAACCTTTTGCCTTTTGTTCTAAAGAAAACTGTGTAAACTTAAAATTTCTCTCTGATTAAATGAAATCAGTTTCAGTATTCATTTCAGTTGTTTACAATGTCTATATGTTACCCTGCAGTGAAGTGTATGTACATCTATTTCTGTTATGTGTTTTATTATGAGTGATGTATATCTTTGACTAAAGGTTATGACTTCTCCAAATAGGGGGAGATTGTTGGGTACACTGTTAATATGTACCAGATTTGGAGAAGTCTCATCTTAATCAATGATATACATCAATTTGTATTTGATGTATGTTTGAGTTTCATTGTGCAGGTTTAAGAATTGGAAGAAAATTTTTTAAGTACAAGTGTCGACACTTGTGAAGAATTATGTCGACACTTGTGAGGAATTGTGTCGACACCCAGGCATTGTGTCAACACCAAAGAAGAAGCTATGTCAACACCCAGACTTGTGTCGACACTTGTGAAGAATTGTGTTGACACCTAAAGAGGAAGTTGAGTCGACACTCAGACTTGTGTCGACACCTGAGCCAGGAGTTATGTCGACACTTGTGAAGAATTATGTCGACACTTGTGAAGAATTATGTCGACACCTAAAGAAGAAGCTGAGTCGACACTTAGACTTGTGTCGACACCTGAGCCAGGAGTTATGTCGACACTGAAAGCAGACGCTGTGTCGATACCCAGGAGTTATGTCGACACTAAAAGTATAAGATGTGTCGACACCCAGGAGTTATGTCGACACTGAATGCAGAAGCTGTGTCGACACACAGGAGTTATGTCGACACTGGAAGCAGAATTGTGTCGACACACAGGACTTGTGTCGATATATTTAACAGATGCTGTGTCGAGTACCAGAAGAATGACTATGTCGACACATAGAGTGTTGTGTCGACATCATCAAGACTTGTGTCAACACTTAGTCCATTTGTGTCGACACATGTGAAGAAATTTGCTGAGTGGTTCATGCTAAGTTGGAAAGTCTTTGAAGAATCAGCTGTCATAACCAACCAGTCTGATATCTTTGTCAGAACTGTCAGAAGACTGTTACAAACTGGATCAGCCGGTAATCAGGAGGAAACTCGATATAAAGGACTGGTTCTATACAACAGTGGACAAGGAAAAGAGAACACACACAACACTAAGAAGTGAATCCTTCATAGAGAGTTTTCTACAACAAGAAATGGGGAAACGCTTACGAAGGCAGATCCAGATCAGTCTGCAAGGAAGATTCAGATCTAATTCTGAATTCAAGGAGGAAGCTATCTGAAGATCAACTTCTACATCAAGTGAAGATCAACCTTATTTTGTTCTATCAAGAAACTTTGAAACGGCTAAGTCGGGTTGGATCTGAAGATCAGTTTATTCAAGAACTGATCAAGAATCTCATACCAGTGAAGAGATCTATCTAGTGAAATTTCTGTATCTCTTAATCAAACAATTTCTTGTAGGATCTGTTGTTTGATCTGAGCTGTAAGCCTGTAATTATAAAGGTTGAGGTAGGGCTTTTACCTGAGTTGTAGGAGTGGGGTTTCACTCTGAGTTGTAAGCCTAGTGATATAGGCTGAGGTAGGGCTGAGACCTGAGGTAGGGTTCTTGGGGAAGAATCTGAGGTAGGACTTTTATAAGTCTGAGCTGTAGGAACCAATCTGGTTCTGAGTTGTAAGATCTGTAGATCTGAGTAAGTGGAAGGAAGTTGGGCCGAATCCAGTTCAGTACTGGATAGGCGAAGGGGGAGGTGGATATACCCATACCTTGGGGAACCACTATAAATCTAGTGTATGCTGTGATGTGTTCATTGTACTATGGCTTACATTGTTTCTGTGCTGAGATAGATTTTGCTATTTGCCTAAAAGTTTGAAGGAAAAATTAGAACCTATTCACCCCCCCCCTCTAGGTATCTAGGCTCTTGAAATCAAGTCTTTCAATTGGGATAGATAAAATCGCTTTAAATAATTAAAGGTCCTCTATTTCTCGTTAATTAAAATTACTTAAGGTTTGCCCCGGGTTTACGACGCGTAGAACCACATATCGATGTATGGGCTCTATTTCCATAGTCCATAGGTTAGCTAGTCGAGAGGCCGTGCGTATGGACCGATCACCCTTAGGTAAAGGGAGTTTCGCACTAACCCTCGAGTGAGGAAGCACGAAATTCTACCGGATTGGGTTCCCCACCCAATAGCAGGGTTCTTAGCGTAATGCGGGAATTAAGAGGAATCCTTCGTCGGACGAGAGCCCGGTCGAATAGTCTTAATGTTCAGGTGAGCTATAGTCCTAGAGATAGGTGAGCTCATGTTTATGGAACCTCCACGGCCAAGTTTCTGCCTTAATTATTTTAAAATTTAATATCTCTATTTATTACAAGTCATTTTAGTTCAAATTCAATTTGATACTGATGCGTTATTTCTTCATTGGCTCCTTTTTTAATATTTATTTTCTATTTTTATATATATTAATAATAACCCGACAAGTTATAATCGGTAAAATAATAGTTCCCTCCAGGGAAGAGTAAAAATAATCAACCCCTCCCCGAGAACAATACGACCCTGATATTCCTCACCGGAATATCCTATACTACACGCGATAGGTGCACTTGCCTCCATTCGTTAAAACTCAGTTTCAACTTTTTATAGATAATAAATCCACACGCCCTGTCTTCCTAAATAAACCATCCTCTTTCTAAAATAAACCGCCCGGGGCGCTGCTAAACTATTAATTTTTGGAGTTTTAACAATCACGAGCCTTCCTGCGAGCGACGTGGTACCGACGCTATTCTTTACAGTACCTAAGCTAGGAGACAAGTCCTACAAGCCCCTCTAGTACTTCCCGCATAATAGCTCGCCTCACCGAGTCCCCGAGTCTAACATCCTATGTATATATACTTGTTTCTTTCGTTACAATGTAAACGCGGGCCAACTCCCGAACTTGTAGTTTTGCCAATCAATGAACTCTTTTATGCTCGCTTCTCATGCATATGTATATTACTGTTGCTTGTAATGTTTCTTGTGTAATGCAAATTTGTTGGATCCCTAGTTGGATTTAGGCTAGATTTACTAAGTTAGGATGTTTGACCCAACATGTATAGCCAGGGTCATGGTTATGTCCTAGAGTCTAGGGCAAGTCCTTAGAGTCAACACTACATGGACCAGCCATCAACAGACTGTATAAAGACTCAAGACTTAGAGAAATTTCAGACTCAGAAAATGAGTTCGACGTTCGTCAAAATCAGGTCGACGAAAGTCATGCTCAGCTCGAAGAACTCAGAGATAATTCTCTGAGTTGAGCTCAACGAACTTAGTTCTCAGGTCGACGATCTATGGGTATTCTACTTCAACATCTTATTCGGGAAACAACTAAATATTCTAAGTCTAGGATCATACTCTAGTCGATGAATTCACCTTCTTAGCTCGACGAACTTAGACCACATTCCTGGCAAGACTTATCCATCAGTTAGAAGTTCTCAGCTCGACGAAACTAGTTCTCAGGTCGACGATTTCTGGACATTTTACTTAAAAATATTTTTGAGTCCAAGAAACATGGTATTCTGAACTCCAGTCGACGAAGTTTTATTCTCAGCTCGACGAACTTCATGCACAGAATTGGCAAGGTTCCGGAGAAAGCAGTTGTCTGGTCTTAGGTCGACGATCCTGGATCTCAGCTCGACAAACAACAATTATCAGGTCGACGAAAATAACTTCTCAGCTCGATGAACTGTGGACTCAGCTCGATGAATTCTATTCTCTGTTCGACGATTCCAGACTTGGTTAGTTTCATCCTTCTGTCCTTATTCTATTGCAATAATTCCTGAGTAATTAATGCTAAAATATTCTCTGAATATAACCGTTAGACAGAGCATTGATTATGGTCTTCCTTAGGATTATTATTTGCCATTTTTCAATGGGACAGTTGGGGAAATAAATCAATGCAAAATATTCTCCATGCCGTCAGCAATGAATGCAGAGAGGAATTCAAATTTCAAAAGGGAAATTTATATGGAAAATATAAAAGGAATTTTCTGTCTCTTCCAGCTACAACACAGCAGTCAGAAACATATATAAAATAAGCAACTTCTTTCTCGACAACACACAGAGAAATAACCCTTGAACAGAAACATCAAAGCAATCTAAAGAAGAAGAAGAATAGCTAATCAAAATCAAAAGTCTTCTTCAGTCATCCTCCAAGATTCTTTAAAGGACAACGACTACAATATTTGTCAAGAAGTTCCTGGAACTCATCTGGTCAAAGCAACAGTTTGAAGGCCTATCACCCTGCAACAAAGCTCCAACTTACTGAACCATTCTACATCTCAGGGGGAGCCTTTGCTACCATGAAGGTCCACTTAAGTCTTCTTAGAGTGTATTTGAGAAAGAGAAGGCAAAATCAATATCTCATCCCCTATTGTAAAAAGGGTCCTTAACTCCCTTCAAAAGTTATTCCTGGTTGCAAGTCACCTGATCAAAAGACTCGAGGTTTGGATTTTGAGCACCTGATCAAAAGCTCATTGGTGGTAGTCACCCGATCAAAAACCTGAGTGGATTCCTACTAGGGTGGTAGAAGAGTGGATGTACCCATGTTGGGGAACCACTATAAATTTCTTGTGTTGTCTGATTGCTCTTTTCTTTTGTTCTTGTTGTGGCTGTGCTAGTTAGGTTTGCTGTTTGTGTTTGCTTATTTTATTTTCTGCAGCATCTATGATAGATCATATTATCTTAGGACTGATTATTTATTGATTAGCAAAAAGTTTTATAAAACCTAAAGATACTCTATTCACCCCCCCTCTAGAGTATTCCTGATCTAACCCCTCAATGTCAATTAGTATCAGAGCCTGGATTCCTTTGGTTGTATAAGCTAACCCTTGAACCAAAGATCCTGAGTTAGATCTGTCTTTTCATTTCTATTAGATATTCACACACGACATGGCACAGAACAAAGACTATGCAAGCACCAGACCTCCAGTTTGCAACCTAAATAGTTTTGTCATCTGGAAGGCAAGAATCAAGTTATATATGAACTCTATTGATGAGGATATTTTCAATTCCATTGTGACAGGTCCTCCTCAAGCATCTACCTCTATAGCAATCTCAAGAACAAATGCAGTTCCACCACCTAAGTGGACTGAGGCCTAGAAGAAGGCAAAAATTGCTGATGCCAAGACCATGAATATTCTGGCCCAAACAATGTCAGATGATATTTTTCAAAAAGTGGCTGAATGCACAATAGCTAAAGTCATCTGGGATTCCCTCAATCAAATGGTGGCTGGATCTGCTGATGAAAGAAAGGATTAGAGATCCAATCTCGTATCCCAATATGAGAATTTCAAGAAGGAGGAAGCAGAATCAGTAGCTGACATGTACAATAGGTTGAGCTCAATCATCAATGAGCTAAAGACCTTGGATAAGGACATCACCCTCACAGAGGTGAATGACAAAATCCTTATGTGCTTCCCAAGCTCATGAGATTCAAAGATCTGGCCCATCAAGGAGACCGAGAGCCTAAATGAGATTTCCACTGAATCTCATTTCGGAAAGCTAAAGTCCAATGAGCAGCTCATCAAATCCAGGGAGGCAGCTGAGCAAAGAACACCTCCACCAGCAAGGAAGGAACACAACATTGCATTCAAGGCTACTGAGGAGATATAGACTCCAACAATAAATGAAGAGCTGATGGGTCTACTTGCCAAAAGATTTTACAAGATGGCAAGGAAAGACTTTAGGAAGAGATCATCTAGATTGGATGACAAGACAAGGTATGACAAAACCACCACTAAAGAAGTAGTTTGCTTTGGCTGCCGGAAACCTAGACACTTCCTCTCAAAATGCCCAGAAAATCAGAAGAAGGAGAAGAGAAGAGAGAAGGACTCTAGAAGACAGCAAAGTAGCAGGCCTTCCTCCAGTAAATACAAGAAGAAGGAGAAAAGCTTTGTAGATGAATCCTGGAGTGAAACTGAGGATGAATGAACATCCTCCAGCTCCAGTGAAGAAGAAGAAGAGGCAAGGTCCAAAGAAGTGTGCCTCATGGCCATTGATGCTTCTAGAAGCTAGTCAGATGAAGATGCATCTGACAGTGAAGAAGCTTCAAAATCTTAAGCTGACAAGGTACTTTTTTCTTTTGATTATAGTTCTGATTCATTAAAATATGAATTTAAAACCATGTGCATTGATTTGATAAATTCAAAAAAAAAGAAATTAAGATACTTAGGGAAAAACTAGGAAACCAAGAAAATGTTATCTATGAATACAATAGGCTAAAGGATGAACTAAATGAAGCTAATGAACTAATCAATTCCTTGAAGACACAACTATGTGAGGCAAAACAACTTGAGGAATCTCTCAATGGGAGAAGCCTCAAGCTGACGGACATTATAAGCACTGTAAATGCTAGACTGAATATCAAGCTGGGATTGGGTGCTTCATCAAGTTTGCCCCCCATTCTTAAGAAGAATATTTTGTCAACCCCTATCAAGTTTGTTTCTGCTAAAGGCAAAGAGATAATAACTAATAAACAAATCACAGAAGAAATGCCCAACCTTAAAAATCAAAATAACAAAAACCAAAAAACAAGTAAAAACAAAGTTCAGTAGATTTCATTGAACTCAGTTCGATGAAATGTGGCAAGTTCGTCGAACTCTAGTCGACGAACTCTGAATGCAAACTTAAGCTATAATTATTCATCTAACTGTGATCGACGAACTCTCTATGGTTCGTCGAGCAGAGAGCGACGAACTTGGGGCACAGAAAATGACTATGTTCATTCTCTAGGCAGAGATCGACGATCTCATCCCAATTCGTCGAACTATGGTCGACGAACTCACAACATTTCGTCGAACCCAGAAAGACTTAACAAAATCATAATTATAACACCAGCTCTATTAAATCTAGAAAACCATTTAATCCATTAGCTGACTGGATAATTCCACCAAGAAGATAGCATCCATTAGGATACAAATCTCAACCAGAATATTCTGTGATATCCAGTTTTCATTATCAGCAAAACAAAGGACCCAAGGTAACCTGGTTCAAGAACAATTAATTGTTTTCTCTGCAGGTAAAGGGTTGTCCAGTGAATAATCAAACATGATACCTGGACAGTGGATGCTCCAAACACATTACTGGCAGCAAGGATAATTTAATCAACTACAAGTCCAAGCTGGAAAGAAAGGTAATCTTTGGTGATTCAAATTGTGGCCAGTCAGAAGGCTATGGAGAAGTGAAAATTGGAGCAGTCACCTTCAAGAAAGTGACTTATGTAAGGGGACTCAAACATAACCTCATCTCCATAAGTCAATTATATGATGAAGGTTATCCGGTACATTTCAACTCAACTTCTTGCACTATCTCTGATAAAGAAAAACAAATTGTTTTAATTGGAAATAGAAAAAGAAACATTTACTTAGTTGGTTTTCAGTCTGCCAAGTCAGATATCTACTTACTTAATATAGTTTGTACTCAGAATGAACTATGACATAAAAGGCTAGGTCATGTTAACATGAAAAATATTCCTAGGCTATTAAAAGACAACCTTGTGAGAGGTTTACCTTCTTGTCCCTACAAGAAGGAAGGTCTCTGCAGGGCTTGTCAACTAGGCAAGCAAACTAAATCTAGCTTTAAATTAGTAAATAAAAGTGAATCATCTAGGATCTTGTACTTGCTACACATGGATCTCTTTGGACCCATTGCTGTACAAAGCCTAGGAGGGAAATCCTATACCTTGGTTATTGTAGATGACTTCTCAATGTTCACTTGGGTGTTCTTTCTGAGATCTAAGTCAGATACCTTTAAAGTTCTTACAGATTTTCTCAGGAACATACAAATTGAGTACTCTACTCATGTTGCATTAATCAGAAGTGATCATGGTACAGAGTTTGAGTCTCTTCTTATGAATGAGTTCTGTGAGAAGGAAGGTATCAGACACTGCTTCTCAGCTCTAGAACTCCCCAACAAAATGGGGCAGCTGAAAGGAAAAATAGGACCCTAATTGAAGCTGCAGGTACATTACTTGCAGATGCTTACATGCCCCTATCATTTTGGGCAGAGGCTGTAAGCACATCAAATTATATCCTGAATAGAAGTTTAATACATAAACTAAAGAATAGTACTCCCTATGAATTACTTAAAGGGAAGAAACCTAAAATCACCTATTTTAAAGTATTTGGTTGTATATGTTATATACATAATAACAACAAAAAATATATTAGAAAGTTTGAAGCTATGGCTGAAGAGAGAATTTTTCTAGGATATTCCCAAGTAAGAAAAGCTTATAGGGTATTTAACAAATCCTCCTTGAAAATTGAAGAGTTTATACATGTAATATTTAATGAGGCTAACATGTCTTGCCAGGAGAAAGAGATTTCTACCAATAACACTTTGCAGGTACCTCACTTGTGTGAGAATTTGGATGGACGAAGCCTCACCCAAGAGGCCCCAACACATCCTTCTCCACAGGTTGATGAAGACAGTGAAGAAGAACAGCTGGAAGAAATTCAACCTCATCCAACATCAAATATAATTCCACAAGAGGAATTAATTCAAAATGTTGTTGCTGAACCAACTCCACCAAATGATCTTGTCACACTAAGGGATCACCCTAGATCTCAAGTGATTGGAGACATGTCAGCAGGTGTACAGACAAGGCATCAACTCAACCAAGATGTGATGCATGCCTGTTTCCTCTCTCAAGTTGAGCCTCAATCCATAAAATATGCTGAGCAAGATCCCCACCGAATCATTGCAATGTAAGAGGAACTCAATCAATTTGAGAGATGCAGAGTTTGAGATTTAGTTACAAGACAGAAAGACTACCCGGTCATTGGAACTAAATGAGTATATATCAACAAGCTAGATGCCCAAGGTGTAATTGTGAGAAACAAGGCTAGGCTTGTTGCTCAAGGATACATGCAAGAAAAAGGCATAAATTATGATCAAACATTTGCACCAGTTGCAAGGTTAGAGGCCATCAGAATCTTTCTGGCCTATACTGCCTACAAGAAATTCAAGGTGTATAAGATGGATGTGAAGAGTGCATTTCTGAATGGAGTACTTAAAGAAGAGGTTTATGTTGAACAACCTCCAGGTTTTGTCTCTCCAACTCATCTTTATCATGTATTTAAATTGCATAAAGCTCTTTATTGTCTAAATCAAGCTCCAAGAGCTTGTTATGAGACCATAGCTAGCTTTTTGATAGAGTATAAATTCATTAGAGGCATAGTAAATAAAACCTTATTCACTAGACATCAAAATGATCAAACCTTGTTAGTACAAATATATGTGGATGACATCATATTTGGGTCTACTGACTCCAAATTATGCAAGAGATTTTCTGACCTCATATATTCTAAGTTTGAGATGAGTGCTATGGGTAAGCTCTCCTACTTCCTTGGTCTCCAATTGAAGCAGCTACCTGATGGCATCTTCATCTCCCAAGCTAAGTATGCTAAAGAGCTTCTTAAGAAGTTTGGGATGGCTGATGCCTCAGCCAAGAAAACACCTATGGCTACTAATGATGTTATTGATTCTGATCCACATGGGAAACCTGTTGACCAGAAGCTATATAGGGGCATTGTTGGGTCCTACTATATCTTACATCTAGCAAACCTGATATCATGTTTGCCACATGCCTTCGTGCTAGGTTCCATATGAACCCTCAAGAATCTCACCTAATTTTCTTAAAAAGAATTTTGAGATATATAGAGAGTTGTCCCAGTCTAGGCCTATGGTATCCTACTGAGTCAGAATTTGAGTTAACTGGATACTCAGATGCTGACTTTGCTGGATGCAGGGTTGACAAAAAAGTACCTCCGGAACCTGCCAGTTCCTTGGTATGAGATTAGTCTCTTGGTTTTGTAAGAAGTAGTCAGTTGTGTCCACATTAACTGCTGAAGCAGAATATATAGCAGTTGGCAGTTGCTGTTCACAGATGCCGTGGGTCCAAAACCAACTCCTGGACTATGTCTTCAACTTAGATAATTCAACTCTCTTATGTGACAATGCAAGTGCTATATCCATAACACAGAATCCAGTCCATCACGGTAGGACTAAGCATATAGACATTAGGAATCATTTCATTAGAGAGTGTGTAGACAAAAATAAAATTAAACTTGTCTATATCTACACTGATTTACAAAGAGCTGATATTTTCATCAAACCCTTAGATGAAAGAAATCACTTATTCTTTATAAATCAGCTTGGAATGATAAATGGAGAAGCCTTAGTTTAATTTCTGTCAGCACTCGACGAATTTGCCAAAGTTCGTCGAACGGAGCTCGACGAACTGGGGAAAGTTCTTGAGATATTCGTCGAACGGAGATCGACGAATTCTCTGTGAGTGAAGTTATTTTCGTTGAACGGAGATCGACGAATCTACTACAGAATACTTTCATCGAACGGAGCTCGACGAAATGTCTTCAAATCTTCAGACTGGGCTCGACGAATTATTTAACTACAAATTATTTCGTCGACCTCAGATTGAAGAATTCTTTTTTTTTTCTTGGAACGGAGTTTGTCGATTCATATTCTGGAAAACCTTATATATAGGTTTTCTTCGACCTCCATCCCGCGCTTTCAGTTCCTTTGCACTTTATCGTCATTTTTCTCTTGCATGTACTATAATGGCGATTCCAGCGGGAACTCTTGCAACCATGAAATTCGACACCGGGTTTGATGTCGATTTCAATTCTTTCCAGCATTCAGACCCCATCTTCCTGGGAATCCTACAACTACTTTAAGACCAGCAACTGAAAACTCTGCTATCCACTAGAATAAAGATATTTGCCATAGAAATCAGAGAGTAGGTGTATACCTCTTATATAACAGCTGACAACACCATGACTGGTACTATAGTGGGTAATGCTGTTTCCCTCACCCCCGCCGTTTTAACAAAACTTTTTGGATAAAACAATGGTGAAGAGGAACTGGAAATTGAGAATGAAGAATATGATATGATGCTAAGTCTGATGGGTTATTCTGGAGAAAACCCTAACAAATTACTGAAGAAACATCTTTCTGTAGAATTTGAATTCTTAGCAGATATAGTGGGGAAAGTGCTGCTGGGCAAGCACACTGCACATGACTATATTACCAGACACTAATTTCTGGTTATGTGTACTATGGTTAACCAGAAGAAGGTGCCATCCCTCCAACTGTTTCCACCTCAACACCATCTGCCACTCCATCACTGGATCCCTCCAACATCTCATCTGTCCTTGCTCTCATCACCCCGTCCTCAAAACTCTAATAGTAGAGGCCATTACACCTCTTGCTACCTCCATTTCCTCTCTCTCTACTCAAATTTCTGCCCTCTCTGCTGCCCCCTATTCATTCAGGGGCCTGACTCTAGTTATTACTGAAAGCAGGAAGGGGGAGATGCTTGACGAAGAATCTGCAGCAGCTCCAGTAGCAGCAGTTTCAGTTTCAGCAGCTCCAGCAGATGCAGAGGTAGCAACAGCAGTAGATACAGAGTTTATAGATACAAATTTGATTGATTTCATTAATTCTATTAAGAGTGACGTGGATATTGAAGAATCAGCTACAGAAGAACTAATTATTGTTGGTGATTTCATCATTAATCCCATAGTAGATTTAGCATATTTGCTGAAAATATTTGATACTGCATTTTTGAGTTTCAGTCCAGCAGACCACATTAAGCCATCCTTGGCTATTATTCCATACTCCTCCCCTGTTAGTTCAAAAGTTTCCAAGCAACTCAGAACTCTTTTTGCTGCTCCAGAGCCCATAGTTATTCCATCCCCTCCAGAAGCTATTTCAGCTCCCAGTTTTGTTATGGATGACTCACCAATGCCAGATCTTGATGCCTTGATCTTGGCTGACATTGAGGAAGAGAATAAGCTAGCTGCTGAAAGCACTGTCAGAGTTAGTTCTCCAATTCCTGTCGAAGTTTCTTCTCCAGTTCCTATTACAGTTTCCCCTCCAGCTCTAGTTCCTACTCCTTCTCATGTTACTGCTCAGGCTGAAAATCCATTTGATAAGTCTATACTAAAGGCCATTGATGCCTTATATGATAATCCTCAGGGATCTAATGATGATGAGGATGATAATGAGGATGAGGATTCTGATGAGGGTCCAAAGAAAAAGAAAGTGTCTAAGAAGAGGAAAGAACCTCCTCCTCCTGCTCCTAGACCAAATCCAACCAATGACACTCCCTATTATATTCTTCAGAAGATAACTCCATATAAAGGGTTGCCAGCTTGGATGTGGTTATCTAAAAATAAACAGAAAGAAATGAAAAGAAGCAGAAGATACTCCCCTCCTCCACCACAGAAATACAGAAAAGATCAACCTCCTCCTCCTCCTCTAGCTGCTGGTGCTTCAGGCACAACTTCCCAAGGATCTACACAATTCCAAACATATCAGAGACATCAAGGGAGTTCTTCTTCTGGAAGCAGCCAACATAGGTATTACTCTTCAGGAAAGCAACATCAATCTCAGCATCAACCACAGCAGCAACATCAACAACATCTATCATTCCCTACAGATCAGAAAGCTGAAAGTCCTAAAAGACCAAATTCTCCTCCTATTCCTTTTGAAGATCCTAAAACAACTAATACAACTAGAATGGCCAGGTTCCAAGAACTTGTAGGCCTTTCTATGATTAACACAGCCAAAGCTGAAGAAAAGGATCCTTCTGAGTATTCCACAATGTTTAAGTACAGGAAAGAAGAGCTTAAGAGGTTTGAGAAAGCAAACAAGTTTTTCAATGTTGATGACTACATGAAGTTGCATCCAGAAGCAGTTGTCCCCAGAGCCACATCTTTGAAGATTATAGGGGCTGCTGACATGACCATGACTAAAGTGCAAGCTTCTGATCCTAACGGAGAGATTGTCTTCAATAAGCCAGGAGACAAGAGCAAAGAAGAAAATCCAAAGGAAAAGAAACAAAAGAAATGAGTCCTGGTCTGTTTTATTTCTGTTATGTTTTTAAAACTGCTTTCTATTTCTGAACAAAGCTTATCTATATATATATATATATATATATATATATATATATATATATATATATATATATATATATATATATATATATATATATATATATATATATATATATATATATATATCTGTTGCATGTGTTATTGATCTCTTCCAGATATATACTTTCATGCTTTGTTTATTTTTAGTTTTAGTCTGAGTCTGTACTTAGTGACCTCACCCAAATAGGAGGAGATTGTTGGATCCCTAGTTTGATTTGGGCTAGGTTCACTAAGTTAGGATCATTTGACCCAACATGTATAGCCAGGGTCATAGTTGTGTCCTAGAGTCTAGGCCAAGACCTTAGAATCAACACTGCAAGGACCAGCCATCAACACTGCCAGAGACTCAAGACTTAGATAGATTTCATACTAAGTAAAATGAGTTCGACATTCGTCGAACGCAGTTCGACGAAAGTCTTGCTCAGCTCGATGATCTAAGAGTAAATTATCTGAGCTGAGCTCGACGAACTTGGTACTCAGGTCGACGAACTTTGGACACTATACTTCAACACTTCAAGATCAGAAAACATCTCTTTATTCTAAGTCTAGAGTCAGACTTTGGTTGACGAACTTAATTCTCAGCTCGACGAACTTAGTTCTCAGCTCGACGAAACCAATTCTTAGGTCGACGAATTCTGGATACTTCACTTCAACACTTTCATCCAAAAGCACATGAAATTATTCTAAGTCCAGAAATATTTTGCTGAACTTCAGTCGACGAAACCAGTTATCAGCTCGACGAACTCCATACACAGAAAAGGCAAAGTTTCTAGATAATATAGTTCTGCTCTCTGCTCGACGATCTTGA
Organism: Platanthera guangdongensis; assembly: GCA_039583875.1. NCBI lineage: Eukaryota > Viridiplantae > Streptophyta > Magnoliopsida > Asparagales > Orchidaceae > Platanthera > Platanthera guangdongensis. The sequence continues at coordinate 81,954,159 of CM077157.1, forward strand.
AACTCAGCTCGACGAACAGAAGTCATCTGATCGACAAACTCAGCAACTCAGCTCGACGAACTGTAAACTCAGCTCGACGATTTCTGTTATCAGTTCAACGAATCCAGACTTAGTTATTTTCCATTCTTTTGTCCCCTTCTTACTGCAATAATTCCTGAGTAATTAATGCTCAAATATTGTCTGGAATATAACCGTTAGACAGAGCATTGATTATGGTCTTCTCCAGGATTATTGCCTGTCGTTTTTCCATGGGACAGTTGGGGAAATAATTCAATGCAGTTTATTCTCAAGGCCATCAACATTGATTGCAGAGTATTTCAAATTTCGAAAGACCATTTTTGATAGCACATAGAAAAAGAGATTTTCTCTCTTCTTCCTTGAGACGGGCTGAACAATATAGATAGACACACAGAGAAAAAGACAATCAGTCTGAATCAAGAAACTCTCTGCATTTTCTTCCATAGATTTCTAATACAGAAAAGAAGCCATACATCTGAAGATCATCAGCTATCTGTAGAAGAAGAACACCAAATCAAAATCAAGAGTCTTCTGTCTTGATAACTCCAGGACACTTCAAAGGACAACTATAACTTTATCTGTCAAAGAAGTTACGGAACAACTGTTGATCAAGGCTGAACTACTGAAGGCCTATCACCCTGCAGCAAGGCTCCATCTCTCTGAACCATTCTATACCTCAGGGGGAGCCTTTGCTAAAATTAATATCCACAAGTCTTCTCAGTTGTATATTGAGAAAGAGAAGACAATATCATATCTCATCCCCTTCACTGTATAAAGGGTTATAACTCCCTTCAAAAGTTATTCCTGGTTGCAAGTCACCTGACCAAAATACTTGAGGATTGGTTTTTGAGCAACTGATCAAAAGCTCATTTGTGTCAGGCACCTGATCAAAAATCTGAGTGGATTCCTACTAGGGTGGTAGAAGAGTGGATGTACCCAAGTTTAGGGGAACCACTATAAATTCTTGTGTTGCCTGGATTGCCCTTTTCTTTTGTTTCTTGCTGTGGCTGTGTTAGTTGTTAGGTTTGCTGTTTATGCTTTTGATTGTATTCCTGCACTAGATAAAATCAATTGAAAATTTATAAAACCTGAATACTCTATTCACCCCCCCTCTAGAGTATTCCTGATCTAACAACTCACTTTCAGGGCGACTCGTCAATCCTTAGAAGTGGATATATATTCCGTGTAGTAACATTGTTTAGCTTCATGTAATCTATGCACAAGAGCAGTGTCTTGCCCTTCTTCTTTACGAATAGTATAGGGGCTCCCTAGGGCGAGGAACTTGGGTGGATGAATCCAGTATCTATTAATTTCCTGAAGCTGGATCTTCAACTCGGCCAACTCCTTACGGGTGCTTCGATAGGGTGTTCGGGACACTGGTCGAGCTTCGAACATAAGCTCAATCTAAGGGTCAACCTCTCGCTATGGTGGCAAACCCGGGAGGGACTTATGGAAAACATCAAGTATATTTCGCACCACCGGAACTTTGGTGAGCACTTGAACTTGATCCTTAATTTTGAAGTACATAAGGAGTATATACATATCATAAAAAAACACGCATCTGATGTAGGCATACATATGCATAGATATCAGTATCTGACGTGACTCTACCGTCTAAGATATATACCTATCACCACATCGGGGGCCGGTCCATGCTGAAGGTCCAAAGCATAAGTTTCCAAGGATGCTGCTCGGCCCTGTTGACCTTTCATGCTAACTCTACCCCTTCAGCCTCTTTAGCCTCACCCACGTGCTACATGTACTCCTCGAACTGCTCCTAATCCTGTCCTTCCTGTCTCCTGCAGGCAAAAAGCCCTCATGTATCCCGACTGCTGACACATAAAGCAGTTCCTTGCAAGGGGAACATATCGTCATATTACTAGCGCGAGCTGTGGTACTGGAGCTAGCCTGGGCTCCTACTGTGGTGTTGGGGATGCTGGTGGGCTCCTATAAGGCTGCTTACGCTGCCTCTGTCTGCGCTCTCTTTCCTGTTGGTGGGAAGTGAATCCTCTATCTCATCCCTGACCTCTGGGGACCTCAACCTGTCCCCGACACTACTGGGCCACCATCCTCTGGTCTAACTCCGATGCAGCAGGGGACTGAGAGATCATGATCAAGACCTATCTCAGATCACCTTACAAGCCTTATAGAAGCAAGCAATTCTATCTCTGTCTGTGGCTGCTAAGTTCCTAGCAAAACATGCCAGGTGGTTAAACTTTCTCTAATAGACTGGCATCGTCCGGTCACCCTAACAGATGTGCGGGAACATCTCCTGTAGTGTCGCTCGGTTGGCATCCGAGATGAAGTGCTCCAGGAAAGCCTCTAAAAACTCCCCCCCCATAGGATAGTGCTCAACGGTTGACCCCTGATCGTCAAGCGGCTGAGCGCTCTCCACCAGTCTTTAGCATATCCCTATAATAAGGTCATCACTAGTGACACTGCAGCTACTATTGGGCACACCATTCCTACCAATAGCTCCTCTACGCACTCAACCCACGCTTTTGTCTGTATGACAGTCTCCGTGCCTCTGAAGGTGGGAGGCCTTAGCCCCCGAAAGGTCGTCAGTAGGTTAGTGGGTACCACCAACTACTATGGTGGTTGTGCCAAAGCTCTCCGGAAGGTCGCCACGATAGCTGTCAATGTTTGCCCCAAGTTGGTGTCGGCAAACGGTAAAGCTGCAAGGGTAACTGGGTCTGGAGGTGGGGTGGCGAGGACATATCCTCTAGAGGAGGATCTCCTGTTAGTAGACTCTAGTATGTCTTGATAAGTAACAAGAAAACAAGTGTCAGTATTTAGAAATAGTAGGGGATATTTGGAAAAGACTAACAAAGCAGAAACAAAGGTGTGCGGACATGCTATCACATAGTCTAGAATCCCTAAGCCTCTACACTAGGGTCTATCAGGCTTCCGCTGCATGGTTTGTACCGTATCAAAGAACAAAGCGAGGGACTGAGGGATCTAGAGACTGCTCCACAAGGACGGATCGTGATCGCTCTGATCCATTTGTAAGACCCCCCAACCTTTGACTCAATCAGGCCGGAGGGGATCTTACTGCCCAAGACGTCCACCCAGTGCTCCTTAAGGGGTAACAACCCATTTTGCTAAGCACTAGTTGGTTGCCTTGCTCGGCTTGAATCACAACATTCACATCACATCACAGAGTATTGCAGAAATATTAATATAAAACCACTGTAAATATATATAACATTATATATTTAACAAAACTGCAAAAGGCCGTAGCCACTGTTTATGCATATAGCCTGTAGGCTATATATAGTACTATGACTCACTCAACTTTGCTTGCTAGTATTCACGTCTCGAAACTCTAGATACGACGGGGGTGCCTCTGCTCGAGTAGTCCTATCAGCTGGCATACCGTCCTGCAGCAACTTGTCGCTACGGTGCATCATCTCCTGTGAATGGTTATTTAAATAACCGTTAGTCATAGAGCTAAGACGAAACAAATCTCCTCCCCGAATTCATATCCTGTGGACGAGCTCGCGCACCCAACAAAAGTAGATAGCTGAAGCATGAGAGGGTTAGTACAATATTTCATGATTAAGGTAGGAGCAACCAAAAAAAGGAGCATCATGATATAACTAGACCAGCAGCAGTAATATACGTCAGTTATAATTTAGGTTCCACTAGCACAACAACATAGCAGGTATTCATAACCCGTACAAACAATGCAGGCATTCACAGCCGCTTACACATTGCAGGCATTCACAGCCGCATACACATCACATGCATTCACAGCTGCGTACACATCACATGCATTCACAGCCGCGTACACATCACATGCATTCACAGCCGCGTACACTTCACCGACATTCACAGCCGCGCATAACACCCTATGTCAACATAGTATGGACCGCTTCTATTCCAGCAGGGTAGAGAGCCCCACGGGCCTCACAAATGTGGCATTCAGTGACAGTGGCCATTCCTGCCTCTTCTAAGGTTGGTCGTACTACACAGCCCCAAGCCCCAATGTACAACCTCGTGCACTATTGGATGTGAGCGACATCTAGTGATACAACATTTTGACCGACCAGCGGAGGAAAACCCAACTGGGAAAAACATAAAGGTCGGTTACCCGTGGTACCCATCTCGCTGTCGCCTTGAGTCGTCGACATTCCCACACCGGTACAAATGGTATGTGGAAGGGACTGACCCGCTACAATTCACCGCAAGCAATTTACAAGCAATCAAACAATAGATTTTGGCTTGCACGTACCGGGTTTGTGGCAGCCTGCCCTACTATGCTTCAATATTCGGGCAGTGACTCTCAACTCAACTTTTGACAAGGAGCATGAGAGCACTTTATTTGAGACTAAACCTAAAGGAACACCTCAACTCCGATTATCCCCAACTAAGGCTCGATCTTAACAGATGTCTTGCACGTTGACACTGAATATATCTACGGACAAACACTTATGCCTCTCTAGGATCCAATCTTACATTCGCACAATCGTTCAACGTAGCTCACACGTTATACAATTCTACCAATTAGACGCTAGCGTATGGGTATCCAAACTGATTAGGATCGAATCGAGGTGATGGGCCAATATTCTTTTCGGCTAAAGGGACCCACCCGGTCCGATCGAGCGAAGGTTGTACCAAAAGAGATCTACCAAAAGTATCGATTCAGAAATGGTAAATCTCCCCCAACAAAAGAAAACGAAGGTTCGCCAAACCTTTTCAAAATTAAAATCAATCAAGAAAAACACAAACCAATCAAAAGAAAACCACGATTATACAACGCTTCAAGATGCAATGCCAAGAATTTCCACCACAAGAATATCTAGGAAAAGAAACACACGAGAGTAGAAATGTTTCGTTACCCAACCGGAATGGATGATTCCGGTTTTTTTTTCTCAACTTGAATCGTCCTTCAACGGCTCCACCGGAGACTCGCCGGATGGAGAGGAACTTGTCCGCCTTCATCGCTTCATGCCTTGACCGAGATCTTTAGTTGGTAAGCGAAGAGGTCGGCTATTAGAGGTGATGATGTGGGGTCCTCGGGTTTTTGGGAGGAGATGGCTTGGAGGTTGGCGGTTTTGATGAGGGAAGGGGGAGAAGGTTGGCTGGCGGCCAAAGAGCGGAGGAGGAAGGAGGAGGCCGAAATTTGCCTTTGAGGGAAAGATGAAAGAGGGGGGAAAATTCAAATCTTGAATTCTAGGTTTTTCTTTGCATTCTTCTCTAATCAATCCTTCATAACATGAATATATATATCCTACACCACTCAATCTCCCTCCATTCAAAATTCAAAATTCAAATTGCAAATATGATGATTATATGCACCCATCATAGGACATGAAATGAAATAATTAAAACAACACATGATGGTTATAAGAACACATCATTACACATGAATGAAAATTAAAACATGGAATAAATACTTAAAATAAAATTGCTAAAATAATAAAATTATCAAAAATATATAATTATAATTATTTAATTTATAATTATATATTTTTATATAATGGCGGCGGGCGTCGATCCCATCCTCGAGCTTGCGGTAGCGATCATCCAAATCAATGAACTCTCTCAGACGGGGATCAATGGAGGCCGTGTCAGCAACGTCTCCATCAATCCTCCCCCGCTCAAAACTACTCATCACCGATGAGTTGTTCTGAAAGTACCGGTGCAGGAGAGCATCATCCAAAAGAACCATGTAGCAGTAAGCAAAACCACTTGGCGAGGAGAGCACTTCATCTTCGAGTATCCTGTCATGCAAAAATGTGGTCCTGGAGAATCTTGGAAAAGCATTAGGTAATAAAGGAAAATAAGTTTCTACATCAACAACCAACGTACCTCCAGTGAAGACCGATGAAGAGAGCGATCCAGGCACAAGCTCACTACCCAAACCATAAGAAAACAAAGTGGACCCAAACGTACATGCAGATAATTCAAGTGGTGGAGAAACATATGACGTTAAATTAGAAACATTAAAAATAGGGGTAATACCCCAATCCGTGGAAAATTTCAAATGATATGCATAATCTCCTAATTTCTTTAATATCCGAAAAAGGTCCAGCTCGCCAACTCGCCAACTTTTTATAGTGCCCGAAGGCAACCGTTTAGGGACGAGACACACCAAAACTAAATCGCTAACAATATTGTGAGACGCCCTTTTATGTAAGCTAGCATGAAGTTGATAAAATGTAATTAGTATGGTTAGCGCTTCACTAATGTGCTTATATAATTTTTGATCATGAGAGGCATAAATTAGTGCGAGTTGACTTGTTTTATAACACAGTGGTAATGAAATCAAGTCAAAAGGCACTTGTGCTTTAAATCCGTGCACGATCTCATTCGGCAAGCAACAAGCATAAAAATAATAATAAGACGCGACTTGATTGAGTAAGTTCTTAAAAGTGCGCCTAAATATCTTGCTACCGTGAGGTGTGAACCCATGTGCTACGTGTCTCAACCTGAATACGGAGGCTATAGGGGTTAAGTCAGGGGGCACGGGAGCCTTAACATCAAAGATGACTTTCAATGGCTCCAAAGTCGCAGTTCAAATTTGGTATTCGTCATTTTCACGCTTGGCATGTAGATATGCAAAGGAGAACTGCTCATCATAAATAACAGAGTTGGTCACTCCCGGGTGTGAAAATATGTGCGAGCGATACAACTCATGGGGCCTAACTATGGTCACTAACATATGGAAATGAGGGTCATCATAAGGAGGTGGGTAAATACGTGCGATCCGGTGTGGTATATAAGTATGTGAAGGAGGCACCACATCAAGAGGAACAATAGCCAAGGAGTCAGACACAGATGAGGATAGACCCGTAGCCGGATAGACATGAAAATGAATAATCAAATGTGATGTGTAGTCAGATCTACGCGGTGCGTTGAACAGACCAAATACTAGCGCGCTTAACTTTCTAATATCTAAGCGCTGGGATAATGCCAATGTAGGAACTAACAGAGTGGGCATGTCATAACAACTCAGTCTAGGTCTACCGATTCCACGACCTAAAATGTCAACTAATGTGGGCACAAACATAGGAGGAAGGGTCGGTATAATCAAATCCGAGATAATATCCAAATCAGAATAAATTTCACCGATCGTTGATAACATCAATGAACTCTCAGCCGGGGGTAAAAGCAAAGAATCGTCCAAAACTACCACTTCCTCGCTTGCAATTACTTCCAACACACTAGGCAAGTCGTTTAATTCAGAATCAGTAAAGGTCTCAGAAATGGATAAAATCGAACCCGACAAAAATTTTAATTCAGATTGAACTTCAGATAATGAAGATAACAACAAAGAGTTTTCGTTCGTGTTCACAGTGCTAAAATGATCCAAACATAAACTTCTCACAAAAGGTGAGTCTTCCCAATCAATTAGAACATCAACTAAGTCAGGGTCGTCAATGACAATGGAAAAATCCTCACTCACTGGATCCTCAGGAAAGTCAGATAAAGTCTCAGTGGGTATAATCGTAGGCTCTAATGCGATGGGGATTGTATCCGGGAGAGGGCACTCAATACTAGGGGGCACAGACACAACACTAGTAGGCAAAGAGACACTCTCACAGCATGGACTATCATCATCATCCCAAACATCATCTTCTAGATCAATAGGGACTCCCTCAGACTCATACACATCAGAATCGTCGGGCACTAACGAACATGTTAGAATACTCTCACCTACGGGGTCATCCTCAAAATCTAGAGATAGTATATCAACATTAGCATACTCAGAGGTATCCGTCACTATATCTAGGGGCTTAGATGTCGAGGCTAACGGAGGCATAACCCTAGTGGTAACACCTATTGAGTCCACAACACAAGACCTATTAGGAGAGGTTTCCCTAACTGGGGGTGGTGGTCCTAATACGGCCTTTCGGGTCTGACACGAGTGAGCTTTATTACTGGGAAGATGGTGCTTCCCAATTTCTAATGTCGTATTAAAAGTGGTGTCTAAATCGGTGTGACAATAACACAGTAATTTACCCTGGATGTAGGGGTGTAACCCCTTATGAAACCTAGAGCGGGTGATCTCTGGCAACTCCTTCACACCACTTCTAACCATCATATCCTTAAAAAGACGCATATAGTGAAAGATATAGTACCTAAACACCTAGAGGGGGGGGGGGGTGAATAGGTGACCTAATTTTTTTTTTTAAACTTTAATGGCAGCAAACAGTTATAACACAGAATCTACTCTACTTTTGCACAGCAATCACACAGCATACACAGCAAAGCACAGCACAACAGACACAGAGTTTTATAGTGGTTCCCCAAGCTTTGGGTACATCCACTTTCCCCCTTCGCCTATCTAGCAGTGTACTAGATTCGGCCAAACTTCACCACTGTCTCAGAACCCAAACTGGTTCCTACACCTCAGGCCCAAGGCCCTACAACTCAGCTTTTCCACAAAGCCTACACTCAGCCACAAAGGCCTACACTCAGCCAACAAGGCCTACACTCAGCCAACAAGGCCTACACTCAGCCACCTAGGCCTACACTCAGAGATTTCAATCTCCTACACTCAGGCTCTCAAGCCCTACCCTCAGCCTTTATAATTACAGGCTTACAAAACACTCAGATCCAAAGGATCCTACAAGATAAAAATGAATTTACAATTGTTAACTCAGTAACCCAAAGACAAGCGAGGGGAGTTGGGAGTTTCTTGATGAGTTCTTGGAAGAACTCATCTGGATTCAATCTGACTTAGCTTTCTTCAAAGCTTCTTGAAAGTAGAACTCAATGAGATTGACTGCTTCTGCAGTTGATCCTTGACCTCTGCTACTTAGAATTCAGAATGAATCTGAACCCTTCTTCTCAGCCTAGTTCCAATGGCTGATTTCTTGGATGGAGCCCTCTCTCTCCAACTTCTTAGATCTGCACTTGGACAGCTAGATCTTCTTGTTTTGATACTTGATCAATAACTTGAACAACTCTGTGAACCACTTTTTGAATAACTTCAACAACTACTTGAACAACAGTTTCTGTAGACTGTATGAGCCTATTTATAGACCTTCTTCATGGTAACCGGCTGGTCCGGTCCATAACTGAATTCTGACATCTCAGACAGGTGCTGTAGACCGGCTGGAACGGCAGCTGTCAAGTCATCCTGTCAGTTCTTGAAAGTTCTCTAACTGTCTGAAAGTGTCGAGACTTTCTGTCTTTAAGTGTCGACACTTATAGACCAATTGTCGACACAAGTTGTGTAAGTGTCGACACAAGTCTACAAGGTGTCGACACAACTTCTTGTGTTGTAGATTCTATGTCTCGACACAGTTTCTTCTGCATGTGTCGACACTGAAATTGAGTGTCGACACAAGTACTTGATCTTCTATCTTTTGCTGAATTCTTCTAAGTGTCGACACATCTCCTTTGTGTCGACACAACTTCTTGTGTTGAATCTGTTAAGTGTCGACACTACTTCTTGGTGTCGACACATAGTATTCAATGTTGATACTTGCTGAGTGTCGACACAGCTCCTTGTGTCGACACTTGATTCTTCTGTTGAGACTTCAGCTGAGTGTCGACACATTCCCTTAGTGTCGAAACTTGTACTTAGAATATTTTGTTGATCTTTCTATTCTTTGCTAAGTGTCGACACAGCTCCATGTGTCGACACATTCTTCAAGTGTTGAGTCTTCAGCTGAGTGTCGACACATTGTTCTGGGTGTCGACACTTACTACAAATGTTGACTCTTTTGTTGAGTGTTGACACATTGTTCTGAGTGTCGACACATATACTTAGTCTCTGCTGACTTTTGCTGAGTGTCGACACAGCTCCAAGTGTCGACACTTTCTGGTGTAGACACAGTTCTTCTAGGTGTCGACACTGCTGTTAAGTGTCGACACAGCTTTACTGCACTTTTCTTCACTGAGTGTCGACACAGCTCCTTGTGTCGACACTTTCTGTCTGGTGTCGACTCTGCATCCCAGGTGTCGACACAATGACTCCAAGTGTCGACACTGCTTGTCTGGGTGTCGACACAAGTCTTCTTAAGTGTTTACACTTTCCCTCTAGGTGTCGACATATGGACTTAGAAATTTTTGCTTCAGTCTTGCAAATACTTAACCTGCACAAGTAACTCAAAAACACATCAAATACATTTTGATGTATATCATTGAGTTGGGTGAGGCTTCTTCAAATCAGGTACATTTAAACCAATGTACCCAACAATCTCCCCCTATTTGGAGAAGTCGTAACCCTTAGTCAATGATATACACCGTTCATAATTAAAATTACACAATGATGTAAGGCAGGATAATATACAGCAGGGTAAACATAAACATGTATCAATTTCACATGTATACAAATTCATCATCACAGAACAAATATGAAATAGACATAGACATTATCACAGAACAAACATGAAATAGATTAATCATATATTATTCTAACATCTGTCTTATACAGTTTCAGAAGTTCACAAAAATGTTTTACATCAAAAAGATTACACAGTAAACTTTAAGAAAATTCTAATTCTATTTCAGTTCAGGTTCCTTGATAACTATTCCTTTGCCAGCATGAACTTTAGCTTGGACAGGAGCATCAGCAGCTTCAGCATCAGCAGGCTTCTTGCCTTTCAGATCTTTCTTCTTAAGCTCTTCTGCTTTGATCTTTTGTCTTTCAAAATAATGGTATGGCTTAGGAAAGTACTTGCTATGCTCCTGGGCAGTAGGAGGTAGCTTTCCCATCTTTGCCTTCCTTCTATATTGGACAATTGCCTCCTGTCTAGATTCATGTTTTCTCCATTCAGCTTCAGAGAACCATTTGTTCCTGTCATGAATGTTGTCTTTGGCAGCTTTCTAGGCAGTTAATATAATGTTTCTAGAGGTAGGGCTCCATTTCTCAAAATCTGGTCTCTGTTCAGCTTGTTCCCTAAACCTCTTCTTAGACAATCTTGTCTCTTCTTCTTTTTGCAATGCCTCTTGCATGGCTTCAGATATAGGCTGAACAACCTTTTCAATAATAACATTGTCCTTGCCCCCAGGTGGGCTATACATGGTCTGTACATCAGCATGCACCATTTCAAAATCTGGAGGAGGGTATATGACTTGAGCCACTTCAGGTTGCTCTCCTCCTAGATATGCAAGGTGAATTCCAGATTCTGCCACATTATCATCATCACAAAGAGGAGGATAACCCAGGGTAGCTCTAATAGAATTGGATATCCATTTGGCATGATCAGAGCTGGCCTTGACTAACACTCTCTCCCCCTTTATGACTTCTCTTTCTATATGATCTCTTACATCATCCTTTTGAAATCTCACCTGATTATCCAAGTAATTGACTACATCCTTAAAGAATGGTTTTAACCTTTGGAGTTTGTCAGTGATCAGCTTTTGTGAATCTTGGATGGCAGTCTTAAGAGCAGAGATTTCTTCTAGAAAAACTTTGTCAAAATTAGTCTTGGCTATAGCTGGAGTCTGCCCTGCAGCCAGATTCTTCAATTCTGTGACAATGGCATTGTGAGATGCAGTAAGATTGTCATTCATTCTTATATGATTTTCAAGAACATAACCTTGCTTCACAGCCATGTCATCTACTTGTACTTTTATCTTCTCCTGGTGTGTAGCCAAGTACACCACTGCATTTCCACCCTTGTGGAAACATTCTGTCATCTCTTTCTTGTTAAGATTCATCTCAAATATTATTGATTTTATGTCCTGGGCCAGATCAAATTGCAAAGATTTCTGCCCTTCATCCACATACTTCTCTATTGCCTGCCTGTGCTCATCCAGTTTAATTTGCATTGCCACCATTAAAGCACTATAATCAACTGTTGGTGTTTGCTGAACTATAGGCTGTGGTGCAATAGATTGTAGAGCCTTCTTATAACTTTGGCTTCTTCTCTTGAATACATAAAGTTTCTTTTGCTTAACCCTTGTAGCCTCCTCATCTTCAGATTCTGAGGAGCTGGCTATGTCAACCCTCTCCGTAGGGCTTGGAGGCCTCTCAGGTTGCACTGCTGGAGCTTTCTCAGTTTCTTGCCTGGCAGGTACTTCATGAATGTGCACTTACTCCCCCTCAGCAGTAACATTATCTCTTTCAGCAGCAGCCTTGTCCATATCAAAATCTGCTTGATCCAGATTTAGGAATAAATCTTCCATGGTTTATTCTTGTGGAGACTGAGCAGGAGAAATTCTTGGCTCTTCAACCACTGGATCAGGAACCACTTCTAGTACAACAGATGTGTCTTTTATAACAGCATCTGGAACTTGACTATTCAGCTGAGTTTGCTGATGATCATTAGACAAATCAGTATCTTCCATAGAAAAATCTAAAGTGTTTAGTTCAGTGATTACCTCTAGTATAATGGTGGTTGCTTGTTCACTTTCCAGTGTAGTGGGTTCAGTTACAACTGGAAGCTCCCCCTGGCTTTGATCCTTGTGGATGGGGCTAGCTAGAGGTAGCTCCCCCTGGATCTCAGCATCATCTTGAGGAACAGGAGATTTCACTCCAGGCTCTTCCACATTCTCATCAGGTGTGAAGACAACCTGTTCTTCACTTTCAGAGCTGCTAGTGGACTCTTGTGCCACTGGAACTGTCTTCCTTTTCTTCTTGGGAGGAATTTCTTTCTCAACAACTATCTTCTCAGGGGTTGGCATCTATTTAGACAACACCCTGTCCCATCTTGAGAACAACCTCATGTCCATTTTCCTCATGTGATTAATTTTGCTTCCAGCAGATTGTTGCATTACCTTAGGTATGGTTCCAGCAAGATAAAGACTTATGATTCTGCCCAGGTTGGGCTTCTTCAGACTTTCCTTGATTTTCTCAAATACTATAACAGACCAATCAGTTTTTAAAGTGAAGATAATCCTGGTCATTATATTGAACATAGAGGTAGAAACTCTGTCATGCCCTCCTGGCTTGCTGAGGATGACCTTTCCAATAATTTCAGAAAGAAACTTTCCTTGATTGTTCATTCCCTTCTTGTTAAACACAGATCCTATCTTCATTGTAGAATCTAGTCCACACCAGGTTAGAGCTTCCCTGGTCTTTGATACAGTAACTTCATCTTCATCTTTAGTTCTTGGAAGCTGTAGAATCTTCCTCAGACTTTTTGGTGATACCTTGACCTTCTCACCATGAACTCTGGATTTGATTTTGAATCCAGTTTCGTCCAGCTTGGCTCCATTGAGGAATTCAAGTACCTCTTTCTTCCATATCTTAGTAGGTTCAGAAACTAAATCTTCTAATCCTGAATCGGCTACTAGGGTTATGACAGCTTTAATTTCTTGATCGGCATCCTCAAAAGCACCGCGCACCAGCACGTATCCCTCGTTGACATTCTCCTCAAGCTTAGGCGCCATTAGGGTTTGTAGAATTTGTCTTGAGGAAAGAGAGGTGTCGACACAGAAGTTTGGTCTCGAAACTTTGAAAGCGTGTCGACAAACTAAGACAAAACCCTATTTATACCTTTCTAATTTTGAAGATGAACAGGCGGGACAGAAAACTTAAAATATGTCGACACTGGCAATAAGTGTCGACACTGACTTATAATGTCTCGACACATATGTGTCGACACAAGTTTAGTCAACAGTTTTGATGTGTCAACACTTGTTTATGTGTCGACACAACATAACTCGACACATAGTCGAGACTTTACTTAGAAAATTCTGAGTAAAACTTAAGTGTTGACACCACATTGGATGTGTCGACACCTACTTGGCATGTGTCGACACTAATATTCTGAAGTATCAACACCAACTTCCTAGATGTGTCGACACCTATTTCCTGAAGTGTCGACACTACTATTCTGTGTCGACATAGACTTGTCTATGTGTCGACACCTTTTTACTTAGCCAATTTCAATTCTGTAAACTTACTCTAAGTTTATCATTCCTAGTTCAATTTTAAATCTATTGAACTTAGCTTCTTCTAGGGGCTTAGTATACATATCAGCTACTTGATTATCAGTTTTAACATATTCTAATAAAATATCTTCTCTTTCTACATGCTCCCTAAGAAAATGATATTTAATTTCAATATGTTTTGTTCTACTATGGGATACATGATTATTAGCTATTGAAATAGCACTTGTAGAATCACAGAAGAGTGGAGTTCTACTTACCTGAAATCCATAGTCCTCTAGTTGATGTTGTATCCACAGAAGTTGAGCACAACAACTTCCTGCAGCCACATACCCTGACTCTGCAGTGGAGATAGCCACACTTGTCTGCTTTTTGCTACTCCATGAAATTAGTCTCCCACCTAGGAATTGACAGGTTCCAGTAGTGCTTTTTCTATCTTCTTTGCATCCTGCAAAGTCTGCATCTGAATAACCTGTTAGTTCAAAATCTCCATTCCTAGGGTACCAGAGGCCTAGATAGAGAGTGCCCTTTAGATATCTCAATATTCTTTTGACTGTTGTCAAATGAGACTCTTTAGGGCAGGCTTGATACCTTGCACAGACACATGTAGCATACATGATATCTGGTCTACTAGCAGTTAAGTATAATAGGGAGCCAACTATCTCTCTATACAAGGTTTCATCTACAGGTTTCCCTGCATCATCCTTGCTAAGAGACATACTTGACCCCATAGGAGTCTTCATGGTACTGGATGAATCCATACCATACTTCCTTATGAGTTCTAGGGTGAACTTGGACTGACATATGGATAAACCACTCTCAGTCTGTTTAATTTGGAGACCCAAGAAAAACTTCAGCTCTCCCATACTACTCATCTCAAATTGACCTTGCATCAGTTTTGCAAACTTTTTGCAAAGGCTGCTTTCAGTAGACCCAAATATAATGTCATCTACATATATTTGGACTAGTATAACTTTGCCTCTAGATTCCCTAAGGAATAGAGTCTTATCTATTTTCCCCCTTGAGAACTTTTTCTCAATGAGGAAACTAGATAGGGTTTCATACCAAGCCCTAGGGGCTTGCTTTAACCCATATAAAGCTTTCCTAAGTCTATAGACATGATGAGGTAAAGTTGGATCAACAAAACCTGAAGGCTGTTCCACATAGACTTCTTCCTTAAGATTACCATTTAGAAATGCTGACTTGACATCCATTTGGTAAACCTTGAATCCTTGATAGGTTGCATAGGCTAAGAACATCCTTATGGCTTCCAGTCTGGCTACTGGAGCAAAGGTTTGATCAAAGTCAATACCTTCTTCTTGCCGATATCCTTTAGCAACCAATCTTGCTTTATTCTTAATGATGACCCCTTGTTCATCCATATTATTCCTGTAGATCCACTTGGTTCCTATTATATTGTGGTCTTTAGGTTTAGGAACAAGTTCCCAGAACTTGCACCTCTTGAACTGATTAAGCACTTCTTGCATTGCTTCAGTCCATTGTGGATCTAGTATTGCTTCTTCAAACTTCTTAGGTTCAACTTGAGATAGAAAACTGGAGTAGATTGCTGCATTCTGATGTCTGCTCCTTGTTTGTACCCCTTGTCTTGGATCTCCAATAATCTGCTCTACTAGATGATCTCTAAGATACCTGTTGGCTGGAGGCATCCTAACTTCTAGTTGAACCTCTTTAGCATCTCTATCATGCTGTACTCCTTGTACTTCTTCTGCAATTGGTACATGTAGTTCTCCCCCTGGACAACAGCCACTGACTTCTACTTGCTGTCTTGCAGCAGGTATTTCTTCTATAGTAAGCTTGTCCATCTTCTTTGTTAAACCTGTGTGGCTGCATACACTACTAGACAACTCATTGTTAATAAGTTTAGTCTCATCAAAAACTACATGCACAGATTCTTCTACAACTTGTGTAGTCAAGTTGTAGACTCTATAAGCCTTACTGTTATTGCTGTACCCAACAAAAATTCCCTCTTGGGACTTGACAGCAAATTTAGTCAACTAAGACTTCCCATTGTTAAGTATGAAGCATTTGCAACCAAAGATCCTGAAATAGGATAGGTTTGGTTTCCTACCTTTCACAACTTCGTAGGGGGTCTTGTTGAGCCCTTTAGTGATGGTAGCCCTATTTATAATGTAACGCCCCCACCTGTCACATGACATATAATAGTGGGTCCGGCCGGGGCCCCACGCCATATAGCACAGACAAGCGAAGGAATCACGTGTGGAAATCAAAATCTATGCATATCCTTAACTCAATCCATTCTAGCGCAGCATTTTTCTTGTTAGCATGAACTCAAACCAGAATGTCCACCAAATATAAATACCAGATTTATATAAAAACAACACCAGGAATGTATACAACTCACACACCCTGGCCTTATGGCCTTACAAGTTCCTCTTTACATAGTAATAAGTTCGTACATCGGCACGCAGGCCGGCCACACATGAAATCCAACCACGACTCTGCACATAGTCTTCAAGGACTAAGAACACCAGGCTAGCCAATCCACTTATTCTTTCCAAACCGCAGCACCTGCAATTCATCATCCAAACCAACACAGAAAACAAAGTAACGGTCAGCATAGCTGACCCATTATAACGACCCTACCCCCTACCCGGGGTAGTGGTTCCTTCCTTGTATACAGTGCTTCCTTTCTCAACAAGCATCAGCAAACATCACCAAAGCACATCATAGATAGATTATTCTCTTTATTCCACTAGCTAACAAACACATCACATCACAAACGCTGGAGTCCACCAACGCTCCATGCACTCAGGGCACCTTCTTGGCGTACCGGAATCCACCGTCGTACACCGCTGTCTCTCGAGGTTTTAACTTGTTGGTTGACCGGCCCTAGTCCACCAGCTCGTAGGCTAGCAACATCCCGCCCAAGCCACTCAGAGGTCCATCCTCACAGCATCACAAACAGAGCAGACCGACCCACACTCCGTGGTGTAGCAAGCCGGGTATATCTAAGCTCCCCAGGCATTGTCTACCCATCGGTCCCCCTCCTAATCCGATCGACCCACACCATGTGGTGCAGCAACCCGGGTTTAACTCGGCTCCCCTAGCATTGCTGCCCATCGATCCCTTCCTTAACTAGATCAACCCACCCTAGTGGTGTAACAGGCCGGGTTTATCACGAGCTCCCCAGGCGTGCTACCAATTGATCATCTCATAACCAGGAGCTTTACCAAAGCCTCCTCACAAGTAGTACATCCATACATTCATCACAACAAAAATCCATTTTTGCACATCATCAAAGTCACGGAGTCTTCTCCGGTTTACCCATGAACATCACCAATCCAGACTACCGGTCCAGATGGGCTTCACACAGCATGCCTACGCCGTACTTCATCATTCCGGCTCTAGATGCAGACTCAACAAAGGAATCACTTCCGCGATCCACCTCTTGGTGGAGGATTCCAAGCACAGGTATAGAGAAAGGACTTCGATGTCCAAGAAGGAGATCGTTACCCTTGAAGATCGCTTCGGCGTCATGAAGTAGCCGGATGGAAATCACCGCCTCAGCTCTGCCTTCACGAATCCGCTCTCGGATCTTCGTTCCGCACTCCGCAGCTCCTACAGCAGCTGGAAGACTCCTCCCTTCTCTCTCCCTTAGGCCTTTCTTCTTTCTCCCTTGGAATGGAAATGAAGAAGAAGAAGGAGAAGAAGATAATTGGATTTATCTTCAAATTCTCGGCCTTCCCAACACCTGGACAAAGCCCATCCACTGGATCCAGGAAGAGGGAAACAAACGGCTCAGATCTGGCCAGAAAACCCTGAACACGGCCTGACACGCCCTGTGACACGCCCGTGTCACAGGCCGTGTCCCCCTAAGCGGCATGCAGTATTAACTGCTTCAGCCCAGAAATACTCTGGCAGTGATGTATCACTTAATAGGGTCCTACCAGCCTCTATCAAGGTTCTATTCTTCCTCTCAGCAATGCCATTTTGCTGAGGTGTTCTAGGTGAAGAGAATTCTTGAAATATCCCAAATTCTTCACATAGTTTTGTCATGCTTTCAGACTGAAATTCAGCACCATGGTCACTTCTAATCTTGACCACTGTACTATTTAGTTCATTCTGAATTTGCTTGACAAAGCTATGGAAGACACTAGGTGTTTTAGGTTTCTGTCTTAAGAAGAACACCCAGGAAAACCTTGAGTAGTCATCTACAACAACAAGGTTATACACCTTCCTACCTAAGCTGTGAACTGGCATTGGACCAAAGAGATCCAAGTGCAAGAGGTATAAACACCTCACAACATCTTTGTTTTCTATGCTTCTAAAGGTGGATTTAGTCTGCTTGCCCTTTTGACAAGCTGAGCAAATACCATCTTTAACACACTTAACTTGAGGACCATTCCTCACTAACTCTTTGCTAAAGAGTTTGCCAATAGTCTTGTAGTTAAGATGGGCAAGCCACTTGTGCCATTTGACACAATAAGAGACTGTCTCATCAGCTACAAGACACACTGGAGAACCATTGTTCTCAATCATAATGTCTAAGCAGTAGACATTCCTCTTCCTATAACCAGTCAAAATGATCTCTTGATCAGTTGACCTCCTGATATGACAACCATTTTTAACAAATGAGATGTCATACCCTACATCACTTAATTGACTTATACTTATTAGGTTGTGTTTCAACCCTTTAACATAAGCCACTTGAGTAATGGTAACCAAGTTGCTAGAAATGTTACCAAATTCTTTGATGATTCCTTTTTCAGAACCACCAAAGGTGACTTTTGGACCATCTTTTATTGGAATGTAGTCCTTTAGTAATCCTCTAGTTCCAGTCATATGTCTGGAACATCCACTGTCCAAGTACCATGTTGGGGTATGGCCACTTGGACTCACCTGCAAAACAGATTAATGAACCTTAGAACTCAAAGAATTCTTGGGTCCTTGGTGCTTGTTAGTTTGCAACTTGACAAAACTACCTACTGGCTTTCCAACAGGTAATTTGCTACTCACTTTGGCACTAACATTGTGCCAACAGTCCATTGCAAAGTGGCCAACCTTGCCACAGCACCAACATTCAAACTTATTGTACCTTTGCTTAGGTATTGTCTTTGCTGTCTTATCTACAACAGACTTGTTGAATGTTGGGGCTTTCCCCTTGGACTTGGACTTGGACTGCTCAGTCCTTGTAGGTCTAGTAAATCCCAGTCCAGCTTTACCCTTGTGAT
Organism: Platanthera guangdongensis; assembly: GCA_039583875.1. Lineage (NCBI taxonomy): Eukaryota > Viridiplantae > Streptophyta > Magnoliopsida > Asparagales > Orchidaceae > Platanthera > Platanthera guangdongensis. Next base: position 81,973,187 of record CM077157.1, read on the forward strand.
GAACAAATTCATCAATTATAGGTAACACTGACTTAGGTTTAGAAAACCTAGCAACAAGCTCTCTCTCCTTCTGAAGATTAATCTCCAGACTCTTGATTTGATCATTCTTATAGGTGATAGTCCCCATCTGAATCACTGTTATGTGTTTCAGTCTGGCTATCTCATTAAGCTTTTGATCAAATAGCTTCTCAGAATCTGTTGCAGCAGCTTTGAGATCAGCAATTTCCTTAGCCTGACTTTTGGCTAGGGACTTGCTCTTCTTATAAGCTTGCAACAACACTTTATATTCATCTATCAGCTGATGAATATCATCCTCAGACTCAGATACACTCTCATCACTTGATGATGATGAATCTGATTCTGTGCTGGAACAAGAAACTGAACTTAAAGTTGAACTTTGTACCTTACTGGGTCCTGGCTGCTCCAGGATTTTGTCATTCTCTGTCAAAGCCATTAGCCCTTGGCATTGGCTATCTTCTTGTTCATATATAGACTCCATAATCTGCTTGAATTCTTCTTCTTCTTCTTCAGCAAACAGCCCTATGTATGCCTCAGCATCAGACTCAGTTTCTAAAGAAGAGATATCTGACAGAGTCTTCTCCTTTTTGGCAACAAAAGACTTCTCTTTCTTGCCTTTGAAATGAGTCTTCTTCCTATCACTAGACTCTTTTCTCTTTTCAGGACAATCTTCAACAACATGGCCTTGTCTATTGTAGCAATAGCACACTATTTTTGAAATAGTTGCCTTGCTAGATTTAGTCCTCTTCCTGTCCTTCTTTGAAGCCTTTTTATCCTGATAAAAATCTTCTTTTATTTTTGAAGTAGAAGGCCTTGACCTCCACTGTTTCTTCTTCAAGAATGTCTGAAAATGTCTAGTGAAGGCAGCAAAGTCTTCATCACTTTCACTGCTTTCAGATTTTGTGCTGACTGACTCATCTGACTCTGATTCAACTACCTTTGGAGGTGGAGTTGGTGACTTATTCCTGCACTTTCTGTAGGCTTCTGTCTTGAAAGCTACTGTTCTTTCCTTGTGTTCAGTTCTTGTTGATTTATCCTCCTCTTTTCTCACTGTCAACTGCATTTCATAAGACAATAACTTGCCAAACAGTGTAGGTGGAGGAATTTCTCCCAACTTAGCCATTTCTCTAATGGCACAAATCTTTGTGTCCCAATCTTTAGTTAGGGACCTTAGGAACTTGTCATTTAGTTCATAATTACTGAACTCTCTTCCATAAGACATGAGTTCATTCACTATTCTATAGAACTTCTTATAGCACTCAGTTATGTTATCACCATTTCCTTGTCTAAAACTTTCATACTCTTGATTTAGCAAGGATTTTCTATCTTGCCTAACTTCTTCAGAACCCTCCATATACACAATAAGAGTGTCCCACATCTTTTTGGCTGTCTTACAGTGTATTAAATTCTGAAAAGTTGCATCATCTATGGCACTCACTATAATGTTTTGTGCCCTTTTGTCCATGGTGGCTAGGACAATCTCATCCTTAGTCATTTCAGAGAAATCCTTTGGGGTTCTCTGATTTGCATCTAGAACTGATATCTTCATGGGCACATATGGCCCCTCTTTGACTGTGATGTAAATCCTAGGGTCTGAGGCCTCCATAAACAGCCTTACCCTTTCCTTCCAGATCCCAAAGATTTCCTTTCTGCATATAGGTAATTTCATGGAACCAAATTCCTTGTGATTCTCAGAGGAACCCATGGTTCTTGATTTTTTGAATCTGTAATTTACCTTACACTGAATCTGTCAATCAGGATCTCCTTAGACTGTTAGTCCTTTTTGAGGAACCTCGCTTTGATACCACTTGAAAGATATAGTACCTAAACACCTAGAGGGGGGGGGGTGAATAGGTGACCTAATTTTTTTTTAAACTTTAATGGCAGCAAACAGTTATAACACAGAATCTACTCTACTTTTGTACAGCAATCACACAGCATACACAGCAAAGCACAGCACAGCATACACAGAGTTTTATAGTGGTTCCCCAAGCTTTGGGTACATCCACTTTCCCCCTTTGCCTATCTAGCAGTGCACTAGATTCGGCCAAACTTCACCACTGTCTCAGAACCCAAACTGGTTTCTACACCTCAGGCCCAATGCCCTACAACTCAGCTTTTCCACAAAGCCTACACTCAGCCACAAAGGCCTACACTCAGCCAATAAGGCCTACACTTCGACAACAAGGCCTACACTCAGCCACCTAGGCCTACACTCAGAGATTTCAATCTCCTACACTCAGGCTCTCAAGCCCTACCCTCAGCCTTTATAATTACAGGCTTACAAAACACTCAGATCCAAAGGATCCTACAAGATAAAAATGAATTTACAATTGTTAACTCAACAACCCAAAGACAAGCGAGGGGAGTTGTGAGTTTCTTGATGAGTTCTTGGAAGAACTCAGCTGGATTCAATCTGACTTACCTTTCTTCAAAGCTTCTTGAAAGTAGAACTCAATGAGATTGACTACTTCTGCAGTTGATCCTTGACCTCTGCTACTTAGAATTCAGAATGAATCTGAACCCTTCTTCTCAGCCTAGTTCCAATGGCTGATTTCTTGGATGGAGCCCTCTCTCTCCAACTTCTTAGATCTGCACTTGGACAGCTAGATCTTCTTGTTTTGATACTTGATCAATAACTTGAACAACTCTGTGAACCACTTTTTGAATAACTTCAACAACTACTTGAACAAGAGTTTCTGTAGACTGTATGAGCCTATTTATAGGCCTTCTTCATGGTAACCGGCTGGTCCGGTCCATAACTGAATTCTGACATCTCTGACAGGTGCTGTAGACCGGCTGGAACGACAGCTGTCAAGTCATCCAGTCAGTTTTTGAAAGTTCTCTAACTGTCTGAAAGTGTCGAGACTTTCTGTCTTTATGTATCGACACTTATAGACCAAGTGTCGACACAAGTTGTGTAAGTGTCGACACAAGTCTACAAGGTGTCGACACAACTTCTTGTGTTGTAGATTCTATGTCTCGACACAGTTTCTTCTGCATGTGTCGACACTGAAATTGAGTGTCGACAGAAGTACTTGATCTTCTATCTTTTGCTGAATTCTTCTAAGTGTCGACACATCTCCTTTGTGTCGACACAATTTCTTGTGTTGAATCTATTAAGTGTCGACACTACTTCTTGGTGTCGACACATAGTCTTCAATGTTGATACTTGCTGAGTGTCGACACATCTCCTTGTGTCGACACTTGATTCTTCTGTTGAGACTTCAGCTGAGTGTCGACACATTCCCTTAGTGTCGACACTTGTACTTAGAATATTTTGTTGATCTTTCTATTCTTTGCTAAGTGTCGACACAGCTCCATGTGTCGACACATTCTTCAAGTGTTGAGTCTTCAGCTGAGTGTCGACACATTGTTCTGGGTGTCGACACTTACTACAAATGTTGACTCTTTTGTTGAGTGTTGACACACTGTTCTGAGTGTCGACACATATACTTAGTCTCTGCTGACTTTTGCTGAGTGTCGACACAGCTCCAAGTGTCGACACTTTCTGGTGTAGACACAGTTCTTCTAGATGTCGACACTACTGTTAAGTGTCGACACAGCTTTACTGCACTTTTCTTCACTGAGTGTCGACACAGCTCCTTGTGTCGATACTTTCTGTCTGGTGTCGACTCTACATCCCAGGTGTCGACATAATGACTCCAAGTGTCGACACTGCTTGTCTGGGTGTCGACACAAGTCTTCTTAAGTGTCGACACTTTCCCTCTGGGTGTCGACATATGGACTTAGAAATTTTTGCTTCAGTCCTGCAAATACTTAACCTGCACAAGTAACTCAAAAACACATCAAATACATTTTGATGTATATCATTGAGTTGGGTGAGGCTTCTTCAAATCAGGTACATTGAAACCAATGTACCCAACATATAGTTCGAGAGCGACTTCTTCCCTTGTTTAATGTTAGTCAAATCATCAGTTATCTGTCATTTGTGCTGAGCGTTTGGTTTATAATCATTCCTAAAGGCAGGTATGGATCTAGTGCCAAAACTATACTCACTCATAGGCTTGGTGTTAGCAGGGCGAAGGTAGGCGGAATCAAATCGACCCGAGAGCAGGCTACACATTTGCATCCAAGAATGTGTTTTGCTACCAACACGAAGCTCTTTGTTGTACCAGAATACGCGGGCTTGACCTATTAATCGTACACATATGATGTTCACCTGTTGGTGGTCTCCCATTCAAGACAATCAAAGTAAATATCTACCCACTTAAGCCGGTCCCTAAATGTTTGCGAATTTCCATAACCATCATACGTTGGTATCTTGTTCTCAGTGTGAGAACATGTGTGGGGATGGTTGGAAGGCAAAGCGGGGGTGTGCTTAGCCATATACTTAGCATACGAATAGTCTGATCGGGCAACATTTACATCATATGCCATCTTCAGTGGTGGCAGGATAGAAAAATATACTTGAAACGTATGCACATGCAAAGAAAAGGAACCTGAAACTCTAAACTCTAGGAAAGATGGAATTGTTCCCGCCTAATAACTAGGGTAAAAAATATCTTTTTTTGTTTTCTTACAGGAAATATATTGAAGATTATTAATTTTATTTTATTTTTTGGCAAATAAATATGCATACAAAGTGCGTGTCGACGTGCTAATAAGAGGGGGAGGGTGCCAATTAGGAAATTGACGTGAACCTCCCTCTAATACCAAATTGATGCAGGCTTGCACGTTGACACCGAAAATATCTACGAACGAACATGTATGCCTCTCTAGGATCCAATCCTACACTCGCACAATCGTTCAACGCAACGCACATGTTATATAATTCTACCAATTAGATGCTAGCGAACAAGTAGCCAAACCCATTAGGATCGAATAGAGGTGATATGACAATATTCTTTCCGGCTAAAGGGACCCACCCGGTCCGATCGAGTGAAGGTTGTACCAAAAGAGATCTACCAAAAGTATCGATTCAGAAATGATAGATCTCCCCCAACAAAAGAAAACGAAGGTTTGCCAAAACTTTTCGAAATTAAAATCAATCAACATAAACACAAACTAATTGAAAGAAAACCATGATTATTCAATGCTTCAAGATGCAACGCCAAGAATTTCCACCACAAGAATATCTGGGAAAAGAAACACACGAGTGTGGAAATTTTTCGTTACCCAACCGGAAAGGATAATTTAGGTTTTTTATCTCTACTTGAATCATCCTTCAACGGCTCCGCTGGAGTCTCGCCGGAGGGAGAGGAACTTGTCCGCCTTCGTCGCTTCATGCCTTGATCAGGATCTTTGGTTGGTAAGAGAAGAGGTCGGCTATTGGAGGTGATGACGAGGGGTGCTCGGGTTTTTGGGAGGAGATAGCTTGGCGGTTGGCATTTTTGATGAGGGAAGGGGGAGAAGGTTGGCCGGCGGCCAAAGAGAGGAGGAGGAAGGAGGAGGCTGAAATTTGCCTTAGAGGGAAAGAGGAAAGAGGGGGGAAAATTCAAATCTTGAATTCTAGGTTTTTCTTTTCATTCTTCTCTAATCAATCCTTCATAACATGGCTATATATATCCTACATCACTCAATCTCCCTCCATTCAAAATTCAAAATGCAAATATGATGGTTATATGCACCTATCATAACACATGAAATGAAATAATTAAAATAACACATGATGGTTATTAGCGCCCATCATTACACATGAAATGAAAATTAAAACTGGAAATAAATACTTAAAATAAAATTGATAAAATAATAAAATTATTAAAAATATATAATTATAATTATTTAATTTATAATTATATATTTTTATATAATGGCAGCGGACGTCGATCCCATCCTCGAGCTTGTGGCAACGATCATCCCAATCTACGAACTCTCTCAGATGGGGATCAATGGAAGCCGTGTCAGCAACGTCTCCATCACCTTACTTATAATAGTAAATTGTAGTAATGAAATTACGGTAATTAAAGCTGTTGATAATATGAGCTGTATAATTAGAGTGCTGGAATGAAATGTGACCAGTACGAAACTGGAGTAGTACTGAAATGAAAGTACTGAATTGAACTTGACCAGTACAAAACTGGAGTAGAACTGAATTGAAAGTACGGAATTGAACTTGACCAATACGGGACTGGAGTAGAACTGAATTTGAAAGTTTTGAATTGAACTTGACCAGTATGGGACTAGAGTAGAACTGAATTTGAAAGTACTGAATTGAACTTGAACAGTACGAGACTGGAGTAGAACAGAATTTGAAAGTACTGAACTAAAATAAATAAAGGAACTGGACTAGTTCAAGACTGGAATAATCATAAAGAAAATGGTTATTAGTCCAATCACTCCATTCAGGGGGCTTCAGTACCATCTCCGTTCGTAGGAGGCTTAGTTCAGTTTCAATTCTGTTCTCAGGAGGCTTAGTTCAGTTTCATCTCCGTTCTCAGGAGGCGTAGCTCAGTTTTATCTCCGTTCTCAGGAGGATTAGTTCAGTTCCATCTCCGTTCTCAGGAGGATCAGTTTAGTTCCATTTTCGTTCTCCGGAGGTTTAGTTCAGTTTCCATCTCTGTTCTCAGGAGGTTTAGTTAAATTACATCTCTATTCTCAAGAGGTTTTTTTGGGTTTCACCCATTATTAAGATCCGATAACAATTCAGTTGTGCCCTTTTTAATCACAACTTAATAGGATTATGGTAATCTTATTATGAGTTACATCTTTATTATTCATCCGAGAATAAATATCAATTCGATTTCTTATGTTGGATCGAATACGAGAATCTCGTTAGAGGGCACATTCTTCCTCGATTTTCAACCTCAAAAATCATTTCTAGCACACGAGGGAAATTCTTCACATGGAACGAGGTTGTGAATTATTTTTCTCTAAACTCAAACTTTCATCTTCCGTGTCTACCCAAAAAATGCTCGAGAGTTATTTGAAAATGAGGCGCTTAGTGCTTTTGTAAAAACCCCAAAATACTCAGAGCTGAAGATCTTGCCTTGATAACTCTCATCGATTACTCAATTGAAATTAATATTCGATATATAAAATGATCGCGCACTTCGATTTCCATTTTCGAAGAATTTGAGCTCGTAAATTTCCGAGCGCGACCCCATGCTCCAAGAAATTCGAAAATCCACAATTTTTATCCAAAGTTTCCAAATTTTAATACAACCTTTAAGAGGGCCTCAAAAAAGCCTAGTAATTTTTTTCAAAATTTTCCGAACAATTTTAGGCCTCTAAATTGGCGAAATAATTATTATTTAGGCTTTTAAAAATAGCAAATCAATTCCAAAAATTCCTAAATGTTTTGAGGAGATTTCACTCATCGATGGAAATAATTTTCATGTTCAAAATGTTTTCACGAGGTCTCTAGTTTAACCTTAGAAAAAAAATTCCTTTTTCATTAATTATAATTATAAAATTATAAAACTTATAAAATTTTATAAGATATGAACAGGAGTTCGCCGACCTGTACCAAAACAGAGAGCTTGCAGGCCTTCCCTACCGCCGGCTGGCCGCTGGCTGGCCATGGATCCGCCCCCGGCCGACTACCCGGGGGTGGGCACTCACTCCGGCGGTGATCCGACGGCCTCCCGCCGACGGCCATTGCCGGAAAATTCCATTACAGAGCTTGTAAACTCCAAGCGAGGTGGTGCCGTGGCGGCACTTAGGAGAATAGATATTATATGCGACACATCCGAAAGGTAGGTAGGAAGGAGAGGAGAAGGTTTCCACCATACTTGGGGTCTCTGGAGGCTCTCGGTGAAATCCACCATTGGAGGTGGTGGAGGTGGTGGTGGAGCTCGGCTGATTTTTCTTTGGTGAAGCAGAGCTCCAGCAGGGATGGTGGTGGCTCGTTTTGAGCTTGGAAGAGGGGTGCAACCCTCTGGTGCCAGAGGGCTCCATTTATAAGAGGGGCAAGGCCCCTCCTTCCTTCTCCCTCTTGGTTAAGCAAACCATGGTGAGGTTAGTATACCCTCTTAGGGTTAACTACCAGGCTGTATGGGGCACGTGTCAGTCCTCCATTGGTGAGGTACAAACATGGTGGCAACCTCTTATTGGTTGGAGAGAGTATGGGGAAGGTGGAGGCTTTCTATTGGTTGCATTCATTACTTTAGGGTTTATCTTAACCCAACTAGGGTTAGGACTGTTGCTGGTACTATTTTGTGGAGGAGGTGCTGCCAAATGTCCCCCCATAGGAGGATTGGAGTTTGGTTTGGAAGGGAAGGTAAAAGGGAAAGAGAGTGAGCTTCCTTTTGGGCTTGGCCTAGGGCCCATTCCTCAAGATTTTTCTCTAAAAATTTAGGGTCCACGTATGGCTAGTTTTGGGGCCTATATAAAGCCTAGTGAGTTAGGCTCAAGTTGGGGAAAGGTGGAGAGGTTTTAACCATTCAAAATAGTGTTTTTAAGGAGGTTTGACCAAGTCAACTATGGGGTAGGTCCCTGTTGGGTATTGTATCCAAACTAACCCAGATTTGATGATGTCACCCTTGAACTAAGATGAATTAAGTTGTATTTGATGCTTGGTTTGAGTTATTTGTTTGCAGGAATCTTATGGGATGTGTAGACAAATGTCAGTCTACAATGGGTCACCAAACACAGTACCATACAATGTAATCCCTCATTATGTGTTCCAAAGTGTTGACTCATGTGTAGCCTCTCTATTGGGATACACTTCATATTCAAGCTCTAGGATTAAGTGAAAAGACTTGATGCTGGTTTCACCTTAAAAGAAGAAAAAGTTCTGTTAAGAAAATTTCCTAAGTAAAGTACTCGAGTAGTTCTATACTTACTCGAGTAAGTTACTGAGTTCATACTCGAGTAATAATACTCTTACTCGAGTAGTTAAAATATACTCAAGTAGTCCAAATATGGCTCTCGAGTAGTTAAAACAACTACTCGAGTAGTTTCCTTTTACCTCTTGGGTTTACAGAAATTTTTCTTCTCAAAGTTTTCTAAGTTAAATACTCGAGTAGTACTGTATAGTACTCGAGTAGTTTTATCCTCTGTCTTGAGTAGTTAAATTCTGACTCTCGTGTAGTCCTCATTTACTCGAGTAATCAATGTCATGTACTCGAGTTGTTCATCTACTACTCGAGTAGTCCAGAATTAATACTCGAGTAACCCATAATTCCATTCTAGAAAATTTCTCTAAGTGAATTACTCGAGTAGTCATCTCCATATACTCGAGTAGTTCTATTCGTCTCGAGTAGTTCAACTTCTATACTCGAGTAGTCCTGCATTCCAGTTCCAGAAATCTTTTAAGTCTTTGTCTTGAGTAGTTTCTTATATACTCGAGTAGTTCATGCTTATATACTCGAGTAGAATTTCTTATACTCGAGTAATCTTCTCCACCTCTTGTGTAAGTACTCTTGTACTCGAGTATGTTTTGTTTGTTACTCGAGTAGCTGATTCCTTTTCTTCTTATTTACTCGAGTAGTTGACTCCATGTACTCGAGTAACTATCTCATTCCCACTCGAGTAGTTCTTCTCATATACTCGAGTAGTCATCTTCTACCTACTCGAGTAGTGCTGCATGTACTCGAGTAAGCTTTTATATCTCGAGTATTTTACTTCGACTTTTCCGAAAATTCATTAAGTCCAGAATAACGGTTTTCTGAATGAACTTTGACATGATTGGTCCACGTGTCCCTCATAATGACTCAATTATGTCTAATCTTTTATGATCCTATAAATAGTCTTGTCTAAACCGACAAACCCTAATTCTAAGAAGATTATTTTTAAGAAGTTTTGCAACCGTATTCTCAAGCTTTCTGTCTCCTCTTTCTCTCTCCAAGAAATGAAAATCGTCGCCATCGCCGTCGCTGATTCCCGACCAGCTAGGGTTTCATCTTTTGAGGATTCAAATCCAGAAGGGTTTCCAGATCGAGATTTGCTCAACTCCTCAATCTTTTGATTCGATCGATCGTGTGAAGCCAAGAAGTTTCAGATCCAATCTTGCCGAGATTTCCCTTCATCATTCTGATAAAGCCGCAAAGCCTAGAAGAAGAAATTTCTGGTCGTCTGTTGCAGATCTGAATAAGGAATCACTGTTTGTATTTCTATACAAAATTTATTTCATTCTTGTAGGAGAAATTTCTCCGAGTGTAGGAACTTTTGTCTCCGAGATTGTAGGAAGTTTTACCTTATGAGTGTAGATCCGTTTTGTGGATCGAGAATGTAGGAATGTTGTTCCGAGGGTAGGATTGATTTTAAATTCGAGATAGTGGAGTAGCCGAGTCTAGTGTATTGCTAGATCGGTGAGGGAAAGTATATGTACCCAAGGTTGGGGAACCACTATAAATCTTGCCTCATCTGTGTTTGATTGGTAGATAGATCTGTGCATTGATTTGTAATTTTTATCCCGCAAAAAGATGCATAATTCACCTATTCACCCCCTTTAGGTGATTTAGGTAGGCAACTATAAACTTTCAGTCCCTGTGGTGGTCAAAGTCAAAAGAGGTCCATGACATCGGGGGTCGTGTCAAAGTTGGGGTGTCGTGTCATGATTGGTGTGCGTACGCTTTTCGGTACACAACTGAGCTTGATTTGATCACGGTTTGACCATTCGTCTTTGAAACTGACCGGGTCCAACTTTGTTGACTTTGTTTTGACCATACAAATCCAATGCCACTAACCGGGCTCGAATCGGAGTTCGTTTGATAGGTATTCAAAATATGTGCGTCGCGGCGCGCTAAAACGGTCAAAATGCTCATAATCATCGCTAGGCTTCGAATTGCGATGCAACAAGTTCCAATGCATTCTTATCGATTATACGAAGCCATAGGAACTGACAGAACTCAAATCAGAGTTCTCCAGGTCAATATCTAGAGTATTTTACTTCGACTTTTCCGAAAATTCATGAAGTCCAGAATAACGGTTTTCTGAATGAACTTTGACATGATTGGTCCACGTGTCTCTCATAATGACTCAATTATGTCTACTCTTTTCTGATTCTATAAATAATCTTGTCTAAACCGACAAACCCTAATTCTAAGAATATTATTTTTAAGAAGTTTTGCAGTCGTACTCTCAAGCTTTCTGTCTCCTCTTTCTCTCTCCAAGAAACGAAAACTGCCGCCGTCGCCATTGCTGATTCCCGACCGGCTAGGGTTTCATCTTTTCAGGATTCAGATCCAGAAGGTTTTCCAGATCGAGATTTGCTCAACTCCTCATTCTTCTGATTCGATCGATCATGTGAAGCCAAGATGTTTCAGATACAATCTTGCCAAGATTTCTCTTCATCATTCTGATAAAGCTGCAAATCCTAGAAGAAGAAATTTCTGGTCGTCTGTTGCAGATTTGAATAAAGAATCACTGTTTGTATTTCTATACAAAATTTATTTCATTCTTGTAGGAGAAATTTCTCCGAGTGTAGGAGCTTTTGTCTCCGAGATTGTAGGAAGTTTTACCTTCCGAGTGTAGATCCGTTTTGTGGATCGAGATTGTAGGAACATTGTTCTGAGGGTAGGATTGATTTTCAATCCGAGATAGTGGAGTACCCGAGTCTAGTGTATTGCTAGTTCGGTGAGGGAAAGTGGATGTACCCAAGGTTGGGGAACCACTATAAATCTTGCCTCGTCTGTGTTTGATTGGTAGATAGATCTGTGCATTGGTTTGTAATTTTTATCCCGCAAAAAGACGCACAATTCACCTATTGACCCCCCTCTAGGTGATTTAGGTAGGCAACTATAAACTTTCAGTCCCCATTGTGGTCAAAGTCAAAAGAGGTCCATGACATCGGGGGTCGTGTCAAAGTTGGGGTGTCGTGTCACGATTGGTGTGCACACGTGTTTTGGTGCACGATTGAGCTTAATTTGACCACGGTTTGACCATTCGTCTTCGAAACTGACCGGGGCCAACTTCGTTGACTTTTTTTGACCATATGAATCCAATGCCACTGATCGGGCTCGAATCGGAGTTCATTTGATAGGTATTCAAAATCTGTGCGTCGCGGCGTGCTAAAACAATCAAAACGCTCATAATCATCGTTAGGCTTCGAATTGCGATGCAACGAGTTCCAATGCATTTGTATCAATTATACGAAGCCATAGGAACTGGAAGAACTCAAATCGGAGTTCTCCAAGTCAATATTCAAAAATCTCATTTTCGTAACGTTCTATGAGGAATGACCATATCCATTATATGACCTAGGAATTCAACGGAATGAGTTCCAACACACTCATATCGACTATACGAGCTCATAAGAACTGACAAAACTCAAATCAGAGTTCACTAGATCGATGTTCAAAAATCTCGTTTTTGTAACGTTCTACGAGGTATGGTTATATCCATCATATGACCTCAGAATTCAACAGAATGAGTTTCAACGCACTTGTATTGACTATACAAGACCACATGAAATGACAGAACTCAAATCAGAGTTCTCTAGCTCGATATTCAAAAATCTCATTTTTTGCAACATTCTACGAGGAATGGTCATGTCCACCATATGACCTCAGAATTCAACATAACGAGTTTCAACGCACTCGTATTGACTATACGATACCACTGGAAATGACATAACTCAAATTAGAGTTCTAGCACTATATCTCCCTCTAGGGTTACCTCCTACCTTGGTATGGGCCACGGGTAGAGGTTTGGGTCACTTTTATTGGGCCCATTAGGGTTCTGGTGGCCCAATAAAAGTCGGGATGCAACACTCCGCCTGAGGCAAGACCTCCTTAATCCTCACCTCCTAGAAACCCTGTTGCTGATACTGCTCCCTGTTTCCTCTCATCTCGAGGAACTCCGGGCACGTGGACTTGGTGTGCCCTTCCTCTTGGTGGAAGTCGCAGTAGGCCAGCTCCACCCCGACTTATCTTCTCCTTCTTCGTGCAGCTCTCCTCCTCTCCGCTATGGCTACGACCATAGCCTGATTTTGATCAGGGAAGGGAGGTCTGTAGGCCTACCTCCAACCCAGGGGATAGAACTGATCATGCCCCCCTGGCGGTTGTCCATTCCTTAGTAACCTCTTTGTGGCCCCTGGTCTTGCCAGTCGGGCATCTAGCCCAACCGACGGTCCATCTCCTGACGCCCCCACCCGGGCTGTTGCTGTTGCTGTAGTTGCCGTTATTCCCTCTACTAGGGTTCAACTCTCCTTTCCTCCTGACCTCTGCCACCCCTTTGCTCCTTCTCCTCCTTTGTGGAACACCTGGCAAGCTTCCGAGCGAACTCCGGATTCGACGCCTCCCCGCCGACTTCCCTTGTTGCCCTCTCCATCAGCTCTTCGTAGGAGAGGGGCGACACACTCTTCAGTTCCTTCCAGAAGAAACCCTGTTGTAGCCCCAAGGTAAAGGCCATCATCTGGCTATGCCCGTGCATCTCCTGGACTTGGGTGACCTCTTCCTAAAACCGATTAACATAACTTCCCAAGGTCTCTTTCACCCCCTGCTTGATGTGGAACAGAGACTCCGACTCCTTCTTGCTCCTCTTGGAGGTGATGAACCTCAACATGAACCCCAGATGCAGGTCCTCAAAGCAGTAAATGGAGCTGGCTGGTAGTTGGTGAAACCACTCGCTCGTATTCTTCTTGAGGGTGATGGCAAAGAGCCTGCACTTGAAGCCATCCGACATCTGCCGGATCGAGACCACATCCTCGAACCACTGGACGTGCTGGACTGGGTCCCCCTTCCCAGTGTAGTAAGACATCTCAGGTTCCCTGAACCCCTCTAGAACTGGGGTAGAAGAAACTAGCTCGCTGAAGGGGCTGCCTCCTCCTACTAGGCGAGGTAGAGGCTCTCATACACCCATCTCGCCGAATCGGCCCCCACATGGCGAGACGAGGAAGAGCACGTGCCCAGGTAGCTCACAACCTCTCCCTTCCTCGGTGACCTCCTTCCCAGATCGCGTGTCGGGAGCATCCTCGCCCAGAGATGGGGCGACGACGATTGGAACAGTTGGAGTCGAGCATTCGGCCCGCACGCCGAGTGCGAATTTGACGAGGTTGAGCACCTCTTGCTTGAAGTCTTCGAACATCCCTACCATGGCCAGAGGGGGTGGGGGTGGCGAGTCGCACCTGTCCGAGCGTTGTCCTTCTCTTCTTGCCATCTAGCATGTTGAAGATTTTCTGTATTGACCACTTTCCACGATCACCACCCCAAAATGTTGAAACCGAAAACTCGGTCTCTTGTGGAGTTCACTTGTGGGGAAGGGGTGATCGCGCACCTACTTCTCTCCAGCAAGCCAAATAGTAAAAAGAAATGGGAACTGACCCAAGGGATCAGCATGGAGGTCCCACCACACACCCGGAAGATCTTAGAGCGCTTCCCCTCCCTAGCCAAAGGTCGAGCTAAGGCTAACTTAGAAAGTGCACGAAGACCTAAACACTGGTAAGCATGCCTTTTGAGGCGCCCTTTGGGTCTTTTTTATAGTTTTCTGAAGACTGCCTGCAAATAGCCAACCTCCGTTGTTTTGAACTGCTATATGTAGCCCAACTGGGTCTGCCAATAAAGCAACTCCACTGCTCAAACAAGCTATTCGCACCCCTGGCAAGAGCACCCAGGTAATTCTACGTATGGGCCCCACTGGGTAGGTTCCAAGGATCTGGAGGTTGCCTCGCCACAACTCTCCACTCAGCTGTCGCGGATGCGACCTGCCTCCTGCAGCTCGCCTTCCCTCCTTGGGAGAGCGCGATCCAGGTCACCACAGCCCGCCGACCCTCGCTCTGAGGCGGGCTGGCGACCAGGTCGCCTTTGGGAGAGTGGGTTGGCCGGTCTAGGACTGTTACTACAAAAGGAATTGTAGAGGCATTGATCTTGCCGATCTTAGTTTGACGAATCTAGGATTCTAACTCACAAGGTCAGCTCGAAGGAGGCCGAGCTCCGCTAGACGAACAGTGAGCTCCATTCGACGAACCCCGGGCGGACGCGGGCAGGGTGGGCCAGCTCGTACAGCTTGTGCGCCTAGCTTTGGTGGGAGCGGGCTGGCTGTTCTGAGTTCGCCTTCATGCTGTTCTGGCATGGGCAGGTCGTCTTGGTCCACTCACCCTGTCTGGTGGACCCACTCGGCGAACACGGGGTTGTACAAAGGTGTTGAGTGAATGACCATCACTCAGCGCCAAAAGACTTCGACGAATGTAGAACTCAGTTCGATAAACTCAGAGTTCAGCTTGACAAAAAATAAAAGCTTAGTTCGATGAACTTAGAGCTTAGTTCGATGAACTTAGAGCTTAGTTCGATGAACTCAGAGCTCAGCTCGATGAATTGTGAAAGCTTAGTTCGACGAATTCAGAGCTCAGCTCGACGAAACGTGAAAGCTTAGTTCGACGAACTTAGAACTTAGTTCGACGAACTTCGAGATCAGCTCAATGAAAGTAAATGCTATCAATGCATTTGGACTTGGCCAAATTTTTTGAGCTTAGGCATTGAGAGAGTAAGCTCCACTCAATGCTTTTGGATTTAGCCAAATATCTGTGTCTGAAAACACATATGCAATGATACAGTCAATGCTATTACTCCAAGGCGTTGAGTGAGTAAGGTACATTCAACCATGTTGGTACTTAGATAGAATTTTCTGTCATGGCGTTGAGTGAGTAAGCTACACTCAACGCTTTTACTACCTAGACAGATTTTTCTGTCATGGCGTTGAGTGAGTAAGCTACACTCAACGCTAGTGGACTTGGTTAAAATTTTGCACAACTTTTCCGTGGTGTTGACTAGCATAGCAACACACAATGCTAAAAGCTATATGGCATTGAGTGAGTAGGTCATACTCAACGCCTATAGACTTAGCCACATTTTCAGCCTATTTCTCTAGGCTTTGACTGACTCAGCCTGACTCATAGATTTTTGTTGTATGGAGTTAAGTGAGTAGACTACACTCAACGCCTGTGTACTTAACCATATTTTTGGCTATCTATCAGTTAGGCTAAGATAGACTCAGCCCTATTTATTATATGGCATTAAGTGAGCTGTCCCCACTCAACGCCTATGGACTTAGGCAAATTTCTAACTAGATAATATTGATTCCTTACCTCTGGCATTGAGTGAGCTTGCTCCACTTAACGCATGTGGATTTAGTAGATTTTTGTTATGTCCAGCAACCAATTATTGTGTCCACTTGTCCAATCAATGTGATAAGGACTAACCTGCACTCAATACCTTAAATACACATCAAATACAGTTGATGTGCGTGACATTGACCTGTTTGACTTTTCACAAATCCGGGACATTGGGAACAATGGACCCAACAATCTCTCCCTATTTGATGAAGAAAAAACCCCTATCCAAATTGTTTTACTTCCTTGGTCAATGACACAAACAACATATACAACAAGATAAATATTTAATTCTGACATGACAGCATAAGGAATTGTACCTCATTTCCTACCTGTATGGTGAGCATCACCTACTCCCCCTATTTTGTTGCAAGGTGTTTGTCCTTACTTGAGTTCCTTGATCACTTTATCCCTTGTATGGAAATAGCACTTTCTCCCCTTTGGTTTGCTGCATGATAGTGATCATTTCCTCGTGATCATCTCCTTGTCCCTTAGTTACCACATGTCCTTCTCTAGATGACTAGATATGTCCTTCTCTCCCCCTTGCCATCTCTCCCCCTTACTATGACCTTCTTTCCACCTTTTTGACATCTACAGAATAGGCAGATAAAGGCTAGACCTTCCAGAGTAACTTACTCCCCCTCAATAGAAGCATTAGTTAACTGATACCACTTGCGAGTCTGTATCTCCAGCAAGAGGAACAATACCTGCACCACAAAAAATGCAAAAGGGAGTGCCTGAAGCTATGCCAAGTTCAACATACCCAACTCAAATTTGAAGGTGTTGAACTTTGCTTCATCTAATGGCCTAGTGAAGATATAAGCCACTTGCTTGTCTGTGGGGACAAACTCAAGACTGATGTCTTCCTTCTCCACTTGCTCCCTAATAAAATGATATCTAATTTCTATGTGCTTAGTCCTGCTATGTGAGACAAGATTCCTAGCAATAGAAATAGCACTTGTACAGATAGCAAGCTGAATTGGATCCTTGCCCTTACTCTTATTCCTTCTTCTAGTATTCCTCACAATGTACACCAACCCCTTCTTATTATTTTGGGTGGAGAAGGTATCAATGAGTGGCAATACTGATTTAGGTTTGGAGTATTGAGCCACTAGCATCCTCTCTTTAAGGAGCTTATCTTTTAACTCTTTAATTAAGGAGTTTGTTGGATCCCTAGTTGATTTGGGCTAGGTTCACTAGATTAGGATGTGACCCAACCTGTATAGCCAGGGTCAAGTTTGTGTCCTAGATTCTAGGCCAAGTCCTTAGGTTCAATTTCAGATGGACCAGCTATCAACAAGACCACCAGAGACTCCAGACTTAGAAGATTTCAAGGCTAAGTGAAATGAGTTCGACGTTCGTCGAACTCAGCTCGACGAAAGGTGTTCTACGCTCGACGATCGTGAGACAATTCTTAGTGCTGAGCTCGACGATCTTAGTTCTCTGTTCGATGAAGATAGAGTTTCTACATCAAGCTAAAGTTATGACAACTTCAGAATTTTTCTAAGTCTAGCTTCAAGCTTTGGTCGACGAATTAGATTCTGAGCTCGATGAACTTGGACCTCAAGTTCTCAACTTCTCAGGTCGACGAAGTCAGCTTTTTAGGTCGACAAATGCAGTCCTCTACTCGACGGATTCTGAATTCAGAGGATTTGTGTCGACACTTAGGGCATGTGTCGACACCAGACAATTTGTGTCGACACCAGGATATCTGTCGACACCACCTCATGTCGACACCAGAAGATTTGTTTCAACACCAGGATATCAGTCAACACCAGTTTATGTCGACACTGAATATCAGTTACACAGAATACTTTGACTAAGTCCAGAACTGTTCTCAGCTCGACGAATGAAGACTGTCTGTTCGATGAATGAAGATTGTCTGGTCGACGAACTCTCTCAAGCTCAGCTCGACGAACTCAAACTCAGCTTGACGAATTGTGTTCTACGTTCGACGAATCCAGATTAGGTCTTCTTCAGTTTTCCCGTCCCATTTCTTGGCGATGATTCCGAAGTTATTAATGCCAGATCTTCTCGGAATGTTACCGTTAGAACGCGCATTGACTATGGACTATTACATGCCATATTTCCATGGGACAGTTAGGGAAATCATTGATTGTCGCTTCCTTCCAAGGCCGACTGCAATTACTGCTCAACATTCGAATTTCGAATGTTCTCAGTCAGTCAAAAGGGATATAGAAAAGAAAAGAAAGAATGAAGTACTACTACACAGTCATACATACATACAGTGATACACACAGACAATCAGACAGACACACTCAGATTGCACAGAAGAACAATCATACTCAAATCAAAAGTTCTACTGCAATTAGCCCAGACCAGAGAATAACTTCATCAAGAAGAAGCAGAACAACCTATCACTATCAAGAGTCTTCTTCTTCCAATTCAAAGGACAACTTCAAAGGGCAACAAATATCAATCTGTCAAAGAAGTTCCTGAAGCAATTTCTTGTCTAGGCACTCTAAGTCTTTGAAGACCTATCACCCTGAAGAAGTGCTCCAGTTTTCCTGATACATTCAAGATCTCAGGGGGAGCAATATCTGCTGAAATCAATCCGCAGTCTTCTCAGTGCTATTGATAAAGAGAAGACACCATCACCTCTTTTCCAACTATTGTACAGGTTTTTAATTCCCTTCAAAATTATACTGGTTGCAAGTTTCCTTCCAAAAGACTTGAGGTTTTGGTTTTTGAGCACCTGAACAAAAGCTCATTGGTGTCAGACACCTGATCAAAAACCTGAGTGGATTCCTACCAGGGTGGTAGAAGAGTGGATGTACACAGGTTGGGGAACCACTATAAAATTTCTTGTGTCGTATTGTTGCCCTTTATTTTTGTTTTGGGTGTGATCTGTGATTGTTTAGGTTGTTGTGCTTAGTTTATTTTATTTGCTGACTTGTTCACCTAGGCTTACAACAAAAGTTGTAAAAAGTTTGAAGAATGCACAATACTCTATTCACCCCCCCATCTAGAGTATTTCAGATCTAACCTGCACTTTCAATTGGTATCAGAGGCAGGTTGGTTAAAATACCACACCTTAATTGGTTGTACAGGCTAACACCTGAACCACAAAGATCCCTCTTGCTAAATCTGTTTGTTTTTTTTTGTTATTAGATTTATTTCTTCACATAAATGACCCAAAACAAAGATTATGCAAGCATCAGACCTCCAGTATGCAATATTAACAAGTTTGCCATCTGGAAGGCAAGAATCAGATTATATATGAATTCTATTGTTGAGGATATTTTTTCTGTTATTTTGACAGGTGTACCTCCAGCACCTGGACTTCTACAAGCACCTCCACCAACATGACTGCAGTGCCCCCTCCAGAAAACAATGATGCCTACAAGAAAGCCAAAATGGCTGATGCAAAGACAATGAATATCTTGGCTCAGACAATGTCGGATGACATATTTCAAAAGGTGGCTGAGTGCACCTCAGCCAAGGCCATTTGAGATTCCCTCAACCAAATGGTGGCTGGCTTAGTAGATGTGAGAAAAGACAGGAGATCCAATCTCATCTCCCTGTATGAGAACTTCAAAAAGGATAAGACAAAATCAGTGGCTAAGATGTACAACAGGTTGAGTTCATTCATCAATGAGCTCAAAACCTTGGATAAAGACATCACCTTGATAGAAGTGAATGATAAGATACTGATGTGCTTCCCTAGCTATTGGGATTCCAGAATCTGGCTAATCAAGGAAGCCAGAAGCCTAAATGAGATATCAACTGAATCTCTGCTAGGTAAATTAAAATCCAATGAGCAGCTAATCAAATCAAGAGAAGCAATAGAATAGAAGGCTACAACTCCAGTGAGAAAGGATTACAGCATAGCCTTCAAAGCATCTGAGGAGAGTGAGACATCAACTTCTAATGAGGAACTCATGAGCCTCTTTGCAAAAAGATTTTACAAGATGGCTAGAAAGGATTTCAGAAGGAAATCATCCAGATATGATGATAAGCCCAAGTATGACAAGACACCAACCAAGGAGGTTATGTGCTTTGGGTGAAGAAAGCCTGGACATGACATCTCAGAATGTCCAGAAAACCAGAAGAAGGACAAGAGCAGAGAAAAGGACTCCAGGAGAAAACACAGCAGCAGACCCTCCTCCAGCAAATACAAAAAGAAAGACAAGGGCTTTGTTGCTGAAACATGGAGTGATACAGAAGAAGAAACATCCTCTTCCAGTTCAAGTGAAGAAGAGGAATAAGCAAGATCTAAGGAGGTTTGCCTTATGGCAATTGATGCCTCCAGGAGCAATTCTGGATCAGATGGAGAATCTGAAGATGAAGCAGCCTCAGACTCAGAGGCAGATCAGGTTCTTTCTGGCTTTGACTTTAATTCTGATCTATTTAAAACTGAATTTAAAGCCATGTGTTTAGATTTAATTAGCTCAGAAAAAGAAATAAAAACTCTTAGAGAAAGACTAGGAAGTCTTGAATCTGTTAACTTTGAAAACATTAAACTTCAAGATCAACTAACCTTAGCTAATGAACAAATAATCAAATTAAAATCTGAATTATGTGAGGCCAAACAACTTGAGCAATCTCTCAATGGAAGAAGCCTCAAGCTGATGGACATAACAAGCACAGTGAATGCCAGATTAAATGGCAAGCTGGGTTTGGGTGCTTCATCAAGTTTGCCCCCCATAATTAAGAAAAATATTCTTATAACCCCTATTAAATTTATTTCTGCCAAGGGAAAGGAAAAGATAATAGATAAACCAATGTCAGCTAACAACCCAAAACCCATAGACAAGAGAAATAGAAATCAAAAAACAACTAATAAAAACAAGGTTCAGCAGCATTCGTCGAACTCAGATCAACGAAATGTGGCAAGTTCGTCGAACCCAGATCGACGAACGTGAACGCAAACTTTAGTTATAACAATTCATCTAACTGCGATCGACGAACTGTGTATGGTTCGTCGAGCATAGGTCGACGAACTTGGGGCACAGAAAATGACTACTGTCATTCTCTGAGTAGAGATCGACGATCTCATCCCTATTCGTTGAACTCTGGTCGACGAACTTACAACAATTCATCGAACCCAGAAGGACCAAACTTAAATCATTTCTCCTACAGAAATTTTAAACCAACTAATAAGACATTTAATCCAGTAGTTGATTGGGTAATTCCACCTAGGATATATCACCCCTTAGGTTATAAATCTCAACCTGCATTATCAGTGATATCCAGCTTTACTTTTCAACAAAATAAAGGACCCAAGGTAACCTGGGTCAAGAATAATTGAGTTTTGTTTTTCATTACAAGTACAGGTGAAGAACTGTCCAAGGGTAAGTCAAACCTGGTACTTAGACAGTGGTTGCTCCAAGCACATGACAGGAAGCAAGGGAAATCTATCCAATTACAAGCCCAAGTTAGGATCAAAGGTGATTTCTGGAAATTCAAACAGTGGCCAGTCAGAAGGATATGGAGCAGTCAAAATTGGGACAGTTACTTTCAAGAAAGTAACATATGTAAGTGGACTTAAACATAACCTAATATCCATAAGTCAATTATGTGATGAAGGTTATCAGGTACATTTTAACTCTACCTCTTGTTCTATTATTAATAGTGAAAGCCAAACTGTTTTAATTTGACTTAGACAAGGCAACATATATCTAGTAGATTTTATTTCTGCCAAAACTGATGTTTGTTTACTCAATATCAGTAGTAATCAAAATGAGTTATGGCATAAAAGATTAGGCCATGTAAACCTTAAGAATATATCTAGGTTATCTAAAGACAAACCTTGTTAGAGGTTTACCTTCTGGCCCCTACAAGAAGGAAAACCTATGCAGGGCTTGTCAATTAGGCAAGCAAACTAAAACTAGCCTCAAATCCATTAATAAAAGTGATTCACCTAGGATATTGTATTTGCTTCATGTGGATCTATTTGGACCCATTGCAGTACAAAACCTAGGAGGGAAGTCTTATACTTTAGTGATTGTTGATGATTTCTCTAGATTCAGTTGGGTAGCCTTTCTGAGAGCTAAGTCAGATACATTCAAGGTTCTTACAGATTTTCTCAGGATCATACAGATTGAGTTCTCTACTCATGTTGCATTGATCAGAAGTGATCATGGCACAGAGTTTGAGTCTCTTCTTATGCATGAGTTCTGTGAGAAAGAAGGTATCAGGTAGTGCTTCTCAGCTCCTAGAACTCCCCAACAAAATGGGGTAGCTGAAAGGAAAAAATAGGACACTCATTGAATCTGCAGGTACATTATTGGCAGATTCTTACATGCCTCTATCCTTTTGGGCAGAAGCTGTAAACACTTCTAACTATGTCCTGAATAGAAGCCTAATACATAAGCTTAAAAATAAGATCCCCTATGAATTACTTAAAGGGAAGAAACCTAAAATCACTTACCTTAAAGTTTTTGGCTGCATTTGTTACATTCACACTAATAACAAGAGATACATTAGAAAGTTTGAGGCTAAGGCTGAAGAAGGGATTTTTCTAGGATATTCCCAAGTAAGCAAGACCTATAGGGTTTTTAATAAATCCACCCTTAAAATTGAAGAGTCTGTTCATGTATCTTTTGATGAAGCTAACATGTCTTATAAGGAGAAAGAGATTTCTACCAATAGCTTTTTGCAGGTTCCACAACTGTGTGAGTCTATGGATGGACTAAACCTTACCCAAGAGGTGTCAACCCATCCTACTCCACTGGTTGCTGAAGACAGTGAAGAAGAACTTCAAGTGGAAGTGGCTGAACTTCCCTCAACAGCTAGTACCATTCTGCAAGAGGAATTAATTACAGAAGCTGTTGCTGAACAAACTCCACCAACTAATCTTGTCAAACTTAGAGATCACCCCAGATCTCAAGTGATTGGAGACATTTCAGTAGGAGTACAGATAAGGCATCAACTCAACCAAGACTTGATGCATGCCTGTTTTCTCTCTCAAATTGAACCTCTCACCATCCATGAAGCAGAGCAAGATCCCCACTCGATCATTGCAATGTAGGAGGAACTAAATCAGTTTGAGAGATGTAGAGTTTGAGATTTGGTTCCAACACCCCATAACTACCTAGTTATTGGAACCAAATGGGTCTACAGGAACAAGTTAGATGCCCAAGGGAACATTGTGAGAAACAAGACTAGACTTGTTGCTCAAGGCTACAGGCAAGAAGAAGGAATTCACTATGACCAAACCTTTGCCCCTGTTGCAAGGTTAGAGGCCATAAGAATATTCCTGGACTATGTAGCTCACAGGAGATTCAAAGTGTTCCAAATGGATGTCAAGAGTGCATTCTTGAATGGAGTGCTTCAAGAAGAGGTTTATGTAGAACAACCTCCAGGTTTTATCTCTCTAACTCAACCCTCTTTTGTATTTAATTTGCATAAAGCTCTCTATGGTTTAAAGCAAGCTCCAAGAGCTTGGTATAAGACCTTAGCAAGATTTCTTTTAGAGCATAAATTTACAAGAGGAAGCATTGATAAAACTCTTTTCACTAGACATCATAAGGACCAAATTTTGTTAGTACAAATATATATGGATGACATCATTTTTGGGTCTACTGATCCCAAATTATGCAAGAGGTTTGCTGACCTCATGCATTCTAAATTTGAGATGAGTAGCATGGGTGAGCTTTCCTACTTCCTTGGTATCCAAGTGAAGCAGCTCCCTGATGGTATCTTCCTCTCCTAAGCTAAGTATGCTAAAGAGCTTATTAAGAAGTTTGAGATGGGTGATGCTTCAGGAATGAAAACACCTATGGCTACTAATGCTGTTGTGGATTCTGATGTAGCAGGGAAACCTGTAGATCAGAAACATTATAGGGCAATTGTTGGATCCCTATTATACCTAACAACTAGCAGACCTGATATAATGTTTATCACATGCCTTTGTGCTAGGTTCCAAGTGAACCCTAAAGAATCTCACCTTATTTTCCTAAAAAGAATTTTGAGATATATAAAGAGTTGTCCTAATCTAGGACTCTGGTATCCTGCAGAGTCAGAGTTTGAGTTAACTGGATACTCAGATGCTGACTATGTTGGATGCAGAGTGGACAGGAAGAGTACCTCTGGAACTTGCCAGTTCCTGGGTATGAGACTTGTCTCCTGGTTTTGTAAAAAGCAAACATCTGTGTCTACATCAACTGCAGAAGCAGAATACATGGCTGCTGGCAGCTGTTGTTCACAAATGTTATGGATACAAAATCAACTCCTAGACTATGGTGACAACTTAAATAATTCAACATTATTTTATGATAATACCAGTGCTATTGCTATAGCACAGAATCCAGTTCACCATTCTAGGACTAAACATATTGAAATAAGACATCATTTCATTAGAGATAATGTAGACAAAAAGAAAATTAACTTGATCCATATTCCTACTGACTTATAGAGAGCAGACATTTTCACCAAACCCTTGGATGAGAAAACTCACCTGTTCTTTATAATAAACTGGGAATGATTAATGGAGAAGAGTTAAATTAGTTTCTGTCTGCATTCGACGAATTTTGCAGAGTTCGTCGAACGGAGTTTGACGAATTAGGGAAAGTTTGAGAGATTCTCGTCGAACGGAGATCGACGAATTCTCTGTGTGTGGAAACAGTTTTCGTCGACCGGAGATCGACGAACCTTGCTTCAGAAGATATTTCGTCGAACGGAGTTCGACGAACTATTTTCGATTCTTCTGGATGAGATCGACGAATTATCTGTCTATAATTTATTTCGTCGAGCTCAGTTCGAAGAATTGTTTCTTTTTCGTGGAATGGAGTTTGTCGATTCATATTCTGGAAAACTTATATCTAGGTTTTCTTCGACCTCCGTCCCGCGCTTTTAGTTCTTTTTCTCTTTATCACCGTTTTTCTCTGTCTTTCTTGTAGGTCATCAATGGCGATTCCAGCAGGAGCTTTGGCTGCCATGAAATTTGACACCGGTTTTGATATGGATTTCGATTCCTTCCAACACTCTGACCCCATATTTCTCTATATCCTGGAAATAATAGAAGAACTTCATCTCAAGGATTTCATGACCAGACAGATTAAACTACATGGAACAGAAATAAAAGAATGGGTATATACATCGTCTGTTACTGAGGAAGATGTGCTGACATGCACTATCGGCAGTACCGCTGTTTTCCTATCTCCCGCCATCCTTTCTAAAATATTTGGATTAGTAAATGGAGAAGATGACATGGAAATGGATTCTGAAGAATTTGATAATATGCTGAAGTTAATGGGGTTTTCAGGATGCAACCCTAACAAACTGTTGAAGAAGCAACTGCCCGCCGCCTACCAGTTTCTGGCGGACATTATAGGGAAGGTACTATTGGGCAAGCACTCTGCACATGAATACATCACTCGTCACCAGTTCCTAGTTATGTGCACAGTAGTTAACAAGAGACATGTCCACTAGGGCACGATTTTCTTTGAGTTGATTAAGAAAAAGAACAGCAAGAAGGAAGTTTGTTTCGGAAGAATCCTAGGGATCTTCCTCCAGGAAAAGGCTGGTGAATGCATGGTCTCCCCGACCATCTTCATCAATGCCAGCAAGCGCCTCACCTGCGCCTTGTTTGGCAGATGGGAGAGGACTATCTCCAAGCCCTCTAAGGCTTCCTCCTCTTCCATCCCTGCTTCTGAGAGCACCAGGGCTGTGAATGCCACTCCTCTCCCTACTGAAGAGGTCCTCCCATCTCAACAACCTCTTCCAGCACCCCATCTTCCATCATCAACCACTCTTCAAATTCCTCCAACTTCCCCCACTCATGTTTCTTCATCAACACAGCATACCTCTATTCCTACTCCACCTCCAGCTTCACCTCATGACACCCATATTCCTACACCTCCTCAGTCTCCTTTTCCCCCTCACTTGTCATCCATTCCATCTTACACTCTACCCACAGACTCTGTCATACCAGATTCCCCCATCCCATCTTCATCTCCATCCGCTCATCATATACCTGTTATTCCATCCTCCATTCCATCCTCTTCCCCTTCCCCATTTGATCCATCTATTATCATATCAGTGCTCACTCCCCTCATCAAATCTCTCATCCAAGAGGCCATTACACCTCTTATGACCTCTAATAATTCTTTATCTGCCCAGATTTCTATCCTATCTGCCCAGATTTCTATCCTATCTACTACCCCCTCTATTAATTCTAATAATTCTTTATCTGCCCAGATTTCTATCCTATCTCCTGAACCCAGACAGGGGGAGATGCTCTATGATGAAGCAGCAGCCAATGCAGATGCAGAAGCAACATCAGCAGATACAGTAGCAGCTCCCTCTACAGCAGCAGCAGATACAGTTTCAGATACAGATATTTTGCCAAATTTTGATTCTGATTTAATTGAATTAATTAATTTTATGGATACTGACAATGACTTAGATGAGTCAGTTGAGCAAATAAAAACTGTTGGTGATCTCTCTTTGAATCCCATAGTTAATCTCCCAGAATTGTTGCAAGTTTTTGATACTGTATATATGCAGTTTCTTCCAGCAAATTTTACTAAGCCACATTTAGCTATTGTACCCTATACCTCCCTAATAAGTCCAGCAGTTGCTAAGCAACTCTGTGATAGTTTTGCTATCCCAGATTCAATCTCTGCAGCTAGTCCAGAAGTCATTCCAGAAGATATTTTAGTACCAGTTTTTGTTATGGATGACTCTCCTTTGCCTGATTTAGATGAGCTTATCCAGGCTGATATTGAAGAGGAGAATAAGGCAGCAGCTGAAAGCTCTGTCTCAACTATTTCTGATTCCTATGCAGTCTCCTTCTCTCTTGTTGCTGAAACTCCAGTTCCTGAACCTTCTGCCCCTCCTCCAGAAAAAGTTATTATTGATGATAAAGCTTTGAAAGCTTTGGATGCTCTTTATGATAACCCTTAGGGTTCTGACAATGAAGAAGATGATGATGATGATTCAGATGAAGATGCTGCAAAGAGATAGAAGATGCTATCAAAGAAAAGGAAGGCTCCTCCTCCTCCAGCTCCTAAGCCTAATCCAAATGCTGACACCCCTTACTACATTTTGCACAATATCACTCCATACAAGGGAATGACTGCATTTATGTGGCTATCCAAGAACCGGCAGAAGGATAGGAAGAGAAGTAGGAGATATTCCCCTCCTCCAGTTCACAGATACAGGATGGATCCTCCTCCTCCTCCTCCAGCAGCTGGTGCCACTGGCTCCTCTAGCTCCCAGAGATCTGCACCAATGCAAACATATCCGAGACAGTCAGGGAGATCATCTGGAAGCATCCAGCAGAGGCAACCATCCTCAGGTAATCAACATCAACAACATCAGCAGCAAAAGCAACAAATACCTGAAGGTCAAAAAGCTGACAGTCCAAAAAGGCCATACTCTCCTCCAATTCCATTTGAAGATCCTGGAACTACAAATACTGCAAAAATGGCCAGATTCCAGGAGTCAATTGGCTTATCTCTGATTAATAAAGCAAAGGCTGAAGGCAAAGATACATCAGGGTTAACAACAATGTCAAAGTACAAAAAAGAAGAGTTGAAAAGATTTTACAAAGGCAATAAACTGTTTAATGTTGATGATTATATGAAACTCCATCCAGAAGCAGTTGTCCCCAGAGCTACATCATTGAATATTATTGGGGCAGATGATATGACTATGACAAAGGCTCAGGCTTCAGATCCAAAGAGAGAAATCATCTTCAAAAAGCCAGGAGAAAAGAAAACTGAAGATAAACCTATGCAAAAGAAGAAGTAATCCTTATTTTGTTTCATTTTCTTTCTGCATTTGTTTTCAAACTGTGCTATTTGTCTTAAACAAAGCTGTGTATATATATATATCTGCTGCATGTGTTGGTAATTCTCTGCCATAAATATTTCTTGTCGTACTTTGTTTTTCTGTTTGTTTCTATTTTGAGCCTCTTAGTGACCTCACCCAAATAGGGGGAGATTGTTGGATCCCTAGTTGATTTGGGCTAGGTTCACTAGATTAGGATGTGTCCCAACCTGTATAGACAGGGTCAAGTTTGTATCCTAGAGTCTAGGCCAAGTCCTTAGGTTTAATTTCAAATGGACCAGCTATCAACAAGACCATCAGAGACTCCAGACTTAGAAGATTTCAAGGCTAAGTGAAATGAGTTCGACGTTCGTCGAACTCAGCTCGACGAAAGTTGTTCTGCTCTCGATGATCGTGAGATAATTCTTAGTGCTGAGCTCGACGATCTTAGTTCTCTGTTCGACGAAGACAGAGTTTCTATATCAAGCTAAAGTCAGGACAAGTTCAGAATTTTTCTAAGTCCAGCTTCAAGCTTTGGTCGACGAATTAGATTCTGAGCTTGACGAACTTGGACCTCAAGTTCTCAACTTCTCAGGTCGACGAAGTCAGCTTCTCAGGTCGACGAATGCAGTACTCTACTCAGTGGATTCTGAATTCAGAGGATTTGTGTCGACACTTAGGGCATGTGTCGACACCAGACAATTTGTGTCGACACCAGGATATCTGTCGACACCAGCTCATGTCGACACTAGAAGATTTGTGTCGACACTAGGATATCAGTCAACACCAGTTTATGTCGTCACTGAATATCAGTTACACAAAATACTTTGACTAAGTCCAGAACCGTTCTCAGCTCGACGAATAAAGATTGTCTGTTTGACGAATGAAGATTGTTTGGTCGACGGACTCTCTCAAGCTCAGCTCGACGAACTCAAACTCAGCTTGACGAATTGTGTTCTACGTTGGACGAATCCAGATTAGGTCTTCTCCAGTTTTCCCGTCCCATTTCTTGGCGATGATTTCAGAGTTATTAATGCCAGATCTTCTCGGAATGTTACCGTTAGAACGCGCATTGACTATGGACTATTACATGCCGTTTTTCCATGGGACAGTTAGGGAAATCATTGATTGTCGCTTCCTTCCAAGGCCGACTGCAATTAATGCTCAACATTCGAATTTCGAATGTTCTCAGTCAGTAAAAAGGGATATAGAAAAGAAAAGAAAGAATGAAGTACTACTACACAGTCATACAGACATACAGTGATACACACAGACAATCAGACAGACACACTCAGATTGCACAGAAGAACAATCATACTCAAATCAAAAGTTCTACTGCAATTAGCCTAGGCCAGAGAATAACTTCATCAAGAAGAAGAAGAACAACCTATCACTATCAAGAGTCTTCTTCTTCGAATTCACAGGACAACTTCAAAGGACAACAAATATCAATCTGTCAAAGAAGTTCCTGAAGCAATTTCTGGTCCAGGTACTCTAGGTCTTTGAAGACCTATCACCCTGAAGCAGTGCCCCAGTTTTCCTGATACATTCAAGATCTCAGGGGGAGCAATATCTGCTGAAATCAATCCACAGTCTTCTCAGTGCTATTGAGAAATAGAAGACACCATCACCTCTTTTCCAAATGTTGTACAGAGTTTTAATTCCCTTCAAAATTATTCTGGTTGCAAGTCTCCTTCCAAAAGACTTGAGGTTTTGGTTTTTGAGCACCTGAACAAAAGCTCATTAGTGTCAGGCAGCTGATCAAAAACCTGAGTGGATTCCTACCAGGGTGGTAGAAGAGTGGATGTACCCAGGATGGGGAACCACTATAAAATTTCTTGTGTCATCTGGTTGCCCTTTATTTTTATTTTGGGTGTGATCTGTGATTGTTTAGGTTGCTGTGCTTAGTTTATTTTATTTGCTGACTTGTTCACCTAGGCTTACAATAAAAGTTGTAAAAAGTTTGAAGAAATCACAATACTCTATTCACCCCTCCTGTAGAGTATTTCAGATCTAACCTGTACTTTCAGAGTTCTTACTAGTTATGGTTGAAACTTGGAAAATGGTGATTTTTTTAAGTTAGTATATCTCTTTGCTCATCTAGCTCAGCTATGAGGCTGACTCTGTGTACAGAGAGAGATCTTTTCTTAAAGTGGCAATCAACTTGGCTTGTCTTTTGATAAGCAACTTGCTCTTCTTTAGAACTTTCAAGGTTAAACCATAATTGTCATTCAACTGATTGACATCTTCCTCAGATTCTGAGTCATCTTCATCACATGATGAAGGTGCATCAGAATTAGGAATTGTTTCATAATCAAATTCAGAGGAGGAGATAGAATGAATTAATACCTCATCTCGATTAGACTGATCCTAGCTAGATTCACCATTTGTCATGACCATAAGTCCATAACAACCACCAACATCTTCATCCAGCTCATTATCACTATCTGAGTTTGATAAAGGTGCCCTAATTCATATTCTTACAGCTGGATAGTCCTCATCCTCTTCAACTACAGCAGCATAAAACAGCCTTATATAGGCTTCATCTTCTTCTGAGTCAGAAGATGCAGAGTCAGTTTGACTCCAGCTCTTCTCATTCATGGAAATGAAGGTCTTTTCCTTCTTGCCCTTGTGGTGGCGGTGCTTCTTATCACCTGTCTCTTTTCTTTTGACTGGGTAATCATCACGGACATGCCCAGTCTTGCTACAACAATAACATACTATGTTAGAAGAAATATGTTTACTGCATTTATAATCATACATGTCTCCTATAGAGAACTTCTTCCAGGATTTGTTATGATCCTTCTTGTAATGTGAGGAGGAGGATGGATTGTTATTCCACTACCTCCTCTTCATCATCTATCGGAATTGCCTTGAGAAGGCAGCAAACTCTTCATGTGACATGTTACTGTCACTTGAGCTGGGCTCAGAGTTTTCTAAATCAATTGGCCTCCTTGGGGGAGAGATAATACTCTTGTAAAAAATGAGAGAGAAAAAGGAGAAGAGGTAAATAAATTGCAAATTTTATTTCCCCAAAAAAGTAATCGTTATATAGGTATGCCCCCTTATTTATAGAGAACGGGGGAGGTGAGAGAATACAATACACGATGTGAGACTAACTGAAGCCGGGAGGCCTGTGCGGTTTGACATATACAAATAGTACACTACATAATACAACTATACATCCGGCGACCACTGGGGAAGACTGCCAACATCAATGGAAGACCGCCTGACTAGCCTCCTAACCGCACCTGCGGGTTACCATTAAACCGAAGCTGCTGTAAGCCACCTGACCACATACTGTGGGATGCCACCAGACCGAAGTTACGGCTATCCACAAGACCACAACCACAGCATGAAGCAGACCACTGCGACTTCTTAAGATCACTTCGGCTTACACCTATGCTGCGTATGTGACCTCCTGCCAGACCGATACATCTTAACTCCAGATTACTGTTGCGGCTTCACCAGACCTCTGCAGCTTCTATTTAGAACACTGCTACGACCTCCTGCCAGTCCGTTGCGGCTTACAACCAAGGCACTACTGCAGACTCAAACCAGCCCATTGGAGAACCAACCCAATAGTCCGCTGTGCGAAGCCGCTAGAAGGCCGACTAGACAAGCCGCGGCAGCTAGTTCGGCTAATCGCCCGAACTGAGTTCCAACACTCCCCTTAAGCTGGAGCATATATATCAACCATGCCTAGCTTGCTACAAACCTCTGTGAGCGAAGTAACCGGTTTGGTGAAGAAATCAGCTAGCTCCTTATCAGAGGTAACGAACGGTGTACATATCTGATTCTTTAGAATATTTTCTCTAATAAAATGGCAATCAACTTCTATATGCTTTGTTCTCTCATGAAAGACTGAATTCTTCAAAATGTATATAGCTGCTTTGTTGTCACGGAACATCGGTTAGGGATGATCATAAGACTCTCCCAGATCCAACAAGAGAGTCTGAAGCCATTTAAGCTCGCAAGCAGTCAAAGCCATGCTTCTGTACTATGCTTCAGCACTTGATCTGGCAACTACAGCCTGCTTTTTGATCTTTCAACTGACCAGAGTACCTCCAACAAAGGTGCAAAAACCAAATGTTGACTTCCTGTCACCCTTGTCATTTGCTTAGCTTGCATCAGAATAATCCTCTACTTTTAAATGTCCCCTCTTCCGAAATAGGGTCCATTTTCCTGGTGCACCTTTCACATACTCAAGAATCTTTAGAGCTGACAGCATATCACACTTCTTGGGAACTTGCATAAATTTACACTCTCCCCACCACATAGAAAATATATGATCTTGTAACTGTCAGATAGATGAGTTTACCGACAAGTTGTCTGTACCTGGTGAATTCTTCAAGAAGAGGAGAGGTCTCACTCCAGCATTTGTCATCTCCAACAGCTATAGGGGACCGAGTAGGTTTAGCTCCAAGAAGACCTATCACTTTTAAAAGATCTAAGGCATTCTTCCACTGTAAAAGAACAATGGAACCAGGTTTTCGGGATATCTCAATCCCCAGAAAGTACTTAGGAGACCCTATATCCTTTGTAACAAAATGCCGAAGCAGATGCTTCTTTGTCATATCAATACCTTTCCTATAATCTCATGTAAAAAGAATATCATCCACATATATTGCAAGAATTATAAGACCAACCGAGGTCTTCTGAATAAACAAAGAGTGATATGCAGTGCTTCAAACAACTCCAGTAACAAAAATAACCTCGTTGAACTTGTCAAACCAGGCTCTCGGTCTTTGCTTAAGACCATAGATGGCTTTCTTCAACTTACACACCTTAGACTCCACCTGAGCAACATACTCAGGAGGTTGCTCCATATAAACTGTCTCATTCAAATCACCATAGAGAAAAGCATTCTTGACATACAACTGAGAAATTTCCCAATATTTGTTTACAGCCACAAAAAAAGGACACGGATCGTAGTAATCCGAACAACAGGAGAGAATGTGTTAAATAAATCCACACCATAGGTTTGTGTAAAGTCCTTGGTAACAAGCCGAGCCTTGTATTGATCAACAGTACCATCAGGAAGATATTTGATGACGAAAACCCAGCGACATCCAACTATATCAACACCAGGAGGAGTAGGAATAAGAGACCAAGTACCCCGTTCAGTCAGAGTTTTCATCTCTTCATCTATAACAGCTTTTTAATGTGGAATAACTAGAGCATCACGGTAAGATGCAGGAAGAACATTCACCGAGAGGGAAAAAGCAAAGCTTTGCACAAGAGGAGAGAGGCATGTATAAGACACCACAGCAGCAAGAGGATGTTGAGTGCATGAACGAACACCCTTTTGAAGAGCAATCAGAAGATCAAGATCAGTCTGATCTACTTGCGTGGTTCCATCCGAAGGAGAGACTAGCGAACTAGGAGCTATTTTCAAAGGCTCAACAGAAGAATCAGAAAGAGCAGGAAAATCACAAGGGGAATAAGGATTGGCAGGCTCGGGAAAAGGGGCTGCCATAAGAGGAAAAGAAATTGAATCATCGGAAGAAGGAAGAATTAAGGAATGTGAAAAGAAAAGGACATCCTCAAAGAAAGTGACTTACGCAGAAATATACTATCGGCCGAGAACGGGATCATAACGCCTGTACCCTTTCTGTGTCGGACAATAGCCCAGAAAGATACATTTGATCGAGCGTGGCGACAGTTTGTCACGACTAGAAGGAGAGTGAACAAACGCAGTGCACCTAAAGACACAAGGAGGCAAGGGAAAAGGATTCGCATCAGGATGCAAGATAGAAAAGGGACTCATTCCATCGAGAATCGATGATGGAACTCGATTAATAAGAAAATATGAGAGAAGAACCGCATGACCCTAATATGATTTGGGAACATGCATATGAGAGAGAAGACTACGAGCCACGTCTAGAAGATGACGATTTTTCCATTCAGCAACACCATTTTGTTGCGACGTATAAGGGAATGTGGTCTGATGAACAATACCATGATCCATAAAAAATGATGCAAATTGATGACTAAGATACTTTTTAGCATTATCAGAGCGAAGGATTTTAATAGAAGTATCAAACTGTGTTTGAATCTCATTATTAAACGCAGTGAAAATAGAAACAATTTCAGAGTGTTTGCGGAGCAAATATAACCAAGTGCATTTGCATAAGGATGGTGCGAGCAACATCAAGGAGGTGACAGTTTTTGCATTCCGCCACCCCATTTTGTTGGGAGGTGTAAACGCAACTTGTTTGGTGAAGAATTCCATGTTGCGTACAGAATGAGGAAAAGGCGTGACTAATGCATTCTTTGGCATTATCAGAACGTAATACTTTAATAGAAACATCAAACTGATTTTTGATTAAATTATAAAAGGATTATCATACATCACACCCAGGTATAATGAGAGAAATCATCAATAAAAGTTACAAAATAAGAGCTACCCCGACCAACGGTGAGGGTAGGAGCAGGACCCCAGATGTCGGAGTGAACAAGATCAAATGGTCGGGTAAAACCACGACCTTGCTTTGGCGGGAAGGAGGAACGGTGATGCTTGCCAAGATGACAGGCATCACAGTTGAAAGGAGAACCGTCCGAAGGGAGGTAAGGTAGCATTTGATGAAGAAGCCGTGGGGGAGGATGCCCAAGGTGGATATGCCATTGTAGGAGATCAGTAGAAGAGGAGGAGAAGGCGGAGAGAGCAGAAACATTGTCGAGGAAGTAGAGGCCTCCGCTCTCAGTCCCAGTAGAAATTGTCCATTGGGAGCTCGGATTCTGAAAAGAGCAATAAGTGGGAGTGAATGTGACAAAGCATTTAAGCTGCTTGCATAAAGATTGAACTGACAACAAATTGTAGGGAAACTTGGACACATAGAGAGTGTCAGCCAAGTAAAGAGATGGACTGACATGAACCACTCCCATTCTATGAACCAGGGAGGGAGAGCCATCCATAACAAGGACTGGAGGCAACCGTTCATGCGTTTCAAGGAGAGAAAAGTAGTGTGGATTGCCCGTCATGTGGTTAGTTGCACTAGAGTCGATGTGCCATTTACCTTGAGTAACCACGTGATCACTACCTGAGGAAGTGACCACCGAAGCGGATGGCTTGGAAGAGGGGGTGGAAGCATCACCAGAAGGGCAAAGATGGGGATGCTTCATCCAGCACCGATCCAGAAGATGCCCGGTGCGGCCACCGTGAGAACTGAGGTAGCGGGAAGAACTCCGACCACCGGAATGATGGTGGCGACCACCAGAGCTGCTACGTTAAGTCTGGTGAGCATATTGTTCTGGAGGAGGTGGAGTGGTGACAGGAGTAGCGGTGGTGGTAGAAGAGCTGGAAAGAGCCATAGGAGAAGCTGCGCGGGTAGAGGGAGGAGAGAAAAGCCGCGCGGGAAGAAAGAGGTCGGGCGGAAACAGAAGACCGCAGCAGACAGAGGAAGAACCCGCAACAGAGAAAAGTAAGAAGCCGGCGGGAAGAGAGCAGGCCTCGCGGACAGAAAACCGAGAAGCCACGGAAAATAGGCCACTGAGAAGAAGAAGGCCGCGCGAACAAGAGATGAGAGCAGAGTGCGTGAACCGAGGGCAGCGGCAAGGAAGACAGGCCGCGCGAATAAGGGGAAAGAAGGAAACAGGTTGTGCGGGCAGGGAAAAGCACTGAATCAGGCGGCCAAGATCGCGAGCTCTGATACCATGTGGAAACCACCCATCCCCACATATCTTCCTAAAACCCCGAGGTAGTAGGAAGGGGGGGACGGGGGTACATAAACACCAAGGACCACCCGCTGCAGGCGATGTGGGACTAATCCATCCATGGGATGGCGGGGATATTTCACCATACAGGGGGCCCACCGGGGTCAACACCCAGACCTAGAATGCGATGGGGAAGCCCAAATATGTGGTCCCACACACGCAATCCCGCTGGACCTTGGTTCTCAACAAGGAAGACATTCATGAGACAAAATGTTGGCCAACTAGGTGCGGACCAAGGCATTAGATGCATCCCAATCATCATAAGTGGCCGAGCCAACAGGACTAGGATCATCAGACAAATGAGAGCGCTTATGCTGAGAGCGTAAGAGAAAAACAAAAGACACACTCTAGTCAGGATAGTTTGGGTCGGTAGGCTTGGACACAGTACCCAAATTACCCGAAGTAGAAACAGAAGTAGAAGAAAGAGAGAGGAGCAGAGAAAGTAGCAGAATAAGACGGAGTGTCCATTGAGAAAAACAACAAGCCGCACGGTGAAGCATGCAAACCGCGCGAACAAACAACCGGAAAACAACTCGCGCGAACAGGGGAAGAGACCGCCCGGTCTCGGTGTCAACACACCAGCATTAGGAGAGATGCAACGACCAAAAAGCGGAGCCCAATTGATAAACCGTGCGAATAGAAAGGAGCACAAGAAACCACGCGAACAAGTCACAAACAATGCAACCAAAAAGAAAGGGAGGGAAGAGACCGGAAGAAGCCGAAATAAGGGAGGGAATGAGAAACCATGCGGTTAGAAGAAAACAAACCACAAACAAGAGAAGTAATCAAAACTGAGCAAAATACCGGTTTTTCTCTGATACCAAGTAAAAAATTAGAGAGAAAAAAGACAAGAGGTAAATAAACCACAAATTTTATTTCTCCAAAAATGTAATCATTACATAGGTATGCCCCCTTAATTATAGAAAACAGGGAGGTGAGAGAATACAATACATGATGTGGGACTAACTTAAGTCGGGCGGCCTGTGCGGTTTGACATATACAAACCGCATACTGCATAATACAACTATACATTCAGCAACCACTACGGAAGACCGCAATATCAATGGAAGACCGCCTGACTAGCCGCCTTACCACACCTGCGGGTTGCCATCAAACCGAAGCTGCTGCAAGCCACCTGACCGCATACTGCGGGATGCCACCAAACCGCAGTTACGGCTATCCACAAGACCACTGCCGTGACATCAAGAAGACCACCGCGACTTCTCAAGACCACTTCTACATACACATAAGCCGCAGATGCGACCTCCTGCTATACCAATGCAGCTTAACTCCAGATTATTGTTGCGGCTTCACCAGACCACTGCAGCTTATATTTAGACCACTGTTGCGAACTCCTGCCAGACTACTGCGTCTTACAACCAAGGCACTACTGCGGCGTCAAACCAGCCCGCTGGAGAACCAACTCAATAGTCCGTTGTTCTAAACCTCCAAAAGGTCGACTCAACGAATATAGACTTTCTTCAACGAAAAACTTTAAATCTGCTTCACTTTGGAACTTAGAAATAAAACTCCTAAACTTGTTGTTGAATATAGAATTAATCTTCAGGGAATTATTCCTTCAACTGACAATACTGTTTGTGAATTACAGACTAACGGTTGTGTAAGTTCTTAGAAAACTTCTCCTTCCTCGAGTGGAAGAGGATGACCAGAAGGCTCTATTTTTCTTTTCTCTATCCAAGATCTCTTTCTACTTTCCCTTGTATTCTCCATTTGTATCCTGCCTTCCAATGGCTCCCAGTGTAGTAGGACCACCCGTAGTTGGTAACTGCAGCACTCCTTTTGCATTAAATGCAACACTAAAGGCATGCAACGCCTTTTATTTTCTAGCAAGAAAATCCCGCGATATTTGAATTTCTGTTGATGTCAACATGACTCAGCGCTTATGGACTTAGTAAATTACAGACAGACTACTCAAGCGTTGAGTGAAGCCTTATCACTCAACGAAAAAGTACTTGGCAGAATCTACATCTCCAGGATTTGAGTGCGTTGAGTGAGCTTTCCTCACTCAACGCATATAGACTTTTATAGTCCAACAACTTAGGTGTCGAGTGAGCCTTCATCACTCGGCGCATCTAGACTTAGTTGAATTTCTCTATATGAAGGCTTTGAGTGCAGCTTCTTCACTCAATGATTCTATGACAAATATTTTGTGTGCTCCTTCTGAGGCTGACTGCTTGAGCTTCTGTCAAAGCTTCTGCTCTTTTGGCATTGAGAGAATTGAGTTCATTCAACGCTTCTATACTTGGTTGATTTTTGTCTGTCTAGTAACCAGTCTTCTTGATTAAGGCGTTTAGTGAACTGCATTCACTCAACGCTTCTATCCTTAGCCAAATATCTTGTTGAGTTGCCGTTGAGTGAACTGTCTTCACTCAACACTTCTGGACTTGGCCAGATTTCTAGTCAGCAACATTAGGGCTTTGACTGTATGTAGTTCTCTCAATGATTTTGCTCTTCTGACGTCCAGTGAACTGCCTTCACTCGACTCTTCTAGACTTATCCAGATTTATGCTCTACCAGCAACTTGTCCCTAACATCCTGTCTAATTATGGTATAATAGACAACCTGCATACACTGTATAAAATCCCTCCTCCCGGGAATTGTGCATGGCCTAGGAGAGATTTTATGCCCAGGACCGTCGCCTTACAATGACACCAACTGTGAGTTCAATGTCATTATAGGACAGCGATTCGGTCGGCAAGCACGATCATTCACACAGTTAATGAACGAAGAAATAAAACAAGTCCACGCATCACACCATAGATATATATAAATATCCAAATAAAGGTCCACATGACATAAATGAAAGAGTTTAAGTAAGATGGCTTATGCCCGGTACATAAATATAATAAATATCACTCTCTCTCAACAAACAACACGGAGGCTAAACCATATGAGCATCAACCTGATGTCGGGTAGTAGTAGTCGTAGTGCGCGACTCTAGCTCCTTAGATCATGGCGTCTCAATCTCTAGCTCGGCCTAGTCGAACTGCGGAGGAGTCTCCACTGGTCCCTAAAATTGTTGGAGTCACTATTGTGATCTGGAAGTGATCAAACATGTAATCTCACTGCCAACGCGATATGAGCCTGCAGGGTCGCACATAAGAGATGTGGAGAAGTTGGATGATTGACTGTGTTGGTAAAGGTTACCAATCACCGACCTGAATGGGGTTGTGGGCAAAGTGTTGCCTTAAAGCAGAGTCGGGTGGGGCAAAGTGTTGCCTTGGTGGATTGGTGCTCGGATTCTCGCCGATCGACGAGAATCGTCGAGTAGTGTACTCTGATTCTCACCGATCGACGAGAATCGTCGACCCTGTTCGACGTGTATCGTCGGTGATTCTCGACGATCGACGAGAATCGTCAGCCTACGATTCGACGTGAATCATCGGGCATTCTCGCCGATTGATTCTCGCCGAATCTGCTGGTGATTCTCGCCGACCGATTCTCGCTGACTGGTTCTCGCCGATCCTAGCCGATACTCGCCGATCCTTAGTGATTCTCGACGATCGATTCTCACCGATCGACTGGTGATTCTCGCCGATTCTGGAACCCTTATTCTTGGGTGGTCTGCGGATAGCGACACTCCTAAGTCCATTTTATACTTTCGGTATAAATAGAATACTTATGGTTTTTCGGGACAGATCTATCCTTGGTTGATCGAATCGAAAGCGACGGAAGAGTTCCGTTCCGCGATCGTTCCGCCGATCCCGAATCCCGCCGCCGACGGAAGTGTTCCGTCGCCGCCGTGTTCGCTCTGTCGACCTCCTTCTCTCCGGCGATCGTCGCTGGTGTTGCTCTTCCTGGCGCGGACCTAGCAGTCTATGGAGAAGCAAAGGTGCGGTCTTTCTCCTTCCCGATCTTCCGTGCGACGGAAATCTCGGCGTTCTCCCGCTCATGTGGATTTCTGCAGAGACGTGCATATTATTCCATGTAGAACTCGCCACCAGCAAGAGGATAAAGCTTGGATCATCTCCGTTGAGTTGTGACTCAACGCCACCGAGGTAATTTTTGCTTAGTTGTTTGTTAACTTCTTGATTCAACTATCATGGCCCGATCCCATTTATTTTGGGTTTTCTTGATGTTTTACTTTTCTGCTGCGTGCACAAGTGTTGTGCCATCCTCATAGAGAAACCCAACAGTAGTATCAGAGCCAGGTTTCGGCCATGATTGTTGTTTTGGAAGTTTTGTTATTCCAGTGCGTGTAAACCTAGGGATTTAGAAGTGTTCTAAATGTCTATATTTAGTCTTGGTACCCCTCCAAGAACGTCTGGAATTGCGTGGGAATTTCTAATTGTTAGAAATTGTAGTCTCCTTAGGAGTAACCATCCCTCGATTTTGTTTTGGATTTTGAATCCAACATAGAGAGATGAGCTTGTCTACTGCTTTAAGTTGAGTGGTCTTTGCCTTTGTCCAATGCATGTAAATCTGAGGATTTGGAAGTTTCCAGATATTCAGATTTAGCCCTTCCTTCTATCAAATGTTGATGGTGTCAGGATGTGCACATAAGGGATGCATGTGGTTTTAGAAAAATTGTTTTTCTTTGGATGTGCACATTGATCAAATGTTGATCATGGTTAACTGTTAACCTATAATTAAAATCCCTTCATCAAATATTAAGTGTTCGGATGCCTTCCGATGGATGACACTCTTCCTGCCTTGATCGATGAAGTGTGGGCTTGCCAAAGCAAGGTGCATTAATCTATCTTGGTAAGGGTGCGAGCGGATAATTGTGATATCCCACTGTCGACATCGGGTCCAACTTAATTAGGTGACCTCAAAGATTGAGTGCCTAGAGGCATAGGGTTGGCATGC
This sequence comes from Platanthera guangdongensis, assembly GCA_039583875.1. NCBI lineage: Eukaryota > Viridiplantae > Streptophyta > Magnoliopsida > Asparagales > Orchidaceae > Platanthera > Platanthera guangdongensis. Next base: position 82,013,442 of record CM077157.1, read on the forward strand.
ACCATATGATGGATGCGAGTAAGGAGTTATTCACCAACCATACAAGAATTGCATGAGGATGCAATTGGCAAGCGTTGCCTGCCTAAATAACCGCATCGTGAGAGGAAAGCCAAAGCTGACTCATTGTGTTGGTGAAATACGGATCTTGTCCACTAAGAGAGTAGCTCGCATGAACTCTCTGAATTGTTAGTGAGGGCTATCATTTCGAATAAAATAGTGGGAGTATTTTAATTGAAGTCCAAATTAAAATAAATTGTATTTGAAATTTTGGTACTGATTTTATTCTGCTTAAATTCTTGTAGAATTCCATGGCAAGTGTTTCACACTCCACTTTGTCTCTGAGAGCCATCCTTGAGAAGGATAAGCTCAGTGGGACAAATTACATGGACTGGTATAGGAACCTGAGAATTGTTCTCAGGCAAGAGCGAAAGCTCTATGTATTGGAAGAAGAAGCCCCCGAGGTGACGACCAGGAACTCTTCCCGTGCTGAGAAGGATACTTATAAGAAGTATACTGATGATGCTTTAGATGTCGAATGCATTATGCTTGCCACTATGAACTCTGAGCTTCAGAAGCAACATAAGAGCATGGGGTGCAAGGAGATTGACGAGCATCTCAAGAAAATGTTTCAAGGGCAGGCTCGTCAAGAGAGGTTCGACGTCACAAAAGCGTTGTTTCAGTGCAAGATGGGAGTTCGAGACTCAGTAGGGACTCACGTACTCAAGATGATTGGGGTATATAGAGAACCTTGAAAGGCTGGGTTTTCCTCTTGGTCAAGAGTTGGCCACAGATCTGATCCTGCAATCGTTGCCGGACAGTTATGAGCAGTTTGTCTTGAACTATAACATGAATGAAATAGACAAGACACTGCCCGAACTCCTAGGCATGTTGAGAACTGCCGAAATCAATATGAAGAAGGCCAAGCCTGCCAGCCGCATACTGATGGTGCATAAGGGCAAGGGCAAGGCCAAAGGCTCTAAGAAGACGAAGGTGGGACCTAAGTCGTACCTTGAGCCCAAGTCTTCTGCACTGATGAAAAAGAAAAGCACGGTGAAGGAAGGGAAATGCCACCACTGTGGCAAGGCTGGTCATTGGAGGAGGAACTGTCCTTCGTACATTGAAGGTCTGCAGAAATTGAAGGGAGGTATGACTTCCGCTTCAAATGTTTACATTATAGAGATAAACCTTTCTGCTCCTTCATCTTGGGTATTGGATACCGGATGTGGTTCTCACATTTGTACAAATGTGCAGGAACTGGGAAGGAGAAGATTGCTGAGTAAAGGGGAGGTGGACCTCCGCGTCGGTAATGGAGCAAGAGTTGCTACTGTAGCTGTAGGGGTTTACCGTCTTTCTTTGCCCAGTGGGCTTGTAATAGAACTAGATAACTGTTATTTTGTTCCGGCCATAACTAGAAACATTATATCTATTTCATGTTTGGACATGATTGGATTTTCTTTTATAATTAAGAACAACTGTTGTTCTATATTTAAGAATGATGTTTGTTATGCTGTTGCCCAATTGTTTAATGGTCTTTATGTTTTGAACTTGGACCATCTGATCTGTAATGTAGAAAATAAAAAAAAACTAAGAACAAATGACTCGAACCCTACATTTCTCTGGCATTGTCGTTTGGGCCATATCAACGAGAAGCGCATATCCAAGCTCCATAGAGATGGACTTTTGGACTCATTTGATTATGAATCATTTGAGCGATACGAATCTTGTTTGTTAGGCAAGATGACTAAAGCTCCTTTCACTGGTTATACTGAGAGGGCTGAGGATCTCTTGGGTGTTGTACATAGTGATGTATGCGGACCCATGAGTTCCATGGCTAGAGGTGGGTATTTCTACTTTGTTACATTTACTGATGATTTCAGTAGATACGGATATGTGTATCTTATGAAGTGCAAATCCGAGACCTTTGAAAAGTTCAAAGAGTTCAAGAATGAAGTAGAAAACCAGTTGGGTAAAAGGGTTAAAGCACTCCGATCTGATCGAGGTGGCGAATACCTGAGTCATGAGTTCCGTGATCATCTGAAAGAGTGTGGTATTGTATCACAGCTCACTCCACCTAGAACACCACAACATAATGGTGTGTCTGAGAGGAGAAATCGTACTCTGTTAGACATGGTACGTTCGATGATGAGTCATGCAGACTTGCCTGTTTCCTTTTGGGGTTTTGCTTTAGAGACTGCTGCAATGACATTGAATCGCGCTCCAATGAAAACAGTTCTGAAGACACCATATGAAATATGGACTAGGAAGCGTCCTAGTATGTCGTTCATTAAAATTTGGGGCTGTGAGGCATACGTGAGACGTCAAATGCCTGACAAGCTGGAACCCAAATCGGATAAATGTTATCTGGTGGGATATCCTAAGGAAACGAAAGGGTATTACTTTTACCTACCGTCTGAGGGCAAAGTGTTTGTCGCAACGACTGGTGTCTTCTTGGAAAAAGAGTTCATATCAAGAAAGACTGAAAAGGTAGAGCTTGAAGAAGTTCAAGAACCACATGTAGTGAATGAACCGGAATTGGATTCTGAGATAGGACTACAAGATGTTGTAGCTAGAGAACCTGCTCAAGGAACACAAGTCCTACGTAGATCTGGTAGACCGAGGTTTGAGCCTGAGAGATATGGATTTCTCGTGTCTCAAATAGGTAATGTGTTGCTTATGGATCATGATGATGTGGCAGCAACCTACCAAGAGGCTATGAATGGACCGGACTCCGACAAATGGCTTGAGGCTATGAAATTCGAAATGGACTCCATGTATGCAAACCAAGTTTGGAACTTGGTGGAACCACCTGAAGGGGTACGACCCATAGGGTGCAAGTGGGTCTTCAAGAAGAAGACCGACATGGATGGGAATGTACAGACATTCAAAGGGCGACTGGTGGCTAAGGGTTTCAAGCAAATTCATGGTATTGACTATGATGAGACTTTTTCCCTTATTGCCATGGTAAAGTCCATAAGGATATTGCTTACTGTTGCTGCGTATTATGACTACGAGATCTGACAGATGGATGTCAAAATGGCTTTCCTTAATGGAAACCTCCTTGAGGAAGTGTATATGACACAACCCGAGGGTTTTGTATCCCCAGATGAAGCCACTAAAATATGCAAGCTGAATAAGTCCATCTATGGACTGAAACAGGCCTCTCGAAGTTGGAATCTTCGTTTTGATGAGAAAATCAAAGAGTTTGGTTTCATCAAGAATGAAGATGAGCCTTGTGTTTACAAGCAAATCAGTGGGAGCATTGTTATCTTCCTGATATTGTATGTAGATGACATACTGTTGATTTGGAATGACATTCCTACCCTGAAAGTTGTTAAGAACAACCTAGGGAACTGCTTTTCAATGAAGGATTTGGGTGAAGCGACTTACATACTCGGTATTAAGATCTATAGAGATAGATCGAAGAAGTTGCTGGGTTTGACCCAGAGTACGTACATCGAAAAGGTGTTGAAGCGATTCAACATGCTTGAGTCCAAGAAAGGATTTTTGCCCATGTCTCATGGTGTGAATCTCTCTAAGGACCAGTGTCCAAAATCTTGTGAAGATAAGGACCGCATGAAGTTGATTCCATATGCTTCGGCAATTGGATCAATCATATACGCGATGTTATGTACTCGACCCGATGTCTCCTTTGCTTTGAGCATGACTAGCAGGTATCAGTCAGACCCCGGTGAGTGTCACTGGATTGCAGTCAAGAATGTCCTGAAGTACTTGAGAAGGACTAAGGATGCGTTCTTGGTGTATGGTGGAGAGGAAGAGCTCGTTGTAAGTGGTTACATGGATGCTACTTCCAAACTGATAGAGATGACTCCAAGTCTCAGTCAGGTTTTGTGTTTTGCCGGAATGGAGGAGCTGTGAGCTGGAAGAGTTCCAAGCAAGAGACAGTTGCTGATTCTACAATAGAGGCCGAGTATATCGCAGCAGCTAATGCGGCGAAGGAGGCTGTATGGATTAGGAAATTCATCGGCGAGCTTGATGTAGTTCGTAGCATTGTTGGTCCTGTAGTTCTCTGCTGTGATAACAATGGTGTAATTGCACAATCTAAGGAACCTAGATCCCATCAGCGCTCCAAGCACATACTTCGGCGGTTTCATCTTATTCGTGAGATTGTCGAACGAGGAGATGTGAACATTTGCAGAGTGCCGACTGAGGAGAATATTGCGGATCCACTGACAAAGCCTCTCGCGCAGAGAAAGCATGATGGTCATACTAGATCGATGGGTATACGATACCTAAATGATCAACTCTAGTGAGAATCTTGTGGGTTGCATGTAATCTTGTATTTTGTTGACTATTTGTTCATATGATGAACATTGTACCTAGTTTTTTTTTACAATTAATGGCAAGTTCTTTTATTATGTCTTTTTCTATATGATAGTTAAATGTTAACATAATAGATACCCTTAGAATGTTTGCTTCCATGGGACATCAAGTACATGACTTGAATGTGAGAGCCCATGATTTATTTGAGGCTTCATTCTTAAAAGGTCCCTGGTCGAGTATCATCATAGAAGCTAAGGGTGATGATGGTACTTGAAGACTAGCATGTGCATTGACTGATGACCGGTTCTCACTGGTCATGATATTGTGATATCAAGTCATCACGTGGGTACTTGTTAGTGAACAAGTTGTACTGGACAGACCCAACCTGAGACTACTCTGTGGATTGTCATCCAATCGTGTCACGAGTAGGTCTCAATTGACAATGGTGTTGTGGTCCTTTGACCTGAAGTCACAGCATTCATCAAGTGAGGAAGAGCATGCTTTGATGCCATCTAAAGTCTTCCTTGAGAAAGGTTGATGATAAGGGTGGTTGTTGGGCATGTTACGAATCATTTGGGTGTTTGTGTGTGAGCAGATATGATATTTGTCCTCCTGTATGACAGGAGTTGCGTCCATGGGCCCCTTGATGGAACTGGACTGAGAAATGAATGGCCAAGATTGGTTGAGTAAATATGTGATATTGGACTCACCATTCTCTGGAAGTCCGTCCTGGATCAAGAAAACTTGGATTGAGCTATTACGAGGGTGACACGGTCCATACCTCTAGTTCTTTCCGGATGTAAGGGACAAAGGGACAAAGACAACGCTGATACATTGGTCATAAAGGCTTATGAGTTATAAACTCTTATTGCTTGGGGAGCAATGATGCATTGCTAGATGCCGCTCATTGTTTGTGAGGTTTTTGATTTGATACTTTCAAGATCAAGTGGGAGTCTGTTGGAGTCACCATTGTGATCTAGAAGTGATCAAACATGTAATCTCACTGCCAACGCGATATGAGCCTGCAGGGTCGCACATAAGAGATGTGGAGAAGTTGGATGATTGACTGTGTTGGTAAAGGTTACCAATCACCGACCTGAATGGGGTTGTGGGCAAAGTGTTGCCTTAAAGCAGAGTCGGGTGGGGCAAAGTGTTGCCTTGGTGGATTGGTGCTCGGATTCTCGCCGATCGACGAGAATCGTCGAGTAGTGTACTCTGATTCTCACCGATCGACGAGAATCGTCGACCCTATTCGACGTGTATCGTTGGTGATTCTCGACGATCAACGAGAATCGTCAACCTTTGATTCGACGTGAATCATCGGGCATTCTCGCCGATTGATTCTCGTCGAATCTGCTGGTGATTCTCGCCGACCGATTCTCGCTGACTGGTTCTCGCCGATCCTAGCCGATACTCGCCGATCCTTAGTGATTCTCGACGATCGATTCTCACCGATCGACTGGTGATTCTCGCCGATTCTGGAACCCTTATTCTTGGGTGGTCTGCGGATAGCGACACTCCTAAGTCCATTTTATACTTTCGGTATAAATAGAATACTTAGGGTTTTTCGGGACAGATCTATCCTTGGTTGATCGAATCGAAAGCGACGGAAGAGTTCCGTTCCGCGATCGTTCCGCCGATCCCGAATCCCGCCGCCGACGGAAGTGTTCCGCCGCCGCCGTGTTCGCTCCGTCGACCTCCTTCTCTCCGGCGATCGTCGCTGGTGTTGCTCTTCCTGGCGCGGACCTAGCAGTCCGTGGAGAAGCAAAGGTGCGGTCTTTCTCCTTCCCGATCTTCCATGCGACGGAAAGCTCGGCGTTCTCCCGCTCGTGTGGATTTCTGCAGAGACGTGGATATTATTCCACGTAGAACTCGCCACCAGCAAGAGGATAAAGCTTGGAGCATCTCCGTTGAGTTGTGACTCAACGCCACCGAGGTAATTTTTGCTTAGTTGTTTGTTAACTTCTTGATTCAACTGTCATGGCCCGATCCCATTTCTTTTGGGTTTTCTTGATGTTTTACTTTTCCGCTGCGTGCACAAGTGTTGTGCCATCCTCATAGAGAAACCCAACAAAAATGATGTGGTCAAACGACCGTCAGTCAAAGTAGAATCGACTGCTTCATCCCCACCTCACCCCTGCGACTCCTAGGCACCTCGCGGGAGGAAGAAAGCGGATGAACAATAATAACAGAATGTACAAGCAGGTGAAAGTGGTATATATAGGTAATTCTCTAGCAGTTCTATATTATTATAAGCAGTAAAGAAAAGCAACAAATAATGAAGTATAAACGTACAGTAAGAGGAGCTAAGTAAAACTAGTAAAGTAAAGGAACTACACTATCATCACAGAAGCATACCCTAACTTATATGATTGCTCATACAAACATATAAGTTAAGGTTTCCGAAAAAGTAACTCGTCATATAAAAGAGCCCATACTAATTTATATGATGAGGATCTATAAGTGCGTATGCTATGCCATGTTATAAAATACAATGTTTATTATGTAACTCACATACAAGACTCTGTGCACAGACCTTTCATGCATCCCCACTTTTTGGAGGTGGCCAACCTCTCAAGTACCAACTGTCGTGGCTCACGGTGGTAGTGGAGCTGGTGTCCCCACTCCTAGGCGAGCTGGCACACAACTAGACCTAGAACTCTCGTATGCCTCAATGCTAAGAACACAACAGCAAATACCTTGCATACTCTTACTGGCAACTACCAGTCTTCTGTGTTTGGTACATTGGAAACAATATACTTGATTTGAAGAAACCCTTTCAACTTAATGATATACACAAGTATGTATTTGATGTATATTTCAGTTCATGCATGCAAGTTGCCTATGTCATTTTGATTGGACAGGTGGTCTAAGTTATATTGACAGTTGGACTTAAAGAAGCTGACTAGAAAGTGAAGAAAATTCTCTAAGTACAAAAGCATCGAGTGATGTCAGCATAATGCTGAGTGAAGTCAGCAAAGTCAATATCTAGAAATTTGAAGTGCAAAAAAATATATAAGTACTAAAGTGTCGACACACTTCAACTGTGTTGACACCTTTGTAGAAGAAGTGTCGAGATAAGTCTATTAACTCGACACTTTGAAGACCAAGTCAGCAGTGTCGAGACAAGTCTATTAACTCGACACATTGAAGACTAAGTCAGCACTGTGGAGACAAGTAAGCTAACTCAGCACTATAAATCTTAAGACAGTAATGTCGTGACAATACAACTGTCTCAACACAATGAAGACAGAAGTGTAGATTTATACAAGTATCGACACTAGCAGACTGAAAATTATACTAAGTAAAATAATATCGAGACATTTCAACTGTCTCGACACAATGAAGGATTAAAGCAAGTATAAAAGTGTCGACACTGGCAGACTGGAGTGTCGAGGCAATTCAACTGTCTCGACATAGTGAAGAAATAAAGCAAGCATTGAAGTGTTGACACCCGGCAGATAGTTGTGTCGAGACAATTCAACTATCTCGACATAGTGCAGATTTAAAGATGTCAACACATATGACAGTTGTGTCGAGACAAGTCAACTGTCTCGACAGTTTCAAGTTCAGATGAAAATGTTTCTAAGTAAAATTGTGTCGAGACTACTAAAATATCTCGACACCTTCTAAGAACAAGTATCGAGACACTTTAGACATCTCGACACTTATATTTCTGAAGACGTGCAGAGTCAACACCGAAGTTTCAAGACAAGTCAGAACTGTCACATCAGCTACAGTAATGTGATATCTCAACAGAAATATTTTAAGTGAGAATTTGAAGTATGATGGCACGTGATGATTGCATCAATTAGAAACCAGCAATCCACGAAGGCTATAAATAGAAGGGTTATCTACGCAGAAAGAATCAAACAAACAAATCATTCTATTCTCTCATTCTGATTTTTCTAAGTCAAAGGAGGGCGACAATCCTGAGAAGGAGGAAGAACACGAAGGTCTTCATGAAATCTCCAAATCCTTTCTTCAAGTTGATCTGATTGAGATCAGAGTGTGTAGAAGAGTTTTTCTCTGAGTTGTAGGCCTAATTTATAAAGGCTGAGGTTGAGTGGGATCACTGAGTTGTAAGACTTATTTATAAAGGCTGAGGTGGGGTTCTTGAGGGACCTCTGGTAGGAGAGTGGGAGAATATATGAGGTAGGACCTATTGGTCTAAGTGTAGGTTTCTTAACAGAAACTGAGCCTGTAAGATATTTGGATATGAGTTGAAGATGAGGAGCTATAACCTTATCTAGCACATTGCTAGTGAGGAAGAAGGGGGAAAGTGGATGTACCCTAGATAGGGGAACCACTATAAATTTTCTTTGTGCTTTGATTACTGGTACTGTTTTATGTGGTTTGATTATGTTACTTTATTGTGTAGTTAATCTTTCAAGTATCAATTGAACATCCATTCTAAGTGACAAAGAATTTCGAAAGACACTTATTCACCTCCCCCCTCAAGGTGATTAACTACATGTTGGATTAACTTTCAAGTGTTATCAAAGGAAGGTTGTTCAAGAAGGACCTAACAGTCTGAAAAAGATCCAAAGGATGGTTGGAAAAACATCAGATCTAATTTCTTCAGATTCTCACAGAGAACTCAGTTATATGAAACTACCTATATGTACTAAGGTTAACTTTGTTATATGGAAGCAAAGAGTGAGATTGTTTATGGGGGCTTCAGATCCAAGAATCTTTGTCACTTTACAAGAAGGACCTTATATTCCAATGAAGATATCTCTCTTAGATGCAAATGTTCAAACCCATAAGAAACTATCAAAGATGATAAAGGATGAGGTGGTTCTTGTCACCATGGACAAAAGAGCACAAAATATAATTGTCAATGCAATAGATAATTCAACCTTTCAGAATCTTGTGCACTATAAAACATTTAAGGAGTTATGGGACACTCTCATACTCTACATGGAAGGCACACAAGAAGTAAGAGATGATAGAAAATCTCTTCTCAACTAGGAGTATGAGGCATTCAGACAAGGAAAGACTGATTCTATAGAACGATGTTATGAAAAGTTCTTTAGAATAGTAGATGTCTTAAAATCTATGGCAGAGAATTCTCAAATTATGAGCAAAATAACAAATTTCTGAGATCCCTAAATAAAGAATAGGACATAAAGATTTGTGCTGTAAGAGAAATGGGGAATCTGAGAAATATGATACCCCAAGACTTATATGGGAAGCTGTTGTCACATGAGCTTCAGCTAAATTCTAGAAAAGCTGAAGCAGAATCTGCCAGAAGTTCAACTCAGACCAAATCAGTGGCCTTCAAAGCCGATACATCAAAGAAAGCTAGAAGAGAAATCTCATCATTGCAAAGAAGGGATGAAGATAAAGATAACACTGGAACCTGTTCTTCATCAGAAGAATTATCAGATGATGAATTGGCACTATTTACCAGGCAATTCAATAAAATGATGAGAAGAAGAAAGCAGTGGAATAAGAAGAAATCAACTGGATCAAGTTCCAGTAAAAGTAAAGACTGACACGAAGACAAATTTGTGGTCAGGTATGATACTCATCAGGATAAACAAATCAAGACTGACATAATCTATTATTTTTGTAATAGGTCTGGAAATGTCATTGCTGACTGTACAGTAAAAAGAAAGGAGAATATAAAGTTTAAAGAAAAGAAGTTCTATAAAGACAAGAAATCAGAAAAAGGTCTGATGGTAAAGAAGCCTAAGACCTTATTTGATAGTGATACCAATTCAACTGAATCAGAAGAAGAACATGCACATATTGGACTAGTCTCCTATGAAGAGGAATTTATCAGAGAGGCCATATACAAGGGCAGAAACTCCACAACTTCATCACACTATGGTGATTTAGAAGGTGATATGGAGGTTAATTTTATGGCACTGTCTGATAATCCAAATACAGAAATTATTGACAGTTAGGATACTTATGTAATCTTTGACAATTCTTGTTGTTCTACAAATTCAATTCATGAGAATGTGGATGAGCTAGACTCATGTGACTCAAAGGTTGATTCACATAAGTCTAACCCTAAGACTGAACTGCAACAGCTCATGGGGAAATTTGAAAAAATTGTAGGAAGCTCTTGTAAAGAGCAAGAAGCTTGTCAAAGAACAAGCTATAGAAATTACATCACTAAAAGGTCTTGAGTATCATCATAAGATGGATACTCAGAAAATTGGTATTCAAAGATCTAAGTTGGCAAAACTGACTAAGATCATTGATGAGGAAATTATATTGCTAAAGCAATAGGATGCAACCATTCAGGATCTGGAACTCAAACTCCTGAATGAGAAAAATTAGTATAATAATTTTCTAAACCTAAAACTGTGCTTCCTATTATAGATACATTCTCAGGAACACCTGGAAGTGGTCTTGGGTATGTTAAACCTAAGAGAAAAAGAGGCAAAAAGCAGATAGGACAAAAGGGTCTGGTCATTCAACAACCTGTGTTTCAGACTAAGCGAAAAGAAACCTAGAAGAATGGACCAGTTGGACCAAGTTCATATGTGAATAGGAAAGCTATTCCTAATATGCCTGCTCCAAGGAGGTTTGTTGTAACTGAGAGACAAAATAACCATTTTGCTCCTAGTTAAAATATAACTGTCAAGTTTGTTGATTCTTGTCCTACGGAATGTCAGCACAAATTTCCTTTTGTTACTCTAAAGAGGAGGTATAACAGATATAAATGACGGTGTTGTGCAAAGGTGGGACACTTTGCCTTGCACCGTTAGTTGAATTACACTGTGTCTCATGTTCAAAAAATATATCCAGTTAAGAAATACATTGGTTGTCTAAATGGAGCCACTGCTAACAAGCACCTAGGAACCAAAATAATTTGGATTACTAAGGAAAAATAAATTCTTATTTTGCAGGTATGTCCAAGCACTAGAGAAAGACCAATCTGTTACTTAGATAGTGGATATTCCAGACACATGACTGGAACAAGGAGCAATTTGAGGGAGTATATTCCTGAAAAGAATGGACCAAAGGTGATCTTTGGTGGAGCTAACAAAGGAATTACCAGAGGTTATGGTAAGATCTCAAATGGCTTAGTTACTTTCATCAAAGTAGCTTATGTGGAAGGGTTGCAACACAACCTTATAAGCATAATCCAACTTTGTGATCTTGGCTATGACATTTCATTCCACAAGGATGAGAGTCTCATAAAGAAGTCAAATGACTAAGAGGTTATCTTGATAGGCACTAGGTGTGGGAATGTATATTGCTTAAAGTCAGACTCACCTATTTGCCTAGTTGTAAATGATAAAGTCTCACACTGTGCCAAATGGCACAAGAGGATAGATCATTTGAACTATAAGACCATAGGCAAGCTTTTCAGTAAATAACTTGTTAGGAATGGTCCTAACATTAAATGCTCTAAGGAGAGCATTTGCTCTGCTTGCCAAAAAAGCAAGCAGACAAAAGCTTCATTTAAAAGCATTAAATCCAAAGACTTAATGATATGTTTATACCTCTTACATATGGACTTGTTTGGTCCTATGTCAATTCATATTCTAAGAAGGAGAGTCTACACCTTTGTAATTGCTGATGACTATTCTAGATTCACTTGGATTTTCTTCTTAAGGGAAAAAGTCTGAAACTCCAAATATCTTATACAAAATGAATTGAGCAGTTCTGTGGTCAGAATCAGAAGTGATCATGGAACTGAGTTTCAATCTGAATATATGACAAAGGTTTGTGAAGAACTTGGGGTTCAGTAAGAGTTTTCCTCTCCAAGAACACTCCAGCAAAATGGAAATGATAAGAGAAAGAATAGAACTCTCATTAAAGCTGGAAGAAACATGCTGAGTGATTCTTCTCTCCCAGAATATTTCTGGGTTGAAGCTATTAACAACACATGTCATGTTCTTTGTTGCAATATATATGGAGACCGGGCAGTCTGGAGGCTTCACTAACGGCTTGGAGACCGGGCGGTCTGACTGCTTCACTGGCGGCTTGGAAACTGAGCGGTTTGGGGGCTTTACTAGCAGCTTAGAGACCGGGCGGTCTGGTGGCTTCACTGGTGGCTTGGAGACCGGGCGGTCTGGCGGCTTCAATGGAAGATTGTCTTCTCTTTTCAGTATGGTCGGGCGGTTAAACATTCTTTTCAAATCGCGCGGCCTATGCGATCTGGGTTTTTATAAGCCGCTAGTCCCATAAATGTATTTAGTCTCACATTACTTAATTGTATTCTCTCCCTTCTCCTCCATTCTATAAAATGGAAGTCATACCTTTGTAATAGACATACTTTTTGGAAATAAAAACTCGGTTTTTTGTCCAAATTTCGGTTTCTCTTTTTTTGTTCGCACATGGTATCAGAGCACTCGATCATTTCTGCCTGATTCCTTAAGCATCCTTTATCCGGGCGGTTTGCCTCTTCCTTCTTATGCCCTGACCGCGCGGTTTCCCTCTCTTGTCATTACTCTGTTTACACGACCTCTCTGTTTGCGTTATCTCTCTGTCCGCGACTCATCTTCGTGGCTTCCTTCTCTTATCGGTGTTCGCGCGACCTCCTTGTCGCTATTAACTTTAAGCGACCACTTCGCTTTCACGCGGCCTCGCCTCTATTCGCGTGGTTTCTTTTCTCCCTGATTTTGTTCGCCCGACCTCTCTGTTTGCATGACCTCTCAGCTTATTTTATTTGCGTGACCTTGCGACCTCTCTATCCCAATTCGCGCGCCTTCTTTCTGCCATCCTTCTTCTTATCCATGGCTCTCTCTGATATCTTTACTACTGCTACCACTACCACACCTGTGGCTCACCCTCCTCCTTGTACTCCTTCGGGAAATCTTGGAACTATTTCTAAACTTATCGGTTCCAACTACTGATGCGGGTAAATCGGCAAGCGCACCGGTCGCACAAGTAATAAAGTTTTGGGAATAAATCCCCGAGTGTCAGTCTCTTGAGGAATGCAATTAGCGTAGAGCGGCAACAGTACAGAAAATATCATTATGAGAGTTATAAATAGAAAAAAGAGTAAACAGAGGACTTGGGAGATTGTGGATGTTTGATCTACTAGGCTAGTAAAAGCTATGCGGGTCGAAGGCACCGCTTCGCAAGGTGGAGTGGGTGTTTCGGCCGCGATGCCGAACTTCGGTTGGGCGAGTGGACGGAAAGCTAATGGATGGAAGTGTTCTTGTGTGCAGTGCAATCGAGTGAGACACGGGAATGGAGTGGATGTGGGTGAGAGAGGCACATTCACAAACACTACTCATAAGCATAAGAAAAATACTAACATTCCATTAGATATAAAATAAACTTGATGTCCATGGATGGAAGTGTTCATTACAATGCTTAAACCATTCCATACTACAGAGGAAGGGGTAGAGTAGTTAACCAAAAGACAGTGAAGATCCACCGCGGGTCGTGGCCGGAATAGCGAGTTGTTAATCCGCTTCCAAGCTAAGTCCATGGAGGCTTCCGGTACCAACGAGCTGTCACCTCGAAGGCCTTTAAGTCCGTTCTCTAGGTTATCTTCTTCACCAACTCCGGTGGAAAGCTTGGAGTTGAAGTTGTCAATGGCCGAGGGCTTCGCCGGAGAGTTTGAAAAGCTTTGGAGTAGTTAGTTATGAACTCCCAACGAAGGTGGAGGTGATGGAGCAGCTGGTGAAGTGAAATGGTGATTATCGCGCACTCTCCGATCGCAGCAAATGACAGGCGTTGACCTAAATCGCGGAGCAGGGCCTTAAATATGGAGGCAGCAGAAGCAGTGCGCACGATCAATGGCGCACGACCAGTGGTCGTGCGCACTGTCGGTCGATGATCGTGCGCCATTTCCAAATAGACCTGCAACCTGGATAGAAACATCAGCAAATATGTGAACGATCAGTGGCGCACGACCAGTGGTCGTGCGCACTAAATCCACTGATCGTGCGATTGGCAAGGCCAGGTTTACAGAAAGCAAGGGGTAAACGTGCACGAGCAGTGGCGCACGACCAGTGGTCGTGCGCACTACGACCAGTTCTCGTGCGATTACCCGGATAGGATTAGGAAAATGAGAATGTAATGCGCACGATCGGTGGTGCACGACCAGTGGTCGTGCTCAATAAGTCCAGTGGTCGTGCGCAGTATTCCTACATCGTCGGGGGTCTCCCGAGCGGTTCCGGAGCACGCACACGAACCCTGCACCAGCAGAAGAGGAAGAAAGGCCACCAAACGTGCACACCACATTCCGAAGATAGTGTTAAAGAACAACAAAAACAAAGAAACACAAGAAGCATACAGAAATGGGCCTATAGTGTACTTAATCGTGAAATAGGCACATAAGCAAATATAAGCACTAATGACTCTCAAGTGTATTGCTAAGACGATAAAACTGGCCCAGATGAGTCCAAAACTCAGTGTAAAATGTGGACTCATCACACCTCCAGACTTAACCATTTGCTCATCCAGAGCAAATCATCACTCCGTGGACTAGAAAATAGCTAGCTGGCTCAGAACTTTCAAAAAGAAGTAAGACGAGAAATCAAATACATCATGAGCATAGAAGATATAATAGAAAAACTTTTTAATTATACGACGTAGTTTAAACTATTCGACAGACGTAATTAAATATTGTAATTACTCAAAATTAGAAATCTAGAGAATCTTGCGATCATGTGTACGAAGAAAATAGGCAGGCCACTAAGATGAGCATTGTCAAAGTTCGGGACTCAGGATCACCTCCAAAGGAATCCACCAATATCGGGGACCATATGCTTGCACGTTCACACTCTCTCCACGGCGCGGGTTAGACTCAAGCGTGAATCAGTAGGACTTGTAGGAGAAAATGGGGCTTAGGCGATGGCTTGGTAGGCAAAGATAAACATGAAGGCTATACGCAATCAAAGCGAGCAAATAAAAACCTAAACCAATACAACCACTTAGAAATGAATGGGAAACACACCCCCAGACTGAGCTTGAAAACCGGGCGTGTACACGACCGAACTTGACCAAAATCAATAAAGAGGATGGGGATAGAATTCTCAAAGCAATTCTTTCAGTTTTTTCTCTTTTTTGCGCCTATCGGCTTTTTAATTTTTTATTTTTTTCTTTTCTGCGCTTGCAATCCCCAAACGTAGCTATCAAAACGTGAATGAATTCAGCACCCCCAAAAACATTGTCCACCTATCACAACCTCGGCAAAGCAGTAAATACAAATCAGCTCAAGCATTTGATTGCGATGGTGGGTTAAGCTTCAGGCCTTGGTGAATGTGAGTGGAGCTAGATCAAAGGATGGGTAGGCACAAATTTGGCATGCAACGGTTAATGGGTAGGAAAGGCTAAACCATGCTCAAACTAGCCAAAATGAGGGCCTACATCATGCTCACACTTGACTAACTGTGCACCAATGCTTCGAGAGTAGCTTAGGGCAAGTTCTTAGCCACCGAGAAAGATGATCCTTCCTCCCGACTCGAGCAATACGAGTCTAGTGGCGGCTACACACATTCCTACATTATCGTTCGATTACTCGAGATTTAGATTTTGAGTAGTACAAACAATATTTATGTTTGCAGAAAAATTTAAAGCTACGAGCATAAAGAAAAATTAATTCTATCCTAGTTCTACACAAACCATGAGTACTCGATTAGGAGCACTGCATGAGTTTCGAACTACTCAATCCTGAAATCCTAAGCCAACACCACTATTTTAAAGTTTACAAAAAAACAATACATTTGACTCGGGTTGTGCGCGTCGGTAGTAGCGCACTCGTGTGGGTGATTCAGTGTGTGCAACAGAAATCAAGAAATAATTAAACAAGAAACTGGTATGCAATAGAAAGTGTGGTGTAGTGACCATAGACATGCTCTCCCCCCAGACTTAAAGTCGACAACTAGTAAAAATAAGCATTCCAAATATGATAAATAGCTAGGGTAGGAAGTACCTATGCTCAAAATTGAGCATACCAGTCGTGCAATGAGATGTCCAAGTACGGCCAAGTTACCGCGCCTCAAATATGCCTGCACCTGCGATTGAAGTATGCACGCCAAACAAAATATGGACACATATATATATGAATAAATAGACAGAACTCAAAACACAGCATAGGACCAAACGGTCCAACTTGGGTTGTCACCCGAAAGCCCTTCTATTTACCGTCCTTAAGGTGGACCAAATACCTGTATTAGCAGTTACAAGACAAAGTTCGTTGCAGTCTAAAAAAAATAAATAAATAGAAAAGCTCAAATATGTTCAAGAGGTACAAAATGTGGTGAAAAAATGTGCAGGGGAGCTGCAGAGTAGAGTGGTGGTCCTCAGTTGTCGGTGCTGCCATTGTCGATCAAGGAGTGTCACTATTACTTTGCTTGGGGTCGGTGAGCTGCAGGCTTTGAGAGTCGCTGGTGGTTGCGCCGCCATCATATAATTTTAACCGGTGCCCATTGACTTTGAAATTGTCTCCGCTTTTCCCGACTATTTTGATGGCGCCAAAAGGGGAGACTCCGATCACTGTGAAAGAGCCACTCCACCGCGATTTGAGCTTGCCGGGAAATAAGCGGAGGCGGGAATTGTACAGCAGGACTTGGTCTCCTGGTTGGAAGTCTTTGGGGATGATGTGACGGTCATGCCATTTTTTGTTCTTTCTTTGTATATCAGCGCATTTTCTTATGCGAAATGCCGGAGCTCCTCTAATTCGTTCAGTTGAGTGCGACGCTTATCTGCTGTGGCTTCGATGTCCATGTTTAGTAATTTGGTTGCCCATAGCGCTTTGTGTTCCAACTCGACTGGTAAGTGGCAAGCTTTTTCGTAAACGAGTTGAAAAGGAGTCATACCGATAAGGGTTTTGAAGGCGGTTCTGTACGCCCATAAGGCGTCGTCCACCTTCTTGGCCCACTCTTTTCTGTTGGAATGGATGGAATTTTCGATGATTCTTTTGAGCTCGCGATTGGATACCTCGACTTGCCCACAGGTTTGGGGATGGTAGGCAAGAGAGATTTTGTGGTGGACTCCAAACTTCTTCATGAGTTGCAAGAACGACTTGTTGCAAAAATGGCTCCCGCCGTCACTGATGATGGTGCGCGGGGCGCCGAATCTAGAGAAAATGTTCTGGTGTATGAAATTCAAAATGGTGCGGGCATCATTTGCGGCGACAGCTTCGGCTTCGACCCATTTGGAAACATAGTCTACTGCGACAATAATATAGAGTTTTCCATGCGACATTGGGAAGGTTCACATAAAGTCGATTCCCCAAACGTCAAATGGTTCGCAAACGAGCATATTGTTGAGAGGCATTTCATCCCTCTTGGAGATATTTTCTGTCCTTTGGCATTCATTACATTTTTCGACGTATGCTTGTGTGTCTCTAAAAAGGGTTGGCCAAAATAGGCCATATTGCAGTATCTTGCGTGCTGTTCGGGTGGCGCCGAAATGACCACCGACCTCCCGATCGTGGCAGTGTGTTAAGATGGATTGAAATTCGGTCTCGGGTACGCAATGCCTGATGATGTGTCGTTGCAAGTACGGAATAGTAACGGGTCTTCCCAGAAATAATATTTGGCGTCGGACAGTAGTTTTCGCTTTTGCTGCGATGACAGGTGAGGGGAGACAGATTTGCAAGCGAGGTAGTTGGCCATATCTGCGTACCACGGGATTGTCCGAGTGAGCGAACAGATGGTGAATAATCGTTCGTCCGTGAAGCAGTCGGCAATCTCGTTGTGGTTGCAGATGGGTACAACTCCTTCGGTGTCGCTCTCCAATCTTGATAGGTGATCGGCGATGACGTTTTCGACCCCTTTCTTATCTCGGATCTCGATGTCATATTCTTGTAGTAGAAGAATCCAACGGATTAGTCGGGGCTTGGCGTCTTTTGTTTTTGAATAAATACCTTAGTGCGGCATGGTCAGTGTACACAATGACCTTAGATAACACTAGGTACGAATGGAATTTTTCGAAAGCGAATATTACTGCCAATAGCTCCTTTTCCATAGTGGTATAATTCAGTTGAGCATCGTTGAGAGTCAGGCTGGCATAGGAGATAGTATGAAAGATTTTGTTTTTCCTTTGACCGAGCACTGCTCCGACTGCAACATCGCTTGCGTCACACATGACTTCGAAAGGCAAAGTCCAATCTGGTGCCACCAAGATTGGAGCGGAGATGAGTCGATCTTTGAGGGTCTTGAAGGCCTGCAGACATTTTTTGTCGAAGTCAAACGGGATGTCCTTGGCCATCAAATTTGTTAGGGGCTTGGATATGGATGAGAAATCACTGATGTATCTTCTGTAGAAACCGGCATGTCCTAAGAAGCTGCGGATCCCCTTGGAGGAAGATGGAGGAGGAAGATTTTTGATGATACTGACTTTTGCTTGGTTGACTTCGAGCCCCCTGTGAGAGACTTTGTGGCCTAAGACAATGCCCTCGCGAACCATGAAATGACATTTTTCCCAATTCAAGACGAGGTTTGTATCCTCACAACGCTTCAGAGCTTTGTCTAGATTCGCGAGGCAGGAATCGAAGCTGTTCCCGAAAAGGGAAAAATCGCCCATGAAGACTTCGAGAAAGTATCCAATCATGTCACCGAAGATGGCAATCAATCATCGCTGGAAGGTTGCTGGGCCGTTGCACAATCCGAATGGCATTCTCCTGAACGCGAAGGTGCCGGAAGGGCATGTAAACGTCATTTTATCTTGGTCGTCGGGGTCAACTGTGATTTGATTGTATCCCGAATACCCGTCGAGGAAACAATAGTATTCATGACCGGCCAATTTTTCCAGCATTTGGTCGATGAATGGTAGCGGGAAATGATCTTTGCGGGTGGCCTCATTTAGTTTCCGGTAGTCTATGCAGACTCTCCATCCGGTGACCATGCGGGTGGGTAATAATTCATTCTTTTCGTTGGCCACCACAGTAATCCCACCCTTTTTGGGCACCACTTACACTGGGCTGACCCATTTGCTGTCACTGATGGCGTAAATGATACCCACATCAAGCAATTTTATTACTTCTGCCTGCACCACTTCATGCATCTTGGGGTTCAGTCTCCTTTGAGGTTGTGCCAACGGCTTGTATTGATTTTCAAGCAGAATCTTGTGCATGCAAAATGCCGGGCTGATCCCTTTTATGTCGGCTAATGAACGTCCCAAAACATTTTTGTGTTTCTTTGAGACATCGACCAAGGCGAGTTAGTTGTCGACGGAGAGGGATGCAAAGATGATGACTGGGCACGTTGTGCCTTCCTCTAAGAAAGCGTATTTCAGGGATTCGTGCAGCGGCTTCAGAGTTGTGGCAGTGGTTGTGACGGTAGATGTGATGAAAGATTCTTTGGTTGGATGCGGGGTTCTCGGGACATTAGTGTGGGTGGTTGTGTCGGATGCATCTCCTCTTCCCACACTGGCTTGGTTGGTTCAAGAATCATTTCGATGTACATATCCGGTTCGTCGATCAAATCTGCTTCGTCGCAATTAGTGATTCTGAGATGTTGGGAAGGTTCGTGGACGTTGAAAGAAATCATTTCTTCCCCCAGGCTTAGGGTGAGCTCTCCTTGGTCAACGTTGATAATGGCACGAGCCATGGCAAGGAAGGGCCGTCCTAGTATTATAGGCACTTTGGGATCGACCATCATGTCCAGAATGACGAAATCTGCTGGGAAGGCGAGGTTATTGACCATGACAGTAAGGTCTTCAACTATTCTGACCGGTTATTTTACCGATCTGTCAGCTAATTGCAACCTCAGGTGGGTGGGCTGTAGAATCCCAACTCCTAGCTCGCGGAAGACGGAGAGCGGCATTAGATTTATTGAAGCTCCCAAATCACATAATGCGCGTCCGAATCGGTGGAAGTCAATTATGCCTGGGATGGTAAAACTGCCTGGATCTCTGCGTTTGGTTGAGGAATAGTTGGCGAGGAGAGTTGAGCATTCTTCAGTGAGATTGATCGTTTTCAGTCCTTCTAAAGATTTACGCCGGAGATGAGGTTCTTGAGGAACTTGGAATATCCTGGGATTTGAGTGATAGCTTTTGTCAGAGGTATACTTATTTGGACTCCTTTCATTATCTTGAGGAATTTATGAAATTGTTTTTCAGCCTTTTCGTTTTGCAGTCGGTGGGGAAATGGTGACTTCACGGCGTTCTTCACAGGTTGTAGTACTGCCATGGGGTCTTGTGCGGTCGGTGAGGACGGAGGTTCCTTTATCAAATTGACGATGGGCTCGCAGAATGATTGTACGGGAGGGTCAGTAGGCGAGGCCCTCTCTAGGCTTTTTCCGCTTCAATCTCATAGTATGTACCGTTTCCTGTTTTTGATTGACTGAACATAATAACGTTTCCGTGAGAATCCCTATGGCGATTTGTAGGCGCTGAATGGTGGTGGCTTGGTCATTGAACATCTCCATCATTTTGCACGCGTAAGCAAAAAATTGCTTTGTCTTTGACGAGAGATTGTGGTTGGTGGCTTCATCAGAGACTACTGAATTTATCTCTATCGGAAGGTCGGGAGAAGGCGAAGAGTTCCAATGCCTACTAGTTTGGGCAATGTTTTCTATAACTTCCCAGGCATCCTCACTGGATTTGTTAAACAGAGTTCCACCGGCTGCGATGTCAAGTAATGGCCGGAATCTGTCTGCGATGC
Source organism: Platanthera guangdongensis (assembly GCA_039583875.1). Taxonomy (NCBI): domain Eukaryota; kingdom Viridiplantae; phylum Streptophyta; class Magnoliopsida; order Asparagales; family Orchidaceae; genus Platanthera; species Platanthera guangdongensis. The sequence goes on from CM077157.1 coordinate 82,034,260, forward strand.
CGAAGTAGAAAGTTTGGATTAGGAGGATGTCTGACATTTCCACTCTGCAGCACTCCATTCGCAGGGACTGGAAACACTCCCATGTATCAAACAAGGTCTCTTCATTTCTTTGGGTGAAGGTGATGAGCTCCTTGTAATTGTCTATTGCTAGCATCGGTTGTCGGAATTTGGCCAAAAATTTCCCTTCGAGTTGTTTCCAGGATGAGGATATTCCCTTCCGGATATCTTGATACCATCGCTTTGCTTCGTCTTTTAGGGAGAAGGAGAAGAGTCAGATCCTCTACTGCTCGTTGTTGGCAGCATTTGGTGTACAAGTGTTGTAAATTTCTAAGAACCGCTGCACATGGCATAGTGCATCTATTTTTCCGTCTCCGCTGAATTGACAGTTTTCGATGATGTATTTGATGAGGTCAGGCGAGATCTCGAAACTGTTATTTCCCGTTTCTGCTCGGTTTGTGAGGTTGATAAGGCTTGCTTTATAAGTCTGCTGCTGAATCGTAGTCATTGAGAGTGGCTTGAATGAAAAGGTGTAGTAGGCTACTAGATATCCTGTGCCTCGACCCTGTATTCACTATGGCAAACACCACACACTAGAAGGAAACATCAGTAAAAAAAAACACTAACTCTTATAACATTATTTTAAGTCATCCTGAGTCGCTCTACAGTTGCATTCCCCGGCAACAGTGCCAAAAACTTGATGCGTGTAAATCGGCAAGCGCACCTATCGCACAAGTAATAAAGTTTTGGGAATAAATCCCCGAGTGTCGGTCTCTTGAGGAATGTAATTAGCGTAGAGAGGCAACAGTAGAGAAAATATCGTTATGAGAGTAATAAATAGAAAAAGGAGTAAATAGAGGACTTGGGAGATTGTGGATGTTTGATCTACTAAACTAGTAAAAGCTATGCGGGTCGAAGGCACCGCTTCGCAAGGTGGAGTGGGTGTTTCGGCCGCGATGCCAAACTTCGGTTGGGCGAGTGGACGGAAAGCTAATGGATGAAAGTGTTCTTGTGTGGAGTGCAATCGGGTGAGACACGGGAATGGAGTGGATGTGGGGTGAGCGAGGCGCATTCACAGACACTACTCACAAGCATAAGAAAAATACTAACATTCCATTAGATATAAAATAAACTTGATGTTCATGGATGGAAGTGTTCAGTACAATGCTTAAACCATTCCATACTACAGAGGAAGGGGAAGAGTAGTAAACCAAAAGAGAGTGAAGATCCACCGCGAGTCGTGGCCGGAATAGCGAGTTGTCAATCCGCTTCCGGGCTCAGTCCAAGGACGCTTCTGGTACCAATGAGCTGTCACCTCGAAGGCCTTTAAGTCCGTTCTCTAGGTTATCTTCTTCACCAACTCCGGTGGAAAGCTTGGAGTTGAAGTCGTCAATGGCCGAGGGCTTCGCCGAAGAGTTTGAAAAGCTTCGGAGTAGTTAGCTATGAACTCCCGACGAAGGTGGAGGTGATGGAGCAGCTGGAGAAGTGAAATGGAGATTCCCACGCACTCTCCGATCGTAGCAAATGACAGGCGTTGACCTAAATCACGGAGCACTGCCTTAAATACGGAAGCAGCAGAAGCAGTACGCACGATCAGTGGCGCACGACCAGTGGTCGTGCGCACTGTCGGTCGATGATCGTACGCCATTTCCAAATAGACCTGCAACCTGGATAGAAACATCAGCAAATATGCGCACGATCAGTGGCGCCCGACCAGTGGTCGTGCGCACTAAATCCACTGATCGTGTGATTGGCAAGGCAAGATTTACAGAAAGCAAGGGGTAAATACGCACGAGCAGTGGCGCACGACCAGTGGTCGTGCGCACTACGGTCAGTGCTCGTGAGATTACCCGAACAGGATTAGGAAAATGAGAATGTAATGCGCATGATCGGTGGCGCACGACCAGTGGTCATGCGCAATAAGTCCAGTGGTTGTGAGCAGTATTCCTGCATCGTCGGGGTCTCCCGAGCGGTTCCGGAGCACGCCACGAACCCTGCACCAGCAAAAGAGGCAAAAAGGCCACCAAACGTGCACACCACATTCCCAAGACAGGGTTAAAGAACAACAAAAACAAAGAAACACAAGAAGCACACAGAAACGGGCCTATAGTACACTTAATCATGAAATAGGTACATAAGCAAATATAAGCAATAATTGATCTCAAGTGTAGTGCTAAGACGATAAAACTGGCCCAGATGAGTCCAAAAATCAGTATGAAATGTGGACTCATCAACTACCCGGACTGGATTGTCTCCTTCATCGTTCTTCTTCGCTCTCAGGGAAAACGTCATCATCTCATCGATGACCTACCTCCTCCCGAGTTCGTTCTCTTTGACGAATGGGATGATAACGACGCTTTTGTTCGCATTTGGATGGCCAATAGCATTTCTGATGAGTACCTTCTCATTATCGTCCATGATGAAACGGTCAAGGCCGCTTGGCTTCATCTTGGTGCTCTTTACTCAGAGGGGGCTCAGATGTCCCGTATTTATACTCTTTATGCGAACCTCTTTGCCCGCCCCTCCATGTCTCGTGTTGCAGCTTACCAATAGGTTCAGGCTCTTTGAGCCGAAATCCTTCAAAACTTACACTTCTCTGCAGACCTTGCCGAGCAACACAAGCACTTCTAGGAGCTTCTGATTATGTGTTATCTTTTACATGTTCCGGAGTCCTATGACATGATCCGTCAATAGATACTTGGTGAGGCGGATTCTCCCACCTTGGATGTCATTGCTGCCCGCATCGCTGATGTTAACTATTTGCTTCAGCATCCACTATTATTCGCACCACCGCTACCTGACACCTACACTCACCATAATCGGCGGGGTGGCTCTGGTGGTCGTAGCCACTAATCTGGAAGACATGTACCTTCCCACTTTCTCTGTTCTCATTGTGTCCGCATTGGCCATACTATTGATCATTGTTGGATGAAACATCTGCACCTTTGCCCTTCTGGTGATGCTTTCACCTCCTATTCAAAGCTGTCCGCCTCAGTGGTCACGTCTTCAGGTAGTGCCCATGTGGTGGCTCAAGGTAGATGGCTGATTGACTCAGGTGCTACCAATCATATGACCGGTAATACTCAGTGCTTTTCTCTCCTAGAAACACATGAACGGTTGCCCCCGGTCTACATTACGGAAGGCTCTCACTCACCGGTCAATGGGATGGGAGTGGTTCAAGTCACTCTGTCTCTTCTCCTAGAGGACACTCTGTACGTGCCCATGTTTCCATGCAATTTATTATCTGTTACTTCTCTTTGAAAGCAACTGCAGTGCTCCATCACATTCACTCCTACTTCTTGTTCTTTTCAGGTTCCGAGCTCCCAGAGGACGATTGCTACTCCCACTGAGAGCGGCGGCCTCTACTTTTTGGATAATGTATCTGCTCTATCCATTTTCTCTTTTTTCTTCTACGGATTTTCTCCAATGGCATCTTCGCCATGGTCATCCTCATCCATGGCTCCTTCGACAGCTTCTACCCCACCTACCTCCGTACAGTCCTCCTCTCAAATGTGATGCATTTAAACTTGGCAAGCATCACCGCTCATCCTTCCCGTCAAAGCAAGGTCGTGGCTCTTCCCGCCTGTTTGATTTAGTTCACTCTGATTGTTTGGGGACCTGCTCCTACCATGACTATAGGCCGGGGTAGTTCATATTTTGTAACCTTTATTGATGAGTTCTCGCGATGTACGTGGGTGTATCTCTTAAAAGAGCGCTCCGAATTATTATCTGTATGGACATTGTTTTATTATATTGATGAAGAATTTTGTAGTTTTAAAAATATATCCAAACTATAATCTCAAATAGGCAAGCGTACCTATCGAAATATAGTATAGGAAATTGTCATATTAGACTCGGGGCCTGTTGAGTAATCCTACTCATGCAAATTAATATTATTCTATCAGTAAATAAAATGATTGAAATTAAAACTATAACTAAAATAAAATAAAAGGAAGCACTTGATCTAGACTTACTTTAAAATAAAATAAACTTATCATTAAGGCAAACTTTTAGATTACCTACTTCGACCGTGGAGGTTCCTAAATTATGAAAACGCCTCTCTCGAGAATACGCTCTCGACTAAACTTGGTTTGATCGATTAAGACTACTCGGCCAGTCGAAACCCCTAAGCCTGCTTTAGGAGGTGAACCCCTCTATTAGATTTCACTCCAATCCAGAAGAGTTATGTCGTCCTCTCTCGAGGAGTGCAATCAACTCCTTTTATATTTGAGTGATCTCCCCGTATCCGCAAGCTCTCGGTCATTTAGGATACGGATCTTAGATCGAAATGGAAGCTAATAAATCAAAGATAAATCGAAATGATAACAAAAGAGTTTGACAAAAGAAAGTACCTTATTATATTGAAAAATTTGTTATGATCAAGTGGTGAAGAGATTAGCTACATGAAATAAACCATACAAGGAAAAAAGAAAAGGAAGAACATGCATGCTAAGAGAAAGTACTTGAATTGAAATTACACAAGTAAAACTAAACTATTATAAGAAGAAAATGCTGAAAAAACAGTAAACTAAACTACAAATTATTCCTAAAATTGGCTCCTAATCTCATCCTGAGCTTCTGAACTCATCTGGAATTTATAGGAAAAATTGCTGGTCGGTCACGCCGGTGACCTAGGGCATGTCAGGCTCGGAACCGTCATCTTGAAAGCCCGGGAACGTTGGAGAAAAACTGCCAAAAGTCATCGTTTTGCGGGTCACGCCCTTAGGTCATGCTCGTGACCTAGGGCGTGTCAAGTCTGTTACTAGAAATGGCTGGAAGGAGTAACGACGGGAAATAAATTCTAGCAGTTCCTGAAGTGTCACGCCCCTTAGTCACGCCCGTGACCTAGGGCGTGTACTGATCGGGTCAGCAAACGGCTGGAAACGGTGCAATCTGGCATCAATTCGGTGGTTTCGGGTAGGTCACGCCCTACTTCACGCCCGGGACATGGGGGCGTGTACTTAGAAAAAGTCTCAGAATTGTCCACGGAAGCTTTCTGCAGAAAATTGTACTTTTATATGAGACACGCCCCCTTGTCACGCCCTGATAGGGCATGTCACGGGGGGCGTGTAAATTTGAAACTCTCCAGATTTGTAGAGGACGTCGTTCTCTTTCCGTTGACTAGTTGCACGTCCCGTAACTCTTCCTAGTTTGAAAGTTATGACCATTTGAAGTTCAGTTATCCGCGGACAAAAATGTTAATTTTCTCCAAATTGCCTCCAGAACATGGGCATGGATTTAAAATTGATATTTAAAGCCCAATTATACCTAAAATTAGAAAATAAAGTAATTTAGAAAAATATTAATCTAAACTAAATAAAAATTGATTCTTTATCTAATAAAAACTATATAAAAAACTATAAATATAGACTTATCAAATACCCACATACTTAATCTTTTGCTATTTCAGAGCAAAACTGTGAGAATACTTATAAGGAATTAATATAATTTTTAATTAAACTAAAAATTTTTTAAATCAAAAAAAAGTTAAAAATTAACTTTAGGGATTTAAATTTTTTTTAAGTCCTAAAATATGAAAGTAAAATGTGAAGAGCTAAATATTTAGCAAAGTTTTCTCTAATAAAATAATTAGAAATCAAAATTAAGTATTTAGCAAACAAAGATAGATTAAAAATTATAAACACTTTTTTCACTAAAAAGAGAGTTCAAGGAAAATTCAAACTACTACTTATGCTCTTTAACAAATTTAATTTAAATCTAAAACAATTATATTAGATTTTGGGTTTGGAAATAAGACCATTGAAGAGATCTTAGATTGGGGGTGATAAATTTTATCCTCTCACCCCACACCATTTTTTACCGTTTTGATATATTTTTTTCTCTTCAAACAAAATTACTTGGGAGTAATGAATTTTATCCTCTTACTCCTTTTTTTGGGATTGCATATGTGTACCGAGAAATACTTGATTCCCATGATATATGATCTAACCAAAAAGAAAAAAATGCATATGTGTACCCGAGGATAATAAATTTTATCCTCTTATCCCCATGACATATGATCTAACAAGAAAGTTAAAAGCAAGGGAAAGGTTTGACAAAATTTAGATTAAATTAAAATACTAAGAGAGCAACTATAGTGAATGTACCTTTCCTAAGAATCTTACAGCATAAAGTGAAGAAAATTAAAATCTAAAAATTGTTAATCTAAGTACTACAAAATTGAAACTAATTAAAATAAAAGAGAAAAAAGGCTAAATAGATTTCGCTAAACAAATTAACTTCATAAATTTATTACTTAAAATCAAATCACCTAAAAATTAAATTTAACTAACGTTGATGAAATAAAAGTTTAGAAAATCTAAAATTATAAAAATTTTTTTAAATAAACTCAAAATAAATTTCTGAAAAGTCACAAAAATATTAAGTAAGGGTTTATTATATTTTTTGTATTTTATTTTTTTTCCTATTTTTTTGTATTTTCGATAATAAAAAGAAAATAAAATTTTTTAATTTTTAAAGATTTTTTCATTTTTGTTTTGGATTTTTAAATAAAAACAATAAGAAAGAATCCACCCTCATACTTAAAAATAAATATTGTCCCCAATATTTATAAGTCAAGTAGGAGAGGAAAAGAAAAACTAGTTAGTGAAAATTTAGAAAAATAAATCCATAAAAGTTAAAAGATAAACAAGGGGTGTCTCCCAAAAGCGCTTTTCTTTTTCCCATCTTTAAGCTAGACGGTTATTGTTAGGAGAATGGAAAATAAAAATTAAAATGAAGGGGCAACTCCCTTAATTCGCGCTTTGGCGAAGATGCCAAAGTTGGTCGCCTGAGTACTCCTCCAATTTCTTCTTGATTTTCCTTCTCACAGTTGACTTGAAAATTTAGATTCAAATCACCTATCTATGCCTGAAGTGATTTGAATCTTTCTAGATGAGCTGCAAATGGGTCGGGGATAATATTGGATTGTAACGACTCATCTTCTTCCTGAAACTTGTTAGGGAAAGAAAAATCAAAAAGAATGCATCAGAAAAATCTTCGCAAGGAGGAGGCTCTTGCGAAGTTATAAGATTAGGATCGGGTTGTTTATTTTCTAAAATTAATTTTTCGTCCGAAAATTTAATTAAAATAAAATCGTCGGAAGCATCATGTTCATAAATTTTCGCGCCTAAAAAGTCATAAATTGTGTATGGAGACTCATTAATAGGAGGGAAATTGGGAGTAGTAGGAGGAGAAACATATTCTTCTTCTACTCCTCCCAGCGCATCCATACAACTAACAAGCTCTTGAAATAAAATATGTTGTTTTCTTCGGTATAAACAACTACTGGAGTACATGAAGAGTCATGTTCCTCATTATAGACATTATCCAAAGGAGAAGAAGAATCACTAAACGTAAGAAAATTATCATCCAAATTTTGGGGGGAAGAATCAAATTGAGATTGAGAAGATTCCCCAAAATTAAGAGAGAAAGCTTGTGTAGCAGAAGAAGAAGAACAAAAATTTGGATCCAAATAATTATTCTCATAACTTGGGAAACCTTCCGGTTGATCTTACGACCAAGAGAAGTTTTCATCCGAGTTGGAAGAATAATTATTCACATTATAATTTGAAAAATGAACATTGGAAAAATTAGAAAGATTATTTTCATAAAGATTGGAATTATCATAAAAGTGAGAATAATTATTATCATAATTAGTATCAAAATTATTGTCAAAAGAAAGATTTTTATAATAATTATAATGATAACAATACTCACTTTGATGAGAACCGCCACAATAAAAACAAACACATTGGCACTTTTTGCGGCTTCCAAAATATCTAGTTGATTTTGAAGCTGTACAATTTTAGCAGCCAAATAAGATAACATGTTTTAATAAAAGAAAATAAACACAACCCTTTCCTAATAGAAATTAATTATAAAAAAGAAAATTAAAAAGTGAATTGGGGATAGAGAAAGAGAGTGATAAAAGTAAGGTCGTGGCTCTTCCCATGGTCATCCTCCTCCATGGCTCCTTCGATAGCTTCGACCCCACCTACCTCCGTACAGTCCTCATCTCAAATGTGATGCATGTAAACTTGGCAAGCATCACCGCTCATCCTTCCCGTCAAAGCAAGGTCGTGGCTCTTCCCGCCTGTTTGATTTAGTTCACTCTGATTGTTTGGGGACCTGCTCCTACCATGACTATAGGCCGGGGTAGTTCATATTTTGTAACCTTTATTGATGATTTCTCGTGATGTACGCGGGTGTATCTCTTAAAAGAGCGCTCCAAATTATTATATGTATGGACATTGTTTTATTATATTGATGAAGAATTTTGTAGTTTTAAAAATATATTCAAACTATAATCTCAAATAGGCAAGCGTACCTATCGAAATATAGTATAGGAAATTGTCGTATTAGACTCGGGTCCTATTGAGTACTGCTACTCACGCAAATTAATATTATTTTATCCTTAAATAAAATGATTGAAATCAAAACTATAAATAAAATAAAACAAAAGGAAGCACTTGATCTAGACTTACTTTAAATTAAAATTAGCTTATCATTAAGGCAAACTTTTAGATTACCTACTTCGACCGTGGAGGTTCCTAAATTACGAAAATTCCTCTCTCGAGAATACGCTCTCGTCTAAACTTAGGTTGATCGATTAAGACCTCTCGGCCATCCGAAACCCCTAAGACTGCTTTAGGAGGTGAACCCCTCTATTGGATTTCACTCCAATCCAAAAGAGTTATGTCGTCGTCTCTTGACGAGTGCAATCAACTCCTTTTATCTTTGAGTGATCTCCCCGTATCCGCAAGCTCTCGGTCATTTAGGAAACAGATCTTAGATCGAAATGAAAGCTAATAAATCAAAGATAAATCGAAATGATAACAAAAGAGTTTGATAAAAGAAAGTACTTTATTATATTGAAAAGTTTGTAATGATCAAGTGGTGAAGAGATTAGCTACATGAAATAAATGATACAAGGCAAAAAGAAAAGGAAGAACATGAATGGTAAGAGAAAGTACTTGAATTGAAATTACAAAAGTAAAACCAAACTATTACAAGAAGGAAATGCTGAAAAACAGTAAACTAAACTACAAATTATTGCTAAAATTGGCTCCTAATCACCTCCTTTGCTTCTGAACTCATCTGGAATTTATAGGAAAAATTGCTGGTCGGTCACGCCCTTGGTCACGCCAGTGCCCTAGGGCATGCCAGGCTCAGAACCGTCCTCTTGAAAGCCCGGGAACGTTGGAGAAAAACTGCCAAAAGTCGTCGTTTTGTGGGTCACGCCACTAGGTCACGCCCATACTTAAAAATAAATATTGTCCCCAATGTTTATAAGTCAAGTAGGAGGGGAAAAGAAAAAACAATTTGTGAAAATTTAGAAAAATAAATTCATAAAAGTTAAAAGATAAACAAGGGGTGTCTCCCAAGAGCGCTTTTCTTTTTCCTGTCTTTAAGCTAGACGGTTATTATTCGGAGAATGGAAAATAAAAACTAAAATGAAGGGGTAACTCCCTTAATTCGCGCTTTGGTGAAGATGCCAAAGTTGGTCGCCCGAGTACTCCTCCGCTTTCTTCTTGATTTTCCTTCTCGCAGTTGACTTGAAAATTTAGATTCAAATCACCTATCCATACCTGAGGTGATTTGAATCTTTCTATATTAGTGGCAAATGAGTCGCAGACAACATTAGATTGCAACGGCTCATCTTCTTCCTGAAACTTGTTAGGGAAAGAAGAATCAAAAAGAAGTACGTCAGAAAAATCTTCACAAGGAGGGGGCTCTTGTGAAGTTATAAGATTAGGCTCGGGTTGTTTATTTTCTAAAATTAATTTTTCGTCCAAAAATGTTTTTAAAATAAAATCGTCAGAAGCATCATCTTCATAAATTTTCGCGCCTAAAAGTCATAAATTGTGAATGGAGATTCATTTATAGGAGGGAAATTGGGAGTAGAAGGAGGAGAAACATATTCTTCTTCTACTCCTCCCAACGCATCCATACAACTAACAAGCTCCTGAAATAAAATATGTTGTTCTTCTTTGGTATAAACAACTACTGGGACATGAAGAGTCATTTTCCTCATTAGCGACATTATCCGAAGGAGATGAAGAATCATTAAACGTAAGAAAATTCTCATCCAAATTTTGGGGGTAAGAATCAAATTGAGATTGAGAAGATTCCCAAAAATTAAGAGAGAAAGCTTGTGTAGCAGAAGAAGAAGAACAAAAATTTGGATCCAAATAATTATTCTCATAACTCGGGAAACCTTCCGGTTGATCTTGCGACCAAGAGAAGTTTTCATCCGAGTTGGAAGAATAATTATTTACATCAAAATAATTACTCGCATTATAATTTGAAAAATGAACATTGGAAAAATTAGAAAGATTATTTTCATAAAGATTGGAATTATCATAAAAGTGAGAATAATTATTATCATAATTAGTATCAAAATTATTGTCAAAAGAAAGATTTTTATAATAATTATAATGATAACAATACTCACTTTGATGGAACCACCACAATAAAAACAAACACATTGGCGCTTTTTTGCAGCTTCCAAAATATCTAGTTGATTTTGAAGCTCGGCAATTTTAGCGGCCAAATGAGATAACATGTTTTAATAAAAGAAAATAAACACAACCTTTTCCTTGTAGAAATAAATTTTAAAAAAGAAAATAAAAAAGAGAATTGGGGATAGAGAAAGAGAGTGATAAAAGTAACACAATTTTCGCTTTCAAAATATCAACAAAAAAATTCCCCGGCAACGGCGCCAAAAACTTGATGAAGAATTTTATAGTTTTAAAAATATATCCAAACTATAATCTCAAAAAGGCAAGTGTACCTATCAAAATATAGTATAGTAAATTGTCGTATTAGACTCGGGGCCTGTTGAGTACTCCTACTCACGCAAATTAATATTATTTTATCGGTAAATAAAATGATTGAAATTAAAACTATAACTAAAATAAAATAAAAGGATGCACTTGATCTAGACTTACTTTAAAATAAAATAAGCTTATCATTAAGGCAAACTTTTAGATTACCTACTTCGACCGTGGAGGTTCCTAAATTACGAAAGTGCCTCTCTCGAGAATACGCTCTCGACTAAACTTAGGTTGATCGATTAAGACCTCTCGTCCAGTCGAAACCCCTAAGCCTGCCTTAGGAGGTGAACACCTCTATTGGATTTCACTCCAATCCAGAAGAGTTATGTCGTCCTCTCTCGAGGAGTTCAATCAACTCCTTTTATCTTTGAGTGATCTCCCCGTATCCGCAAGCTCTCGGTCATTTAGGATACAGATCTTAGATCGAAATGGAAGCTAATAAATCAAAGATAAATCGAAACGATAACAAAAGAGTTTGACAAAAGAAAGTACTTTATTATATTGAAAAATTTGTCATGATCATGTGGTGAAGAGATTAGCTACATGGTATAAACGATACAAGGCAAACATAAAAGGAAGATCATGAATGCTAAGAGAAAGTACTTGAATTGAAACTACAAAAGTAAAACTAAACTATTATAAGAAGGAAATGCTGAAAAAACTGTAAACTAAACTACAAATTATTCCTAAAATTGGCTCCTAATCTCCTCCTGAGCTTCTCAACTCATCCGGAATTTATAGGAAAAATTGTTGGTCGGTCACGCCCTTGGTCACGCCGGTGACCTAGGGCCTGTCAGGCTCGGAACTGTCATCTTGAAAGGCCGTGAACGTTGGAGAGAAACCACCAAAAGTCGTCGTTTTGCGGGTCATGCCCCTAGGTCACCCCGTGACCTTGGGCATGTCAAGTCTGTTACTGGAAATGGCGGGAAGGTGAAATGGTGGGAAATAAATTCTGGTAGTTCCTGAAGTGTCACGCCCCTTGGTCACGCCCGTGACGTAGGGCGTGTACTGACCGGGTCAGCAAATGGCTGGAAACGGAGCAATCTGGCATCAATTTGGCAGTTTCGGGTAGGTCATGCCCTAGGTCACGGTCGTGACATGGGGGCGTATACTTAGAAAAAGTCTCAGAATTGTCCACGGAAGCTTTCTGCAGAAAATTGTACTTTTGTCTGAGACACGCCCCCTTGTCACGCTCTGATATGGCATGTCACTTGGGGTGTGTACCTTTGAAACTCTCCAGATTTGTAGAGGACATCTTCTCTTTCCATTGACTGGTTGTACGTCCCGTAACTCTTCCTGGTTTGAAAGTTATGACCATTTGAAGTTCAGCTATCCGCGGCCAAAAATGTTAATTTTCTCCAAATTGCCTCCAAAACATGGGTATGGACTTAAAATTGATATTTAAAACCCAATTATACCTAAAATTAGAAAATAAAGTAATTTAGAAAAATATTAATCAAAACTAAATGAAAATTGATTCTTTATCTAATAAAAACTATATAAAAAAACTATAAATATAGAATTATCAAATAGCCGCATACTTAATCTTTTGCTATTCCAGAGCAAAACTGTGAAAATACTTATAAGGAATTAATATAATTTTTAATTAAACTAAAAATTTATTAAATCAAAAGAAAGTTAAAAATTAACTTTAGGGATTTAATTTTTTTTTAAGTGCTAAAATATGAAAGTAAAATATGACGAGCTAAATATTTAGCAAAGTTTTCTCTAATAAAATAATTAAAACTCAAAATTAAGTATTTAGCAAACAAAGTTAGATTAAAAATTATAAACACTTTTTTCACTAAAAAGAGACTTCAAGGAAAATTCAAACTACTACTTATGTTCTCTTACAAATTTAATTTAAATATAAAGCAATTATATTGGATTTTGGGTTTGGAAATAAGGCAATTGAAGAGATCTTAGATTTTGGGTGATGAATTTTATCCTCTCACCCCACACAATTTTTTTCCATTTTGATATAAATTTTTTTCTTCAAACAAAATTATTTGGGAGTAATGAATTTTATCCTCTTACTCCATTTTTTGGGGTTGCATATGTGTACCAAGGAATACTTAATTCCCATGACATATGATCTAACCAAAAATAAAAAAATGCATATGTATACCAGGGGATAATGAATTTTATCCTCTTATCCCCATGATATATGATCTAACAAGAAAATTAAAAACAAGGGAAAGGCTTGACAAAATTTAGATTAAATTAAAAAACTAAGAGAGCAACTATAGTGAATTAAGCTTTCCTAAGAATATTAAAGCATAAAGTGAAGATAATTAAAATCTAAAAATTGTTAATCTAAGTACTAAAAAATTGAAAATAATTAAAATAAAAGAGAAAAATGTCTAGATAGATTTCTCTAAACAAATTTACTTCATAAATTTATTTCTTAAAATCAAATCACCTAAAAATTAAATTTAACTAACTTTGATGAAATAAAAGTTTAGAAAATCAAAAATTATAAAAATTCTTATAAATAAACTCAAAATAAATTTCTAAAAAGTCACAAAAATATTAAGTAAGGGTTTATTATATTTTTTGTATTGCATTTTGTTCCTTATTTTTTTTATTTTCGATAATAAAAAGGAAACAAAATTTTTTAATTTTTAAAGATTTTTTCATTTATTTAGGATTTTTAAATAAAAAACAATAAGTAAGAGTCCACCCCCATACTTAAAAATAAATATCGTCCCAAATGTTTATAAGTCAAGTAGGAGGGTAAAAGAAAAACAGTTTGTGAAAATTTAGAAAAATAAATTCATAAAAGCTAAAAGATAAACAAGGGGTGTCTCCCAAGAGCGCTTTTCTTTTTCCCGTCTTTAAGCTAGACGGTTATTGTTAGGAGAATGAAAAATAAAAATTAAAATGAAAGGGCAACTCTCTTAATTCGCTCTTTGGCGAAGATGCCAAAGTTGGCCGCCCCAGTACTCCTTCGCTTTCTTCTTGATTTTCCTTCTCGCAGTTGACTTGAAAATTTAGATTCAAATCACCTATCCATACCTGAGGTGATTTGAATCTTTCTAGATGAGCGGCAAATTGGTCGGCAAAAACATTGGATTGCAACGGCTCATCTTCTTCCTAAAACTTGTTAGGGAAAAGAAAAATAAAAAAAAAGCGCGTCAGAAAAATCTTCGTAGGGAGGGGGCTCTTGCGAAGTTATAAGATTAGGCTCCGGTTGTTTATTTTCTAAAATTAATTTTTCATCCGAAAATTTATTTTAAATATAATCATCGGAAGCATCATGTTCATCAATTTTTGAGCCTAAAAAGTCATAAATTGTGTATGGAGATTCATTAATAGGAGGGAAATTAGGAGTAGTAGGAGGAGAAACATATTCTTCTTCTACTCCTCCCAGCGCATCCATACAACTAACAAGCTCTTGAAATAAAATATGTTGTTCTTCTTCGGTATAAACAACTACTGTGGTACATGAAGAGTCATGTTCCTCATTAACGACATTATCCGAAGGAGAAGAAGAATCACTAAACGTAAGAAAATTCTCATCCAAATTTTGGGTGGAAGAATCAAATTGAGATTGAGAAGATTCCCCAAGATTAAGAGAGAAAGTTTATGTAGCAGAAGAAGAAGAACAAAAATTTAGATCCAAATAATTATTCTCATAACTCGGGAAACCTTTCGGTTGATCTTGCGACCAAGAGAAGTTTAATCCGAGTTGGAAGAATAATTATTTACATCAAAATAATTATTCGCATTATAATTTGAAAAATGAACATTGGAAAAATTAGAAAGATTAAATTCATAAAGATTGGAATTATCATAAAAGTGACAATAATTATTATCATAATTAGTAGCAAAATTATTGTCAAAAGAAAGATTTTTATAATAATTATAATGATAACAATACTCACTTTGATGAGAACCGCCACAATAAAAACAAACACATTGACGCTTTTTTGCGGCTTCCAAAATATCTAGTTTATTTTGAAGCTGGGCAATTTTAGCGGCCAAATGAGATAATATGTTTTAATAAAAGAAAATAATTATTACCCTTCACTAATAGAAATGAATTTTAAAAAAGAAAATTAAAAAGAGAATAGGGGATAGAGAAATAGAGTGATAAAAGTAATACAATTTTCGCTTTCAAAATATCAACAAAAAAATTCCCCGGCAACGACGCCAAAAACTTGATGAAGAATTTTATAGTTTTAAAAATATATTCAAACTATAATCTCAAATAGGCAAGCGTACCTATCGAAATATAGTATAGGAAATTATTGTATTAGACTCGAGGCCTGTTGAGTACTCCTACGCACGCAAATTAATATTATTTTATCGGTAAATAAAATGATTGAAATTAAAACTATAACTGAAATAAAATAAAAGGAAGAACTTGATCTAGACTTACTTTAAAATAAAATAAGCTTATCATTAAGGCAAACTTTTAGATTACCTACTTCGACCGTGGAGGTTCCTAAATTACGAAAATGCCTCTCTTGAGAATACCCTCTCGACTAAACTTAGGTCGATCGATTAAGACCTCTCGGCCAATAGAAACCCCTAAGCCTGCTTTAGGAGGTGAACCCCTGTATTGATTTCACTCCAGTCCAGAAGAGTTATGTCGTCCTCTCTCGAGGAGTGCAATCAACTACTTTCATCTTTGAGTGATCTCCCCGTATCCGCAAGCTCTCGGTCATTTAGGAAACGGTTCCTTGATCGAAATGGAAGCTAATAAATCAAAGATAAATCGAAACGATAACAAAAGAGTTTGACGAAAGAAAGTACTTTATTATATTGAAAAGTTTGTCATGATCAAGTGGTGAAGAGATTAGCTACATGAAAGAAATGATACAAGGCAAAAAGAAAAGGAAGAACATGAATGCTAAGAGAAAGTACTTGAATTGAAATTACAAAAGTAAAACTAAACTATTACAAGAAGGAAATGCTGAAAAAATAGTAAACTAAACTACAAATTGTTCCTAAAATTGGCACCTAATCTCCTCCTGAGCTTCTGAACTCATCTGGAATTTATAGGAAAAATTGCTGGTCGGTCACGCCCTTGGTCACGCCGGTGACCTAAGGCCTGTCAGGCTCGGAACCGTGATCTTGAAAGCCCGGGAACGTTAGAGAAAACCGCCAAAAGTCGTCGTTTTTCGGGTCACGCCCCTAGGTCACGCCCATGACCTAGGGCGTGTCAAGTTTGTTACTGGAAATGGCAGGAAGGAGAAACGCCGGGAAATAAATTCTGGCAGTTCTTGAAGTGTCACGCCCCTTGGTCACGCCCGTGACCTAGGGCGTGTACTGACCGGGTCAGCGAACGGCTGGAAACGGCCCAATCGAGCATCAATTTGGCAGTTTAGGGTAGGCCATGCCCTAGGTCACGCCCGTGACATGGGGGCGTGTACTTAGAAAAAGTCTCAGAATTGTCCACGGAAGCTTTCTGCAGAAAATTGTACTTTTGCCTGAGACACGCCTCATTGTCATGCCATGATAGGGCATGTCATGGGGGGTGTGTACCTTTGAAACTCTCCAGATTTATAGAGGATTTCGTTCTTTTTCCGTTGACTGGTTACACGTCCCGTAACTCTTCCTTGTTTGAAAGTTATGACCATTTGAAGTTCAGCTATCCGCGACCAAAAATGTTAATTTTCTCCAAATTGACTGCAGAACATGGGCATGGACTTAAAATTAATATTTAAAGCCCAATTATACCTAAAATTAGAAAATAAAGTAATTTAGAAAAATATTAATCTAAACTAAATAAAAATTGATTCTTTATCTAAAAAGAACTATATAAAAATAACCTTAAATATAGAGTTATCAAATACCCCCATACTTAATCTTTTGCAATTCCAGAGCAAAACTGTGAGAATACTTATAAGGAATTAATATAATTTTAAATTAAACTAAAAATTTATTAAATCAAAAGAAAGTTAAAAATTAACTTTAGGGATTTAAATTTTTTTTATGTCCTAAAATATGAAAGTAAAATGTGAAGAGCTAAATATTTAGCAAAGTTTTCTCTAATAAAATAATTAGAGCTCAAAATTAAGTATTTAGCAAATAAAGTTAGATTAAAAATTATAACCACTTTTTTCACTAAAAAGAGACTTCAAGGAAAATTCAAACTACTACTTATGCTCTCTTACAAATTTAATTTAAATCTAAAGCAATTATATTGGATTTTGGGTTTGGAAATAAGGAAATTGAAGAGATCTTAGATTGTGGGTGATGAATTTTATACTCTCACCTCACACAATTGTTTTCCTTTTTGATATATTTTTTTTTCTCTTCAAACAAAATTACTTGGTAGTAATGAATTTTATCCTCTTACTCTTTTTTTGGGGTTGCATATATGTACCAAGGAATTCTTGATTCCCATAACATATGATCTAACCAAAAATAAAAAAATGCATTGTGTACCAGGGCATAATGAATTTTATCCTCTTATCTCCATGTCATATGATCTAACAAGAAAGTTAAAAACAAGGGAAAGGTTGGATAAAATATAAATTACATTAAAAACTAAAAGAGCAACTACAGTGAATTAAGCTTTCCTAAAAATCTTAAAGCATAAAGTGAAAATAATTAAATCTAAAAATTGTTAATCTAAGTACTACAAAATTGAAACTAATTAAAATAAAAGAGAAAAAGGGCTAAATAGATTTCTCTAAACAAATTTACTTCATAAATTTATTTCTGAAAATCAAATCACCTAAAAATTAAATTTAACAAACTTTGATGAAATAAAAATTTAGAAAATCAAAAATTATAAAAATTCTTATAAATAAACTCAAAATAAATTTCTGAAAAGTCACAAAAATATTAAGTAAGGGTTTATTATATTTTTTGTATTTTCTTTTTTTTCCTATTTTTTTGTATTTTCGATAATAAAAAGAAAACAAAATTTTTTAATTTTTAAAGATTTTTTTCATTTTTTTGGATTTTTAAATAAAAACAATAAGTAAGAATCCACCCTCATACTTAAAAATAAACATTGTCCCCAATGTTTATAAGTCAAGTAGGAGGGGAAAAGAAAAAACAGTTTGTGAAAATTTAGAAAAATAAATTCATAAAAGTTAAAAGATAAACAAGGGGTGTTGATGCTATAGATCACGGCAGTGAACGGTCGCACAAGTAATATAAAATGGGGGTTTTCCCAAGTATCGATCTCACAAGGAACACAGTAAGGTGGAGTTAATTTCGAGAAGGACTTGATATTGAAGTCCTCAGGTCGGAGCTAACTAAGGGGGTTTTGATGGTTGCGGAAAGAGAAAATAAAAGGCTAACAACTACTCCTATGCAACGCCGCTATGCGATGCTTCGTCAGGCGGGATGGAAGACTAGTCGGGCCGCAATGCACCGAATCACTAGGCGGATGGACGAGAAGGCTAGTGGATGAGGTGGTGAGAACGACGGAATGAGGGTCGTGAGCACCTCTTCGCAACGCACGCCACTAGCAATTGCTTGTGCGGCAAGAACGGATGGTGGTCGATGGAATATGGCGCAACTCAAGTAGATAACGAAAACATACAAAATCACATAGACATGATTGTATCAAATCATTTTACAAATAAGCATACATCATCTATAAATAAGGTTTATAACAATACATAAACAACAATAAAGGAAGAACAAGTCAAGAGATCGACCGAATCCGAAGTCTTGCAGAGGATTCACGGTTGGAATCGTCGGGTTGTCATTCCGCGTCCAAGCTCGGTACTCAACTGCGTTCGGGATAGAGAAGGGCTGTCACCACCTTCCAATGGCCCGTCTTCTTCGTCTCACGACAACAGACGAAAGTTGAAAGCTTCCCTTTGCTTGATGGCTATGGTGTTGAAACTTGAAATGAATCCAAGAGATGATGGAGGAGGCCGAGAGGAAGCTCCGACTCGGATTTGGCGGTGAAAGCTTGTCCAGAGCACCTCCCTAGGGTGGAATATGAAGGGGAACGGTGGAGAAGGCAGAAAACGGCGGAGGAAGATCAGCGATCTCCGGATCTTCGGATTAGGGCGAGACCTGCACAATTTATACAAAAGAAGAAATGAACAATGCGCACGATCACAGGCGCACGACCAGTGGTCGTGCGCACTATGTCCTGTGCTTGTGCGCACTGGCATGGAATATCAGGAAGAAGAACTGGGATAATACGCATGAGTAGTGGCGCACGACCAGTGGTCGTGCGCACTAAGTCCAATGATCGTGCGATTACCTAGGCAGGACTCCAGAAATGAGGAATCAATGCACACGATCAGTGGCGCACGATCGGTGGTAGTGCGCAATATGTCCAGTGGTCGTGCGCTTACCCCAGGCTGATTCTGGAAAACGAAGAGTAGTGCGCACGATCGGGGGCGAACGACCAGTGGTCGTGTGCATTGAATCCCATGATCGTGCGCAGTATTCCTGTTTCACCACCATCCCGGAACATGCACACGACCCCTGTACCGAAAGGAAAAACCAATCACTAATCTGTGCAGACATTCCAGACAATCACAAAAAGGGAGTACAAACTATAAAAATAACAAAATACACAACCACGGGCATAAATGTGCACTTCCTATGGAAATAAAGATTAGAAGAAATAGGAATGATAAAGAACTAAAAGTGAAGTGCAACCTCGTGAAAACTAGCCCAGATGAGTCCGAAAATAGGTATATAAAGTGGACTCATCACACCCCCAGACTTAACTGTTTGCGCGTCCCGAGCAAACAAAATCTAAGCAGATAGGGAAAAATACTAGTTAACAAAGAAATTGCGATACGAAGTACCATGCGAAGTCACATGCTCGCGTGCATAAAAATATAATAGAAGAAATTTCTAAGTACACAAAATAGTTTATACTTTTCACATGGCGTATCAAAATTTTATGACTACTAAAAAATAGAATCACGGTGAATCAGCCAGTCATGCATAGGGAGAAAGTAGACTAATCGCTAGGCGAGCATTGTCGAAGATCGGGGCTCCAGATAACCTCCAAAGGAATCCACCAATGTCGGTGACCATATGCTTGCCTTTTCGCATTCTCTCCACGGCACTGGTTTGGTTCACACACGAATCAGTAGGACTTTAGGTGAAGAGATGGGGCTTGGGTTTTGGTGAGGTAAACAAGAATAAACAAGAAGGCTATGCACCTAACCCAAAGGAGCTAGTATGAAGGGAATCCATCAGCTAACCAAAATATATGCGGGTACACCACACCCCAAACTAAACTTTTAACAAATGGGTGTGTGCACCGCCTACTCCAAAAATAAGCACATCTCAAATATGATTTTCAATTTTACTTGTCCTTTTCACTTCTTTTTTTTCTTTTTCTTTTTCTTTACACATATTTTTCTTTTTCTTTCTCTTCATTTTATTTCACAATTCAGCAAATATAACATTGGAGCACATCCACATAATCACAAGTAAAATCACCACATCACATCCCAAAATGAAAATTTAAAACTCTAAAGCTCAACTCGGGAGTGCGACTAGGATTGGCTTGGAGGCTTTGGTGAAATCATGGTGGAGCTGAATCAAAAGGAGGGGTAGACACAATAGGGCTAGCGAGGACAAGACGTTAGGAACGGTACAAAGCTCAACCGGGCCAAAATGATGGCCTACATCACGCTAATGCATGACTAACCTATACCCATGCTTCAAGAATAGCTTGGGGCAAGTTCTTAGCCAACGAGAAAGAATATCCATCCTCCAGACTCGAGCAATACAAAACTAACGTCCATCTACACACATCCCTAAGCTACCGTCGGATTCACACCGGATTCACCAACTTTTGAGCAGAATAAAAAGTCTTTACGCAAATAGAAAGATATAAAACTATAAGCATACAGAAAAATTAAATCTACTCGAATTTCTACACGAGACGAGAGCAGTTGACTAGAAACACAATAAGGCCAACATTTTACTCCGTCTCACAATCCTATGTCAGCACCATAATTTTCCCAAATCTAACGAAGAAATGAGTTTAACTCGCAGCACGCAAAAAGCTAAGCACGCGCTCATGTGGGTGCAGTGGTGTGTGATGCAATGAACTAAGCAAAATAAAACAATAAAGGCTTCTAGTATGCACATGAGATGTATACGTACAATAGGTAACAGATCTCTCCCCCAGACTTAAACTAAGCAAAACAGCATATAATAGAGAAATTAAAGTCATAAAAAGCTAAGGGAAGAGGTTACCCAATGCTCAGCCAGTGAGCATACCAGAAGACGCATGTAATCCTGAAGCAGGCCCGCCATACGAAGAATCACAACCCCACCAATGCGATGTTGTCAAGAATACCTGCAGGGGTGAGCTCCGCAAAAAAAAAACAAAACAAAAATATACAAACTACAAAGAAATACTAAAACTAAATAGACATGAAAAAGAAAATGCAGAAAATGAAAGATAAGTACTAGGGTTATTGTCATCCCAGCACGACTTATTCAGCTACGCAAAGGTTCTAGCTATTGGGCCTATGAAAAGAAAAATGCACAAGTAACTGTTCCAATATCCGTTTCGGTAACGGGTACCGATACGGTGATAGAACAGTTACCTCTCTGCCTAAATAATCATACCTACTCCTCGCAGGCAGAGGAAATAGGAAGTAGGATGAGGATGAGGCCTGTTCCTCACTCATCTCACCACAAAACAAATCCTTGCCTAGCAAGGTTTCGTCCACATGGAGTTTGCAGGAGGAGAAAGAGATGAATGGAGCTTCCTCAACAGAGGAGGAATCAACCTCCTCGCAAAAGAGGATGCTGTCATCCATGGCTCGAGCTGAAAGCTCCAAGTCCTCCTGAAGCACCTGCGAAGACTCAACCCGCACAGGCCCAGATACAGAAATGGGATCAAGAAATAAATGAGATGAATAACTAAAAGAATCAGAAATAGGGGGAGTTATCCCGGTCTCACTCCCAGCAGGATCCCAACTTAGATCATCGACGACATCATATGAGACATGGCGAGGGGAATCCGCGAGCTCGAGGTCCTCGGTGGTGGTTTGGACCTCCTCATCCATCAAGGAAGTGGAAACTTCCTCAACAAAGAGGATCTCCTCATCAACACACCTCGGTGCGTCCACATGTTCCAAGACGTAATATTGTCCATTAATGAAAATAATATCCTCGTCAAACATGGGCACATCCTCAGGCTCAGAATCACAATCCGGCCGAACATCATCAACCAACTCACTAAAAATAGGGATAGATAATTCTTGCAAAGAAGGCGGAGGAACAACATCATCAAAGAAAATATGTGCAGGTTCCTCCGGGGGTGAATCAACAAGGGGGGAAGAGTGCAAGGGGAGAGACGGTGCCACAATGTCGTTACACCAATCAGCAGAAAGTCTGATGGTATATTCGCAGCAGTCCCCCATAGACAAGGTGGTGCTGCGAACATATCATCAGAATCAGAAGGGGCAGCCGATTGAGAGGTGGATGGAATGAATCAGATACCCTGTTCATCATCCTCCTCCAACTGGCGCTGAAATTCTGCGCAATCTTTCAACACGTGGTCGGTGCTATGACAACACAAACACCGTTTTCCATTACTCATCGGTCCAGGTGGTACCGGAGAGGAATAATAAAAAGATGAATGCGTAGAAGAGGAGTGACCATAAGAACTGGGTTGGGTGTATGAAGTACCATAGGAAGACGGTGCTTCATACACAGAACCACGAGAATTATGCTCCCAATCTTCAATGGGGCACTCATCACTACCATGCCTATAATCCCCGCACCATCGACAACGAATATTCATATAAGAATACATGGTGCAACAAGAAGAATTCACCAACAGAAAGTTTCTAAGCAACAATTAACTACACACCACAAATAAAAGAAAAGGACAACCTGCTACAGAAAATTTAAAACTAGAATAGGAACAAAAAAAAACAAACACAAATGCTAAAAACTAAAACAAAGAAGAAAGTGATATAAACAAATGAAAAAGGGCTTCTATCTCTTATCTTCCTCTACAAAAACTCATACGACTGTGTTCCCCGGCAACGACGCCAAAAACTTGATGCTATAGATCACGGCAGTGAACCGGTCACACAAGTAATATAAAATGGGGGTTTTCCCAAGTATCGATCTCACAAGGAATATAATAAGGTGGAGTTAATTTCGAGGAGGACTTGAGATTGAAGTCCTCAGGTCGGAGCTAACTAAGGGGGTTTTGATGGTTGCGGAAACAGAAAATAAAAGGCTAACAACTACTCCTATGTAACGCCGCTATGCGATGCTTCGTCAGGCGGGATGGAAGACTAGTTGGGCTGCTATGCACCGAATCGCTAGGTGGATGGATGAGAAGGCTAGTGGATGAGATGGTGAGAACGGAGGAATGATGGTCGTGAGCACATCTTCGCAACGCACGCCACTAGCAATTGCTAGTGCGGCAAGAACGGATGGTGGTGGATGGAATATGGCGCAACTCAAGTAGATAACGAAAACATACAAAATCACATAGACATGATTGTATCAAATCGTTTTACAAATAAGCATACATCATCTATAAATAAGGTTTACAACAATACATAAACAACAATAAAGGAAGAATAAGTCAAGAGATCGACCGAATCCGAAGTCTTGCTGAGGATTCACGGTTGGAATCGTCGGGTTGTCATTCCGCATCCAAGCTCGGTCCTCAACTGCATCCGGGATAGAGAAGGGCCGTCACCACCGTCCAATGGCCCGTCTTCTTCATCTCACGATAGCGGACGAAAGTTGAAAGCTTCCCTTTGCTTGATGGCTATGGCGTTGAAACTTGAAATGAATCCAAGAGATGATGGAAGAGGCCGAGAGGAAGCTCCGGCTCGGATTTGGCGGTGAAAGCTTGCCCGGAGCACCTCCCTAGGGTGGAAGATGAAGGGGAACGGTGGAGAAGGCGGAAAACGGTGGAGGAAGATGAGCGATCTCCGGATCTTCGGATTAGGGCGAGACCTGCACTATTTATACAAAAGCAGAAATGAACAATGCGCAGGATCACAGGCGCACGACCAGTGGTCGTGCGCACTATATCCTGTGCTCGTGCGCACTAGCATGGAATATCAGGAAGAAGAACTGGGATAATGCGCACGAGTAGTAGCGCACGACCAGTGGTCGTGCGCACTAAGTCCAATGATCTTGCGATTACCCAGACAGGACTCCAGAAATGAGGAATCAATGCACACGATCAGTGGCGCACGACCGATGGTGGTGCGCAATATGTCCAGTGGTCGTGCGATTACCCCAGGCTGATTCTGGAAAACGAAGAGTAGTGCGCACGATCGGGGCC
This sequence comes from Platanthera guangdongensis, assembly GCA_039583875.1. Classification (NCBI taxonomy): domain Eukaryota; kingdom Viridiplantae; phylum Streptophyta; class Magnoliopsida; order Asparagales; family Orchidaceae; genus Platanthera; species Platanthera guangdongensis. The sequence continues at coordinate 82,058,326 of CM077157.1, forward strand.
GCACGACCAGTGGTCGTGCACATTGAATCCCATGATTGTGCGCAGTATTCCTGTTTCACCACCATCCCGGAACACGCACACGACCCCTGTACCGAAAGGAAATAACTAATCACTAATCTGTGCAGACATTCCAGACAATCACAAAAAGGGAGTACAAACTATAAAAATAACAAAATACACAACCACGGGCATAAATGTGCACTTCCTATGGAAATAAAGATTAGAAGAAATAGGAACGATAAAGAACTAAAAGTGAAGTGCAACCTCGTGAAAACTAGCCCAGATGAGACCGAAAATAGGTATATAAAGTGGACTCATCAGGTGTCTCCCAAGAGCGCTTTTCTTTTTCCCGTCTTTAAGCTAGACGGTTATTATTAGGAGAATGGAAAATAAAAATTAAAATGAAGGGGCAACTCCCTTAATTCGCAGTTGACTTGAAAATTTAGATTCAAATCACATATCCATACCTGAGATGATTTGAATCTTTCTAGATGAGCGACAAATGGGTCGTGGACAACATTGGATTGCAACGGCTCATCTTCTTCCTGAAACTTATTAGGGAAAGAAAAATCAAAAAGTAGCGTGTCAGAAAAATCTTCGCAATGAGGGGGCTCTTGCGAAGTTATTAGATTAGGCTCGGGTTGTTTATTTTCTAAAATTAATTTTTCGTCCGAAAATTTATTTAAAATAAAATTGTCGGAAGCATCATGTTCATAAATTTTGGCGCCTAAAAAGTCATAAATTGTGCTTGGAGATTCATTAATAGGAGGGAAATTGGGAGTAGTAAGAGGAGAAACATATTCTTCTTCTACTCCTCCCAACGCATACATACAACTAACAAGCTCTTGAAATAAAATATGTTGTTATTCTTTGGTATAAACAACTACTGGGGTACATGAAGAGTCATGTTCCTCATTAGTGACATTATCCAAAGGAGAAGAAGAATCACTAAACATAAGAAAATTCTCATCCAAATTTTGGGGGGAAGAATCAAATTGAGACTTAGAAGATTCCCCAAAATTAAGAGAGAAAGCTTGTGTAGCAGAAGAAGAAGAAAAAAATTGGATCCAAATAATTATTCTCATAACTCGGGAAACCTTCCGGTTGATCTTGCGACCAAGAGAAGTTTTCATCCGAGTTGGAAGAATAATTATTTACATCAAAATAATTATTCGCATTATAATTTGAAAAATGAACATTGGAAAAATTAGAAAGATTATTTTCATAAAGATTGGAATTATCATAAAAGTGAGAATAATTATTATCATAATTAGTATCAAAATTATTGTCAAAAGAAAGATTTTTATAATAATTATAATGATAACAATACTCACTTTGATGAGAACCGCCACAATAAAAACAAACACATTGGCGCTTTTTTTGCGGCTTCCAAAATATCTAGTTGATTTTGAAGCAGGGCAATTTTAGCGGTCAAATGAGATAACATGTTTTAATAGAAGAAAATAAAGACAACCCTTTCCTAATAGAAATGAATTTTAAAAAAAAATTAAAAAGAGAATTGGGGATAAAGAAAGAGAGTGATAAAAGTAATACAATTTTCGCTTTCAAAATATCAACAAAAAAAATTCTCCAGCAACGCCGCCAAAAACTTGATGAATAATTTTATAGTTTTAAAAATATATCCAAACTATAATCTCAAATAGGCAAGCGTACCTATCGAAATATAGTATAGGAAATTGTCATATTAGACTCGGGGCCTATTGAGTACTCTTACTCACGTAAATTAATATTATTTTATCGGTAAATAAAATGATTGAAATTAAAACTATAACTAAAATAAAATAAAAGGAAGCACTTGATCTAGACTTACTTTAAAATAAAATAAGCTTATCATTAAGGCAAACTTTTAGATTACCTGCTTCGACCGTGGAGGTTCCTAAATTACTAAAACGCCACTCTCGAGAATACGCTCTCGACTAAACTTAGGTTGATTGATTAAGACATCTCGGCCAGTGGAAACCCCTAAGCCTGATTTAGGAGGTGAACCCCTATATTGGATTTTACTCCAATCCCGTAGAGTTATGTCGTCCTCTCTCGAGGAGTGCAATCAACTCATTTTATTTTTGAGCGATCTCCCCGTATCCGCAACCTCTCGGTCATTTAGGATACGGTTCTTAAATCGAAATGGAAGCTAATAAATCAAAGATAAATCGAAACAATAAGAAATGAGTTTGACAAAAGAAAGTACTTTATTATATTGAAAAGTTTGTCATGATCAAGTGGTGAAGAGATTAGCTACATGAAATAAATGATACAAGGCAAAAAGAAAAGGAAGAACATGAATGCTAAGAGAAAGTACATGAATTGAAATTACAAAAGTAAAACTAAACTATTACAAGAAGGAAATGCTGAAAAAACAGCAAACTAAACTACAAACTATTCCTAAAATTGGCTCCTAATCTCCTCCCGAGCTTCTGAACTCATCCGGAATTTATAGGAAAAATTGCTGGCCGGTCACGCCCTTGGTTATGCCGGTGACCTAGGGCTTGTGTGGCTCGGAACCGTCATCTTGAAAGCCCGGGAACGTTGGAGAAAAACCGCCAAAAGTCGTCATTTTGCGGGTCACGCCCGCGACCTAGGGTGTGTCAAGTCTATTACTGGAAATGTTGGGAAGGAGAAACGGCGGGAAATAAATTCTGGCAGTTCCTGAAGTGTCACGCCCCTTGGTCACGCCCGTGACCTAGGGCGTGTACTAACCGGGTCAGCAAGCGACTAGAAACGGTGCATTCTGCCATCAATTCGGTAGTTTCAGGTAGGTCACGCCCGTTACATTGGGGCATGTACATAGAAAAAGTTACAGAATTGACCACGGAAGCTTTCTGCAGAAAATTGTACTTTTATCTGAGACACGCCCACTTGTCACGCCCTGATAGGGCATGTCACGGGGGGCATGTACCTTTGAAACTCTCCAGATTTGTAGAGGATGTCATTCTCTTTCCGTTGACTAGTTGCACGTCCAGTAACTGTTCCTGGTTTGAAAGTTATGACAATTTGAAGTTCAGCTATCCGCCACCAAAAATGTTAATTTTCTCCAAATTGCCTCCAGAACATGGGCATGGACTTAAAATTGATATTTAAAGCCCAATTATACCTAAAATTAGAAAATAAAGTAATTTAGAAAAATATTAATCTAAACTAAATAAAATTGATTCTTTATCTAATAAAAACTATATAAAAATAACTAGAAATATAGACTTATCATATATGATTAAAACACAATTTGCTACGACTATTAATATTTTTCGTTCTGACAATGCCAAAAATATCTTATTCATGACTTTTCTTCTTTCTATATGCTAAACGAAATTATTCATCAGACTAACCGTGTCTATACCTTGCAGAAAAATGGCATAGCTGAGCGCAAAAACCATCACCTCCTTGATGTCGCTCGAACTCTAATGACACAAATGCAGGTACCTCGCTCTTATTGGGGCTATGCAGTTCTTATCTCCTGCTATCTCATCAATCCCATCCCTTCCATGGTTCTCCAAGGCCACACACCATTCTCCATTCATCCGGGAAAGGATCCCTTCCCGCTTCCTCTATGTGTCTTTGGGTGTATGACTTTTGTGCACGCTCCCTCTGCCACTCGTGACAAACTATCTCCCCATGCCACCAAGTGTGTCTTTCTGGGTTGCTCTTCCACTCATAAAGGCTACTATTGTTTTGATCATGTTCTTCGAAAACAGATCATATCTGCGGATGTTACCTTCTTTGAAAATGCATCCAACTTCTCTCATGACTCCTCCCCTCTTCCTGAGATTCTGGCTTCTCCTCACATCTCCTCCATCCCGTCTACGCCCACCGAGACCCCACCTGCACCACCGTGTCCACCAACTCTTCCACTCTCTCCACCTTTGCCATCTCTCTACTCCCGGGCCAGCTCTATCCTCCATGGATACACCGGACACTGAGTAACACAACGACCTGGATGTTCTAATTGCTCTGTGCAAAGGTGTGATGGTGTGTACCCAACATTCACTTACTGTCGTTATTTCCTATGCTCGTCTTACCCCTTCTCGCAGGAATTTTGTGTTGGCTATCTCTGCCACTACCACTCCCCGTACATACCAGTACACCCTTGCTATTCCTCATTAGAAGGCCACTATGGATGAGGAAATTACCACCCTCACCGAGCGGGGTACATGGACTCTTGTTCCTCCTCCTTTTGGTGCCGATGGTGTTGGTTGTCGCTGGGTCTTTGTTGTGAAGTTTCATCCAGATGGCAGTGTGGACCTTTATAAGGCCCGACTGGTTGCTAAAGGCTTCACTCCGACCTATGGCGTTGATTACTTTGATACCTTCTCTCTCGTTGCTCGTCTCAGTAATATTCGGGTTCTCCTATCCGTGGTCGTCAACAAATATTGACCAATTTCTCAATTAGATGTCAAGAATGCCTTCCTCTATGGTGATCTACAAGAGAATGTTTACATGGAGTAACCTCCTAGGTATGTTGCTCAGGGGGTGACACGTGTATGTCAGTTTAAGAAGGCTATCTATGGCCTAAAGCAAAGCCCTCGGGCGTGGTTTGATAAGTTCAGCAGCATTGTGGCATCTGTTGGTTTCACAAGGAGCTCTATCAATCACTCATTATTTATTCATAAAACCTCCCTGGGTATGGTAGTTCTTGTCGTATATGTGGATAATATTCTTCTCTCTGGTGATGACTAGGCTGGGGTAGCGCTAACAAAGAAACATCTCTGGCAACACCTTATCACGAAGGATATGGGCTCCCCAAATTACTTCCTGGGATAGAAATCTCTTGAAAGCCCAATTCTTACTTCTCTCCGAACGTAAGTATGCTCTTGATCTTTTGCGAGAGACAGGGTTGACTAGGGCAAAACCTGCCTGATGCCCCATGACTACCGAATAAGATAAAATTTGGATAGATGACTCACCTCTTCTGTTGGATGTTACAAGGTACAATCGTCTGGTGGGCAAACTCATTTATCTCACTATAACAAGACCCGACATCTCGTATGTTGTAGGCAAGGTTAGATAGTTCATGCAAGCTTCTAGAGAGTGTCATCTACAGTCTGCCCTGAGGATATTGGAATATGTCAAAGCGGCTCCTCGTAAGGGACTAATGTTTTAGAGAAATGGTCATTTGAAGGTTGAAGCCTACTCAGATTCTAGCTATGCTAACTACAAAGGTGATCGCAAGTCGACATCGGGTTTTTGCACATTTGTAGGAGGAAATCTAGTGAGCTGGAAGAGCAATAAACAATCTATTATCTCCAGGTCCAGTGCAGAAGCTCAATATTGCAGTGTGACATCAACCACTTGTGAGTTAAAGTGGTTACAGGCTCTCATGCTCGACTTAGGAGAAGTCTATAATCATCATTTACCTATGTTTTGTGACAACAAGGCCGCCATATGCATCTCCAAAAATCCAGTATTTTATGAGAGAACAAAGCACATCGAAGTTGGCTGTCATTTCATTAGAGAAGAGATATTGAAGAAACAGATTTGTACACCATTCATTACTTCTGACAACGAGTTGGTAGATATCTTCACCAAGCCTGTGTCAGCATCTTTCTTTCATATTTACAACAAGATGGGCATGATTGATATATATGCTCCAGCTTGAGGGGGAGTGTTATAATATAGAGACCGGGCGGTCTGGCGGCTTGGAGACCGGGTGGTCTAGCAGTTTGGAAACCGAGCGGTCTAGTGGCTTGAAAACCGAGCGCTCTGGCGGCTTCTCTAGAAGCTTGGAGACCGAGCGGTCTGGCAGCTTCATTGGCGTCTTAGAGACCAGGCGGTCTGGAGGCTTCACTAGCGGCTTGTCTTCTCTTATCAGTATGGTCGGGCAGTTAAAACTTCTTATCAAACCACGGGGCCAATGCAGTCTGGGTTTGTCTAAGATGCTAGTCCCATAAATGTATTTAGTCCCGCATTGCATAATTGTATTCTCTCCCTTCTCCTCCATTTTATAAAAGGGAGGCCATACCTTTGTAATAGACATGCTTTTTGGAAATAAAAACTCTCTATTTTGTCCAAATTTCGTTTTCTCCTTTTCTATTCACACATTCTTAATAGAGCTTCAATCAACAAAAGGTTGAATAAGACTCCTCATGAACTAATGAAGGGCAGAAAACCAAACTTGGCCTATTTCAGAATCTTTGGATGAAGATGTTATGTCCTAAATAATATGAAAACATACATAATTAAGTTTGTTGAGTGATCAAGTTGTGGAGGGGTCTGTTCATGTTGTATTTAATGAAAGTTCTATTTATTACATTGATAAGCCAGGTACATCAAACACAACAGGAGTAGATTTTAAGATAAAGGAGCTGTCAATAGAAGATTCAGCACCAGCAAGCCAAAGTATACAAGATGGAGTGAATATTATTGAGGAAGTGCTTGCACATGAACAACCAAAAGAAGAAACTCAACAACATGTTGAAGCTGTCCAAATAGAAGTTGTCACATTACCTGTTGCTGTCAGACATCTATAGCATCATCCTAGGGAACTGATCATTGGAGATGCATCACATGGTGTGACCACAAGAAGTAGACATCACAACACTGTGATGTATTCAAGTTTTTTTGTCTCAAACAGAACAAATAAGTTTGAAGAAGCCAATATAGATCCATTTTGGTTAGGGGCTAAGCTGGAAGAATTGAACCAGTTCAAAAGATGCAATATCTAGAAGCTGGTTCCTAGACCAAATGATTGTAACATCATAGGAACCAAGTGGATCTACAGGATCAAATTGGATGAGAATGGTGTTATAGTGAGAAATAAAGCTAGACTGGTTGCAAAAGGCTATAGACAAGAAGATGACATAGAGTTTGAATAAAACCTTTACACTAGTGGCTAGACTGGAAGTAATTAGACTCTTCCTGGCATATGCAGCTTACAAAGGATTCAAGGTTTACTAAATGGATGTGAATTTAGCCTTCCTTAATGGTAACCTCAAAGAAAGGGTCTATGTTGAGCAACACTCAGGTTTTGTTGATTCTTCTAAACCTAATCATTTTTATTTATAATTAAGTGTTCATTATGGATTAAAACAATCTCCAAGGGCTTGGTATGAGACTCTATCTAAGTTCCTTCTAGAGAATAAATTCTCAAGAGGGAAATTAGACAAAACACTATTCCTAAGGGAAGTCAAAGGCAAGACCATTTTAGTACAAATATATGTTGATGATATTATATTTGGCTCTACTGATGAGTCACTTTGCACTAGGTTTGCCAAACTTATGCAAGGTAAATTTGAGATGAGTAGCATGGGTTTTCTCAAGTTTTTCTTGGATCTCCAAGTTAAGCAAACTATAGATGGACTTTTCATTAGTCAATCTAAGTTCACCAAGGAGTTAATCAAGAAGTATGGCATGGAAACAACCACTTTCATGATAACTCCTATGGGGTCTAATATGTATTTAGACAAGGATGATGTTGGCAAGCCAGTTGATATCACTGTGTATAGGGGCATAGCTGGATCACTAATCTATCTAACAGCAAGTAGACTAGACATAATATATGCTACTTGTGTTTGTGCTAGGTTTCAAGCTTGCCCTAAGGAATCTCACTATATAGCCGTCAAAAGAATATTGAGATATCTAAATGGCACACCTAATCTTGGTCTATGGTATCCCAATAATAGTGATTTTGAACAAATAGGCTTTTCATATGCAGATTATGCAGGTTGTAAAGAAGACAGGAAAAACACTTCAGTTTCATGTCAATTTCTTGGAAGAAGGTTGGTGTCATGGAGCAGCAAAAAGCAAACAAGTGTAGCAATATCCACTGCTGAATCTGAGTACATTTCAGTTGGAAGTTATTGTGCACAATTGCTATGGATTCAACATCAATTACAAAATTACAACTTACAGCTAAGTAAAATTCCTTTATTTTGTGATTCTACTGGTGCTATATCAATTGCAAATAATCCTGTTTCACATAGTAAAACAAAACATATTGAAATTAGATATCACTTCATTATGGAGCTCGTAGAAAATGAAGATATTAGTTTAGAATTTGTTCCAACAGCTAAACAAAATGCTGACATATTCACTAAGCCCCTAGATGAAGGGAAGTTTAATTTCTTCAAATTTGAACTTGGAATGTTGAATCTTGAGTAATGTATGCATACTTACAAACTGATATAAAATAAGAATAAAATAATTGGTCAGTAATAAAGTTTACTCACTTATATATCAAGAATAGTCCTTATAAATGTCAAGTATCTATATTTTAGAAAACTTTTTTTTGACTAAGTCAGAAGTTTTGTCGAGACAACAAAACGTTTATTGACACTGCATTCTGCAAAGTGTCGAGACACTAAAATAAGTGTCGAGACATCAAGGGTGTCGAGACCCTAAAGTATGTGTAGAGAGATATAATCCTTGTGTCGACTTGTGTCGACACATCTCGACAGACAATTTATCCCTGTGTCGACACTCGTATTTACCTAAAACATTAGAATAGTCTAAATACAGCGCGCCCTTTCATCTTCAGAGAAGATTATACTATAAATAGGGTGTGAGAGTAAAAGTCGACTACGCTTTCTTGATCTCTTGAACTTTTGATTCCTGAGTGTCGAGACCTATAATACTAATTAGTCGACACTCGTCAATCCTCTCTCTCAACTCCAATGGCTCCCAAGAATGACGATAACATCTTTGAAGGTTATGAACTCGTGCGCAATGGATTCGACTCGGCGCAAGAAGAAATTAGGAACGTCATTGTCCTAATCACTGAAGATGGATTGGAATATCTACTTTCAGAATCATCAAAAATCTGGAAACGAGAAGTTTCAAAATTCTTCTCTAATGCTAAACTGCATTCAAATTCAAAAAAGATTAAGTCTAAAGTGAATGGAGCTAAGGTTAAACTCACAACCAAAAGGTTGGTACAGATATTTCACTTACTAAGAATCGATCGGGAAGATGACATAGATTCAGCCAGGACTACAGAAGCATTGGTGTGGTGTGGATTGACCCCAACCACTAAGATTGGAAGCACCCTGAACGGGAAGGGTATGAATTCACAAAGAAAATTCCTGTCTGATATAATTGGGAAGGTGCTGCTGTGTAAAGTAGGAGTGCATGATAGGATATCTGCTCAGAAGTTTGAGCTAATGACAAGAGTAATATTCAAAGTCAAGATAAACTGGAGAAAAGTTGTATGTCATAGAATAATAGAGAGCATCAAGAAGCCCAATATGGGCAGAATTCTAAGTATATACTTGCTTCATGCAATTCCAGACAACCTCAACCTCATGATTGGATCCAATATCAATCACATGAGGAGAATGAACATGAGGATACTGGCTAGGTGGGCCAGAGTCCTATCCAAAGAAACACCCTTATTTGAGAAGGAGAAAGAGAAAAAGAAGAAAGTTGTAGTTATGAAAGAACATTCTTCCAGTGAATCTCAAGAATAAGAAAGTTCATGCTATGGAAAACATGATGATATAATAGCTGAGAAATCTTAAAGGCCCTCGCCTGGAACTGGTGATCAGGTGCAGGGGGAGAAAATACAAGAGAAGGATCAAATTGAGGGGGAGAACCTCAATGTTCACCAGATATAGAAATGGATAATGTTGATACTATTGTAATGGAAGTAGTACAAGAGCTAGACACAGCTCTAAAACAAGAAGAAGTTACTGACCAGGAAATTCCTGACGTAGTGATTTAGGATATAATATCCAAGGAAACTGAAGGAGAAATTATTCTAAATATAGATCTAGATACCCAGGGGAGATAACTGTAACTCCAGAGGAACCTGTTCCTGATGTTGAAGCACAATAAGATGAGGCTAACTTGGAAAACATCAATATTAATGAAGAAGGTGCAAGTGTTGAAGGAGCTAAAGATACCAAATCAGTTGAAGTAGTTAGTTCATCTGAATCTGAGGAGGAAGAAGCCTCTCAGCTAAAGAAGAGGAAAATAACTGAACTCAAAAAGAGGAGTAAAATCTACAAGAAAACTATTCAGTATGGAACAACTCCTACTCCTACTGTGGATTTAAGTTCACTTCTAGTTAAAATGCAGATTATGCTAGATCAACAAAAGACTCAACTTGAAAAGTATGTAGATGAAAGCAAAAAGAGTTACAGTTTTAGCTGGCTCAGGACATCAAATCTATTAGATTTGAAGTAAATCTACTGAATAAATATATGACTGATTTCTTTCAAAGAGGAGATAATGTTGTTGTTTATATTATTAAATAGCAACAAGAATTAAAGAAAACTAAAGATTAAATAGCTGTAAAACAAGGATATGTCCTTTAGAATCAAAATAGAATGAATGAAAACATGATTGAATTAAATAATGCCTCACTGGTCAACCTGGCTGAGCAGACGACTGCTTTGGATTCCAAGATAACATCTACCTCCAAGGATATTGAAACACAACAAAAAACTCACTCAGCCTCTTTGATTAAGGATATCAAGTCTTCCGACAAAGAATTGGATAAAAATTTACTAAAAGTAAAGAATACTTTATCCTCAGGAATTAATTATCTGGATGGTCAAGTAAGATTTCACAAAAAATTATTTAAGGGATCATATGAAAAGAGATTTCATAAAGGGGGAGAGAGAGATGATAAAGGCAAGCTCTGAGCATGCTATCTGTACATCAAATAGCATTAGAGAAACTTTAGGCCATCCTCCCATATAGTATGATGAAGATCAAACTGCTGAGTCAGGTTGCCAACCAGCTCATTTTGAGTCCATTCAAACTGTTGTCCAATCCATGTACATTCCTCCTACACAAATTTAGAATATAGTATGTGAGGAGGTGGAAATGACTGATTTTGCATTGTTAAAAGAGAAGGAAGCTCAATTATCAAAGAAACGATTCAGGGAGCAAGTGGTAGTTAAGCCTGATTTGGAGCAGTGGAGTCCAACATCTAGATCAATTATACTCATTGCATGGAAAGTAGTCAATAATAATGCAACTGACAAGGGGAGATGGTATTCAGAGCAAGAGTGGGTCAAGCACACCAAGCAGCAGGAGATCATCCAAAAATTCAGAATAGATCTGAAGGCAGGGAAGATTCCCGCTGATTCAATAAAGCCCAACAAGTATTTCTCCAAGCCCTATCATTATCATGAAAGGCAAAGGATCAAGCAAGAAGAGATTTCTAAAGCAAAGAATGCCAAGGGAAAGGAGAATGTAGCTGATGATAAGATGCCATAATTCAAAGCTAGAATACAATCAGGAAAAGTCATTGTCACCAAGGAGCTAGAACAACCTTAGGATATTATTTTTTTTCTAAGAATTATGTAAATTTGTTTTTAGAACTTTGTAAAAATTAAAAAATGTAATCTTTCTTCATATTATAATGAAAAAGTTGGTTGCAATGTGTGATATCTGTGTTATCATTGTTGTTTCTTTATAATTTTGTTCAGTACCTATCATGTACATCTTAATTATCATATTTTGGTATTGTGTTGTATATCATTGAATTGGGGTTATGACTTCTCCAAATAGGGGGAGATTGTTGGGTATATTGGAGACAATGTAGTTGATTTGAAGAAGCTCTTTCAACTCGATGATATACACAAGTATGTATTTGATGTATATTTCGATTTATGCATGCAGGTTGCCTCTGTCATTTTGATTGTACAGGTGGTCCAAGTTATATTAATAGGTGTACTTAAAGAAGCTGACTAGAAATTGAAGAAAATTGTCTAAGTACAAAAGCATCGAGTGAAGTCAGCATAGTGCTGAGTGAAGTCGGCACAGTCAACATCTAGAAACTTGCAGTGCAGAAAAAATGTCTAAGTACTAAAGTGTCGACACACTTCAACTGTGTCGACAACTTTGCAGAAGAAGTGTCGAGACAAGTCTGTTATCTCGACACTTTGAAGATCAAGTAAGCAGTGTCGAGATAAGTCTGTTAACTCGACACTTTGAAGACTAAGTCAATAGTGTCGAGACAAGTCAGCTATCTAGACACTTTAAACTTAAAACATTAATGTCGAGACAATACAACTGTCTCGACACAATGAATATTGAAGTGTAGACTTATACAAGTGTCAACACCGGCAGACTAAAAATTATACTAAGTAAAATAGTGTCAAGACATTTCAATTGTATCAACACAATGAAGGATTAAAGCAACTATAAAGTGTCGACACCGATAGACTCGATTGTCGAGACAATTCAACTGTCTCGACACAGTGAAGAAATAAAGCAAGCATAGAAGTGTCGACACTTGGCAGATAGTTGTGTCGAGATAATTCAACTGTCACGACATAGTGCAGATTTAAAGATGTCGACACAGATGACAGTTGTGTCGAGACAAGTAAAATGTCTCGACACTTTCAAGTTCAGATGAAAATTCTTCCAAGTAAAATTTGTCGAGACTACTAAGATGTCTCGACACCTTCTCAGAACAAGTATCGAGACACTTTGGACATCTCGACACTTATCTTTCTGAAGATGTGCAGAGTCAACATAGAAGTGTCAAGATAAGTCAGAACTATCACATCAGCTACAGTAATGTGATATCGCAACAGAAATAGTTAAGGGAGAATTTGAAGTATGATGTCATGTGCTGATGTCATCAATCAAAAACCAGCAATCCACAAAAGCTATAAATAGAGGGGTTGTTTACATAGAAAGAATCAATCAGACAAATCAGTCTATTCTCTCATTCTGATTTTTCTAAGTTAGAGGAGGGGGACAATCTCGAGAAGGAGGAAGAAGATGAAGATCTTCAAGAAAATCTTCAGATCCTTTCATCAAGTTAATCTGAAGAATAAGGTGGATCTGATCTATAATTTCTTCAAGGAAATCAAGCCGATCATCAATAAGATTTCATATCGAGAGAAGTATCTCTTCAGCTAGATTATTCATCAAGATTTGATTCTTTGCAGCTGAATTGAAGAATCTGAATTCATTCAGATAAGTCAGATTACAAATTTGTTTTTTGAATATTTTTACCTCTTAATTTTATAAGATCTCCTTGAGATCTAACTGGGTAGGAGAGTTTATCTACGAGTTGTAAGCCTAATTAATAAATGCTGAGGTAGGTTATTTGAGTGGTATCACTGAGTTGTAAGCCTAATTTATAAAAGTTGTGGTAGGGTTCTTGAGGGACCTAAGGTAGGAGATTGGAAGAATCTCTGATGTAGGACCTGTTGGTCTGGGTGTAGGTTTCTTTACAGAAACTGAGCCTATAAGATCTTTGGATCTGAGTTAAAGAGGAGGAGCTATAACCTTATCTACCATATTCCTAATGAGAAAGAAGGGGGAAAGTGGATGTACCCCAGATAGGGGAACCACGATAAATTTTTTGTGTGATGTGATTGCTGGTACTGTGTTATGTGGTTTGATTGTGCTGAGTTATTGTGTGGTTAATCTTTCAAGTATCAACTGTACATCCAATCTAAGTAACAAATAATTTCAAAAGACACCTATTCACCCCCCGCACTCTAGGTGATTAACTAACTGTATTATTAACTTTCATTTAGTGGTCTGGTGTGCTCTTAGGGGACATAGTCCTCCACACCTTAGTATAAACATCCCACCGGTCTTACCAAAGATCTACACTCCGCACTAGAGTCATCGTACTTCCATCGTTGTGCCGACTGGATCAGTATTGAGTGACCCACCACATAAACAAAATCCAAGTATAGCATTACCCTCCCGAGCCTCCAGCTCACAGGACCAACCCGTCCTGATATCGACCAATAAACTGAGCCACCAGCTCGTAGGACCAACAAGCCCTGCATCACTCCAACCCACATATAGGTGAGATCTCTATAACATTCCATAATCCTATCAGACTACTCTTGTCTAACTTTCAGATTACTTAGCAATTTATGGTTAACCTTGCCTTCCAGAGGTCTACCCTATGAGGGACTCGCAGTGGAACTAGGAACTATGATGGGCTGAACCCCGTCGTTCCCTTTCCTAAGGCACTTTGTAGATCTATACTACCGTAACCAAACCCACTCCTAGGGTTACTAGGTGTGTGACCTCTCCAAAGTATCAACTGCTGAAAACTCTAATTTTCCAAAATTGTTAAACGCAGACCATATGATCTTGTATGTGTGTATGAATACAAATCCTTCAAACACTTGACCAAAGAACCTCAGATTATTTCTTGAGACCTATCATGACATATTAGACCTAATGCCAGAGATTTATAATTTTCCTAAAATAATTAACAATTATTATAATTTTCCCAAATTATTGCTACATGTGATTTTGAACATGAAATGTCACTTTCTTTTATCAAACAAGCAAGTTAAAACTATCCTAATATCATCTTGAGTAATAATTGCTCTGGACTAAATTTCACATCATTCCAATAAAATTTACTGTTTAATTTTTAATTACAAAATCCAATCCACTAGGTCGTGTTACACAAGATGCACCAAAAATATTCATCAAATAATTCCAGAAAAATTACTGGAGGTGAAAAATGGTAAATAATTAGTTATTCCAAAATGTATAACTTTATAACTCCATTTGAGTACAATTATCTCAATAATATAAAAGGGGTAAAATGGTAATTATAACTGCAACTCTAAGATTCTGACCTTCAAAAATTCTAATTATTTTTTCCAGTGTTTATCATACTAAATCATTGCTATTGACAAGGTTTCATAATTTTTGCAATTATTTTAGTCACCCTAATTTCACTAATACACTTGCATAATAAAATTTCTAATTAAATCATTTGTTAAACAAATCAACTCCAAATGTTCTAAAACATCATGAAGAGGTGTACGTTCACTAAATAATTGCATGTATAAAATTTCACTGGATTTGACTAAGCCAATCTTGCTAAATTCACAAGATACACATTTTTGGCTAAACGCAATCCACATCACATACAACATGACAACTTTCAAGTGGTATTCACAAACCTACATGGGTCCAAAGGACTTGAAATTTTTACTAGGGTCTTCTAACACCCTATTGAACCTCAAAAATTTGGGATTAAAATAATTATTTTTCACCAGAATATTTTAGTTTTATGAAAAATCATATTTTTACTTAAAACTATCGGAAAATATTGTTCAACAATTCTCATTTTTGGACTATATGTGTGTCTATGGTATATTCTAACATGAACCAAATTTCAAGTCAATACCCTTAGCAAATTAAAAGTTATTAAGTATATAGTGATTGTCCTACAATATGGACCAGTCCCACAAGAACTGCCCTACAGTGAGCTACAGTGCTCCAAATGACCTAATTTCAATTTTTAATTAAAGTAGACACAAAGGGCTACTTTTTTCATGCTGGGCACATTGCATGTTTCAGCCCTAAGGGTCTTAATTTTCTGATTTTAAAAGGTGTACAATAAACGATAAATATAATATATTATATATAATAATTTATATATTAAAAATTTTGAATGGACATGATTCCGTCTTCTCTAATCAGCTAACCGCTGAGATCCGGCAGATCTGGAGCCTTTTCCAAGGCCTTTTATTGTCCATACAGTCTCCTCCCCGACCGACCACCACAACCACCACCTCCATTGAGGTCGGGGCTATTGTTGGGCGACAGCTCGGCCGATGGAGGGGTGTTTTCCGGCGATTCCGAGTGGAAGCCCAAACTTGTTTTTTTCATGGATTTCAAAATTGTATTATGCTCAATTGAGCTCAACCTCAAGTACTATTGATCTAGGAAGCTAGCACAAGGGGAGAGGAGGAGAAGCATGCCTGATTTTGGTCTTGGATGCGGCTACTCCGGCGGGTAGCCAGGGTTTTTGGCATTTTCTGACGAACCTCTCCCGATCTCGATTCTCCACCAAAAGCTTTGATACAAGGGTCAATTTCAACTGCTTGAGGGCTTCTGCAGGTGATGAAAGGGTCGAATTGATCTTTGGGGGCCTTTATATAGGAGATCCATGAATGGGAGGTGGTAGGCCAGGGCAATTAATGGTGCTCCTTAATGGAGGCCGACCATGAACTGTTGGAAACTCATCCACTTCATCAGGGGAGATGAAAGGAGGGGTTGCGGAAGAAGAAGTGATTGTCACTTGGCCTCCCTCCATTATTTCCCTCCTCCAAATGAAACTTTTCCCTTAATTAACTTCATTAAACCCTAATAAAATCACCTAATTCAGATTAAATAAATTTGATAAACTTATTGTGCCTTAGGTTGGGCCTTGGTCAAGGCCTTAACCCACTTGAATTGACTTGGTCTCTCATTTAGCCTTCAGGGGTTAATTTGACCACGGTTGACCTTACGTTGACTTTGGTCAACTTGATAGGTTGGTTGGTCCAAGGGGTGTGTCTTGTGTCCCTTAACACCACCCAATGTTGATTTTGTCATGGTGATGCCCCAATTGGGCCCACTTTGCCAAATAGCGTGATTTTGACCTAAATAGGGCTAAGTTTGACTTTGGTCAAATAGGTCAACTTGGTGACCTCATGATGGGGCTTTTGTGTCCACTTGGCCCCTAATGACATTATAAGGCCAGGGGTGGGGTCAACTTTAGGTTTTGAGGCCATTAGGACTTCTTAGGGGAAGATTTGACCTATATTGACCTAAGGTTGACTTTTGTTAATTCGGCCCACTAGATTGACCTAGCCTTGAGTACATCGCTCAGTTGCCTCTCTCTTAGGGTTAGGGAAGTGTTAGTGAGCTTACTTGAGGTGGTGAGTTCATGTGAGTGTGAATTGGCCTAGGTTGACTTGTGCACATTGGGGGTGCACATAGCAGTTTCCCTAAGCACAAGTTGAGCTAGGGTCACACTAGTGCCTCCATGCACCACTCAACCCCAAACCCTAACTTTAGGGGACCTAGAAGTGTGGGGTATGTTACAAATTCCACTAAAAAAATTTATCCTCAAAATTCAAGCTCGGGTCCACGGGTTTTCACAAGTGAAGAAAAGATCAACTGGTACGAGGTTTAGTTTGTACCTGAGGTGAAGAGCTTCAGATGTTTCGTCTGCATGAGGTCCAAGGCCTCCCAATTGTGCTCCACCTACCCATAATTTGACCACAGCACCTTCACTAAAGGAATGATCTTCTTCTGCAAAACTCAGACCGATGTAACGTCGATGCAGATTTGCTCCAAACGAACTGACCGATCAGATGCAACCGGGCCTGAGGTAGAAGTAATATGCTGCTCTGACCGAATTAATGCTTTCCGAAGTAAGGAGACATAAAAGACGTCATGCAGGTTCGCCAACTCTGGTGGTAGCTCCAGCTTATATGCCAAAGGGCAGACCTGCTCCGGGATCGTATAAGGCCCCATATACCTATGGATGAGCTTCTTGTGCCTACGCACAAGTGAAACACCATACATTGGACGTAACTTCAGAAACACCTTGTCCCCCACATGGAACTCTACATTATGATGTCTCGCATTGTAATACTTTGCCTGTCAACTCTGACCCTCTAGCATCTTGTCTCTGATCAACCGAATGAGCGCATCTATGTCCTTGACGTAATCTGACCCAAGTGCCTTCGAGTCCTCATCCTAAACCCATGTTAGCGGTATCAGACACTTCCTCCCATATAGTGCCTCATAAGAAGCCATGCCAATGCTGGCCTGATGGCTGTTGTGTTGAAATTTGTGAAGTGGAAGTGGTTGACGGGACAGGCCGGGCGGCCTGAGCGGACAACATCGGCGGACAAGGCAGACTGGGCGGACTGTGCGCCCTGTTATCTGCGGATAGGGCATTGGCTGTTTAGTTTATCCAAGGAGCGGCCTGAGCGGATAGAGGCTTGCGAACTGGTGCATTGCTCAGTGGCCGCGTTGCAAGCTTGTGCTTAACGGCGGTTTGGCTCATGTCCGCGAGAAGCTTGCGGACTGACGTGTCCGTGGTGTGTGCTATTGTGGACTGGGCTTAGAGCTTGGTTGAGGCCTTGTAGAGCTCTGGTGATACAACAAGTGCTTTGCTGTGGAGGTCTTTGGCGGACTGGTGTGTGGAGTCCGGGAGGTGGCCGTTGCTTTGGGCAGGTGTCCGAGTAGCTCGCAGACTGATGGAGGTCTGTGTGCTAGGGTGTTTGGCGGACGGAGCTATGTCCGCCATGCTCGCATTAGGCCTTTGATGGTTCTGGACTTTGTCACACTCTGTGCCAAGACCAGGGTTTCTGCAGTATCCGCCAAGTCCGCTGTTGACCGGGCGAACTGTTACTCTCTCTACCTTTGGTCGTGGACTTGTGGCGGATGGAGGCTTGTGTCTTGTTCTATGCGGAGTGCCTCGGGTTTGTGCGGACAACCATTGAAGGGGGTTGCTGTCTTGCAGTGGTTAAAGGCTTTGCAGGCTGATGCCTTGTCCGCATATCTTGGGCGGACTAATGAGGGTTCGCCAAAGTTGCCTTGCTCCTGGCAGGTTGATCCTTGGTACCGGCTAAGTCCTTGCGGACTCAGCGGACGGTGGTTTAGCTATCGCGCGGGCTGGGGCGGTGTCGCTATCTCTTGGGCGGTGACCACACTCCTCACCTCACCTATAAATAGGACCCCACTGGCAGGTCTACAGTAACTGAGTGAACAGTAAGTTGAGTTCGGCGAGGTGCTGCGGTCTCAGATTCTGTCCGCGCGGATTGATTCAGGGTCTACTGTTGCTGTGTGTAGGTCGCGCGGGTAGCTTCAAGGACCCAGGAGTTTGGCTTTGACTTCGGTCAAGTACTTGGAAGTTGTGCGGTCTCTGCGGATTCAGCAGGAGGTCGCTCTGCGGCTTGTCAGCTCTATTTCATCTTTTCCAGCTTCAATAACCTGTCCGCCAGCTTCAGGCGCGTAGGCGGTGTGTTCCTCAGTTCATCCTCAACAGGAGGAGAATAACGGTGTGTCCGCGCGGCCTCGTGGCTTCGGCGGACTCCGTGTCTATTCGGCGGATTGCAGCTTCAGCTTGGGCTGCTTCGGCGGACTTGGCGACCTCGGCGGTCTCGGCAGACTCCGGTGCTGTCCGCCCGGCTTGGTTGTTGGTGCTCTCTGTTGTCAGCTGTTTATACTAGCGAAATCATGTCTCGCTACGTATACCTCATTTTGTAAAGAAGTGTAATGAATATAAGATCTGCTTGTTCTTCCATGTGCTTGGTGTGTTAAGCTTGCTCCCTGGGTTTCCGCTAGATCAAAGTGTGAACTGGTAGTTCCGAAGATATTAATTTGGCGTTTGGGCTATCTTGCTGACCACCTTGAGAAAATTTAACATGGTATCAGACCGAGGCTCAGTTGCTTGAGCGGTCTTCAACCAGTGTTGTGCTCTGTGTTTGAGTGGTGATCAACCTGAGTTGGTGCTCTGTGCTTCTGAAGGCTTTTCCACGCAGGTGTTGCAATGGAAGGGAGTTTTGCAAGGGGTATTGGCATTGAACTCTTAATGTCGACTAACTTCAAGAAGTGGAAGTCATGCATGAACAATTATCGTCTTGGCCAGGAGCTGTGGGAAGTCGTCGGTGGTGACGACAGACAGGAAGTGACTTCTGCTTTTGGTACTGCTGGGCAGGTTAGGATTTGGAGAAAAACAAATGCTAAGGCAGAGTTTATTCTGAAGAGAGCCGTTTCACCAGAACTGTTTGATCACATCATTGGATGTGAGTCGGCTGCTGATATTTGGACAACCACTGATGAGTTGTTCAAAAGGAAGAATGTGGCGCGACTTCAGTTTCTGGAGAATGAGTTGGCTAGATCAACTCAGGGAGACCTTTCCATCTCGAAGTACTTCTTAAAGATGAAGAGCTTGTGTGCTGAGCTGTCGGCACTTCATCCTGATGAGCCTATCTCTGAGGCTAAGATGAAAAGGCACATAATCCGCGGCTTTCGGAAGGAGTATGTGGCCTTTGTGACATCTGTTCAAGGATGGGCTACTCAGCCGTCTCTGCTGGAGCTGGAGAATCTCTTTGCGTCGTAGGAGACCTTAGCAAGGTAGATGGCTGGAGTGAATCTTAATCAGGAAGGCAGCGAAGCTCTCTTCTCAGGCAAGAAGAAAGGATGGGAAGGGAATAAGAAGAAGAAGGTGCTTGCCACTGGTGAGAAGGAGACTTCAACTTCATATCAGCCGGAGAGGAGCGCTGCTCCTAAGGACTGGAAGAAGAACTTGAAGTGCTACCGGTGTCATCAGCAAGGGCACTTCAAGCGGGACTCCAAGGTCAAACTACAGCCCGGGCATGCTGCTGGAAAGGAGGAAGCTTGCTCGAGAAGTGAAGAAGCAGAATGGGGTGGAGCTTTCATGACGGGCACTTGTGTCCGTGCCTTGTCTGCTGAGGACTTCAACGGCGAGTGGATCGTGGAATCTGGGTGTGGTCATCACCTCACCAGAGACAAGTCGAAGTTCATCTCCATTCAAGCATACTCAGGTAATGAAGCTATTATCACTGCTGATAATACTGTTTATGCAATAGAGAAAGAGGGGGTCATGTCTTTGGGTAGTGATCAAGGGTCACTCATGTTAAGGAGTGTGTATCACGTGCCGGGCATGAAGAAGAACCTCTTCTCGGTGACCAATGCGGTGGACGTTGGTTATCACGTTCTGTTTGTGCCAACATACGTGAGGTTCCTTCGCAACGTATCAGCAGTTAAGGCTGGTGTTGCTCATATAGGGAGGAGGGTTAAGAACTTGTTTGTTCTTGCAACCAATGCATATGTTGATCGAATTAGGGCCAATGATAGCGCTGCTATCTTGCATGAGAGACTAGGGCATGTAGGCATGGACAAGCTGAAGGCAATGACTAGTAGACGTTTGGTGAAAGGGTTACATAAGATGTCCTCTGTTGGTGACGGGCATGTTTTTGCGGGATGTCAATACGGTAAGGCACATCGCCTTCCGTTTGATAAATCACAAACAAGGAGCAAGCTACCATTGGAGTGCATTCATGGCGACTTGATGGGACCGACGGTTACTGCCAGCCTTGGAGGAAGCAGATACATGCTTGTCTTGATTGATGACTACTCAAGGTATACTTGGGTGTACTTCTTGAAGGAGAAGTGAGAAGCTTTCCGTTTTTTTGTGGAATTTAAGGAGTTGGTAGAAGGTCGGCTTGGCTTGCGGATTAAGAAGCTTAGAACTGATAACGGGGGTGAGTTTGTTTCCTCCGAGTTTTCTAACTTCTACACGAAGCACGGGATCCAACGAGAGCTTACTTGTGCTCACACTCCACAACAAAATGGAGTAGCGGAGCGGAAGATCCGTTATTTGACGGAAACCTGCAAATGGTGGCTTCATGCAAAAGACATCCCAAGGTCCTTTTGGGCGGAGGGAATGTCTTGTGCTGCTTATGTCATCAACAGGATGCCACTCAGCCCTATCAACATGAAGACTCCTATTGAGCTGTTGCTGAAGGAGAAGCTGAGTGTGGGGCACCTTAGGGTGTTCGGGTCAACTTGCTACGTGCATGTCCCGGATGCTTCACGGACTAAGCTGGATACAAAGGCAAGGAGGCTTGTCTTTGTTGGCTACGATGAGCGGAAGAAGGGATGGAAATGCATGGACCCAGCGACGACGAAGTTCGTGGTGTCAAGAGACGTTGTCTTTGACGAGCTGACATGTATGGAGGTGGCTCGGATGAGCTAACCGGAAGTACCAAGGTTGATGAAGCACCTGTGGTGGCTGCTGAAGGCTTGGAAGAGGAGCTTGTTGTTTCACCAGCAGCTCATGTTGCTTCTAACTCCGAGGCTGAGCCTTATGGCTCAGGAAGCAGGGGGAGCACTGCTCAATGCTTTCCCCAAGTAGGAGTTGTGCCCGAAGAAGCAACGGAAGCAATGAGCAAGGAGCAGACCCTTCGGAGATCGAAGAGGGTTGTTAAGCCTCTGGCTCAGTACTGTGATGAGAATGCAGTGAGCTTTGCTTCCTGCTTCTTTGCAGGTCCTTTGGATGAGCGAGAGCCTGCAACCTTCAACGAGGCCACTGGAGTGAAGGCATGGGAAGATGCCATGAAGGAAGAGATTGATGCTCTGAAGAAGAATGAAACCTGGGACCTTGTGCCCAAGGTTGATGACATTACTCCGGTTACTTGCAAGTGGGTGTATAAGTTGAAGAAGAAGGCTGATGGGAGCATTGATAGATACAAAGCTCGTCTGGTCGCTAGAGGATTCTCACAACAGTATGGAGAAGACTATGAGGAGACATTCAGTCCGGTTGCGAAGATGACTTCAGTTAGAGTGGTGATCGCCTTGGCTGCAAGCAAGGGATGGAGAATGTGGCAACTTGATGTGAAGAATGCGTTTCTTTACGAAGAGATTGACAATGACATCTTCATGGATCAGCCGCTTGGTTTTGTCTCTAAAAAGCATCCGGACTATGTCTGCAATCTCAGGAAGGCTCTCTATGGGTTGAAGCAAGCTCCTAGAGCTTGGTATGGGAAGATTGCAGAGTATTTGCAATTCTGTGGATACCTTGCTTCCAACTCGGATTCAAGCTTGTTCGTCAAGAAGAAGGGGGAGCTTCTAATCTTGGTCCTGCTGTATGTTGATGACATGATCATCACAGGGAATTTGGAGGGGGAAGTAGCAAGGCTCAGGGCTGAGCTTGCTATACGCTTCAAGATGAAATACTTGGGAGAGCTTCATCACTTTCTCGGTCTTGAGGTGGAGAGGAAGGAGTGCGGGATTCTCATTTGCCAGAAAGTGTATGTAGATCGCATTGTGAAGCGGTTCGGCATGGGCGAAGGGAAGAAGTGCTCTACTACACTGTAATCTGGGCTAAAGCTTCGACGAGATGAGGGAAGGGTTCTTTATGATCCCTTGGTGTTCAGGGCTCTTGTTGGGAGCTTGATCTGCCTGACGATTACAAGGTCGGACATTGCTTACGCTGTCGGCCGAGTAAGTCGGTATATGGCTGAACAAAGGAAATCTCATATAGTGGCGACAAAGCATATATTGAAGTATGTCAAGTCAACTTCTGATTTGGGACTCCTCTATGGAAGGGACTCGGAGTTTGCGTTGCTTGGGTACACAGATGCTGACTACGGCGGTGATTCAGATGATCGGAGGTCTATTTCAGGTTATATGTTCACTTGCAGTTCAGCTAGCATCTCATGGTGTAGCAAGAAGCAGGACTCGGTGTCCGTCTCAACTACGGAGGCAGAGTATAAGGCTTCGGCCTTTGCTGCTCGAGAAGCCATCTGGTTGAGGAGGCTTATAGAGGATGTTCATGAAGAAGTGCAAGGGCCAACTTTACTCCGGTGTGATAATGAGAGTGCTCTCAAACTGGTTAACAATCCAGTGTGTCACGCTAGGACCAAGCATATAGAGATCGTTCACCATTTCATCAGGGAGAAGGTGTTGGAAGGATCTCTGCTGGTCGGGCATGTTCGGAGTGAAGATAATCTTGCTGACATCTTCACGAAGCCACAGTCGAAGGGGACCTTTGAGCGGTTGTGTAGCTTGCTGGGCTTGGTCACCACTTCCCACTTCAAGGGGGAGTGTTGAAATTTGTGAAGTGGAAGTGGTTGACGGGACAGGCCAGGCTGCCTGAGCGGACATCATCGGCGGACTAGGCAGACTGGGCGAACTGTGCGACCTATTATCTGCGGATAGGGCGTTGGCTGTTTGGTTTAGCCAAGGAGCGGCCTGAGCGGATAGAGGCTTGCGAACTGGGGCATTGCTCAGTGGCCGCGTTGCAAGCTTGTGCTTAACAGCAGTTTGGCTCATGTCCGCGGGAAGCTTGCGGACTGACGTGTCCGCGGTGTGTGCTGTTGCGGACTGGCCTTAGAGCTTGGCTGAGGCCTTGTCGAACTCTGGTGATACAGCAAGTGCTTTGCTGTGGAGGTCTTTGGCAAACTGGTGTGTGGAGTCCGGGAGGTGGCCGTTGCTTTGGGCAGGTGTGCGAGTAGCTCGCAGACTGATGGCGATCTGTGTGCTAGGGTGTTTGGCGGACGGAGCTATGTCCGTCATGCTCGCATTAGGCCTTTGATGGTTCAGGACTTGGTCACACTCTGTGCCAAGACCAGGGTGTCCGCAGTATCCACCAAGTCCGCTGTTGACCGGGCGGATTGTTTCTCTCTCTGCCTTTGGTCGTGGACTTGTGGCGGATGGAGGTTTGTGTCTTGTTCTATGCGGACTGCCTCGGGTTTGTGCAGACAGCCATTGAAGGGGGTTGCTGTCTTGTAGTGGTTGAAGGCTTTGCGGGCTGATGGCTTGTCCGCATAGCTTGGGCAGACTGATGTGGGTTCGCCAAAGTTGCCTTGCTCCTGGCGGGTTGATCCTTGATACCGGCTAAGTCCTTGCGGACTCAGCGGACAGTAGTTTAGCTATCACGCGGGCTGGGGCGGTATCGCTATCTCTTGGGCGGTGACCACACTCCTCACCTCGCCTATAAATAGGACCCCCTTGGCAGGTCTACAGTAACTGAGTGAACAGTAAGTTGAGTTCGGCGAGGTGCTGCGGTCTCAGTTTTCTGTCCGCGTGGATTGATTCAGGGTTTACTGTTGTTGTGTGCAGGTCGCGCGGGTAGCTTCAAGGAGCCAGGAGTTTGGCTTTGACTTCGTTCAAGTACTTGGAAGTTGTGCGGTCTCTGCGGATTCAGCAGGAGGCCGCTCTACGGCTTGTTAGCTCTGTTTCATCTTTGTCAGCTTCAATAACCTGTCCGCCAGCTTCAGGTAGGTAGGCGGTGTGTTCCTCAGTTTATCCTCAGCAGGAGGTGAATAACGGTGTGTCCATGCGGCCTCGCATCTTAGGCGGACTTCGTGTCTATTCAGTGGATTGCAGCTTCAGCTTGGGCGGCTTCGGCGGACTTGGCGACCCTGGCGGTCTCGGCGGACTCCGGTGCTGTCCGCCCGGCTTGGTTGTTTGTGCTTTCTGTTATCAGTTGTTTATACTAGCGAAATCATGTCTCGCTACGTATACCTCGTTTTGTAAAGAAGTGTAATGAATATAAGATCTGCTTGTTCTTCCATGTGCTTGGTCCCTGGGTTTCCGCTAGATCAAAGTGTGAACTGGGTAGTTCCGAAGATATTAATTTGGCGTTTGGGCTATCTTGCTGACCACCTTGAGAAAATTTAACATGGTATCAGAGCGAGGTTCAGTTGCTTGAGCGGTCTTCAAACAGTGTTGTGCTCTGTGTTTGAGTGGTGATCAACCTGAGTTGGTGCTCTGTGCTTCTGAAGGCTTTTCCAAGCAGTTGTTGCCATGGAAGGGAGTTTTGTAAGGGGTCTTGGCATTGAACTCTTAACGCCGACTAACTTCAAGAAGTGGAAGTCGTGCATGAAGAGTTATCTTCTTGGCGAGGAGCTGTGGGAAGTCGTCGGTGGTGGCGACAGATAGGAAGTGACTGCTGCTTTTGGTACTGCTGAGCAGGTTAGGCTCTGGAGAAAAACAAATGCTAAGGCGGAGTTTATTCTAAAGAGAGCCGTGTCACCAGAACTGTTTGATCACATCATTGGATGTGAGTCGGCTGCTGATATTTGGACAACCATTGATGAGTTGTTCAATAGGAAGAATGTGGCGCGACTTCAGTTTCTGGAGAATGAGTTGGCTAGATCAACTCAGGGAGACCTTTCCATCTCGAAGTACTTCTTAAAGATGAAGAGCTTGTGTGCTGAGCTTTCGGCACTTGATCCTGATGAGCCTATCTTTGAGACTAAGATGAAAAGACGCATAATCAGCGGCTTGCGGAAGGAGTATGTGGCCTTTGTGACATCTGTTCAAAGATGGGCTACTCAGCCGTCTCTGCTGGAGCTGGAGAATCTGCTTGCGTCGCAGGAGAGCTTGGCAAGGCAGATGGATGGAGTGAATCTTAATCAGGAAGGCAGTGAAGCTCTCTTCTCAGGCAAGAAGAAAGGATGGTAAGGGAAGAAGAAGAACAAGGTGCAGGCCACTGGTGAGAAGGAGACTTCAACTTCATATCAGCCGGAGAGGAGCGCTGCTCCTAAGGACTGGAAGAAGAACTTGAAGTGCTATTGGTGTCATCAGCGAGGGCACTTCAAGCGGGACAGCAAGGTCAAACTGCAGCCTGGGCATGCTGTTGGAAAGGAGGAAGCTTGCTCGAGAAGTGAAGAAGCAGAATGGGGCGGAGCTTTCATGACGGGCACTTGTGTCCGTGCCTTGTCTGCTGAGGACTTCAACAGCGAGTGGATCGTGGAATCCGGGTGTGGCCATCACCTCACCGTAGACAAGTCTAAGTTCACCTCCATGCAAGCATACTCAGGTAATGAAGCTATTATCACTGCTGATAATACTGTTTATGCAGTAGAGAAAGAGGGGGTCGTGTCTTTGGGTAGTGATCAGGGGCCACTCACATTAAGGAGTGTGTATCACATGCCGGGCATGAAAAAGAACCTCTTCTCGGTGACCAATGCGGTGGACGCTGGTTATCACATTCTGTTTGGGCCAACAGACGTGAGGTTCCTTCGTAACATATCAACGGTTAAGGCTGATGTTGCTCATATAGGGAGGAGGGTTAAGAACTTGTTTGTTCTTGCAACCAATGCATATGTTGATCGAATGAGGGCCAATGATAGCGCTGCTATCTGGCATGAGAGGCTGGGGCTTGTAGGCATGGACAAGCTGAAGGCAATGGCTAGTAGAAGTTTGGTGAAAGGGTTGCCTAAGTTGTCCTCTGTTGGTGACGGGCATGTTTGCGCGGGATGTCAATACGGTAAGGAACATCGCCTTCTGTTTGATAAATCACAAACAAGGAGCAAGCTACCATTGGAGTGCATTCATGATGACTTGATGGGACTGACGGTTACAGCCAGCCTTGGAGGAAGAAGATACATGCTTGTCTTGATTGATAACTACTCAAGGTATACTTGGGTGTACTTCTTGAAGGAAAAGTCAGAAGCTTTCCGTTTGTTTATGGAGTTCAAGGAGTTGGTAGAAGGCCAGCTTGGCTTGCGGATTAAGAAGCTTAGAACTGATAACGGGGGTGAGTTTGTTTCCTCCGAGTTTTCTAACTTCTGTAGGAAGCACGGGATCCAACGGGAGCTTACTTGTACTCACACTCCATAACAAAATGGACTAGCGGAGTGGAAGATCCGTCATTTGACAGAAACCTGCAAATGCTGGCTTCATGCGAAAGACATCCCAAGGTCCTTTTGGGCGGAGGGAATGTCTTGTGCTGCTTATGTCATCAACAGGATGCCACTCAGCCAGATCAACATGAAGACTCCTATTGAGCTGTTGCTGAAGGAGAAGCCGAGTGTGGGGAACCTTAGGGTGTTCGGGTCAACTTGCTACGTGCATGTCCCGGATGCTTCACGGACTAAGCTGGATGCAAAGGCAAGGAAGCTTGTCTTTGTTGGCTACGATGAGCGGAAGAAGGGATGGAAATGCATGGACCCAGCGACAAAGAAGTTCGTGGTGTCAAGAGACGTTGTCTTTGACGAGCTGACGTCATATGGAGGTGGATCGGTTGAGCTAACTGGAAGTACCAAGGTTGATGAAGCACCGGTCGTGGCTGCTGAAGGCTTGGAAGAGGAGCTTGCTGTTTCACCAGCAGCTCCTGTTGCTTCTAACTCCGAGGCTGAGCCTTCTGGCTCAGGAAGCAGGGGGAGCACTGCTCAATGCTTGCCCCAAGTAGGAGTTGAGCCCGAAGAAGCAACGGAAGCAGTGAGCAAGGAGCAGACCCTTCGGAGATCGAAGAGGGTTGTTAAGCCTCCAGCTCGGTACTGTGATGGGAATGTAGTGAGCCTTGTCTCCTACTTCTTTGCAGGTCCTCTGGATGAGCGAGAGCCTTCAACCTTAAACGAGGCCACTGGAGTGAAGGAGTGGGAAGATGTCATGAAGGAAGAGATTGATGTTCTGAAGAAGAATGAAACCCGGGACCTTGTGCCCAAGGTTGATGACATTACTCCGGTTACTTGTAAGTGGGTGTATAAGTTGAAGAAGAAGGCTGATGGGAGCATTGATAGATACAAAGCTCGCCTGGTTGCTAGAGGATTCTCACAACAATATGGAGAAGACTATGAGGAGACATTCAGTCTGGTTGCGAAGATGACTTCAGTTAGAGTGGTGATCGCCTTGGCTGCAAGCAAGGGATGGAGAATGTGGCAACTTGATGTGAAGAATGCATTTCTTTACAGAGATATTAACAAGGACATCTTCATGGATCAGCCGCTTGGTTATGTCTGCAAACTCAGGAAGGCTCTCTATGGGTTGAAGCAAGCTCCTAGAGCTTGGTATGGGAAAATTGCAGAGTATTTGCAATTCTGTGGATACCTTGCTTCCAACTCAGATTCAAGCTTGTTCGTCAAGAAGAAGGGGGAGCTTCTAGTCTTGGTCCTGCTGTATGTGGATGACATGATCATCACAGGGAATTTGGAGGGGGAAGTAGCAAGGCTCAGGGCTGAGCTTGCTATACGCTTCGAGATGAAAGACTTGGGAGAGCTTCATCACTTTCTCGGTCTTGAGGTGGAGAGGAAGGAGTGTGGGATTCTCATTTGCCAGAAATGGTATGAAGATCGCATTGTGAAGCGGTTTGGCATGGGCGAAGGGAAGAAGTGCTCCACTCCACTGGAATTTGAGCTAAAGCTTCGACGAGATGAGGGAAGGGTTCTTTATGATCCCTTGGTGTTCAGGGCTCTTGTTGGGAGCTTGATCTACCTGACGATTACAAGGCCGGACATTGCTTACGCTGTCGGCCGAGTAAGTCGGTATATGGCTGAACCAAGGAAATCTCATCTAGTGGCGGCAAAGCATATATTGAAGTATGTCAAGTCAACTTCTGATATGGGACTCCTCTTTGGAAGGGACTCAGAGTTTGCGTTGCTTG
The DNA here is from genome assembly GCA_039583875.1 of Platanthera guangdongensis. NCBI lineage: Eukaryota > Viridiplantae > Streptophyta > Magnoliopsida > Asparagales > Orchidaceae > Platanthera > Platanthera guangdongensis. Next base: position 82,086,929 of record CM077157.1, read on the forward strand.
AGTACACAGATGCGGACTATGATGGTGATTCGGATGATCGGAGGTCTACTTCAGGTTATGTGTTCACTTGTGGTTCAGCTAGCATCTCGTGGTGTAGCGAGAGGCAGGACTCGGTGTCCGTCTCAACTACGGAGGCAGAGTATAAGGCTTCGGCCTTGGCTGCTCGGGAAGCCATCTGATTGAGGAGGCTTATAGGGGATGTTCATAAAGAAGTGCAAGGGCCAACTTTACTCCGGGGTGACAATGAGAGTGCTCTCAAACTGGTTAACAATCCAATGTGTCACGCTAGGACCAAGCATATAGAGATCGTCCACCATTTCATCAGGGAGAAGGTGTTGGAAGGATCTCTGCTGGTCGGGCATGTTCGGAGTGAAGATAATCTTGCTGACATCTTCGCAAAGCCACTGTTGAAGGGGCCCTTTGAGCGGTTGCGCAGCTTGCTGGGCTTGATCACCACTTCCAACTTCAAGGGGGAGTGTTGAAATTTGTGAAGTGGAAGTGGTTGACGGGACAGGCCGGCCGGCCTGAGCGGATAGTATCGGCGGACTAGGCAGACTGGGCAGACTGTGCGGCCTATTATCTGCGGATAGGGCGTTGGCTGTTTGGTTTAGCCAAGGAGCGGCCTGAGCGGATAGAGGCTTGCGAACTGGTGCATTGCTCAGTGGCCGCGTTACAAGCTTGTGCTTAACAGCGGTTTGGCTCATGTCCGCGGGAAGCTTGCGGACTGACGTGTCTGCGGTGTGTGCTATTGCGGACTTGGCTTAGAGCTTGGCTGAGGCCTTGTCGAACTCTGGTGATACAGCAGGTGCTTTGCTGTGGAGGTCTTTGGAGGACTGGTGTGTGGAGTCCGGGAGGTAGCCGTTGCTTTGGGCAGGTGTGCGAGTAGCTCACGGACTGATGGCGGTCTGTGTGCTAGGGTGTTTGGTAGACAGAGCTATGTCCGCCATGCTCGCATTAGGCCTTTGATGGTTCTGGACTTGGTCACACTCTGTGCCAAGACCAGGGTGTCTGTAGTATCCGCCAAGTACGATGTTGACCGGGCGGACTGTTGCTCTCTCTGCCTTTGGTCGTGGACTTGTGGCGGATGGAGGCTTGTGTCTTGTTCTATGCGAACTGCCTCGGGTTTGTGCGGACAACCATTGAAGGGGGTTGTTGTCTTGTAGTGGTTGAAGGCTTTGCGGGCTGATGCCTTGTCCGCATAGCTTGGGCGGACTGATGAGGGTTCGCCACAGTTGCCTTGCTCCTGGCAGGTTGATCCTTGGTACCGGCTAAGTCCTTGCGGACTCAGCGGACGGTGGTTTAGCTATCGCGCGGGCTGGGGCGGTGTCGCTATCTCTTGGTCAGTGACCACACTCCTCACCTTGCCTATAAATAGGACCCCCCTGGCAGGACTACAGTAACTGAGTGAACAGTAAGTTTAGTTCGGCGAGGTGCTGCGGTCTCAGTTTTCTGTCCGCGCGGATTGATTTAGGGTTTACTATTGCTGTGTGCAGGTCGCGCGGGTAGCCTCAAGGAGCCAGAAGTTTGGCTTTGACTTCAGTCAAGTACTTGGAAGTTGAGCGGTCTCTGCGGATTCAGCAGGAGGTCACTCTGCGGCTTGTCATCTCAATTTCATCTTTGCTAGCTTCAATAACCTGTCCGCCAGCTTCAGGAGGGTAGGCAGTGTATTCCTCAGTTCATCCTCAGCAGGAGGCGAATAACGGTGTGTCCGCGCGGCCTCGCGGCTTCGGCGGACTCCGTGTCTATTCGGCGGATTGTAGCTTCAGCTTGGGCGGCTTCGACAGACTTCGCGACCTCGGCGGTCTCGGCGGACTCCGGTGCTGTCCTCCAGGCATGGTTGTTGGTGCTTTCTGTTGTCAGCTATTTATACTAGCGAAATCATGTCTCTCTACATATACCTCGTTTTGTAAAGAAGTGTAATGAATATAAGATCTTCTTGTTCTTCCATGTGCTTGGTGTGTTAAGTTTACTCCCTGGGTTTCCGCTAGATCAAAGTGTGAACTGGATAGTTCCGAAGATATTAATTTGGCGTTTGGGCTATCTTGCTGACCACCTTGAGAAAATTTAACATGTTGTTATAAGAGAACTCAATCAATGGCAATAGCTCGCCCAAGGCTTCCCCGTATCAAGTATACACAATCACAGCAGATCCTCCATTCTCCTGTTGGTCCACTCCGTCTGCCCAACAGTCTGTGGATGAAAGACAATGCAAAATGTAAGTTGGAAACCTAAGTACTCCTGCACCTCCCTCCATTCTCTGGAATTAAATCGACCGTCTCTATCTGATATAATCTTCTTGGGTACGCCTTGGTACCTCACAAACTGCTCCACAAACAGCCTCACCAATACACCAACTAGTGCGTCCTTCCAGACCAGAAAGAACCTGGATACTTTTGTCAATCGGTCCACGATGACCCATATAGAATCATGTCCAGAGTGAGAGCGAGGCAACCAATGTACAAAATCCATTGAAATATCCTCGAACTTCCACTCCGACACTAGTAGTGGCTGCAGTAATCCTCTGGGCTCTTGCACTCGGCCTTCACCTGCTTGCATGACTTGCAGTGTGTCACAAAATCTACGATATCCCTCTTCATCCAGGGCCAATCATGCTCTTCCACATATCCGTCATCATCTTGGTGATCCCGGGGTGCACTGAATAACGTGTGTAATGTGCCTCCTTGAGTATGCCTCCCCGGATCTCACTTCCTACAGGTATTTTTACACGGCCCCGGAAATGAACGAGGTCACCATGTAGTTAATACTCCTCTGACTAGCCCTCTCCCAAGGCTCTAAATATAGGCTCCAGCACTGCATCCTTCCTCTACTCTGCCCTAATGCGGTCTCTGATATCGCACTCCATGCTTAGAGCTGCCAAGTACACCGCATAAACCTCTGGATCAGCCATCGACACCATAGTATTCTTCATGTCTTCCATCATCCGCACTCTCTCCATGGCCATCACTCGGGACTCTGGTCTAGTAGTGTCAGCTCTCCTGCTCAAAATATCTGCTACAGTGTTTGGCTTCTACGGGTGATAGTTCATAAAATAATCATAGTCACAGAAGAACTCTAAACACCTCTGCGGGCATAAATTCAGGTCCTTCTGTGTGTCAATGCACTTGAGGTTCTTGTGACCTGAGAAGATCTCACAATGGACCCCATACAGGTAGTGCCTCCAGACCTTCAAGGTAAAGACTACAGCCCCGAGCTCCAAATCATGCACCGGGTAGTTTTGCTTGTGCTTCTTTAACTACCTTGAAGCAAACACTATAACATGCTCATGCTGCATCAGTGTCGCACCCATTCCTTGGTATGACACATCCATATAAATCTGGAATACTTCATTTCCCGAAGGAAGGGCAAGGATGGGAGCCGAGGTGAGTCCACCCTTTAGCTCCTAAAATGCGGACTTGCACTGTTCAGTCTAAGTGAATGTTGTGTCCTTTTTTGTCAAGGATGTGAGGGGAAGAGCTATCTTCGAAAACGGCTGCACAAACTTGCTGTAATAACCTGCAAGTCCATGGAAGCTCTGAATATCCTAAGATGACTTTGGCTGTGGCTAATCCCTCACAGCCTGCACCTTGGCTAGGTCCACTGCCAACCCAACTCCACTGATAATGTGCCCAAGGAACGCCACAACCTGTAGCCAAAATTGGCACTTCGAAAACTTAGCATATAGCTAGTGCTCCCGCAGCTTCCCCAATATTAATGTCAAGTGATGGGTATGGCCCTCCTCAGTCCTAGAGTATACCAAGATATCATCTATAAAAACTAAGAAGAACTCGTCCAAGAACGACTCAAACACCAGGTTCATCAAACTCATGAATGCGGAGGGGGCATTCGTGAGCTCAAAGGGCATCACAGTGAACTCAAACAAACCGTAGCTTGAGCTGAATGCTGTCTTTGGTATATCCTCCGCCTAAATCTATAGCTGATAGTAGCCCGACCTTATGTCAATCTTAGAGAACCAGTGCGCTCCCTCTAGCTGATTAAACAGCGAGTCAATTCTTGGTAACAGATAAGTATTCTGTATCGTCAATCGGTTGAGCTCTCTATAGTCAATGAAAAGTCGGAGCGATCCGTCCTTTTCTTTATGAACCAGACCGGAGCTCCCCATGGTGAAGAACTTGGTCTAACAAACCCTGCGTCCACCAACTCCCGTTGCTGAGTCCGGAACTCCACAAGCTCCTTTGGTGCCATCCAGTAAGGTGCCCGAGAGATGGTCCTTGCACCTGATATTAGCTGTATCTAGAAGTCTACCCCTCTATGCGGGGCAGTCCGGGCAACTTCTCCGGAAATACGTCGGGGAAATCCTGATCCACTGGAATATCATCAATGGAGGTCTCCGCCATCTCTAAATAGATCATGTATACCTCATCTCCCAGCTCATGGGCCTTAACAGCCTGTACAGATGTAAATAATAAATAGGAGATAGACATAATACATTCAAAGACCACCTCAGAAGTTCCATGTTTAAATATGATCCTCCTATATGTGAAATCAATCTTAGCATGGTGCCAGTGTAGCCATGTCATGCCCAGAATCAGATCATAGTCTGGTAGCAGTAGGATCATCATTGGCACGTCAAACAGCTTCCCTCCAATGTCTACAGACATACTGCACTTTGCAGTAGACTGCACCATCGATCCATCGGGAAGTCGGACAATCCAGAGCAATCCCGGGAAACATTGGCATCCAACCAAATCCTTCGCAAAGTCTTCCGAGACGAAAGAGTGTGATGCTCCCGTGTCAAATAGGGTGAGGGCGGGCTTACCACACACATGTACTACGTCTGGCGTCATTTTTTTGATTTTTATCAACTATCTATATAACTGGTTACTAGGATACTAAATAAACAATTCAAAGTACAAAATTGTAAAGAACCTGTGATGACCTCCTTAGGGTTCCTAAGCTGGGCAAGATCCAGCGCATACATTTATTCCGGCCTTCGGCCGCCACCGTAAGGTCCTCATCCACAACCTCATCCTCGACCTCTACCCCGTTGTACCGGAGGGACTGCAGGAGGTGGAGGATGTGACATCCCACTTTCAATTAGACCCCTCTACTTAGGTTGGGTTAGGGTATGTGGTGGGGGCATGTGTTTATGCTAGGTTTGAACCATGGGATTAGGGTTTAGTCACATGGGGCCCACAACAGGGCCCAAGGTAGTCTAAGTCAAACCAGCCCCAAATTATGGTCCTAGTAACACATTGATTCAACCACTGCATCCCTAACCCTAACACCAGCCTAAGGGAACCATAAGCCATATCACAAGGTCACCAATTGACTAGAGTTGACCCAAGTCAACCCTAGTCTTAATTTGGTCAAACCCACACTTAAAGGCCCAAATAGTCCAGTGAGGTACCACCAAGGCCTAACCCAAGTTTGGTGGTATCATAGGGCCCATGACCTTCAGGTGGGGTCAGTCCACTCATCAAGTTGATCAAGTCAACCCTAAAAGTCAACATAGTCAACTTGAAGCATAAATTGGCGAAAGAATGAACCAAGCCCACTCCCCATGGGCTAGGCCCATTATTCAAGGATCATGACCAGCCCAAGAGGCCAAGGACTGCCCCTACCCCTCTGAATTAGGAGAGTGGATGCATACATGGGGGTAAAATTGGAATTTTTGGGGGAAAAGAGGAGAGAGAATAGAGGGAGAAAGGAAATGGTGGCCATGTGGCCTTCCTTCTCCCTGCCCAAGCAGCTGGCTGAGCTTCTCAGAGATATTCCTGCAAAGTGGAAGGATTTGGGGATATCTGGTGGCTAGGTGGAGATTCCATAGCTTGGCCGGCCACCCCCCTTTAACTTCAACTTCTCCCACAGCCACCCCCAGCAAAAAGCAACCCAGCATCACCTTCAGTGAGCTCAGGCGAGTGGAAATTGACATCTGGAGCACTGCTTTTGCTGGAGAAACTAGGAAACGGGAAGGACTCGCCGGAGCAAGCTCGGCCATGGATCACCGCCGCCAAACTCACCGCCAAGCCTCAATTTCGGTCTATTTCGCTTCACCTCTCACCGTACAAGAATCCTAGATCAACTAGGCGAGACATCGGGCTCAATTGAGCCTGATACCATGTGAGCCGAGGGCAAAAATCCGAGCTTTCTCTTCTTGCTCGGGATCGCCGGAGGAGCCGCCTTCGGCAGCTTCACCGCTGGGAAACGCCAACCACCACCTCAACGAAGGTGGTGGAGATAATCGCCGGCGGTGGCGCCAGCCCAGGTGGCCGGAATTTGCCAGCAAACATGGCCCAGGAAGAAGATATCGCAGTCGTTGGCCACCTGGGGACAATGAACGTATGTCGTCCATCTGACTTGATATGATTAATGAATTATATTAATGAACAGTAAATTAAAATGTCACATTTTTATACAGTCATTTCATGATAAAAATAGGCCTCTTAAATACAAATTCAGATCCAGAGATCAAAATAAAAATTGTAGGCCTAGGTCTTACCTTCAATGTGCCGCCCTAAACTTGAGATTTGGAGCAGTAGGGCTCCCTGTAGGACAATTCTACTAGGACTGGTCCTAGGCTAGGGCAGAAATTTAATTGAATGCCCATGCCAAACCAGCAGTCCACATGACCGAAAAGTTTGGGTATGTGCTTGATTAGGTGAAACTTAGACCCTGTAAAAATATGAGAATTGTTGGAAGAAAGTTTCCTATAGTTTTTGTGAAAATTCATATAATTAAATTAATTGAATATTTGGAGAAATAAAACTCCAAATGGCCCCAAATTTTGGTGGCATGTACTTTGGGTCAATTTAGGACCATGATAAAAAATTACAGCCTTTTAGGACTTCTGCATGTTGGGTAAACCCACTTGCATGAGTATGGTGTATATAGGCTTGCAGTGCCTTTAGCAAAAAATTATATAATGGGGATTTAGCCCATTTGGAACATGAAACGTCTATCAAATCTTGGTCAGTGGATTATTAGGGTGAAATATACCTTCAACAGAAGTAATGGGATTTTTGGGATCAAAATCCCATTATTTGGAATTTTTGAGTATTAGGTATTTTAACGACAAAAATTTGAAAATAGGGTTTTTGATGAGTTAAAATTCTAAAATTTGGTTAAAAACTCAAGGGAGTCATATTTAACCACTAGAAAAGTTTATGGGTATGTTAGATGAATATATTTTGGAATTATGTAGAGTTTACAATTTTGCCCTTTTATGGTAATTATTTAAAAATGATGGAAATTCATCAGGAATATTAGGCAAAAAATTCCTAATGTTTTAAATATGTATTTGTAACATTGTGTAAATTTCTTGATATTTTTGGATGCTTCTATAGGTTTAAAATCCAAATAATGGCATTTTTGTAATATTTGTCATATGAATGATGGTAAACTAAATTACTGTTTTGGACCATGAATTTTTGTATTTGGTATTAATTCAGCAATTTACATCTGCAATAAATTTTCTAGAAGTTTTGGAAGCATATTTAATGTACTTCATTTGTAAGTGGCCAATTCATGGATTTAACTCTAAATAAAAATTAAATGGAAATATAAAAGGAAAAATTACAGTTCTTGGAAACCAATCATAATTAGCCTAGATGATCATCAAGAAACTTTATTAGACCAGGGGGATCATTTGATATAGTACTTCTTGTATAAAGTGACATAGGCCACTTAATTAAAGGCTTTAATTTAGGGTCTTATGACTTAGGAAAATAGTGAAACTCCACATAGTCAATATCATATATCATACCATCCCATGATAAATGGGTAGGGTCACTTTGGCAAAGAGATTGGAAGTCATACTTTACGGGTGATATTAGGTCATGTGTTGCGTCTAGCTCAGATAGTATATATTACTAGGACCGCAGGGGGATAAGAATAAACATTGAGATGGTAATTATTTTGGGAGAATAAACCCTGCTTGGTCTACTATAGGTCATTTCTTGGTTACGAGAGATGGACCGCAAGTCCTAGGATAGTAATTATAACAAAGGCCGGCGGAAGACCGCCGCCTTTCTATTAACATCTTAAGTCACTAGGATCACTACAGAGTAATAATGAGAGCGGAATATGGACAAGGGGTAGACACTAATAAAACTAAATATCCTTGAGAAAGGGAGCTTTGGGATTCAACCCATCATAGTTCCTAGTGCTCTCGAGAGCCCTTCACCGGGCATGCCTTGGGCAGTCCTGGGATTAACCCTAAACTACTAGGTGTAACTAACACTAGATAAGAGTAGTCTAATAGGTTAAGGCATTGTGGTTTATTCTCACCCGTAATGGGTTTGAGGGATTTGAAGAAACGCATAAATGTGCATTCTCACCCGTGGAGGGTTGGAGGGATTCAGAACTAAGGCAAAATGTACAATCTCACCCGTGATGGGTTGCAGGGTTTCAAGACGGTTTGTCATGCGAGCTGGAGGCTCGGGTTGGAATATCTTGCATGTGCATAAACTTGTGGCGGGTCATGCGGTACTGGGCCAATCGTCACACTGATGGAAGTACGGTGGCTCTGGCGAGGTGTGATGGTTTGAGGGGCCAGTGGGTTGTTTTACGCTGTGGTCTGGAGGACGATCCCCGAAAACACACACTCAACCAAAAAGACTGGTGGGTAGCTAGCAAATAGTACGCAGAGACTCTAGAGTGCACTTAGGACATGTACAGAGGCGTATGAGAGGTCTAGGCCTGGTAGTGTGATACCCGCCTAGGAGTGGAGATGCCGCTCCACTGCTGCCGTAGCCACAACGGTGGTACCAGATTGTGATGCTAGCTCCGAAAAGTGGTAACTAAAGGTCTGTGATCACAGAGTGGTGTGTGTGAGTTGCACTTGCATGAACCATAAAACGCATGCTTGTCATACAATCATAACTAGGTCATACGAACCATGGATCCTTATCATATAAATTAGTATGAGCACTTTTATATGATAAGTTATATTTCTGGAAACCTTAACTTATATGTTTGTATGGGCATTCATATAAGTTAAGGTAGTTCTGTGATGATAGTAGTAGTTTATTTTTTGTACTATCTTTACTCAACTTACTTCCAATATTGTTTATTTACTACACATACTTGTTCCTGTTCAGTTCTTTTACTTCCTGTACTATATATAGAGAACTGCTAGAATAGAGATATTGATGTATATCTACTTGTTAGTATAGTTCCATTGTCACCTGCTTCCTTGTTTTACCCCTTATTGTCCTCCGCGTTGTCCTCCCGCCAGGTGCCTAGGAGTCACGGGGCGAGGTGGGGAGGAAATGACTTATTATTTTAGACTAACGGTCGGTGTGACCAATCATTTTAGGAGCTCGAGGAGATGGAGCACATGCAGGACGAGGTGGAAGGACGTGAGGAGCTGATACCACCACCATCTACTACTACTACTACAGCCCGACGTCAGGTGGGACGAGTCTTCTGAGGATAGTGTAGCTTCCGCTTGTTATCATTTATGAGAGAGATATTTGTCATCATATACTGGGCATAAGGACCTTTTTCTCTATTCTATATAACTCATGATGGACTGATGTACTCTATTTATTATGAGATATTACCGTGACTTGTGGACTAGTGGTTGCTTTATATACTGCTTTTACTTCTTACTCTCTTTTGGCCAACATGTTATGTGATCGTTCTAGCTGGCAGAATCGGCGTGTTGCGGTGTCGACTAACCCGTGTGTTAGTACCACCGTGAGACGGCGGTTCTGGGCATAAGACCGGGTTAACTCCTTGGTAAGAGGGAGGGGTCTTACAAACTGGTATCATAAGAGAAGAAGTCCACAGCACTGGGCAACACCGCTCGAGCATTAGTTTGCGGACAAACTATGCAGTGGAAGCAATGGTGTGCCCATGTGTAAAAAGTCACATAAAACAGTCCACATAAGCAATGAGTTAGGTCAATTTTAATATAAGCCTTACCTTTGTGCAGCCTCCCAGGGTCGCCGTACCGCAAAGTGTCGCTCCTTCCCCTCCGGATCCCACTCCTTTTCTACAGACAGAAATGGGCCAGACCTTGACGGTCATCCTTGAGGCCTTCAGGGCCCAGCATGTTCCGGTGCCGCCGCCGAATCCGGGATCAAACTGGTTGAGTACATTCAAGAGTTTGTCCACGACCATTTACCACGGGACGAAGAACACAGTAAAAATGGAGGAATGGCTTGAGGCTATACATGAGATGCTGGCAGGCATCAGCTGCCCTGTCAGTGAGGCAGTTCATTTGGCGACTACTGCACTGGATGACCATGCAGAGAGGTGGTGGAAGTCCATGATGGACTCCACCTATGCAGATAGAGATCTGTCAGAAATATCATGGGAGGAGTTCGGTGAAGTATTGTTGGACCATTTTGTGTCCACCGCAGATCGTGATGAGTTAGAAGAGAGGTTCTTGAATCTCAAGCAGGGGAACAGGTCGGTGATTGAGTACCAGAGGGAGTTTTCCCACCTTGCCAGGTTCGTAGGGATACTTGATACAGACGACGGGAGGTATGCCAAGAGATTCTATCGGGGCCTTAGAGACGATCTGAGGTAGGCCGTCTTCTTCATCTCTCACGGCATGTCAGCTCAGATCATCGAGATGGCCGAGAAGCTGGAGGCAGACAAGCTGATGGTGCAAAATAGAGTGAAGAGACCACTGGATGGGTCGTTCTTTGGGGAGAGAAGTCGGGGCTCGCAGAGGGGCAGATTAATTAGGCACAGGAGAGGTGGAGGACGTTATCGTCCCAACTACAGGCAGGAGCAGGGACCCCCTGCAGCACCAGCTCCTCCACCACCACAGACACATAGCCAGATGAGATATGATGATCGTGGCCAGCGACCGATAGTTTTCTTCGAGTGCTATCGGCCGGGCCATATTAGATCTGAGTGCCGTCATCGGTTTCGTCCACTTCCTCCTCCACCTCCGGTGGCCCCTCTGGTACAGCAAGGCCAAGTTCGAGGACATGGTAGAGGTCGGGGCCGAGGCCGAGGACCTTTTGGCCGAGGCAAAGGACATGAGCAGATGTATGTATTGGACCTCACTGAGCGGAGAAATCCGGAGGAAGTCATCACAGGTATATAATTTATGTTATAAAATTAAGACATGTTCCTTTAGTATTACTATTTTACATAATCTTGACCACGAAAAATGACTTCCCATTTGAAACTCAATAAACCTCAGGCATAGTCTTCATCAGCGGCAAGCCCACTCATACACTATTAGATACGGGTGCTTTGCACTCGTTTGTATCTGAAGCCTTCGTTGAAGGATTGGATGGCGTCGAACGATTCACAGGCTCGATGATGAGAGTGAGGCTACCTGATGGGTCAGTACTATTATCATCTGCCAAGTCCAATATGGAGGCGGAAATCGGTGGAAAGAATTTTGAAGCGACTGTGACGATTCTGAAGATGCCAGATTTCGACTTGATCTTAGGCATGAATTGGTTACATTGGAACCATGCCCAGATCGACTACCCATCAAGGAGGATCACCCTGAGATACGGAGACTCCCACGTCATTGTTGAAGGTATTAGACTCGTCTCCCATCACTTATTATCATCTGCACAGGCTGTCAAAGCCCACATGCAAGGAAAGGAGGTGTACATTATCTGCTTTGAGATGGCGGGAGCAGAGACTCCTATTGTGGATATCCCGGTAGTTCGGGATTTTTCCGACATGTTTCCGGAGAAATTGCCCAGATTACCACCGACCAGGGACACGAACTTCCATATTTAGTTGGTGCCAGGAGTTAGGCCTGTATCTCGGGCGCCGTACAGGATGGCCCCAAAGGAGCTAGCAGAGTTCAGGACTCAGCTACAGGAGCTGGTATAGTCAGGGTTTGTCCGACCGAGCTCATAACTGCAGGGAGCTCCGTTGTTATTTGTCAAGAAGAAGGATGGCTCCCTACATCTCTGCATCGATTACTGGGAGTTGAACCGGTTGACGGTCCGAAATACATACCCGCTACCCCGAATCGACGAGCTTTTTGATCAGCTTCAGGGAGCCTTCTGGTTCTCCAAGTTAAATTTGAGATTGGGGTACTATCAGCTGCAAATCCAGGAGGAGGACATTCCAAAGACGGCTTTTAGTTCCCGCTACGGATTGTATGAGTTCACGGTGATGCCATTCGGGCTCACGAATGCGCCTTCTGCATTCATGAGCTTGATGAACCGCTTCTTCGAGCCCTACTTGGATAGATTCGTTATAGTTTTAATTGATGATATACTATTCTACTCCCAGACTCAAGAAGACAATACTCAGCATTTGGCCTTAGTTTTACGGAAGCTGAGAGAGCACCAATTGTATGTAAAGTTCTCCAAGTGCCAGTTCTAGCTGCAGGAAGTGGCATTCCTAGGGCACAGTATCAGTGGAGCAGGGTTGGCTGTGGACCTAGCCAAGGTGCAGGCAGTTAGAGATTGCTCACTTCTTCCCCTATCCTTGCACTTCCATCTGGGAAGGAAGGATTTCATATATATACTGATGCCGCATATCAGGGAATGGGTGCAGTCTTGATGCAGCACGAGCACATCATCGCTTATGCTTCGAGGCAGTTGAAGAAGCATGAACAAAATTACCCCGTACATGATTTGGAGCTCGGGGAGGTGGTGTTTGCTTTAAAGATCTGGAGACATTATCTATATGGGGTTCATTGTGATATCTTCTCACATCACAAGAACCTCAAGTATGTTGATATGCAGAAAGACCTGAACCTGCGCCAGAGGAGATGGCTTGAATTCTTATGTGATTATGAGTACACCATGCATTATTATCCAGGGAAGGCGAACACCGTGGTAGACTCCTTGAGCAGGAGAGCCAGCACTTCAGTACCGGAGACTCGAGTGATGTATATGGAGGTGTTGCGGATGTTAGAGGACATGAACATTTCGGTCATTTCTGAGTCCTAGCCAAAGATCTACCAGGAGTATTTGAACTCCTTGATCGTGGAATGTGATATACGAGAGCACATCAGGGTACAACAGAGGTTAGATGCAGCTTTGGTGCTGGTGTTCAGGGCCCTGGAAGGGGGAAGGCCAGGTGACTATTCTTTTCTTGATGGCCTCGTTCATTTCCGCGGTCGTATTTATATACCCGTAGGAGTTGGTATCCGGGAGGACATACTTAGGGAGGCACACAATTCTCAGTACTCAGTGCACCCCGGTATCACCAAGATGACATCTGATCTACGGAAGAGCATGTATTGGCCGGGGATGAAGAGGGAGATCATCTTTTATGTGACACACTGCGAGACCTGCCAGCGAGTAAAGGCGGAATGCAAGAGCACCGGAGGGTTTCTACAGTCACTGTCGGTCCCTGAGTGGAAGTTTGAGGATATTGCTATGGATTTTGTACACGGATTGCCTCGCTACCACTCGGGGCACGATTCTATTTGGGTCATTGTTGACAGATTGACCAAGGTGGCCCGGTTTATACCTATCAGGAAGGACAACCCAGTTACTGTTTTGGTGAGGTTGTTTGTGGAACAGTTCGTCAGATACCACGGGGTCCCCAGGACAATTATCTTGGATCATGACGGTCGATTCACTTCTAGGGAGTGGAGAGCGGTGCAGGCGTACTTGGGTTCTCAGCTTACTTTTAGCAATGCTTTCCATCCACAGACCGACGGTCAGACGGAGCGGACCATCAGGACTATGGAGGATCTGCTGCGATTATGTATACTGGATACGGGGAGGCCCTGGTAGAGACTGTTGCCTCTAGTCGAGTTCTCCTACAACAACAGTCACCGGGCGAGCATTGGGATGGTACCTTATGAGGCTCTTTACGGGAGGAAATGTCAGACACCGCTATCTTGGATACAGGATGAGGACCCCAGGGCACTTAGATCGGAATATATTGAGGATATGGATGCTCAGATACGATTGATCAGGGACCGGATGCTAGAGGCCCAGAGTAGGCAGGCGAAGTACTACGATGCGCGACAACGGAAGGTAGAGTTCCAGGTGGCGGACAAAGCATTCTTGAAGATAAGTCCGGAGCATGGTATTTCTCGGGTGCGGAGGCACAAGAAGCTCAGCCCTCGATATATGGGACCATATTTTATTCTGGAGCGGATCAGCCCCTTGGCCTACAGGTTGGAGCTGCCGCCAGAGCTGGGGACCTTACACGATGTCTTCCAAGTCTCCTCGTTATGAAGAGCTCTCCTTAGGCCAGTGCAGCATATCACCACTACAGTAGGCCCTCTAGCGTCCGAAAGATTAGTTCGTTTGGAGCCACTCCGGTTCGATGATACCGTTGTCCGAGTGCTGCGGAAGAAGAGGGTTCCCCTAGTGAAGGTGTTGTGGTCCAACCATGGACGGGAGGAGAACACCTGGCAGTCGAGGGATCTGATGCTAGAACGCCACCCGGAGCTTTTTACACCAGGTAACACTTTAATTATTAGTTGAAGTACTTAAATTTTCATGCTTGGAAACCCCGTAGACCTGAACTTGAATTTCGGGGACGAAATTATTTCTTTGTTTATTGGAATTTGTAACATCCCACTTTCAATTAAACCCCTCTACTTAGGTTGGGTTAGGGTATGTGGTGGGGGCACGGGTTTAGGCTAGGTTTGAACCATGGGATTAGGATTTAGTCACATGGGGCCCACAACAGGGCCCAAGGTAGTCTAAGTCAAACCAGCCCCAAATTAGGGTCCTAGCGACACATTGATTCCACCACTGCATCCCTAACCCTAACACCAACCTAAGGGAACCATAAGCCATATCACAAGGTCACCAATCGACTAGAGTTGACCCAAGTCAACCCTAGTCTTAATTTGGTCAAACCCACACCTAAAGGCCCAAATAGTCCAAGTGGGGCACCACCATGGCCCAACCCAAGTTGGGTGGTATCATAGGGCCCATGACCTTCAGGTGGGGTCAGCCCACTCATCAAGTAGACCAAGTCAACCCTAAAAGTCAACATAGTCAACTTGTAGCCTAAATTGGGGAAAGAATGAACCAAGCCCACTCCCCATGGGCTAGGCCCATTAGTCAAGGCTCATGAGCAGCCCAAGAGGCCAAGGACTGCCCCTACCCCTCTGAATTAGGAGAGAGGACACATTCATGGGGTAAAATTGGAATTTTTGGGGGAAAAGAGGAGAGAGAAGAGAGGGAGAAAGGAAATGGTGGCCATGTGGCCCTCCTTCTCCCTGCCCAAGCAGCTGGTTGAGTTTCTCAGAGATATTCCTGCAAAGTGGAAGGATTTGGGGACATCTCGTGGCGAGGAGGAGATTCCAAAGATTGGCCAGCCCCCCCCCCCCCCCCCCCCCCCCGTTAACTTCAACTTCTCCCACAGCCACCCCCAGCCAAAAGAAAGCCCACCATCACCTTCAGTGAGCTCAGGCGAGTGGAAATCGATATCTAGAGCAATGCT
The DNA here is from genome assembly GCA_039583875.1 of Platanthera guangdongensis. NCBI lineage: Eukaryota > Viridiplantae > Streptophyta > Magnoliopsida > Asparagales > Orchidaceae > Platanthera > Platanthera guangdongensis. The sequence continues at coordinate 82,102,247 of CM077157.1, forward strand.
TTTTTCTGGAGAAACCAGGAAACAAGAAGGACTCGCCGGAGAAAGCTCAGACATGGCTCACCGCCGCCAAACTCGCCGCCAAGCCTCAATTTCGGTCCGTTTCGCTTCAGCTCTCACCGTACTAGAATCCTAGATCGACTAGGTGAGACATCGTGCTCAATTGAGCCCGATACCATGTGAGCCAAGGACAAAAACCCAAGCTTTCTCTTCTTGCTTGGGATCGCCGGAGGAGCCACCTCCGGCAGCCTCACCGCCGGGAAACGGCAGCCACCACCTCAACGAAGGTGGTGGCGATAATCACCGACGGTGGTGCCGGCCCAGGTGGCTGGAATTTGCCAGCAAACATGGCCCAGGAAGAAGAAATCGCAGCTGTTGGCCACCTGCGGACGATGAACGGATGTCGTCCATCTGACTTGATATGATTAATGAATTATATTAATGAACAGTACATTAAAATGTCACATTTTATACAGTCTTTGCATACTAAAAACAGGCCTCTTAAATGCAAATTCAGATCCAGACATCAAAATGAGGATTGTAGGACTAGGTCTTACCTTCAATTTGCCACCCTAAACTTGATATTTGGAGCAATAGGGCTCCCTGTAGGACCAATCTACTAGGACTGGTCCTAGGCTAGGGCAGAAATTTAATTGAATGCACATGCCAAACCAGCAGTCTACATGACCCAAAATTTTGGGTATGTGCTTGATTAGGCAAACGTAGACCCTGTAAAAATATGAGAAGTTTTGGAAGAAATTTTACTATAGTTTTTGTGAAAGTACATATAATTAAATTAATTGAATATTTGGAGAAATACAACTCAAAATGGCCCCAACTTTTGACGGCATGTACTCTGGGCCAATATAGGACAATGATAAAAATTTCAGCCTTTTTGGGCTTCTGCATGTTGGGTAAACCCACTTGCATGAGTATGATGTATATAGGCTTGGGGTGTCTTTAGCAAAAAATTTATATAACGGGGATTTAGCCCATTTGGAACATGAGAAGTCTATAAAATATTGGTCAGGGGATTATTAGGGTGAAATATACCTTCAACAGAAGTAATGGAATTTTTGGGATAAAAATCCCATTATTTGGAATTTTTTAGTATTAGACAATTTAAAGACAAAAATTTGAAAATAGGGTTATTGATGAGTTAAAATTCTCAAATTTGGTTACAAACTCAAGGGAGTCATATTTAACCCCTGGAAATTTTATGGGTCTGTTAGATGATTATATTTTGGAATTATGTAGAATTTACAATTTTTCCATTTTATGGTAATTGTTTAAAAATGATGGAAATTCAGCAGGAATATTAGGGAAAAAATTCCCATTGTTTTAAATATGTATTTGAGACCTTGTGTAATTTTCTTGATATTTTTGGATGCCTCTATAGGTTTAAAATCCAAATAATGACATTTTTGTAATATTTGTCATATGAATGTTGGTAAACCAAATTACTGTGTTGGACCTTGTATTTTTGTATTTGGTATTATTTCAGCAATTTACATCTGCAACAATTTTCCTAGAATTTTTGGAAGCATATTTAATGCACTTCATTTGTAAGTGGTCAATTCATGGATTTAACTCTAAATAAAAATTAAATGGAAATATAAATGGAAAAATTACAATTCTTGGAAACCAGTCATAATTAGCCTAGATGATCATCAAGAAAATTTATTAGACCAGGGGGATCATTTGATATAGTACTTCTTGTATAAAGTGACATAGGCCACGTAATTAAAGGATTTAATTTAGGATCCTATGACTTAGGAAAATAGTGAAACTCCAGATAGTCAATATCATATATCATATTATCCCATGATAAATGGGTAGGGTCACTTTGGCCAAGAAATTAGAAGTCATACTTTACGGGTGGTATTAGGTCATGGGTTGCGTCTAGCTCAGATAGTATATTTTACTAGGATCGCAGGGGGATAAGAATAAACATTCAGATGGTAATTATTTTGGGAGAATAAACCCTGGTTGGTCTACTATAGGTCATTTCTTGGTTACGAGCGATGGAGCGCAAGTCCTAGGATAGTAATTATAACAAAGGCCGGCGGAAGACCGCCGCCCTTCTATTAACATTTTAAGTCACTAGGATCACTCCAGAGTAATAATGAGAGTGGAATATGGACAAGGGGTAGACACTAATAAGACTAAATATCCTTGAGAAAGGGAGCTTTGTGATTCAACCCATCGTAGTTCCTAGTGCCCTCGAGAGCCCTTCACCGGGCATGCCTTGGGTAGTCCTGGGATTAACCCTAAACTACTAGGTGTAACTAACACTAGACAAGAGTAGTATAATAGGTTAGGGCATTGTGGTTCATTATCACGCGTGATGGGTTTGAGGGATTTGAATAAACGCACAAATGTGCATTCTCACCCGTGGAGGGTTGGAGGGATTCAGAACTAAGGCACAAATGTGCAATCTCACCCGTGATGGGTTGGAGGGTTTCAGGACGGTTTGGTCCTGCGAGCTGGAGGCTCGGGTTGGAATATCTTGCATGTGCATAAACTTGTGGCGGGTCATACGGTATTGGGCCAATCGTCACAACGATGGCAGTATAGTGGCTCTAGCGAGGTGTGACGGTTTGAGGGTCCAGTGGGTTGTTTTATGCTGCGGTCTGGATGATGATCCCCAAAAATGCACACTCGACCAAAAATACTGGTGGGTAGCCAACTAATAGTATGCAGAGACTCTTGAGTGTACCTAGGACGTGTACAGAGGCGTATGGGAGGTCTAGGCCTGGTAGTGTGATACCCGCCTAGGAGTAGAGACGCCAACTCCACTGCTGCCGTAGCCACAATGGTGGTACCAGAGAGTGATGCTAGCTCCGAAAAGTGGGAACTAATGGTTTATGATCACAGAGTAGGGTGTGTGAGTTTCACTTGCATGAACCATAAAACGCATGCATGTCATACATTCATAACTAGGTCAAACGCACCATGGATCCTTATCATATAAATTAGTATGAGCTCTTTTATATGTTAAGTTATATTTCTGGAAACAATAACTTATATGTTTGTATGGGCATTCATATAAGTTAAGGTACTTCTGTGATGGTAGTAGTAGTTTATTTTACTTAATGTCTTTACTCAGCTTACTTCCAGTACTGTTTATTTACTGCACATACTTGTTCCTGTTCAGTTCTTTTACTTCCTGCACTATATATATAGAACTGCTAGAATAGTGATATTGATGTATATCTACTAGTTAGTATAGTTCCATTGTCACCTGCTTCCTTTTTTTACCCCTTTTTGTCCTCCGCTTCGTCCTCCCGCCCGGTGCCTAGGAGTTGCGGGGCGAGGTGCGAAGGAAACGAGTTAGTCTTTTAGACTAACGGTCGGTGTGACCAATCATTTTAGGAGCTCGAGAAGATGGTGCACCCGCAGGATGAGGTGGCAGAATGTGAGGAGCTGATACCACCACCATCTACTACTACTACTGCAGCCCGACTACAGGTGGGACGAGTCTTCTAAGGATAGTGTAACTTCTTCTTGTTGTCATTTATGAGAGAGATATTTGTCATCATGTACTAGGCATAAGCCCCTTTTTCTCTATTATATATAACTCATGCTGGACTGATGTACTCTATTTATTATGAGATATTACTGTGACTTGTGGACTAGTGGTTGTTTTATATACTGCTTTTACTTCTTACTCTCTTTTGGCCAATAGGTTATGTGATCGTTCTAACCGGGAAAATCGGCGTGTGGCGGTGTCGACTAACCCGTGTGTTAGTGCCACCGTAAGACGGCAGTTCTGGGTATAAGACCGGGTTAACTCCTTGGTAAGGGGGAGGGGTCTTATAGAGGAGGTGGAAGAGGTGGAGGGAAAAGCTGTGTGCAGTGGGCCCTGATGTATCAAGGCTGGTGGCATCCAAAGCATACCACCGGAGGGCGTCCTCTATCATCAAATCTTCGCAGTTCCTGGATGTGTGGTGGTGGGGCTGACACTATGGGAGGTTGCTGCTCTTGCCTGACACTAGGACGTGGACATCGTCTACCTCCCTTGTGCCTCTTGAACCTGCCCCAATGTGGCACTCTACCGCTCTCATCATGATACATCTCCTCAGTCGGTCTCTTCCCTCTGCCCTACACCATCAGATGATCTGCTTTCCACTTCTTCGTCGTCTCCACAATCTTCGCCAAACTAACCTTTGAGATGAACAGAAGATACTGCCTGAGCGAGTCCTGAAGTCCTCTATAAAATTTCTTTGCATAGTCTTCACTCAGGGGACTAGCGAATCCTGCCAAGTGTGAAAACTACCGTTGGTACTCCAGCACCGACCGGTTTCCCTGTTTGAGGTGCAAAAACTGATCCTCCAACGCATCTCTGTCTGTCGGGGATACAAAATGCTCCAACAAAGCCTCTCTAAACTGGTTCCAGCTGATCTGGGAATACTCATAATCAGTAAAGTTGGAGTCCAAGAGGGACTTCCACCACCTATTGGCATGGCCCGCTAGTGTCGTAACTACCAAGGCAACTGTCTGGTTTCCCGGGAAAAGGATCCCCGCTAGCAACTACTAGATAGTGTCCAGTCACTCCTCCATCTTATGTACCTTCTCTGTCCCATGGTAAGTCAGAGGGGAGAGGACTCGGAAGGTAGTCAGCCAGTTTGAGCTCGGGTTCCACTGCGATGTTGGAACCTGTTGAGCTCTAAAGGCATCCCGGATGGTCGTGAGAGTTTGGCCCAACTCTAACTACTGAAAGGGAACAACAACAGGAAAAGGGGGAACCATAGCCTGCAGTTTGAAACACTTCAATAGTCAAATAAGGTTGGCCTCATCTCATTTATGTGGACAAAAGATATGATTTTCTCACATGGGTACACCATAGTAGTAGTAGCGGTAGTGCGCGGCTCCGGCTCCTCAGATCCTGTTGTCTCAATCTCTGGCTTCACCTGGTCGAACTATCACGGCGTCTCCACTCGTCCCTAAAATAATGTGGTAAAATGAACGTCAGTCAAACTAGACTCAGCTTCTTCGCCATTGCCTCACCCTCGCGACTACTAGGCACCGCAAGGGAGGAAGAAAGCGGATGGGTTGTTGGGGAGGCAATTGCTTGGCTTGCAAAGCACTCGTGCCTTTAGGAGTGTGCTCCAAGCCACTGGCCCGCATTCGCCCGGGGCCGTAGGGAGGCGGTGAGTGCCAGCTCCATCGAGTATTCGCTACCCCAAGCGAGTGGAGGCAGTGAGTGCCAGCTCCATCGTGCACTCGCTGACCCTGGCGAGTGGATATATCAGAGAGTGACTTGCCCAGATTTTATATATTGTATTCTTACAATTCTACCCTCGTTGGCCTGCCTGTAGCATTTCAGAACAGCGGAGTTACATCGTTGGTATTCTAACCTAGGCTGCATATAGTTGTTTCGAATAACGGAGGTTGGCTATTTGCAGGCTGTTTTCAGAATTGTATTAATAGGCCCAAGGGGTACCTTAGAAGACATACTTACTTACGCTCCAGTCTTCTTGTGCTTTTCGAGGTATTCTTAGCTCGACATTTGGTTAGGGAAGGGAAGCGCTCTAAGATCTTCCGGGTTTGTAGTGGGATCTCCACAACGAGCCATTGGGTCTGTCCCATGTTTTTTTTCTAAAGTCGTTTAGCTCGCAAGAGAGAAGTAGGTGTGCAATCAACCATTCCCCATGGGTGAACTCCATAGAGAACGAGTTTTCGGTTTCAATATTTTTGGTGTAGTGAGCGTGGAGCATGGTCAGCATAGAAAATCTTCAGCAGGATCGATGATTGGAGGAGAAGGGCAAGGTTCAGACAGGGGTGACTTGCCGCACCCTCCCCCTCTCGCCGCGATGGGGATGTTCGAGGAGTTTAGATAGGAGGTGCTTGGCCTCTTCAGGTTCGCACTCGGAGCGCGAGCCGACTGCTCGACACCAGCTGTTCCAATCTAAACCGCCCCGGCTCTAGGAGAGGATGACCCGGCTCGACGAGCGGGGAAGGAGGTTGTAGAGGAGTGGAGTGGGCTCTATCTCCTCGGGCGAGTGCTCATCCCTGGCTCGATGAGTGGAGGCCGGTTCAGCGAGATGGGGGTGCGAGATCCTCCGGCTCACCCTATAGGGGGTGGCAGCCCCTTTAGCGAGTTGGTTTCTTCTGGTTCAGGGAGACGGAGATGTCCTACTACACTGGGAAGGATGACCCGGTCCAACATATACAATGGTTTGAGGATGTGGTTTCGATAAGGCAAATGTCAAATGCCTTCAAATGCAGGCTCTTCGCCATCACCCTCAAGGATAAGGTGAGAGAGTGGTTCCACCAGCTACCGGCCAACTCAATCTTCTACTTTGAGGACCTGCTCCCGGGGTTCATATAGAGGTTCACGACATCCAAGAAAAGTAAGAAGGAGTCAAAATCCTTGTTCCACATCAACTAGGGGGTGAACGAGACCTTGAGAAGCTACGTGGACTGTTCAAGGAGGAGGTCACCTAGGTCCGGGATATGCCAGGGCACACCCTGATGATGGCTTCCACCTTAGGGCTGCAACGAGGTTTCTTCAGGATGGAGTCGAAGAGGGTGCCGCCTCTCTCCTACAAGGAGATAATGGAGAGGGCAGTGAGGGAAATCGACGGGGAGGCATCAAACCCTGAGTTTGCGAAGAAGTTGGCCCGGTGGGCCACAGAAGAGGAGAGGAGCCCAGGAGGTGGCCGAGGTCAGGAGGTGTGGAGAGCCAAACCCCAACAGAGGGAGCACCAACAAAAATAACAACAGTAGCCCAGGTGGGGGCGTCAGAAGCCGAACAACTTGCTTGACTGGAGGCAGCCAGAGTGACAAGACCCAGGCCAGCGAAGATGTTTCCACGGAGGATAAAATCGGCAGGGGGGCCAAGGTCAGTTCCACCCTCCAGGATGGAGCAGGGCCAGAGGGCTCCTCTCCCCGATTAGCATCAAGCTATGGAAATAGCCATGCAGAGGAGGAGGGTTCAGTTGAGGAGAATATGGGAGGTCTGGGTGGAGCTGCCTTATTGTGACTTCCACTAGGATGAGGGTCATTCTATGGCCACGTGCCCGGAGTTACTCGAGGTGAGAGGAAATAGGGAGCAGCAGCAGTAGCGGGACCACCGGTAGGTGCAGATCGAGGAAGTCCTGCCTCGGGCAGAGGATGACATGTGTGTGGACCGAGCTGATGTTATGGCTCGAGGCGAGATCAGAGTGATCCATAGGGTGGGGGGGTGGAGTTGAGGCTTCATGGTAGGCAAGCCTACACACCATATACCGTAGGAATGTTGGCTCCACATCCTAGACCCCACCCCCGGAGGAGAAGATCACCTTCTCAAGGAAGGTCATGCTAGATCATGAGGATCCCTTCTGCGATGTGTTTGTCATCCAGACTGTGGTCAAGAATTTTACAGTCTCCCAGATCCTCATACATAATGGGTGCTCAGTCAACATCATCTTCAAGAAGGTATTTGACACAATGAAGGTGGAGTCCAAGAGGGTGTTGGCCACGGATGGAGCTCTATTTGGATTCTCGGGAGAGAGGAAGGAGGTTGAAGGAGGAGTCGGGCTCCATGTCACCCTAGGGGCAGTGCCGAAACTGCAGGTTTGTCATCGTGGATGCCCCGAGCAGCTACAATGCCATCTTTGAACGGCCTTTCATCAGTGCCTTCCGCTACGTCCCCTCAGCCTTCCACTAATGCTTGAAGTTCAATGCTGAGGGGATCCAGGTCCGTGTCCGGGGACACCCAAGATTGCAAGGGAGTGCTACGTCATCACAGTGAACTCCATCTCTTGGCAGGAGGGAGCCTAGGATATGGAGCAAAGGATGGAGGAGGCGGAGCAGGAAGTAGGTGGAGTGGATATGGAAGTGGAAGAGAACCGCGCCCAGGTGGAGGTGGTGGAGGATATCCAGGAGGAGCTAACCGAGGCAAAGTCCATGATGAGGCTGAGGAGGTCCTTGTCCTGGGAGAGGGGGATGTTAGAGAATGTGGAGAGCAGTCTCGTTTGGAGGGTACAGAAGCGGTGGTGGAGATGGAAGTTCTCACCCTTGGAGGTAGGATGGAGACGGTGCGTATCAACGGGGGGCTGACCCCGGTGAACCAGGAGAGGATGCTGGCATGCATCCAGAAGAACATGGGCATCTTCGCTTCGAGCATAGTGGAGATGAAGGGGATCGATGCAGACATTGCCTGCCACTGCCTCATTCTGGATCCAGGAGCTCGCCCCATCTAGCGGAAGAAGAGGTCCACCGCGGACAAGCTTGCCGATCCCATCAAGGAGGAGGTGGCCAAGATCCTAAAGGCCGGCTTTGTATCTGAAATTCAATACCCCGGCTGGGTCTCCAATGTTGTAATGGTTAAAAAAGCAGACGGCTAGGGGAGAATGTGTGTCGATTTTTCATTACTAAATAAATAATGTCCTAAAGATTGTTACCCCTTGCCTCGAATCGATGCACTGGTTAACTCAATTGTCGGTTTTCCTATAAAGAGCTTCTTAGATGCTTTTTCAAGTTAACATGAGATCAGGATGCACCCCCCCCCCCCCCCCGATATAAAATATGTCTCCTTCATCACCGGGGACGGGTTCTACTACTATAAGATGATGCCCTTTGGGTTGAAAATGTATGGACAACATACCAAAAGATTATGGATCGGGTCTTCCAGGAGAAAAAGAGGAGGAACCTCTAGTTCAATGTGGATGACCTGATGATCAAGAGCCAGGAGGTAGACTCCCACCTCCAGGATCTAAAGGAGACCTTCGACACCATGCAAATACAAGATGAGGTTGAACCCCTTGAAATGTATTTTCAGGAACAGCAGGGGTAAGTTCTTGGGCCATCTTCTCACCCCTTCAGGGGTGGAGCTGAACCCTGACAAGGTAAAGGCGATCATGGAATTGGGGTTGCCTCAGAATGCTAAGGAGGTCCAGCGGCTGATGGGAAAGTTGACAGGGCTCAGCAGGTTCCTTTCCCGGGTTAGGGAGAAGTGCTCTCCCTTTTTCAAAGCGTTGAGGGGAGGCAAGAAGTTTGAATGGACTGAGGACTGCGATGAGGCATTCTAGGCCTTGAATAGACAGTTAACTCAGGCCCCCTGCTCTAAGGACCGAAGAAGGTGGAGGACGTATCTTTGTATCTCGGGTGTTGGATCCCTAGTTTGGATTTGGGCTAGGTTCACTAATTAGGTTATTGACCCTCCATGTATAGCCTTGGGTCAAATTGTTAGTTCTAAGGTCTAGGTCAGTTTAACTAGGTTAGACAAACATTGATCCAGCCCTCAAAAGAATTCAGAAATCCAGACATAGAAGAATTGTGATGAATTGTAAATATACGTATTTTTGTGCACATTAACTTAGTCATTTTCATTTATTTTCGTCGTTTTTACTTATTTTTGTTCAATAAAATGCTCATATTCTTGTAAATTTATTACTAACTTGCTTTATTTTATTTTTCAGAAAAATGCCAAAATCTGCCAAAATTGGGCAGTACACGCCCGTGACAATTTGGTCATGCCCGTGACCGGGCCGTGACATCGCATTTCCCGTGAAATCGGAAAATTTCTGAAGTAAAAGCTTGACACGCCTGGCGACACGCCCGTGTCACCCGACACGGGGCGTGACCCAAGCCCGTGTCCTCTCCTCTCGACGAATTCCTCTCGACGATCGTCGAGTGTCCACACCAACAGTCACGCCCAGCGTCACGCCCGTGACCTGGGGCGTGACTCAATTTCCGCTCGACGATTTCGACTCGACACTTTCCACTCGACATTCGTCGAGTGTCGACACCAACTGTCACACCCAGCGTCACGCCCGTGACCTGGGGCGTGACCTTTCCAGCTGGCCCGACAAGATGCTGCCAAAGACTTTCGACGCAACCCGCGCCCGGTTCTACCTCCCCGACACGCCCAGAGTCACGCCCGTGACCTGGGGCGTGACTGCTGCGAACTCAGCCCGAAGTCAACTTTCCTGTCCAATCACCGGCCGCCTTCATGAATAGTACTGTCACGCCCCCCCCTACACGCCCGTGACCGAGGGCGTGTACTTAGAATTTTTTGCCTATAAATTGCCCAGTTCTGTAAGGTCCAAGGGTTCAAATTTTTGGGCCAATTTAGTGTCTTTTTGTGGGCTTAATCCGTGGATACTAGTGCTATGTAAGGAGATTTCTCCCTTCTTATTTCATGTTTTATTTTGCTTTATCTTCTAGCTTTGTAATAGTTTGATAATTTCAATAAAAATGTTAGATTTTCTCTCTCTATATAGCATGAAAATTCATTTGGATGGCTCACTTCTTCTCCCTTTTTTATCCTTGGTTTCATCCTTGTTCTTCATTTATGAAATGTGTGTGTGTGTGTATGAGTGTAATTTAATTTACTTTACATGTCCTTTAACTTGTCTTCATACTTAGGATTTTGATTTCATTCTCATGAATTTATAAAAGAGATTCAAAAAGTGATTTTGTTCTTTTTTTACTTAGTTTTCTTTTAGGATTGTAAAACCTCTTTTGTTCTTTTCATCTTCTTTTTCACCTTTTTTATCACTTTCATAACATCATAAGAATGAAAATGTTGGCATTTTAATTTTCCAAAAACTTTGGTTTTTAATTTGTTTTGAAAAACTTTTGTCTTCTAAAAATTGAAATTTCCTCTTTTTATTTGTTTTTGGCAAAACCTAAGCATGAAAAAGTTAAAATTTTAATTTTTAAGTAACTTTCATTTTGCTTTTTATTTGTGTGCGTGAGTGTATGAGCCTAAATTTCCTTTTTTTTCTTCTTAAATTTTCATGTTGTGTGTGTGAGTGTATGAGTAATACTTTTATGCTTTGATTCAAATTGTGTAGAGTGTGTGAGTGTAGGTGTATAATTTTTATGCTTTGATTCAAATTGTGTAGAGTGTGTGAGTGTAGGTGTATAACTTTTATGTTTTGTTCAATTTTGTAGAGTTTGTGAGTGTAGGTGTTAGCTTTATTGCTTTCTTGAATTTCTTATGGAGTGTGTGTGTCTGTGTGTATTTATTTCCGCCTACTCGTTAAGAGTTAAATGGCGCATCGTTTTCATTTTCAGTCCTACTCGTTCGAGTAGGACTTGTAATTTTTCTTTCTTTATTTTTCCGCCTACTCACTTGAGTTTAATGACCGGACTTTATAGCCCTGTAATCGCATTTATTTTCTCCTACTCATTTGAGTAGGACTCGCTTTCAATTCAGTCCTACTCGTTTGAGTAGGACTTGCAATTTTCAGCTTTTATTTACCGCCCCCACTTGTTTGAGTGGGACTCGCAAATTTGAAATATGCAATTTTCTTTTATGTGTAACTTAGTTTCTGTTTAATTTATAATTTGGAGTGTGCGTGAGTTCTCGTTTTAGTTAACTTTTTAGCTTTCTAAATGATTGTTTTTTCTTATGTCTCCTTCTTATAATCGTTTAGTGTTTAATTTCGAACTTACGCCTCACTAAATTTTAAGTCGTCCCCATACCGATGTGTGGCTAATCGCTATTAGCCTCGGCATCGAAGAGCATTGGGACATTTAAACTGATTTATAATAATTAAAGCTCTTTATTTTCATTTTAATTTAAGCACTTAGGGTTTACCCCGGGTTTACGACGCGTAGGACCACATATCGATGTGTGGGCCCTATTTTCGTAGTCCATATGCTAGCTAGCCGAGAGGCCGTGCATATGGACCGATCACCCCTGGGTAAATAGAGTTGCGTGCATACCCTCGAGAGAGGACAAGCGTAATTCTACCGGATTGGGTTCCCCACCCAATAACGGGGTTCTTAGCGTAAAGCGGGCGTTAAGAGGAATCCTTCGTCGGACTAACGTTCGGTCGAATAGTCTTAACGTTTAGGTGAGCGATATCCCTATAGCTAGGTGAGCTCATATTTGTGGAACCTCCACGGCCAAGTTGCCTTATTATTAATTTGAAAACTAAGTCTTTTTATTATTAAAAATTGTTTTAGTCTTAATCCGATTCGATGCCGAGCGTTAACCCTTCATCGAATATTTTCTAAATCGTTTTTTTTTTCGCTCCTTTGCTTTTCCGTCTTTTATTAAGTAAAAAAAATCCACCTTATTTTCAGTAAAATACTAGTCCTCCCGGAGGAGTAAGAATAGTCAACGCGACCCCGAGAACAATACGACCTCGGTATTCCCCCGAATATCGAGTACTACTTGCGATAGGTGCACTTGCCTACCCGAGCGAGCCCGCGGCGATTGATTCATCGAACCAACCACAGTAAGAGTCTGTTCGCGGGCCCATCAAGTTTTTGGCACCGTTGCCGGGGAATCTCTTTTTGTTGTGTACATTGGTCAAATGTACCTGATTTGAAGAAGCCTCACCTAAGTCAATGATATACATCATAATGTATTTGATGTTTGTTTGAGTTACTTGTGCAGGATAGGTATTCACTGGACTGAAGCTAAAAGTTTCTAAGTCCATGTGTCGACACCCAGAGGGAAAGTGTCGACACTTGAGAAAGCTTGTGTCGACACCCAGACAAGCAGTGTCGACACTTGGAGTCATTGTGTCGACACCTGGGATGAAGAGTCGACACCAGACAGAAAGTGTCGACACTTGGAGCTGTGTCGACACTCAGTGAAGAAGTATGCAGAAAAGCTGTGTCGACACTTAGCAGAAGTGTCGACACCTAGAAGAGCTGAGTCTACATCAGAAAGTGTCGACACTTGGAGTTGTGTCGACACTCAGCAAAATTCTGCATAGACTAAGAACAAGTGTCGACACTCAACACAATGTGTCGACACTCAATCAGCAGAGTCAACATATGAAGAATGTGTCGACACTCAGCACAATGTGTCGACACACAAACAGGAGAGTCAACACTTGAAGTAAGTGTCGACACCCAGCACAATGTGTCGACACTTAGCTAAAGACTCTACACTTGAAGAAAGTGTCGACACAAGGAGCTGTGTCGACACTTAGCAAAGAACAGAAAAGTTTACAAAATATTCAAAGTACAAGTGTCGACACTAAGAGAATGTGTCGACACTCAGCTGAAGAAACAAAATTGAAGACTTGTGTCGACACCAAGAAGCAATGTCGACACTTTACAGTTTCAACACTTGAAGATGTGTCGACACAAAGGAGATGTGTCGACACATAGAAGAATACTACAAGATACAGAAGATCAAGTACTTGTGTCGACACTTAATTTCAGTGTCGACACTTGAAGAAGAGTCTGTGTCGAGACATACAAGGAGTTGTGTCGACACCTTATAGACTTGTGTCGACACTTACACAACATGTGTCGACACTTGGTCTATAAGTGTCGACACTTAAGAACAGAAAGTCTCGACACTATCTGACAGTTAGAGAATTTCAAGAAGTGACTGGTTGACATGACAGCTGCCGATCCAGCCGGTCTACAGCAACTGTCAGGGAAGTCAGAAGACTATTTTGAACCGGACCAGCCGGTTACCTTGAAGAATGCCTATAAATAGGCACCCTCAGTTTACAGAAGCAGGAGTTCACTGTTGGGATTACAAGTTGTAATAGTTGTTGTTGTTACAAGTTGTTGAAGCCATTTTTGAAGTGATTGATCAGATTATTCAAGTAATCAGAAAAGTGATACACAGAGGATCAACACAAGAAGATCTGGCAGTCCAACTGCAGATCTAAGAAGTTGGAGAGAGAGAGCTCCAATCAAGAATTCAGTCTTTGGAACTAAGGCTGAGAAGAAGGATTCAGAATCATCTGGATCTCAAGAAGCAGAGGTCAAGGATCAACTGCAGAGGATTCAGACTAATTCAGTTCTACTCAAGAAGCTTTGAAGGAAGCTAAGTCAGTTTGGATCTAGCTGAGTTCTTCCAAGAACTCTTCAAGAAACTCTCAACTCCTCTCTTATTTTCTGAGTTGTAGAGTTAGTTATTGTAATTCAATTTTAACTTGTAGGATCCATTGGATCTGAGTGAATTGTAAGCCTATAATATAAAGGCTGAGGGTAGGGCTTGGTTGCCTGAGTGTAGGAGTTGAAGAACTTTGAGTGTAGGCCTTAAGTGGCTGAGTGTAGGCCTTGGTTGCTGAGTGTAAGGCTTTGGGCCTGAGGTGTAGGAACCTAGTTGGGTTCTGAGATAGTGGAGAAGTTTGGCCGAATCTAGTACACTGCTAGATAGGCGAAGGGGGAAAGTGGATGTACCCAAAGATTGGGGAACCACTATAAATTTGTGTGTCTGCTGTGCTGTGCTGTGGATTAGCAGTTTATATCTTGTTATTACTGTTAGCTGTAGAAATCTGTGTGATAACTGTTTTGCTGCCAACAAAGTTTCAAAAAGGTTTAGGTCACCTATTCACCCCCCCCCCCCCTCTAGGTGTTTAGGTACCATAACTTTCAAGTGGTATCAGAGCGAGGTTCCTCAAAAAGGACTAACTGTCTGAGGAGATCCAGTTTGGCAGATTCAGTGTAAATCAGAACACAGTTTCAAGAAAATCAAGAAACATGGGTTCTTCAGAGAATCACAAGGAATTGGGTTCAATGAAACTGCCCATATGCAGAAAAGAGATCTTTGGGATCTGGAAAGAGAGGGTAAGGCTATTCATGGAAGCCTCTGACCCTAGGATCTACATCACAGTCAAAGAAGGGCCTTATGTGCCAATGAAAATTTCAGTATTGGATGCAAATCAGAGGACTCCAAAGGATTTCTCTGAGATGACCAAGGATGAAATTGTCCTAGCCACTATGGACAAGAGGGCACAAAACATAATAGTGAGTGCCATTGATGATGCAACTTTTCAGAACTTAATTCACTGTAAAACAGCAAAAGAAATGTGGGATACCCTCATTGTCTATATGGAAGGTTCTGAAGAAGTTAGGCAAGATAGAAAGTCCTTGCTTAATCAAGAGTATGAGAGCTTTAGGCAAGGAAGAGGAGATAGTATCACTGAATGCTACAAGAAGTTCTATAGAATTGTTAATGAACTCATGTCCTATGGAAGAGAGTTCACTAACTATGAATTGAATGATAAGTTCTTAAGGTCCCTAACCAAAGATTGGGACACCAAGATCTGTGCCATCAGAGAAATGGCAAAGTTGGGAGAAATTCCTCCTCCCACACTGTTTGGCAAGTTGCTGTCTTATGAGATGCAGCTGTCAGTAAGAAAAGAGGAGGAAAAATCAACAAGGACTGAGCACAGGGAAAGGACTGTTGCCTTAAAGTCAGAAGTACCTAGAAAGGGCAGGACTAAGTCATCAACTCCTCCTCCAGAGGTAGTTGAATCAGAATCTGATGAGTCTGTTAGCACAAAGTCTACAAGCAGTGAAAGTGATGAAGACTTTGCTGCATTCACCAGACATTTTCAGAAATTCCTGAAGAAGAAACAGTGGAGGTCCAGACCTTCATTTTCCAAAGGGAAAGAAGTCCAGTATCAGGAGAAGAAGCCTTCAAAGAAGGACAAGAAAAAGACAAAGACTAGCAAGGCAACTGGTTCTAAGATAGTGTGTTACTGCTGCAATAGACAGGGTCATGTTATTGCAGATTGTCCTGAGAGAAGAAAAGAATCCAGTGACAAAAAGAAGACTCACTTCAAAGGAAAGAAGGAGAAGTCCTTTGTTGCAAAGAATGAGAAGACTCTTTCAGACATTTCTTCTTCAGACACTGAGACAGATGCTGAAGCCTACATAGGGCTATTTGCTGAAGAAGAAGAAGAGTTTATGCAGATCATGGAATCAATCTATGAACAAGAAGAGTGTCAGTGCCAAGGACTGATGGCATTGACTGAAAGTACCAAAATCCTGGAGCAGCCAGGACCTAGTCAGGTACAAAGTCCAACTCAAAGTTCAGATTTCAGTTCTAGTTCAGAGTCAGATTCATCTTCATCAAGTGATGGAAGTGTTTCTGAATCTGAGGGAGATATTCATCAGCTCTTAGATGAATATAAAGTACTGTTGCAAGCCTATAAGAAAAGCAAGACCCTAGCCAAAAGTCAGGCAAAGGAGATTGCTGATCTCAAGGCAGCTGCAACAGATTTTGAGAAGGAATTTGATCAAAAGCTCAATGAGGTAGCCAGGCTGAAACACATTACTGTGATTCAGATGGGAACTATCACCTATAAAAATGATCAAATTAAGTTACTGGAGATCAATCTCCAGAAGGAAAGAGAGCTAGTTGCTAGGTTTTCAAAACCTAAATCAGTGCTACCCTTGATTGATGAATTTGTTCATCATAAAGGAAAGGCTGGATTGGGTTTTATTAAACCAGCTAGGACTGTTCAGGATCAGTCCAAGTCCAAGGGCAAAGCCCCAACATTCAATAAGCCTGCTGTAGTCAAGACAGCCAAGTCTGTACCTAAGCAAAGGTACAACAAGTTTGAATGCTGGTGCTGTGGCAAAGTTGGCCACTTTGCCTTGGACTGTTGGCACAATGCAAGTGCCAATAGGAGTAGCAAGCTACCTGGTGGAAAGCCAGTAGGTAGTTTTGTCAAGTTGCAAACTAACAATCACCAAGGACCCAAGTTTACTTTGGGTTCTAAGGTTCATTAATTTGTTTTGCAGGTGAATCCAAGTGGCCATACCCCAACATGGTACTTGGATAGTGGATGTTCCAGACATATGACTGGAACAAGGGGACTACTGAAGGACTACATTCCAATCAAAAATGGTCCAAAGGTGACCTTTGGTGGTTCTGAAAAAGGAATCATCAAAGGGTTTGGTAACATTTCCTCAAACTTAGTTACCATTACTCAAGTGGCTTATGTTAAAGGGTTGAAACACAACCTTATAAGTATAAGTCAATTAAGTGATGTAGGGTATGACATCTCATTTGTTAAAAATGGTTGTCATATCAAGAGGTCAAGTGATCAAGAGATCATTTTGACAGGATATAGAAAGAGAAATGTCTATTGTCTAGACATTATGGTTGAGAACAATAGTTCTCCAGTTTGTCTTGTAGCTGATGAGACAGTCTCTCATTGTGTCAAGTGGCACAAGAGGCTAGCTCATCTTAACTACAAGACTATTAGCAAACTCTTTAGCAAAGAGTTAGTGAGGAATGGTCCTCAAGTTAAGTGTGTCAAAGATGGCATTTGCTCAGCTTGTCAAAAGGGCAAGCAGACTAAATCCACCTTTAGAAGCTTAGACAACAAAGATGCTGTGAGGTGTTTATACCTCTTGCATATGGATCTATTTGGTCCAATGCCAGTTCACAGCTTAGGTAGGAAGGTCTATACCTTTGTAGTTGTTGATGACTACTCAAGGTTTTCCTGGGTGTTCTTCTTAAGGCAGAAATCTGAAACACCTAGTGTCTTCTATAGCTTTGTTAAGCAAATTCAGAATGAATTGAACTGTACAGTGGTCAAAATTAGAAGTGACCATGGTACTGAGTTTCAGTCTGAAAGCATGACAAAACTGTGTGAAGATTTTGGGATATTTCAAGAATTCTCTTCACCTAGAACACCTCAGCAAAATGACATTGCTGAAAGGAAGAATAGGACCTTGATAGAGGCTGGTAGGACCCTATTAAGTGATTCATCACTGCCAGAGTATTTCTGGGCTGAAGCAGTTAACACTGCATGCCATGTGATAAATAGGGCTACCATCACTAAAAGGTTAAACAAGACCCCCTATGAAGTTGTGAAAGGCAGGAAACCAAACCTATCCTATTTCAGGATTTTTGGTTGCAAATGCTTCATACTTAACAATGGAAAGTCTTACTTAACTAAGTTTGCTGCCAAGTCCCAAGAGGGAGTGTTTGTTGGGTACAGCAATAATAGTAAGGCTTATAGAGTCTACAACTTGACTACACAAGTTGTAGAGGAGTCTGTGCATGTAGTTTTTGATGAGACAAAACTAATTAACAATGAGTTGTCTAGCAATGTATGCAGCCCCACAGGTCTTACTAAGAAGATGGACAAGCTAACCATAGAAGATGTACCTGCTGCAAGACAGCAAGTAGAAGAAGATGGCTTATGTCCAGGGGGAGAACTACATGTACCAGGAGCTGAAGAAGTACAAGGAACTCAGCTTGATGAAGATGCTGAAGAAGTTCAACCAGAAGTAAGGATGCCTCCAGCCAACAGGCATCTAAGAGATCATCCAGTAGAGCTGATTATTGGAGATCCAAGACAAGGTGTTCAGACAAGGAGCAGAAATCAGAATGCTGTAGTATATTCAAGTTTTCTGTCTCAAATAGAACCAAAGAAATTTGAAGAAGCTATACAAGATCCACAGTGGACTGAAGCAATGCAGGAAGAGCTTAATCAGTTCAAAAGGTGCAAGGTTTGGGACCTGGTTCCTAAACCTAAAGATCACAATGTGATAGGAACAAAGTGGATCTACAGGAATAAGTTAGATGAACAAGGAGTTATCATTAAGAATAAAGCAAGACTGGTTGCAAAAGGATATAGGCAAGAAGAAGGTATTGATTTTGATCAAACCTTTGCTCCAGTAGCCAGACTGGAAGCCATAAGGATGTTCTTGGCCTATGCAACCTATCAAGGATTCAAGGTATACCAAATGGATGTGAAGTCAGCATTCCTAAATGGTAATTTGAAAGAAGAAGTCTATGTGGAGCAGCCTGCAGGTTTTGTTGATCCAACTCTACCTCATTATGTCTATAGACTTAGGAAAGCATTATATGGGTTAAAACAAGCACCTAGAGCTTGGTATGAAACCCTATCTAGTTTCCTCATTGAGAACAAGTTCTCAAGGGGGAAAATAGATAAGACTCTATTCCTTAGGGAATCTAGAGGCAAAGTCATACTTGTCCAAATATATGTAGATGACATTATATTTGGGTCTACTGAAAGTAGCCTTTGCAAAAAGTTTGCAAAGCTTATGCAAAGTCAATTTGAGATGAGTAGTATGGGAGAACTAAAGTTTTTCTTGGGTCTCCAAGTTAAACAGACTGAAAGTGGTCTATCCATATGTCAGTCCAAGTTCACCCTAGAACTCATAAGGAAGTATGGTATGGATTCATCCAGTACCATGAAGACTCCTATGGGGTCAAGTATGTCTCTGAGCAAGGATGATGCAGGGAAACCTGTAGATGAAACCTTGTATAGAGGGATAGTTGGCTCCCTACTATACTTGACTGCAAGTAGGCCTGACATTATGTATGCTACATGTGTTTGTGCCAGGTATCAAGCCTGCCCTAAAGAGTCTCACTTGACTGCAGTCAAGAGAATCTTGAGATATCTAAAGGGCACACCTTATCTAGGCCTCTGGTACCCTAGGAATGGAGATTTTGATCTAACAGGCTATTCAGATGCAGACTTTGCAGGATGCAAAGAAGATAGAAAGAGCACAACTGGAACCTGTCAATTCCTAGGTGGAAGACTCATTTCATGGAGTAGTAAGAAGCAAACCAGTGTGGCTATCTCCACAGCTGAGTCAGAATATGTAGCTGCAGGAAGTTGCTGTGCTCAACTTCTGTGGATTCAACATCAGCTAGAAGACTATGGATTTCAGGTAAGTAGAACTCCACTTTTCTGTGATTCTACAAGTGCTATTTCAATAGCTAATAATCCTGTATCACATAGTAGAACTAAACATATTGAGATTAAATATCACTTTCTTAGGGAGCATGTAGAAAGAAATGATATTGCACTTGAATATGTTAAAACTGATAATCAGATAGCTGATATGTTTACTAAGCCTTTAGAAGAAGCTAAGTTCAATAGGTTCAAAATTGAACTAGGTATGATAAACTTAGACTAAGTTTACAGAACTAAAAATTGGCTAAGTAAAAAGGTGTCGACACATAGACAAGTCTATGTCGACACAGAATAGTAAGTGTCGACACTTCAGGAAAATGGTGTCGACACATCTAGGAAGTTGGTGTCGACACTTCAGAATGTTAGTGTCGACACATGTCGAGTTGGTGTCGACACATCCAATAAGGTGTCGACACTTAAGTTTTACTCAGAATTTTCTAAGTAACGTCTCGACCACATGTCGAGTAATGTGGTGTCGACACATAACCAAGTGTCGACACATAAAATCTGTTGACTAAACTTGTGTCGACACATGAGTGTCGAGACATTATAAGTCAGTGTCGACACTTATTGCTAGTGTCGACACATCTTTAGTAATCCATCCCGCCTGTTCGTCTTCAAACCAGAAAGGTATAAATAGGATTCTGTCTTTGTTTGTCGACACGCTTTCAGAGTTTCGAGACCAAACTACTGTGTCGACATTTCTCTTTTCTAAAGACTAATTCTACAAACCCTAATGGCTCCCAAGCTCGAGGAGAACGTCAATGAAGGCTATGAACTGGTTCGTGGCGCGTTCGACGATGGCGATCAAGAAATCAAATCGGTGGTAACCCTAGTCACCGATTCTGGATTGGAATACTTGGTTTCAGAACCAACCAAAATATGGAAGAAGGAAGTTCTCGAATTCCTTACTGGAGCTTCTGTAGATGACTCAGGTCACAAAATCAAATCAAGAGTGCATGGCACCAAGGTCAAGATTTCACCCAAAACTCTAAGAAAGGTACTTCAGCTACCTAGAATTCAAGCAGAAGAGGAAGTGACGACATCTAAGACCAGGGAAGCACTTACCTGGTGTGGTCTTGACTATAAGATGAAAATAGGTTCTGTCTTTAACAGAAAAGGTATGAACATTTAAGGAAAGTTTCTGTCAGAAATAGTGGGAAAGGTTATCCTCAGTAAACCTGGAGGGCATGACAGGGTGTCAGCCTCCATGTTCAATGTCATGACCAGAATCATCTTCAACCTAAAAACAGATTGGTCAATGGTTATCTTTGAGAAGATAAAGGAAAGTCTGAAGAAGCCCAATCTGGGCAGGATACTTAGTCTCTACCTGGCTGGTACAATACCAGAGGTAATGAGCACTGCTGCAGGTAGCAAAATCAACCACATGAGAAAGATGGACATGAGGATCTTCTCAAGGTGGGAAAGGGTGCTGTCAAAGGAACTGTCCACCCCTGAGAAGCAAGTTTCTAAGAAAGATTCACCTCCAAAGAAGAAAAGGAAGATAGCTCCTGTGACACAGGAGTCCTCCAGCAGTTCAGGTAGTGAAGAACAAGTTGTTTTCACTCCTGATAGTCAAATAGAAGTGGCTGCAGAGAAGTCTCCTGCTCATCAAGAGACAGCTGAAATCCAGGGGGAGCTGCCTACAGCTAGCCCCATGCAAAAGGATCCAAGCCAGGGGGAGACTCCAGCTGTAGAACAACCCTCTACACTGGAGAGTGAGCAAGCTACAATAATTATCCAAGAGGTACTTTCTGACCTCAATACTTTAGATTTTTCTGTAATAGATTCTGATTTGTCTGATGTCCATCAGCAAACTCAGCAAGGAAATCAAGAACCAGATGTTGTTCTCCAAGACACATCAGTAGTACAAGAAGTCGTTCCTGATAAAGTAGTTGAAGAACCAAGTACATCTCTTGCACAGTCACCTCCTGAATACACAATGGAAGACCTCTTTCTGAATTTAGATCAAGATGATTTTGACATGGACAAGAATGCTGTTGCTGAAGAAAAGGGTGCTGATGTTGAGGGGGAGAACTTGGATGTTCAGGATGAGCCTTTAAGGCTAGACACTGAGAAGGCACTAGATGTGCAAGCTGAAAAACCATCAAGCCCTAAGGACAGGGTGAATATAGCCAGTACTTCAGAGTCTGAGGAAGATGAGACTGAACAAGCTAAAAAGAAGAAATTTCTTTGTATTCAAAAGAAGGAGTCAGAGCTACAAGAAGGCTCTACAAACTGTTGCTCAACACTCCTTAGTCCAACAAGCTCCATCAACTGATTACATTGGCTTAATGGTAGCAATGCAAGTTAAGCTGGATGAGCACAGGAGGGCTATAGAGAAGTATATTGATGAAGGCCACAAGTCTTTATAATTTGATTTAGCTCAAGATATAAAATCAATCAGGTTTGATATGAACCTGAACAAGAAAGAGATGAATGAATGCTTCCACAAGGGTGGAAATGCAGTGGTATTTCTGGCAACTCATCAGGAAAAGATCAAGACTCAAGTAGATGATATAGCACTAAAGCAAGGCTATGTGCTGGAAAATCAATTAAGGATGAATGATAATTTGACTGCATCCCACAATGCTATAGTCACTGAACTAAAGAATAAGACTGCTGAACCTTCAACATCATCTGCTGCTGCAAAGGCTGAATTTGATAAAGCTTTTCAAGATGAAATTGCTGCTGTCAAGACTGCCATCAAGGATTCACAGAAGGTCATTTCTGAACAGCTTACAAAGCTTAGACCTTATTTTAAGGATGGAATCAGGTACTTGGACAGCCAAATCAGGTTCCAGAAAGATGATGTAAGAGATCATGTTGCACAAGAAGTCATAAAGGGGGAGAGGGTGTTAGTCAAAGCAAGCTCAGACCATGCTAAGTGGATATCAAATTCCATCAGGGCTACCCTTGGATATCCTCCCCTGTGTGATGATGATAATGTTGCTGAATCAGGAATTCAAAGTGCATATCTTGGAGGTGAGCAACAGGAAGTAGCTCAAGTCATTTATCCACCTCCAGATTTTGAAATGATTCATGCAGATGTAAGCACCATGTATAGCCCAACTGCTGGAAAGTCACATGTTGTTCTGGAAAAGGTTGTTCAACCTATAACAGCAGCTATGCAAGAGGCTTTGGACAAAGAAGAAGAGACAAGGCTGTCAAAGAAGAAGTTTAGGGAACTAGCTGAGCAGAAGCCAGATTTTGAACAGTGGAGCCCTACTTCTAGGAACATCATTCTCACAGCCTGGAAAGCAGCCAAGGACAATGCTCATGAAAGGAACAAATGGTTTTCAGAAGCAGAATGGAGAAAGCATGAGATTAGGCAGGAAGCCATTGTCCAGTATAGAAGGAAGGCTAAGTTAGGAAAGCTACCTCCTACAGCTGTGGAGCCTAGCAAGTACTTTTCTAAGCCCTATCATTACTTTGAGAGACAGAAAATCAAGGCTAAAGAACTAAAGAAGAAGGACTCCAAAGGAAAGAAGACTGCTGATACTGAGCCTGCTGATGCTGCTACTGTAAAGGCCAAAGTACAAGCTGGGAAAGGAATAGTTATAAAAGAACCAGATCAGAACTAGCCTAAGATTAGACTAAGAAACATTGTTGTAATCTTTTACATATGCAATATTTTTGTAAAACAATGGAAATGTATTAAAACAATGTTAGAACAATTTTTGATAAATATATCTCATGATTGTTCAGAAGCATGTGTCTATTTCTTGTTTGTTCTGCAATGTTTAATGAGTATACATGTGTGCTTTATTACATGTTTAAGTTTACCCTGTTAACATATACCTGCTTTACATCATTCTCTAATTTTTAATTATGAGTGGTGTATATCATTGACTAAGGGTTATGACTTCTCCAAATAGGGGGAGATTGTTGGGTACATTGGTCAAATGTACCTGATTTGAAGAAGCCTCACCTAACTCAATGATATACATCATAATGTATTTGATGTTTGTTTGAGTTACTTGTGCAGGATAGGTTTTCACTGGACTGAAGCTAAAAGTTTCTAAGTCCATGTGTCGACACCCAGAGGGAAAGTGTCGACACTTGAGAAAGCTTGTGTCGACACCCAGACAAGCAGTGTCGACACTTGGAGTCATTGTGTCGACACCTGGGATGAAGAGTCGACACCAGACAGAAAGTGTCGACACTTGGAGCTGTGTCGACACTCAGTGAAGAAGTATGCAGAAAAGCTGTGTCGACACTTAGCAGAAGTGTCGACACCTAGAAGAGCTGAGTCTACATCAGAAAGTGTCGACACTTGGAGTTGTGTCGACACTCAGCAAAATTCTGCATAGACTAAGAACAAGTGTCGACACTCAACACAATGTGTCGACACTCAATCAGCAGAGTCAACATATGAAGAATGTGTTGACACTCAGCACAATGTGTCGACACACAAACAGGAGAGTCAACACTTGAAGTAAGTGTCGACACCCAGCACAATGTGTCGACACTTAGCTAAAGACTCTACACTTGAAGAAAGTGTCGACACAAGGAGCTGTGTCGACACTTAGCAAAGAACAGAAAAGTTTACAAAATATTCTAAGTACAAGTGTCGACACTAAGAGAATGTGTCGACACTCAGCTGAAGAAACAAAATTGAAGACTTGTGTCGACACCAAGAAGCAATGTCGACACTTTACAGTTTCAACACTTGAAGATGTGTCGACACAAAGGAGATGTGTCGACACATAGAAGAATCCTACAAGATACAGAAGATCAAGTACTTGTGTCGACACTTAATTTCAGTGTCGACACTTGAAGAAGAGTCTTTGTCGAGACATACAAGGAGTTGTGTCGACACCTTATAGACTTGTGTCGACACTTACACAACATGTGTCGACACTTGGTCTATAAGTGTCGACACTTAAGAACAGAAAGTCTCGACACTATCTGACAGTTAGAGAATTTCAAGAAGTGACTGGTTGACATGATAGCTGCCGATCCAGCCGGTCTACAACAACTATCAGGGAAGTCAGAAGACTATTTTGAACCGGACCAGCCAGTTACCTTGAAGAATGCCTATAAATAGGCACCCTCAGTTTACAGAAGCAGGAGTTCACTGTTGGGATTACAAGTTGTAATAGTTGTTGTTGTTACAAGTTGTTGAAGCCATTTTTGAAGTGATTGATCAGATTATTCAAGTAATCAGAAAAGTGATACACAGAGGATCAACACAAGAAGATCTGGCAGTCCAACTGCAGATCTAAGAAGTTGGAGAGAGAGAGCTCCAATCAAGAATTCAGTCTTTGGAACTAAGGCTGAGAAGAAGGATTCAGAATCATCTGGATCTCAAGAAGCAGAGGTCAAGGATCAACTGCAGAGGATTCAGACTAATTCAGTTCTACTCAAGAAACTTTGAAGGAAGCTAAGTCAGTTTGGATCTAGCTGAGTTCTTCCAAGAACTCTTCAAGAAACTCTCAACTCCTCTCTTATTTTCTGAGTTGTAGAGTTAGTTATTGTAATTCAATTTTAACTTGTAGGATCCATTGGATCTGAGTGAATTGTAAGCCTATAATATAAAGGCTGAGGGTAGGGCTTGGTTGCCTGAGTGTAGGAGTTGAAAAACTCTGAGTGTAGGCCTTAAGTGGCTGAGTGTAGGCCTTGGTGGCTGAGTGTAAGGCTTTGGGCCTGAGGTGTAGGAACCTAGTTGGGTTCTGAGATAGTGGAGAAGTTTGGCCGAATCTAGTACACTGCTAGATAGGCGAAGGGGGAAAGTGGATGTACCCAAAGATTGGGGAACCACTATAAATTTGTGTGTCTGCTGTGCTGTGCTGTGGATTAGCAGTTTATATCTTGTTATTACTATTAGCTGTAGAAATCTGTGTGATAACTGTTTTGCTGCCAACAAAGTTTCAAAAAGGTTTAGGTCACCTATTCACCCCCCCCCTCTAGGTGTTTAGGTACCATAACTTTCACTTTTCGAGTTGCTATTTCGAATTCCGGAGTCTATTAATTTTACTTATTTTCTATAAAAAAAAACTAACTAAAAACTTTATTTTAAAACAAAAAAAAAGAAGTTTATTTTGTTTTATTTTTGTTTGGGTGTATGACCCGTGGACAACCCTCAGAGTCTGAAGATTTTGACTTCGACCCTGAGATCGAACGCTCTCTTGCGCGTATTCGATCTCAACGCCGAAATCCTTCTTTAGATCCCGAGGAATCTATCGGAGAACCCACTGTTGTAGTTATGGCCGCGCCTAACCCTCCCCCGGCGGCCGAGCGTACTATGTCTTATTATGCCCGGCCTAACCTGGATGATTCTGGGTCGAGTATTGTTCGCCCTGTGGTGGCCAATAATAATTTTGAAATAAAGTCAAGTGTCATTCAAATGGTCCAAAACGCCGTGCAGTTCGATGGACTGCCGGATGAGGATCCGAATGTCCACTTGTCCAATTTCTTGGAGATATGCGACACCTTCAAGATTAATGGCGTCACTGATGACGCCATTCATTTGCGCTTATTTCCTTTTTCCCTTAAGTCCAAAGCCAAGTCGTGGTTGAATGCCCTCCCGCGAGGATGTATCACCACGTGGGCTGAGTTGACGGAACGGTTCCTAACGAAGTACTTTCCGCCCGCAAAAACTGCAAAGTTGTGGGCGGACATTTCTTCGTTTGTGCAGAACGATCCTGAGTCTCTATACGAGACTTGGGAACGGTTTAAGGAATTCCTCCGTCGTTGCCCGCACCACGCGCTGCCAACGTGGTTGCAAGTTCAAATTTTTTTATAATGGGCTGAATTTTCATACGCGTCAAATGATTGACGCGGCTGCCGGGGGTACGCTTAACAACAAAACCCCCGAGGTCGCCAAGGCTTTATTCGAAGAGATGGCTATGAACGCCTATCAATGGAACGTCCCGCGGGGACGGCCAAAGCCGGCGGCTGGTCTTTTTGAAGTGGATGCCACTGCTCTCTTGACCCTTCAAGTTGAAAGGTTAACAAAGCAGGTGGCGGAGATGTCTGCTGCCTCCTCCACTCCGCCTTGTTTTATTCCCCCTAATGTCTGCGTAGCTGAAGAGTTCGTGGACTTCATGGGAAATTCGGGTCGTCCTCCCTTCAACCCCAATAACAACCCTTATAGTAATAACTATAATCCGGGTTGGAGGAATCACCCCAACTTCTCGTGGAGCAACCCGAATAATGCTCAGCGTCCCCCTATTTCTTTTGCGCCCGGATTTCTTCCTCCTCCTCCTCTTCCAAAACCCTCCCCGATGGAGGAAAATTTTTCGAAGTATATTGCGTCCAACGAGTCAAATATCCAGAACATCACCGGATCGCTAAAAACACTCGAACAACAGGTTGGACAGCTGGCGAGGATGATGTCCGAGCGCGCGCTCGGGGCACTGCCGGGAAACACGGAGCCCAATCCGCGGGAGAACGCCAACGCTATAACCCTCCGTAGCGGAAAGGAGGTGGTCGATCCAAAACGGACCGACCCTCAGGTACATATTTCACCTCCGACCCCTCTTCCCCTTTCTTCGCTTACGCCGCCTTTACCTATTATAAAAGAAAAAATTATTTTAAACAAGGCTCTTCCGTATCCGCATAAGTTAGAAAACGAGCGTAAGGACGCGCAATATGAAAAATTTATTTTATTATTAAAACAAATTCACATTAATGTTCCTTTTTGCGAGGCTATCTCGCAAATGCCCAATATGCGAAATTTTTAAAAGAACTACTTTCTAATAAACGTAAATTAGAGGATATTTCGCATGTATCTCTCAACGCCATCTTCTCGGCGGCCCTTACTAATAAATTGCCCACAAAACAAAATGACCCGGGACGGTTTTCCATCCTGTGCCTTTTTGGCGATATATTAGTAAAGTACGCCTTAGCTGATTTAGGGGCTAGCATTAATCTGATGTCGTTCTCGCTCTTTTCGCGTTTAGGTTTGGGTACTCCTAGTCCTATGAATATGCGCATCCAATTAGCGGATCGCTCGGTTAAGTTCCCTATCGGGGTAGTGGAGGACGTCCTTGTCCGAGTCGACAAGTTTACCTTCCCGGTAGACTTCGTCATCTTAGATATCGAGGAGGACGCCGAGGTACCAATAATACTCGGTAGCCCTTTTCTCGCCACCTCCCGCGCACTAATAGATGTTAGTAATGGTAGTCTTCTCCTCTGAGTAGGCGATGACCAAGTTACTTTCTCTATTAATCCCTCGATGGACAATTTGTCATCGAGCGACAATTTCTACTACTCTTTAGATACCTTTTTTGGAGATCGTTCTTCGCCCGTTTTCGAGTCCGTATTTTTAAACGACGATATTTATGTGCTCGAAAATTTCAACTGCGATGAGGATACGTCTATCGACTTGCCTTTCGAACCAATTGGTAAGAAAGACATAGGAATTAAAACCTCCCTAGAAGAACCGCCCATCCTAGACCTCAAACCCTTACCCGCATCACTCAAATACGCATTTTTGGGAAAAGGCGATACGCTTCCCGTTATCATCTCTTCGGACTTGAGTGATTCGGAGACTTCCTATTTATTGGAAGTTTTGTTTAAACATCGCCACGCAATTGCGTGGCAAATCTCTGACTTAAAGGGGATTAGCCCCTCCTTTTGCACCCATAAGATTTTCCTTAACGATAATTGCCGCAAAATGATTCAGCCGCAGCGTCGTCTTAACCCAAACATGAAAGACGTCGTTAAAGCCGAAATCATTAAGTTATTAGATGCGGGGATTATCTACCCTATTTCGGACAGTGCATGGGTTAGTCCCATGCATGTCGTACCCAAGAAGGGCGGTCTTACCGTAGTGGCGAATGAGCATAACGAGCTTGTCCCAACTCGTACTGTTACGGGTTGGCGAGTGTGCATCGACTATAGGAAACTTAATGACGCCACCCGCAAGGACCATTTCCCTCTGCCATTTCTAGACCAGATTTTAGAGCGTTTATCCGGTCATCCGTATTATTGTTTTCTTGATGGTTTATCGGGGTTTTTCCAAATCCCCATTTCCCCCGATGATCAAGAGAAAACAACTTTTACTTGCCCGTTTGGCACCTTCGCATATCGAAGAATGTCATTTGGACTCTGCAACGCGCCAGCTACATTCCAAAGATGTATGCTAGCGATCTTTGGCGAGCTAGTAGAAGACATTATGGAAGTCTTTATGGATGACTTCTCTGTTTTCGGACGCTCTTTTCCCGATTGCCTTCACAATTTAGATCGTGTCCTTCAACGGTGCGAGGACACAAGCCTTGTTTTAAATTGGGAAAAATGCAACTTTATGGTTCGAGGAGGTTTGGTCCTCGGCCATATGATTTTGTCTAAGGGGATAGAGGTGGATAAGGCCAAGATAGAAATTATAGAAAAACTTCCGCATCCAACAAACGTAAAATCTATTAGGAGTTTCTTAGGCCATGCGGGCTTTTATCGACGCTTCATTCAAGACTTTTCAAAAATAACAAAGCCGCTAACTCACCTCTTGGAAAAGGAATCACGTTTCATCTTTAGTAGCGAATGCGAGTCCGCCTTTAATTTAATAAAACAAAAGCTTATCTCTTCGCCAATTTTAGTGGCCCCTAATTGGTCCCTTCCGTTCGAAATAATGTGCGACGCTAGTGATATTGCCTTAGGTGCCGTTCTTGGCCAACGCGTAGAAAAACATTTTCATCCTATTTATTACGCTAGCAAGACGCTCACTTCCGCACAAGTAAATTACACGACAACGGAAAAGGAACTCTTAGCCATCATTTTCGCTTTCGATAAGTTTCGCTCGTATATAACGCTATCTAAAGTTATCGTTTTTACCGATCACTCCGCGCTTAAGTATTTATTAGCTAAAAATGATGCAAAGCCCCGCCTTGTTCGATGGATTATCCTCCTACAAGAGTTCGATTTGGAGATCCGAGATAAGCGGGGAGCGGAAAATCTAGCGGCAGACCACCTCTCCCGTTTAGAAAATCTGGGTGCGGAAGCGCTCGTCGAATCTGAAATAAATGACAGATTCCCCGAGGAACGCCTTCTTGCCATTAATAAATCTTCGGCATCTTCGCCTTGGTTCGCAGACTTTGCAAATTTCTTGGTAGTGCGGGTCCTTCCAAAAGAGCTTTCCAGTCATCAAAAGAAGAAATTCTTTTCTGACTTGAAAAATTTCTTTTGGGAGGACCCATTTCTTTTTTCGTATCTGCGCGGACCAAGCGGTCCGAAGATGCGTTGCGGGTATGGAGTGCTTATAAATTCTTAAGCACTGCCACGAGGGTCCAGCCGGTGGGCATTATCAAGCCAACTGGACCGCTCGGAAGGCGCTAGAGGCGGGCTACTTTTGGCCCACTCTCTTCAAAGACGCGCATAATTTTGTGCGCGCATGCGATAGCTGTCAGCGGTCGGGTAACATCTCTCATCGCGACGAGATGCCCCAAAACATGTTTTTAGAGTGTGAAGTCTTCGATTTGTGGGGCATAGATTTTGTTGGCCCCCTACCTCCATCTTTCAAAAATATGTATATTTTAGTGGCGGTCGACTACGTATCGAGGTGGGCGGAAGCGCAAGCTCTCCCCACCAACAATGCGCGAGTCGTCGTTACATTTCTTAAAAAATTATTTTCTCGCTTCGGCACGCCTCGCGCAATTGTTAGTGATAGGGGAACGCATTTCTGTAACGCTCTTATGGCTAAGACGTTAGCTAAATACGGAGTCACGCACAAGCTTGCCACCCCCTACCACCCGCAAACAAGTGGCCAAGTCGAGGTAGTAAATCGAGAGATTAAGCGAATTTTAGAAAAAACCGTTTCGCTAAATAGGAAAGATTGGTCCGTTAAACTCGACGATGCGTTGTGGGCGTATCGGACGGCATACAAAACCGCAATTGGTTGTACGCCGTTCCGGTTAGTCTACGGCAAAGCGTGCCATTTACCCGTAGAATTAGAGCATCGCGCTCTTTGGGCTTTAAAACTCTTAAACCTCGACTCCAACTTAGCCGCTCAGAATAGAAAACTGCAACTAAACGAGCTCGATGAATGGCGTGCGAACGCTTACGAGAGCAATAAATTCTATAAGGAGCGCTCTAAGTTATATCACGATCGAAAAATCAAGTCCCAAAAATTATTTTCTCCGGGCGATCTTGTCCTTCTTTACAATTCACGTCTTAGGCTTTTTCCAGGTAAATTAAAATCTAGATGGTCCGGTCCCTTCCTAGTTGAAGAAGTTTTTCCTTATGGAACCGTACTCGTCTCCCACCCGGACAAAGGCTCTTTTAAAGTAAACGATCATCGGTTAAAGTCTTATATAGCAGGCGACCCAGTGATCGGTTTTAGCGAAACCATAACTTTCCTCCACCTAATAAACCCGCCAAAATAGTCAAGCTACACGACTATAAACAAAGCGCTCCTGGGAGACACCCCTCGCTTATCTTTTTCGCTCTTTCCTTATTACCTTTGCTGTTTTTTTCTAATAAACGCAGGGTTTCTGATCGCCCTCCCCCTACGCGTTTCAGGTAAGCTTCTACCCCCTTCCCTTTCTTTTCTTTGTATATATTGTCTTTCCTTTCTGTTCCGCATACTTACAATACAACATTGGGGACAATGTTGGACTTAAGTATGGGGGTATTTTCGTGCTTTACTTTCTGCACTTCATTTTTTTCTGCATTTCAAAAAAAAAAATACAAAAAAATACATATAACAACAAAACAAAAAAAAATTAATTAAAAAACATCTTAAAATGAAAAAAAAAAAAAATTAAATGAAAAAATCCAAAAAAAATTTTTGTTTTGTTCTCTTTCTTTCTTTTTTCCAAAAAACTTAAAAACAATTAAAAAAAGAGAAAACAAAAAAAATAATATATTTAGTTTCACTTTGTAAATATTTTTTTGTACATACTCTTTTCTCTCTCCCCCTTCCTCATTCTTGTACAAACCTTTTTATTCCCTTATTTTTGTACATATTATGAAAATTCTCTTAAAACAAAAATTCAAAAAAATTGAGAAAAACAAAAATACAAAAAAAAAGATAATAAATGAAAAACAAAAAAAATGATAACAAAAACTATAAAAATAAATAAAAAAATGTTTTGAAACAAATAAATTAAATATTCCATACTTAACTTTTCTGCTATCCAAAAATTCAGTTTTGAGTTTATTTATATGCGAATTTGATTAATTCTTTGTTCACTACCCGTTTATTAATTATTGATTGAAAATTTTAATAGCCGGGGTTAAGTTTTAAAAAATTCTTTATGCTTTGTTAAAACTAGCGAACTCGTTTTAGGCACTACTTCTAATTTTTCATTAATAGAAGCACGTATATTATGTTAGGAAATAACGACTATAGAATTCAATTATACTTACTTTTAGCTTTCTGAAAAATTGGAACGTACAAATTATTAAGGTTGCTCTCAAAAAATTTTAGGATTACAATCTAGTTTTCCTTTCTCCCCTCACTTTTCATGACCTACTTGGCATGGAAATTTTTATTCTTAAAAGATCTTATGTCAATGGGAATAAGATTTCGTTCCGTAAACATAGGCACCCAATAATTTAAAAAAATTATATGAGGAGTAAGAGGATAAAATTCATTACTCCTACAAATATACATTGGGTTAATTTTATTCTTATGAAGTTGAAAAACAAAAATCATATTAGGAAAATAAGATTTCATTTTCCTAATAATCCAAAAGAAAAAAAATGGAGGTTCGAGAAAAAATTACCTCACCTCAAATATAAAAACCCTCTTCATAAACCCACTACCCCCTTAGCCAATTACACGATTCTAGAATTAATTCAAAAATCTTTTTGAGAGCATAATTAGTAAATTGTATTATTTCCAGTAGCACTCGTATAAGCTAGAGTTCTTATAATTCCAAACTATTTTCGTTAATCTAACCATTACAAATGTTGTCTTCTATTTGATTACATCAAGAAGTCTTTTGGCCAAAACTTTTGCGCTATTTAAATCATCTACATAATTTTAGGACTTAACTCTTACACCCCGTATATTTATTTTGATCTCTCTTATAATTGATTAAGCGATAGCCAAAACTTAGAGTTTTTTTTATTCCTTATAGATTCACCTCAAACTTTTGCTCTGGAATAGCAAAAGCCTAAGTATGGGGGTATTTGATGAATTGTAAATATACGTATTTTTGTGCACATTAACTTAGTCATTTTCATTTATTTTCGTCGTTTTTACTTATTTTTGTTCAATAAAATGCTCCTATTCTTGTAAATTTATTACTAACTTGCTTTATTTTATTTTTCAGAAAAATGCCAAAATCTGCCAAAATTGGGAAGTACACGCCCGTGACAATTTGGTCACGCCCGTGACCGGGCCGTGACATCGCATTTCCCGTGAAATCGGAAAATTTCTGAAGTAAAAGCTTGACACGCCTGGCGACACGCCCGTGTCACCCGACACGGGGCATGACCCAAGCCCGTGTCCTCTCCTCTCGACGAATTCCTCTCGACGATCGTCGAGTGTCGACACCAACAGTCACGCCCAGCGTCACGCCCGTGACCTGGGGCGTGACTCAATTTCCGCTTGACGATTTCGACTCGACACTTTCCACTCGACATTCGTCGAGTGTCGACACCAACTGTCACGCCCAGCGTCACGCCCGTGACCTGGGGCGTGACCTTTCCAGCTGGCCCGACAAGATGCTGCCAAAGACTTTCGACGCAACTCGCGCCCGGTTCTACCTCCCCGACACGCCCAGAGTCACGCCCGTGACCTGGGGCGTGACTGCTGCGAACTCAGCCCGAAGTCAACTTTCCTGTCCAATCGCCGGCCGCCTTCATGAATAGTACTGTCACGCCCCCCCTACACGCCCGTGACCGAGGGCGTGTACTTAGAATTTTTTGCCTATAAATTGCCCAGTTCTGTAAGGTCCAAGGGTTCAGATTTTTGGGCCAATTTAGTGTCTTTTTGTGGGCTTAATCCGTGGATACTAGTGCTATGTAAGGAGATTTCTCCCTTCTTATTTCATGTTTTATTTTGCTTTACCTTCTAGCTTTGTAATAGTTTGATAATTTCAATAAAAATGTTAGATTTTCTCTCTCTATATAGCATGAAAATTCATTTGGATGGCTCACTTCTTCTCCCTTTTTTATCCTTGGTTTCATCCTTGTTCTTCATTTATGAAATGTGTGTGTGTGTGTATGAGTGTAATTTTCTTTACTTTACATGTCCTTTAACTTGTCTTCATACTTAGGATTTTTATTTCATTCTCATGAATTTATAAAAGAGATTCAAAAAGTGATTTTGTTCTTTTTTTTACTTAGTTTTCTTTTAGGATTGTAAAACCTCTTTTGTTCTTTTCATCTTCTTTTTCACCTTTTTTATCACTTTCATAACATCATAAGAATGAAAATGTTGGCATTTTAATTTTCCAAAAACTTTGGTTTTTAATTTGTTTTGAAAAACTTTTGTCTTCTAAAAATTGAAATTTCCTCTTTTTATTTGTTTTTGGCAAAACCTAAGCATGAAAAAGTTAAAATTTTAATTTTTAAGTAACTTTCATT
This sequence comes from Platanthera guangdongensis, assembly GCA_039583875.1. Lineage (NCBI taxonomy): Eukaryota > Viridiplantae > Streptophyta > Magnoliopsida > Asparagales > Orchidaceae > Platanthera > Platanthera guangdongensis. The sequence goes on from CM077157.1 coordinate 82,136,113, forward strand.
TTGCTTTTTATTTGTGTGCGTGAGTGTATGAGCCTAAATTTCCTTTTTTTTCTTCTTAAATTTTCATGTTGTGTGTGTGAGTGTATGAGTAATACTTTTATGCTTTGATTCAAATTGTGTAGAGTGTGTGAGTGTAGGTGTATAATTTTTATGCTTTGATTCAAATTGTGTAGAGTGTGTGAGTGTAGGTGTATAACTTTTATGTTTTGTTCAATTTTGTAGAGCGTGTGAGTGTATGTGTTAGCTTTATTGCTTTCTTGAATTTCTTATGGAGTGTGTGTGTCTGTGTGTATTTATTTCCGCCTACTCGTTAAGAGTTAAATGGCGCATCGTTTTCATTTTCAGTCCTACTCATTCGAGTAGGACTTGTAATTTTTCTTTCTTTATTTTTCCGCCTACTCACTTGAGTTTAATGGCCGGACTTTATAGCCCTGTAATCACATTTATTTTCTCCTACTCATTTGAGTAGGACTCGCTTTCATTTCAGTCCTACTCGTTTGAGTAGGACTTGTAATTTTCAGCTTTTATTTACCGCCCCCACTCGTTTGAGTGGGACTCGCAAATTTGAAATATGCAATTTTCTTTTATGTGTAACTTAGTTTCTGTTTAATTTATAATTTGGAGTGTGCGTGAGTTCTCGTTTTAGTTAACTTTTTAGCTTTCTAAATGATTGTTTTTTCTTATGTCTCCTTCTTATAATCGTTTAGTGTTTAATTTCGAACTTACGCCTCACTAAATTTTAAGCCGTCCCCATACCGATGTGTGGCTAATCGCTATTAGCCTCGGCATCGAAGAGCATTGGGACATTTAAAATGATTTATAATAATTAAAGCTCTTTATTTTCATTTTAATTTAAGCACTTAGGGTTTACCCCGGGTTTACGACGCGTAGGACCACATATCGATGTGTGGGCCCTATTTCCGTAGTCCATATGCTAGCTAGCCGAGAGGCCGTGCATATGGACCGATCACCCCTGGGTAAATAGAGTTGCGTGCATACCCTCGAGAGAGGACAAGCGTAATTCTACCGGATTGGGTTCCCCACCCAATAGCAGGGTTCTTAGCGTAAAGCGGGCGTTAAGAGGAATCCTTCGTCGGACTAACGTTCGGTCGAATAGTCTTAACGTTTAGGTGAGCGATATCCGTATAGCTAGGTGAGCTCACATTTGTGGAACCTCCACGGCCAAGTTGCCTTATTATTAATTTGAAAACTAAGTCTTTTTATTATTAAAAATTGTTTTAGTCTTAATCCGATTCGATGCCGAGCGTTAACCCTTCATCGAATATTTTCTAAATCGTTTTTTTTTTCGCTCCTTTGCTTTTCCGTCTTTTATTAAGTAAAAAAAATCCACCTTACTTTCAGTAAAATAATAGTCCTCCCGGAGGAGTAAGAATAGTCAACGCGACCCCGAGAACAATACGACCTCGGTATTCCCCCGAATATCGAGTACTACTTGCGATAGGTGCACTTGCCTACCCGAGCGAGCCCGCGGCGATCGACTCACCGAACCAACCACAGTAAGAGTCTGTTCGCGGGCCCATCAAAATGCAACTTTTAAGAGTTTAGAGAATGAATTTGAAGTCCTTCGAACTCTGCTCGATGATCGTCGATCGCAGATCGACGAACTCTGAGTCTCTACTCCGAGCTAAACTGGACAAACTTGGAGTTCAGGTCAATGATCTTCTCTCTTCTCTCAAGTTCTTTTGTCGACAAAATTCTATCTCAGGTCGACGAACTTGGAGCTCTGCTTTGACAGAATATTTTCCAGATCAACTTTCTCTGAGCTCAGCTCGACGAAGACGATTTCTCAGCTCGACGAACTTGAAGTTCAGGTCGATGAAATCTATCTTGAGTTCGACAATTTCTCTCAGTATCAGTTTGGCGCATTTTCTCATTTTGATTTCTGTTTGGATTATTCTAAGGCTGTAATTCTCTGATAATTAATGCTCATATTCTCAGGAATATAGTCGTTGCTTGACAGCATTAATTATGGATTTCACAGAGCCAATTACATGACTTATTTACAGAGACAGTTGAGGAAATACATTTAAGAAAAATTTATGTCGTTCAACTCCCAGGATTTCAGCATTAAATTCAGGAATCCTTTTTCAAATTTAAAATGACAAAAATCCTTCAGAATATAAAAAAGAAATTCTTCTCTTCAGAACAAAAAAAGGAATTACAAGAGATCTTTTACACAGCAACTGATACAAGTTTTACAGAGAAAAAAGATTGTTATCTACAGGAAATTGAAGAAGAACATCAACACACAGATCTTTAGTCTTCTTTAATTTCTACTTCAGGCTTCAAAAGGACAACTCATCAACACTAATCCAAGAAGTTTCTGAAGATCTCCATCAAGGCCTATACCCTGTGCAAAGCACTTATCTTCTTGAACCCTTTTCTTTCATCTCAGGGGGAGCTTTGACAACATCGTCCACTAAAGTCTTCTCAGTTGTTTGAGAAAGAGAAGAAAACATCACCTTTTCATTTCCAACTGTGTATAGGGTTATAACTCCCTTCAAAAGTTAACCCCTTTTGTTGTTAAGTCTCCTGATCAAAAGATTTAGTTTGGTTTTTGGGCACCTGATCAAAAGCTCAAAAGGGTTGTGAGATCTCCCTCGAAAAAATGGATCTTATGGCTACAGAGCACCTGAGCAAAAACATGTGGTGGCAGGGCACCTGATGAAAAACCTGTTAGTGGATTCCTACCAGGGTGGTAGAAGAGTGGATGTACCCAAGTTTAGGGGAACCACTATAAATTTCTTGTGTCGTCTGGATTGCTCTATTGTTTATTTTTGTGTGTTGTGATTGTTTTTGTTTTCATCTCTCTTTATACATATACTTATCACTTAATTTAATCCGCTATAAAAAAATTTATTTAAAGTTTTAAAATACTCTATTCACCCCCCCCCCCTCTAGAGTTAAAGCAGGTATATCCCTCACTTTCAATTGGTATCAAAGGGTAAGGTTGCTTGGTTTCACATGCTAATACCTGAACCAAATGTTCCTTTGATAAGTCTTATTATCTCTAGAGTCTTTCTTATATCATGGCACAGAATAAAGAATACTCAAGCACCAGACCTCCAGTGTGCAACCTTAACAAGTTTGCTCTATGGAAGGCAAGGATCAGACTATATATTAATTCAATTGATAAAGATATCTATAATTCTATTTTGACAGGTCCCCCTACTCCTTCTGCAACAACATCAACAAGTAATTCAGCAGTTCCACCACCTGAGTGGACAAATGCTCAGAAGTAGTTGAATATGGCTGATGTTAAAGCCATGAACTTCATAGCTCAGACTATATCTGATGACATCTTTCAAAAGGTTGCTGAATGCACATCAGCAAAGGACATTTAGGACTCTCTAAACCAAATGGTTACAGGATCAGCTGATGAGAGAAAGGACAGAAGATCTCATCTCATCTCTCAATATAAAATTTTCAAGAAAGATGAATCTGAGTCTGTAGCTGACATGTACAACAGACTCAACTTAATTGCCAATGAGCTGAAGAACCTAGACAAAATATCTTACTGACTGAGATAAATGACAAGATTCTTATGTGCTTCCGTAGCTCATAGGATTCTAGGATCTGGCAAATCAAGGAGGCCAGAAGGCTGAATGAAATTTCTACTGAATCCTTGTTAGACAAGATCAAGTCCTATGAGCAGCTTATCAAGACAAGAGAAGTAGCTGAGCAAAAGACCTCCTCATCTGGAAGTAAGGAGCAAAACATTGCTTTCAAGTCATCTGAAGAACTAGAAGCTCCTACAACAAATGATGAACTCCTAAGCTTACTTGCCAAAAGATTCTATAAGATGGCCAGAGAAGATTTCAGAAGGAAGTCATCCAGACAGGATGACAGACCAAGATATGACAAAACTCCTACCAAGGAGATTGTCTGCTTTGGTTGTAGAAAATCTGAACACATTCTTCCAGTGTGTCCAGAGAATCAGAAGAAGGAGAAAAGGAGAGAGGACTCCAGAAAGCACTACAGCAAGCCCTCTTCCAGCAAGCATAAGAGGAGGGAAAAAGGTTTTGTTGTTGAAACTTGGAGTGAGACAGAAGAAGAATCTTCATCTTCCAGCTTCAGTGAAGATGAGGAAGAAGCTAAAGCAAAAGAAGCTTGCTTGATGGCTATCAATGCATCAAGCAATCCATCAAAAGCTGAAGAATCAGAAGCAGAAGATTCTGAGACTGAAGAGGATCAGGTAATATCCTCATTTGATTTTTATTCAGATCATTTCAAAACTGAATTTAAATTATTATGTAATGATCTAATCAAATTTGAGAAGGAAATCAAACTTCTCAGAGATAAGCTAATTGAACAAGAAAATCTGTTATCTGAAAATATTGAACTAAAAGATAAATTAGTTATAGCTTCTGAACAGATTAATTCTCTAAAAATTAAACTGAATGAGGCTAAGAAATTTGAAGAATCCCTAAATGGGAGAATCATCAAATTGATGGACATCACAAGCACTGTAAATGCTAGGCTTAATGGCAAGCTGGGCTTGTGTGCTTCATCAAGCCAACCTCATTTAATTCAGAAAAACATTCTCTCAACCCCCATTAAATTCATATCTGAAAAGGGTAAAGAAAAGATAGATGAGAATAACAAACCAATTAAATTAAATCAGAAACCTAAGAAAAAGAGAGAATAAGAAAAGCCTTAAGTATAACAATGTTCAACAGATTTTGTCGAACTCAGATCGACGAAATGTGTACAGTTCGTCAAACTCAAGTCGACAAACTCTGAAAGTAGATTTTTATTATAATTATTCTTCGAACAACGATCTACGAAACCAATATGGTTTGTCGTGCCGAGATCGACGATATTGGGGCACAGAGAATTAATATTTCCATTCTCTGAGCAGAATTCGACGAACTTATCCCTATTCATTGAACTCAGTTCGACGAACTTATCAGAATTCGTCGACTCCAGTTTAGATTAACAAAAACTTTAATTACCACAGAACATTTAATCAATCAAAAGAATTTGTTAACCCTTTTACCCAATGGATAATTCCACCTAGGAAATTTCACCCCCTAGGATAAAAAAACAAACATGAATGTTCTTATATTTCTAGTTTTAAATTTGTAAAGAATCAAGGACCCAAGGTTACCTGGGTCAAGAACACCTATTTTTTATCTTTCAGGTGAAAGGTTATCCTACCACAGAGGAAAAGTGGTACCTAGATAGTGGATGCTCAAAGCATATGACAGGCAGCAAGGATAATTTAACAAACTACAAGTCCAAGGTTGGTCCAAATGTGATATTTTGTGACTCCAACTATGGCCAGACTGAAGGCTATGAGATTGCCAAGATTGGAACTGTCACTTTCAAGAAAGTAGCATATGTGAGTGGTCAAAAACATAACCTGATATCCATAAGCCAATTATGTGATGAAGGTTATCAGGTATCCTTTAACCATTCTTCTTGCATTATATCTTCTATAGATAATAAAACTGTCTTAACTGGTCTTAGGCAAGGAAACATCTATGTGGTAAACTTCAAATCTGATAGGTCAGAAATTTGCTTATTTAATCAAATCAGTAATAATAATGAATTATGTCATAAAAGATTCGGACATGTTAATCTTAAAAATGTTTCTAAACTCTCTAGGGACAACCTTGTTAGAGGATTGCCTTCTTGCCCCTATAAGAAGGAAAGCCTTTGCATGGCTTATAAATTAGGCAAGCAAACCAAAGATAGCTTTAAATCTATTAATAAGAGTGATTCACCCAAGATTCTGTACCTGTTATATATGGATCTATTTGGACCCATTGCTGTACAGAGCTTGGGAGGGAAATCTTATACCTTAGTTATTCCAGATGGCTTCTCTAGGTTCACTTGGGTATTCTTCTTGAGAAACAAGTCAGATAACTTTAAAGTTCTTACAGACTTTCTTAAGAGCATAAAGATTGAGTACTCTACTCCAGTTGCATTGATCAGAAGTGATCATAGTACTGAGTTTGAATCTCTTCCTATGCAAGAATTCTATGAGATGGAAGGTATCAGACATTTCTTCTCTACTTCTAGAACTCCATAACAAAATGGGGTAGCAGAAAGGAAAAACAGAACCCTCATTGAAGCTGCAAGTACGTTGCTTGCAGATGCTTACTTGCCCCTATCCTTTTGGGCAGAGGCTGTAAGCACAGCAAATTATGACCTGAACAGGAGTATAATACATAAACTTAAGGGCAAGACTCTCTATGAACTACTCAAAGGGAAGCAACCTAAAATAGATTACTTTAGAATTTTTGGCTGTAGATGTTATATTCGTAATAATAACATGAAACATCTTAGAAAGTTTGAAGACAAAGCTGAAGTGGGAATTTTTCTTGGATATTCCCAAGTCAGCAAGGCCTATAGGGTTTTTAATAAATCATTTTTAAAAATGGAAGAATCTGTACATGTATTACAAGAAGAAGGATTCTTCTACCAAAGATTTATTGCAGGTACCCCAGCTATATGGGAAATTGGATGATTTAAACCTCACCAATGAGGCTACATCACATCCCTCACCACATATTGAAGAAGACAGTGAAGAAGATTTAAATGAAATGATTGTTGAACCACCAACAACAAACATAATTCCACAAGAGGAATTAATTCCCAGTACAGTTGCTGAACCAACTCCTCCTACTGATCTTGTCACATTTAGAGATTACCCTATATCTCAAGTGATTGAAGACATATCAGTTGGTGTGCAAACAAGGCATCAACTCAACCAAGACTTGATGCATGCTTTCTTCATATCTCAACTTGAGCCCCAATCCATAAAAGATGCAGAGCAAGATCCGCACTGGATTATTGCAATACAAGAGGAGCTCAATCAGTTTGAGAGATGTAGAGTTTAGGATTTAGTTCCAATACCCAAAGACTACACAGTCATTGGAACTAAATGGGTATTCAGAAATAAATTGGATGCACAAGGAGCCATCATCAGGAACAAGGCAAGGCTGGTAGCATAAGGATACAGATAGGAAGAAGGAATTGACTATGATCAAACCTTTGCACCTGTTGTAAGACTGGAAGCTATCAGAATTTTTCTTGCTTATGCAACCTACAAGAAGTTCAAAGTCTACCAGATGGATGTCAAAAGTGCTTTTCTCAATTGTGAACTCAAAGAGGAAGTATACGTGGAAGAACCACCAGGTTTTATCTCTCTAACTCATCCCTCTTTTGTTTTCAAATTGCATAAAGCTCTATGGTTTAAAGCAAGCTCCAAGTGCTTGGTATGGTACCCTACCTAGCTTTCTTTTAGAGCATAAGTTCACAAGGGGCATTGTAGATAGAACCTTATTTACTAGGCATCATAAAAATAATATATTGTTAGTACAAGTGTATGTAGATGACATCATTTTTGGCTCTACTGATTCCAAACTATGCAAAATATTTTCTGACCTTATGCATTCCAAGTTTGAAATGAGTAGCATGAGTGAGCTTTCTTACTTCCTTAGTCTCCAAGTGAAGCAATCTCCTGATGGCATTTCCATTTCCCAATCAAAATATGTTAAAGAGCTAGTTAAAAGATTTGGGATGACTGATGCCTCAGCCAAGAAAATACCTATGGCTTCCAATGCTGTGATTGATTCTGATGAACAGGGCAAGCCAGTTGATCAAAAAACATATAGGGCAATTGTTGGGTCCTTGTTGTATCTCACAGCTAGTAGGCCATATATTATGTTTTCTATATGCCTTTGTGCTAGGTTCCAGGTGAACCCTAAAGAATCTCACTATATTTTACTTAAAAGGATTTTGAGATATATAAAGGGTTGTCTTAATCTAGAACTTTGGTATACAATAGAGTCAGAATTTGACTTAACTGGATTTTCAGATTCTGACTATGCTGGATGTAGAGTGGACAAAAAAAGCACTTCCGGAACATGCCAATTCCTTGGAGATAGTCTTGTGTCCTGGTTTTGTAAGAAGCTGACATCTGTGTCAACTTCAACTACTGAAGCTTAATACATTACAGCTGGCAGTTGTTGTTCACAAATATTGTGGATTCAAACCAACTCCTGGATTATGGTCTCAACTTAAATAATTCAACTATATTTTTTGACAATACCAGTGCAATTTCCTTTGCACAAAATCCAGTGTTGCATAGTAGAACTAAGCAAATAGATGTTGGACATCATTTCATTAGAGATTGTGTGGACAAAAAGAAAGTTAATCTTGTCTTTATCTCTACTGATTTGCAAAGAGCAGACATCTTCACTAAACCATTATATGAGAAGAAACATTTGTTCTTTTTGAATCAGCTATGTATGATTAATGGAGAAGTGTAATTTGATTTCTATCCAAGGTTGAAGAATTGATTACATTTCATCGAACGGAGATTGATGATCTGAGAACTATTCTTGAGATATTTCATCGACCTGAGATCGACGAAATCTCTCCCTGTGAAGTAATTTTCGTCGAGCGGAGATCGACGATCTTGCTTCAGAAAAGTTTTCGTCGACCTGAGAATGACGAAAAGTTTTCCCCTCTTCTAACTGAGATCGACGATATCATTTCTTCATGAAACTTTTTCATCGACCTGAGAATGACGAAAAGTTTTCCCCTCTTCTAACTGAGATCGACGATATCATTTGTTCATGAAACATTTTCGTCGACCTGAGAATGGAGATTTTTTATTTTTCGCAGGACAGAGCCCGCTGCTTCATATTATGAAAACCATCTAACTAGGTTTTCTTCGTGCTCTATCCCTTGCTTTTCTATTCTATTGCACTTGATCTCTCTCATGTTTTTGCAGGAAAACCAATGGAGATTCCGACGCTCTCCCTCTCCAGCTTGAAGTATGACACCGGTTTTGACATCGACTTCGATTCCTTCAAGCATACCGACAAGATTTTCATAGACATTCTACAACTGTTTGAAGAACAACAATTGAAGAAAATCATGACCACCAGGATCAAGTTGTCAGCAACTGAAATAAGGGAATGGGTTTATACTTTAACTTTTCTAGATGAAGAAACTATGACTGGTACCCTCGCCAACAATCAAGTTATCTTAACCCCTGATATTTTAACTGAGATTTTTGGATTGGCAAACGGAGAAGAGGATATTTAAATAGATAGTTCTGAATATAATAATATGTTGATTAAAATGGGTCACTCTAAAGGAAACCCTAATAAGCTACTGAAAAAGAATCAATCTATTGATTATAAATTTCTGGCAGATGTTGTTGGTAAGGTTTTACTGGGCAAACACACAGCCTGTGACTATATAACTAGGCACCAGTTCTTGGTGATGTGTGTTATGTTAAATAAGAAAGCAGTAAATTGGGGAAAGTTATTGTTTGAGTTGATTAAGAAGAAGAATTCTAAGAAAGAGGTTTGTTTTGGGAGGATATTAAGAATTTTCCTCCAAGCAAAGGCACCTGAATTATTAGTCTCCCAGTACATATTCTTAAATGCCTCTAAGAGGATAACCTCTGTCTTATTTGGCAGATGGGAGACGTCTATCCGAAAACCATCCAGGCCTTCCTCCTCCAGAACTTCTGGGGACACCAGGGTAGTAATAACCTCTCCACCACCTCTAGAAGAAGTACTTCAATCCACCAGAATTCTTTCACCTCCTCCTCCACAACAACAACAACAACCATCTTCACTTCTTCCAGCACCATCACCTCCACATTCTCCAATCATCATCCATGAGGACATTCCATCTCCACCACCTCCATCTCCACTCCAAACTCATCTATCTGATATTCCATCCACATCCTCTCAGCCCAATTTCAATCTGCTATCTCCCCCTCCACCATCTCCACACCATTCCCCAGTTCCATCTCCTGTTCAGGAAAACACCTCAACACCCACTACCATAATTTCTACCTCCACTACTGCAATTCCATCCAACCCTACTTCCACATTACTTGAATACGTCCATACAGATTTCTCCCATGCTTTCTCTGTATGTTCCAACTATGGTCTTCATACCCCTTATACTCACTCTGCTCTTGAAAATCTGTATTTAAATTTTGCTGACATTGCCAAATATCTTCTAGCTTTCATTTCTGCATCTCTGGAGCAATTAATAGCAAAAGCTATTGCTCCTCTTTCGGCCTTCATCACTTCTCTGTCTACTAGAGTTGCTGCTCTCACCTCTGTTCCTTCTTCTGCAGGTCTAGCTTCCGGACCATCTGAAACCAGGCAGGGGGAGATGTTCCATTAAGATGTTCCAGTTCCTCTTCCAACAGCAGCAGCAGATTCCTCAGAGGCAGACATTCCAACAGAAATAATAGATATGATTGATGATTCAGATAATGACATTGCTTGTGATATAGTTGCTGAAATAACCACTGTTGGTGATTTTATTATAAATCCCACAGTTGATTTGGATTCTTTACTCAATTCTTTTAATTAAGTTTACAGAAACGCTTTACCAAGTTTTAATGTTCAGTACTCTAAGGCTATTGTATGTTATACTGCTCCAATAAGTCCTGCAGTTGTGGATCAATTAAAGGCAAGTTTTGTAGTTCCTGTGATTATAGAAAATTTAGCTGTTGAAGATGTTAGTGAGCCAGTTCCCGAGCATAAGGCTTTCTCACCACCAACATTTGGCTGGTGTGAATCTCCAATGCCAAATCTTGATGATATTATGTTTGTAGATATGGAAGAAGAAGAAGAAAGTTTTCATATTGCTACAGAGAGTTTTGCAGAGTCAGCAAGTCAAGCACAGCCACAGGTTCCAGGATTCTCAGCTGAATGGCAAAAGCAGTTGAATGAACTATATGATAATCCTCCTGAATCATTTGATGATGAGGAGGATTCCGATGATTCCAATTCAAAGAAATCAATGGCTAAGAAGAGAAAGGCTCCTGCCAAGGCTGCTCCTAAGCCTAATCATTCAGCTGACACTCCTTACTATATTCTACATAATGTTCCTCTCACTCCAGATATTCCACAATGGATGAGAAACTCTAAGAATGAGCTGAAGTAAATGAAGAAAAGGAGAAGATACAAATCCCCACCTAAGCAGACCAAGAGAGAACCTCCTCCTCCTCCTACTGCAGGTGCTTCGGGAAGTGTTGCTCAAGTTCAGAAATCTATAACCTCTCATCATTCCAAACCTTCCTAGAGCAGACAACAATATAGTTCCAGCAGCAGCAGCAGACATCAACAATATCAAAAGCACATCAGACAACAAAAGACATCTGAAGATGCTCAGTAAGATAAAGCAACTCCAGAAAGGCCTGTATCTCCAGCTTATGATCCAGAAATGGACCCCAACTCCAGAATGGCCAGATTTCAAGAATTAATAGCTCTCTCTCAAATCAGAAAAGCTAAGGAATAAGGACAAGACTCTTCTCAATATACTACTATGTCCTCCTACAGAAAGAAAGAGCTAGATAAATATTAGGTACATAATCTTTTTAATGCTTATATATGTCCCTACATCCTGAAGCAGTTGTACCAAGAGCTGCTTCTGTGACAATTCTTGGAGCAAGTGATATGAAGATGACAAAGCAGCAAGCTGCAGATCCCAAAAGAGAAATCATCTTAACCAGACCAGCTTCAGATGAACAGAAGAAAGATTCTAAGGAAGTCTGAAAAATTTTCTTTCTACATTTTGATTTGAACTGTTATCTGTTATTTATTCTTCACAAGGCACTGTTGTTAATATCTGCTGAACAATTATAATTTTGCCACATATCTTTTTATGCTTTGTGATTTTACTCTTTTCTGTTGTTCATAGTGACCTCACCTAAATAGTGGGAGATTGTTGGATCCCTAGTTTGGATTTGGGCTAGGTTTTCTAATTAGGTTATTGACCCTCCATGTATAGCCTCAGGTCAAATTGTTAGTTCTAAGGTATAGGTCAGTTTGACTAGGTTAGACAAACATTGATCCAGCCCACAGAAGAATTCCGAGATCCAGATATAGAAGAATTACAATTTTTAAGAGTTCAGAGAATCAGTTCGAAGTTCTTCGAACTCAGCTCGACGATCGTCAATTACAGATCGACGAACTCAGAGTCTCTACTATGAACTGAGCTCGACGAACTTGTAGTTCAGGTCAACGATCTTCTCTCTTCTCTCAAGTTCTCTGGTCGACTAAATTCTATCTCAGGTCGACGAACTTGGAGCTCAGCTTTGACAGACTATTTTCCAGATCAACTTTCTCTGAGCTCAGCTCAACGAAGACGATTTCTAAGCTCGACGAACTTGAAGTTCAGGTCGACGAAATTTGTCTTGAGTTCGATGATTTATCTCAGTATCAGTTTGGAATTTTCTCTTATTTTGATTTCAGTTTGGATTATTCTACGGCTGTAATTCTCTGATAATTAATGCTCATATTCTCAAGAATATAGCCGTTGCTTGGCAGCATTAATTATGGATTTCACAGAGCAAATTACCTGACTTATTTACTGAGACAGTTGAGGAAATATATTTAAGAAAAATTCCAGTCGTTCAACTTCCAAGATTTCAGCATTAAATTCAGGAATCCTTTTTCAAATTTAAAATGTCAAAAATCCTTCAGAATATAAAAATGGAAATTCTTCTCTTCAAAACAAAAAAAGGAATTACAAGAGATCTTTTACACAACAACTATACAAGTTTTACAGAGAAAAAGATTGCTATCTACAGGAAATTGAAGAAGAACATCAACACACAGATCTTTAGTCTTCTTCAGTTTCTGCTTCAGGCTTCAAAAGGACAACTCATCAACACCAGTCCAAGAAGTTTCTGAAGATCTCCATCAAGGCATACACCCTATGCAAAGCTCTCATCTTCCTGATCCCTTTTTTTTCATCTCAGTGGGAGCTTTGACAACATCATCCACTAAATTCTTCTCGATTGAGTTGAAATTTCTCAAAGTGGTCAGCAAGATAGCCTAAAGCCAAATTAATATTCACAAAACTATCCAGTTAACACCTTGATCATGCGGAAGCCCAAAGAGCAAGCTTAACACCAAACACAAATGGAAGAACAAGCAGGTCTTATATTCATTCACACTTCTTTACAAGGCAATGTATACATAGCGAGACATGATTTCACTAGTACACATGCTACAAACAGAAAGCACCAAAACAAGCCGGGCGGACAACACTAGAGACCGCTGAGACCACCCAGTATGCCAAGGTCACCAAGCCGCCTGAGCTAAAGCTGCTACACGCCGAATATCACACGGAGTCCGCCGAGACCGTGAGGTCGTGCAGACATACCGTTATTCGCTGACTGCTGAGGAACTGAAAAACAGACCGTCTACCCGCCTGAGACAGGCAGACTGGTTATAGGACTTTGGAAAAGCTGAAGCAGAGAACCACTGAAAAGCCGCAGAAGCAACCAGCTGAGACCGCAGAGACCGCACACTTCATTATACTTGACCAAAGTCAAAGCCAAACTCCTGGCTCCTTGAATCTAGCCGTGCGACCTGCATACAACAAACCGTCATCTCTACTCAACCCACACGGACAAGGAAATCCAGACTGCAACAAAAGCCCAAGCCCACTTACTGTTCACTCCGTTACTTTAGATGTACCAGGGGGGTTCTATTTATAGGCGAGGTGAGGAGTGTGGTCACCACCCTAGTGAATGAAAACACCACCCCAGCCCGCACACTAGCAAAATACCCGTCCGCTGAGTATGCAAGGACTTAGCCGGATTCCATGAAAACCGCAAGGAGCAAGACATAGTGAAAGATATGGTACCTAAACACCTAGAGGGGGGGGTGAATAGGTGACCTAATCTATTTCTAACTTTGTTGGCAGCCAAACCTTTATATCACAGATTTCTAAGTAGTCTATTACAGCAATCAGCAATAATCAAACATACACAGCATATTCACAGCACAGCACACAGTGATTTATAGTGGTTCCCCAATCTTTGGGTACATCCACTTTCCCCCTTCGCCTATCTAGCAGTGTACTAGATTCGGCCAAACTTCTCCACTGTCTCAGAACCCAAATAGGTTCCTACACCTCAGGCCCAAAGCCTTACACCTCAGCTTTCTCCAAAGCCTACACTCAGCCACAAAGGCCTACACTCAGCCACTCAGGCCTACACTCAGCCAATCAAGGCCTACACTCAGAGTTCTTCAACTCCTACACTCAGGCTATCAAGCCCTACCCTCAGCCTTTATAAATTTAGGCTTACAATGCACTCGGATCCAAAGACCCTACAAGTTAAAATAGTATTACAACAAATAACTCAACAACTCAGAAAATAAGAGAGGAGTTGAGAGTTTCTTGCTGAGTTCTTGGAAGAACTCAGATAGATCCAAACTGACTTAGCTTCCTTCAAAGCTTCTTGAGTAGAACTGAATAAGTCTGAATCCTCTGCAGTTGTTCCTTGACCTCTGCTTTTTAAGATCCAGATGCTTCTGAATTCTTCTTCTCAGCCTAGTTCCAAAGACTGAATTCTTGATTGGAGCTCTCTCTCTCCAACTTCTTAGATCTGCCGTTGGACAGCAAGATCTTCTTGATTTGTATCACTTGGATAACTTGATCAGCAACCACTTGAACAAATCTCTTAGATTAATCTGAACTCAATCAGAACTTAATCTTCTTCTGTTAACTCTTAACAACAACATTCGTTTCTGTAAACAGTTTGTGCCTATTTATAGGCCTTCTTCATGGTAACCGGCTGGTCCGGTTCATAACTGACTTCTGAGATCTCTAACAAGTACTGTAGACCGGCTGGAATGGCAGCTGTCATGTCATCCAGTCAATTCTTGAAATTCTCTAACTGTCAGATAGTGTCGAGACTTTTTGTTCTTAAGTGTCGACACTTATAGACCAAGTGTCGACACATGCTGTGTAAGTGTTGACACAAGTCTACAAGGTGTCGACACAACTCCTTGTATGTCTCGACACAGATTCTTATTCAGGTGTCGACACTTGGAATTGAGTGTCGACACAAGTACTTGATCTTCTGTAACTTGTTAAATTCTTCTAAGTGTCGACACATCTCCTTTGTGTCGACACATCTTCATGTGTTGAAACTGTCAAGTGTCGACACTGCTTCTTGGTGTCGACACAAGTCTTCAATATAGATTCTTCAGCTGAATGTCGACACATTCCCTTAGTGTCGACACTTGTACTTAGAATATTTTTGTAGATATTTCTGTTCTTTGCTAAGTGTCTACACAGCTCCTTGTGTCGACACTTTCTTTGAGTCTTCAACTGAGTGTCGACACATTGTGCTGGGTGTCGACACTTTCTTCAAGTGTTGACTCTTCTGGTTGTGTGTCGACACATTGTGTTGAGTGTCGACACATACTTCAAGTGTTGACTCTTTTGGTTGTGTGTCGACACAATGTGTTGAGTGTCGACACATACTTCAAGTGTTGATTCTTTTGGTTGTGTGTCGACACATTGTTCTGAGTGTCGACACATACTTCATATGTTGACTCTTCTGTTGAGTGTCGACACATTGTGCCGAGTGTCGACACTTACATCAAATGCTGACTCTTCTGCATAGTGTCGACACATTGTGTTGAGTGTCGACACTTGTACTTAGACTCTGCAGACTTTTGCTGAGTGTCGACACAGCTCCAAGTGTCGACACTTTCTGGTGTAGACACAGCTCTTCTAGGTGTCGACACTTCTGCTAAGTGTCAACACTGCTTCTCTGCATTCTTATTCACTGAGTGTCGACACAGCTCCTTGTGTCGACACTTTCTGTCTGGTGTCGACTCTGCATCCCAGGTGTCGACACAATGACTCCAAGTGTCGACACTGCTTGTCTGGGTGTCGACACAAGCTTTCTCAAGTGTCGACACTTTCCCTCTGGGTGTCGACACATGGACTTAGAAAGTTTTAGCTTCAGTCCAGTGAATACCTAACCTGCACAAGTAACTCAAACATACATCAAATACATTATGATGTATATCATTGAGTTGGGTGAGGCTTCTTCAAATCAGGTACATTTGACCAATGTACCCAACAATCTCCCCCTATTTGGAGAAGTCATAACACTTAGTCAATGATATACACCACTCATAATTAAAAAATTATAAAATGATGTAAAGCAGGATTATGTCAACAGGGTAAACTTAAACATGTAATAATGCACACATGTATACATTTGCAGAACAAATAAGAAACAGACACATTTCAGAACAATCATACTATATTTATCATATATTATTCCAATATTGTTCCTTATACATTTTCAATGGTGTATAACAATGTTTTTCACTTAAAAGATTACAATAAGCATCAAGTTTAATTCCTAATCTATTTCTGATCAGGTTCTTTAATAACAATTCCTTTGCCAGATTTGACTTTAGCCTTGACAGCAGCAGCAGTAGGCTCAGCATCAGCAGGCTTCTTGCCTTTTGAGTCCTTCTTCTTTTGTTCTTCAGCCTTGATTTTCTGCCTCTCAAAATAATGATAGGGCTTAGGAAAGTACTTGCTGGGCTCCACAGCTGTAGGAGGTAGCTTTCCTAACTTAGCCTTTCTTCTGTACTGGACAATGGCTTCCTGCCTGATCTCATGCTTCCTCCATTCTGCTTCTGAGAACCACTTGTTCCTGTCATTCATGTTGTCTTTGGCAGCTTTCCAGGCAGTTAGAATTATATTCCTAGAGGTAGGGCTCCACTATTCAAAATCTGGCTTTTGTTCTACTAGTTCCTTAAACCTCTTCTTTGACAGCCTTGTCTCTTCTTCTTTTTCTAATGCCTCTTGCATAGCTACAGTAATAGGTTGAACAACCTTTTCCAGAACAACATTTGACTTTCCTGCAGTTGGGCTATACATTGTGCTGACATCTACATGAATCATTTCAAAATCTGGAGGTGGATAAATCACTTGAGCTACCTCTGGTTGCTCACCTCCAAGATATGCACTTTGAATCCCTGATTCAGCAACATTATCATCATCACAGAGTGGAGGATAGCCTAGAGTAGCTCTGATGGAGTTAGATATCCATTTTGCATGGTCATAGCTAGCCTTGACTAATACTCTCTCCCCCTTTATGACTTCTTGGGCCACATGGTCTCTTACATCATCCTTTTGAAATCTAATCTGACTGTCCAACTACCTGATGCCATCCTTAAAGTAAGGTTTGAGCTTAGTGAGCTGTTCAGAGATTGCTTTCTGGGAATCTTGTATAGCAGTTTTGACAGCAGTAATCTCAGCTTGAAAGATTTTATCAAAATCAGCCTTGGCAGCATCAGCAGATGTAGAAGGTGCAGCAGACTTATTCTTCATTTCAGTGACTATAGCATTGTGGGATGCAGTCAAATTATCATTCATCCTTAATTGATTTTCCAGCACATACCCTTGCTTTAATGCTATATCATCTACTTGAGTCTTGATCTTCTCCTGGTGAGTAGCCAAATAGACCACTGCATTCCCACCCTTGTGGAAGCAGTCAGTCATTTCTTTCTTGTTGAGATTCATCTCAAACCTTATAGATTTTATATCTTGAGCAAGATCAAACTGTAATGATCTGTGCCCTGCATCAACATAAGACTCTATGGCTTTCCTTTGTTCATCCATTTTGATCTGTAGTGCAATCAGTAAAGCACTATAGTCAGCAGTTGGAGCTTGCTGAACTATAGGCTGTGGGGCAATGGATTGTAAGGCTTTCTTGTAGCTCTGACTTCTTCTCTTGAATACAAAGAGTTTCTTCTTTTTAGCCCTAGCACTCTCCTCATCTTCAGAGGCAGAGGTGCTTGCAATATCAACTCTATTCTTAGGGCTCTCTGGTTTTTCAGCTTGCACATCAAGTGCTTTCTCAGTTTCTTGCCTTTCAGATTCTTCCAGAATTTCCATGTGCTCCCCTCAGCAGCAGCACTCTTATCTTCAGCAGCAGCATCCTTGTCCATATCAAAGTCCTCTTGATCTAGATTTAAGAATAAATCCTCCATTGTATATTCAGGTTGAGAGGGAGCTGGAGAAGTTCTTGGTTCTTCAATTACTTGATCAGGAACTACTTCCAGTATAGCAGATGTGTCTTGGATAACAACATCTGGTTCTTGACTGTTTTGCTGAGTTTGCTGATATACATCAGACAAATCAGAATCTACTATAGAAAATTTCAATGTATTTAGATCAATGAGTACCTCTTGGATGATGGTAGTGGCTTGCTCACTGTCCAGAGTAGATGGTTCTTCTACTGCTGGAAGCTCCCCCTGGCTGTGATCCCTATGGATGGGGCTAGCATGAGGCAGCTCCCCCTGGATCTCAGCAGTCTCTTGAGGAGCAGGAGACTTGACTACTGTCTCTTCCTCCTGATCATCAGGTGTGAACACCACCTGTTCTTCACTCTCAGAACTGCTTGAGGACTCTTGTGCCACGTGCACAGTCTTTCTCTTCTTCTTAGGAGGAATTTCTTTTGCAGATACTGGCTTTTCTGGGGTTGCCACTTCCTTGGACAACACTCTTTCCCACCTTGAAAAGATCCTCATATCCATCTTTCTCATGTGGTTGATTTTGCTACCTGCAGCAGTGCTCATTACCTGTGGTATTGTACTAGCCAGGTAGAGACTAAGTATTCTGCCCAGATTGGGCTTCTTCAGACTTTCCTTTATGTTCTCATAGATAACCATTGACCAATCTGTTTTTAGGTTGAAGATAATTCTGGTCATGACATTGAACATGGAGGCTGACACCCTGTCATGCCCTCCAGTCTTACTGAGAATGACCTTGCCCACGATCTCTGACAGAAATTTTCCTTGACTGTTCATGCCTTTTCTGTTAAAGACAGAACCTATCTTCATCTTAGAGTCAAGACCACACCAGACCAAAGCTTCCCTGGTCTTGGATGTAGAAACTTCTTCTTCTTCTTGAGTCTTAGGTAGCTGAAGTACCTTTTGCAGACTTTTGGGTGATACCTTGACCTTGGTTCCATGCACTCTGGATTTGATTCTGTATCCAGAGTCATCCACAGTTGCTCCAGTAAGGAATTCAAGCACTTCCTTCTTCCATATCTTGGTTGGTTCTGAGACCAAGTATTCTAGTCCTGAATCGCTGACTAGGGTAACCACTGACTTGATATCTTGATCGCCATCGTCGAATGCGCTGCACACAAGTTCGTAGCCTTCGTTGACGTTTTCGTCGAGCTTGGGAGCCATTAGGGTTTGGAGAATTAGGCTTGAGAAAAGAGAAATGTCGACACAAGAGTTTTGGTCTCGAAACTTTGAAAGCGTGTCGACAATCAAAGACAGAACCCTATTTATACCTTTCTGATTTTTGAAGATGAACAGGCGGGACAGCTTGCTTAACATGTGTCGACACTGGCAATAAGTGTCGACACTGACTTATAATGTCTCGACACATATGTGTCGACACAAGTGTTAGTCAACAGATATTATGTGTCGACACCACTCTACTCGACGAATAGTCGAGACTTTACTTAGAAAATTCTGAGTAAAACTTAAGTGTCGACACCACATTGGATGTGTCGACACCTACTCGACATGTGTCGACACCTTTTTACTTAGCCAATTTTCTATTCTGTAAACTTAGTCTAAGTTTATCATACCTAGTTCAATTTTGAATCTATTGAACTTAGCTTCTTCTAAGGGCTTAGTAAACATGTCAGCTATCTGATTATCAGTTTTAACATATTCAAGTGCAATATCATTTCTTTCTACATGCTCCCTAAGAAAGTGATATTTAATCTCAATATGTTTTGTTCTACTATGAGATACAGGGTTGTTAGCTATTGAAATAGCACTTGTAGAATCACAGTAAAGTGGAGTTCTACTTACCTGAAATCCATAGTCCACTAGCTGATGTTGAATCCATATAAGTTGAGCACAGCAACTTCCTGCAGCTACATATTCTGACTCAGCTGTGGAGATAGCCACACTAGTCTGCTTTTTGCTGCTCCATGAAATTATTCTTCCACCTAGGAATTGACAGGTTCCAGTTGTGTTCTTTCTATCCTCTTTGCATCCTGCAAAGTCTGCATCTGTATAACCTGTTAGATCAAAATCTCCATTCCTAGGGTACCAGAGGCCTAGATAGGGAGTGCCCTTTAGATATCTCAAAATTCTCTTGACTGCAGTCAAGTGAGACTCTTTAGGGCAGGCTTGATACCTGACACAAACACATGTAGCATACATAATGTCAGGCCTACTTGCAGTCAAGTATAGTAAGGAGCCAACTATCCCTCTATACAAGGTTTCATCTACAGGTTTCCCTGCATCATCCTTGCTAAGAGACATACTTGACCCCATAGGAGTCTTCATGGTACTGGATGAATCCATACCATATTTCCTTATGAGTTCTAGGGTGAACTTGGACTGACATATGGACAAGCCACTTTCAGTCTGTTTAACTTGGAGACCCAAGAAAAACTTTAGCTCTCCCATACTACTCATCTCAAATTGACTTTGCATAAGCTTTGCAAACTTTTTGCAAAGGCTACTTTCAGTAGACCCAAATATAATGTCATCTACATATATTTGGACAAGTATGACTTTGCCTCTAGATTCCCTAAGGAATAGAGTCTTATCTATTTTCCCCCTTGTGAACTTGTTCTCAATGAGGAAACTAGATAGGGTTTCATACCAAGCTCTAGGAGCTTGTTTTAACCCATACAATGCTTTCCTAAGTCTATAGACATAATGAGGTTGAGTTGGATCAACAAAACCTGATGGCTGCTCCACATAGACTTCTTCTTTAAAATTACCATTTAGGAATGCTGACTTGACATCCATTTGGTATACCTTGAATCCTTGATAGGTTGCATAGGCCAAGAACATTCTTATGGCCTCCAGTCTGGCTACTGGGGCAAAGGTTTGATCAAAATCAATACCTTCTTCTTGCCTATATCCTTTTGCAACCAGTCTTGCTTTATTCTTAATGATGACCCCTTGTTCATCTAACTTATTCCTGTAGATCCACTTAGTTCCTATAACATTGTGGTCTTTAGGTTTAGGAACCAGTTCCCAAACCTTGCACCTTTTGAACTGATTAAGTTCTTCTTGCATAGCTTCAGTCCACTGTGGATCTTGTATAGCTTCTTCAAATTTCTTAGGTTCTATTTGAGACAGAAAACTAGAATATACTGCAGCATTCTGATTTCCGCTCCTTGTCTGAACTCCTTGTCTTGGATCTCCAATAATCAGCTCTACTGGATGATCTCTTAGATGCCTGTTGGCTGGTGGCATCCTAACTTCAGGTTGAACTTCTTCAGCATCTGCATCATGCTGTACTTCTTGTATTTCTTCAGCTATTGGCACATGTAGTTCTCCCCCTGGACAACTGTTATTGCCTTCTACTTGCTGTCTTGCAGCAGGCATCTCTTCTATAGTAAGCTTGTCCAATTTCTTTGTCAAACCTGTGGGGCTGCATACATTGCTAGACAACTCATTGTTAATAAGTTTTGTCTCATCAAAAACTACATGCACAGTCTCCTCTACAACTTATGTAGTCAAGTTGTATACTCTATAAGCCTTACTATTATTGCTGTACCCAACAAAAATTCCCTCTTGGGACTTGGCAGCAAACTTAGTTATGTAAGACTTTCCATTGTTAAGTATGAAGCATTTACAACCAAAGATCCTAAAATAGGATAGGTTTGGTTTCCTGCCTTTCACTACTTCATAGGGGGTCTTGTTTAGTTTTTTAGTGATGGTAGACCTATTTATCACATGACATGCAGTGTTAACTGCTTCAGCCCAGAAATACTCAGGCAGTGATGTATCACTAAGTAGGGTTCTACCAGCCTCTATCAAGGTTCTATTCTTCCTCTCAGCAATGCCATTTTGCTGAGGTGTTCTAGGTGAAGAGAATTCTTGAAATATCCCAAAGTCTTCACATAGTTTTGTCATGCTTTCAGATTGAAACTCAGTACCATGGTCACTTCTAATTTTGACCACAGTACTATTTAGTTCATTCTGAATTTGCTTGATAAAGCTGTAGAAGACACTAGGTGTTTCAGATTTCTGCCTTAAGAAGAACACCCAGGAAAACCTTGAGTAGTCATCAACAACTACAAAGGTATAGACCTTCCTACCTAAGCTGTGAACTGGCATTGGACCAAAGAGATCCATATACAAGAGGTATAAACATCTCACAGCATCTTTGTTATCTATGCTTCTAAAGGTCGATTTAGTCTGCTTGCCCTTTTGACAAGCTGAGCAAATACCATCTTTAACACACTTAACTTGAGGACCATTCCTCACTAACTCTTTGCTAAAGAGTTTGCTAATAGTCTTGTAGTTAAGATGAGCTAGCCTCTTGTGCCACTTGACACAATGAGAGACTGTCTCATCAGCTACAAGACAAACAGGAGAACCATTGTTCTCAATCATAATGTCTAGACAGTAGACATTCCTCTTTCTATATCCTATCAAAATAATCTCTTGATCACTTGACCTCTTGATATGACAACCATTTTTAACAAATCAGATGTCATACCCTACATTACTTAACTAACTTATACTTATAAGGTTGTGTTTCAACCCTTTAACATAAGCCACTTGAGTAATGGTAACAAGGTTTGAAGAAATGTTACCAAACCCTTTGATGATTCCTTTTTCAGAACCACCAAAGGTCACTTTAGGACCATTTTTGATTGGAATATAGTCCTTCAGTAGTCCCCTTGTTCCAGTCATATGTCTGGAACATCCACTATCCAAGTACCATGTTGGGGTATGGCCACTTGGATTCACCTGCAAAACAAATTAATGAAGCTTAGAACCCAAAGTAAACTTGGGTCCTTGGTGATTGTTAGTTTGCAACATGACACAGCTACCTACTGGCTTTCCACCAGGTAACTTGCTACTCAACTTGGCACTGGCATTGTGCCAACAATCCAAGGCAAAGTGGCCAACCTTGCCACAACACCAACATTCAAACTTATTGTACCTTTGCTTAGGTACAGACTTTGCTGTCTTAACTACAGCTGACTTATTGAATGTTGGGGCCTTGCCCTTGGGCTTGGACTGATCCTGAACAGTCCTGGCAGGTTTAACAAAACCCAGTCCAGCCTTACCTTTGTGATGAGTAAAATCATCAATCAAAGGTAGAACTGATTTAGGCTTTGAAAACTTTGCAACCAGTTCTCTCTCTTTCTGAAGACTTGTCTCCAGTTTCTTAATTTGATCACTCTTAAATGTGATAGTACCCATCTGAATCACTGTAATGTGTTTCAGCCTAGCTACCTCATTCAGTTTTTGATCAAATTGCTTCTCAAATTCTGTTGCAACAGCCTTGAGATCAGCAATCTCCTTTGCCTGACTTTTGGCAAGGGACTTGCTTTTCTTATAAGCCTGTAACAGCACCTTATATTCATCTATGAGCTGATGAATATCATCCTCAGACTCAGAACCACTTCCATCATTTGATGAAGATGATTCTGATTCTGAACTAGAACAAGAAACTGAACTTAGAGTTGGACTTTGTACCTGACTAGGTCCTGGCTGCTCTAGGATTTTGGTACTCTCAGTCAATGCCATCAGTCCTTGGCACTGGCAGTCTTCTTGTTCATAAATTGACTCCAAGATCTGCATAAATTCTTCTTCTTCTTCTTCAGCAAATAGCCCTATGTAGGCTTCAGCATCAGTATCAGTGTCTGAAGAAGAAATATCTGAAAGAGTCTTCTCATTTTTGGCAACAAAAGACTTCTCTTTCTTCCCTTTGAGGTGAGTCTTTTTCCTGTCACTGAATTCTTTTCTTTTCTCAGGACAATCAGCAATGACATGACCCTGTCTATTGCAGCAGTAGCACACAATCTTTGATCCAGTTGCCTTGCTTGTCTTTGTCTTTTTCCTGTCCTTCTTTGAAGGCTTTTTCTCCTGATTCAAGACTTCTTTTCCCTTGTAAGTAGATGGTCTGGACCTCCACTGTTTCGTCTTCAGGAATTTCTGAAAGTGTCTAGTGAAGGCAGCAAAGTCTTCATCACTTTCACTGCTTGTAGACTTTGTACTGACAGACTCTTGTGACTCAGATTCAACTACCTCTGGAGGTGGAGTTGATGACTTAGTCCTGCATTTTCTGGGAACTTCTGTCTTGAAAGCAACAGTCCTTTCCTTGTGCTCAGTCCTAGTAGATTTCTCCTCCTCTTTCCTCACTGTCAGCTGCATCTCATATGACAATAACTTGCCAAACAGTGTAGGAGGAGGAATTTCTCCCAACTTTGCCATTTCTCTTATGGCACAGATCTTGGTGTCCCAATCTTTGGTTAGGGACCTCAGGAATTTGTCATTTAGTTCATAGTTGCTGAACTCTCTTCCATAGGACATGAGTTCATTAACTATTCTATAGAACTTCTTGTAGCATTCAGTGATGCTATCTCCCTTTCCTTGCCTAAAGCTCTCATACTCTTGATTAAGCAAGGACTTCCTATCTTGCCTAACTTCTTTAGAACCTTCCATATAGACAATGAGAGTATCCCACATTTCTTTTGCTGTCTTACAGTGAATTAAGTTCTGAAAAGTGGCATCATCAATGGCACTCACTATTATGTTTTGTGCCCTCTTGTCCATGGTTGCTAGGACAATCTCATCCTTGGTCATCTCAGAGAAATCCTTTGGAGTCCTCTGATTTGCATCCAATACTGAAATCTTCATTGGCACATAAGGCCCTTCCTTAACTGTAATGTAGATTCTTGGGTCTGAGGCCTCCATAAATAGCCTTACCCTTTCTTTCCAGATCCCAAAAATTTCCTTTCTACAAATAGGTAATTTCATGGAACCCAATTCTTTATGATTTTCAAAAGAACCCATGGTTCTTGATTTTCTTGAAGCTGTCTTCTGACTTAGACTATTTCTGCCAAACAGGATCTCCTTAGACTGTTAGTCCTTGTTTTGAGGAACCTCGCTTTGATACCACTTGAAAGATATGGTACCTAAACACCTAGAGGGGGGGGGGGGTGAATAGGTGACCTAATCTATTTCTAACTTTGTTGGCAGCCAAACCTTTATATCACAGATTTCTAAGTAGTCTATTACAGCAATCAGCAATAATCAAACATACACAGCATATTCACAGCACAGCACACAGTGATTTATAGTGGTTCCCCAATCTTTGGGTACATCCACTTTCCCCCTTCGCCTATCTAGCAGTGTACTAGATTCGGCCAAACTTCTCCACTGTCTTAGAACCCAAATAGGTTCCTACACCTCAGGCCCAAAGCCTTACACCTCAGCTTTCTCCAAAGCCTACACTCAGCCACAAAGGCCTACACTCAGCCACCCAGGCCTACACTCAGCCAATCAAGGCCTAAACTCAGAGTTCTTCAACTCCTACACTCAGGCTATCAAGCCCTACCCTCAGCCTTTATAAATTTAGGCTTACAATGCACTCAGATCCAAAGATCCTACAAGTTAAAATAGTATTACAACAAATAACTCAACAACTCAGAAAATAAGAGAGGAGTTGAGAGTTTCTTGCTGAGTTCTTGGAAGAACTCAGATAGATCCAAACTGACTTAGCTTCCTTCAAAGCTTCTTGAGTAGAACTGAATAAGTCTGAATCCTCTGCAGTTGTTCCTCGACCTCTGCTTCTTAAGATCCAGATGCTTCTGAATTCTTCTTCTCTGCCTAGTTCCAAAGACTGAATTCTTGATTGGAGCTCTCTCTCCAACTTCTTAGATCTGCCGTTGGACAGCAAGATCTTCTTGATTTGTATCACTTGGATAACTTGATCAGCAACCACTTGAACAAATCTCTTAGATTAATCTGAACTCAATCAGAACTTAATCTTCTTCTGTTAACTCTTAACAACAACATTCGTTTCTTTAAACAGTCTGTGCCTATTTATAGGCCTTCTTCATGGTAACCGGCTGGTCCGGTTCATAACTGACTTCTGAGATCTCTAACAAGTGTTGTAGACCAGCTGGAACGGCAGCTGTCATGTCATCCAGTCAATTCTTGAAATTCTCTAACTGTCAGATAGTGTCGAGACTTTTTGTTCTTAAGTGTCGACACTTATAGACCAAGTGTCGACACATGCTGTGTAAGTGTTGACACAAGTCTACAAGGTGTCGACACAACTCCTTGTATGTCTCGACACAGATTCTTATTCAGGTGTCGACACTTGGAATTGAGTGTCGACACAAGTACTTGATCTTCTGTAACTTGTTAAATTCTTCTAAGTGTCGACACATCTCCTTTGTGTCGACACATCTTCATGTGTTGAAACTGTCAAGTGTCGACACTGCTTCTTGGTGTCGACACAAGTCTTCAATATAGATTCTTCAGCTGAGTGTCGACACATTCCCTTAGTGTCGACACTTGTACTTAGAATATTTTTGTAGATATTTCTGTTCTTTGCTAAGTGTCGACACAGCTCCTTGTGTCGACACTTTCTTTGAGTCTTCAACTGAGTGTCGACACATTGTGCTGGGTGTCAACACTTTCTTCAAGTGTTGACTCTTCTGGTTGTGTGTCGACACATTGTGTTGAGTGTCGACACATACTTCAAGTGTTGACTCTTTTGGTTGTGTGTCGACACAATGTGTTGAGTGTCGACACATACTTCAAGTGTTGATTCTTTTGGTTGTGTGTCGACACATTGTTCTGAGTGTCGACACATACTTCATATGTTGACTCTTCTGTTGAGTGTCGACACATTGTGCCGAGTGTCGACACTTACATCAAATGCTGACTCTTCTGCATAGTGTCGACACATTGTGTTGAGTGTCGACACTTGTACTTAGACTCTGCAGACTTTTGCTGAGTGTCGACACAGCTCCAAGTGTCGACACTTTCTGGTGTAGACACGGCTCTTCTAGGTGTCGACACTTCAGCTAAGTGTCGACACTGCTTCTCTGCATTCTTCTTCACTGAGTGTCGACACAGCTCCTTGTGTCGACACTTTCTGTCTGGTGTCGACTCTGCATCCCAGGTGTCGACACAATGACTCCAAGTGTCGACACTGCTTGTCTGGGTGTCGACACAAGCTTTCTCAAGTGTCGACACTTTCCCTCTGGGTGTCGACACATGGACTTAGAAAGTTTTAGCTTCAGTCCAGTGAATACCTAACCTGCACAAGTAACTCAAACATACATCAAATACATTATGATGTATATCATTGAGTTGGGTGAGGCTTCTTCAAATCAGGTACATTTGACCAATGTACCCAACACATAGATGTTCACAACTAGGCAGACTTGCATCAGTCCGCCCACGCTATGCGGACAAGGTACAGTCCGCACAGTCCGCACAATCTGCAAACATCATCACACATGGACATCCACAACCCCTTCAGTGATAGTCCACACACGAAAGAGGCAGTCCGCATAGGACAAGACCAAATCCTCCATCCGCCACAAGTCCACGACCAAAAGGCAATCCGCCTGGTCAACAACGGACTTGACGGATACTGCGGACACACTGGACTTGTCACAGAATGTGACCAAGTCCAGTTAAATAACAAAGGGCCTAGCGTGAGCTCGGTGAACATGGCCCAGTCCGCCAACACCCAAAGCAGATCGCCAACACTTTATAAGACTAAGGCAGAGTCCACAAGCTATATACGCACAGCTGGCCAGACAAACGACCAACTACCGGACTCCGACACCGGTCCGCGCAGTCCTCCACAGCAGCTAGCACATGCTATACAACCAGAGCTCGGAAAAGGCCACATCCAAACTCCAAGGATAGTCCGCTTAGTCCGCTTTGCTAGAAGCCCGACTTCTCTGGCCATAGGCCAACCAGGCCGTACAATAGACCGCTCAGGCCACACACCAGGCCGCTCAGGCCGCACAGGCTGCTCTTCAACAGCCAAGCTACTAAGACAGCCAAGGTCACCAGGCCGTAACCAGCAGTCCGCCCAGGCCGCGGACTCAGACCGCTCAGGCCGCACAGTCCGCCTGGCCTGCCAATCACACACTTCCACTTCATAAATTTTAACACTCCCCTTGAAGTGAGAAGTGGTGATCAAGCCCAGCAAGCTTCGTAACCGCTGAAATGGCCCCTTCGACAGCGGCTTCGTGAAGATGTCAGCAAGATTATCTTCACTCCAAACATGCCCGGCCAGAAGAGATCCCTCCAACACCATCTCCCTTACGAAGTGGTGCTCGATCTCAATATGCTTGGTCCTTGCGTGACACACTAGATTGTTTACCAGTTTGAGAGCACTCTCATTGTCACCCCAGAGCAAAGTAGGCCCTTACACTTCTTCATGAACATCCTCTACAAGCCTCCTTAACCAGATGGCTTCCCGAGCAGCCAAGGCCGAAGCCTTATACTCAGCTTCTGTATTAGACACGGACACTGAGTACTGCTTCTTGCTACACCACGAAATGCAGGATGATCCACAAGTGAACATATTACCTGAAGTTGATCTCCGATCATCCGAGTCACCACCATAGTCAGGATCCGTGTATCCAAGCAAAGCAAAGTCTGCATCCCTACTATAGAGGAGTCCCATATCAGAAGTTGTCTTGATATACTTCAAGATGTTCTTTGTCGCTACCAGATGAGACTTCCTTGGTTTAGCCATAAACTGAATCACTCGGCCAACAGCGTAAGCAATGTCTGTAACATCCCATTTCCAACTAGACCCCTAGGAGTGGTTTTGTCCATGGCTAGGTCATGACAAACCCTAGGAAGCCAGAAATGGGCCAAGAGATAGGAGACAAGTGTGGAAAATCATCATGGTCTGCAAATAGTAGAATTCTGAACAATGGTTTGGGATGACAATGGGGCTACACCTTGACCCCAAGACCCTACCACAACACCCCCTAACACCTTGGGAGGCCCATTAGAGCCATAAGGACCCCTTGGGGTCAATCAAAGAGACTCAGTTGACCAAGGTCAACCCTAACCCAAAATGGGTCAAACTATCCTACTTAGGGTCAATTGACCTACTCCTAGCCTAGAGGAACCCACCTATGCCCCCCCTGACCCTAAAGTGAAGTCAAGGGGTCACTAAGGACACATTGGGGTCAGCCCTGGAAGCCAAGTTGACCCAAGTCAACTCAAGCCCCTAATCTGGTCAAAGTGCACTTACTAAGGGTAGGTGACCTCCAAAGTGTAAGGTAACCCTACATAACCCAACATAGGCCTTAGTGGAGGCCAATGGGTCACCAAGGACCCAATGGGTCAACCCAGATGATCAAATTGACCTAAGTCAACCCTAACTTAAGCCAAGTCAAACCTAGCCCAAATGGGCTAACCCAAGCCCAAGCCACTTCTTCCTTAAGGCTAACCTCACTTTCATGATCATCATGACTAAGTGGGCTGCACATAGCCTATGGTGTTGACCAGTCAACAAGGGTGACTAGGAGACAGAAGGTAGCTTCCCTTCATGTTAATGGTGGAGAGAGAAGATGGGGGAGAGGAAGGGAGTGTGGGAGCCGACCAAAGGGAGGCCAACAACCACTTTTAATGGCTGCAATCAACTCCTCTAGGGAAGAGGAGTTGATTCCAGCCATTTCTCGGCCACCAAGGGGTGGATTCAGCGCCCCTCCACTCAACCCCAGCCACACCATTAATGGTGTTAAAGGGCATTGAAGAACCCGCCGCCCCCTCCCCAATTGCCCATTTAAACATCATCAGTTGGCAGAGGGGAGCATTTTCGAGCTTTTTCCTGGAAGAGACAGGCCGTCCCACTATGTTGTTGCAGAAGCCGAGCGTCGCCGCCGTCGACTATGGCATCCCGCCGCTCCTCCCGCATTCAGGTCGCCAGGAAGGCCCTCCTCCTCTCCTTACCTCATGAGTAGATCATAGCATCCCTTAGGGCCAAGGTTCGGGCTCAATTGAGCCCGAATCAACTTTGGATTTTCATGGTTTCCGGCCGAAACTTTTCCTGGTAGAATCGCCGGAAATCGGCCCTCTGGCGGCAAAGCCGCCGCCTGGCGACAGCCACCACCTCAATGGAGGTGGTGGTGGCGGTGGCCGGCCGGGGAGGTGGCCGGATCGTCGGCGGCAGCTCTTGGAAGAAGTTCTAGGAGGGAGAAATCCCGACCGTTTGCTGAACGGGGAAGATGAAGGGATCTCGTTAATCTATTGCGCCAAGATTCGTGCATAGATGATAGAAAACTATAGCATATGAACTTCTGATTATTTAAATTTCTGTCACACTATTTGTAATTATTAGTTTTAGTTTTTAAAAATACTTAGGCCCCTCTGCAGAAAAAGTCACCCACATGAAAGTTGTAGTCCTTTGTGTCTACTTTATTTTAAAATTGGTTTGAACCAATTTGGGGGCATGGTCTGACCAGGGCACCCATTTTGGTGGGACATATACTTAGGGCTAGGTAGTCATTAAACTGTGTTCCCACACCTCATCCCTGGCCAAAATCACTTGAAATTTTGGCAGGGAGTTTAACTTAGCTAAACCTAGGGCCTGCCCAAAACTCAGAATTTTTGGAGATACTTTGCCTAAAGGTTTTGCTTTTATTTAATAATGATAGGGTAATTTAATTAGGTGGTCAAATGACCTCCAAACCCTCCCAAATTTTGGAGAGTGGTCCCTGGCATCAAGACCTAGTTCTATACAAACTTTTAATGCATTTGGATATGTTTTGGTTAGGGAATCACCAAACCCTAGTTTGGCCTTTATGAGGTATCTTTGATTAAAAGTGCACTATGGACTTAGGATGGTCACCTCCCCTCAACAGAGGCTGAGGTTTTGGACACTGACTTAGCATGGCCAATGTCACCCTCTTAAGGAAAATGAGATGATTTAGGCTTGATTTACACTAGGGTGCAACCTCAAACCCTAAGTAAGGACTTTTGAGGCTTGTGAAGGACATGGGGGCAAATGCCCTTATATGGCCTTGGAAACTCAGTAGAATTGAGGGTAAGGTAATCTAAGTTCTCTGTTAGGAACTTTAGAAGAGTTGGAGTAAGGTAGATACCTCAAAACCCTAACCCTATTTTTAGGGTAGGAGCACAAATTTGAAGATTCAGCCCCTAAACCTTCGCCAAATGTTATGAATCTTGGGTAGAGTAGGTTTTATGCTATCTAGAACCTCGGGTAATTTCTGTAGAATTTTATGAATTATATTTCTGTTACTTCATTTGTTAAATGTCAAAAGGCCCAAAATGGTGTTTTAATTAATTTGATTATTATGTGCATTAAAATCTGATGAAACTTGGTCAGAAGATAACCTAGGGCTCGGTGAACATCACTGAATTTTATTACAATTCTTAATTGATTATATTTGGTACTTCCTTCATTAATTTCTGAATGGGGCTTTGGTAGAATAAAATTAATTAATGATGATATATCTGTTGAAAAGTCATGAGGCTTAGGTTTTGATGTTTGCAGGACAAAAATTACTTATAAAAATTTATTTATAATTTTTAGAGGTCTGTTTTCAGAACTTCCTTTACAAGGCCATATTTTTGAGAATTGGATAATTAATTAATTTAGGAAATAATTCTTTCAAACAAATTATGAAACTTTACTTAGAGGTTTTATGTGCCCTTACAATCAACCTGGAATTTTCTCTGAAGTTTTGGAAGTATTTTTGTTGTACACCCCCTTTTAATGATTTATTTTGGAATAAATTGGAAATAAAAATTTAAGGGCTTAAACCTTGCTGAAAAATTGGGATATTCTGGATTTTTAGATGATTATTCATTTTACATTAAACATAAATTTAGTGGAATTTTATCTTGCCTAAAACTTGTACTTCATGTTCAAACTTGAAACTTCTGGTTATTAGAATAAATAAATAAATTATCAATTAAATTATGAAAATTAGGAAATTATGGGTTCAGGTTACAAATGCCAATATAGTTCTCCAATAATTATTATACGAGTACTGGATGATCATTTGGTATACTTCCCATTTCACGGGTCATATAGCTTAAGTGGTCTGCATATAGTAAAACTGCAGGAAATCATTTGAGATATGAATTAGAGCACATGTGTTGGGTTGCTGGAAAGTATAAATAGAATTAGATGCATCATTGGAAGATAAAGTGAGTAGGGTGTTGTTTTGGCTAGGGTTTAGAGGCGCTCGGGTCCGACGAAAGATCGTCCTCCCCGAGGTGAAGTGGTGTCAAATCACCTTAGGATTAGCCTATCGTAACATGAGAAAGTAATGGGTAAGGGGATCCACCAATAAAAAAAATAAGTACCTTGCGAAAGGGAACGTTGGGCGTAATCCCAACATAGTTCCTAGTGCCCCTTGAGAGTCCTTCACAGGGAATACCGGGGGCAGTCCTGGGTTAACGTAAACTGTTTTAACAAGCTGAAAAGAGTAACTTAGTAATTAGGGTTGCACCTTTCACAAACACTGATAGCACCGATAGATAGATGGGAGTTTCGGCTCGGATGGTTAAAAGACGGACTTTGGGTCCGGGGAGCTTCGGCTCGATTGTTTGAGACGGACGTTTTGGTTCGGGGAGCTTCGGCTCGGTTTTTGATTACGCTAAATTTGCATGTGCATAAAAGAAAGGAAAAATTAAGGTGGTGGGTCTTCGGTATTGGAGGGTCTATGCATCGACGCCAATACGTTGACCCGACAAGTGTGGTTAGCACTTCGCCAACAAAAGCCCGGTGCGCCAGCCGGCAAGAGTACGCAGGAGTCCGCTTCATGCACTAAGCGTTGATGCGTACGATAGGTCTGACCGGTAGTGCTTTACTGGTTTAGAGGTGGGAGAGGCCCAACCCACCGCTTCCGTCTGCCACTACGGAGGTATCCTGCGAGGTTACGGCTCCAGAAAGGGGGAACTAAAGGTCTGTGTTCATAAAGTCGGGTGAGTGTGTTGCACTTGCATGTTCCATCATACCCACTTGCATGTCATAGCATAATCGATTTATTTAACCCCTGACACCTAATGTATAAGTGGAATGGGACGCTTATACATTAGGACCTGCTAAACGACCCCTTGGTCTATATGCTTGTGTGGGCAAGTTTATAAATTAAGGTCAATTTTGATATATATCTATATATTGCTGTGTGCTAACCGACACCCCAACGTATAAATTGGTATGAGACTTTTTATACGATGGGAGCCTTGCAGAAGACCCCTTTCCTTATGTGTTCTCATATAAGTGAAGGTTACTTTTCATATTTCAGCTTATTGTCTATACCTGTTATAGAATTGCTAGTATAGGTCCGCTGCCATATGTTTTTGATATTCTCCACCTTCAAATCCTCCCCTTTCTTCCTCTCCGCTCGGTGCTTAGGAGCCATGGGGGAAGGGGTGGTGGATGATAGGACTTAGTCTTTTAGACTAACGGTTTTCGAACCGTATCATTTAGGAGATCGTGGAGCCCAACATGGAGGAGCAACCCCAGAGACCGGTGTGCTTGGAGGTGGGGCAGTCTAGCTCCGAAGTTCATACAGCCGGGACCGTGAGTCTCGACCTTGAGTAGTTTTTCTGCTTTTGCTTCAGCATGAGTGATATTATAGTGAGGATATGATGTACCGGTCTTAAGCCCGTATTTTAGCACTCTGATGTTTTATTCTGTGGACACTCCCTTCGTGGAGATTATATTTACCGTGATATGTGATTTTTTGTGGACTGTTATTTCCATTTACTTCATTATACTACTTTTCTGAAATCCAATTGGCCAGCAGAATCGGCGCTTGTGGTGATGACTCTTCAGGGCGTGAAGGAGTCACCGCAAAACGGTGGTTCTGGGCCTAAGACCCCGGTGTTGCAAAAAAAAGGGGGGGTCTTACAAGTGGTATCAGAGGGAGGTTTCGATCCTCCGACCTGTGGGTTATGCGCCCACCACGCTTCCGTTGCGTATCAGAGCAGACCTCGATCGAAAAGTAGCAGTCCACAACCCTGGGTCACCCCCGCGCGAGTTTAGTTTGGGGACAAACTAAGCAGCGGAAGCCGTAGTGTGCCCATATGAGGGATCACATGTAAATTGTCCACTTTTTAGTAGGTATTGAGTCTATTACCTACTAATACAGTTCGCTTTGCAGCCCCCAGCTCATCCTACCCCACAAGGTGGAGCTCAGAAGACTTCGGACATTGCACCACCTCCCATGGTCCCCACACCTTTCCTTCAGTCAGACATGGGGCAAACTCTTACAGCTATCCTTGAGGCCTTCTGGGCTCAACAGGACCCGTCCCAGCAGCCAAACCCAGGGGCCAACTGGATTAGCACCTTCCGAGGACTCTCTCCCCCGTCCTACTTTGGGACAGAGTCGGCAGTGCGGACAGGGAGTGGCTGGATGTTATGTACGAGATGTTGACCCGGATACGGTGCCCCCGGGAGGAGAGGGTGGCTTTGGTGGTATCTTACTTGGAATCGCATGCCAAGAGGTGGTGGAAGACGCTGTTGGACAAGACGTTTGCCGATAGGGAGGTTGTGGAAATTACCTGGGTGGAATTCAAGGCCACGCTGCTGGAGCATTTTGTTCCACAGTCGGCCAGGGACGAGTTGGAGGAGCGGTTCTTACAGCTGAAGCAGGGTACCAGGACGGTGGTGGAGTACCATCGAGAGTTCGACCATTTGGCTCGATATACAGGTTCTTACCAGCTGGACGAAGCAGGATACATCAAGAGGTTCTATAAGGGTCTGAAAGAGGAGTTGATGGAGGCTTTGTTGTTTGTATCTGATGGGCCTATCTCCCGGATTTTGGAGATGGCAAAGAGGATTGAGGCTGATTGGCACACCACCCGGGGCCGGAAGCGGCAAACGGATGATCAGGGCCGGAGGGCCAGAAATGATCAACGGCAAGGCGCTATACTAGATGGGAGAAGGACGGAGGATCAGCCTCATCAGGAGGTGAGGCAGGAGACGAGAGAGCAGGTGATATTGGCCCCTCAACCTCTTCGGATTCAGGAGATGCCGAGACCCGGGGGTATGGCGTATCCCCCATTGGAGTGCTTCCATTGTCATCAGGTGGGACACCTCCGGAGAAACTGCCCCATGAGGGGGGCAATACCTCCAGCACCACAGGGTGGCCCACCTGCCCAGCATTTCGGAGGCCAAGGACGCGGCCGAGGACGTGGTTACCAGGGAGGAGATCGAAGACAGGAAAGGGAGCAGGCATATGCCTTGGACCTGGCACAGCCTCGAAATCCAGAGCGGGTCATCACAGGTAAATCAAGATGTTTAAATTGTTTAAATTAAATTCCCGTTCTCAGTTGCCCAACAAGTAGAACTGCCCTAAGTAGAATAAATAGGAAAGAAAACGCGTTATAAAATACTAAGACATTTAATCGTCCCGGGTATAGTCTTCATCAGCGACAAGCCCGCCTATACTCTGTTCGACACGGGTGCCTCGCACTCGTTTGTGTCGGAGGCACTTCTGGAAGGTTTGGAAGGAGTGGAACGGTTCACAGGCCGGATGAGGAGGGTGCGTCTACCCGACGGATCGGAGATACTCACCTCAGCCCACTGCAGCATGGAGGTGGAGATTGGAGGAAAGTCGTTCGAAGTTCCAGCAACGGTCTTAAGGATGCCCGTCTTCGAGCTGATCCTGGGCATGACTTGGTTACAGTGGAATCATGCCCAGATTGATTGTCAAGCGAAGAGGATCACCGTGAGGCACGGGGACTCTATCATCATCATCGAAGGTATAAGACCTGCCTCACGTATACACTTATCTTCAGTACAGGCCGTTAAGTCCTATTTACAGGGGGACGAGGTCTACGAGGTGCTGTTTGAGATGGCGGAGGCCACGAATTCTATATCGAATATCCCGGTGGTGCGGGAGTTTGAGGACGTCTTTCTAGAAAAATTACCCGGATTACCCCCGCGCAGGGAGCAGGACTTTCAGATATAGATTGTGCCGGGGGTCAGGCCAGCATCCAAGGCACCTTACCGGATGACCCCAAGAGAGTTGACAGAGTTCCGGAGCCAGCTTCAGGAGTTAGTGGAAGCCGGATTTGTCCGGCCAAGCTCTTCACCATGGGGAGCCCCGGTATTGTTCATCAAAAAGAAAGACGGGACTCTCAGATTGTACATCGACTACCGAGCACTAAATCGGCTGACGATCCGGAACACCTATCCACTGCCAAGGATAGACGAGCTGTTTGACCAGCTGCAGGGAGCGCAGTTCTTTTCGAAATTAGATTTGAGGTCGGGATACTACCAGCTTCGGATTCGAGAGGAGGATATTCAGAAGACTGCTTTTAGTAGCAGATATGGTTTAATTGAGTTTACGGTGATGCCCTTCGGGCTCACCAATGCCCCATCAGCGTTCATGACCCTCATGAACCAGGTTTTCAAAGAGTATCTAGATGTGTTTGTCATTGTGTTTATCGATGACATCCTCATCTACTCGAGAATGGAGGAGGAGCACACTCGCCATCTGGCACTGACCCTACAGAGACTGCGGGAGAATCATTTATATGCAAAGTTTAGTAAATGTCAGTTCTTGCTGAAGGAGGTGGGCTTCTTAGGCCATACTATCAGTGGAGTCGGGTTGGCAGTGGATCCGGCAAAGATTCAGACAATTCGAGATTGGCTGCAGCTGAATACAGCCACCGACGTACGAAGTTTCCTAGGACTTGCCGGTTACTACCGGAAGTTCGTGGAGGGATTCTCTCGAATCGCCCGTCTGCTCACATCCTTAACGAAGAAGGAGGTACCGTTCGTGTGGACCCCGTAGTGCTAGGCAGCTTTCCAGGAGCTGAAGGATCGACTAACCTCGGCTCCCATTCTTACTCTCCCCTCAGGGAGGGAAGGATTTCAGGTCTACACTGATGCTTCCTACCAGGGTATGGGAGTTGTACTGATGCAGAAGGGTCATGTAATTGCATATGCGTCTCGCCAATTGAGGAAGCACGAACAGAACTATCTCGTGCACGACCTTGAGATGGGGGCGGCCGTTTTTGCTTTGAAGATCTGGCGTCATTATATTTATGGAGTCCATTGCAACATCTACTCCGACCACAAGAACCTGAAATACGTGGACACGCATAAGGAACTGAACATCAGGCAGAGGCGCTGGGTGGAGTTCCTAGCAGATTATCAGTATGAGATGCACTACCTTCCAGGGAAGGCAAACGTGGTGGATGACACGTTGAGTCGGAGAGCTGCCACTTCCGAGACCGGGCCCCAGGTTATGTCTATGGAGCTGGTGAGGAGATTGGAGGATATGCACATCACACTAGTGTCATCCGAGGACCCCGAGCTTTACATGGAGTATTTAGCTGCGGTGAGTGCTACAGACGATATCTAGGACCGAGTCAGAGAGGGACAGAGGCGAGATGTCAAATTGGAGCCGATATTCTGGGCCTAAGACCCCGGTGTTGCAAAAAAAACGGGGGTCTTACAATGTCTGGCCTTGTAATCGCCACGTAGATCAAGCTCCCTACAAGTGCCCTGAACACCAAGGGATCAGGAAGAATCCTTCCTTCATCTCGTCGAAGCTTCAACCCATGTTCTAGTGGAGTAGAGAAACTCTTCCCTTCACCCATACCGAATCGACTTACAATGTGATCCGCATATCCCTTCTGGTAAATGAGAATCCCGCACTCCTTCCTCTCCACCTCAAGACCGAGAAAGTGATGAAGCTCTCCCAAGAATTTCATCTCGAAGCATATAGCCAGCTCAGCCCTGAGCCTAGCTACTTCCTCCTCCGAATTCCCTGTGATGATCATATCATCCACATACAGTAGGACCAAGACTTGAAGATCCCCCTTCTTCTTGACGAACAAGCTAGAATCCGAGTTAGAAGCAAGATAACCGCAGAATTGCAGATACTCTTCTATCTTCCCATACCAAGCTCTATGAGCTTGCTTCAACCCGTAGAGATCCTTTCTGAGCTTGCATACATAGTACGGATGAACTTCAGAAATAAATCCAAGTGGCTGATCCATGAAGATGTCCTTATCAATTTCTCCGTAAAGAAAAGCATTCTTCACATCAAGCTGCCACATCCTCCATCTTTTGAAAGCAGCCAAGGCGATCACCACTATAACCGAAGTCATCTTTGCAACTGGACTAAATGTCTCCTCATAGTCTTCACCATACTGCTGTGAGAATCCTTGAGCAACCAGGAGAGCTTTAAACCTATCAATTCTCCCATTAGCCTTCTTCTTCAACTTATACACCCACTTACAAGTAACTGGAGTATTGCCATCAACCTTGGGCATAAGATCCCAGGTTCCATTCTTCTTGAGAGAAGCAATCTCTTCCTTCATAACATCATCCTACTCCTTGACTCCAGTGGCCTCATTGAAGTTTACAGGCTCTCGCTCATCCAGAGGACCTGCAAAGAAGCAGGAGATAAAGTTCACTGCATTCCCATCACAGCACCGAGCTGGTGGCTTCACAACCCTCTTTGATCTTCGAAGAGGTTGCTCCTTGCTCACTACCTTTGTTGCTTCTTCAGGCTCAACACCACCTTCAGGCAAGCTTTGAGCAATGCTCCCCCTGCTTCCTGAGCTAGAAGCCTCAACACCAGAACTTAAAGCAACAGGAGCTGCTGGTGAAACAACAAGCTCCTCTTCCAGATCTTCAGCAGCCACCTTCTGCTCTCCATCAACCTTGCTTTCTGTTAGCTCTACCGAGCCACCTACATACAATGTCAGTTCGTCAAAGACCACGTCTCTTGATACAACAAACTTCTTCATCACAGGATCCATGCATTTCCATCCCTTCTTACGCTCATCATAGCCAACAAAGACAAGCTTCCTTGCCTTTGCATCAAGCTTTGTCCGTGAAGAATCCAGGACATGCACATAGCAAGTTGATCCGAACACCCGAATGTGTTCCACACTGGGCTTCTCCTTTAGCAACATCTCAAAAGGAGTCTTCATGTTGATCGGGTTGAGCGACATTCGATTGATGACATAAGAAGCACAAGACATCCCCTCTGCCCAGAAGGACCTAGTAATGTCTTTCGCATGAAGCCAGCATTTGCAAGTCTCCATTAGATGACGGATATTCTGCTCCGCTACTCAATTTGGTTATGTAGTATTAGCACAAGTAAGCTCTTTGTGGATCCCGTGCTTCCTGTAGAAGTTAGAAAATTCGGAGGAGACAAACTCACCACCGTTGTCTATTCTAAGCTTCTTGATCCGCAAGCCAAGCCAGCCCTCCACCAACTCCTTGAACTCCACAAACAATCCGAAGGCTTCAGACTTCTCCTTCAAGAAATATACACAAGTGTATCTTGAGTAGTCATCAATCAGAACCAGCATGTATCTGCTCCCACCAAGGCTTGTACTAACAGTTGGTCCCATCAAGTCTCCATGGATCCACTCCAATGGTCTCTTGATCGCCGTTTGTGATTTATCAAACGGAAGGTGATGAGCCTTGCTGTACTAACATCCCGCGCAAACGTGGCCATCATCAAATGAAGATAGCTTAGGCAAGCCTCTTACAAGGCTTCTGTTAGTCATAGCATTCAACTTATCCATTCCTACATGCCCTAGCATTTCATGCCATATAGCAGCGCTGTCGTTTGCTCTCATCTGGTCAACATAAGATTTAGTTGTAAGAACAAACAAGTTCTTAACTCTCCTCCCAACATTAGCAACATCAACCTTAACCGCTGATACGTTGCGAAGGAACTTCACTTCTGTTGGCCCAAACAGAACGTGATAACCCGCGTCTACCGTATTGGTCATAGAGAAGAGGTTCTTCTTCATGCCTGGTACGTGATACACACTCCTTAACGTGAGTGGCCCCTTATCACTACCTAAAGACACAACCCCCTCCTTCTCTACTACATAAACAGTATTATTAGCAATTATGGTAGCTTCGTTACCTGAGTAAGCTTGCAAGGAAGAGAACTTCGACTTATCTCCGGTGAGGTGATGACAACACCCGGAGTCCACGATCCAATCGTCATTGAAGTCGACAGCGGACAAAGCACGGACACAAGTGCCCGTCATAAAAGCTCTGCCCCATCCAGCTTCCTCACTCTTAGAGCAAGCTTCCTCCTTGCCTGCAGCATGCCCAGGCTGCAGTTTGACCTTGCAGTCACGCTTGAAGTGTCCCTACTGATGACACATGTAGTACTTCAAGTTCTTCTTCCAATCCTTATTAGGAGCAGTGCTCCTCTCTGGTTGATAAGAAGATGAAGGCTCATTTTCAGCAACAGTCTTCTTCTACTTCCCTTCCCATCCCTTCTTCTTCTTTCCTGAGAAGAGAGCTTCACTGCCTTCCTGATTGACATTGACTCCAGCCATCTGCCATGCCAAACTTTCCTACAAAGCAAGCAGGTTCTCAAGCTCCAGTAGAGATGGCTGAGTAGCCCAGCCTTGAACAGATGTCACAAAGGCAACATACTCCTTCCGCAAGCCGCGGATTATGTGCCTTTTCATCTTAGCCTCAAAGATAGTCTCATCACGATCAAGTGCTAATAACTCGGCACACAAGCTCTTCATCTTCAGAAATAAATTTGAGATGGTCAGGTCTCCTTGAGTTATTCTAGCAAACTCATTCTCCAGAAACTGAAGCCTTGCTACATTCTTCTGATTGAACAACTCATCAATAGTTGTCCAAATATCAGTAGCAGACTCACATCCAGAGCGTCACCTACTCAGCAGTACCAAAAGTAGCAGTCACTTCCTGTCTGTCGTCACCACCGACGACCTCCCATAGCTCCTCAGGTATTATATTCATTCATACTTCTTTACAAGGCAAGGTATACATTGGGAGACATGATTTCGCTAGTACACAAGCTACAAACAAAAAGCACCAAAATAAGTCGGGCGGACAGCACTGGAGACCGCCGAGACTGCCCAGTCCACCAAGGTCGCCAAGTCGCCCGAGATGAAGCTGCTACACGCCGAATAGCACACGGAGTCCGCCGAGACTGTGAGGTCGCGCGGACACACCGTTATTCACTAACTGCTGAGGAACTGAAGAACAGACCTCCTACCCGCCTGAGACCGGAGGACAGGTTATTGGACCTTGGAAAAGATGAAGTAGAGAACCACTGACAAGACGCAGAAGCGACCAGCTGAGACCGTATAGACCGCACACTTCAATGTACTTGACCGAAGTCAAAGCCAAAGTCCTGGCTCCTTGAAGCTAGCCATGCGACCTGCACACAGCAAACTGTCAGCTCTACTCAACCCGCGCGGACAGGGAAATCCAGACCGCAACAAATGCCTAAGCCCACTTACTGTTCACTCAGTTACTGTAGACGTGCCAGAGGGTTCTATTTATAGGCAAAGTGAGGAGTGTGGTCACCACCCTAGTGAATAGAAACACCACCCCAGCCCGCACACTAGCAAAACACCCGTCCGCTGAGTCCGCAAGGACTTAGCCGGATTCCAAGAAAATCGCCAGGAGCAAGACAAATATGTTCACAACTAGGCGGACTTGCATCAGTCCGCCCACACTATGTGGACAAGGTACAGTCCGCACAATCCGCAAATATCATCACACATGGACAACCACAACCCCTTCAGCGATAGTCCGCACACTAAAGAGGCGGTCCGCACAGAACAAGACCAAAGCCTACTTCCGCCACAAGTCCACGACCAAAAGGCAGTCCGCCCGGTCAATAACGGACTTG
Organism: Platanthera guangdongensis; assembly: GCA_039583875.1. Taxonomy (NCBI): domain Eukaryota; kingdom Viridiplantae; phylum Streptophyta; class Magnoliopsida; order Asparagales; family Orchidaceae; genus Platanthera; species Platanthera guangdongensis. The sequence continues at coordinate 82,177,391 of CM077157.1, forward strand.
GAGGATACTGCTAAAACACTGGACTTGTCATAGAATGTGACCAAGTCCAGTAAAACACCAAAAGGCCTTGCACGAGCTCGAGGGACAAGGCCCAGTCCTCCAACACCCAAAGTAGATCGCCAACACTTCACCAGAGTAAGGCAGAGTCCGCAAGCTATACTCACACAACTGCCCAGACAAATGACCAACGGCCGGACTCTGACACCGGTCCGCGCAGTCCTCCACAGCAGCTAGCAACTACTATAAAAGTAGAGAAAACGCGGCTAACAAACGGACAGAAATTTGAATAATTGAAATTTTATTATCCAAAAAAGATATTATTTACAAAGGTATGACCTCCCTTTTATAGAATGGAGGAGATAAGAGAGAGTACAAACAAACAATGTGGGACTAAACATGTACAGGGCTGAGCGGCTAGAAATAAAAGAGACCGCACAGGCCGCGCGGTTAGACAGATTGGTTAACCGCTCGGCAACTCCAGCAGGATAAGAACATGCCTCAATAGGAGACCGATAGACCGCCCGGTCTCCAGGCTTCTGAGAGAGGCCGCCAGACCGCTCGGACTACAAACAGCAACAGTCTGAATATGAACCTGCTGGGAAGGAACCGCTAGACCGCGCAGTCAACAAACCGCCAGACAAGACTGCAAGGCCGCCTGGTCTAATACTTCAACACTCCCCCTCAAGCTGGAGCATAGATATCAATCATGCCCAGCTTGTCACAAATGTGGAAGAAGGAAGTAGAGACCGGTTTTGTGAAGATATCCGCCAATTCTTTATCAGAGGTGACAAATAGAGTACAAATCTGTTTCTTCAAAATCTCCTCCCGAATGAAGTGGCAGTCAACCTCTATATGCTTTGTTCTCTCATGGAAGACCGGATTTTTGGATATGTATATAGCGGCCTTGTTGTCACAGAATATAGGAAGAGGATAGTCATAGACCTCTCCTAGGTCAAGCATGAGAGCCCGCAACCACTTTAACTCACACGTGGTTGACGCCATACTCCAGTATTCGGCTTCTGCACTGGATCTGGAGACAACAGACTATTTCTTGCTCTTCCAACTCACAAGATTTCCTCCAACAAAAGTACAAAAACATGATGTGGATTTATGATCGCCTTTATCATTCGCATAGCTTGAATCTGAGTAGGCTTCAACCCTCAGATGACCATTCCTCTGAAAGATTAGCCCTTTGCCCGGTGCTGCTTTCACATACTCTAAAATCTTCAAGGCATACTGAAGATGGCACTCCCTGGGATCTTGCATAAACTGACTGACCTTACCTACATCATAGGAGATGTCAAGTCTGTTCACCGTGAGATAGATGAGTTTGCCCACCAAACATCTGTACCATATGACATCAGATAGAAGAGGCGAGTCATCCGTCCATGTTTTGTCTTCTCCAATAGCCATGAGAAATCGGGCCGGTTTGGCACCTGTCAATCCTGCCTCTTGTAGAAGATCAAGGGCATACTTCCGTTGGGAGGGAACCAACGAGTCAAGCTTCCGAGAGATTTCTATCCCCAAAAAGTATTTCGGGGAACCCATATCCTTCGTGACCAGGTGTTGACGGAGGTGTTTCTTCGTCAATTACACCCCAGCTTGGTCATCGCCAGTAAGAAGAATATTATCCACATACACTGCCTAAACCACCAGTCCCGAGTCAATTTTGCGAATGAATAAGGAGTGGTCGGCCGAACTCCTTGCAAAGTCGATGGTAGCCACAATACCACTGAACTTGTCGAACCACGCCCGAGGGCTCTGCTTTAGGCCATAAATGGCCTTCTTTAAACTGCATACGCGTGTCTCCCCCTGAGAAACATACCCAGGAGGTTGCTCCATGTAGACGTCCTCCTGAAGATCTCCGTAGAGAAAGGCATTCTTGACATCAAGCTGGGAAATAGCCCAATCCCTGTTAACAGCCACAGAGAGAAGAACTCGGATGGTGCTGAGGCGAGCAACCGGAGAGAAATTATCAAAGTATTCAATGTCGTAAGTCTGAGTGAAGCCTTTGGCCACCAGCCAGGCCTTATAGCGATCCACAGTGCCATCAGGGCGAAATTTCACAACAAAGACCCAGCGAAAGCCAACCACATCAGTACCCACTGGTAGAGGAACAAGGGTCCAGGTACCCCTTTCATTAAGAGTAGCCATCTCTTCATCCATGGCAGAAATTCAATGAGGAATAGCAAGAGCCTCCTGGTAGGTGCGGGGAGTAGTAGCAGTGGAGATAGCCAAGGCAAAACACCTGCGAGAAGGATAAAGCCGATCATAGGAAACAACTACCGCAAGCGGGTGTTGAGTACATGCCCGCACCCCTTTGCGAAGAGCATTGGGAAGATCCAGGTCGACGGGTGCCTCAGCGACCGGAGCGTCCGTGACGGAGAAGGCTAGCCCGGGACTAGAGAGACGGCTGCAGAGAAGAGGGAGGAGGGGTAGGGGGTGAGACAGACAGAGAAGGAGACGGAGGAGGAGATGAGGGAAGAGTGGAGACGTCGATATGCGTGGAAGGAATGGAGAGAGGCGGTGGAGAAGCAGAAACATCAGGAGGAAGAGAGGAGTCAAGAGAGAAGTAGGAAGCATTCTCGAAGAATGTCATGTCCGCGGAGACAAATTGTTTGCGCAGAACAGGGTCAAAACAACAATAGCCTTTTTGAGTGATAGAGTACCCCAAAAAGACACACTTGGTGGAACGGGGGGAAAGCTTGTCGCGGGTAGCGGATGGAGTGTGAACAAAAGTCGTACACCCAAAGACACGGAGAGGGAGAGGAAAAGATTCCTTGTGGGGGTATAGAATGGAGAAGGGAGTCTGGCCATGGAGAACCGTGGAGGGAAGACGATTGATGAGATAGCAGGCGATGAGCACAGCGTAGCCCCAGTAGGAGCGGGGTACTTGCATCTATGTCATGAGAGTGCGAGTGACATCAAGGAGGTGGTGGTTTTTACGCTCTGCCACCCCATTTTGCTGGGAGGTGTAAACACAGGTGGTTTGATGAAGAAGACCATGTTGCCGAAAGAAAGAGGAGAACTCATGACTAAGATATTCCTTAGCATTATCAGAGCGTAAAACTTTAATTGAAATGAGAAATTGAGTCTTAATCATAAAATAAAAGGATTGCCAGATAGAAAAGAGTTCAGAGCGATCTTTTAATTGATACACCTAGGTACATCTAGAAAAATCATCTATAAAAGTTACAAAGTAGGAACTACCCCGACAAACGGTGAGGGTAGGAGCAGGACCCTAGACATCAGAATGAATGAGATCAAACGGGCGAGAGGAGCCACGGCCTTGATTCGGCAGGAAGGAGGAGCGATGATGTTTGCCAAGCTGACATGCATCACAGTTGAGCGGAGGACTGGTCGGAGGTAAGTGGGGCAGAAGCTGGCGAAGAATCCGAGGAGGAGGATGTCCAAGGCGAAGATGCCATTGAAGCAGATCTATAGAGGAGGAGGAGTAGACGGACAGAGCGGAAACGTTGTTGAGGAAATAGAGTCTGCCGCTCTCAGTCCTAGTAGCAATCGTCCGCTGGGTCCCCGGGTCCTGAAAAGAACAAGAAGTGGGAGTGAATAAGACAGAGCACTGAAGTTGTCGGCATAAAGTAGTAACAGATAATAAATTGCACGGGAACTTCGGGACATAGAGAGTGTCCTCCAAGTGAAGCGACGGGGTGACTTGAACCATGCCCATCCCAAGCACCGGGGACGGTGAACCATCCGCCACACGAACCTGGGGTAGGCGGTCATGCGTTTCAAGGAGAGAGAAGCAATGTGGGTTGCCAGTCATATGATTTGTAGCACCCGAGTCAATCAACCATTTACCTTAGGTAACGACGTGGGAACTACCTGAAGTCATGGCCACAGAAGAAGACGGCCGAGAGGAGGCAGAGGTCGAGGAAGGAGCATCAACGGAAGGGCGAAGATGAGGATGTTTCTGCCAGCAGCGGTCAATAGAATGACCGGTACGACCACAGTGAGAGCAGAGGAACCTGGACGAACCACGCCCGCCTGAGTGGCTGCTCCACTAGGACCCCCCCCCCCCCCCCCCACTGAGCCTGGTGAGCATAGGAGTCCTGGGAAGGAGGGGAGGCCAACAGAGGCCGCTGGAGCAGCGAAGTAACATCGGCAATACGAGCCACGGTGGCATCCAAAGTAGGAGATTTCGCCTCACCCAAGATCTGCTGGCGGATCATATCATAGAAATCGGGAACACGGAGAAGATAACAAATGACCAGGAGTTCCTGGAAGTGTTTGTGCTGGTCGGCCAAGTCCGCGGAGAAGGGGCGATTCTGTAGGATCTCTTCGCCAAGAGCCTGAACCTGCTGGTAAGCCGTAGCAGGAGACATGGAGGGGCGGGCAAAGAGGTCCGCATAAAGAGTATAAATGCGGGATGTCTGGCCCCCCTTTGAATAGAGAGCAGCTAGGTGAAGCCAGGTGGTCTTGACCGTCTCATCATGGCGAATGACGGGAAGGCAGTCATTAGAGAGGATGTTGGCCAGCCAACTATGGACAAGGGCATCACTCGCATCCCAGTCATCAAATTCAGGAGAGTTAAGAGGAGGAGGGTCATCGGTGAGGTGATGACGCTTGCACTGAGAGAGAAGAAGAAAGGTGAAAGAAATGCTCCAATCGGGATAGTTGGAGCCAACAAGCTTAGAAAGTGTGTCAAGGTTGGCAAAGGAGTAGGAGGAGGAGGAGCAGCAGGAGTGGTGGAGGTAGAGATAACCGGGGTGGAGAGACCGGAAGTGGCCATAGAGAGGGCAGGAAACTGCGCGAGAAGAAGAGAAGCTGCGGGGAGAGAAAAAAAGGAGAGCAAGCCGCACAACCTAAGGAGGAGGCCGGGACACAAGAAAGAAACCGCAGCGAACAAGGATGAAACCGCAGCGGGCTAAAGAGAAGAAGCAGCAGAGGCATGGTGGCAGAACACCAGTGGCCAGTAAGCAGACCAAGGCACAGGGTAAGAGGTCGCGTGAACTGAAAAAGATCGAGTGAACAGAAGAGAAGAGGAAGCAAAGGACCCAAGAGAATAGGTCGAGAACAGACCGAAGAAAGGCTTGCGAACAGGGAGAAGCCGCACGAACAACACAGCGGTCAGAAGCAAAAACAAGCCGCGAGAACAGGTCCCGGAAAGAAGAAACAAGCCGCACGTGCAGAGAGAGCTTAGTCAGGTGGAAAGGACCGAGTGCTCTGATACCATGTAAAAGTAGCGAACACGCGGCTAACAAAGGACAGAAATTTGAATAATTGAAATTTTATTATCCAAAAAAGATATTATTTAAAAAGGTATGACCTCCCTTTTATAGAATGGAGGAGATAAGAGAGAGTACAAACAAACAATGTGGGACTAAACATGTACAGGGTTGAGCCGCTAGAAATAAAAGAGACCGAACAGGCCGCGCGGTTAGACAGATGGGTTAACCGCTCGGCAACTCTAGCAGGATAAGAACATGCTGCAATAGGAGACCGATAGACCACCCGGTCTCCAGGCTTCTGAGAGAGACTGCCAGACCGCTCGGACTACAAACAACAGCAGTCTGAATATGAACCTGCTGGGAAGGAACCGCTATACCGCGCATTCAACAAACCGCCAGACAAGACCGCAAGGCCGCCCGGTCTAATACTTCAACAACTACTATACCACCAGAGCTCGGCAAAGGCCACAGCCAAACTCCAAGGACAGTCCGCTCAGTCTGCTTCACTAGAAACCCGACTTCTCTGGCCATAGGCCAACCAGGCCACACAACAGACCGCTCAGGCCGCACACCAGGCCGCACAGGCTGATCTTCAACAGCAAAGCTACTAAGATAGCCAAGGTCACCAGGCCGCAACCAGCAGTCCGCCCAGGCCGCGAACTCAGACCGCTCAGGCTGCACAGTCTGCCTAGCCTGCCCATCACACACTTCCACTTCACAAATTTCAACAGGTTGTTTGAGAAAGAGAAGACAACATCACCTTTTCATTTCCAACTATGTATAGGGTTATAACTCCCTTCAAAAGTTAACGACTTTGGTTATTAAGTCTCCTGATCAAAAGACTTAGTTTGGTTTTTGGGCACCTGATCAAAAGCTCAAAAGGGTTGTGACATCTCCCTTGAAAAAATAGATCTTGTGGTGACGGGGCACCGGAGCAAAAACCTGTGGTGGCAGGGCATCTAATCAAAAACCTGTTAGTGTATTCCTACTAGGGGAGTAGAAGAGTGGATGTACCAAAGTTTAGGGGAACCACTATAAATTTCTTGTCTCGTTTGGATTGCTCTTTTGTTCATTTCTGTGTGATGTGACTGTTTTTGTTTTCATCTCTCTCTATACATATACTTATCACTTAATTTAATCCGCTGTAAAAAAAATTATTTAAAGTTTTAAAATACTCTATTCACCCCTAGAGCTAAAGCAGATTTATCCCTCACTTTAATCGGGGTCGGAGTGGAGTCCTTGAGCTCCGTCCTGGTTAGGGAAGAGGGGAAGAATCAGTTGCCCATATACTACGTAAGTTGGGTCATGATGAAGGCAGAGCTCCGTTATACCATCTTGGAGAAGCAAGCCTTTGATCTAGTCATCTCGGCTCGGGGGCTTCAACCTTACTTTGAATCACACTCTATCTGGGTGGTGACGGACCATCCCCTCCACAACATCTTCGAGGGGGTGGAGCATTCAGGCAGATTGGCGAAGTGGTTGGTGGAGCTGAGTGAGTTCGATATCTCTTTCATCATGCACCTCTCGATCAAGGCCCAAGCTATGGCCGACTTTCTGGCTGATTATGTGGTTGAGGTGACGAAGGAAGAACTCACTAGCCCAGTTCCCTGGAAGGTGATGGTACATGGCCCGTGGGGAAGACATTCCCCGTGGGTGGGGGTGATCTTGGAGAGCCCTCAGGGAACAAAGATCGAGAAAACGGTGGTGGTGCACTTTCCTATCACTAACAACCAGGCCAAGTATGAGGCCGTGATAGCAGGATTGTGCCTGGCTAGGGAGCTGGGGGTGCATGATGTGGAGGTCCTCACTAACTCCATGGTAGTGGCCTCCCAAATCAATGGATAGTTTGAGGCAAGGGAACCTACTCTCCAGTTATACTTGACAAAGGAGAAGGGGGTAAACGACATGTTCCAGACCTTCTCCAACCGATATGTGCCGCGAGAAGAGAATGTGCAGGTTGATCAGTTAGCCAAGCATGGTCCCCAGGTGGGGGTATCATCACTGACTTGTTCCGCCCATCAATCGAAGAGGGAGAGTTGATAGACGTTGACCAACACCCCTCGTGGATGGATCCATTCACAATATTCCTATCCACGGGGGAGTTCCCGGAAGGGATGGATAAGAAGAAGTTCAAGCACAAGTCGGCATATTACCTTATGCACGACATATAGTTGTATAGGAAGACTCTTTTAGGGATGTTGGCGTGTTGTGTGGCCGAGAAGGAGGTCTAGAGGATCTTGGAATAGTTCCATTCAGGTGAGTGTGGAAGCCACTCGGGGAGCAGAACCTTAGAAGGAAGAATAGTCCGACAGGGGTACTTCTATCTGAACCCAAGTCAGGATGCTGCGAAGTTCACAAGGAAATGTCACAAGTGCCAGTTGTTTGCCCCCTCCAACTTCGACTAGCTTAGCAGCTCAGGAGTATCACGACCCCCAAGTCCTTCTCCATATGGGGAATGGATCTAGTGAGACCCTTACCTCAAGCAAGCGTGCAAAGGAGGTTCTTTCTTGTTATGATCGACTATTCTTTTAAATGGCTTGAAGCGAAGACACTAACCAAGGTGACCTCCCAGGTAATCAGGAACTTTGTCTGGGGGGAGATCATCTGCGGGCACGGGTTGTCGCAAGCCTTCATCACGGAAAATGGGCCTCAATTTGCCTGCGCTGAGTTCATCAGTTTTTGTGAACAGCATGGGATTGACCTCAGGTTTGCCTCAGTCCACCATCCCAGGAGCAACGGCCAGGTGAAGGCGGCAAACAAGATCATCGTGAATCTCCTCAAGAAGAAAGTGAAGAATTTGAAGGCTAGTTGGGTGTAGCAGCATCCTTCAATTCTTTTGGCCCTGAGAACCACTTCCAACACGGCCACGGGGGAGACCCCCTTCAAGATCTCCCATGTATTCAAGGCCATGCTTCCAATAGAGTTCGAGGTCCGGACGCCTCGGGTGGTCGAGGTAGAGGCAGGCAGGGAAGAATGATAAGCTGAAAATGAGGAGGAGCTATTTCTCTCCCTTGACATGGTGGAGGAGCTGCGTGATCTCCCCGCCATTCGACAGGAAGAGGTAAAAAGAAGAATGGCTAAGTACTTTGACAAGCACGTCAGGGTCAAATAGTTCACAGAAGGGGACTTGGTCCTAAAGAATGTGGATGCGACAGGGAGATCAGGGGCACTAGGGAAGCTCAACCTTAACTGGGAGTGCCCGTTCATTGTCCAACAAGCTCTAAGGTCGGGGGGGGGGGGGGGTATTGTCTCTAAGATGTTGAAGGCGAGACCCTAAGTCACACATGGAGTGGTGATGACTTGAAGCATTTCTATCCGTGAAAATATGTTTGTTTGTTCCTTCAATGAATATGAAATCCTTTGATTCTCATATTCTTTTGTAGATCAAGTTTGTGGCAAGTATTTATCAAGCTAAGTCATGAAATGCTCCTACGATCAGGCTTCCATCTAGCTAGTGGGGCCGAAGATTGGCGGAAGGAAAGTTTTCTCTCTCTGGGGTTAGGTCCCAAGAGACTCCCACTGCCAGGCTTCCACCTAGCTAGCAGGGCTGGGATCCTCAAGTGATGTCGTTATTACCCATGAGGGCTGAGTCCGGTTAATGCTTAATACCCATCGTCAGGCTCTCACCTAGCTGATAGGGCCGGTGGTAGCACCCGATGGTTGATTGATGGAAATTTTTCTCGCTCTGGGGTTAGGTCCTAAGATGCTCTCGCTGGCACGCTTCCACCTAGCTTGCAGGGCCGGGATCCTTGAGTGACGTCATTATAACCCTTAAGGGCTAAGTCTGGTTGAGCTCAACACCCTCCATCAATCTATCACCTAGCTAATTGGGCCGGTTGTAATTCCCGAAGGTTGATTGATGGAAATGTTTCTTGCTCTGTGGTTAGGTACCGAGATGCTCCCACTGTCAGGCATCCACCTAGCTAGCAGGGCCGGGATCCTCGAGTGATGTTATTATGACCCTAGAGGTCTGAGTCTGATTGATTGCCAACACCCTCCGTCAGGCTCTCACCTTGTTGATTTGGCCGGTGGTAGCGCCTGAAGGTTGATTGATGGAAAGTTTTCTTGCTCTGGATTAGGTCCCGAGTTATTCTTGCTGTCAGGCTTCCACCTAAATGGTAGGGCCGGGATACTCGAGTGATGTCATTATGACCCTAGAGGGCTGAGTCTGGTTGATGCTCAACACCCATCGTCAGGCTCTCACCTGGCTGATTGAGCCGGTGGTAGCGCCTGGTGGTTGATTGATGGAAAGTTTTCTCGCTCTGGGGTTAGGTGCGGGGACACTCTCGCTATCAGGCTTACACCTAGCTGGCAGGGTGAGATTGAACTATGATCGACAAAACCAGTATGGTTTGTCGACCCAAGATCGACGATATTGGGGCCCAGAGAATGAATACTTTCATTCTCTGAGTGGAGTTCGACGAACTCATCCCCATTCGTCGAACTCAGATCGACGAACTTACCAGAATTCATCAAACCCAGTTCATTTTAATAGAAACTTTAATTCTTTTAGAACATTTAATAAACCAAAACAATATGATAATCCATTCACCCAGTGGATAATTCCACCTAAAAGATTTCACCCCTTAGGCAATAATAACCAACCTGAATACTCATACATTTCCAGCTTTAATTTTTTGAATAAATAAGGACCCAAGGTAACCTGGGTCAAGAATAGCTAATCTGTTTTATTGCAAGTGAAAGAATATCCCACCACAGAGCAACAATGGTATTTGGATAGTGGGAGTTCAATACATATGACTGGAATCAAGGACAACTTAATCAACTACAAGTCTAAGCTAGGACCCAAAGTAATATTTGGTGATTCCAATTGTGGCCAGAATGAAGGATATGGAAAGGTTAAGATTGGAGCAGTCACCTTCAGGAATGTAGCTTATGTAAGTGGACTGAAACACAACCTTATATCCATAAGTAAGTTATGTGATGAAAGGTTTCAGGTATCATTTAACAAAACTTCCTGTATTATTACTTCTATAGACAACAAAGTAGTATTAACTGGTTTTAGAGTAGGTAACATTTATGTAGTTAATTTTAAGTCAGCTAAATCAGAAATATACTTATTTAATCAAACTAGTAATAATAATGATCTTTGGCATAGGAGATTAGGACATGTTAATCTGAAAAATATTGCTCAACTATCTATGGACAACCTTGTTAGAGGATTGCATTCTTGCCCCTACAAGAAGGAAAGCCTTTGCAGGGCTTGTCAATTAGGCAAGCAAACAAAAAATAGTTTTAAGTCACTTAATAAGAGTGATTCACCTAGGATTTTGTATTTACTACACATGGATCTCTTTGGAGCCATTGCTGTACAGAGCCTAGGAGGGAATTCTTATACCTTAGTAATTGTTGATGACTTATCAAGGTTCACTTGGGTGTTCTTCTTCAGAAACAAGTTAGATAACTTCAAGGTTCTTACAGACTTTCTTAAGAGCATAAGGATTGAGTACACTACTCCAGTTGTATTGATCAGAAGTGATCATGGTACTGAGTTTTAGTCTCTTCCCATGCAAGAATTCTATGAGAAGGAAGGTATCAGACATTGTTTCTTTGCTCCTAGAACTCCTCAACAAAATGGGGTAACCGAAAGGAAAAAAACAGAACACTAATTGAAGCTGCAGGCACATTACTTGCAGATGCTCACTTGCCCCTATCCTTTTGGGAAGAGGCTGTGAGCACAAAAAACTATGTACTGAATAGAAGTTTGATACACAAACTTAAGTTCAAGACCCCCTATGAACTACTCAAAGGGAAGAAACCTAAAGTAGATTATTTTAAAATTTTTGGTTGCATTTGTTATATTCACAACAATAACAAGAAACATATTAGAAAGTTTGAAGCCAAGGCTGAAATAGAAATTTTTCTTGGATATTGTAACGCCCCCGGTTTTTCCGTGTTTTGTTTGATCTTTGGTTGGCGTTACGATAGCATATTTTCCGGCTCTTTGTCGTTGTAGAGCGTGGTCTTAGCTCTTAGGGTTCCTTGTATAGCCTGTTTGTAGCCTGTTAGCAAGATTCCCCAGCTAGCTGGAGTCTGTTTGGTGACTCGGTTGGGCCTTGATAACTCTAATTTTTGTCCAAGTATTTTTATATATTTTATTTAATAATTAATTAACTTATAGGTATATTTTATAATTTTATTATTTAATTTTTCTAATTTCTTATTTCAGGGCAATCTGGGCTGCAAATCGCAATTTGCAGTCTATACGGTTGATCAGGAGACAAAACTGCGCAAAAGCAGGGAAAGTTCAAAAGGACACGCTAACGTCACGGGCGTGACTGACATGGTCACGGGCGTGACATCCTGACGAGAACCCGGCGCGTGGAAGGAGCTATCTACCACGTCAATTAAAAGTACACGCCCAGAGGTCACGGGCGTGACTATAATCACACGGGCGTGTACTCCAGGCGTGACATCCAGTGCTTTGCCCTGTCTTCCAGTCAACGACAGTTTTGAATTGCAACATGTCACGGGCGTGACAAATTTGTCACGGGCGTGACGAAACCCGTGACAGCCCAGCGTGCCGACTAAATGCTGCAGTTTCAGGCGGAGGGAGTTTTCTCGAGACACGCCCCAGGTCACGGGCGTGACCGTGGGCGTGACCCATCCAACAACGGCCGGAGTTATTCCCGCCGTTTCTGATTCCCGCCGTTTTTATGCAACCGCCAAGACACGCCGTAGGTCACGGGCGTGACCAAGGGGCGTGACCCGCCAATTAACGACTTTTGGCGGTTTCACGCCAACGTTCAGAGGACTTGAAGACGACGGTTCCGAGACCGACACGCCCTAGGTCACGGGCGTGACCTAGGGGCGTGACCACCCAGCAACTTTTTCTATAAATTCCAGACAGCTTCAGATGGCCAGAGGGAGATTTTTTGGGAGCTTAATTCTATTTTCTTTGCTGTTATTCTCTGCATTTTCAATTCATAGTGTAGTCTATATTTCCAAGTAATTTTTATAATCATGTCTCTCCTCTATCTTTCTTGTAATTCTCTCATCATGATGAGTAGCTAATTTTCAATTAGCACTTGATCATGATGAACTTTGGAATGGAATAAAATTCTTATTTTTGTCTCAAATTAGCAAGCATTCTATTTTCTAACTTTGATTTATCTTTGATTTAAATTTTCTTCGAATTCATAAGTTGCAAATTATGTTTATTCGAGCTTAGATTCGTATCCTAGATTTACCGAGAGGTTGTGGATACGAGTAGATCACTCAAGGATAAAGAGAGTTTCTTGCACCCCTCGAGAGAGGAACGCAAAATTCTTCCGCCTTGGAGTCAACTCCATTAGTGAGGTTCACCGCCTAAAGCAAGCTTAGGTCTTTCGACTGGCCGAGAGGTCTTAATCGATCTACCTAAGGTTAGTCGAGTGCGTATTCTCGAGAGAGGCGCTTCGTAGCTTTGGAACCTCTGCGGTCAAAGTTAATAATTTAGATGCTTGTGCTCTTTAATTTCGTGGATTTTATTCTAGCCCAAAGGGATTCCAGATCAAGTGCTAGCCTTTTATTCATCGAATTTCTCCTCTTAATTTAACGTTTGTTTTCGTTTCCGCAAAAACCAATTTTCCGATCGATAAAATAATAGTTCGTCCTTGTGAGTACAAATACTCAACGGTCCCCGAGTTTAAATACGATATTTCCTATACTAAATTTCGATAGGTGCACTTGCCTAGTTGAGAGTTTAGTTTGGATATTTTTCAAAACTTACAAAATCTACATCAAGTTTTTGGCGTCGTTGCCGGGGATATTTTTTTTTTGTTGATATTTTGAAAGCAAGGCTCTATTAATTTTATCATTTTCTTTTTGTTTTAGAAATATCAAAATCAAAAAAAAATATTTATTTTGTTTTATTTTGGTGTATGACCCGAGGGAATCCGTCGCCTCTTTTTGATTTGGATCCGGAAATCGAGCGAACCCTTCGGCACTGCTTACGATTTCAAGTTCCGAATTTTCAAGATACGGAATCCTTAGGCGACACTCCTAATCCTTCATTAATCCTCTCTCCGTCACCGCCTTCTTCTTCTCCTTCTTCATTTAGTTCTTCTTCCCATTCTCCTAGATCTCCATCTTCTGCTTCTTCCAATATGGGTGAGCCAAATGCGGTTGAACAAAGGACTATGTCCTATTATGCCCGTCCAAACTTGGACGAGACTCAATCTAGTATTATTCTCCCCGCTATTGCCCCCAATAATTTTGAGTTGAAGCCAAGCATCATCCAAATGGTACAACAATATGTACAATTTGATGGGCTTCAAGATGAAGATCCAAACGCGCATATTTCAAATTTCTTAGAAATATTCGATACTTTTAAAATTAATGGTGTATCCGATGATGCCATCCGGCTAAGGTTATTTCCATTTACATTGCGCACTAAAGCCAAGCAGTGGTTGGGTTCTCTACCAAGAGGATCCATCACAACATGGGCTCAAATGACGGAAAGATTTCTTACGAAATACTTTCCGCCGGCTAAAACGGCTAAATTGCGCAATGATATCACTTATTTCTCCCAAATTGATTCGGAAACGTTATATGATACTTGGGAGCGTTTCAAGGAATTGCTTCGTCGATGTCCTCATCATGCAATTCCGGATTGGTTACAAATCCAAACCTTCTATAACGGCCTAAATTCTCAAACTAGGCAACATATTGATGCCGCCGCCGGTGGAACGCTTAATAACAAAACACCGGCGGCCGCACAAGAGCTTATAGAAGGTATGGCTTTGAATACCTATCAATGGAGTACACCTCGGTCTAAACCACCTAAACCGGCCGGGATGTATGAAATCGATACGGTCCTTCCTCAGGCAGCACCACCAGCAGTTTGCCTTGATACAGATGTCTCTGCATCTAGGCAGGGGGAGATGCCATATGAAGCAAGCCTTCATGCTGTTGCTGCTGTTGTTTCTGCTCCTGCTACTGATGATACTGCTGCTGCTGATGTTCTTGTGTCTGCTGCCCCTTCTGCTACTATTGCTGTGCCTCCAGAATGTCAGGCTCCTACTGCAGTTCTTGCAATAGACCTAAGGTCTTTGCTTTCTGCCTTTGATCCTGCATTCTTCAGCTATCTCCCAGAGGTTAATGTTGTCCAGCCCCCAGAAGATTTGTCCAAGGCACTGGTGCCTGTCTCTTGCTGTGACCCTAGCATTATCTCTGCATTTGTACATTCAGTGACTGCTGCTTCTGAAGATGTTGCTACTGCTGCTGTTGTTAAAGAAAATACTGACTTTGCTTCTGAAATTGTTGACACTGCTGAGATTGCTCACACTGCTGTTGAAATCCCAACTGCTTCTGATGAGCAAACATCCAAGGATCTTCTGATGTCAGAGGCCACTGTTTTTGAGCCTGCTGCAGTTTTTGATGTTGTTTCTGCTGTTACTGAAATTTCTGCTGATAGTGAGACTATTACAGTTACTTCTGCTGTCACTACTCCAGTATCTGTTACATCTGCTGTACGTGTTCCTGTTGCACCCTCTCCATCTGCTGCTCCATATGCTGCTGTCACCTCTGCTGCTGCTGTTGTTGTTCCTGCTTCACCTCCTGTATCTGCTGCTGTTCAACTGAAGAAAGATTTGATGAAGAGAATTGATGCTATATATGATGACCAGAGTTCTGAGACTGATGAATTCAAAACAGACTCTGATGATTCAGCTGCTACTATTGCAAGGAAAAGGAAAGCTAGGAGCAAGGCTATGAAAAGGGTTCCTCCTGCAAAAGTCAAGGATAATAATGATATTCCTTATTATATTCTGCATAACTGCCCCATCACAGAACATTGGATGCAATATTCTAAAAATCAGCTCAAGGCCATGAAGAAGAAGAGAAAGTATGAAAAGGGCTCATCCCAGTTCCAGCACCCTCATCCTCCTCCACCACCTCCTCCTGATGCAGGTGCAGGTGGCAGCTCTGCAAGTCAAGCCCCAGCTAGAAGCCAGGCTCCCTATCAACCCCATGCCAGATCCTACCAAAGGGAAAGCTAGTCTAGGGGTTCTTATTCTAGGAGAGGAGGATACAGGGGTAATCAAAGAGATTTTCAAGTTTATTACAAAGGGTATTCCAGGCAGCACCCATACTCCAGGGGAGGACATAGTCCTACTGATACTACTTCTGGTCCCTTCCCCTACAAGCTCAAAGAGACAGTGTCTGTCAGGCCTCCTCAAGACAATTCTTCCAACAAGTATGAGCCACCTGTACCATTTGAGGACCCTGAAAAGAATCCATCTGCTTGGACTGCTAGGATGAAGGAGTTGGCTGCACTAGACCAGATCAAGAAGGCCAGAGAGCAAGGTTTAGACACTTCAAATATTTCTACAATGTCAGAGCAAAGACAAAAGGAACTAGACAAATATGCTTCCAGCAAATTCTTTGATGCTGAGAGATATATGAAGTTGCATCCTGCTGCTGTGGTCCCCAGATCTTCAAAGCAAACTTACTTGGGTGCAGCAGATGACACCAGGTCCAACAAGGAAGCTCTAAATCCAAACAGAGAAATCAAACTTGTCAAAGGCAAAGAGAAGAAGTGACAGTATAAGGTGACAATTTCTGTGAATTCTGACTGCTATCTGGATGACATATATACATATATATATATATCTCTGTGATGTTTCTGCAATGTCTAGCTGCTGTTTTTATGTTTCTCTGATTGTATGTTGTTATTTGAATTTTTCCAAAGTCTGTAAATAGTCATCCTAACCCAAATAGGGGGAGATTGTTGGAACACCCTATTACTAATTTGGGTCAGGATCACTATGTCTCTAGGAACCTTTGTTTGACCTCCTGTATAGCTTAATAGGTCAATTAGAATTGAGTCTAAGGGTTAGAAATCTAGGATTGGAAGCTGCCCTGAAGACCAAGTTTTTCTGTCTGGAGACCAAGTCTGATCGTCGAGCTCAGCACGACGATTCGTCGAACTCCGGTCGACGATCGTCTAGCTCAACTTCGACAGATCGTCGAACTCCATTCGACGATCGCTGAGCTCAACTTCTTAATATCGTCGAACTCAGTTCGACGATCGGTGAGCTCAGTTCGACGGTTTTGACTCTACATTGGATCTTTATCTCTGAGCTCAGTTCGACGATCTTTGAGCTCAGATCGACGATTATTTTGCTGCTTGAGTTTTCTAGTTCGCTGAGCTCAGCTCGATGATAGCAGAGCTCAGTTCGACGATTTCAGATAACTTCCAGAATTCAAATTCAAATCAGTCAGGAGTTATTCTGCAATTAATTCAAAGATTTGCTAGCCGTTTTCATTTACTTCTGGACCAAGTTTCAAGGGACTTTTCAAGGAATAATTCTGTGGACTTTCCTCCAAAAGAGATTATGCAATTAAGGATGCAATCAATGCAGACCAATGGCTATCCTTGATAGAGAATGATATTCTATTCAGGAACAGAGAATAAAAGACAGAATGTTTTTTGAATCAACAGAGATTAACAAGAAGAGAACACACATTACAGAGTACAGAGACTCATTCAAAATCTTCTGTCAAAAAGAATTCTGAAGAACACTCATCAAAGAGATCAAGCTTTCAAAATCTCTTCATCTTTCAAAGTGTTCAAGGCCAACATCATTTCAAGACTCCAGACACTCAACATTTCAGCCATTGCTGAAATCATCTACTGCTGGAGTTCTATATTTGAAGGCCTATCACCCTCAAGCAAAGCTTTTCTTCCTGAAGATTTCAAGGATTCAGGGGGAGCTTTGACATCAATCCACTCAGTCTTCTCAGCTGTTTGAGAAACAGAAGACTGCCATCACTCTCTCACCCCCACTCTGTAAAGGGTTTTTCAAACTCCCTTCAAAAGTTTGAACCTGGTTTTTGAGCACATTGTCAAAAGCTCATTGGTGGCAAGACACCTGATCAAAAAATCTGCTTTGATTTTTGAGCACCTTATCAAAAGCTCATTGGTGCCCAGGACACCTGATCAACTCATCCTGCGGTGGATTCCTACCTAGGGTGGTAGAAGAGTGGATGTACCCAAGTTTGGGGAACCACTATATTTCCTTGTGTCTTCTGGTTCTGCTTGTTTACTTTTTGTTTCTGGCCTTGATTCTCTCTGTGCTTAGTTTTTGTTTAGCTTAGTGCTGTAGTTAGATTCTTTATTGCTTCCCTGCTGACACATATTACAACAATTGTTGTAAAAGCTTGTAAAAAGTTTTTAAGCACCATATACTCTATTCACCCCCCCCCCCTCTAGAGTATATCAGATCTAGTTGCCCTTTCACTGGCCACCCTTACGAAAAGTGTTTCAAGAGGACTGCCACCGTGAAGCAGCAGCAGGTGCATGTCATTCAAGGTACACCCAAGGGAGAGCTAGTGTGTTCGTTCTGTGCAAGGAAGGGTCACGATGTGAGTCGTTGCTGGATGAAGGTAAGGACATGCCTCCAATACGGGCAGAAGGGACACCAGAAGTCTTCGTTCCCCCAGGCTCAGTCCCCACTGCAGCCTTCCCCACTTCGAGCTCTGCCACCACCACCAAACCTGGATAAAGTAAAAGTAAAGCTGAACGTGATGACCAGAGAGGAAGCTCAAACCTCTACGCAAGTGATATCAGGTTAGCCCCAGTTTAATTTATCCTTATTATTTATCGTTGTTGCCCTAGTTATCGTTCGTTTAGTTATGTATGCTACGGTTTTAGGGGAGTTTAAGGTACGGAATAGGTGGGCGCGCGTTCTTTTCGATTCGGGTGCCACCCATTCCTTTGTGGCCCGGAGATTTGTTGATAAACATCGCCTGAATGTGGATCAATTAAGAGACTCCTTCAACGTCAAGCTTCCCTCTGGTGATTCGGTGATATCTAGCCAAGGAGTTCTGAGATGCCCTATTTATCTTGGCAATTTTTTGGCCTTTACGGATCTGATGATTTTAGATCTGGCTGACTTCGACGTGCTTTTGGGCATGGACTAGTTGTCCAAGTATGACGCGGTCATCCAGTGCAAGGCTAAGCGACTGGATTTCAGGATGGACGACGGCCAACTTATGAGCGTCTATGGATTTCACGACATATTTTCCCCTGTTATTTTTGAGGTACGTTCTTATCGTGCTATAGAGTCTGGTTGCGAGGCGTTTTTAGTTTCTATTTCTGCTTTGGAAACATCTTTTGTTACACCACGTCTTGAGGATGACTCGGTGATGCGAGAGTTTCCAGATGTCTTTCCTAATAGTCTTCCAGGACTTCCTCCTGAAAGGGCGATAGAGTTTGTGATAGACCTCGAGCCAGGTACTCATCCTATTGCCAAAGCACCATACCGTATGGCTCCGCGTGAGTTGGATGCGTTGCGTACTCAGCTCGATGAGTTTCTGAGTTGTGATTTTATTACACCAAGTTCTTCTCCATGGGGTTCTCCTGTTTTGTTCGTCAAGAAGAAAGATGGATCGATGAGGCTTTGCATCAATTATAGGGAATTTAACAAGGTAACCATTAAAAATAGATATCCCCTGCCAAGGATTGATGATCTGTTCGATCAGTTGCGTGGTAGCTCGGTATTTTCAAAGATTGATCTTCACTCAGGCTACCACAAGTTGAGGATTTGTGAGGCAGATACTCCCCGAACTGCTTTCCGTTCGCAGCATGGACATTATGAGTTTTTGGTGATGCCTTTCGGTTTAACCAATGCAACCCCTGCTTTCCTGGATTTGATGAATAGGGTGTTTAAGGATTTCTTGGACCGATTTGTTATTATGTTCATAGATGATGTCTTGGTATATTCCCGCAATGTTGACAAGCATACTCAGCATTTGCGTTTGGTTTTGTCGACCTTGAGGGAGCATAAGTTATATGCAAAGTTGAGCAAATGTGAGTTCTGGCTACGTCAGGTGTCCTTTCTAGGTCATGTTGTAAGTAAGGATGGTATTTCTGTAGATCAGACCAAGATTTCTGCTGTGACGGAATGGGAGAGACCTTCTACACCTAAGGAGATTAGGAGCTTCTTAGGCTTGGCTAGCTATTATAGAAGATTCATGGAAGGGTTTTCAGTGTTGTCTGCTCCTCTAACTAGACTTACTCAGAAGAATACTACATTCATTTGGAGTGATAAGTGTGAAGAGCCTTTCCAAGAGTTAAAGAAGAGATTATGTACTGCTCCAATTTTAACATTACCTACTGAAGGAGTTGAGTATGCTGTGTATGTTGATGCGTCACATATCGGACTTGGTTGTGTTTTAATTCAAGATGGTAAGGTGATCGCGTATGGATCGAGGCAACTAAAGATTCACGAGAGAAACTATCCTACGCATGATTTGGAGTTTGCTGCTGTAATTTATGCGCTGAAGCTTGGGAGACACTTATTGTATGGCGCGTTGTGCAAGATCTATACAGACCATAAGAGTTTGAAGTACATATTCACTCAGAAGTAATTAAATCTGTGCCAGCGTCGGAGGTTAGAATATGTGGCTGATTATGAAGTGGAAATTCTTTATCATGCAGGAAAGGCCAATGTAGTAGTCGATGCTTTGAGTAGAAAGACCGCCAAAATTTTTAATCTGTCGATACAGTCCTTGGTAGAGGAATTCTTGTTGATGGATATTGAGGTTGGGATTCGTGTTGTGCCTGCTAGTCTAGAAGCAGAAGAACCCTCTTGGATTTCCCTTACTCGAGCGCATCAGAAGGATGAACCTGATTTGTTGCACCTTAGGAATAGAACTGTGAAGGGAGAGCTACCTGATTTCTCTGTGGATGAGTTGGACACCTTGAAGTATTGGGGTAGATTTTGTGTCCCCTCCTTTGGCGACATTTGGGCTAAGATCTGTGTTGAAGCTCATGGTTCCAGTGTAGCCTACCACCCTGGTTCCACTAAGATGTATAAGGATCTAAAGCAAATTGTTTGGTGGTCCGGGATGAAGAATTATATCGCGAAGTATGTATCAGAATGTTATACGCGTCAGTGTGTTAAGGCTGATCATAGAAGGCTTGGTGGTAAGTTGACACTGCTTTATATTCCAAGTTGGAAATGGGAGAGTATTTCATTGGATTTCATCACCGGTCTACCAAAATCTCCCCGTGGGCAGGACTCTGTTTGGGTGATAGTCGATAGATTGACAAAGTGTGCTCACTTTATTCTGTTTAAGATTGGGTATTCGATGAAGATGATAGTTGAGCTATATCTTGAAGAGGTCATCAGGTTACATGGAGTGCCGGTTAGCATTGTATCAGATCGGGACTCCAAATTTACGTCTCGCTTTTGGAAGAGTTTACAGGAGGGGTTGGGTACCGATTTAATATATTCCAACGCCTATCATCCGCAGACGAATGGTCAGACGGAAAGGGTAAATCAGATCGTAGAAGATATGATCAGTTGTTATATTTTGGATCATGGTGGTGCTTGTGATGAGCGTCTCAGACTCATGGAGTTTGCATACAATAATAGTTATCAAGGGAGTCTGCAGATGGCCCCGTTTGAGGCCTTATATGGGAGGTATTGTAGAACTCTGTTATTTTGGGCTGAAGTTGGTGAGAGACCGTTGCTAGGTCCGGAAGCCCTTAAGGAGATTAATTGTGTTGTGACTCATATTCGAGAAAAGCTCCGTGTGGCTCAAGAGCGCTATGATAAGTATGTCAATCAATGAAGGGTTGATCTGGAGTTTGTCGTTGGAGACTTAGTTTTTCTAAAGTTTTCTCCGATGTCTGGCGTCAAAAGGTTTGGAAGGAACCACAAGTTAGACCCCCGGTACGTGGGACCTTTCCAGATTGTTGATCGCATCGGAGTGTCAGCTTATAGGCTGGATTTGCCTGCGACCTTCCCTGGTGTCCATAATGTGTTTCATGTGAGCCAGTTGCGGAAGTGTGTTCATAAATATCGTCAAGTCCTCGACTCGATGCCCCATATTCAGCCTAACCTTACGTATGTGGAAGAACCTATTCGTATTTTGGATTCTCAAGAGCGTGTGTTGTGAAGAAATACCATCCCCATGGTCAAGATTCTTTGGAGAAATCAAGACGTCGAGAGCGCGACGTGTGAATTGGAATCGGCGATGAGGGAATCTCATCCGCACCTCTTATCTTAGTTTTGGATATGTCGTTATGTTTTTAGTTATGTTTTATTTTATCGTTTTGATTTTGTTTTGGAGTTGTGTTAAGTTTCGGGATGAAACTTCTTTTTAGGAGGAGTGACCGTAATGCCCCCGATTTTTTTCGATGATTTTATTTGAATGGGCAACTTCATATTTATGACATTGTGGCGTTACTTTTAACGTCAAGTTGACGACGCAATGTCGTTAAGGCATTTTCATGTCCGTGCGGTCGTGTCGGCTGAATTCTTGTGGTAATGGGAAAATTTTGCATTTGGAATTTAAGTTAAGTAATTTTGGAGTTGTTCGTACAGTTTCGTCGCAATCCGAGCATTTTTGGAGTCTCGGCGCGCGATTGAAGTTTTGGATTGTTTATGTTCGCCGTATACTTTGAAGATTAATATCTCAGGAATGGCTCGTCGGATTTTGGTTTTGACTTCGTCATTGCGTTCGTAGCGTCATTGTTCGCTTACGGTGCGAATTTCGTTTGTTTCTGCGCGCGTTCGGGCCTCCGTTTTGAACTCGTGTTTTCTTATTCAAAAATATATAAATATGATTATTTTAATATTATAGTACTGTTCAAAATGTCTTTACTATTCATTTTATAAAGTTTAATTTCGAGGATATATTTGTAAAGATTTTACGGATTTATGCAAATTTCATTTTCTGCTCTCGAGTGGTTAGTTTATTACTCGAGTGAATTGTTAGTAAATACTTGGGTGATTTTTCTGTCATACTCGAGTGATTTTTATTACTCGAGTGATATTTTTATATATACACGAGTGATCTTCTCACCTACACGAGTGCTTCTTTCTTTCCTTACTCGAATGAATTTCTTCAGGTACACGAGTGATTCCTATATACTCGAGTGATTATTATATTCACTCGAGTGTTTTTCTTCCTGATTACTCGAGTGATTTTATGGTCCTACTCAAGTAATCTTTCTCACATACTCGAGTAATCTTTCTCACCTACACGAGTACTTTTTCTCCTACTCAAGTAATTTAAATTGTCTCGAGTGCTTCTTCTGCTGCTACTCGAGTGGTTAATATGTACCTACTCGTGTACTAATTTTTGTCTCGAGTAATTTTTTTATATATACTCGAGTGTCTGTTTCTACCTACTCGAGTAGCCGTTTTCTACCTCTCGAGTACCCGTAAGCTTGTTCTCATGTAGTTTGTTGTTATTTGCGTTTGGGAGCTCTTTTGAGCGTCAAAACAATGGCGTATGGAAAAATGTTTAGCATGAAATTTGGGCGTCTCGACGCGATCTACAACTTTCATGTTGGCCACTTTTCGATTTGAAACAATTGTAAACCTTTATTTTCGTCTTCCGCGCACTTACACGTATATAATACGTTTTTAGACCGAATGTTTTATAAATATATATATATATATACATATTTATACTATCAGAGAAAACTTCATTTTCTTCATCTTCTCCGATTCTTTTTCCTCACGAACCAGAGCAGCGTGAGCGTGAGAGAGAAAATACTTCGTGAACCTTCCGGTGGCCGCCGACGGTGCTCCGATGCTCGAAATCTTCAACAGAATATAGATCCGGAAAGCTCTCGCCGAGAGATATGCCATCGTGGTAAATTTTTCCCCGTTGCTTGAGTTTTCTCGTAGGGTTTTTCGGCCCTAACCTCTTTTTCGGCCGTTCTTCTTCAGATTTTAACTCCACCCGTTTCCTTTTTGCCCCGATCTGCGACGTGGAATGATTCAGAGGACTTTTCCGGTAAAACCAAGGCAAGTGATGGTTTCCCCTCGTTTCTCCTTGTCTGATTTGATGGTAACGGCTACGCTTTCATGTTCTTTAAGATTTTCTACACTTGTTCTTCCAAATTATTGTTATGATTAACCTTCTCAATGATCACATGATATTGTAATGTTTTGTCATGGTGAACTCAATTTTTTGTCTGGATATGTTTGATCGTTCTTGATGTGTCTTATTGATGGTTTAAACGCCTTATTTATCGTTATTGAATGTATTAGAGTTTAATTAGGTATGTAAATCGTTCCTAAGGGTTGATCAGCCATGTCTTGTATCTAGTAATGTCAAGTAGAATCTGACGAGCCAAATCTTGAGATATGCGGTGTTTTCTTGGTGGTTTTCATGATTGCGGGAGTTAGTGTACGATTCCACCTCCGCAGTGTTTGTTTCCTTCATTAGTGCCCTGTAGAACTCTACCTAGTTTTTGGGTGTCTGCGGTTTATGGTGGAGAGGCTGAGACTCCCTCGCTATTAGATGGATTTTTTATTCGTGTGGGTGTGCCCAAGAGTGACCACCTCGCCCGTGTTTTGGGTGGTGTGTCCACGAGTGACCACCTCGCCCGTGTTTTTGGATAGAGTCGACCACAGGTGCCTAATAAAGGTTTTGTATTTCTTCCTTACGAATTATTCATGTTGTCACCTTATAGCCTCGTGCGTCTGGTGTACTATTGTTGTACGTGACGAATCACGTAAGAGTTCTTTTTCCCGATGATGACTTGTTCCTCTTTTTGTGCTTTATTTCAGTACTGTTGGTCTTGGGTTTGTACCCATTTGATCTTTGTTTATTTTGGCTTATTAATTCTCTGTCACCATTTGTACCTTCTTACTGAGGTGTTCTGTCTTTGGAATGCCTCAGGTTCAGAGCAATAGCAGATAGCAGAGCTAGTTTTGGAGTTTCTGGGCGGCAGTGTTGGTCGTGGTTGTTACCTCGTCTCAGTGAGGTAGATTGTTGTTTATTTAGTTACTGGTTCAGACTTACTTTTCTGTAAGTGGGTTCGTGTCAGTTGTTGGCGCCCACAGAATTGTTATTTGTTTTATACTTGCTAGCTGCTTATTTCTCTATATGTGGATGTGGATTACTTGCTCTCTGGAAGGATTTATGTTAGGAATGCATGTTAGGTATTTTTAAGAATAAAATCTATTACTATTACTTCATGCATTACATAATTTAAAAACTCTAACTTGTTATATTTAGCGACTGTAAAAGCTATACTTACTACTATTATAAATTTATAGTTTTGCATAGCATGAGTTGTCCTTTGGGGACGTTTATACTCATGTAGGATGTTGGAGTCAATCTAAATAAGTATTTTTCTGCAGCATATAATTATTTTTGATTCGTGGACTAAATGATCCATTAAGCCGAGGGATACGGCTAACTATTTCACTTAACTAATTTTTTCCTTAAAATAACTTAAACAATCTTTCTTCATGATTAAGTAGGTGTCTGCCTAAGCGTCCGCAGTTATCCCCTGCTGATGTGGAATCATGACGTGCATTTTCCCTTACTGTGATAAGTTTTTATATGCCGTGAAAATGCGGGTTGTGACATCAGCCACCTCTTTGATTTTATCTTCCTCCTCTTTTATCATGTCCCCTCCTAAAGCTAGCACCACCTTCCATCACGCCCTCGGAGGGTCTATTATTACTTGTTTGGACTCCGAAGTGGTCCGTCTCCAACCTTTTCACCATGTCTACTAACTCTGTCAGGCTTGAGTCCCCTATAAACAAAAGTTCTTGCCATAGGGGATCTCACAAGCCTTTTAAAACCGCTTCGCATATCCTCGATCATCCAATTCGTAAGAGTCGGCGAACCTGGCGAAGTGCTGAAATTCACGTTGATATTCAGTCATAGACTTGGATCCTTACTTCAACTACAAGAATCTCTCCTCGAGCTCATCTAGAGTAGTAGAGGGGATAAAGTGTTCTAAGAAGGCATTAGTTAATTCACTCTAGCTGATGTTAGTGTACATTCAGCCTTGGAAAGTGGAACCCATAAGGGACTTCCACCAGCTTTTGGCGTGTTACTCCAGGACAGACACAGCTAAGGTCACAGCCATACAGGATGGACATCTGATTTTGACCATCAGTTCTTGCACCATATCAAGCAATTCTTCGGTATAAACAGTTGACTCCGTCCTATGGTAAATAGGATGGGAGAGGGCTCGGAAAGTACTCAGCTGTTTGGAACCCAGGGCTTATTGCTGCACCAGGCTTGTTGGGATCTAAACGAGTTTAAAATGGTTGTCAGAGTTTATCCCAGTTCTGACTTTTGAAACTAAGTAGGTACGGAAGGGGAGGGAGTGCCCGCTACTGTCTCTGTGCCCGTCAAAATCTATGTATAAAGGTATGAATCTAAGGTTTGGTTAGCTAATTATGAGGCAATAACTGGACATACTTAAGGTGGATTACACGTGGGCACACCACAGCTTCCGCTATATCAATTTGTCCGTAAACTGACTAATCCGCGGAGGTGGAAATATTATTCAATGACTTCTTTAGTTGAGGATCGTTGCAAGCTGATAGCATTTGTAAGAACCACCCCTCCTGGAACTCATGATACGGCCGAGGGGAGTCTTATGCCCAGAACAGCCGCCTTTTTCTAGTGTCGACACTCGAGTCGACCGGTACTACAAGATGCCTATCCTGGCGGCTAAAACCCATATCATCCATGCCAACCCAACATAAATAATATATAAGAAGTCAAAATCCACACAAGTATATAGTCCAAATGAAGTACAATAGAAATAAGAAGCTACAATAACTTCTAAAACATCAGATTGCCCAAATGACTACAATCATGAGTCTCTCAAAACTCAAATCTGTAACTGACGGCGGCGAAGGTAATGTCATATAAAGACCTGTCATCTTGGCTTGGATTCCCTCCTACACAACATATAGTTGTTATATCTGCGTGGTTTCCTCCTAAATTGGAAGATGTAGCAACCGTTAGTCATAATGGATAAGTGGTTATCATATTCGCTCTCCCAGCGACTCTTAGGCACCAGGCGGTAAAAGGCGCAATGGTACAATATATATTAGCAATAAGTACAAACAGGTGATGTATTTGTACATATCATGAGTAGTAGTAGTAGCAATGGTGTATATCAATGTAACCAACATTCTATTCCAATAAATATATAAGTGTATAATCATTCAATCATAGCATATTATTCTACAACAGGAAATTAACTAAACTTATAAAAATGCTCATACATATTTATAAGAAGGGTCAGCTTAATAGTAAAGTAACTCATCATATAAGAGTGTCCATACAAAATTATATGATAAGGATCTTATGCGGTGCAATGAAATGTAATGTATGCATTATGATGACTCACCCATGCTCACATACGCACACTACTTTGTCGACACAGACCTTTAGTTCCCACTTTTCGAGCAGGTAACTAACCTCTCAGGTGTCATCCATCGTGGCTAGACTGTGACAGTGGAGAGGGAGTCTCCGCTACTAGGCAGGCATCCACACTACCAAGCCTAGGCCTCCGTACGCCTCAACGCTAAGAACATAACAGCAAAGCCTATGTGTACTATGGCACAGAGGGGTCGCGGGTTGATATGCACCAAGAACACAGCCCAAATAGGCCTATCATCATGGCATGGAAGGATCCTGTGGGAGCGTATCACCAAAGTACCTAGCCCTACCGTCCACTTAGCATAGAAGGATCCCCGGGAGTGAGCATCGAGGACCAATCCCAACCGCCCAAAGTCTATCTATCAACTCCCGTCGGTTTGATGACTGGCGAGCATGTAGACCTACCACACTCTCCTTAACCTAGGATTATGACACCACGTGTCAACTCATACAGCATGAAATTTCACTTAACCATTCCATAATACGCAATTGCTCCAACTGAGTCTCTTCACATCATTTTCAATCTAGTGCGGTCACATACTCACACACTTACACCCTTTTGCATTCCCGTGCTCCCAGCACTTAAGGGTTCATCATTAACACAGGTGGTAAGCCAACTAATTCAATATACCAATCTCTCACTGCTACCCATAGGAAGACACAACTCTATGTAGTGGACTATACTACTTATCACTTCAAATATATGAAAACACGATTCAACATATTCCACGGTCATGAGATTTGCCTCATCCAATTCTTCCTATAATCAAGCATTCATAATCACTTATGCTTTTGTATGTTTATCGCAACATTATAACGATAATTCACATTTACCTTCAAGCATGGTAACATATTTATAGGATATACATTGCATCTCCGTGCAGCACACTCTCTTTCAAAACCTATATGACTCCTCAAAATATTATGTAACAGCCCATTTTCCAGCAGGATCATTTTTTGGGTGACACGGACTGGGACACGGGCGTGTCCCAGGGCGTGTCCTGCGTTCGACGAGTGTTCGGGAGGAACAGTCGATGAGTGGTCGACCCAATTTGCTCGACGATCGTCCAGTGCTTCAGATACGGCCTGTGTCACGGGGGTGTCACAAGGCGTGTCAGCATGGTCGACGAACTCAGCCCGACAAGTTTGAGCTGGGGCGTGTCTAGTGACATTTATGGGCACACGACCTGGGACACGGGCGTGTCACAGGCCGTGTGAGTCTCGAGTGATTTTGAGAGTTTTTTAGCCTGATGAACACGACCACAGACATGGGTATGTCTGAAGGCGTGTTGGGTGACACGGCCCATGACACAGGCGTGTCACATGGGCATGTCACTGGATTGGATAAGTCGGTTGAGTACCGCTTGAGGCACATGGCCTGGGACACAGGCATGTCACAGGCCGTGTCATGCAAAATTTATGATTGTTGGTGAAATCCTGGCCGTCCATTCCTTCAGCCTGGATCCAAGGGCTGAGAGGCCTCCTTGTCTACTTAAGGCCGAGAATGGGTTGGGGAAACTCATTTGGCTTTTGACTTTCTCTTACTACACGTCTAGAGAGAGAAAGAGAGAGGACGAAGGAGGAGGAGGAGAGGGGGCTGATCACCGGTGGTGCTGCAGTTTGCCGATGAAAGATCTGAGGCCGACGTTGCGGAGGAAAAGCTCTTGTGAGTCATTCGAGCCAGCTTAGAGCTCATGGCACCAAAGAGGTCTTCAAGGGTAACGACTTTTCTACATAGCCATGTGAAGGCTTCCTTTTTGCATATGCACATTATTCCCCCACCAGCGGGTGGTCGGTTATGGGGATCTTTGGGTTGATTCATGAAATCCCCAAGTGGTTAGCATATAGATCCGGAAATGAAAGTACGGAATAGGCATGCTGTGTGAAGCCCATCTGGACAGGTTGGTCTGTATTGGTGATGTTGCATACGAACCGGAGAAGTCTCCGTGATAATTAGGAGTCGACGGGTTGGACCTGTGAAAGAAAGTAGTAGGAAGTACTGGAGTGGTAGTCCATGTTGGAACACCCTATTACTAATTTGGGTCAGGATCACTATGTATCTAGGAACCTTTGCTTGAACTCCTGTATAGCTTAAAAGGTCAATTAGAATTGAGTCTAAGGGTTAGAAGTCTAGGTTTGGAAGCTGCCCTGAAAACCAAGTTTTTCTGTCTGGAGACTAAGTCTGATCGTCGAGCTCAGCACGACGATTCGTCGAACTACGGTCGACGATCGTCTAGCTCAACTTTGACAGATCGTCGAACTCCTTTCGACGATCGCTGAGCTCAACTTCATAATATCGTCGAACTCCATTCGACGATCGGTGAGCTCAGGTCGACGATTTTGACTCTACATTAGATCTTTATCTCTGAGCTCAGTTCGACGATCTTTGAGCTCAGATCAACGATTATCTTGCTGCTGTGTGTTTTCAGATCGCTGAGCTCAGCTCGACGATAGCAGAGCTCAGTTCGACGATTTCAGATAACTTCCAGAATTCAAATTCAAATCAGTTAGGAGTTATTCTGCAATTAATTCAGAGATTTGCTAGCCGTTTTCATTCAATTCTGGTCCAAGTTTCAAGGGACTTTTCAAGGAATAATTCTGTGGACTTTCCTCAAAAAGAGATTATGCAATTAAGGATGCAATCAATGCAGACCAACGGCTATCCTTGACAGAGAATGATATTCGATTCAGGACCAGAGAATAAAAGAGAGAATGTTTTTAATCTCTAAGAAGAACAAGAAGAAGAGCACACACAATACAGATTACAGAGAATTATTCAAAATCTTCTGTCAAAAAGAATTCTGAAGAACACTCATCAAAGGAGATCAAGTTTTCTCAAATCTTCAGATCTCTGTAGTTTTCAAAGTGTTCAAGGCCAACATATTTCCTGACTCCAGACATTCAACATTTCAGCTATTGCTGAAATCATTCATTGCTGGAGTTCAACATTTGAAGGCCTATCACCCTCAGCAAAGCTTTTCTTCCTGAAGATTTCAAGGATTCAGGGGGAGCTTTGACATCAATCCACATAGTCTTCTCAGTTGTTTGAGAAAGAGAAGACTGCCATCACTTTCTCACCCCCACTCTGTAAAGGGTTTTTCAAACTCCCTTCAAAAGTTTGAATCTGGTTTTTGAGCACCTTGTCAAAAGCTCATTGGTGGCAAGACACCTGATCAAAAAATCTGCTTTGGTTTTTGAGCACCTTATCAAAAGCTCATTGGTGCCCAGGACACCTGATCAACTCATCCTGCAGTGGATTCCTACCTAGGGTGGTAGAAGAGTGGATGTACCCAAGTTTGGGGAACCACTATATTTCCTTGTGTCTTCTGGTTCTGCTTGCTTTCATTTTTGTTTCTGGCCTTGATTTTTCTGTGCTTAGTTTTTGCATAGCTTAGTTCTGTGTTTAGATTTATTTCTGCTTCCCTGCTCACACATATTACAACAATTGTTGTAAAAGTTTGTAAAAGTTTTTAAAGCACCATATACTCTATTCACCCCCCTCTAGAGTATATCAGATCTAGTTGCACTTTCAATTGGTATCAGAGGGAGGTTGGTTAAACATACCATATTCGATTGGTTGTACAGGCTAACACCTGAACCCAAAGATCCCAAACTAGATCTGTTTTTCTTTTGTATTTTATTATTAGATTTTGTTTGCACAAATCATGGCCCAAAACAAGGATTATGCTAGCACCAGACCTCCAGTGTGCAATCTGTCAAAGTTTGCACTTTGGAAAGCAAGGATTAGACTTTACATGAATTCTATTGACGAAGATATTTTTAATTCTATTTTGACAGTGTGTCCAAGACCCCCAGAGAATACAGGTACAAATGCTGTGCCACCTCCATCAGGAACAGATGCTGACATCAAAAGATGGAAAGTAGCTGATGCCAAGGCTATGAACATTCTAGCCCAGACAATGTCAGATGACATATTTCAAAAGGTAGTTGAATGTAATTCAGCCTAGGAAATTTGGGACAAGCTCTCAGAAATAGTCTCAGGCTCAGCTGATGAAAGAAAGGACAGAAGATCCCATCTCATCTCCCAATATGAGAACTTCAAGAAGGGAGAGACTGAGTCAGTAGGAGACATGTATAACAGACTAAGTGTAATTGTCAGTGAACTAAGGACATTGGACAAGGAGATCTCTCTGGCAGAACTTAATGACAAGATCCTAATGTGCTTCCCCAGCACTTGGGATTCAAGAATCTGGCCAATTAAGGATGCCAGAAGTCTGAATGAGATCACCACTGAAGCTTTGTTGGGTAAGCTCAAATCTTATGAGCTACTCATCAAGAACAGAGAGGAAGAACAGAAGGCTGCTTCACCAGCCACAAGGAAAGAGAAGACCATAGCATTCAAGGCAACTGAGGATCTTCCTGAAGATAAAGCCACAGGCAATGATGAACTACTCAGCTTGCTGGCCAAAAGATTCTACAAGATGGCCAGAAAGGACTTCAGAAGAAGATCATACAAGGAGCAGGATAAGCCAAGGTATGACAAGTCCATTGGTAATAATAAAGACATCATTTGCTTTGGTTACAGGAAACCAGGGCACATAGTTCCTGACTGTCCAGAGAACAAGAACAAGGACAGAAGGGACAGAAAAGAAAGAAGAAAGGAGAAAGACTCCAAAAGGAATGGAAATGGCAAACCTTCTTCAAGCAAAAATAAGCATACAAGAAAAGGGTTTGTTGCTGAATCCTGGAGTGAGACAGAAGAGGAGTCAGAAGCCTCTTCCAGCTCCAGTGATGATGAGGATGATGCAGAAGAAAAGGAGTTCTGCATGATGGCAATCAATGCCTCACAACACAATTCAGAAGAAGAGGAGTCAGAGTCAGACCCAGAGACTCAACCTGAAGAAGATCAGGTAATTAGCTCTTTTGATTTTAGTTCAGAAGATTTTAAATCTGAATTTAAAGCACTGTGTTTAGACCTGCTAAAGTCTGAGAAAGAGATTATCTCTCTCAGAAATCAATAATCTGAACACAATGTTTTAAAGTCAGAAAACCTCAAACTCTCTCAGGAGTTGGAGAACTGTAGGGAACAGATAGCTACACTGAAAAGTGAGCTCTCTGAGGCCAAGAAGCTTGAAGAATCCCTTAATGGGAGAAGCATTAAGCTGATGGACATCACAAGCACAGTGAACTCTAGATTTAACAGTACACTGGGCTTGGGTGCCTCATCCAGCCAACCTATTGTTCTAACAACTCCCATCAAGTTTATTTCTGACAAGGGAAAGGGAGTTGTAGAGGTTGCTAGGAAAAATTCTGATCTGCCTCAGAAAACTAAGTCCCAGCAGAAATCGTCGAACGGAGATCGACGATCGACGAATGAAGATCGACGATCGCCGAACGCAGCTCGACGATGTCAGGAAAAATCGTCGAATGCAGATCGACGATCTCAGCCAAAGTCGTCGAACGCAGGTCGACGATCTCATATACCTGACCTTAGCCATAGTCGACCGTCGAACGGAGCTCGACGATCTGACCCAAGATCGTCGAACGCAGCTCCAAGATCGTCGAACAGAGGTCAGAGCTCTGGAAACTTTTTCAAAGGCAAATCAAAATTGAATCCTAAGGGTTCTTCATCCCAAACCTTTAACCCTTATACGGAATGGATTATACCTCTAAGGAGATATCATCCTGAAGGATATAAGAGTCAACCTGGGATGTCTTTCATTTCAGAATTTAGAGGTTATCAACCTAGGCCCAAGGTAAACTGGGTCAAAAACAAATGAATTGTTTTATGTGCAGGTGAAGACTTATCCAACATCTAACCAGCAATGGTATTTGGATAGTGGATGCTCTAAGCACATGACAGGGAACAAGGACAACCTCACTTACTTTAGAGCCAAGCTTGGACCCAAAGTTATCTTTGGTGATTCCAACTTTGGACAAACTAAAGGATATGGTGTAGTCCAGATTGGTTCAGTAACCTTCAAGAAGGTAGCTTATGTGGAAGGACTGAAGCACAACCTAATTAGCATCAGTCAGCTGTGTGATGAAGGCTACCAGGTGACCTTCAACAAAGCCTTATGCAAAATCAAGTCAGAGGACAACACAACTGTGTTGACAGGTAAAAGGAAAGGTAACATCTATCTAGTAGATTTTCTTTCAACTGATGTAGATATCTACTTGTTTAATTCAGTCTGTAGACCAAATGTTTTATGGCATAAGAGATTAGGACACCTAAACCTTAGAACTATTGCTAGGCTATCCAAGGACAATCTTGTTAGAGGACTACCTTCTGGCCCCTACAAGAAGGAAGGACTCTGTAAGGCTTGTCAATTAGGCAAGCAAACTAAAAACAGCTTTAAGTCACTTAATAAGAGTGATTCACATAGGATATTGTATCTGTTATACATGGATCTATTTGGACCCATCACAGTACAAAGCCTAGGAGGGAAATCCTACACTTTAGTAATTGTAGATGACTTCTCTAGATTCACTTGGGTGTTCTTTCTAAGGAAGAAGTCTGATAACTTTAAGTGTCTGACA
Source organism: Platanthera guangdongensis (assembly GCA_039583875.1). NCBI lineage: Eukaryota > Viridiplantae > Streptophyta > Magnoliopsida > Asparagales > Orchidaceae > Platanthera > Platanthera guangdongensis. The sequence goes on from CM077157.1 coordinate 82,210,252, forward strand.
GAGTTTCTCAAATGCATACAGATTGAGTTCAATACTCACATTGCCCTGATCAGAAGTGATCATGGGACAGAGTTTGATTCTTTTCTTATGCAAGAGTTTTGTCAGAGTGAAGGGATCAGGCATACTTTCTCAGCTCCTAGAACTCTTCAACAAAATGGGGTAGCTGAAAGGAAAAATAGAACCCTTATTGAATCTGCTACTACAATGTTGTCAGATGCTCATTTACCTCTAACCTTTTGGGTAGAGGCAGTGAACACCTCCAACTATGTGTTGAACAGAAGTCTGATACATAAACTAAAGGGAAAGACTCCCTATGAATTACTCAAAGGGAAGAAACCTAAAGTTGACTATTTTAGAGTATTTGTTTGTATTTGCTACATTCATAATAATGACAAGAAATATTTAGCAAAATTTCAAGCCAAAGCTGACGAAGGAGTGTTTCTGGGATACTCCATGATCAGCAAGGCTTATAGGGTCTATAATAAATCATCTTTGAAAATTGAGGAATCTGTTCACATTTCATTTGATGAAACTAACATGTCTTTCAAGGAGAAGATTTCTTCTACCATAGAACCTTTGCAGGAACATTCTCTAGTTGAAGACTTGAACAGGTTACAGGTTACTCAAGAGGATGAAAGCAGTGAAGATGAAGGAAATGATCAACATTTTGAAGCACAACCTGAAGAGCCAGTTGTTGTACCACAAGAGGAAACAACAACACAGGTTGGTGAACAATCAACACCCCTTGTTGATTTAGTAACATCAAGAGACCATCCAATTTCCCAAATAATTGGAGAAATCTCAGCTGGTGTGCAAACCAGAAATCAGGTCAACCAAAACCTGTTGCACACCTGCTTCCTATCTCAAATTGAACCTCAGTCCATTCAAGATGCAAAGCAAGATCCACACTGGATCATTGCAATGCAAGAGGAGTTGCATCAATTTGAAAGGAACAAGGTATGGGAACTAGTGCCAAATCCTAAGGATCATTCCATTGTTGGAACAAAATGGGTATTCAGAAACAAACTGGATGATCAAGGAGTAATTATAAGGAACAAGGCAAGGCTAGTTGCTCAAGGATACTCTCAAGAAGAAGGAATCGACTACGACCAGACTTTTGCACCTATTGCAAGATTAGAAGCCATCAGGATTTTTCTAGCTTATGCAGCTCACAAAGGCTTCAAAGTCTATCAGATGGATGTCAAAAGTGCTTTCTTAAATGGAGACATCAAAGAGGAAGTTTATGTCAGACAACCTCCAGGTTTTATCTCTCCAACTTTTCCTGATTATGTTTTTAGGTTGAATAAAGCATTATATGGTCTCAAGCAAGCTCCTAGAGCATGGTATGAGACCCTAGCATGCTTTCTCTTGGAAAATGGTTTTATAAGGGGTAGAGTAGACCAAACTCTTTTTATTAGAACCCATAAGTCCCATACCCTACTAGTACAAATTTATGTAGACGATATCATTTTTGGTTCTACTGACTCCAAATTGTGCAGAAGGTTTTCTAACCTAATGCATTCTAAATTTGAGATGAGTAGCATGGGTGAGCTATCCTTCTTCCTAGGATTGCAAGTCAAACAACATGCTGAAGGCATCTTTATTTCTCAAACCAAATATGCTAATGAACTGGTTAAGAAATTTGGTATGTCTGAGGCATCTTGTATGAAAACACCCATGCCTACCAATGCTGTATTAGATGCTGATGAACATGGGAAACCTGTTGATCAGACAACATATAGTGCAATGATTGGCTCTTTACTGTACCTTACAGCTAGTAGACCAGATATAATGTTTGGTACATGTATATGTGCTAGGTTCCAAGTAAGCCCTAGAGAGTCACACCTAACTTTAGTAAAGAGGATTCTCAGGTATGTTAAAAGTTGTCCAAATATAGGTCTCTGGTATCCAAAAGATTCAGCATTTGATTTAACTGGATTCTCAGATGCTGATTATGATGTATGCAGAATTGATAGGAAAAGCACAAGTGGAACTTGTCAGTTCCTTGGTGACAGACTTATCTCTTGGTTTTGTAAGAAACAAACATCTGTGTCAACTTCAACTGCTGAAGCTGAATATATGGCTGCAGGCAGTTGTTGTTCACAAATATTATGGATTCAAAACCAACTCCTAGACTATGGTTACAACTTAGAGAAGTCTAAAATCTTTTGTGATAACACAAGTGCTATTTCCATAGCTCAAAATCCAGTCCTCCATAGTAGGACAAAACACATAGAGATTAGGCATCATTTCTTAAGGGATAATGTTGAAAAGAACAAAATTGAATTACAATATATCCCAACTGATTTGCAAAGGGGAGATTTTTTCACCAAGCCTTTGGATGAAAAGAAACACTCCTTCTTCCTAAATAAGTTAGGAATGTTAGATGGAGGAAGTCTTAAATAATATCCAAGATTTTGAAAGCTAAAAATTGACCAAGACTAGGCAAAAATTCTGATTTTTCTTAGTGTCTAGAATTTTTCTGATCTCTAAACTGCGCTCGACGATTTCCCCTAAGATCGTCGAACGGAGATCGACGATTTCCAAAATCGTCGAACTGAGTTCAGCGCCTCTCAGATAGTATGAACTATCTCTTCCGGTCAACGATCGTTGAACGGCGCTCGACGATTCTGTTCTCTGAACGATCATCGAACGGAGCTCGACGCTCTCCAAGATCGTCGAACGGAGATCGACGATGTTGAAGACTCTTCAGATTCCTTTAGAAGCCTCGATCGTCGAACTGAGTTCAACGATCTTTCCAATTCTGCGTCGAACCCTAATATAAAACTCATTTTTCGCCGTCGTTCTCTTTTGCGCTTTCGATTTCTCTGCACGAATTTTCTTTCCCTCCAAACAGTTCTACGCTTGTTCATTTTGTTTGTTGAGTTTTTGTAGGTACAATGGCTGTGTCCGTTGCTATCCTAGCTGCAATGAAGTTTGACGCCGGGTTTGACATTGATATAGAATCATTCAGCACCACCGACCAGATTTTCCAAGACATACTGGGTTCATTCAAGGATCAAAATCTGTCTGCCCTCATGAACACCAGAATCAAGCTGGCTTCAGAGGAGATAAAAGAGTGGGTCTATACTGCTCATAATCAAGACAACTCTACAATAGTTGGGTCTATTGCTGGAAATCAGGTACCCTTGACCCCCACAGTTTTAACAGAGGTTTTTGGACTAAGAAATGGAGAAGATATTGCTGAGTTATCAGGAGAAGAATATTCTGACCTGCTTGCCAGGATGGGTCATCCAGAGGGAAACCCTAGCAAGCTATTCAAGAGGAATATGTCTGTTGAATACAGGTTCCTGGCAGATGTGGTAGGGAAAGTGCTGCTTGCAAAGCACTCTGCTCATGACACTATATCCAGACATCAGCTCTGTATCATGGGAGCTCTGGTGGATAAGAAAAGTTTGAACTGGGGAGAGGTTTTCTTTGACCTCGTCAAAAAGAAAATAAACAAAAGTTTTGTTAATTTTGGAAGGATTCTTGGAGTTTTTCTGCAGACCGGGTGCCCTACCTTGCTGGTCTCCTCTGGAGTTCACATAAATGCCTCCAAGAGACTTACCTGTGCCCTCTTTGGCAAGTGGGACAGGCAAATAAGCAAGCCTGGCAGGCCCTCCTCAAGTGCTCCTTCAGGCACAAGGACTCAAGGAGTCACTCTCCCACAGGTCTCTGCCCCTGCAGATGACCTGGCTGCTGCTGTTGCTGCCTCTTCTCCTCCTCCAATTCCAACCCTTCCCCTACCATCCACCATTCCAGCTCCATCCACCATTACCATATCCAACCCTTCTCCAACATCAACTCCATTTCCAGCACCCATTCTACCTCCACCAGATGACCAATTCCACCCTCTGTTCTCATACCCTCCACTAGATATCACCTCTTCACCATCCATTCCATCCTTCACCCTCCTGGATGACTCCTATATGGATGATTCCCCATCCTCTCCTCCTGAGTTACCCTCCTCCTCCACTTCATTCCAAGACCTCCTACACCACATCATTGATCAACCAACATTCACTCCATCCATATCCATCCCCTTGTCCTCCATATCCACCATCCCAACACCTTATCCATCCATACCACCACTCTCCAGCCCTCCACTTCCAGAATCTTCAGCCCCTCCTATTCCATCTACCTCTGCTCCAGCTGTTGAGCAAGTAGACCTATCAGCCCTAGCTGACAGGCTGTATGAGCTGATTGCCCCCAGGCTCTCTCTACTATTGGAGACCTCTTTGGCTCCTCTACACCTATCAGTGGCAGCTCTCTCTGCCAGGCTTCCCTCCCTCCTTCCTCAGGCAGCACCTCCAGCAGTGTGCCTTGATCCAGATGTATCTGCATCTAGGCAGGGGGAGATGCCATATGAAGAGACTTTTCATGCTGTTGCTGCTGCTGTTTCTGCTTCTTCTGCTGCTCCTCCTCTTGCTGATGCTGCTGTTGTGCCTCCTACTGCAGTTCTTGCAATAGACCTAAGGTCTTTGCTTTCTGCTTTTGATTCTGCCTTCTGTAGCTGTCTGCCAGAGAGTAATGATGTCCAGCCCCCAGAAGACCTATCCAAGGCACTGGTGCCTTTCTCTTGCTGTTACCCTAGCATTATCTCTTCTTTTGTACTTTCAGTGATTGCTGCTACTGGAGATGTTGCTGCTGCTGCCTCTACTGAAGAAAGGATTGTTGATACTGCTGCTGAGTTTGTTAATATTGATGCTGAAGTTCCACCTGATTCTGCTGAGCCAATATCCAAGGACTTCCTGATGTCAGAGGCCACTGAAATTGAGCCTGCTGCAGATTTTGATGATGTTACTGCTGTTATCAATGAAGTTGTTGCTGCTATCACCTCTCCAGCTTCTGTGGCTGTTAGTGAATCTGCTGTTGAGAGTGAATCTGTTGTTTCTGCTGTAAGTGAGAATGTTACTGCTGCTGTCACCACTCCTGCTGTTGCTGTTGTTGCTTCTGCCTCATCTGCCTCTGTTCAGCTGAAGAAAGACTTGATGAAGAGAATAGATGCTCTATATGATGACCAGAGTTCTGAGACTGATGAATTTAAAACAGACTCTGATGATTCTTCTGCTACTATTGCCAGGAAAAGGAAGGCAATGAGCAAGGCTATGAAAAGGGTTCCTCCTGCAAAAGTCAAAGATAACAATGACATTCCTTACTACATTCTGCATAATTGCCCTATCACTAAACATTGGATGCAATTTTCTAAGAACCAGTTGAAAGCCATGAAGAAAAAGAGAAGATATGAGAAGGGCTCTTCCCAATTCCAGCACCCTCATCCTCCTCCACCACCTCCTCCTGATGCAGGTGCAGGTGGAAGCTCTGCAAGCCAACCCCCAGCTAGAAGCCAGGCTCCCTATCAACCCCATGCCAGATCCTACCAAAGGGAAAGCCAATCTAGGGGTTCATATTCTAGGAGAGGAGGATACAGGGGTAATCAGAGAGATTTTCAAGTATATTCTAAAGGGTACTCCAGGCAGCACCCTTATTCCAGGGGAGGACATGCTTCATCTGATACATCAACTGGTCCTTTCCCTTACATGCTAAAAGAGACTGTGTCTGCCAGGCCTCCTCAAGACAATCCTTCCAACAGGTATGAGCCACCTGTACCTTTTGAGGACCCTGAAAATAACCCAGCTGCTTGGACTGCCAGGTTAAAAGAGTTGGCTGCACTAGATCAGATTAAGAAGGCCAGAGAACAAGGACTAGATACTTCCAACATTTCTACAATGTCTGAGCAAAGACAGAAAGAACTAGACAGATATGCTTCCAGTAAATTCTTTGATGCTGACAGATATATGGAATTGCATCTTACTGCTGTGGTTCCCAGGCCTACAAAGCAAACTTATTTGGGTGCAACAGATGACACCAGGTCCAACAAAGAAGCCCTAAACCCTAACAGAGAAATCAAAATGGTTAAAGGCAAAGAGAAGAAGTGACTTTGTAAGGTGACAATTTCTGAATTTCTGATTATCTGGATACCACATATATATATATATCTGTGATGATTCTGCATGTCTAGCTGTTGTTTTTATGTTCTTCTGATTGTATGTTATTATTTGAATTTTTCCAAAGTCTGTAAATAGTAATCCTAACCCAAATAGGGGGAGATTGTTTGAACACCCTATTACTAATTTGGGTCAGGATCACTATGTCTCTAGGAACCTTTGCTTGACCTCCTGTATAGCTTAAAAGGTCAATTAGAATTGAGTCTAAGGGTTAGAAGTCTAGGTTTGGAAGGTGCCCTGAAGACCAAGTTTTTCTGTCTGGAGACTAAGTCTGATCGTCGAGCTCAGCACGACGATTCGTCGAACTCCGGTCGACGATCGTCTAGCTCAACTTTGATAGATCGTCGAACTCCTTTCGATGATCGCTGAGCTCAACTTCATAATATCGTCGAACTCCATTCGACGATCGGTGAGCTCAGGTCGACGATTTTGACTCTGCATTAGATCTTTATCTCTGAGCTCAGTTCGACGATCTTTGAGCTCAGATCGACGATTATCTTGCTGCTGTGTGTTTTCAGATCGCTGAGCTCAGCTCGACGATAACAGAGCTCAGTTCGACGATTTCAGATAACTTCCAGAATTCAAATTCAAATTAGTTAGGACTTATTCTGCAATTAATTCAGAGATTTGCTAGCCGTTTTCATTCAATTCTGGTTCAAGTTTCAAGGGACTTTTCAAGGAATAATTCTGTGGACTTTCCTCAAAAAGAGATTATGCAATTAAGGATGCAATCAATGCAGACCAACAGCTATCATTGACAGAGAATGATATTCCATTCAGGACCAGAGAATAAAAGAGAGAATGTTTTTAATCTCTAAGAAGAACAAGAAGAAGAGCACACACAATACAGATTATAGAGAATTATTCAAAATCTTCTGTCAAAAAGAATTCTGAAGAACACTCATCAAAGGAGATCAAGTTTTCTCAAATCTTCAGATCTCTGTAGTTTTCAAAGTATTCAAGTCCAACATATTTCCTGACTCCAGACATTCAACATTTCAGCTATTGCTGAAATCATCCATTGCTGGAGTTCAACATTTGAAGGCCTATCACCCTCAGCAAAGTTTTTCTTCCTGAAGATTTCAAGGATTCAGGGGGAGCTTTGACATCAATCCACATAGTCTTCTCAGTTGTTTGTGAAAGAGAAGACTGCCATCACTTTCTCACCCCCACTCTGTAAAGGGTTTTTCAAACTCCCTTCAAAAGTTTGAATCTGGTTTTTGAGCACCTTGTCAAAAGCTCATTGGTGGCAAGACACCTGATCAAAAAATCTGTTTTGGTTTTTGAGCACCTTATCAAAAGCTCATTGGTGCGCAGGACACCTGATCAACTCATCCTGCAGTGGATTCCTACCTAGGGTGGTAGAAGAGTGGATGTACCCAAGTTTGGGGAACCACTATATTTCCTTGTGTCTTCTGGTTCTGCTTGCTTTCATTTTTGTTTCTGGCCTTGATTTTTCTGTGCTTAGTTTTTGCATAGCTTAGTTCTGTGTTTAGATTTATTTCTGCTTCCCTGCTCACACATATTACAACAATTGTTGTAAAAGTTTGTAAAAGTTTTTAAAGCACCATATACTCTATTCACCCCCCTCTAGAGTATATCAGATCTAGTTGCACTTTCAGTCCAGGAAAATACCCGTAGAATATTTGTGCTGCTTGTGCTGCTTGTGCTGCTTGTGCTATGGGGTTCGACCTGTGAAAGAAAGTAGCAGGAAGTACTGGATTGGAATTCCAGGAAATACCGTTTGGAATGCTTAATGTTCATAGGGAGTCCACCTGTGAAGCGAGTAACAGGAAGTATTGGCATGGTATCCAGGAAAGACCCCTGACATTTGTGATATTTGCGGTGTCCACCTGCGAAGAGAGTAGCAGGAAGTACTGGTGTGCCTAGGAAAGACCTGCTAATGTTGTGAGATGAATGGGTGTAATAGAAATACCCAGGCTTGAATGCCAAAACAGGATCGGTGAGACATACCCACGCCTTTATTTAGCCGCGAGTACGCCGTGCTCGGTGATGGCAAGGCGATTTGAGCAATGGGGGTGGAGGAACTGACCTGTGTTATGTTCGTTCGACGTGAGACCAGAAGGTGTGGTCTGTTGGAGCGCATAACAAGAGTCTTAGGCCTACGTGCCGTGAGACAATGGGGGGCTACGGGCCAATCCCGGTTCACTAAGACTATAAAACTCCGGCTGCACGCCATAGAGTAAATGCTCAAGTGAGTTGTCGTTAGGCTGTGACCCTGATACGGTGGTGGGCAACTGATTTGCCAGTACACCAAGAATGTGCCCTGAGTGCACGGACCGTTAGGCCAGGTGGCTGACGGTTGTGATGGAATGTGTGCGTGAAAGCACATTATATGATATATATTGCCATGCTTGTGATATGATATTCCTGCAGAGAGATTACCCCTGCCCCGAGAAAATGGGTAGGGTCGTTATAATTTGGTCAGCTGAATGCTGACTGTTGCCTCTATTTGCTACCCTTGGGTGCAATGTCCCTGTGCAGGTGCTGGAGAACCGAGCGGGACGCAAAAGGGTTGAAGTCCCTACTGCTTTTGCTGCTGCCGCTGCTAGCCCTCAAAGGCTATTGTAAATGTATATGTTATGTTTTCTTTTGATGTGTCCGGCCTGCGTGCCAATGTTTGGGCCACTGTTTGAAAGCCTTGTAAGGCCATAAGGCCAACGATGTTTACATGTTGTAAGACATTCCTATAATCTATAAAATGTGGATTTTTATATGTTGGACATTCAAGAGAGGAGTTCAAGTGTATAGGATTCCGCTAGAATGCAATGTGTTAGGTGCGTTGCACTACTCTGGTATCATTCCGTAGCTTCATCGTCTGTTTTGTGGTATATGTTGTGGGGCCCAGGTCGGACATTCTAGTATATATTATATGAACGGATGGGGTTGTTACATTTTTGGTATCAGCTGTCTTGGTCATTCCCTCTCGAAGTCGTGGTCGACTTCTTTTGTGGGGTGGCGAGCACGTGTATGTGCAAACCACGGTAACACGTTTGAACTCCTGAATGTCCATGATAGGAATGCAAATTCTTGTGTTTGAGGAACCTGCGTGTTCCTATTTTGTGCTGTTTGCTTGTGTAAGGCCGCTAATGTGTGTGTCTTGTCCCCTTTAGGTGACTCGGAGTGGTGCGGGGCAATCAGAGCCTCAGCGTTCGGATGAAAGTACGACACCAACTAATGTGCCTATACCTCCGCCATCTGCAAAAACTATGCGACAAATTGCTGAGGCTTTGTTTGCGATGGTTCAAGGATAGTCGGTTGGGCAGGCATAGCCGGCCGTGAGGCCAGAACAGGTGGAGGCGAGGCCGGAACCTATTGTGGTTGTGAATCCTCGAACCGCTGAGAAGCAGTTGACGCGGTTTATGAGTTTTCACCCGCCGACGTTCTCGGGAGTTGGAGCTGCTGCACCGGCTAAGGATTGGTTATCGCGCGTTAAGCGGTTCATGATGGCAATTGAAACGGAGGAGAAGCAGAAAGTCACCTTAGCTACCTTCCTTCTTGAAGGAGAGGCTAGACTGTGGTGGGATGAGATGGAGCTGCATCACTTGGCGGGTCGTCCCTTAACACAAGTATCGATGGACAATTTCTCTCGACTCTTCCTAGCGAAGCACCTTCCTGCGGCACAACGGATTGCCATGGAGAATGAATTCCAAAGCCTGACGCAAGGTGATGGCAGTGTGGAAACTTACCTGTATGAGTTTACACGCTTAGGGCGGTATGCGGGTTCAATATTTGCTGATGAGCAGAGGAAGACAAATCAGTTCTACGAAGGATTGCGGGATGATTTGAGGTTCCTGCTTTCTAGTTCTGTGAACCAAGGCTTCCAGGCGTTGGTAGACACCGCAAGCACGCTGGAAAAAGACATGAAGAGGGTGCAAGAGAAGAGAGCATTGGTTGTGTCACAGCCGGAGTTTAAAGTGCCCCGACTGACGTAATCATTTTATAAGAAGAAATGGGGAAAGAAGCCCAAGACGGCGGGACAAGCTCCTTCTTCAGTTGCATCAGGAGCAACGTCGGGGGCCACCTCAAAGCCGGATACTCGTACGTGCTTCAATTGTGGATGAGTGGGGCATATAGCTCGAGATTGTAGGGTGCCGACAAAGAGTGAAAAGATGGCGGGAGCGTCATATGCAGAAAACGGAAAGGCGGTGGTGGAATCCTCTGCCTCTCAGGAGCAGCCCCGGGTCTACAACCTTGGCCTGCAGGAGGCCATCAAGCAAAGTGACGTCGTCACAGGTACGAGTTTAGTGTTTGAGCATCTGTGTATGTGGCTTGTGTGTAATGCGATTACCACAGGCTTTGCACTGATTCGGAACACGCTGGCACGAGCACTGTTTGATACGGGTGCGTCACATTCTTTTTTGTCTCGAGAGTTTATAGCGCGGCTTGGGATACCTAGTCATGTGAAGATAGATAGCATCAGAGTGGTGTTGCTGAATGGCTGTTGGATGCTTGCGGATCAAGCTTGCGATATGGCGGTCCAAATAGGAAGTCCGGATTTCAGTTTGACTACATCTGTATTGCCAATATCGGAATTCGACGTGATATTTGGTATGGATTGGCTTGCGGAGCAGCATGCCTTGATTGATTGCCAGTCCAAAGAAATAACGTTGGGCCAGAATACCGAGCAGGAGACAAAGTTCGTGGGTATATGAGGAGTGGGCGGGGCGTTGTTGTCTGCACTCCAAGTCTTGAAGGCTGTTCGGAAGGGTGCGGAGTGCTACTTCGCCTTGATTCAGGCCGTTGAACCTAAGGCCAGTGTAGGTGATGTTCCGATTGTGTCGGAATTTGCAGATGTGTTTCCCAAGGATCTCCCTGGGCTACCACCCCAGCGAGAGATTGACTTCACGATCGAGTTGGTGCCAGTTGCAAAACTTGTGGCCCGCTCGGCATATCGCGTCGCGCCTAAAGAAATGGCGGAGTCAAAAGTCCAACTGCAGGAATTGATGGAGAAGGGGTATATTCGCCCAAGCATGTCTCCTTGGAGCGCCCCTATGCTTTTTGTGAAGAAGAAAGACGGTGGCTTGCGGTTTTGTATTGATTACTACGAATTGAATAAGCTAACCGAGAAGAATAAATATTCGATTCAGCGGATTGATGAACTGTTTGATCAGCTAGTGGGATCGTCCGTCTACTTGAAGTTGGATTTGAAATCTGGTTATTATCAGTTGAGGATCTGGGAAGAAGATATTCCCAAAAACCGTATTTGGAACAAGGTATGGACACTACGAGTTCACGGTCATGTCGTTTGGACTATGCAATGCGCCCTCAGTATTTATGGACTTGATGCACCGAATATTCCACGAGTACCTGGATCTGTTCATAATAGTGTTCATTGATGATATCCTGGTGTACTCGAGATCGGAAGTTGATCATGAGAAACATTTGCGGTTGGTGTTGAATACATTAAGGCAGAATCAGCTCTATGCCAAGTTCTCAAAGTGCGAGTTTTGGCTATAGTCAGTGGCTTTTCTGGGCCATGTGGTGAGTGGAGTGGTTATAGCTGTGGATCCAGCGAAGATAAGGGCCATAGAAGAGTGGACAGTGTTATCTTCAGTGGCCGAGGTTAGGAGTTTCCTTGGACTCACAGGCTACTACCGAAGATTTGTTGAAAACTTCTCGCGGATTGCTTTGCCGCTAACCACGTTGACGCGAAAAGAACAGAAGTTCGTTTGGTCGCCAGAGTGAGTGCGAGCTTTTGAAGAGCTGAAGATTCGGTTGACCACGACGCCTGTGTTGTCATCACCATGTGGTACCGATGGATTTGTCATCTACATTGATGCTTCAGGAAGCGGCTTAGGCTGCATGCTTCTGCAAAATGGAAAGGTGATTGCTCATGGCTCACGCCAGCTGAAAGTGAACGAGCAAAACTATCCCATCCATGATCTTGAGTTGGCGGCAGTGATCTTTGCACTAAAGCTGTGGCGACACTATCTTTATGTTGTGAAGGTGGAGATCTATATAGATCAAAAGATCCTGAAATACCTATTGGAGCAGAAGGACTTGAATATGTGACAATAAAGGTGGTTGGAGTTCCTCGGGGACTACACCTTTGAGATTCACTATACTCCCGGGAAGGGGAATGTTATCGCAGATGCCTTGAGTCGGCGGACTCCGGTAAGAGCAGCTTGGTTGTAAAGGCATGATGAACGCCTCATCCAGGAGCTGGAAGCGTTAGAGATTTCTTGTGTTGACAAGAATGCCACTGCCAATGCATGTTTGAACTGGATGGAGGTGCAATGTGACCTTGCGGACCGAGTTCGACGGGCAACGGAGTTGGATGAAGATCTACGACGCTATGCGAAAGCTGGGCCAGAAGGGAAGTTCTCCTGGAATAACGGTCTTTTGCTGAAAGAGGTCCGTTTGTGCGTCCTGAATGTGGGTCAATTGAGGGAAGAACTGATGTATGAAGCACATTATACGAAGTACTCAATCCACCCAGGGAGCACGAAGATGTGCAATGATATGAAAAAGCTATTTTGGTGGTCATGGCTAAAGAAAGATGTTGCTCTTTATGTGTCCAAATGTCAAACCTGTGCTATGGTGAAGGCAGAATGACAGAAACCGGGCGGTTATTTGAAGTCATTGTCGATTCCAGAGTGGAAGTTTGATGATATTTCCATGGATTTCTTGCACGGGTTGCCGAGATCTCAGCGAGGGAACGATTCCATCTGGGTGATTGTTGATCGGCTGACGAAAGTGGCATATTTTCTACCAAACAAGCGAGATGATTCGGTAGAAAGTTTGGCAAAGCTATACATAGAATAGATTGTACGGCTTCACGGTGTTCCTCGGAGCATCGTAAGTGATCGAGATGGGCGATTCACGTCAAAGGATTGGAGGCTTGTTCACCAGCTGTTGGGCACGAAGTTGACTTTCAGTACGACCTTTCATCCCCAAACGGATGGCCAAACTGAACGAACCAACAGAATGATGGAGGACATGCTAGGATGTGCTCCCTAGATTTCGGAAAGAGATGTGAAGATCATCTCTACATGGTGGAGTTTGCTTATAATAACAGCTACCAGGCGAGCATTGTGATGGCACCGTATGAAGCTCTATATGGAAGTAAGTGCCATACTCCCTTGGCTTGGGTAGAAGCGGGCGAAGCAAGAGTTTATAAGCGTAATTAAGTCGATGAATCAAATGCAACCATTTGTGCTATTCGAGAGAAGCTACTCATAGCCCAAGATCGTCAAGCGAAGTACTACAACTCCAAGCACCGAAACCTGGAGTTCGTGGTAGGTGATTGGGTCTACTTGAAGATCAAGCCCTTCAAAGGCATATCCCGAATTCGACGTTTGAAAAAGTTGAGTCCAAGATATTTGGGTCCATTTGAAGTGGTTGAGCGAATCGGAGAAGCTGCGTATCGGCTAGCTCTTTCGGCAGACTTGGGTGGACTACATAATGTGTTTCACATCTCGGTGCTGCGGAAGGCCGTTAAAGATCTAGATCAAGTGATCACAGATGATCGTGTGCCGGTGGAGTATGGGCTAACAACGAGGGTTAGACCCATTCAGATCGAAGATCGAGCCGCGAAACAGTTGCGGAACAAGACGGTCGGCATGGTGAAAGTCCGATGGGACAATTGCGGTCGTGAGGAGCTGACATGGGAGCGAGAGAAAACCATGCGAGCGGAGTTTCCCGAGCTATTTTTGTAGCAATTGCATCATAAAAATGTTATTGTAACATAAACGTTTCATGTTATAAACAATTTTGGTTGTTACTTGCCTTCCTATATACAAATTTCGAGGACGAAATTTCTTGTACGAGGGGAGGGTTTTAACAGCCCATTTTTCAGCAGGCTCATTTTTGGGGTGACACGGCCTGGGACACGGGCGTGTCCCAGGGCATGTCCTGCGTTCGACGAGTGTTCGGGAGGAACAGTCGACGAGTGGTTGACACAATTTGGTCGACGATCGTCGAGTGCTTCGGACACGGCCTGTGACACGGGCGTGTCGCAGGGCATGTCAGCACGGTCGACGAACTCAGCCCGATGAGTTTGAGCTAGGCCGTGTCTAGTGCCGGGTATGGGCACACGGCCTGGGACACGGGCGTGTCACAGGCCGTGTCAGTCTCGGGTGATTTTGAGATCTTTCAGCCTGATAAACACGGCCACAGACACGGACATGTCTGAAGGCGTGTTGGGTGACACGGCCCATGACACGGGCGTATCACATGGGCGTGTCACTGGATTGGATAAGTTGGTTGATCACTGCTTAAAGCACATGTCCTGGGACATGGGCGTGTCACAGGCCGTGTCAGGCAAAATTTATGATTGTTGGTGAAATCGTGGCCGTCAATTCCTTCAGCCTGGATCCAAGGGCTGAGAGGCCTCCCTGTCTTCTTAAGGCCGAGAATGGGTTGGGGAAACTCATTTGGCTTTTGACTTTCTCTTACTACACTTCTAGAGAGAGAAAGAGAGAGGAAGAAGGAGGAGGAGCAGAGGGGGCTGATTACTGGTGGTGCTGCTGTTTGCTGACGAAAGATCTGAGGCCGACGTTGCGGAGGAAAAGCTCTTGTGGGTCGTTCGAGCCAACTTAGAGCTCATGGCACCAAAGAGGTCTTTAAGGGTAACGACTTTTCTTCATAACCATGTGAAGGCTCCCTTTTTGCATATGCACATGATTCCCCCACCATTGGGTGGTCGGTTATAGGGATCATTGGGTTGATTCATGAAATCCTTAAGTGGTTAGCATATAGATCCGGAAATGAAAGTAAGGAATAGGCATGCTATGTGAAGCCCATCTGGACAGGTTGTTCTGGATTGGTGATGTTGCATATGAACCGGAGAAGACTCCATGATAATTAGCAGTCGATGGGTTGGACCTGTGAAAGAAAGTAGCAGGAAGTACTGGAGTGGTAGTCCAGGAAAATACCTGTAGAATGCTTGTGCTGCTTGTGCTATGGGGTTCGACCTGTGAAAGAAAGTAGCAGTAAGTACTGGATTGGAATTCCAGGAAATACCCTTTGGAATGCTTAATGTTCATAGGGAGTCCACCTGTGAAGCGAGTAACAGGAAGTACTGGCATGGTAGCCAGGAAAGACCCCTGACATTTGTGATATTTGCATTTTCCACCTGCGAAGAGAGTAGCAGGAAGTACTGGTGTGCCTAGGAAAGACCCGCTAATATTGTGAGATGAATCGGTGTAATAGAAATACCCTGGCTTGAATGCCAGAACAGGATCGGTGAGACCTACCCGCGCCTTTATTTAGCCTCGAGTACGCTGTGCTCAGTGATGGCAAGGCGATTTGAGCAACGGGGGGTGGAGGATCCGACCTGCGTTATGTCCGTCTGACGTGAGACCAGAAAGTGCGGTCTGTTGGATCTCATAGTAAGAGTCTTAGTCCTATGCGCCGTGAGACAATGGGGGGCTACGGGCCAATCCCGGTTCACTAAAACTATAAAACTCCGGTTGCACGCCACGGAGTAAATGCTCAAGTGAGTTGTAGTTGTGCTGTAACCCTGATACGGTGGTGGGCAACTGATTTGCCAGTACACCAAGAATGTGCCCTGAGTGCACGGACCGTTGGGCCGGGTGGCTGGCGGTTGTGATGGCATGTGTGCATGAAAGCACATTATATGAGATATATTGCCATGCTTGTGATATGATATGCCTGCAGGGAAGATTACCGTTGCCCCGAGAAAAGGGGTAGGGTCATTATAATTTGGTCAGATGAATGCTGACCGTTGCCTCTGTTTGCCACCCTTCGGTGGAATGTCCCTATGCAGGTGCTGGAGAACCGAGCGGGACGCATAAGGGTTGAAGTCCTTACTGCTTTTGCTGCTGCCACTGCTATCCCTCGAAGGCTATTGTGAATGTACATGTTATGTTTTCTTTTGATATGGCTGGCCTGCGTGCCAATGTTTTGGCCACTGTTTGAAAGCCCTGTAAGGCCATAAGGCCAACGATGTTTACATGTTGTAAGACATTCCTATAATGTATAAAATGTGGAGTTTTATATGTTGGACGTTCAAGAGAGGAGTTCAAGTGTATAGGCTTCCGCTAGAATGCAATATGTTAGGTGCGCTGCGGTACTCTGGTATCACTCCGTAGCTTCATCGTCTATTTTTTGGTATATGTTGTGGGGCCTTGGCCGGACCTTCTAGTATATATTATATGAACGGATGGGGTTGTTACATATTATCAAGTGCATCTTACCGGATCTCACAAGTAATCATTTGTACAACCAAATACCATTAAACCATTTGTTTATCACGGTCACATATATCCTAGGATCACCCAAACCTCAACATCATCTTGTTACGATCTTCCTACAAAATCCAAATCTGGTTATACACTAATCCGAAACAACATGCACATTAGTTATTACAATTCAACAAATTCTACGGGACATTCCTGGGGCTACAGGACTCCCCCCATCAACGGGAGACCATCCGTTAGAAAGGTCTTTCTGAGGACTAAAATTTTTGTGTTCGGCCCATGACCTGAATGTGGCCGTACCATACTCGAAAATGGCTTTAAAGTCTGCTGCGCGCAGGAAGCAGATTTCCTGCACGCATCTTAAAGCCATACGATTGACATTAGTTCGTCTTCTTCATCTATCCATTTCTACAAAAATGCATAAAGCACTTCCTCCTCCCTTATTCACCCTCAACAGACCATCCATCTTCATGAAACCAAGTACATCGTCTTCACAGAGAAGAGAGGAGAGGTTGAAGATAACAAATCTTTAGGACAAGGTCCTAGCATGGTCTCTTCCTAGGAGATCTTCATCATACACAAGTCAAACTCATTTGAGTCGACACCTCTCCTACATTATAACTAAAATTTTAGCACCAAAATATAGGGTAGAAAGCTCACCTCATTTCTATCCATAGATCTTTTTATCCTCATTGACGGCATGACAGCGTCAACCTTGGCTCTCGCTCTTCTCCTCTGAGAGAAGTCTGTCTCATTCGTTTCCCTTCCAAGAGAAGCTCTGCACCTTGTTCTCTCAGATAATTTGGAGAATGTGACTACTAGCCTAGCCTTTGAACAACTCTATATAAAGGAGGCGGCCAAATAGATATAAGTTTTCCTGAACAGGGAGCTACCACTGTAACGCCTCTAATTTTCAGATGTTTATTTTAATTCCTTTAGTGGCTTATTTTTTATGTCAGAGCATTAAGTTAACGAGTAGTTGACATGTACCATTGCTGGAGCATGGCTTTTGCTCATTGGTATTCGAGATTTTGACTTAGAATATTAGCTTGTCTAATTTCTAGTGTGTTCTTTTAGGAGATTTCCCTTGCGAGCAGGGTTTGTTTTGGAACTCGATGGAACCTTTTTTGGGATATTTGGTGTTTTTACATCGGGAAGTTTTTACCCTAGTTTGGTTTGTCGGATTTTTATTTCGACTTCGTTGTTGGATTTGTAGCATCAATATTTAGCTTCAGTGCGAATTTCGTGAAAATCCGAGTTGATTTGATTCTTCGGTAGTTTGGACGTTTATAATAATAATAATACATTATATTATTTATATATATAGTATTACGTTAAGACGAAAAACCCCATTCATCGTCTCTCCCAGAGCTGTCAGACCGATTCGCGGAAGAGGGAAAGCGGCGTACCTTGCAAAGCCTTCGAGTGTCGATTGTAGGAGTTTCGGTGCTCGGAATCGTTATTGGAGTGTAGATTGGGAAAGCTCTCGCGTAGATCTAAGTATGCGCGGTGAGCTTTTCTCATTTCTTGGATTTTGGAGCATTAGGTTATTCGATTTCGACCATTGTTTACCACAAAAAGTTTCAGGAATCGTTACCTACGTGTTCTTCCGGCCAGATCCTTGAGGAGGAGCGCTCGTGGGGCCGATTTTCGGGTAGTTAGAGGCAAGTGGTGATTTCAACCCCTTGCCATGTCTCTTTTTTGTGTTTACAGTAGATGTTCTTCCTCCTTTCTTTTAGTAGTAGTGTAGGGTTCGACCAAGCTTAATCTGCTTCGTAGTGTAGGATTTCCAGTAAATTTTAGTCCGTCGTATATAATAGTTAACCTATGTTTAATCCGTCGATTATATGACAGCTAGTCTAAGAAGGATTTGTCGTATATGACAGTTAGTCTAAGAAAAACTCATCGTATATGCCAGTGAGTAGAATTCGTCAAATATGAGTTTTGGACTGAGGCAAATTCGTCGAGTATTCTCAATGAATTCATCGAGTATCAGTCCCGTAGTTGAGGAAAGTGACTTGGCATCGAGAGCGCCGAGTGGTCTGTGAGTCTAAGTCAGATTTGTCGAGTAATCTCGGTGAATTCACCAAGTGTTCATCTCAGCATTGAGTGATTCTGCATTAGTTAAGCTTTAGGAGTTGAGTTCGTCTATTTATAGGCTTGGCGTTGAGTGATATGGTTTTGGTGTCGAGAGCGTCGAGTGCCGGGGAGGCTAAGTCTAATTCGTCATGTAAACTCGTTGAATTCGTTGAGTATTGTCAGTTTGGCATCGAGTGCGTCATGTAAACCAAATGGCATTGAATGCTTTGAGTGTTTCTGCCTTTGGCATCGAGAGCGCTGAGTGAACTCAGCTAGGCGTTAAGTGAAGGCATCGAGTGAAGTAAATTTCACTTTGTTAAGTCCAGTCGTCGAGTGAGACTGCTTTGGCATAGAGAGCGTTGAATGAACTTAAGATTCGTCGAGTATACACGTCGAATTTCCCATAGACTTGGGTAAATTTCGCCGATTCGTCGTGTATCAAGGTTATGTTAGCCGAATCGTCGAGTATCATTAAGTTTGTTAATTTGCTAAGTATAATTCGTTCAGTATCTACTGTATTTGTCTAGTATACTCGAAGAATCTGTATGGACTTAGTATTTTCTCGCCAAATTGAGCCAATTCGTCGAGTATGGGCCTTAGCGTGTATTTTGGGATTTTTCTTCCTGCTTGTCGTTGGAGAAATCCAACGTTCTGGTCAGGGTTTTGTCAATGTTTATGGATGTTTAGGTGTGGCGAATGGTTGGCAGTGGATAAAGGACCACCAACCTAGTGTCGGCTCGTGAATCGTTACACTTGGTGGTTTTTGGTGTTTTCTAATGAACTGTTGAGTTGTGTTGGACATTGTGACCACCACCACAGTGCCTTTTTGAGATGTTTGGACTGTTGGGTTGTGTTGGACATTGTGTCCACCACCGCAGTGCCTTCTGGTGAAGTTTGGGTCTGTTAGTTAATGTTGGACATTGTGTCCACCGACTCAGAATCATTTTTACCGGTGTAAATGATTCATGTATTTAGAGCAATTCAATCTATTTATTCTTGAAAGATAATAGTTATTAACCTAAATAACCTAGAGGGGGGTGAATATGTGAGTTGTGCGTCTTTTGCGGAATAAAAAATCTTAGAACACATCACAGATCTATCTACTAAAATATCACAAACGAGACAAGATTTATAGTGGTTCCCCGATCTTGGGTACATCCACTTTCCCTCACCGATCTAGCAATAAGCTAGACTCGGATACTCCACTATCTCGGATTGAAAATCAATCCTACCCTCGGAACAAAGTTCCTACAATCTCAATCCAATCCAACTGGATCTACAACTCGGAAGAAACACCTTCCTACAAACTCGGAGTGGAAAACTCCTACACTCGGAGAAAAATTCTCCAACAGAAAAGAAATTCAAGTATTGAAAAATACAAACAGTGAAATCGTCTGATTCAGATCTGAAAATAAAACAGAAACTGGAATCTTCTTCTTTGCGTGCAGCTTTATCAGAAAAGTTGAAGAGGGATTCTCGGCAATCAGTAGATCTGAACTTCTTGCTTCCACGATCGGACAGATGATGAGTATGTGAAAAATGATCTCGATCTGGAGAGCTTTTTCAGTCTATTTCCTCTGAAGATCGAAACCCTTGCGGAGAAGAACAACAGCGGCGGCGGCTTTCGTTCCGTGAAGAGAGAGAGAGGAAATAGCGATTATTTTGGAAAGCGACGGCTGCAAAACTCAGAAGAATTTTCTTCTTGAAAGTTCTGTTTTCTCATTAGGGTTTGTCAATTAGACAAGAGCTTTTATAGGAGTACTAATAACGGTCATAATCGGTTTTAATGACGTACACGTGGACCAATCATATCACGGTATTTGAAAATCTATCAAATCTGTACTTAGAAGAAATTTCAAAGAAAATGAAGTCATATACATGAGTAGGTATAAAACTACTCGAGTAGGTCAAGGACTACTCGAGTAAGCAGAGAGAAATTACTCGGGTATACAAATCAAGACTACTCAAGTAGGTTGAAGACAACTACTCGAGTGCATATAAGCAACTACTCGAGTACCTAGAAGATCAACTCGAGTACACAGAAAATTTTCTTGG
The DNA here is from genome assembly GCA_039583875.1 of Platanthera guangdongensis. Lineage (NCBI taxonomy): Eukaryota > Viridiplantae > Streptophyta > Magnoliopsida > Asparagales > Orchidaceae > Platanthera > Platanthera guangdongensis. The sequence continues at coordinate 82,230,584 of CM077157.1, forward strand.
GGAGGAGTTGAGCTACTCGATTACAAGTTATACTACTCGAGTAGGCAGAATTGAGCTACTCGAGTGGTTAGAGGAACTACTCGAGATAAACACTTAGAGATATTCTGCACACGGGAAAAACAACTACTCGAGTAGTTAGATTGAACTACTCGAGAGGAAAAAAGTTATCTCGAGTATATGGAAGACTTACTCAGGTATATCTTAACTACTCGACACAGAGTCGAGACATACTCGAGTATATAAAGTACCTACTCGAGTAAATGACTTAGAAAAATTCTTGGAAAAATGAATCTGGAACAGGAAGAATATACTACTCAAGTATGAACTACTCGAGAGAGAATGAGCTACTCGAGTATATGACTTGGACTACTTGAGTGTTTTACTTAGAAAAGTTTGGAACCTGAATTCTGGGAAACTCGAGTAGGAAGGATGATCTACTCGAGTAGTTAAGTAAGCTACTCAAGTATGTCAATGAACTACTCGAGTGTTTTACTTAACTTCACGAGAGGAAAAATTTTCTTACTCGAGTATGCAGAAGTTTCACTCGAGTATATCTCAAGCAATCTACACGAGTAGTTAAGGACTTACTCGAGAGAAATACTTTGAAAAGTTTCTGTCAGCAATTTTCTTCTTCTACAAGAAGGGGATCAGCACCAAGTCTTTACACAGTCCTATAGCTTGAATATGAAGTGTATCACAATAGAGAGACTACACATGAGCCAACACTTTGGAACACACAATGAGGGATTACAATGTGTGGTCCTGTGTTTGGTGACCCATTGTAGACTGACATTGGTCTACACTTCCCATTAGAGTCCTGCAAACACATAACTCAAACAAAGCATCAAATACAACCTAATTCATCTTAGTTCCAGGGTGACTTCATCAAATCTGGGTTACTGTGGACATGGTTCCCAACAATCTCTCCCTATTTGTTGAAGTTAGAACCCTTTACACTAAGGTGAATTATAGACACAAAAAGAAGCTAAGTAGAAAATGTGCAAGCAAGCAATAGACTATGATAAAGGATAATAAGAGCAAAAACTTAGAATTATATAAATAAGAATATCCAAAATTTTCATTTCTACATTCAATCATTCCACCCTCTCAAATATCCTTGAAGATCAGCCTTGATTCTGTCTGTCTAGTTTCTCTTATTGTCTTCTCTGGTAGCAGTAGGGTTTTGGATAGTACTTGGGAGGCCTAGGAGGGGCTGCAGGGTTGTTCCTCCCATATTCTCTGTCATAGATTCTTCTTTTTGTCATGGACTTCTCATAAAGTTCCCATTCAGAGGAACTGTAATGAATGTTCCTGCTCTCATGAAATTCCATAACTAATCTGAGAGTTTCTAAAATCAGGGACTTGGAGGTTGGAGACCAAACTTCAGTATGTTCAGTGGATTTAGTAGGAGCAGTCCTGCTAGCAGAGGGGCCTTCACCATACTTCCTTTTGTTCTTGTAGGTTTTGATCTCTGGAGGAGCTTTGAGGAATATATCTACAGGATCTTCTTCCCAGTCTTGAGCATAGGTGTCTGGAGGGGCAACTGTGTCTCCAGGCCTGGGAGAGAAAGTAGGTTGCAGAGGAACAGCTGGGGCAGAGACATCTGTAGCTAGAGTGTTTAAATGATGAGGAATAATGTTGGGGTCAACAGCAAGGTCTCGCAGAATCTGTTTGTGCATCCAGACAGCAGTGTCATAGGTATGAAATTTGACACTCTGTATCTGGGCTAGCACATCATCATGAATTGTCTTCACATGAGATTCCCATACATCTGACTTCTAAGCAGCTGACTTTTCTACCTGTTCTTTGAGTTCTTTGATCAATCCATCCCCCTTTCTGATTTCAACAGATAGCTTCTCTATAGTATCTTCTTTGAAAAGACCAACTTCTTCACAGATTTTCACTTTGTTGGTTTCATTCCTTTTGTCTAGCTCTATCTGATTATTGGCAAGGGTGACACCTTGTTCCATAACTTCTCCAACACTAGTGATAGTGTGGTAAAGGGCTTTGCCACCAAGTTGAAATAAATACTTGAGCTTGTCAGTATTATGCTAAATTTTAGCAAAGCCTCTGCTCATCTTAGTCTCGAGAGCAGTTACCTTGTCAGTTACAGTATTTAGAGAAGTATCAAAATAATTTCTTTGTTCTTGCAGTAGGAAAGAGATTTGGGACAGCAAATCTGGAGAGGGAGAGGCAGCAGGAGCAGCAGATGAAGGAGCAGTAGAAGGAAGGGGAGGAGTTACCCAAGGGGCTATTTCTGCAATGATCACAGAGCTGTGAGCTCTGGTGGTAGGAGTTAGAGCAACCCCTTCTTCTGTAACTTGAGGGAGAGAGAAATCTAGATTTCTGCTAGGAGCTTCTGCTAGCTCTGGAGAGGTCTCATCAGAAATAAGAATTGTATCTTACTGGTCTTTGAGGGCATCTGAAGATTTGGCTAGAGTTCTGGCTGGAGAATGTACAAGAGACTGTGCTGGAGTGGAGTCCTTGAGACATTCAGAGGATGGATCTGGAGGAGATAGAGGAGGAATGGGCATCACTTCTTCAGAGAGCTCTGCAATCATAGCATCTATGGCAGCATCTGTTGAGAGAAGAGATTCTGGAGGTATCTCATCTGAGGGAGTTGCTGGAGTTTGTGGAGTATGAGGGAGGGAAGAAATTACTGGCTGAGGAGAGGGCTGCCTGACTGAGGTAGAAGGAGCAGGCTCTGCCTCACTTGGTGCACTAGAGGAGCTGGCCACATGATGAGGAGAGGGAGATGGAGTCCTGTCTTCTAATGTTGGATCTGCTGGAACTTCTAAATTCTTTACAACTTGGGTAGAATTCTTTAGCTTGAGCTCCCATCTCTGAATGGAAGAAATGGAGACCTTCTTCATGTGGTGAAGAGGGGTCCCTTTAGAGAAGTTGAATATATCAGGATTTGTTTCATGGAGGAGTAGAGAGATTTTTCTGGCATAGTTGGGGGATTTTAAACTGTCCTTGATTTTATCCAGAATCAGCATACCAAATTGGAATTTCTTGCGGCAGAAAATGGCTTGCATTATGTCGAAGAAATACGATGGAATGTCTCTTATGGAGGTGGTCTTGCACAGTAAAATTTTCCTAATAACATCAACCAGAAATTTGCCTTCTGCGTTCATGTCTGACCTTTTGAAGTACTGAGCATCAGCTGAAATGCCACAGAATATGGTTGTTCTGTCAGAGTCTTCAGCATCTAAGTGATCTTCTTCGTCTACTATCGGCAGTCGGAGAAGTTGAGAGACAAAGGTCTTGTTGAGTTTAATTTTCAAACCTTTCACTTTGGATTTCAGGACATTGCCATTCCTTTTGACCTTCAGATTTTATTAGAATTCAGCTACTTCTGGGAAGAGAACCCGGCAGGGTTCTTGCGGGATGAAGGAGAGCCCTACGGAATCTAGAAGAATGAGCAAGTTGTAAAAGTCATCTGAGATCTCAGCAATCCCGTCGGTAACAAGTTCTGATCCTACGCCAATCTTGGAGATGGCGGCCATGATCCAAAAAATGGGAAGAAATTCTGTCGGGGAAGAGGAACAGTCGCGGCTCTGCAATTTCTCGAATGAAGATGAAGCGACAGACGGATACTCGAGTGCTTGGAAATGATTTCGTGTAGAAGTAATATGGAATTTCGAATTTATAAAACCCTGGGTTTAAGTCTAATCATCTAGAGGAAAATAATTTAAAGTAAAGGCGGCACGGGAAAAATTTGAAAGCCAAGAGGCAGATACACGAGAGGTAAAAGAGGTACTCGAGTACATAGGGGGTTACTCAAGTAGGTCTAAAGAAGGTACTCGAGTATATAGAGAGCTACTCGAGTAGGTCTGGAGAATCTGAAATGACTCGAGTAGAAGAATGGACTCACTCGATTAGGTGAAGTATACTACACGAGTACTTAATTGCCTTACTCGAGTAAGTTAAAGGACTACTCGAGTAGGTCTGTTGAGTACTCGAGTAGGTATCTTGAGTACTCGAGTAGGTCAGGTTTTACTTGAGTCAGAGAAGGAAGAAACCTTTAAAAGCCAGATTTTGACTAACCTTTTAATTTCCTTTGCTTCCTTGATATCCAAACTGCTCTAATCTTCCTTGTTGAGCATCCCAAGTTTCGTTTTTAAGAATGAGAACTTGGTCTCGTCCAGCGGCTTCGTGAAAATGTCTGCAACTTGCCTGTATGTGGAGACATATTGGAGATCTATGTCCCTATGCTCTACATACTCCCGGATGAAATGATACCTTAGCTCGATATGCTTTGTCCGGCTGAGCGAGACTGGATTGTTGGCTATTGTAATTGCGCTGGAAGAGTCGCAAAACAGAGGGATATTCTTGAACATCATGTTGTAATCCTCAAATTGATTCCTTATCCAAAGTAACTGTGCGCAGCAACTGCCTGCAGAGATGTACTCTGACTCGGCCATTGAGATTGCGACGCAGTTCTGCTTCTTACTACTCCAGGAGATTTGCCTTCTTCCAAAGAATTGGCAAGTCTCTGAAGTGCTTTTCCTGTCGTCTTTGCTACCTGCAAAATCTGCATCTGAAAAACCAATTAGTTCGCTGTCATTACTTCTTGGGTACCATAAGCAAAGTTTTGGTGTACCTTTAAGGTATCTCAAAATCTGCTTTGCAGCAGTGTAGTGAGATTCCTTAGAGTTCACCTGAAATCTAGAACAGACACATGTTGAAAACATTATGTCAGGTCTACTGGCAGTGAGGTAGAGCAGGGATCCAATTATGCTTCTGTACTTGGTTTCATCAAAAGGTTTCCCTTTTTCATCCTTGTCCAGAGACATAGTTGAGCCCATTGGAGTCCTCATAGAGGTTGCGTTGTCCATTCCGAATTTCTTAATTAGCTCTTTGGTGAACTTGGTCTGCGAGATGAAAATTCCATCTTCAGATTGTTTCACCTGAAGCCCTAAGAAATACTTCAGCTCGCCCATACTGCTCATTTCGAACTTCCCTTGCATAAGTTTTGAGAACTTTTTGTAGAGGTTGTCGTCTGTAGAGCAAAAAATAATGTCGTCGACATAGATTTGCACGAGCAAAATCTTGCCTTTTATTTCCCTAAGAAATAATGTCTTGTCTATCTTTCCCCTTGTGAACTTGTTCTCAAGTAGAAAGCTAGACAGTGTCTCATACCAAGCTCTAGGAGCTTGTTTCAGACCATATAGAGCCTTGTGCAGGAAATAGACATAATCAGGAAAGTTAGGATTAACGAAACCTGGAGGTTGTTCCACATACACTTCCTCCTTTATGTTACCATTTAGGAAGGCTGACTTCACGTCCATCTGATAGACGGTAAAGCCTTTGATTGCAGCATATGCTAGGAACAACCTTATTTTCTCCAGCCTCGCCACTGGAGCATATGTCTGGTCGAAGTCGATTCCTTCTTCTTGACGATAGCCTTTAGCGACGAGTCTGGCCTTGTTCTTTATGATCGTCCCATCTTCGTCCATCTTGTTCCTGTAGACCCATTTTGTTCCAATGATGTTCTTTCCTTTGGGTCTTGGAACAAGCTTCCAAACATTACAGCACTTGAACTGATTTAGCTCTTCTTCCATTGCCATTATCCACGATGCATCAGAGTTTGCTTACTCAAACTTCTTTGGTTCAACCTGCGAGAGAAAACTTAAATAAAGATTCTCATTAGTTGTACCTCTTCGAGTTCTGACACCGTCCCGGGGATCTTCTATAATCTGGTCCATGGGGTGACCCTTTAGATGTCTGAGCTCTAAAGTTCTTGCATCTGGACTATCTTCAATCACTGGATTGATTTCTTCATCTTGGATGATTTCTTCATTTTGATCATCATCCTCTCCAATAGGAGTTGGAGTGGTGATCTTAATGAGCCTTTCGCCTATGTCTTCGGACAGTTCATCCAAGCTGGTTTCTTTCAGCTTTTCACCTACATCTTCAATGAGAACACTAGACGGATTGCTTTGCAGCAAGCTCGTCTCATCAAATACAACATGTATCGATTCTTCTACCACCAGGGTTTTTCTATTAAATATTCTATATGTCTTACTATGGCTACTATAACCTACAAAAATACCTTCAAAACTCTTTTCGCTGAACTTGGTGGTATGATACTTACCATTGTTGAGTACGAAGCATTTACAGCCAAAGATTCTAAAGTATGAGACTGTTGGTTTCCTGCCTTTCATAAGTTCGTAAGGTGTCTTATCGTGGTCTTTGTTTATGAGTGCTCGATTTTGCACGTGGCATTCAGTGTTGACGGCTTCAGCCCAGAAGTACTCCGGTAGTGAAGCATCACTCAACATATTCCTGCAGGCCTCTATGAGTGTTCTGTTCCTTCTCTCAGCCACTCCATTCTGTTGTGGAGTACGATGAGAGGAAAACTCATGAAAGATACCTAAGCTTTCACAGAATTCTATCATGGCCCCAGATTTGAACTCTGTTCTGTTGTCACTCCTGATTTTGACTATAGAGCAGTTGTATTCATTCTGGACTTGCCTGACAAAATTAGTAAAGATGTCGAAGGTATCTGACTTGTGTTTCAGAAAGAACACCCACGCAAAGTGCGAGTAATCATCAACAATTACCAACGTATAATCCTTACCTCCCAAACTTCTAATTTGCAGTGGACCAAATAAGTCCATGTGTAATAGATGGAGACATCTGTTAGTGTCTTTGCCAATAACGCTTTTAAAGGTAGCCCTTGTTTGCTTGCCTTTTACGCATGCATGACAAGGTCTATCTTTGACGCACTTGACATTTGGGGCATCACGTACTAAGTTCATTGAAAATAATTTATTAATAGTTTTGAAATTAATATGTGTTAGTCTCTTGTGTCATTGGTCACCAAGAGATGCACTATCTTTTGCTAAAAGACACACTGGTGTAGAGGAATCTATACAGATGAAATTTAAACAGAAAATATTCCTGCTTCAAGTGCAGGATAGAATCGTTTCCATATTGTCAACGGATTTTATCAGGCACTTATCAGGCCACATCCAAGAAGGATACATTGCTGTTAGTAATCATACCATAGCCTCTAGTGATTCCACGGTCTGAACCTCCAAAGATGACCTTTGGTCCGTTCATGACTGGAGTAAAGTTCTGAATGAGGGTTCTAGTCCCAGTGATATGCCGAGAGCATCCGCTGTCCAAGTACCAGATAGGCGTTTTGTTGGCCTTTGGACATACCTGCAATCATAATCAGTTTGCCTTAGGAACTCAAACACGTTTGGGACCTTGGTCTCGGGTTAAAGTGCTCCCCCTACGAGTGTTAGCATTATGAGCGGTCTTTCTCATATTGCTGACATGAGGGGTTGCAGCATTTCTGGAATTGAACCAACAATCTATGGCGAAGTGACCAACCTTGCCACAGCACCAACAGTCCAATCTGTTGTACCTTTGCCTCATGATCTCCTGCTTGACCTTTTGGAATTGTGGTCTAGCAGGGGCAGCATTCTTGGAGGAAGATGCCTCATGATGATGGCAATCACATGGCTTCTTCTCCTTTATGGGCTTTTCTACAACAGGCTTCGTCTTTGGTTCCTTCTTGAAGTTATGCCCATGATTGAAAGGGCCATAGCTCTGAAGAATAACTTCTTCATAAGGTGCCTTAAAGACACTTTCGCAAAAGTCTCTGGGTCGATTCCATCCATGATAGCGAGACTTTGGCTCTACATAGGTAGGCCTGGCAAAGTGCCCGTAGGACGAGTCAAAATCAAACTCATTTGATGGAAAGATGACTTTCTTGAATGTAGTTTGATCTTAAGGGGCTTTCCCTTTCTATTTGGCTAAGGCCTTTTTGGCGGGCTTATTCTTCCGTTGATTCTTGTTTCTCCTAGAGGATTTACAAGGAGCTTCTTCATGGCCTAGACCAGCTCCCTTGGCCTTTGCTGAGAATTCAGCAACGAATGGAAGAACCGTCTTAGGCTTCGAGAAACTTTCAACCAGTTTCTTTTCAGCTGCAAGTTGGGCTTCCAATTCCTTTATGATTTTCTCTTTGAGGTCAAGGTGATCAAGAGCCTTGTTATATTCTTCAATTGCATTATTGAAGTTTTTTTCGAGGGAGTCAGTCTTTGCGACTTTCTCTCTCAAGATGCTCTCTTCGACTTTTAGATATTTGATCTCTTTATCCTGAGTCTTCATGACTCGACGACATTTGTCGTAAGCCATGATTAACTCCTTGTACTGGGCCATTAGCTCTGACTCATCATCAGAGGAGCTTTCCTCACAATCATGTTCAGAGACTTCAGAATCTGAAAGAGGGGTATGAGAGTTTACCTTCCCAGTGAACTGGGGCTCTTGATCATCATCTGTTTGAGCCATTAGTACAAAATAAGCTTCTTCTTTTTCACTTGACTCAGATGAGTCAGAGTCACTAAGAGTCTTGCTCTTTTTGGCTATGAGGCTCTTCTCTTTCCTCTTCTTGTTGTGTGAGGATTTCTTTTCTTCTCTTCTACCACCCTCCTTCTTCTTGTGAGGGCAGTTGACGATGATGTGACCTGGCTTATTACAATAATAGCAAATGATGTCAGTCGAAACATATTTGTTCTGTTTGGAGGAATGTCTGTCATGGCTACTTGAGCCTTTTCTTTGCCGATCACCATTGTGTCGTGATCTTCTATAGGAGGCATCCTTATCTTTCTATTGCTTTTTCTTGTTCAAGAATTTCTTGAACTGACGTGAGAGCAGTGAGAACTCTCCTTCTGATAGCTCAGAGCCTGAGGTACTAGGCTCAGAAGTTTCTTCTTCTTCACAAATCTCTGGAGCTGGAGCAGAGGATGCAGCCTTTGACTTTCTGGAGGTGTCTGCTTTTAGAGCAATAGACTTTTCTTTGAGAACGGACCTGCTCTTCTCTTCTTCAGCTTTCCTGGTGTTGAGTTGAAGCTCATATGACATAAGCTTCCCGAAGAGATTTTGTGGGTCTGTCTCAGCCAGCTTCCCAAACTCTCTAATGGCACAGACCTTGTTGTCCCATTCTTTGGTCAGGGATCTCAGTAATTTGTCATTCAGTTCTTCATTAGTGAATACTCTGTCATAGACCCTTAGGCCATTCACTATCTTGAAAAAGTTCTCAAATGTATCAGCGATGGTCTCTTTGCTTCCCTGTCGGAAGGCTTCATACTTCTGATTGAGGAGGGATCTCCGATCATCCCTCACTTCTTCTGTTCCCTCCATTAAGGTAACCAAGGACTGCCACATCTCCTTTGCAGATTGGCAGTGTATTAAGTTCTGCAGCATGGAGTCATCAACTGCGCTTGCTTTGATGTTTTTAGCTTTCTTATCTAGTGAGACAAGTGCAATCTCATCCTTGTCCAAATCCATCAGCTTCTTTGGAACCTTCTTGGTAGGATCTATAGTGGAGATAGTCATAGGGACATATGGACCTTCTTCAACTATCATGAAGATCCTTGGATCCACAGCTTTCATAAAAATTTGATCCTTTCTTTCCACATGGGAAAGTTGTTCTTGTTGCACAGGGGAAGCTTGGCGAAATCATTTGCCTTGTCCATGATAGATAAATCTCAATTAACAACTATTGCAGGAACTGATCATGGTGTTAACCTTTTAACGATCAACCTCCCTCTGATACCAATTGAAAGATAATAGTTGTTAACCTAAATCACCTACAGGGGGGTGAATAGGTGAGTTGTGCGTCTTTTGCGTAATAAAAAATCTTAGAACACAGCGCAGATCTATAAACTAAAATATCACAGACGAGACAAGATTTATAGTGGCTCCCCGATCTTGGGTACATCCACTTTCCCTCACCGATCTAGCAATAAGCTAGACTCGGCTACTCCACTATCTCGGATTGAAAATCAATCCTACCCTCGGAACAAAGTTCCTACAATCTCAATCCAATCCAACTGGATCTACAACTCGGAAGAAACACCTTCCTACAAACTAGGAGTGGAAAACTCCTACACTCGGAGAAAAATTCTCCTATAGAAAAGAAATTCAAGTATTGAAAAATACAAACAATGAAATCGTCTGATTCATGTCTGAAAATGAAATAGAAATTGGAATCTTCTTCTTGGCGTGCAGCTTTATCAGAAAAGTTGAAGAAGGATTCTCGGCAATCAGTAGATCTGAACTTCTTGCTTCCACGATCGGACAGATGATGAGTATATGAAAAACGATCTCGATCTGGAGAGCTTTTTCAGTCTATTTCCTCTGAAGATCGAAACCCTTGTCGGAGAAGAACAGCGGCGGCGACGGCTTTCGTTCCGTGAAGAGAGAGAGAGGAAATAGTGATTATTTTTGAAAGCGATGGCTGCAAAACTCAGAAGAATTTTCTTCTTGAAAGTTCTGTTTTCTCATTAGGGTTTGTCGATTAGAAAAGACCTTTTATAGGAGTACTAATAATGATCATAATTGGTTTTAATGACGTACACGTGGACCAATCATATCACGGTATTTGAAAATCTGTCAAATCTAGACTTAGAAGAAATTTCAGAGAAAATGAAGTCATATACACGAGTAGGTATAAAACTACTCGAGTAGGTCAAGGACTACTTGAGTAAGCAAAGAGAAATTACTCGGGTATACAAATCAAGAGTACTCGAGTTTGTTGAAGACAACTACTCGAGTGCATATAAGCAACTACTCGAGTACCTAGAAGATCTACTCGAGTACACAGAAAATTGTCTCGGGAAGGAGTTGTGCTACTCGAGTACAAGTTATACTACTCGAGTAGGTAGAATTGAACTACTCGAGTGGTTAGAGGAACTACTCGAGATAAACACTTAGAGATATTCTGCACACGGGAAAACAACTACTCGAGTAGTTAGATTGAACTACTCGAGAGTAAAGAAAGTTATCTCGAGTATATGGAAGACTTACTCGAGTATATCTTAACTACTCGACACAGAGTCGAGACTTACTCGAGTATATATAGTACCTACTCGAGTAAATGACTTAGAAAAATTCTGGGAAAAATGAATCTGGAACAGGAAGAATATACTACTCGAGTATGAACTACTCGAGAGAGAATGAGCTACTCGAGTATATGACTTGGACTACTTGAGTGTTTTACTTAGAAAAGTTTGGAACCTGAATTCTGGGCAACTCAAGTAGGAAGGATGATCTACTCGAATAGTTAAGTAAGCTACTCGAGTATGTCATTGAACTACTCGAGTGTTTTACTTAACTTCACGAGAGGAAAAATTTTCTTACTCGAGTATGCAGAAGTTTCACTCGAGTATATCTCAAGCAATCTACTTGAGTAGTTAAGGACCTACTCGAGAGAAATACTTAGAAAAGTTTCTATCAGCAATTTTCTTCTTCTACTAGAAGGGAATCAGCACCAAGTCTTTACACAGTCCTATAGCTTGAATATGAAGTGTATCCCAATAGAGAGACTACACATGAGTCAACACTTTGGAACACACAATGAGGGATTACACTGTGTGGTCCAGTGTTTGGTGACCCATTGTAGACTGACATTGGTCTACACTTCCCATTGGAGTCCTGCAAACACATAACTCAAACAAAGCATCAAATACAACCTAATTCATCTTAGGTCCAGGGTGACTTCATCAAATCTGGGTTACTGTGGACATGGTTCCAAGAATTCTTAATGTTTAGACATATGTATTTATGCTTACTCTTGCAGATATTCTTAAAGCACGGCTTCGTTTCGCATATGGTGCAATTTCCTTACTCATGTACCATATAAGTTAATAATTTATTACTATTTTATTTCTCATCTACTGTGGTTTGGCTGCCTTTTCTGTTTGGCTTTGTAGCACTTAAACTCCTTTGCTTTCATCTATTGATGATCTTTTTGCCACTTGTATATTCTTGCTGAGTTATTCTTTTCTTTTGAATTCCTCAGGTTGGGAGCAGTAGCTGGTTGAGCGGCTAGGGTTGGTTGTGGCTAGTAGCATGCAGCTGTTACTGTTGTCTTTTCCTCACCATTATGAGGTAGTTTTATTATTTTTTCTCTAGTTTAGACATATATGATGTTAGTGGGTTCGTGTCAGGTTGTTGACCCCCACTGGAGATTTTAGTCGAATGTTAAGTATTTTCTAGCTGCTAAGTCAATTTATGATTAAATTGTTGGTTTTACTTGCTCTCTGGGAAGGTTTTATGTTAGGATTGCATATTATTATTTTAAAGTATAAAACAATCATTTTAGCTATCTCATGCATAACATCTTTTGACCCAAGTCATTTTATTTTAATGAAGGTAAAAGGTTTTTCTATACATATATATATTAAATCTAGAGGTATGCATATCATGAGTTGTCCTATTTGAATGTGTATGCTCATGTAGGATGTTAATCAATATAAAAAAGTATTTTCCATAGAGTATATTCATGTTTTCACTTGTGGACTTGTTGATCCACGGAGCCGAGGGATACAATCATCATAACTTAACTTAAATTGTAGCTTTCTTCATAATAAACTTGAGGATTTTATATAAAGTGTTAGGTTCGAGTTCTTGCCTGAGCGCCTGCAGTTATACCCTGCACGACATGGAATCATGACGTGTGTTTTATCTTACTCTGACATATTATCTAAATGAGGAGAAAATAATGGTTATGACAGTTGGTATCAAAGGGATAGGTTGTTTGACAATTAGTCGAATCACTATCCCTGGTTAGTTTTAGATTGTCTTGTTCCATTTCATACACACACTGATGTGTCATCAGTTCGTCTTGGCTAAAGCATGAACACTACACTCATAAGCATGATAAGAAGCATACGAGGCATATTATATAGTATGGGATGCATAATATGTGTTTGTATATGGATCCTCTTAGGAAGCAACATGTGACTGTTATGTAGTATGGGATGCATAACAATCATCACATGAATGCACATTAGATATTTCATTTTATTACATGCAATATTATGTAGTGTGGGGTGCATAATATTTCATGTGTACTGTAACGCCCCCACCTGTCACATGAAATATAACAGTGGGTCCGGCCGGGGCCCCACGCCATATAGCACAGACAAGCGAAGGAATCACGTGTGGAAATCAAAATCTATGCGTATCCTTAACTCATTCCATTATAGCGCAGCATTTTTCTTGTTAACATGAACTCAAACCAGAATGTCCACCCACATATAAATACCACATTTATATAGAACAACACCAGGAATGTATACAACTCACACACCGTGGCCTTATGGCCTTACAAGTTCCTCTTTACATAGCAATAAGTTCGTACATCGGCACGCAGGCCGGCCACACATGAAATCCAACCACGACTCCGCACATAGTCTTCAAGGACTAAGAACACCAGGCTAGCCAATCCACTTATTCTTTCCAAACCGCAGCACCTGCAAGTCATCATCCAAGCCAATACAGAAAACAAAGTAACGGTCAGCATTGCTGACCCATTATAACGACCCTACCCCCTACCTGGGGCAGTGGTTCCTTCCCTGTATACAGTGCTTTCCGTTTTCATCAAGCATCAGCAAACATCACCAAATCATATCATAGGATCATTCTCTTTATGCCACTATCTAACAAACACACCACATCACAAACGCTGGAGTCCACCAACGCTCCGTGCACTCAGGGCACCTTCTTGGCGTACCGGAATCCACCGTCGTACACCGCTGTCTCTCGAGGCTTTAACTTGTTGGTTGACCGGCCCTAGTCCACCAGCTCGCAGGCTGGCGACATCCCGCCCAAGCCACTCAGAGGTCCATCCTCACAGCATCACAAACAGAGCAGACCGACCCACACTCCGTGGTGTAGCAAGCTGGGTTTATCTAAGCTCCCCAGGCAATGTCTACCCATCGGTCCCCCTCCTAATCCGATCGACCCACACCATGTGGTGCAGCAACCCGGGTTTAACTCGGCTCCCCTAGCATTGCCGCCCATCGATCCCTTCCTTAACTAGATCAACCCACCCTAGTGGTGTAACAGGCCGGGTTTATCACGCGCTCCCCAGGCGTGCTACCAATTGATCATCTCATAACCAGGAGCTTCACCAAAGCCTCCTCACAAGCAGTACATCCATACATTCATCACAACAAAAATCCATTTTGCACATCATCAAAGCCACGGAGTCTTCTCCGGTTTACCCATGAACATCACCAATCCAGACTACCGGTCCAGATGGGCTTCACACAGCATGCCTACGCCGTACTTCATCATTCCGGCTCGAGATGCAGACTCAACAAAGGAATCACTTCCGCGATCCACCTCTTGGTGGAGGATTCCAAGCACATGTATAGAGAAAGGACTTCGATGTCCAAGAAGGAGATCGTTACCCTTGAAGATCGCTTCGGCGCCATGAAGTAGCCGGATGGAACTCACCGCCTCGGCTCTACCTTCACAAATCCGCTCTCGGATCTTCGTTCCGCACTCCGCAGCTCCTACAGCAGCTGGAAGACTCCTCCCTTCTCTCTCCCTTAGGCCTCTCTTCTTTTTCTCTCTTGGAATGAAAGTGAAGAAGAAGAAGAAGAAGATAATAAGAGATTTTATCTTCTAATTCTCGGCCTTCCCAACACCTGGACAAAGGCCAGCCACTGGATCCAGGAAGAGGGAAACAAACGGCTCAGATCTGGCCAGAAAATCGAAAACACGGCCTGACACGCCCTGTGACACGCCCGTGTCACAGGCCGTGTCCCCCTAAGCGGCAGACAACCGACTCAATCCAACCAGTACACGCCCGTGTGACACGCCCGTGTCACGGCCGTGTACCCGACACGCCCTCAGACACGCCCGTGTCTGAGGCCGTGTACCTCAACAGAAATAATCCCAAATCAACCCGAGACTTCACACGGCCTGGCACACGGCTTGGCACACGCCCGTGTTCATGGTCGTGTGCACCAGGACACGCTCGTGTCCCGCAAACACGCCCTAACCCGAGACGTCGAGCTGAATTTGACGCCCACTGACACGCCCTGTGACACGCCCGTGTCACAGGCCGTGTCCTCACTGGAACTCGATACTCGACGATCGTCGCGTAACACTCGTCGAGCATTCGACACGGCATCCGACACGGCCGTGTCTTGGGCCGTGTGCCCCCTCTCGACGATGTCGAGCGAAAATCGTCGACACCAAGTCCAATCGTCGACACAACCTCGACACGCCCTGCGACACGCCCGTGTCGCAGGCCGTGTCAACTGACACGCCCTGCGACACGCCCGTGTCCCAGGACGTGTCACCCATGCCTGAACCCGACTTTGCTCAAATGATCCTCTTAACTTCGGGGTGTTACAATCCTCCCCCCCTTCAAATAATTTCGTCCTCGAAATTTGACTCCACACAGCCAATTAGTCACAACATCACAAACGCGTACACCGCAAGCCTCCGCACACACTAACAAACAGACAACACAACAAACATCCCTAACTTCCACTTGTGAACATTCAACTACATAAGACCTCAAACAAAACGACAGAATTGATTGATTTCAGCACAATCACAAGTATCAACATCATTTACATCAGCCAAAAGTGATGTACATCAGCTATGATTCATCAAAACATAGGTTACAAAACATACATAACATCGACATGCTTCACATCAGTTCACTTCCTCTCAGCCTCCCGATTTTGAAATTCGCGATTTAATGATAAATGAACCGCTCGAGGCTGAATTTCACCAACTGAGCTTTGCGGCTCTTGCACTTCCATCGCATGCAAGCGAGGTTGCGTCCGGGGTGCAGATGATTCGGCCACTGCTTTCCCTTTCTCTTCATATGACGCACCCGTCTTTTTCTCACTCCCTGGAGGGACATTCCAACAGAATTTTGCGATGTGTCCTTGCTGCCCACATTTATAACATATACGTGTATCCACACGTCCTAGCCCATACGTTGCCCCCGAAGAAACAGTCGACGGAGCTACGTCCACCGGCCTAAATCTTTTCTTCTCTTGTCGTCGAAACTCCGATTCTTTCAACTCAGACTTTTCCCTTGCCAGTCGCTTATTCTCTCGTACTCGCTTCATATCCTTCTCCAATGAACGAGTTGTATCGACCAACGCTTGGAAGCCTTGGCTCACCGAACTCGAAAGTGCCAACCTCAATTCATCCCGCAATCCGCCATAAAACCGATTTGTCTTTCGCGCTTCCTCCGCAAAGGTCGATCCCGCATATCTCCCCAATTTTGTAAACTCATGCAGGTAGGTATCAATATCTTGCTCACACTGCACCAAGCGGAGAAACTCATTTTCCATCGCAATCCTCTGCGACACTGGCACATACTTGGCTAAAAATATTTGCGAGAATTCATCCATGGAAACCTCCGTTAAACCTCGACCTGCCAAGTGATGTACTTCAATCTCATCCCACCACAATCTCGCATCTCCTTCCAACAGAAAAGTGGTCAACATCACTTTCTGTTCTTCGACCGTCCTGATTGCGGTTAGGATCCTTTTTACTCTTGCCAACCAATCTTCTGCCTGCGTTGGTGAAAGCGCTCCACCAAACGTAGGTGGGTGAAAGTGCATAAAACGTGACAAGGCATCGTCACTTGCTTGCGCTTCCACCACCTCGGCAGCATGCTCTTGCCTTCCACCAGATCTTGCCTGTCCAGTTGGTTGTGCTTGTAACACTGCAAGCACTGTCTCCGCCACCACCCGTATGGCCTCTACCGAGGGAGGCATCGGTGCTTCCACGGGTGCTGCACTCTCATCCGACCGCTGGGGCTCAGACGGCCCAGCTCCATCCCTCGCCACCTATCAATGTACAGAACACCATTAAATTCTTCCAAATCATAACGGTACTGGTACATTGCCTACACACGCACGCACATCATGTGCCTGACATACATTCCTAGTGGACATTCATGAGTTCATTTATGTTCTCTCCTCCCAAACAATCTCAACCTGGCTCTGATACCACTTTGTAACGCCCCCACCTGTCACATGACATATAACAGTGGGTCCGGCCGGGGCCCCACGCCATATAGCACAGACAAGCGAAGGAATCACGTGTGGAAATCAAAATCTATGCGTATCATTAACTCATTCCATTCTAGCGCAGCATTTTTCTTGTTAACATGAACTCAAACCAGAATGTCCACCCACATATAAATACCACATTTATATAGAACAACACCAGGAATGTATACAACTCACACACCCTGGCCTTATGGCCTTACAAGTTCCTCTTTACATAGCAATAAGTTCGTACATCGGCACGCAGGCCGGCCACACATGAAATCCAACCACGACTCCGCACATAGTCTTCAAGGACTAAGAACACCAGGCTAGCCAATCCACTTATTCTTTCCAAACCGCAGCACCTGCAAGTCATCATCCAAGCCAACACAGAAAACAAAGTAACGGTCAGCATTGCTGACCCATTATAACGACCCTACCCCCTACCCGGGGCAGTGGTTCCTTCCCTGTATACAGTGCTTTCCGTTTTCATCAAGCATCAGCAAACATCACCAAATCATATCATAGGATCATTCTCTTTATGCCACTATCTAACAAACACACCACATCACAAACGCTGGAGTCCACCAACGCTCCGTGCACTCAGGGCACCTTCTTGGCGTACCGGAATCCACCGTCGTACACCGCTGTCTCTCGAGGCTTTAACTTGTTGGTTGACCGGCCCTAGTCCACCAGCTCGCAGGCTGGCGACATCCCGCCCAAGCCACTCAGAGGTCCATCCTCACAGCATCACAAACAGAGCAGACCGACCCACACTCCGTGGTGTAGCAAGCCGGGTTTATCTAAGCTCCCCAGGCAATGTCTACCCATCGGTCCCCCTCCTAATCCGATCGACCCACACCATGTGGTGCAGCAACCCGGGTTTAACTCGGCTCCCCTAGCATTGCCGCCCATCGATCCCTTCCTTAACTAGATCAACCCACCCTAGTGGTGTAACAGGACGGGTTTATCACGCGCTCCCCAGGCGTGCTACCAATTGATCATCTCATAACCAGGAGCTTCACCAAAGCCTCCTCACAAGCAGTACATCCATACATTCATCACAACAAAAATCCATTTTGCACATCATCAAAGCCACGGAGTCTTCTCCGGTTTACCCATGAACATCACCAATCCAGACTATCGGTCCAGATGGGCTTCACACAGCATGCCTACGCCGTACTTCATCATTCCGGCTCGAGATGCAGACTCAACAAAGGAATCACTTCCGCGATCCACCTCTTGGTGGAGGATTCCAAGCACATGTATAGAGAAAGGACTTCGATGTCCAAGAAGGAGATCGTTACCCTTGAAGATCGCTTCGGCGCCATGAAGTAGCCGGATGGAACTCACCGCCTCGGCTCTACCTTCACGAATCCGCTCTCGGATCTTCGTTCCGCACTCCGCAGCTCCTACAGCAGCTGGAAGACTCCTCCCTTCTCTCTCTCTTAGGCCTCTCTTCTTTTTCTCTCTTGGAATGAAAGTGAAGAAGAAGAAGAAGAAGATAATAAGAGATTTTATCTTCTAATTCTCGGCCTTCCCAACACCTGGACAAAGGCCAGCCACTGGATCCAGGAAGAGGGAAACAAACGGCTCAGATCTGGCCAGAAAATCGAAAACACGGCCTGACACGCCCTGTGACACGCCCGTGTCACAGGCCGTGTCCCCCTAAGCGGCAGACAACCGACTCAATCCAACCAGTACACACCCGTGTGACACGCCCGTGTGACACGCCCGTGTCACGGCCGTGTACCCGACACGCCCTCAGACACGCCCGTGTCTGAGGCCGTGTACCTCAACAGAAATAATCCCAAATCAACCCGAGACTTCACACGGCCTGGCACACGGCTTGGCACACGCCCGTGTTCATGGCCGTGTGCACCAGGACACGCCCGTGTCCCGCAAACACGCCCTAACCCGAGACGTCGAGCTGAATTTGACGCCCACTGACACGCCCTGTGACACGCCCGTGTCACAGGCCGTGTCCTCACTGGAACTCGATACTCGACGATCGTCGCGTAACACTCGTCGAGCATTCGACACGGCATCCGACACGGCCGTGTCTTGGGCCGTGTGCCCCCTCTCGACGATGTCGAGCGAAAATCGTCGACACCAAGTCCAATCGTCGACACAACCTCGACACGCCCTGCGACACGCCCGTGTCGCAGGCCGTGTCAACTGACACGCCCTGGGACACGCCCGTGTCCCAGGCCGTGTCACCCATGCCTGAACCCGACTTTGCTCAAATGATCCTCTTAACTTCGGGGTGTTACATGTACGCCTCTCATGACATGCATTAAGGCCTTTATTAGAATGCATTGCACAACATACATGAAGCTCGCAGAGTTAAGCGATTTTTGGGTGGACTTAGGAGTGATATCCAGCAGCTGGCTAGCGATTATGGATATGAGAACTAGCTGAGGCAGTAGAAGCTGTTCTTAAATTCAAAGCCATTGATAATGCCAAGAATCGAGGCATGCAAATGAGGAAGGACAAGAGGAAGTCTGAGGATGGTAAGGACTCTCGGAATTCCGGTTCCGCCTCGAAGAAAAGAATCATGGAAATGTTTAGTTTCTGTGGCTTGTCGGGCCATCTATTCGAAAAGTGTTTCAAGAGGTTGGGACCTTAAAAGTAGCGGAAGTGCATTCAATTCAGAGCACTCCCAAAGGAGACCAGGTTTGTGCCTCGTGCAAGCGGAAGGGGCACAATGTTGTTGATGTAGGCCATCAATTTCAATATAATAATTTTAACGCCCTTAAGAATTGGACAACGACACAACATCCACAACACCTAAATTTATGACTCTTAGCCGCTCCAATATTTGACGTTTGTTAGGTAACGTTCAAAACCACAATCCAAGAAGAACTTGAATAAAAGTACGATCCTAAATTAGTTTTGTTCGCACCCAAAAATCTGAATATAACATTAAGGACCGCCAATCCATTAGAGATTTAATAAGGGATATTTGCCAATATTGGGATCAAGCAAAAAGGATCCACCCGATCCGGATTCGATTAAAGAAATTGAAGAACATAAACAACAAAATCAAAATTTTAAAATGACGGATTCAAAGCCGCGGATTTGAATTCGTTGCCCAATCCCAAGCAATAGATCTTCAAATTCATCCACAAGGATGAGTGGAGGAAACACACAACGAAGGTGGAAGGATCCACTTCCATGAAATTCCACTGAGCCCCACTGGAAGGAGAAGACGCATGCCGCATTCTTCGGAGTCACCGGAGAAAATTCACGGAAGAGAAAATAGAGATTTCCTTGGTTTCCTTCAAGAGGGAAGGCAGGGGAGGGGAGAGAAGGTTGGCCGAACATCCTAAGGGGAGAGGGAGGGGGCCGACGACCAAGGGGAGGAGATGGGAGGGGGTGGACGAACTAGCCAAGGGAGAGGGAGGGGATGGACGAATATTTCCAAGGAGGAGGGGAAGGGAGAGGGCGTCCGAACTATCCCAGGGGAGAGGGGAAGGGGGCTGGAGGCCAAGGGGAAGGAGAGCAAGAGGGGGGAATTCTAAAATTAGAATTAGGGTTTTCTTTTTCTCATTCAATCTATCTTTTCATTACCCGAGCAAGTCTTTATATAGGATAAACCACTCCGGCTCCACCATTCAAAAATAATCTAGAATGAAATGGTTATAAGCAGCCCATCTCAAACATTAAATTGAAATAACAATAGTACGAAATAAAAATGCAAAGAAATAGAAATGCTTAAAAATATATAATTATGAATATATAATTTATAATCATATATTTTTATATGAGGGTAACGGTGGACGGCGTGCATAACAAGTAGCGGAGATTTGGCATGACATTGGCGACGGATGTCGCGGTAAAAGCTAATCTTCAAGCTTATGACAATGGTCGTCCCAATCAACAAACTTTCTGTGGAGGGGATCAAAGACAACATCAGCAACTGAAAGTAAGGGTTAGATCTGAAATACTCTAGAGGGGGGGTGAATAGAGTATCTTGAAAACTTAAAAACATTTTGCTGTAAATAAAAACAGACCTAAGATAAATTAATCTAGCACTAATACATACACAGCAAAACCAAATATCACAAACACAGCAACCTAGCTATCACAGCCACAGCAAGAACAAAAGAAAAGGTGCAACCAGACAACACAGGATTTTTATAGTGGTTCCCCAACCTGGGTACATCCACTCTTCTACCACCCTGGTAAGAATTCACTCAGGTTTTTGATCAGGTGACTGAAACCAATGAGCTTTTGATCAGGTGCACAAAAACCAACCTAAGTCTTTTGATCAGGAGACTTGCAACCAAGAATAACTTTTGATCAGTTAAAGAATATTTGTTATACTCTGAAGAATCCTGAGATGAAGAAGGAAGAAGACTCTTGATTTTTGATTGATGTTCTTCTTCTTCAGCTTGTTGTTCTTTCTCTGGTCTAGGGCTTCTGATTTCTCTATTGTGTTATTGCCCTATGTATTTTGTTCTCTGTGTTCAGACGAGAAGGAAGAAGAAGAGCCTATGCACTCTGTTGTGTATTCTGTATTGTTCTTCTTGATACTGAAGGACGAAAAAGAAAAATCCTTTTTATATTTTTGTGTAATCTTCCTTCTGAATTTTTAATTTCTTCCTTCATCAATGCTGACAGCCTGGAGAATATTTGCATTGATTGATTTTCCCAACTGTCCCATTGAAAAACGGTAAGCAATAATCCTGATGAAGTCCATAATCAATTCTGCGTCTAATGGTAATATTCAGAGAATGTTAAGCATTGATTACTCAGGAATTATCGCAATAAAATAAGGGACAGAGGGATGGAAAGTCCATGTCTGGATCTGCACAGAAATCGTCGAACAGATAACAGAATTCGTCGAGCTGGGTCCAGAGTTCGTCGAGCTGAGAAGTCAAGTTCGTCGATCAGATAATAGTTGTTCGTCGACCTGAGATCTAAGATCATCAACCTGAGGACAGATAACTGCTTTCTCTAGAACCTTGCCAATTTAGTGTATCAAGATTATCGAGCTGAGAATTTAACTTCGTCGACTAATGTTCAGAGTAATGGTTTTTGGACTTTATAATATTGAAGTGAAGTATCCAGAAATTGTAGTCCTGAGAACAAGGTTCTTAGACCTGAGAACTAGTTTTGTCGAGCTGATAACTGCTATCTGCTACTTGATAAAAGCTTGTCTGGATTGTGGTCTAAGTTCGTCAAACTGAGAACATGAATTAGTCTACTGAAATATGATTCTGGACTTTGAATATTTAAGTGTTTCTGGTCTTAAAATGTTGAAGTAGATGATCCAGAAATCGTCGACCTAAGATCTAAATTCGTCGAGCTGATATTCTAACATCATCGACTGGAGTTTATTGAGAAGAATTCTGGACTTAGAATGTTGAAGTATAGTGTCCATAGATCGTCGACCTGAGAACCAAGTTCATCGAGCTCAGCTCAGAGAATTTTCTCTGAGTTTGTCGAGCTGAGCACGACTATCGTTGACCTGAGTTCGACGAACATCGAACTCATTTTCTGAGTCTTTGAAATTTCTCTAAGTCTTGAGTCTTATACAGTCAGTTAATGGCTGGTCCATGTAGTATTTACTCTAAGGACATGGCCTAGACTCTACGACTCATACATGACCCTAGCTATACATGTTGGGTAAAACATCCTAATTTAGTGAACCTAGCCCAAATCCAACTAGGGATCCAATAATCTCCCCCTATTTGGGTAAGGTCACTAATTACAGACTCACATTAATAGCAAAGCAAGAAAAATATATCTGGAAGGAATTTTAACATATGCAGCAGATATATATATATACAGAGAGATTTGTATCAAGACATAAATAAGCAGTTTTAAAATAATCAAAGAGACTTAAAAAGTTTAAAGTTTATTTCTTCTTCTTGGGCTCTTTGTGTTTCTCCTCTTTAGCCTTGTCACCTGCCTTAGTAAACTTGATCTCCCTGTTTGGATTAGCTGCTTGTGTATTTGTCATTGTCATGTCAGCAGCACTAATGATATTAAGGGAGGTAGACCTTGGCACTATAGCTTCAGGATGCAGTTTCATATAGTCATAAACATTAAAAAAATTGATAGCCTTAGCAAACCTGTTAAGTTCTTCCTTCTTATATTTGGACATGGTTGAATATTGAGAAGGATCCTTTCCTTCAGCTTTTGCCTTGTTGATCATGGATAGGCCAACCAACTCTTGGAACCTAGCCATCCTAGCAGTTGTAGCTGTCTCTGGATCTTCAAAGGGTACAGGAGGGGAGGCAGGTCTCTTTGGGCTTTCAGATTTATGTTCAGTAATTTGTTGTTGTTGTTGATGTTGCTATGGTTACTGTCTGCCTGATGAGTAATGCCTCTGCTGGCTACTTCCTGAAGAGGAGGACCTACCATGATGCCTCTGATAGGTTTGATACTGGGTAGTCCTCTGAGTTGAATAACTTGAAGCACCAGCAGTAGGTGGAGAAGGAGGAGGAGGATCCTTTCTATATCTCTGAGGAGGTGGGGAGTACTTCCTTCTTTTCTTTCTTTCTTTTTGTCGATTCTTAGACAGCCACATCCATGTTGGCATGCCCTTATAAGGTGTGATTTTCTACAGTATAAATATGGAGTGTCATTTGCTGGATTTGGTTTTGGGGCAGGAGGTGGAGGAGCCTTTCTTTTCTTGGAGCCTTTCTTTTTCTTAGGTGTATCATCAGATTCCTCTTTATCATCATCCTCATCATCAGAGTCTTGAGGAGCATCATACAAAGCATCAATAGCTTTTAGAACTGATTTATCAATGGGATTTTCAGCCTGAGGAGGAGCTGGAGAAAGAACTTGAGGAAGAGCTAGAGCTAGAGCAGGAGAGTTGTGCATATTAGTGCTTTCAGCAACTGATCTACTCTCTTCTTGTATATTGACCATGATCAATTCATCAAGATCAGGCATTGGAGTGTCATCCATTATGAAGGTTGGAGCAGAAATATCTTTTGGAGGGGATGCAATAATGATGGAATCAGCTCTGGGTGAAGATGGCAGGACAGGAGCCTCTAGAATGGCAAAACTAGCCTTGAGTTTCTTGGCAACTTTGGGGCTTATTTGTGAGGTGTAGGGGACTATAGCCATGGATGGCTTAATGTTGTACTCTGGAAGATTATTAAAATCAATTGTATCAAAATTGCTCAACACCTTTAAGAGATCAACTGTGGGATTTATATTAAAATCACAAGCAGTGTTTATTTCCTCTAGAACCTGCTCATCCAGATCCATATCAGACTCAATAAAACTAATTAAATCAAATAATTCTTTATCAGCATCTGCATCTGCTGTTGTTTCTGCATCTATTATTGTTTATGCTGCTTCTTTTTGTGTTGTCACTACTGCTGCTGTTACTGCTGCTTCTGCTATTGTTGCTGCTTCTGCTGCTACATCTTCATAGAGCATCTCCCCCTGCCTAATTTTAGTGGCAACTGGAGCCAGGCCCCTGACTGAAGATGGAGGAGCAGAGAGATCAAAGATGGCATCAGCAGGTGAGGATATGGAAGAAGCAAGATGTGTAATAGCCTCTGTTATAATGCTTTTGAAGAGGGGAGTGAGAAGTACAATGAGAGATGGAATAATGGATGGGTCCAATGACAGAGATGCAGAGGGTGTGGCAGAAGGTGTTTCAATGGAAATAGAGGGAGGGATGGAAGATGATGGTGGAGGATGAGGTAAAGCATCTATCATTTGGGCATTGGAGAGGAAGAAGTATGAGGAGGGGAAGTGGGCAGAGTGAAGGATGGGATGTTGGCCAGATGATGGTGTAAGGGAGAGGAAGGTGGGGAGTTAGTTGGTGTACCATGGGGAGAGGGAGTGGGAGTATTGGAGGGAATGTGTGTGCCATGTTGGGTGGAATGGGATGTATGAAAGTGAATATGAGTGGGGGATGTATGTATTTGGGAGGATGGAGGTGTGGGAGTAGGGACTGTGAGAGGAACTTGGGAGGGGAGTTGGTGTGCCAGCTGAGGTTGAGTTTGGATGGCTGGAGGTGATGGAGGTCGAGGAGGGATATATTCGTAGGTTGGGAAGTTGCTGGAGCAGCCCTAGTGCTCTCAGAAGGCCTGGTGGAAGAGGAAGAAGCCTTGGAGGGCTTTGTGATGGTCCTTTCCCACTTGCCAAAGAGGGCACAGGTGAGCCTCTTGGAAGCATTGATGAATATGGTCAGGGAGACCAGGGATTCATCAGCCATTTCTGTAAGGAAGATTCCCAAAATTCTTCCAAAATAAACCTCTTTCTTTGTGTTCTTTTTATTCATGAATTCAAACATAATTTGAGCCTAGTTCACAGGCTTCTTGTTCACCACTGCACACATCACCAGGAATTGATGCCTGGTTATGTAATCATGGGCAGTGTGCTTCCCCAGCAATACTTTCCCCACAATATCTGCTAGAAATTTGTATTCAGCAGAGAGGTGTTTCTTCAGCCGTTTATTAGGGGTTTCGCCAGAATAATCCATCTTACTCAGCATCTCATCAAATTCATTACGAGTAATTTCTAGTTCCTTATCACTATTAGTTAATCCAAAGATTTCAGTCATAACGGCGGGGGTAAGTGAAACAGTATTACCCGATATGGTGCCTGTCATAGTGTTATCATCTGTGGTTGAGGAAGTATAGACCCATTCTCTGATTTCTGCGCCAGCTATCTTGATCCTGGTGGTCATCAAGGTTTTGAATTGCTGATCTTCAAGAAATTGTAAGATGTCCAGGAATATTATATCTGAGTGTTGGAAGGAATCAAAGTCGACATCAAATCTTGTATCGAATTTCATCGCTGCAAGACTGCCCGCTGGAATCGTCATTAGTTCACCTGCAAGAGAAACGTGATGATCAAGTGCAAGGGAACTGAAAGCGCGGGACGGAGGTCGAAGAAAACCTAGATATAAGATTTTCCGGAATATGTATCGACAAACTCTGTTCCACGAAAAATAAATAATTCTTCGATCTGAGATCGACGAAATAATTTGTAGTTAAATAATTCGTCAAGCTCAGACTGAAGATTTGAAGACATTTCATCGAGCTACATTTGACAAAAGTTTTCTGAAGTAGATTCGTCGATCTCTATTCGACGAAAACAACTTCACTCACAGAGAGTTCGTCGATCTCCGTTCGACGAATATCTCCAGAACTTTTCCCAGTCGTCGAGCTCTGTTCGACAAACTTTGAAGAATTCGTCGAGTGTAGACAGAAGTTAAATCAAATCTTCTCCATTGATCATGTCCAGCTGATTTATAAAGAACAAGTGATTCCTTTCATCCAAGGGTTTGGTGAAAATATTAGCTCTTTGTAAATCAGTATAGATATAGATAAATTTGATTTTGTTTTTGTCTATACACTGTCTAATGAAATGATGTCTAATGTCTATATGCTTGGTCCTACTATGATGGACTAGATTCTGTACTATGGATATAGCACTTGTGTTATCACATGATAGAGTTGAATTATTTAAGTTGAAGCAATAGTCCAGGAGTTGATTCTGAATCCACAACATCTGTGAACAACAACTGCCAGCTGCAATGTATTCTGCTTCACAGTTGATTTGAACATAGATGATTGTTTCTTGCAGAACCAAGACACTAGTCTCATACCAAGGAACTGGCAAGTTCCTGAGGTACTTTTCATGTCAACCCTGCATCCATCAAAGTCAGCATTTGAATACCAGTTAAATTAAATTCTGACTCAGTAGGATACCAAAGGCCTAGACTAGGATAACTCTTTATATATCTCAAAATTCTTTTTAGGAAAACTAGGTGAGATTCTTTAGGGTTCACTTAGAACCTAGCACAAAGGCATGTGATAAATATTATATCAGTTCTGCTAGCTGTAAGATATAATAGGGACCCAACAATGCCCCTATATAGTTTCTGATCAACTGGTTTCCCATGTTCATCAGAGTCTATTACAGCATTAGTAGTCATATGTATTTTCTTTGCTAAGGCATCAGCCATCCCAAACTTTTTAAGAAGCTTTTTAGCATATTTAGCCTGAGAGATGAAGATGTCATCAGGTAGCTACTTCACTTGGAGACCAAGGAAGTAGGAGAGCTCACTCATGCTACTCATTTCAAACATAGAATGCATAAGGTCAGAAAACCTCTTGTATAGTTTGGAATCAGTAGACCCAAAGATAATGTCATACATATAGATTTGTACTAACAAACTTTTATCCTTATGGTGCCTAGTGAATAATATTTTATCTACTATGCCTCTAGTGAATTCATGCTCTATCAGAAAGCTAGCAAAGGTCTCAAACCAAGCTCTTGAAGCTTGCTTTAGACCATAGAGGGCTTTATGCAATCTAAATACATAAGAAGGATGGGTTGGAGAGATAAAACCTGGAGGTTGTTCAACATAAACCTCTTATTTCAATACTCCATTCTGGAAAGCACTTTTCACATCCATCTGGTAGACTTTAAACTTCTTGTAGGCAGCATAGGCAAGGAATATTCTGATTGCTTCTAACCTTATAACTGGTGCAAAGGTTTGATCATAGTCTATGCCTTCTTCTTGCATATAACCTTGAGCAACAATCCTAACCTTAGTCCTCACAATTGCACTATAGGCATCAAGCTTGTTTCTATATACCCATTTGGTTCCAATGACTGGGTAGTCTTTGGGTCTTGGAAC
Organism: Platanthera guangdongensis; assembly: GCA_039583875.1. Taxonomy (NCBI): domain Eukaryota; kingdom Viridiplantae; phylum Streptophyta; class Magnoliopsida; order Asparagales; family Orchidaceae; genus Platanthera; species Platanthera guangdongensis. Next base: position 82,258,052 of record CM077157.1, read on the forward strand.
CAAAAACCAAACTCTACATCTCTCAAACTGGTTGAGTTCCTCTTGCATTGCAATGATCTAGTGGGGATTTTGCTCAGCATCTGTTATGTATTGATGTTCAACTTGAGAGAGAAAACAGGCATGAATCACATCTTGGTTGAGTTGATGCCTTGTCTGTACACCTGCTGATATGTCTCCAATCACTTGGGATCTATGGTGATCCCTTAGTATGACAAGATTAGTGGGTGGAGTTGGTTCAGCAACAGCATTTGGAATTAATTCCTCTTGTGGAATTATGTTTGCTATTGGATGAGGTTCAGCCACTTCCAAAGATTCATCTTCACTATCTTCAACAACTTGTGGAGGAGAGTGTGCTATAGTTTCTTGTGGAAGGTTCAATTCACCCATTTTCTCACACAAGTGAGGTACCTGCAAAGTGTTACTGGTAGAAATCTCTTTCTCCTTGTAATACATGTTAGTTTCATCAAAGGTAACATGAATTGATTCTTCAATTTTTAAAGTAGATTTGTTAAACACCCTATAAGCTTTGTTTACTTGGGAATATCCTAGAAAAATTCCCTCTTCAGCCTTAGCTTCAAACTTTCTAATATATTTCTTGTTGTTATTATGTATATAACATATGCAACTAAATACTTTAAAATAGGTGATTTTAGGTTTCTTCCCTTTAAGTAATTCATAGGGAGTCATATTCTTAAGTTTATGTATCAAACTTCCGTTTAGTATATAATTTGTTGTGCTTACAGCCTCTGTCCAAAAGGATAGTGGCATAAAAGCATCTGCAAGTAATGTGCCTGCAGCTTCAATCAAGGTTCTATTCTTCCTTTCAGCTACCCCATTTTTTAGAGAGTTCTAGGAGCTAAGAAGTAGTGTCAAATACCTTCGTTCTCACAGAACTCATGCATAAGAAGAGACTCAAACTCTGTACCATGATCACTTCTGATCAATACAATATGAGTAGAGTACTCAATCTGTATGGTCCTGAGAAAATTTGTAAGAACTTTAAAGGTACCTGACTTAGATCTCAGAAAGAACACCTAAGTGAATCTTAAGAAGTCATCTACAATGACTAGAGTATAGGATTTCCCTCCTAGGCTTTGTACAGTAATGGGTCCAAAGAGATCCATGTGTAGCAAGTACAGGATCCTAGGTGAATCACTTTATTAATTGATTTAAAACTAGATTTAGTTTGCTTGCCTAGTTGACAAGCCCTACAAAGGCCTTCATTCTTGTAGGGACTAGATGGTAAGCCTCTTACAAGGCTGTCTTTAGATAGCCTAGCAATATTGTTCATGTTTACATGTCCTAGTCTTTTATGCCATAATTCATTTTGATTGCAAACAATATTAAGCAGACAAATATCTGAATCGGCAGAAAGAAAATCAACTAAGTATATGTTTCCTTGTTTATTTCCAATTAAAACTTTTTGTTTTTCTTTATTAGAAATAATACAGGATGTAGACTTAAAGTGTACCTGATAACCTTCATCACATAATTGGCTGATAGAGATGAGGTTATGCTTGAGTCATTTTACATAAGTCACCTTCTTGAATGTGACTGCTCCAATCCTTACTTCTCCATAGCATTCAGACTTGCCACACTTTGAATTACTAAAGATTATCTTTGGTCCCAGCTTGGACTTGTAATTGTATAAGTTGTCATTGCTACCAGTCATGTGCTTGGAGCATCCACTGTCCAGATACCATAGTTGATTAAAAATTGTACAGCTCTTCACCTGCAGAGAAGATAATTAATTATTCTTGACCCAGGTTACCTTGGGTCCTTAGTTTTGCTGATAGGAAAAACTTGAAATCACAGAAAATTCAGGTTGTGATTTATATCCTAATGGGTGATATCTTCTAGGTGGAATTATCCAATCAGCAAGTGGGTTAAATAGTTTCCTAGTTTGATTAGAGTTGTTGTCATAATCATGATTTTTACTAAGTCTGACTGGGTTCGACGAATAGTTGTGAGTTCGTCGATCATAGTTTGACGAAATGGGATGAGATCGTCGATCTCTGCTCAGAGAATGAACATGTTCATTTTCTGTCCCCCAAGTTTGTCGACCTCTGCTCGACAAACCATACACAGTTCGTCGATCGCAGTAATACGAATGATTATTATATAGATTTGCCTTCAGCATTCGTCGACTTGAGTTCGACGAACTTGCCACATTTCGTCGATCTGAGTTCGACGAAATCTGCTGAACTTTGTTTTCTCTAAGATTTTCTGATTTTGATTTTTCTTGTTTTTATGTGTGATTTCAGTTTGATTGTTGTTCATTACTTCTTTATTCTTAGCTAACACAAATTTAATGGGGGTTGATAAAATGTTCTTCTTGAGAATGGGGGTAAACTTGATGATGCACCCAAGCACAGTTTGCCATTTAGTCTGGCATTGACTGTGCTTTTGATGTCCATCAGCTTAAGGCTTCGCCCATTTAGAGATTCCTCAAGTTGTTTGATCTCACATAGTTCAGTTTTTAAAAGTAATAATTTGTTCATTAGCTAGTGTGAGTTCATCTTTTAGCTTACTGTTTTCAGAAATTATATTTTCTTGATTAGCTAGTCTTTCCCTAAGTGTTTTGATTTCCTTTTCAGAGTTTATTTAATCAATACAAATGATTTTAAATTCATATTTGAAAGCATCAAAATTATAGTCAAAAGATAAAAGTACCTGATCAGCTTCTGTTTCTGAAGGTTCTTCATTTTCAGATTCTTCCTCTTCATCTGATTGAGTTCTTGAGGCATCAATGGCCATGAGGCAGACTTCTTTGGCCCTTGCCTCTTCTTCTTCTTCATTGGAGCTGGAAGATGTGGATTCATCTTCAATTTCACTCCAGCTTTCTGCTATAAAGCCCTTCTCCTTCTTCTTGTATTTGCTGGAAGAAGGTCTGTTGATTTGCTGTCATCTAGAATCCTTTTCTCTTCTTCTTTCTTTCTTTCTTTTGATTCTCTGGACACTCTGAGATGAAGTGTCCAGTTTTCCTGCAGCAAAAGCATACTACTTCTTTTGTAGGGGTCTTATCATACCTTGGCTTATTATCCTGCCTGGATGATTTCTTCCTGAATTCTTTCCTTACCATTTTATAAAATCTTTCGGCAAGCAGACTCATTAAATCTTCATTCACTGTTGATGTTTTTGTCTCTTCAGTAGCCTTGAATGCCATGTTGTGTTCCTTCCTTGCTGTTTGAGGTGTCCTTTGCTCTGCTGCTTCTCTGGATTTAATGAGTTGCTCATAGGACTTGACATTTCCCAAAAGAGATTCAGTGGAAATCTCATTTAAGCTTCTAGCCTCCTTGATTGGCCAGATCCTTGAATCCCATGAGCTTGGGAAGCACATAAGAATTTTGTCATTCACCTCAGTGAGGGTGATGTCCTTATCCAAGGTCTTCAGCTCATTGATGATTAAGCTCAGCCGGTTGTACATATCTGCAAAAGATTCTGCTTCCTCCTTCTTGAAGTTCTCATATTGGGATATGAGGTTGGATCTTCTATCTTTCCTCTCATCAGCTGATCCAGCTACCATTTGGTTGAGAGAGTCCCAAATGGCCTTAGCTGATGTGCATTCTGCCACTTTTTGGAAAATGTCATCAGAGATTGTTTGGACCAGAATGTTCATGGCCTTGGCATCAGCAACCTTGGCTTTCTTTTGTGCTTCAGTCCACTCAGGTGGTGGAACTGCATTGGTGCTTGAAGCTACTGTAGATGTAAAGGCAGTAGCTTTAGGAGGACCTGTCAAAATAGAGTTGTAGATGTCCTCATCAATAGAATTCATATATAATTTTATTCTTGCCTTCCAGATGGCAAACCTATTTAGGTTGCACACTGGAGGTCTGGTGCTTGCATAGTTTTTGTTTTGTGTCATGCTGTGAATATAAACTTAATAGAAGTAAAAGTCAGATCTAACACAGAATCTTTTGGTTCAAGGGATAACTTGTACAACCAAAGGAACCTCGCTCTGATACCAATTGAAATTAAGGGTTAGATCTGAAATACTTTATAGGGGGGTTAATAGAGTATCTTGAAAACTTAAAATTTTTTTGCTGTAAATAAAAACAGACCTAAGATAAATTAATTTAGCACTAATACATGCACATCAAAATCAAATATCACAAACACATCAACCTAGCTAGTACAGCCACAACAAGAATAAAAGAAAAGGTGCAACCAGACAACACAAAAAATTTATAGTGCTTCCCCAACCTGGGTACATCCACTCTTCTACCACCCTCGTAGGAATCCACTCAGGTTTTTGATCAGGTGACTGCCACCAATGAGCTTTTGTTCAGGTGCTCAAAAACCAACCCATGTCTTTTGATCAGGAGACTTGCAACAAAGAATAACTTTTGAAGGGAGTTAAAGAACCCTTTTTACAGTGGGGGATGAGAGAGTGATTATGTCTTCTCTTTCTCAAAATACAACTGAGAAGACTTTAGTGGATATATGATGTTAGCAAAAGCTCCCCCTGAGATATTGAACTCAGGAAGATTTGAGCCTTGTTGTAGGGTGAGTAGGTCTTCAATATTTCAGCCTTGACCAGATGGTATCCCGGAGCTTATTTGATAGATAGAATATTTGTTGTCCTCTGAAGAATCCTGAGATGAAGAAGGAAGAAGACTATTGATTTTTGATTGATGTTCTACTTCTTCTTCAGCTTGTTGTTCTTTCTCTGCTCTAGGGCTTCAGATTTCTCTACTGTGTTATTGCCCTGTGTATTCTGTTCTCTATGTTCAGACGAGAAGGAAGAAGAAGAGCCTATGCACTGTGTTGTGTATTCTGTATTGTTCTTCTTGCTACTGAAGGAAGAAAAAGAAAAATCCTTTTTATATTTCTGTGTAATCTTCCTTATGAATTTTGAATTTCTTCCTTTATTAAATGCTGATGGACTGCAGAATATTTGCATTGATTGATTTTCCCAACTGTCCCATTGAAAAATGGCAAGCAATAATCCTGATGAAGTCCATAATCAATGTTGCATCTAATGGTAATATTCAGAGAATGTTAAGCATTGATTACTCAGGAATTATCGCAATAAAATAAGGGACAGAGGGCGGGAAAGTGCATGTCTGGATCTACATAGAAATCGTCGAACTGATAACAGAATACGTCGAGCTAAGAAGTCAAGTTCGTCGACCAGATAATAGTTGTTCGTCGACCTGATATCCAAGATCGTCGACCTGAGGACAGATAACTGCTTTCTATGGAACCTTGCCAATTTTGTGCATCAAGATCGTCGAGCTGAGAATTTAAGTTCGTCGACTAGTGTTCAGAGTAATGGTTTTTGGACATTAGAATATTGAAGTGAAGTATCCAGAAATCGTCATCCTAAGAACTAGGTTCGTCGACCTGAGAACTAGTTTCGTCGAGCTGAGAACTGATAACTGCTACTTGATAAAAGCTTGTCAGGATTGTGGTCTAAGTTCGTCGAACTGAGAACATGAATTCATCGACTGAAACATGATTCTGAACTTGGAATATTTAAGTGTTTCTGTTCTTAAAATGTTGAAGTAGATGATCCAGAAATCGTCGACCTAAGATCCAAATTTGTCGAGCTGATATTCTAACTTCGTCGACTGGAGTTTAGTGAGAAGAATTCTGGACTTGGAATGTTGAAGTATACTCTCCATAGATTGTCGACCTAAGAACCAAGTTCGTCGATCTCAGCTCAAAGAATTTTCTCTGAGTTCGTCGAGCTGAGCACGACTATCGTCAACCTGAGTTCGACAAACGTCGAACTCATTTTCTAAGTCTTTGAAATTTCTCTAAGTCTTGTGTCTTCTGCAGTGAGTTGATGGCTAATCAATGTAGTGTTGACTCTAAGGACATGCCCTAGACTCTAGGACTCATACGTGACCCTAGCTATACATTTTTGGTCAAACATCCTAATTTAGTGAACCTAGCCCAAATCCAACTAGGGATCCAACAGTAACGTCATCATAAACAAGTGATGGGACTTCGTCGCTAATAGTCAAACGGTCACGAGCATCACGACCACATGGTAGGACCTCGTCGCCATCAATCCTACCCCCCACTTAAAATCCTCATCACCGACGAGTGGCCTGAGAGAGAGCAGTGGAATAAGGCAGCCTCCAAATGTAGAATGACGAGCTCCCAAGTAACAGCCGAGAGTAACTTGTGAGGCATCACCAAAACAACCAAGGTTTCCAAGAAAATAGACAAAAATGTGGCAGGAAGAAAAATGACTTTTGTCTTACCAACCAGTGCAAGTATCATGCAATCCCAGTAGAAGATAGATACAGCAATAACCTCACTCCACAACCCACGAGAACAAGTAGTGGAAGGAAGAAATTATAGAGAAAGCCAGTCTAGAGGAGGAGAAGCATACGACATAACATCTGGGATGTTGAAAATGGGTGAAACAACCCAATCTTTCATAAAATCCAAAAAAATCGTAATGTCTCCATTTTCAATATAAATCAGGTACGGGTCAGCTCACCAACAAGTTATGTTCAAGATGGTGTAGGTAAGAAACCGGTCGGGAGATGAATGCACTAAAATTGTACCATCAACTTGTAAGTTGGGTAGTCTAAGGGGTAAGATGCCATGCAAATGACACAACAGACATTGGATAGCTATGGCCACAAGATTGTGTGCATAGATATCATGACATGGTTGAGAATAAGGGGGTGCTAATTGGTTTAATCGATTTAATTTATATTTAAAGTTTAACGAACTCAAACCAAGAGGTACACCGGTCACGAAATCAAAAGGGGGAACAATAGATGACCTTATCGTAGACGAATAATCAGAGATATTTAAAGTTTAACGAACTCAAACCAAGAGGTACACCGGTCACGAAATCAAAAGGGGGAACAATAGATGACCTTATCGTAGACGTATAATCAGAGAATTAATCAGTCATAGGAAATTTGGAAGATACGAACTATAAAGAGTTGAAACAAGACCGAACACATATTATAACAACTCACTAATAGATATCCTACGAGACATGTCCAATGGAGGGGCTACAAATGTAGGTAACACCAAATGACTCGGAATAGTTATAATAAATCTTTGTCCTACAATGTCATCTAGTAGAGTTACATGATCAGGAAGGATTATCGGAGAAGTCAGATCCGGAGGAAGATCAAAGTCATATTGACTATTACGCAATGGATTTATCTACCGGACTAATACCACTCAAATCTTTCATGAATATCTTTCCCTCGCTAGGTATTTCTCCCAATGCACTAGATTTGACATCTAACTCAGAATCATCGGGGGACTCCTCAACTAATATGGGTGCCCGACCCGAAATATGGTTGAGGATGGGTCAGATAATCATATGTGGTGGGACTTTGAGTAGAGCTCCTCTTCCATGTCACTGGGATAACCGAACTCCTCAACATCGCTAAGCTCATCAATGATGCCGACATCGCCCTCAGTGGTGGGCTCAGTCAAAAGCACTGGACCATAATCATCAGAAGTGTCAGTGACTAGAAAATAAAGCTCAGGGGAGGACCCTAATAAGCCAAAGGTCAAAGGCTGAACTGGGCACTTGACAGTATAGCGGTCAGACATACCCCTGACACTGTGTGCAATCATCTTGGGATAACCCTCACTGCTCGGAACACTCTTACCCCGTGGGCTAATGGAACTCCTAGCAGTAACAACCACGGAGTCTCGGATAATGGATCTAAAGGCTCCTTTTCCCTAATGGTGGATGAAGGTACAGAACGTGTTGACCGACCAGTCTGGTAAAGGATCTAACTAAGGGCTAAGGTCACTCCAATTATTAGATGTGGGTCTAGTGCCCTAGCGTAATGTAGCCACTTCATCGAACATCCACGCAGGAGCTTACTGATCGGTGAGGAGGCTCTTCATGACCGGCCCACCTATAAGGGACCCAATATGTCTCTCCTCATTGACATAAAATGTATGTGCTCGACCCACTAACTTCTTGCTCGCCACTAGGACCTTGTGGAGGTCCCGTATACAAAGGCACTCGATATAGCGTTCTATCCCAACAACCCAATTAAGGAAGATCTAAGGACCTCCCAACCCATCATAGGTGGGTGCAACATTCCTAGATGACCTAGAAACGTCAACTTCTCGCTCAGGGCGACGGCCCAGATTATAGTAGGGTTTCCTAGGGGGTGGTGGTGCCACTTGGTTAGCCTTTAGTTGCTCAAACAAAACCAAATCTCATCCATTATAGGTGAATGAACTGGTGTACTAACATTCGTCATGGAACCCGAAGATTTTAATCGGGAAACACTAACATCATAGGCCATACTCGGTGTTGACGGGAGAGTATAATCTGCTCGGGACTAATGTGCATGCATGTGGAAAAGAAAAACAGTTTTTGAAGGAAACATCGCCCAGGCCAGAATAAATTTTATAATTAATTATTTTTTTCCCGCCTCAATATAGGACCAAAGTAAAATAGTTTTTAAACTTTTTACTAATATAGGAAGATAGAACATGCAGAATGTTTTATTATTTTGATAAATATGGAGAATTTTAGATGGTAATTAGCGGACCAGGAAAAATTTGTTATTTTGATCAACGAAACGTGCATTACAAGTGCGTGTCGACGTCCTATAAATATGAGGATGCTGCCAATTAGGAAATTGACACGAACCTCACTCTGATACCAAATTTATGTAGGTCGTCGATTTTGTTAGAATAATTTTAACGCTCTTAAGAATTGGATGACACAACCTCCACCACACCTAAAGATATGACTCTTAGCTGCTCCAATATTTGTCATTCATTAGGTAACATTCACAACCACAATCCGAGAAGAACTTGACTAAAAGTACGATCCAAAATTAGTTTGATTCGCTCCAAAAAATTTGAATATAACATTAAGGATCGTCAATCCTTTAGAGATCTAATAAGGGCTATTTTCCAATATTTGGATCAAGCGAAAAGGATCCACATGATCCGGATTCGATTAAAGAAATTGAAGAACACAAACAACAAAATCAGATTTTTAAAATTGCGGATTCAAAGTCACAGATAAAAGTCAATGTCTCACAACGTCCAACTAATTAAGAGTAGAATCACACAAGAGGAGGATCCGAAATCATTACCAAATCCAAAGCAATAGATCTTCAAATTCTTCCATAAGGATGAGTGGAGGAAACACACCACGAATGTGGAATGATCCACTTCCATGAAATTCCACAGAGATACACCAGAAGGAGAAGACACACGCCGCTTTCTTCAGAGTCACCGGAGAATATTCACGTAATAGAAACATGAGATTTCCTTGGTTTCCTTCAAGAGGGAAGGAAGGGGAGGGGAGAGATGCTTGGCCAAACTTGCCAAGGGGGGAGGGATGGGGCTGGTGACCAAGGGGAGGAGAAGGTAGGGGGATGGCCGAACTAGCCAAGGGAGACGGAGGGTTGGCCGAATGATGCCAAGGAGGAGGGGAAGGAAGAGGGCAGACCAACTAGCCAAGGGGAGAGGGGAAGGGGGCTGACGGCCAAGGGTAACGAGAGCAAGAGGGTGGAATTCTAAAATTAGAACTAGGGTTTTTTTTCTCATTCATTCTATCTTTTCATTACCCAAGCAAGTCTACATATAGGATACACCACTCAATCTCTACCATTCACAAATAAACTAGAACTAGATGGTTATAAGCAGCCCATCTCAAACACTAAATTGTGATAACAATAGTACGAAATAAAGATGCTAAGAAATAAAACTGCTTAAAAATATATAATTAAAAATATATAATTTATAATCATATATTTTTATATGAGGGAAACGATGGATGATGTGCATAACATGTGGCAGAGATTTGACACGGCATTGGCGATGGATGTCGCGGTAAAATCACATCCTCAAGCTTGCGGCAATGATCGTCTTAATAAACAAACTCTCTATGGCGTGGATCAACGGCCACATCAGCAACGTCATCATGAATAAGTGGCAGGACTTCATCGCCAATAGTCAAACGATCAGGAGCATCACGATCACATGGCGGGTCCTTGTCGCAATCAGCTGCCCATTGTTAGGGTAAAGAGAAGGTCTATTTCCAGTGCGGATATAAGTGTTATTTTAAGTCAAGTTGATCGCGGTCTCAGCCCCCGCTGCAGATAGTTCCACTTCAAACTTTGCTGCCATCGCAACTTTTGGATTAAGGGAATGGCAAGTTAAATGTGATGACTTCGGAGGAAATGCAGACATCCACCAAAGTTATCTCAGGTTAGATTCTAATCTAGTTTCTAACTTTTAGATTTAGTTTTGATATTTGTTTGTCTAGTTATGAGTGCGATTTTATAGGGAAGTTTAAGGTAAAGAACCATTGGGCACGTGTTCTATTCGATTCAGGTGCTACCCACTCGTTCGTGTCCAGGACTTTCGTAGAGCGTCATTGTCTGGCTATCGATCTAGTTGGCGATTCGTTTCACATTAAGTTTCCTTCTAGTGATTCAATGGTGTCGGACCAAGGTATACGGAGTTGTCTGATCCTTTTAGGTGATTTCCTGGCTTTTTCTAATTTGAAGGTGCTAGACTGGAAGACTTTGATATGATTTTGGGCATGGACTGGTTGTCCATATATGATGTGGTTATTCAATGAAATGTTAAGTGTTTGGACTTCAAGATGGACAACGGCCACCCCAGGAGTGTTTATGGATTTCTGCGTCAGGATTCCCCGATTATTTCTATAGTATGTGCTCAGAAACTTTTGAATTCCGGTTGTTTTGCTTGTTCGGTTTCTATTTTTGAAACCATTAGCAGTTTGTCATGTGTCGAGAATGTTCCTATAGTGCGAGAGTTTCCTTATGTCTTCACAAATAGTCTTCTTGGTCTTCTGCCTGAGAGAGATGTGGAGTTTGTTAAAGATTTGGAGTCGGGTTCTCGCCCAATTGCTAAGGCACTGTACTGTATGGCTTCGCTGAGCTGGAGGAGTTGTGTATCCAGTTGGATGAGTTGTTGTAGTGTGGATTCATTAGGCCAAGTTCTTCTCCTTGGGGTGCTCTTATATTATTTGTATAGAATGATGGATCTATGAGATTGTGCATCGATTATAGGGAATTGAATAAGGAAACTATCAAGAAACAATATCCATTGTCGCCAATAGATGATTTGTTTGATCATTTGAATTGTAGTATAGTGTTTTTGAAGATTGACCTTCGTTCAGTCTACCATCAATCGAGGATCCGTAAGTCAGATGTTCTGCGGACTACTTTATGTTCTTGGAATGGACATTTTGAGTTCTTTGTAATGTCCTTTGGATTGACGAATGCACCCTCTTCCATCATGGACATGATGAACAGAGTGTTCAAAGATTTTTTATACCATTTTGGTAGTATTTATTGATGATGTCCCGTTTTTTCCCGTTGTGCTGAGAAGCATGCCCAAAACTCTCGATTGGTTTTATCTGCGTTGAGAGAGCATAACTTGTATGTAAATTTTAGTAAGTGCGAGTTTTGTCTACCTCAAGTTTCCTTTTTGGGTCATGTTGTGAATAAGGATGGAATTTCTGTTGAGCTAGAAAAGATAGTTGATGTAATGGATTGGGAAAGACCTACCACACCCAAAAAGATAAGAAGCTTCCTAGGGTTGGCAGGCTATTATAGAAGGTTTGTGGATGGATTTTATACATTGTCTATGTCGCTGACTAATCTTACGCAGAAGAACACATCGTTTGTTTGGAGCGACAAGTGTGATGAAGCTTTTTAGGAATTGAAAAAGAGATTGTGCACTGCTCCAATGTTGACTTTGCCTACCGAAGGATTGGATCATGATGTTTATGTGGATGTATTTCATGTCGGGCTTGGTTGTGTCTTCATGCAAGAAGGAAAGGTAATTGTGTATGGGTCTAGGCAATTAAAGATACATGAAAGGAACTACCCTACTCATGATTTGGAGTTTGCACGGACCATAAGAGTTGTAGTACATCTTCACTAAGAAAGAATTAAATTTTCGCCCGCGTAGATTGTTAAAATATGTCGCAGATTACAATGTCGAGATCCAATATCATCCGGGAAAAGCTAATGTGGTAGTCGATGCCATGAGTAGAAAGACTGCGCAGATCTTTGGGCTTTCGATGGAATCCTTGGGGGAAGAGTTTCTGTTAATGGCTATCTCAGTCCGAAGTAACGACACGCCAAGAAGCTTCGAAGTAACAGAGCCTTCATGGATTACGCTAATGAGGCTACATCAAAAGAATGATCCTGATTTGTAGCACCTTAGCAGTAGAACTAAGAAAGGGGAATTACCAAACTTTTCAATTGATGATGCGGGTACTTTGAAGTATTGCGGTAGATATTTTATCCCCACTGTTAAGGATATTCGAGCTAAGTTGTACAGTGAGGCACATGGTTGTAGTGTTTCCTACTACCCTGGTTCTACTAGGATGTATAGTGATCTGAGGCAAATCGTTTGGTGGTATGGAATGAAGAATGATATAGTCAAGTTTGTGTCTGAGTGTTTCACCTGCAAGTGTGTTAAGGCAGATCATGGAAGGTCTGGTTGCAAGTTGATGCCTTTGGAGATTCCAAGTTGGAAGTGGGAGAGTATTTCTATGGACTTTATTATTGGTTTGTCGAGATCTCCCCGAGGACATGATTTAGTGTGGGTCATAGTTGACAACTAACGAAGTGTGCTCACTTTGTGCCATTGAAGATTGATTACTCCATGAAGAAAATAGGAGAGTTATATTTGGATGAGTTCATCAAACTACAAGAAGTACCTGTTAGTATTGTGTCAGATCAATATTCCAGGTTTACATCTTGTTTTTGGAAAAGTTTACAGGACGGGTTGGGTACCGACCTCAGATATTCAACCGCTTATCATTCGAATACCAATGGTCATACGAAGAGAGTAAATCCGGTAGTGTAAAATATGATAAGATGTTACTTCTTGGACCATGGGGGATCGTGGGATGAGAGTCTGAGATTGATGGAATTTGCTTATAGTAATAGTTATCAGTAGAGCTTGTAGATGGCCCTGTTTGAGGCTTTATATGGGAGACGTTGCAGAACCCCCTTATTTTGGGCCGAAGTTGGTGAAAGACCGTTGTTTGGTCCGAAATCCTTGCAAGAAATGAATACTTCTGTGACACATATTCGAGAGAAGCTTCGATTAGCTGATGAGCATTATGAGAAGAACTCTAATCTACGAAGGATTGATCTAGAATTCGTTGTTGGGGACATGATTTTTCTCAATATTTCTCTGATGTCTGGTGTTAAGTAGTTTGGAAGGAACCACAAGTTGGATCGCAGGTATGTGGTACCTTTCAAAGTTATTGAACACTTCAGAGTATCAGCTTATAGGTTGGGTTTCCCTAGAAGTGTTCCTGGTGTGCACGATATGTTTCATGTGAGCCAATTGTGGAAGTGTGCTTAGTGACCGGCAAGTTCTCGATTCATTGCCCCAGTTGCAACCTAACCTCTATTATGTTGAGATACCTGTTCGCATTCTAGATAATTAAGATTGGGTGTTGCGAAGGAAGACAATACCAATGGTCAAAATTTTGTTGCGAAGGAAGACGTGGAGAGCATGACTTGGGAGTTGGAGTTAGCTATGAGGGAGGCTCATCCTCATGTTTTCTCCTAGTTTCTTTTGGTAAGTGTTTCTATTCAATAACCATTTGTTATTTTCCTTCTTTAGTGGATTCAGTTGTGTATCAAGTTTTAGGACCAAACTTTCTTTTAGGGGGAGTGGTTGTAACGCCGCTGATTTTTCGATGTTTATTTTAATTCCTTTAGTGGCATATTTTTGATGTCAGCACATTATGTTGATGCATAGGTAACAGGTACCATTGCTGGAGCGTGGCTTTTGCTCATTGGTATCTGAGGTTTTGACTTAGAATATTACGCAGAAGGAATTAAAATAAACATCGTTGAAAAAGAGATTGTGCACTGCTCCAATGTTGACTTTGCCTACCGAAGGATTGGATCATGATGTTTATGTGGATGTATTTCATGTCGGGCTTGGTTGTGTCTTCATGCAAGAAGGAAAGGTAATTGTGTATGGGTCTAGGCAATTAAAGATACATGAAAGGAACTACCCTACTCATGATTTGGAGTTTGCACGGACCATAAGAGTTGTAGTACATCTTCACTAAGAAAGAATTAAATTTTCGCCCGCGTAGATTGTTAGAATATGTCGCAGATTACAATGTCGAGATCCAATATCATCCGGGAAAAGCTAATGTGGTATCTGATGCCTTGAGTAGAAAGACTGCACAGATCTTTGGGCTTTCGATGGAATCCTTGGTGGAAGAGTTTCTGTTATTGGCTATCTCAGACCGAAGTAACGACACGCCAAGAAGCTTGGAAGTAACAGAGCCTTCATGGATTACGCTAATGAGGCTACATCAAAAGAATGATCCTGATTTGTAGCACCTTAGCAGTAGAACTAAGAAAGGGGAATTACCAAACTTTTCAATTGATGATGCGGGTACTTTGAAGTATTGCGGTAGATATTTTATCCCCACTGTTAAGGATATTCGAGCTAAGTTGTGCAGTGAGGCACATGGTTGTAGTGTTTCCTACTACCCTGGTTCTACTAGGATGTATAGAGATCTGAGGCAAATCATTTGGTGGTATGGAATGAAGAATGATATAGTCAAGTTTGTGTCTGAGTGTTTCACCTGCAAGTGTGTTAAGGCAGATCATGGAAGGTCTGGTTGCAAGTTGATGCCTTTGGAGATTCCAAGTTGGAAGTGGGAGAGTATTTCTATGGACTTTATTATTGGTTTGTCGAGATCTCCCCGAGGACATGATTTAGTGTGTGTCATAGTTGACAACTAACGAAGTGTGCTCACTTTGTGCCATTGAAGATTGATTACTCCATGAAGAAAATAGGAGAGTTATATTTGGATGAGTTCATCAAACTACAAGAAGTACCTGTTAGTATTGTGTCAGATCAATATTCCAGGTTTACATCTAGTTTTTGGAAAAGTTTACAGGACGGGTTGGGTATCGACCTCAGATATTCAACCGCTTATCATTCGAATACCAATGGTCAGACGAAGAGAGTAAATCCGGTAGTGGAAAATATGATAAGATGTTACTTCTTGGACCATGGGGGATCGTGGGATGAGAGTTTGAGATTGATGGAATTTTCTTATAGTAACAGTTATCAGTAGAGCTTGCAGATGGCCCCGTTTGAGGATTTATATGGGAGACGTTGCAGAACCCCCTTATTTTGGGCCGAAGTTGGTGAAAGACCATTGTTTGGTCCGAAATCCTTGCAAGAAATGAATACTTCTGTGACACATATTCGAGAGAAGCTTCGATTAGCTGATGAGCATTATGAGAAGAACTCTAATCTACGAAGGATTGATCTAGAATTCGCTGTTGGGGACATGATTTTTATCAAGATTTCTCTGATGTCTGGTGTTAAGTAGTTTGGAAGGAACCACAAGTTGGATCGCAGGTATGTGGTACCTTTCAAAGTTATTGAACACTTCAGAGTATCAGCTTATAGGTTGGGTTTCCCCGGAAATTTTCTTGGTGTGCACGATATGTTTCATGTGAGCCAATTGTGGAAGTGTGCTTAGTGACCGGCAAGTTCTCGATTCATTACCCCAGTTGCAACCTAACCTCTATTATGTTGAGATACCTGTTCGCATTCTAGATACTTAAGATTGGGTGTTGCGAAGGAAGACAATACCAATGGTCAAAATTTTGTTGCGAAGGAAGACGTGGAGAGCACGACTTGGGAGTTGGAGTTAGCTATGAGGGAGGCTCATCCTCATTTTTTTCTCCTAGTTTCTTTTGGTAAGTGTTTCTATTCAATAACCATTTGTTATTTTCCTTCTTTAGTGGATTCAGTTGTGTATCAAGTTTTGGGACCAAACTTTCTTTTAGGGGGAGTGGTTGTAACGCCGCTGATTTTTCACTGTTTATTTTAATTCCTTTAGTGGCATATTTTTGATGTCAGCACATTATGTTGATGAGTAGTTAACAGGTACCATTGCTGGAGCGTGGCTTTTGCTCATTGGTATCTGAGGTTTTGACTTAGAATATTAGCTTCCCTAAATTTTATTATGTTTTTTGGAAATTTCTCATGCGAGCCGGGTTTGTTTTGGAACTCGGTTGAGCCTTTTTGGGATATTTGGTGTTTTGACATCGGGAAGTTTTTACCCGAGTTTGGTTTGTTGTTTTTGATTTCGACTTCTTCGTTGGATTTGTAGCATCGATATTTAGCTTCGGTGCGATTTTCGTGAAAATCCGAGTTATTTGGATTCTTCGGTAATTTGGATGTTTATTATTATAATAATAATATATTATATTATTTATATTTATATATAGTCTTACGTTAAGATGGAAAACCCTATTCATCATCTCTCCCAAAGTCATCAGACTGATTCACAGAAGAGAGAAAGCGGCGGACCTCGCAAAGCTTTCGGCCGTCGATTGTTGGAGTTCCGGTGCTCGGAATCATTATCGAAGGGTAGATTTGGAGAGCTCTCGCCGAGATCTACTTATGCACGGTGAGTTTTCTCATTTCTTGGATTTTGGGGCGTTAGGTTATTCGATTTTGACCATCATTTACCCTGAAAAGTTTCATGAATCATTGTATAGGTGTTCTTGCTGCTAGATCCTTGAGGAGGAGCGCTTGTGTGGCAGGTTTTCGGGCGGTTTGAGGCAAGTGGTGATTTCTTCACATGCCATGTCTCTTTCTTTTATGTGTGTTTACTGTGGCTTTTCTTTCCTCCTTTCTTTTAGGAGTAGTATAGGGTTCGACCAAGCTTGATCTGCTACGTAGTGTAGGTTTTTAGGTTAAGTTTAATCTGTCGTATATAACAGTTATGCTATGCTTAATCCGTCGATTATATGGCAAATAGTCTAAGTAGGATTCGTCGCATATGATAGTTAGTCTAAGATAAACTCGTTGTATATGTTGAAATTTGTGAAGTGAAAGTGGTTGATGGGTAGGCCGGGCGGTCTGAGCGGACAGAGTCCGCGGACTGGGCGGACTAGCGCACTGGGCGGACAGCTGCAGTTATGCGGCCTGGTGATAGGCCTGAGGCCTGGTTGTTCTTCTGAGCGGCCTGTGCGGACTAAGTCTGCGGCCTGGGCGGATTGTTGTCTGCGGTTAGGGCGTTGGCTGCCTTGTTGGAATGGCCTTGTTGAGCGGCCTGAGCGGTCTGCGTCCACGGCATGCGCGGACTATTGGTTGCATTCTGGGTGCTCGCTTGGCTGTTCTTGAGGAGTGGCTTGTACGGCCAGTGTGTGGCCTGTGCAGTCTGCTATGAGGACTGGTTGGTCTTTAGCCAAGGATGTCGAGCTTCGAGCAAAGCGGACTGAGCGGACTGCAATATGCGGACTCCAGGCAGTGCTTGGTTGATCAGTCGCCTTGCGGGTTTGCAGCTTGTGTTAACCGTCGGATTGGGTCCTATCCGCGGGAGGGTTGCGGACTGGCGTGTCCGCGGTATCCGCTGTGGCAGACTGACCTGGGAGTTCGACTGTGTCCCTTGCCGAACTCTAGTGGTACAGCAGATGTTGACTGCTGTGGAGGTCTGCGCGGACTGATGTCGGAGTCCGGCAGTTGGCCATTTGGGCAGCCGTGCGAGGATTGCTTGCGGACTCTGCCTTAACTCTGGAAGAGCATTGGCGTTTCTCTTTGGGTGATTGGCGGACTGAGCCTTGTCCGCCAAGCTCGCGATAGGCCTTTTGTGATTTACTGGACTTTGTCACATTATGTGACAAGTCCAGTGTGTCCGTTGTATTCGCCAAGTCTGCTGTTGACTGGGCGGACTGTTGCTAACCCTGCCTTTGGTCGTGGACTTGTGGTGGATGGAGGCTTTGGTCTTGTACTATGCGGACTGCCTCTTTAGTGTGTGGACTATTGCTGAAGGGGTTGTGGCTGTCCATATGGTGATGTTGCGGACTGTGCGGACTGTGTGGACTGTGCGGACTGTATCTTCTCCGCATAGTGTGAGGCATGTCCGCCTTGTTATGGTCAGTGCCTTGCTTCTGGCGGTTGTCTTGGAATCAGGCTAAGTCCTTGCGGACTCAGCGGACGGGTGTTTGTTAGCACGCGGGCTGGGGCGGTGTCTCTATCCACTAGGGCAGTGACCACACTCCTCACCTCGCCTATAAATAGGACCCCCCCCCCCCCGGCACGTCTACAGTAACTGAGTGAACAGTAAGTGGGGCTTGGGCAAATTGCTGCGGTCTGTGTTTTCTGTCAGCGTGGGTTGAGTAGAGCTGACAGTTTGTTGTGTGCAGGTCGCGCGACTAGCTTCAAGGAGCCAGGAGTTTGGCTTTGACTTCAGTCAAGTTCTGTGAAGTGTGCGGTCTCAGCAGGTCGCTCTGCGGCTTGTCAGTTCTCTGCTTCAACGTTTGCAAGTTTCAATAACCTGTCTAGCAGTCTCAGGCAGGTAGGCGGTTTGTTCTTCAGTTCCTCGGCAGTAGGCGAATAACGTTGTGTCCGCGCGGCCTCGCGGCCTCGGCGGACTCCGTGTCTATTCGGCGTGTTGCAGCTTCAGCTCGGGCGGCTTTGGCGGACTTGGCAACTTTTGCGGTCTCGGCGGTTTCAAGTGCTGTCCGCCCGGCTAGTTTTTGTGCTTTTTGTTATAGCTTATGTACTAGCGAAATCATGTCTCGCTATGTATACCTTGCCTTGTAAAGAAGTGTAAATGAATATAAGATCTGCTTGTTCTTCCATGTGCTTGGTGAGTTGAGCTTGCTCCTTGGGTTTCTGCATGATCAAAGTGTGAACTGGGTAGTGCCGAGAATATTAATTTGGCTTTGGGCTATCTTGTTGAGCACTTTGAGAAAATTTAACATAGTATCAGAGGGAGGTTCAGTTGCTTGAGCGGTGACCAACGGTTGATGTTACTCTGTTGTTGCTCTGTGCTTCTAATAAGCTAAACAAAGGTTGTTGCAATGCAAGGGAGCTATACAATGGGTCTTGGTATTGAACTCTTGACCACGACTAACTTCAAGAATTGGAAGTCATGTATGAAGAGTTTTCTTCTTAGCGAGGAGATGTGGGAGGTCGTCGGTGGTGATGACAGACATGAAGTTACTGCTGCGTTTGGTACTGCTGAGCAGGTGAGGCTCTGGAGAAAAACAAATGCAAAAGCGGAGTTTGTTCTCAAGAGAGCTGTTTCACCAGAACTGTTTGATCACATCATTGGATGTGAGTCTACTGCTGATATTTGGACAACTATTGATGAGTTGTTCAATAGGAAGAATGTGGCCAGACTTCAGTTTCTGGAGAATGAGTTGGCCAGAACAACTCAAGGAGACCTTACTATCTCAAAGTTCTTCTTGAAGATGAAAAGCTTGTGCGCAGAGATATCAGCGCTTGACCCTAATGAGCCTATCTCGGAGGCTAAGTTTAAAAGGCACATTATCTGCAGCTTGCGGAAGGAATATGTTGCCTTTGTAACATCTGTTCAAGGGTGGGCAACTCAACCATCCTTGCTGGAGCTTGAGAACCTGCTTGCTTCGCAGGAAAGTTTGGCAAGGCAGATGGCAGGAGTGACTGTCTCTGAAGGTGGTAGTGAAGCGATGTTCACAAGCAAGAAGAAGAAGAGATGGGAAGGGAAGAAGAAGAAGCAGGTCGCTGCTGAGAATGAGCCTTCAACTTCTTATCAGCCAGAGAGGAGCGCTGCTCCAAAGAAGGACTGGAAGAAGAAGTTGAAGTGCTACAGGTGTCATCAGTGAGGGCACTTCAAGCGGGACTGCAAGGTCAAGCTGTAGCCTGAGCATGCTGCAGGCAAGGAGGAAGCTTGCTCTAAGAGTGAGGATGCAGAATGTGGTGGAGCCTTCATGACGGGCACTTGTGTCCATGCCTTGTCTACTGAGGACTTCAACGGCGAATGGATTGTGGACTCCGGGTGTGGTCATCACCTCACCAGAGACAAGTCGAAGTTCTCTTCCTTGCAAGCATAATCAGGTAACGAAGCTATCATAACTGCTGATAACACTGTTTATGCAGTGGAGAAAGAGGGGGTTATGTCTTTGGGTAGTGATCAGGGGCCACTCACATTAAGGACTGTGTTTCATGTACCGGGCATGAAGAAGAACATCTTCTCTATGACCAATGCAGTAGATGCTGGTTATCACATTCTGTTTAGGCCAACAGACGTGAGGTTCCTTCGCAACGTATCAGCAGTTAAGGTTGATGTTTCTCATATAGGAAGGAGAGTTAAGAACTTGTTTTTTCTTGCAACTAATTCTTATGTTGATCGTATGAGAGCCAACGATATCGCTGTTATCTGGAATGAGAGGCTAGGGCATGTAGGAATGGACAAGCTGAAGGCTATGGCTAGTAGAAGTTTGGTGAGAGGCTTGCCTAAGTTGTCCTCCTTTGGTGACGGGCATGTTTGCGCGGGGTGTCAATACGGTAAGGCACATCACCTTCCGTTTGATAAATCACAAACTAGGAGCAAGCAAGCATTGGAGTGCATTCATGGCGACTTGATGGGACCAACTGTCACTTCCAGCCTCGGTGGAAGCAGATACATGCTTGTTCTGATTGATGACTACTCAAGATATACTTGGGTTTATTTCTTGAAGGAGAAGTCTGAAGCCTTCTGGTTGTTTGTGGAGTTCAACGAGCTAGTGGAAGGCCGGCTTGGATTGCGGATCAAGAAGCTTAGAACAGACAGCGGTGGTGAGTTTATCTCCTCCGAGTTTTCTAACTTCTACAGGAAGCATGAAATACAACGAGAGCTCACTTGTGCTCACACTCCACAACAAAATGGAGTAGCGAAGCAGAAGATTCGTCATCTGACGGAGACTTGTAAATGATGGCTTCATGCGAAAGACATCCCAAGGTCCTTTTGGGCAGAGGGGATGTCTTGTTCTTCTTATGTCATCAACCGGATGCCGCTCAGCCCGATCAACATGAAGACTCCTATTGAGTTGTTGCTGAAGGAGAAGCCTATTGTGGGACACCTTCGGGTGTTCGGTTCAAATTGCTATGTGCATGTCCCGTATGATTCACGGACTAAGCTGGATGCAAAGGCAAGGAAGTTTGTTTTTGTTGGCTACGATGAGCGGAAGAAGGGATGGAAATGCATTGATCCTTCGACGAATAAGTTCTTTGTGTCAAGAGACATTGTCTTTGACAAGCTGACATCATATGGAGGTGGCTCGGTTGAGCTAACCGGAAGCAAGTTGATGAAGAACCGATGGTGGTTGCTGAAGGCCTGGAAGAGGAGCTTGTTGTTTCACCAGCAGCTCTTGTTGCTTCAAACTTTGAGGCTGAGCCTTCTGGCTCAGGAAGCAGGGGGAGCATTGCTCAAAGCTTGCCCCAAGTAGGAGTTGAGCCTGAAGAAGCAATGGAGGTAGTAAGCAAGGAGCAGACCCTTCGGAGATCGAAGAGCGTTATTAAGCCACTGGCTCGTTACTGTGATGGGAATGCAGTGATCTTTGTCTCCTGCTTCTTTGCAGATCCTCTGGATGAGCGAGAGCCTACAAACTTCAATGAGGCCACTGGAGTCAAGGAATGGGAAGATGCAATGAAGGAAGAGATTGCTGCTCTCAAGAAGAATGAAACCTGGGATCTTGTGCCCGAGGTTGATGGCATTACTCCTGTGACTTGCAAGTGGGTGTTTAAGTTGAAGGAGAAGGCTGATGGGAGCATTGATAGATACAAAGCTCGCCTGGTCGCTCGAGGATTCTCACAGCAGTATGGAGAAGACTATGAGGAGACGTTTAGTCCGGTTGCAAATATGACTTCAGTTAAAGTGGTGATCGCATTGGCTGCTGGCAAGGGATGGAGGATGTGGTAGCTTGATGTGAAGAATGCTTTTCTTTACGGAGAAATTGATAAAGACATCTTCATGGATCAGCAACTTGGATTTATTTCTGAAGATCATCCGGACTATATCTGCAAACTCAGGAAGGCTCTCTATGGGTTAAAGCAAGCTCCTAGAGCTTGGTATGGGAAGATAGCAGAGTATTTGCAATTATGCGGTTATCTTGCGTCCAACTCAGATTTTAGCTTGTTCGTCAAGAAGAAGGGGGAGCTTCAAGTCTTGGTCCTGTTGTATGTGGATGACATGATCATCACAGGGAATTCGGAGGAGGAAGTAGCAAGGCTCAGGGCTGAGCTTGCTATACGCTTCGAGATGAAAGACTTGGGAGAGCTTCATCACTTTCTCGGTCTTGAAGTGGAGAGGAAGAAGAGCGGTATACTCATTTGCCAAAGAGGATATGCAGATCGCATTGTGAAGCGGTTCGGCATGGGCGAAGGAAAGAGTTGCTCTACTCCACTGGAACATGGGTTGAAGCTTCGATGAGATGAGGGAAGGATTCTTCCTGACCCCTTGGTGTTCAGAGCTCTTGTTGGAAGCTTGATCTACCTGACGATTACAAGGCCAGACATTGCTTACGCTGTTGGCCGAGTAAGTCGGTTTATGGCTTAACCAAGGAAGTCTCATCTAGTGGCGGCAAAGAACATTCTGAAGTATGTCAAGACAACTTCTGACATGGGACTTATCTATAAAAGGGACTCAGACTTTGCCTTGCTTGGGTACACGGATGCTGACTATGGCGGTGATTCGGATGATCGAAGGTCAACTTCAGGTTATGTGTCACTTGCGGATCAGCTAGCATCTCGTGGTGTAGCAAGAAGCAGGACTCGGTGTCCGTCTCAACTACGGAGGCAGAGTATAAGGCTTCGGCCTTGGCTGCTCGGGAAGCCATCTGGTTGAGGAGGCATATAAAGGATGTGCATGAAGAAGTGCAAGGGCCAACTTTACTCCGGGGTGACAACGAGAGTGCTCTCAAGCTGGTAAACAATCCAGTGTGTCACGCTAGGACCAAGCATATTGAGATCGATCACCACTTCATAAGGGAGAAGGTGTTGGAGGGATCTCTTCTGGTCGTGCATGTTCGGAGTGAAGATAATCTTGCTGACATCTTCACGAAGCCACTGTCAAAGGGGCCTTTTGAGCGGTTGCGTAGCTTGCTGGGCTATATCACCACTTCTCACTTCAAGGGGGAGTGTTGAAATTTGTGAAGTGAAAGTGGTTGATGGGCAGGCCAGGCGGGCTGAGCGGACAGACTCCGCGGACTGGGCGGACTAGGCGTACTGGGAGGACAGCTGCTGTTTTGTGGCCTGGTGATAGGCCTGAGACCTGGCTGTTCTTCTGAGCGGCCTGTGCGGACTAAGTCCACGGCCTGGGCGGATTATTGTCTGCGGTTAGGGCGTTGGCTGCCTTGCTGTCCTGGCCTTGTTGAGCGGCCTGAGCGGTCTGCGTCCATGGCATGGGCGGACTGTTGGTTGCGTTCTGGGTGCTAGCTTGGCTGTTCTTGAGGAGCGGCTTGTACGGCCAGTGTGCGGCCTGTGCAGTCTACTATGAGGACTGGTTGGTCTTTGGCCAAGGATGTCGGTGAAAGTGCAAGTTAGATCTGATATACTCTAGAGGGGGGTGAATAGAGTATGGTGCTTGCTAAAAACTTTTTACAACTATTTTTGTATTCCTAGGTGAACAGGGAAGCAAACAACATAAAGTAATCTAAACACAGAACAATCACAGATCAATCACAAATCAATCACAGATCAATCACAAAGTACAGCCAGAAAACAAAAGAAAAATAAGCAACCAGAAGACACAAGGAGCTATAGTGGTTCCCCAACCAATCTGGGTACATCCACTCTTCTACCACCCTAGGTAGGAATCCACTGCAGGATGAGTTGATCAGGTGTCCTGGGCACCAATGAGCTTTTGATAAGGTGCTCGAAAACCAAACCAGATTTTTTGATCAGGTGTCTTGCCACCACTGAGTTTTGATAAGTTTTCAAAAACCAATCACAAACTTTTGAAGGGAGTTTGAAAAACCCTTTACAGTAGAGAGAGAGAGAGAGAGAGAGAGAGAGAGGGATGAGATGATCTTCTCTGTCAACAATCAGAGAGAAGATAATGGATGTTGTCAAAGCTCCCCCTGAGATCTTGAGTTGTTCAGGAAGTGAAGCTTTGCAGTAGGGTGATAGGCCTTCAGATGATTTGATCTCCAGCAAAAGATGATTTCAACAACAGCTGAAATGTGAGGTGTCTTGAGTCTTGAATGATGATGGCCTTTGAACACTGGAATCAAAAGGGATCTGAGAATTTCAGTATGTTGATCTCCTTTTGTGATGGTGTTCTTGTATGAATTTTTGAGACTAAGTATATCTGCAACTCTCTTTCTTTCTCTTGTGTAATTGTTGTTGTAAGAAATGTAATTCTTGTAGTTGTAGAGAATTGTTGTTGCAGAGAATTGTTGTTGCAGAATATGTGTGTCAAACTCTGAGAGGAGAATGAAAAACTGATGTTTTATTCCTTATGTCTGAATAGAATATTTCTCTGTCCAAGATAGTCGTTAGCCTGTCATAAATGACTTTCTTAACTGCATTTGTCTTCTGGAGGAAAGTCCAATAAAAACATTCCTTTGAAAATCCCTTGAAACTTGCTCCAGATTAATTGAAAACGGCTACAAGATCCTTGACATAAATGCTGAGAATAATTCCACAACTGTCTGAATTTGAATCTTGAAAAACGTCGATCTCACCAGAAAAACGTCGAACTGAGCTCCACTATCATTGAACTGAGCTCATAGACTGAACTTAGATAGAAAAAGAGATCGTTGATCTGAGCTCAACTATCGTCGAACTGAGCTCAAAGATAGAGAATCAAACTGGAGTCAAGAATGTCGATCTGAGCTCGAAGATCGTCGAATGGAGTTCGACGACTCGTTGAAGTTGAGCTCAGAGATCGTCGAATGGAGTTCGACGATTCGTCGAATTTAGCTCAGCGATCGTGGAATGGAGTTCGACGATTCATGGTACTTAGCTCGACGAAATTACTTAGTCTCCTGAACTGAAATCTCTGGTCTCGAGGGCAGCTTTCAAACTTAACTACTAACCCTTAGACTCAATTCTAATTGACCTTTAGATCTATACAATGAGGTCAGGACAGGTTTCCTAAAGACATAGTGATCCTTGCCCAAATCAGTAATAGGGTGTTCCAACAATCTCCCCCTATTTGGGTTAGGATTACTATTTACAGATATTGGAAAAGTAAAAACATACAAAGCAGAAATATAACAAACAAGACATAGCAGAAACACACACATTATCTCAGATAGTCAGAAAACAAAATATACTGTCATCTTACAGAATCATTCTTTTTCTTTGCTCTTTATAAGTACTATTTCTCTATTGGGGTTGAGAGCTTCTTTCTTAGATCTTCTATCATCAGCTGCACCTAGAGAGGTTTGTTGCTTTGGCCTGGGCACTACAGCTTCTGGATGCAGCTTCATGTAGCTTTCTGAATCAAAAAATTTACTGGATGAGTATCTTTCAAGTTCCTTCTTCCTTTGATCTGATAATATAGTGATACTGGATGTATCTCTTCCTTGTTCTCTGGCTTTCTTGATTTGATCTAAAGCAGCCAATTCTTTCATCCTAGCTGTCCATGAGGTGGGATTGTTTTCTGGATCCTCAAATGGAACTGGAGGCTCATATCTATTTGAAGGATTATCTGGAGGAGCTCTGGAAGAGACTAAATCTTTCATCTTATAAGGAAAGGGACCAGAAGTTGTGTCAGATGGACCGTGTCCTTCCCTTGAATATGGATGTTGCCTGGAATATCCTTTAGAATAAACTTGGAATTCTCTTTGATTTCCTCTGTAATTTCCTCTTCTTGACTGGTAGCCTCTAGATTGACTTCCTCTGTATTGGGATCTTCCTTGAGGTTGATAAGTGGTTTGGCTTCTGGCAGAAGGTTGAAATGCAGAACTTCCACTTGCACCTGCATCAGGTGAAGGAGGAGGAGGAGGAGGATTGAACTGGGATGATCCTTTATCATATTTTCTCTTCTTCTTCATAGCTTTCAGTTGATTTTTAGAGTATTGCATCCAATGTTCTGTGATAGGGCAATCATGTAGTATGTAGTATGGAATGTCTTTTGTATCTTTCACTTTTTCTAGAGGAACTCTCTTCATAGTTTTGCTTCTGGCTTTCCTTTTCCTTGCAATTGTAGCAGAGGAATCATTTGAGTCAGTCCTGAACTGATCACTGTCTGAGCTTGGAGGATTATCATACACTACATCAATCCTTTTGAGGTAATCTTTTTGTTGTTGTGACTGAGCAGGAGAGACAGCAGAAACAGCAATAGTAGCAGCAGCAACAGCAAGAAGAGGGGTGGAAGCAACACTAGCAGAAGAAATTACATCAGTAGATTCAGATACAAAACTTTCAGAAACAACACTTTCAGAAACAGAAGGTACAGCAGCAATAGTATCAGATGAAACTGTAAAATCAACTGCAGAAGGAGTAATAGCAGCAGTAACAGCATCATTAAGCTGGTATCACAGCTGGAAATAGGCACAATGGCCTTAGAGAGATCTTTAGATTGCTGGTCTTCAGTGTGCTGGACTGGAAGACAGTTGAAATAAACAGAATCAAAAACTGATAACAGTGACCTGAGGTCCACTGTAATAACTGCAACTGGAGGTACTGGATCTTGAGCTTGGACTGAAGTAACAGCAGCAGCAGCAGCAGGCAATCTTTCAACTTCATGAGGCATCTCCCCTTGCCTAGATTCAGTGGCAACTGGATCAAGGCATCCATAAGAAGGGATTTCCTGAGGAGGAAGAATGGAAGAAAGCTTGTCAGACAGGTCCTGAACTATTTTGAGAAGGGGAGCCAAAGAGGTCTCCAGTAAGAGGGATAGCCTGGGAGCTATCAGCTCATAGAGCCTGTCTGCAAGAGCTGGAAGATCTACTTGCTCAGGATGGACTTGAGTAGAGATAGGAGTTGAAGTTAGAGCAACAGGATATGTTGGTGGAGAACTTGTGGATGGTGGAAATGATGGTTGAGAGATGGGAATTGTGGAAATGGAAGATAATAAAATGGAAACAGATGGTGTGAAGGATGGTTGTGCAATTATGTCTTGAAGTAGTTATTGGTATGAGGCAGATGAAGATGGTGGCTCAGTAGGGGATGAGGGAGAATCATCCATATAGGAATCATCTATAAGGTTGAAAAATGGAATGTGAGATGATGAGTCAATATCTAGGTGTGGGTAGTGATGTAAAGGATGGAAGAGTTCTTCTGTGAGTTGTGGAGTTGGAGAAGGAATTGAAGTTGGAGATGGGGTGGAGATTATGATGGTGGATGTGACTGTGGTAGATGAAAAGGAGGTGGAGTAGGAGAAGAAGAAACAGGCAAGTCTTCTGCAGGGGCAGAAACCTGGGGGAAGTGACTGGAGCAGTCCTTGTGCCTGAAGAAGAAATTGCAGAGGGCCTGCTGGGCTTCACAATTTGCCTGTCCCATTTTCCAAATAGGGCACAGGTGAGCCTCTTAGAGGGATTGATGTGCATCCCACTGGAAACTAGCAGAGCAGGGCATCTGTTCTAAAGAAACAACCCTAATATCCTTCCAAAATTAACAAAATTCTTGTTAATCTTCTTATTAATCAAGTCAAAGAAAACTGCTCCCCAGTTCAGTTGTTTCTTATCCACTAGGGAACCCATCAAGCAGAGCTGATACCTAGATATGGTATCATGAGCTGAGTGTTTGGCCAACAATACCTTCCCAACAACATCAGCTAGAAATCTGTACCCAACAGACAGATTTTTCTTCAGCAATTTGCTAGGGTTTGCATCTGAATGTCTCATTCTTTCAAGGAAATCAGAAAACTCATCTCCAGAAAGTTCAGCAGAGTCTTCTCCAGATTTCAATTCAAAAACCTCTATCAAGGCAGCAGGTGTTAGGGATACCTGGGTTCCTGAGATTGTTCCAACCACTGTATTCTGATCCTGATTGTGGGCAGTATACACCCATTCCTTGATCTCATCTACAGCTAATTTGATCATGGTATTCATTATGGTAGCGAGCTGTTGTTCTTTGAAAAGTTTCAGAATGTCCTGCAAGATTTGATCAATATTGTTGAACAAATCCATGTCGATGTCAAATCCAGCATCAAATTTCATTGCGGCCAAGATGGCGACTGAAACGTCCATTGATTCCTGCAAAAAATGAACAAACAAACGACCAAGTGTAGAGAAGTTTGGAGGGAAAGAGAAAATTTGCAGAAAGTTTGAAAGCGCAAAGAAAGAATGACGGCCGAAAAATGAGTTTTATATTAGGGTTCGACGCAGAAAAGGAAAGATTTTGAACTCTGTTCGACGATCTGGGCTTCTAAAGGAAATTGAAAGGTCATCAACATCGTCGATCTCTGTTCGATGATATTGGAGAGCGTTGAGCTCCGTTCGACGATAGTTTCAGAAAACAAAATTATCGAGCTCCGCACGACGATCGCTGACCTGAAAAAGATAGTTTAGCACTATCTGAGAAGCGCTGAACTCTGGTCGACGATTTCGGAAGTCGTCGATCTCCGGTCGACGATCGGGGGAAAAATCGTCGAGCGCAGTTCAGAGACCATAAACATACTCTAGACACTAGAAAAATTAAGAAGTTTGCCTAGTGTTGGTCATTTTTATATTTTTAAAATCTTATACATTATTTTAGACTTCCTCCATCTAACATTCCTAACTGATTCAGGAAGAATGTATGTTTCTTTTCATCCAAGGCTTTGGTGAAAATATCTCCCCTTTGCAAATTAGTTGGGATATATTGAAGTTCAATTTTATTTTTCTCAACATTGTCCCTTAGAAAGTGATGCCTAATTTCTATGTGTTTTGTCCTACTATGGAGGACTGGATTTTGTGCTATAGAAATAGCACTAGTATTATCACAAAATATTTTTGATTTCTCTAAGTTGTAGCCATAGTCTAGGAGTTGGTTTTGAATCCACAATATTTGTGAACAACAACTACCTGTAGCCATATATTCAGCTTCAGCAGTTGAAGTTGACACAGATGTTTGTTTCTTGCAAAACCAGGAGACAAGTCTGTCACCAAGAAACTGACAAGTTTCACTGGTGCTTTTCCTGTCTATTCTGCATCCAGCATAATCAGCATCTAAAAATCCAGTTAATTCAAATGCTGAATCTTTTGGATACCAGAGACCTAGATTTGGACAACTTTTTACATACCTAAGAATCCTTTTTACTAAGGTTAGGTGTGACTCTCTATGGCTTACTTAGAATCTAGCACATATGCATGTAGAAAACATTATTTCAGGTCTACTAGCTATAAGGTACAATAAAGAGCCAATCAATGCTCTGTATGTTGTCTGATCAACAGGTTTCCCTTGTTCATCAGCATCTAATACAGCATTAGTAGGCATAGGTGTTTTCATACATGATGCTTCAGACATACCAAATTTCTTAACCAAGTCTTTTGCATACTTGGTTTGAGAAATAAATATGCCTTCAGCATGTTATTTTATTTGCACTCCTAGAAAGAAGGATAGCTCACCCATGCTACTCATTTCAAATTTAGAATGCATTAGGTTGGAAAACCTTCTGCACAAATTTGAATCAGTAGAACCAAATATAATATCATCCACATAGATTTGTACTAGTAGGGTATAGGACTTATGTGTTCTAATAAAAAGAGTTTGGTCTACTCTACCCCTTATAAACTCATTTTTCAGAAGAAAGCATGCTAAGGTCTCATACCATGCTCTAGGAGCTTGCTTTAGACCATATAATGCTTTATGCAATTTGAAAACATAACCAGGATGAGTTGAAGAGATAAAACCTGGGGGTTGTCTGACATAGACTTCTTCTTTGATATCTCCATTGAGAAAAGTACTCTTTACATCCATCTGGTATACTTTGAATCCTTTGTGTGCTGCATATGCTAAGAAGATTCTTATGGCCTCTAACCTTACAACTGGTGCAAAGGTCTGGTCATAATCTATCCCTTCTTCTTGAGAGTACCCTTGAGCAACTAGCCTTGCCTTGTTCCTTACAATGACTCCTTGATCATCCAACTTATTTCTGAACACCCACTTTGTTCCAACAATGGAGTGATCCTTTGGCCTTGGTACTAGTTCCCAAACTTTGTTCCTTTCAAATTGATGCAACTCTTCTTGCATTGCAATGATCCAGTGTGGATCTTGCTCAGCATCTTGAATGGATTGAGGTTCAATTTGAGAAAGGAAGCAAGTGTGCATCAGGTTTTGGTTGACCTGATTTCTGGTTTGCACACCAGCTGAGATGTCTCCAATCACTTGGGAAATTGGATGGTCTCTTGATGTTACTAAATCAACAGGAGGTGTTGATTGTTCACTAACATGTGTTGTTGTTTGCTCTTGTGGTACAACAACTGGCTCTTCAAGAAGTTTCTCTTCAAGTTGTTGAATGTCTTCTTCATCTTCACTGCTTTCCTCTTTTTGAATGATTTGTAACCTGTTCAAGTCTTCAACAAGAGAGTGTACCTGCAAAGGTTCTATGGTAGAAGTATTCTTCTCCTTGAAAGACATGTTAGATTCATCAAAAGATATATGAACAGATTCTTCAATTTTGAGAGTTGATTTATTATATACCCTATAAGCTTTACGGATCATGGAGTATCCCAGAAACACTCCTTCATCAGCTTTAGCTTGAAATTTTGCTAAGTATTTCTTATCATTATTGTGAATGTAACAAATACAATCAAAAATTCTAAAATAGTCTACTTTAGGTTTCTTCCCTTTTAGTAATTCATAGGGAGTCCTGCCCTTCAGTTTATGTATTAAACTTCTATTCAACACATAGTTGGAGGTGTTCACTGCCTCTGCCCAAAAGGATAGAGGTAGGTGAGCATCTGACAACAATGTGGTAGCAGATTCAATAAGGGTTCTATTTTTCCTTCAACTACCCCATTTTGTTGAGGAGTTCTAGGAGCTGAGAAAGTGTTCCTGATCCCTTCACTCTGACAGAACTCTTGCATAAGAAGAGAATCAAACTCTGTCCCATGATCACTTCTGATTAGGGTAATGTGAGTATTGAACTCACTCTATATGCATTTGAGAAACTCTGTCAAACACTTAAAGTGATCAGACTTCTTCCTCAGAAAGAACACGCATGTGAATCTAGAGAAGTCATCTACAACCACTAAAGTATAAGATTTCTCTCCTAAGCTTTGTACTGTAATGGGTCCAAAAAGATGCATGTGTAACAGATACAAAATCCTAGGTGAATCACTCTTATTAAGTGACTTGAAGCTATTTTTGGTTTGCTTGCCTAATTGATAAGCCCTGCAGAGTCCTTACTTCTTGTAGGGGCCAGAAGGTAATCCTCTAACAAGGTTATCCTTGGATAGCCTAGCAATGGTTCTAAGGTTTATATGTCCTAATCTCTTATGCCATAACTCATTAGGTCTACAAATAGAATTAAACAGACAAATATCTACTTCTGTTGAAAGAAGGTCTACTAAATAGATGTTATCTTTCTTTTTACCTATCAACACAGTTGTGTTGTCCTCTGATTTTATCTTGCATAAGGATTTGTTGAACGTCACTTGGTAGCCTTCATCACATAGTTGACTGATGATGATCAAGTTGTGCTTCAGTCCTTCCACATAGGCTACTTTCTTGAATGTGACTGTGCCAATCTGGACTGCACCATATCCTTTTGTTAGTCTAAAGTTTGAATCACCAAAAATTACTTTGGGCCCAAGCTTGGCTTTGAAGGATGTGAAATTGTCCTTGTTTCCTGTCATGTTCTTTGAGCACCCACTATCCAAATACCATTGCTGGTTTGATGTTGGATAGGTCTTCACCTGCACATAAAACAATTTACTTGTTATTGACCCAGTTTACCTTGGGCCTAGGTTGATAACCTTTAAATTCAGAAATAAATGACATCCGTGGTTGACTCTTATAACCTTCAGGATGATATCTCCTTGGAGGTATTATCCATTCAGTATAAGGGTTAAATCTTTGGGATGAAGGACCCCTAGGTTTGGATTATGATTTACCTTTGAATAAGTTTTCAAAGCTCTTATCTCTGCTCGACGATCGCTGAGCTGAGTTCGACGATCTTTGGTCATATCGTCGAGCTCCGTTCGAAGATCGACTGTGGAAGAGTTCAAGGTTTAGAGATCGTCGACCTGAGTTTGACAATTTTGCCTGAGATCGTTGATCTCCATTTGGCGATCGTCTAGCTCCGTTCGACGATTTCTGTTGAACTCCTGTTTTCTTAGGTAAGTCAGAATTTTTCCTAGCTACCTCTACAACTCCCTTACCTTTATCAGAGATAAATTTAAGGTTGGATGGATGAAGTGCCCAAGCCCAGTGTACTGTTGAATCTTGAGTTCACTGTGCTTGTGGTATCCATTAGCTTGATACTTCTCCCATTAAGGGATTCTTCATGCTTTTTGGCCTCTGATAGCTCACTTTTCAGTGAAGCTATCTGCTCCCTACAGCATTCCAACTCCTTAGAGAGTTTGAGGTTTTCTGATTTTAAGGTACTGTGTTCAGATAATTGATTTCTGAGAGAAATGATTTCCTTCTGAGATTTTAATAAGTCTAAACATAGCGCTTTAAACCCATACTTGAAGTCCTCAGAGTTAAAATCAAAAGAACTTATTACCTGGTCCTCTTCAAATTGAGTCTCTGAGTCTGAATCTGACTCTTCTGCATCAGAATGGTGTTGTGAGGCATTGATAGCCATCATGTAGAATTCCTTTTCATCAGCATCATCTTCATCATCACTTGAGTTGGATGAAGCTTCTGATTCTTCTTCTGTCTCACTCCAAGTTTCAGCAACAAATCCCTTCCTTGTGTGTTTATTCTTGCTGGAGGAGGGTTTGTCATTGCTATTCTTCTTGAAGTCCTTGTCTTTTCTTCTTTCTTTCTTGTCCTTTCTGTCCTTTTTTCTATTTTCCGGACAGTCAGGCACAATGTGGCCTGGTTTCCTACAACCAAAACAGATAATCTCTTTGTTATTTGATTTATCATACCTTGGCTTGTCATGCTCTTTGTATGATCTTTTCCTGAAATCTTTTCTGGCCATTTTGTAAAATCTTTTGGCCAGTAGACTTAGCAATTCCTCATTGCCTGTGACCTTGTCTTCAGGCTGATCTTTAGTGGCTTTGAAAGCTATTGACTTCTCTTTTCTTGTAGCTGGTGAGGCAACCTTCTGCTCTTCTTCTCTATTTTTGATGAGCAGCTCATAAGACTTGAGCTTGCCCAAGAGAGCTTCAGTTGTGATCTCATTGAGACTTCTGGCATGCTTGATTGGCCAGATCCTTGAGTCTCAAGTGCTTGGGAAGCACATTAGGATTGTATCATTTAGCTCAGTCAATGAGATCTCTTTATCCAAAGTTTTCAGCTCATTGACTATGAGACTGAGTCTGTTATACATATCTGCTACTGACTCAGCTTCTCCTTTCTTGAAATTCTCATATTGGGTTATGAGGTGAGATCTTCTGTCTTTTATCTCATCAGCTGATCCTGAGACTATTTCAGATAGCTTGTCCCAGATGTCCTTTGTTGAGTTGCATTCAGCTACTTTTTGGAAAATTTCATCTGACATAGTCTGGGCTAGAATGTTCATAGCTTTTGCATCAGCCAATTTCCATTTCTTTATTTCTGCATCTGTTCCTGAAGGAGGTGGAACATCACTTGTACTTGTATTCTCTGGAGGTCTTGGACAAACTGTCAAAACAGAATGGAAAATGTCCTCATCAATAGAGTTCATGTACAGTCTAATCCTTGCCTTCCAAAGTGCAAACTTAGATAGATTGCACACTGGAGGTCTGGTGCTAGCATAATCTTTGTTTTGGGCCATGTTTTGTGAAGAAATAATTCCAATAACAAACTTACAACAAGAAAATCTAACTGGAGGGATCTTTGGGTTCAGGTGTTAGCCTGTGCAACCACTAAGGTATGGTATTTTAACCAACCTGCCTCTGATACCAATTGAAAGTGCAAGTTAGATCTGATATACTCTAGAGGGGGGGGTGTAACAGTCCAAATTTCTGAAACATGACTTTTTGGGTGACACGGCCTGGGACACGGGCGTGTCCCAGGGCGTGTCAGAGGACACGGCCTGTGACACGGGCATGTCGCATGGCGTGTCGAGGTTGTGTCGACGATCTGGCTTTGTGTCGATGATTTTTCGCTCGACGCTTGTCGAGAGGGGGCACACGGCCCAGGACACGGGCATGTCCAAGGCCGTGTCGTGTGCTCGACGACTTTTGCTCGACGATCGTCGAGTGTCGAGACGTGAGTGTCGAGTGTCGAGTGTTGAGTGTCGAGAGGTTGAACACGGCCTGTGACACGGGCGTGTCACAGGGCGTGTCCAATCGGGTCGACGGACTCAGCCCGATGAAGGATTTCGACAGGGCGTGTCTTTGTGCCGTATCTGGGCACACGGCCTGGGACACGTGCGTGTCACAGGCCGTGTGAAGTCTCGGGATATTTTGGGATTTTTTTTGCCCAGGCACACGGCCACAGACACGGGCGTGTCTGAAGGCGTGTTGGTAACACGGCCCCTAACACGAGCGTGTTCCATGGGCGTGTCACTGGTTTGGATAAGTCGGTTGACCACCGCTTGAGGCACACGGCCTGGGACACGGCCGTGTCACAGGCTGTGTCAGGTCAAATTTAGCTTTTCTGGCAGGTTTGTGGCCGTCCATTTCTTCAGCTAGGATCCAAGGGCTGAAACTGCTTTCCTCTGTTCCTAAAGGCCGAAACTGAGAATTTCTACTCATTTTTCCTTGGCCTTGATCTTTCTTCAAGTTAAGAGAGAAAGAGAGAGAGAAAGAAGGAGGAAGAAAGGGAAGGGCTGCTGCTGGTGGTGCTGTAGGTTACCGACGAGAAATCCGAAGCCGGCGTTGCGGAGGAAACGCTCTTACGAGTCTTGCAAGCAAGCTTTGAGGTCATGGCACCGAAGCGGTCGTCAAGGGTAACGACTTTTCTTTCTAGCCATGTGAAGGCTTCTTTTTGGCATAGCTTTGTGATTTCCCCCACCAAGAGGTGGCTGATTTTGGGAATCTTTGGGTGGATGCTTGAAATCCCCTTTGTTAGCATATAGATCCGGAAATGGAGTACGGAATAGGCATGTTGTGTGAAGCCCATCTGGCCAGGTTGGTCTGGATTGGTGATGTTGCATACGAACCAGAGAAGACTCCGTGCTAACGTGTAGTTTAAGGAGTTTACGGGTTATGCCTGCGAAAAGGAGTAGAAGGAAGTACTGGAGTGGTAGTCCAGGAAAATATACGTGTTATGTTTTTGGGTCCAACCTGTGAATGAGGCACAGGAAGTACTGGTGTGACCAGGAAATGCCCTTTGTGATGCTTGATGTCGTAGGGTGTCCACCTACGAAGCGAGTAACAGGAAGTACTGGCATGATAGCCAGGAAAGACCCCTGACATTTGTGCTTGTGCGGTGTCCACCTGTGGAGAGAGTCACATGAAGTACTGGGAGGCCTAGAAAAGACCCGCTGTTGTGCTAAGGAAATGGGTATCGAGAAATACCCAGGCTTGAATGCCAAGAACAGGATTGGTGAGACCGACCCGCGCCTTTGAAATAGCCATGAGTACGCTGTACTCGGAGAAGGCAAGGCGATTTGAGCAACGGGGGGTGGAGGATCCGACCTGCGCTATGTCCGTCCGACGTGAGACCAAAAGGTGTGGTCTGTTGGAGCGCATAGCAAGAGTCTTCGGCCTGCGACATGACATAATGGGGGGCTACGGGCCATCCCGGTTTAGGAAGACTAACTCCGGCTGCATGCCATGGAGTAAATGCTCAAGAGATTTACCGTTGGGTGATGACCCTGATACGGTGGTGGGCAAGAGATTTGCCAGAACACCAAGAATGTGCCCTGAGTGCACGGACCGTTGGGCCGGGTGGCGAACGGTTGTGATGGCTTGTGTGCGTGAAATCACATTTTGATGATATATATTGCCATACTTGTGATTTGCTATGCCTGCAGGGAATAATACCGCTGCCCCGAGAGAAGGGGTAGGGTCATTATAATTTGGTCAGCTGAACGCTGACCGTTGCTTTTGTTTGCCACCATTGGGTGGATTGTCCCTGTACAGGTGCTGGAGAGCAGAGTGGGACGCATAGAGGTTGATGTTCCTGCTGGTGTTGCTGCTGCTGTTAGCCCTCGAAGGCTATATTATATGTTGTGTGTTTTCTTTGATTGTGGCCGGCCTGCGCGCCAATCTGTTTAGGCCACTGTTTGATAGCCATGTACGGCCATAAGGCCAACTCTTTTCACTTGTTGTAAGACATTCCTATATTGGATAAAATGTGGAGTTTTATATTTGGACTTTCATGAGGAGATCAAGTTGTAGTCTAGGCTTCCGCTAGAATGATTTGTGATAGGTGCGATGCGCTACTCTGGTATCATCTTGTACCTTCACCTCCTGTTTTGTGGTATATACTGTGGGGCCCCGGCCGGACCTTCTAGAATATACCATATGAACGGATGGGGTTGTTACATTTTTGGTATCGGTCGTCTTGGTCTTTCCCTCTCGAAGTCGTGGCCGACTTCTTTTGTGGGGTGGCGAGCACGTGTTTGTGCAAACCAAAGTCTACGAATAAACTCCTGAATGTCCATGATAGGAATGCAAACTTGATGTGTTTGGGGAACCTGTGTGTTCCTATTTTGTGTTGTTTGCTTGGGTACGACCGCTAATGTGTGTGTCTTGTCCACCTTTATGTGACACGGAGTGGAGCTGGGCTGTCTGAGCCCCAGCGTTCTGATGAAAGTACGGCACCAGCCGTGGTGCCGACACCGCCACCGTCTACGGAATATGTGTGTTTAGTTGAGGAGGCGTTATTTACCATGATCCAAGGCCAGCCCCTTAGGCAGGAGCAAGCGGCTGTGAGGCCAGAACAGGTGGTGGCAAGGCCTGAACCTGTTGTGGAGTTGGCTCCTCGAGCGGCTGAGAAGCAGCTAACGCGGTTTATGAGTTTCCATCCGCCTACGTTTGCGGGAGCGGGAACGCCGACGCAGGCTGAGGATTGGCTATCGCGCGTCAAGCGAGTGATGACGGCGATAGGAACGGCGGAGCATCAGAAAGTTACTTTAGTTACCTTTTTGCTCGAAGGAGAAGCTCGGTTATGGTGGGATGAGATGGAGTTGCATCACTTGGCGGGTCGTCCGTTAACCCAAGTATCGATGGAAGAATTCTCCCGACTCTTCCTAGCGAAGCACCTTCCTGCGGCTCAGCGGATAGCCATGGAAAATGAATTCCAAAGGTTAACACAAGGTGATGGCAGTGTTGACGCCTATTTGCATGAATTTACTCTCTTGGGGCGGTATGCGGGTTTGATATTTGCTGATGAACAGAGGAAGACCAACAGATTCTATGAAGGACTGAGGGACGAGCTGAGGTTCCTTGTGTCAAGTTCTGTGAACCAAGGTTTCCAAGCATTGGTTGACACTGCGAGCGCGCTGGAGAAGGATATGAAAAGGGTGCAAGGGAAGAGAGCTTTGGCTGTGTCGCAACCGGAGTGGAAGGCGCCCCGATCTGGGAAACCCTTCTCTAAGAAGAGATGGGGCAAGAAGTCCAAGCCTAGTGGACAAGCTCCTTCATCCGTTGCAATGGGAGCAACGCCAGGGGCTACCTCCCAGCCAGATACTTGGATCTGCTTCAATTGTGGCCGAATGGGGCATATTGCGCGAGATTGTCGGATGCTGCCAAAGAGTGAAAAGAAGGCGGGAGCACCGTCTGCGGAAAAAGGAAAGGCGGTGGTGGATTCCTCTGCCTCGCAGGCGCAACCCCGGGTCTACAATCTTGGCCTGCAAGAGGCCATCAAGCAGAGTGACATGGTCACAGGTATGAGTTTAGTTTTGCATATGTTTTGTTTGTATGCTTGACTTAGTACATATATGTTTGCGGTTTGTGTGTGTGACATGTTGGTCACAGGCTTTGTGATGATTCGGGACACGCTGGCACGAGCACTGTTTGATACAGGTGCATCGCATTCTTTTTTGTCTAGTGAGTTTATTATGCGGCTTGGGATACCCAGTCGTGCAAAGACAGATAGCGTCAGAGTGGTGTTGCCGAATGGCTGTTGGATGCTTGCGGATCAAGCTTGTGATGTGGCGGTTCAGTTCGAAAGTCGGGATTTTCGTTTAACTGCATTGTTTTGCCAATATCGGAATTCGATGTGATTTTTGGGATGGATTGGCTTGCGGAGCAGCATGCTATGATTGATTGCCATTCCAAAGAAATCACGTTGGGCCAGAAAACCGAATAGGAGACAAAGTTCGCGGGTATGCGAGGAGTGGGCGGGACATTGATGTCTGCACTCCAGGTAGTCAAGGCTGTTCGGAAGGGTGCGGAATGTTATTTTGCACTGATTCAGGCTGTTGAGCCTAATGCCAATGTGTGCGAGGTTCCGATTGTGGCAGAATTTACAGATGTGTTTCCCACGGATCTCCCTGGGCTACCACCCCAGCGGGAGATTGACTTCACAATTGAGTTGGTGCCAGGTGCGAAACCTGTGGCCCGCTCGCCATATCGCGTTGCGCCAAAAGAGATGGCGGAATTGAAGGTTCAACTACAAGAAATGTTGGAGCAAGGGTATATACGCCCAAGTATGTCACCTTGGAGCGCGCCTGTGCTTTTTGTAAAGAAGAAAGATGGTGGGTTGCGGTTGTGTATTGATTACCGTGAACTGAATAAGCTGATCGAGAAGAATAAGTACCCGATACCCCGGATTGATGAGTTATTCGATCAGCTGGTGGGATCGACCGTCTATTCGAAGTTGGACCTGAAGTCTGGTTATTACCAGTTAAGAATTCGGGAAGCTGACATTCCCAAAACCGCATTTGGAACGCGTTATGGGCACTATGAGTTCACAGTCATGCCATTTGGACTGTGCAATGCGCCCTCGGTGTTTATGGATTTGATGCACCGTATTTTTCGTGAGTACCTGGATCTGTTTGTGATTGTGTTCATTGATGACATCCTGGTGTACTCAAAGTCGGAAGCTGAACATGAGATTCACTTGCGGTTGGTGTTGAACACGTTGAGGCAAAATCTGCTCTATGGCAAGTTCTCGAAGTGCGAGTTTTGGCTATCGTCAGTGGCATTTTTGGGCCATGTGGTGAGTGGAGCGGGCATTGTAGTGGATCCAGCGAAGATAAGGGCCATACAGGAGTGGCCAATCTTGTCTTTCGTGGCCGAGGTCCGGAGTTTCCTTGGACTTGCGGGCTACTATAGAAGATTTGTGGAAAACTTCTCGCAGATCGCTTTGCCGCTAACCACACTGACGCGAAAAGATCAGAAGTTCGTTTGGATACCAGATTGCGCACGAGCTTTTGAAGAGCTGAAGAGTCGGTTGACCACGGTGCCGGTGTTGTCTTCGCCATGTGGAACCGATGGATTTGTGATTTATAGTGATGCCTCAGGAAGCGGCTTAGGCTGCGTTCTTCTGCAGAATGGAAAGGTTATTGCTTATGGCTCACGCCAGCTTAAGGTGCACGAGCGAAATTATCCCATCCATGATTTAGAACTAGCGGAGTTGATTTTTTCACTCAAGTTGTGGCGACACTACCTTTATGGAGTGAAGTTGGAGATCTATACCGATCATAAGAGCCTAAAGTATCTTTTGGAGCAGAGAGACTTGAATATGCGACAATGAAGGTGGTTGGAGTTCCTTGGGGACTACACTTTTGAGATTCACTATACGCCCGGGAAGGGTAACGTTGTCGCAGATGCTTTGAGTCGGCGGGTTCCGGCTAGAGCGAATTGGTTACAAAGGCATGATGAACGTTTGATCCAGGAGTTGGAAGCATTAGAGATATATTGTGTTGACAAGAATTCCACTACCACTGCATGTTTGAACTGGACTGAGGTGCAATGTGACCTTGCGGACCGAGTTCGACGGGCAACGGAGTTGGATGACGATCTCTTACGCTATGTGAATGAAGGGCCAGAGGTCAAATTCACCTGGATTGACGGTCTTTTGCGAAAAGAGGGCCGTTTGTGCGTCCCAAATATGGGGAAACTGAGGGAAGAACTGATGTATGAAGAGCATTATACAAAGTATTCCATTCACCCCGGGAGCACGAAGATGTTCAACGATATGAAGCAGCTTTTCTGGTGGCCAGGGCTCAAGAAAGATGTTGCCCTTTATGTCTCTAAATGTCAAACACATGCGATGGTGAAGGCGGAATGCCAAAAGCCAGGCGGTTATTTGAAGTCACTGCCGATCCCAGAGTGGAAATTTGATGATATTTCCATGGATTTTGTGCATGGGTTGCCAAGATCGCAGCGAGGAAATGATTCCATTTGGGTCATTGTGGACCGGCTAACAAAAGTAGCACATTTTCTCCCGAACAGGCGGGATGATTCAGTTGAATGTTTGGCAAAGTTATATGTTGACCAGATTGTGCGACTTCACGGTGTTCCTCGGAGCATCGTAAGTGATCGCGATGGGTGATTCACGTCAAATGATTAGAGGCTAGTTCACCGACTGTTGGGCACGAAGTTGACTTTTAGTACGGCCTTTCATCCCCAAACGGATGGCCAAACTGAACGTACCAACAGAACAATGGAGGACATGCTCCGAATGTGCGCCCTTGACTTCGGAAAGAGATGGGAAGATCATCTCTATATAGTAGAGTTTGCATATAATAACAGCTACCAGGCGAGCATTGGGATGGCACCAGATGAAGCTCTATATGGAAGGAAGTGTCGTACTCCCTTGGCTTGGGTAGAAGCGGGCGAAGCTCGGGTTTTTAAACCAAATGAGGTTGATGAAGCAAACTCAACCATACGGACTATTCGAGAGAGATTGCTTATTGCTCAAGATTGACAAGCGAAGTACTACAATGCCAAGCACCGGAACGTGGAATTTGCGGTTGGCGATTGGGTCTACTTGAAGATCAAGCCTTTCAAAGGTGTCTCCAGGATTCGATGATTGAAAAAGTTGAGTCCAAGATATTTGGGTCCTTTTGAAGTGGTTGAGCGAGTTGGCGAAGCGGCTTATCGGCTAGTTCTGTCGGCAGACTTGGGTGGATTACATGATGTATTTCACATCTCAGTGCTTCGAAAGGCCGTGAAAGATCCAGCTCAAGTGATCGCGGACGATCGTGTGCCGGTGGAGTATGGGCTAACAACGAGAGTTAGACCCATTCAGATCGAAGATCGAGGCGAGAAACAATTGCGGAACAAGGCGGTCGGCATGGTAAAAGTCTGCTGGGACAATTGCGGCCGTGCAGAACTGACATGGGAGCGAGAGCAAACCATGCGAGAAGAGTTCCCTGAGCTGTTTTTGTAATCTGGAGAGAGGATGTTGTAACATACAATTTTGCATGTTGTAACATATTTCATGCTGTTTACTGTTGCCTTCTTGTGTCTGAATTTCGACGACGAAATTTCCTGTAGGAGGGGAGGATTGTAACAGTCCAAATTTCTGAAACAGGACTTTTTGGGTGACACGGCCTGGGACACGGGCGTGACCCAGGGCGTGTCAGAGGACACGGCCTGCGACACGGGCGTGTCGCAGGGCGTGTCGAGGTTGTGTCGACGATCGGGCTTTGTGTCGACGATTTTTCGCTCGACGCTTGTCGAGAGGGGGCACACGGCCCAGGACACGGGCGTGTCCAAGGCCGTGTCGTGTGCTCGACGACCTTTGCTCGACGATCGTCGAGTGTCGAGACGTGAGTGTCGAGTGTCGAGTGTTGAGTGTCGAGAGGTTGAACACGGCCTGTGACATTGGCGTGTCACAGGGCGTGTCAAATCGGGTCGACGGACTCAGCCAGACAAAGGATTTCGATAGGGCGTGTCTTTGTGCCGTGTCTGGGTACACGGCCTGGGACACGGGCGTGTCACAGGCCATGTGAAGTCTCGGGATGTTTTGGGATTTTTTTCGCCCAGGCACACGGCCACAGACACGGGCGTGTATGAAGGCGTGTTAGTGACACGGCCCCAGACACGGGCGTGTTCCATGGGCGTGTCACTGGTTTGGATAAGTCGGTTGACCACCGCTTGAGGCACACGGCCTGGGACATGACCGTGTCACAGGCCGTGTCAGGTCAAATTTAGCTTTTCTGGCAGGTTTGTGGCCGTCCATTTCTTCAGCTAGGATCCAAGGGCTGAAACTGCTTTCCTCTATTCCTAAAGGCCGAAACTGAGAATTTCTTCTCATTTTTCCTTGGCCTTGATCTTTCTTCAAGTTAAGAGAGAAAGAGAGAGAGAAAGAAGGAGGAAGAAAGGGAAGGGCTGCTGTTGGTGGTGTTGTAGGTTACCGACGAGAAATCTGAAGCCGGCATTGCGGAGGAAACGCTCTTGCGAGTCTTGCAAGCAAGCTTTGAGGTCATGACACTGAAGCGGTCGTCAAGGGTAACGACTTTTCTTCCTAGCCATGTGAAGGCTTCTTTTTGGCATAGCTTTGTGATTTCCCCCACCAAGAGGTGGCTGATTTTGGGAATCTTTGGGTGGATGCTTGAAATCCCCTTTGTTAGCATATAGATCCGGAAATGGAGTACGGAATAGGCATGATGTGTGAAGCCCATCTGGCCAGGTTGGTCTGGATTGGTGATGTTGCATACGAACCAGAGAAGACTCCGTGCTAACGTGTAGTTTAAGGAGTCTACGGGTTATGCCTGCGAAAAGGAGTAGCAGGAAGTACTGGAGTGGTAGTCCAGGAAAATATCTGTGTTATGTTTTTGGGTCCAACCTGTGAATGAGGCACAGGAAGTACTGGTGTGACCAGGAAATGCCCTTTGTGATGCTTGATGTCGTAGGGTGTCCACCTGTGAAGCGAGTAACAGGAAGTACTGGCATGATAGCCAGGAAAGACCCCTGACATTTGTGATTGTGCGGTGTCCACCTGTGGAGAGAGTCACAGGAAGTACTGGGAGGCCCAGGAAAGACCCGCTATTGTGCTAAGGAAATGGGTATCGAGAAATACCCAGGCTTGAATGCCAAGAACAGGATTGGTGAGACCGACCCGCGCCTTTGAAATAGCCATGAGTACGCTGTACTCGGTGAATGCAAGGCGATTTGAGCAACGGGGGGTGGAGGATCCGACCTGCGCTATGTCCGTCCGACGTGAGACCAAAAGGTGCGGTCTGTTGGAGCGCATAGTAAGAGTCTTCGGCCTGCACGCCATGACACAATGGGGGGCTACGGGCCATCCCGGTGTAGGAAGACTAACTCTGGCTGCACGCCATGGAGTAAATGCTCAAGAGATTTACCGTTGGGTGATGACCCTGATACGGTGGTGGGCAAGAGATTTGCCAGAACACCAAGAATGTGCCCTGAGTGCACGGACCATTGGGCCGGGTGGTGAACGGTTGTGATGGCTTGTGTGCGTGAAAGCACATTTTGATGATATATATTGCCATACTTGTGATTTGCTAGGCCTGCAGGGAAGAATACCGCTGCCTCGAGAGAAGGGGTAGGGTCGTTATAATTTGGTCAGCTGAACGCTGACCATTGCTTTTGTTTGCCACTGTTGGGTGGATTGTCCCTGTACAGGTGCTGGAGAGCCGAGCGGGACGCATAGAGGTTGATTTTCCTGCTGGTGTTGCTGCTGCTGTTAGCCCTCGAAGGCTATATTATATGTTGTGTGTTTTCTTTGATTGTGGCCGGCCAGCGCGCCAATCTGTTTAGGCCACTGTTTGATAGCCATGTACGGCCATAAGGCCAACTCTTTTCACTTATTGTAAGACATTCCTATATTGGATAAAATGTGGAGTTTTATATTTGGACATTCATGAGGAGATCAAGTTGTAGTCTAGGCTTCCGCTAGAATGATTTGTGATAGGTGCGATGCGCTACTCTGGTATCATCTTGTACCTTCACCGCCTGTTTTGTGGTATATACTGTGGGGCCCCGGCCGGACCTTCTAGAATATACCATATGAACGGATGGGGTTGTTACAGGGTGAATAGAGTATGGTGCTTGCTAAAAACTTTTTACAACTATTGTTGTATTCCTAGGTGAACAGGGAAGCAAATAACATAAAGTAAATCTAAACACAGAACAATCATAGATCAATCACAAATCAATCACAGATCAATCACAAAGCACAGCCAGAAAACAAAAGAAAAACAAGCAACCAGAAGACACAAGGTGCTATAGTGGTTCCCCAACCAATCTGGGTACATCCACTCTTCTACCACCCTAGGTAGGAATCCACTGCAGGATGAGTTGATCAGGTGTTCTGGGCACCAATGATCTTTTGATAAGGTGCTCAAAAACCAAAGCAGATTTTTTGATCAGGTGTCTTGCCACCACTGTGTTTTGATAAGGTCTCTGAAACTAATCACAAACTTTTGAAGGGAGTTTGAAAAACCCTTTACAGCAGAGAGAGAGAGAGAGGGATGAGATGATCTTCTCTGTCAACAATCAGAGAGAAGATAGTTGATGTTGTCAAAGCTCCCCCTGAGATCTTGAGTTGTTCAGGAAGTGAAGCTTTGCAGTAGGGTGATAGGCCTTCAGATGATTTGATCTCCAGCAAAAGATGATTTCAGCAACAGCTGAAATGTGAGGTGTCTGGAGTCTTGAATGATGATGGCCTTTGAACACTGAAATCAAAAGGGATCTGAGAATTTCAGTATGTTCATCTCCTTTTGTGGTGGTGTTCTTGTATGAATTTTTGAGACTGAGTATATATGCAACTCTCTTTCTTTCTCTTGTGTAATTGTTGTTGTAAGAGTTGTAATTCTTGTTGTTGCAGAGAATTGTTGTTGCAGAGAATTATTGTTACAGAATATGTGTGTCAAACTCTGAGAGGAGAATGAAAAACTGATGTTGTATTCCTTAGGTCTGAATAGAATATTTATCTGTCCAAGATAGCTGTTAGCCTGTCATAAATGACTTTCTTAACTGCATTTGTCTTCTGGAGGAAAGTCCAATAAAAACATTCCTTTGAAAATCCCTTGAAACTTGCTCCAGATTAATTGAAAACGGATACAAGATCCTTGACATAAATGCTGAGAATAATTCCACAACTATCTGAATTTGAATCTTGAAAAACGTCGATCTCACCAGAAAAACGTCGAACTGAGCTCCACTATCGTTGAACTGAGCTCAGAGACTGAACTTAGATAGAAACAGAGATTGTCGATCTGAGCTCAACTAT
Source organism: Platanthera guangdongensis (assembly GCA_039583875.1). NCBI lineage: Eukaryota > Viridiplantae > Streptophyta > Magnoliopsida > Asparagales > Orchidaceae > Platanthera > Platanthera guangdongensis. The sequence goes on from CM077157.1 coordinate 82,302,896, forward strand.
CGTCGAACTGAGCTCAGAGATAGAGAATCAAACTGGAGTCAAGAACGTCGATCTGAGCTCGAAGATCGTCGAATGGAGTTCGATGACTCGTTGAAGTTGAGCTCAGAGATCGTCGAATGGAGTTCGACGATTCGTCGAAGTGAGCTCAGCGATCGTCGAATGGAGTTCGACGATTCATCGTACTGAGCTCGACGAAATGACTTAGTCTCCTGAACTGAAATCTCTGGTCTTGAGGGCAGCTTTTAAACCTAACTACTAACCCTTAGACTCAATTCTAATTGACCTTTAGATCTATACAATGAGGTCAGGACAGGTTTCCTAAAGACATAGTGATCCTTGCCCAAATCATTAATAGGGTGTTCCAACAGTCGGGCTTCGAGCAAAGCGGACTGAGTGGACTGCAATATGCGGACTGCAGGCAGTGCTTAGTTGATCAGTGGCCTTGCGGGTTTGCAGTTTATGTTAACTGGCGGATTGGGTCCTATCTGCGGGAGGGTTGTGGACTGGCGTGTCCGCGGTATCCGCTGTGGCGGACTGACCTTGGAGTTTGGCTATGGCCCTTGCCGAACTCTGGTGGTACAGCAGATGCTGACTACTGTGGAGGTCTCCGCGGACTGATGTCGGAGTCTGGAAGTTGGCCGTTTGGGCAACCGTGCGAGGATTGCTTGCGGACTCTGCCTTAACTCTGGAGGAGTATTGGCGTTTCGCTTTGGGTGATTGGCGGACTGAGCCTTGTCCGCCAACCTCGCGATAGGCCTTTTGTGATTTACTGGACTTGGTCACATTCTGTGACAAGTCCAGTGTGTCTGTTGTATCTGTCAAGTCTGCTGTTGACCGGGCGGACTGTTGCTAACCCTTCCTTTGGTCGTGGACTTGTGGCGAATGGAGGCTTTGGTCTTGTACTATGCGGACTGCCTCTTTAGTGTGCGGACTGTTGCTAAAGGGGTTGTTACTGTCCATATGGTGATGTTGCAGACTGTGCGGACTGTGCGAACTGTATCTTGTCCGCATAGTGTGAGGAAAGTCCGCCTTGTTGTGGTCAGTGCCTTGCTTCTGGCGGTTGTCTTGGAATCCGGCTAAGTCCTTGCGGAATCAGCAGACGGGTGTTTGTTAGCACGCGGGCTGGGGCGGTGTCTCTATCCACTAGGGCGGTGACCACACTCCTTACCTCTCCTATAAATAGGACCCCCCGGCACGTCTATAGAAACAGAGTGAACAGTAAGTGGGGCTTGGGCAAATTGCTGCGGTCTGCGTTTTCTGTCCGCGCGGGTTGAGTAGAGCTGACGGTTTGATGTGTGCAGGTCGCGCGACTAGCTTCAAGGATCCAGGAGTTTGGCTTTGAATTCAGTCAAGTTCTGTGAAGTGTGCGGTCTCTGCGGTCTCAGTAGGTCGCTCTACGGCTTGTCAGTTCTCTGCTTCAACGTTTGCAAGTTCCAATAACTTGTCTGTTAGTCTCAGGAGGGTAGGCGGTCTATTCTTCAGTTCCTCGGCAGTAGGCGAATAATGGTGTGTCCGTGCGGCGTCGCGGCCTCAACGGACTCCGTGTCTATTCGGCGTGTTGCAGCTTCAGCTCGGGTGGCTTCGGCGGACTTGGCGACTTTGGCGGTCTGGGCGGTTTCCAGTGCTGTCCGCCCGGCTTTTTTGTGCTTTCTGTTATAGCTTATGTACTAGCGAAATCATGTCTCGCTATGTATATCTTGCCTTGTAAAGAAGTGTAAATGAATATAAGATCTGCTTGTTCTTCCATGTGCTTGGTGAGTTGAGCTTGCTCCTTGGGTTTCTGCATGATTAAAGTGTGAACTTGGTAGTGCCAAGAATATTAATTTGGCTTTGGGCTATCTTGCTGACCACTTTGAGAAAATTTAACAGTATATGCCAGTGAGTAGAATTCGTCAAATATGAGGTTTGGACTAAGGCAAATTCATCAAGTATTCTCGATGAATTCGTCGAGTATCAGACCTGGCGTTGAGTGAATGTGACTTGGCGTCTAGAGCGTCGAGTGATCTGTGAGTATAAGTCAGATTCGTCAACTAATCTCGGCGAATTAGCCGAGTATCAGTCTTGGCATTGAGTGATTCTACATTAGTTGAGTTTTAGGCATTGAGTTTGTAGAGTTATAGGCTTGGCATAGAGTGATATGGTTTTGGCTTCGAGGGTGTCAAGTGTCGGGGAGGCTAAGTCTAATTAGTCGTGTAAACTTGATGAATTCGTTGAGTATTGTGATTTTGGCATCGAGAGCATCGTGTGAACCAAATGACATTGAGTGCTTTGAGTGTTTCTGCCTTTGACATAAAGAGCACTAAGTGAACTCAGCTAGGTGTCGAGGGAAGGTGTCGAGTGTGACTGTTTTGGTATTGAGAGCGTTGAATGAACTTTAGATTCATCGAGTATACTCGACGAATTTCCCGTGGACTTGGGTAAATTTCATCGATTAGTCGAGTATCAAGGTTATGTTAGCCGAATCGTCGAGTATCGTTAAGTTATTTAATTTTGCTAAGTATAATTTGACGAGTATCTAATGTATTTGTCTAGTATACTCGACGAATCAATATGGACTTAGTATTTTCTCGCCAAATTGAGCCAATTCGTCGAGTATGGGCCTTAGGGTGTTTTTTGGGATTTTTCTTCCTGCTTTTCATTGGAGAAATCCTGTATTTTGGTTAGGGTTTTGATGAGTCCACTTTTTATACCTATTTTCGGACTCATCTGGGCTAGTTTTCACGTATTTGCACTTCACTTTTAGTTCTTTATCGTTCCTATTTCATCTAATCATTATTTCCATAGGAAATGCACATTTTGCCTGTGGTTGTGTATTTTGTTACTTTTATTGTTTGTACTCCTTTTTGTGATTTCCTGGAATGTCTGCACATATCAGTGATTGGTTTTTCCTTTCGGTACAGGGGTCGTGTGCGTGTTCCGGGATGGTTGTGAAACAGGAATACTGCGCACGATCATGGGATCTAATGCGCACGACCACTGGTCGTGCGCCCCTGATTGTGCGCACTACTCTACATTTTCCAGAATCAACCTGGGGTAAGCGCACGACCACTGGACATACTGCGCATGACCACCTGTCGTGCGCCACTGATCGTGTGCATTGATTCCTCTTTTCTGGAGTCCTGTCTGGGGTAATCGCACGACCATTGGACTTAGTGCGCACGACCACTGGTCGTGCGCCACTGCTCGTGCGCGTTATCCCAGTTCTTCTTCCTGATCTTCCATGCCCCTGCGCACGATCACCAGACATAGTGCGCACGACCACTGGTCATGCGCCTGTGATCGTGCGCATTATTCATTTCTGCTTTGTATAAATAGTGCAGGTCTCGCCCTAATTCGGGAGAGGATCCGGAGCTCGACATTTCTCCGCTGTTTTCCGCCTTCTCCGTCGTTCCCCTTCAATCTACACCCTAGGGAAGTGCTCCGGGCAAGCTTTCACCGCCAAATCTGATAATACGGTTTATAGTAAATTTTATTAGGATATTTTCAGGGTTTGAAAGCAAATCATGTCTTGTAAAGTACTTATTTTGATTCCCCTTTGTATATATTTTTGTCGCTAATGCGTTTTTTCTGCTTTTTGCAGGTTTTCACGGCTTTCAGCCGAATTTTGCTGTGACACGCCCCAAGGTCACGCCCTACCCGGGCGTGTACCTAGGGTGTGTATCCCAAAGGAATGAAGCAATTGGTCCGAAACTGCATTCCGTGGAAACTTAGTGAACACGCCCTCTGTCACGCCCGTGTCACATCCGACACGGGCGTGTTCCATAGGCGTGTCCCCAGGTTCCGAGGAATCGCAGCAACGCACTCGTTTTTCCCGCTCCACCGTCGCACCGAAAGGGTCACGCCTGACCCGGGCGTGACATATGGGCGTGTACTTCAGCAATTCCGCCCTTCACCTCCAGCATTCAATTTCATCTCAACAAAGTCACGCCGCAAAGAACACGCCCCAGGTACACGCCCTACCAGGGCATGACTTGTGGGCGTGTACTTCAGCTACTTCGCCAGAATTAAATTCCAGCCCGAAAAAGACGCACCAAATTTGTCACGCCCCAGGGTCACGCCCAACCCGGGCGTGACAGGGGGGCGTGACCCGACCCGAAAAAATCTATAAATAGAGCCCATCTCTAAGGGTTCAGGACACCATTTGGATTGAGAGGGTAGGTTCTGTCCTTTGTATTTTTGAACTTTTTCAAGCATGTCTCTTCATTTTTAGCTCTTCTTATCTCTATCTTAATGCTTTCACTGTATTATCTCCTAGCTTCTTTCTGTAGTATGATGTTAATGATAGTGTAGTTTACCTTCCATGCACTTGTAATCTCTGGTTTTCAAGTTGTAAGGTCCCTGTTTCCATTAATAAAGAAGTGTTGTTTTCTTTTTTGTTTCTACTTGTTTTCATTATTTTCTTCTACTCATCCCGCCTCTTCCACCTCACCATGATTAACTAATCCTCCATGTACTCGATCTTGATGATCCGAGATTCGAGTGATTAGGTTATGATGCTTTGAATCTTACCTTTTCTTTTTAGGGTTTAGCCTTGAATTACTCTTGATTTATCACGGGTTGGAGGTATATCATCGATATATACTCTCCACCTTTGCTTTCATTCTGGGCTAGCCGAGAGGCCGAAAATTTGAAATGAGCACTCAAGAGTAAAGGGAGTTGTTCGCACCCCTCGAGAGAGGCAGACGTTCAAATCTCCCGGATTAGAGTAAAATCCAATAGTGGGGTTCACCGCGTAAAGCGAGTTTTAGGCCTCCGATTTATGCGAGAGTCGTTCGGACCTTCCTAAACTCAGTTAGGCACAGCCTTCGAGAGAAGCGTGTCAATATTTATGGAACCTCCACGGTCAAGGACCTTTACCCTAATTAGCTTAGGTTTATTTATCATATTTTTCTAACCACTCTTGCCGAGGTGATTTCTGATCGAGTGCATTTTCCCCTCATCGTTACTAAGCTTTAGTATAATCGCTCTTTTAGCTCTCTTTATCTTTTCATGCAAGTAGTTCTCTTTCATTCCAAGTAATTCTCTTCCTTTAGTACGCTTAGCTTTCTTCTAAACCCTAATTTTTCCGTCGATAAAATAATAGCTTTCGTGTGAGTAAGATTAATTAACGGTTCCCGGATTTTAATACGACACTTGTGTCCCCTAGCTGCATTTCGATAGGTATACTTGCCTTGTTGGATTGTTAGTTTCGTTATTTTCTCCTTGTGAATATCTAAAAGACATCAAAATCCAAGCTGGAGCTTCCTCTCGGCCTTCTCCTTCATCCCTGAGCTTCAAGTAGGGTTTGACGCCATAGCCATCAAACAAAGGAAAGCTAGCAAACTTCCTCCGCTATCGTGAGACGAAGAAGACGGGCCATTGGAAGGTGGTGACAGCCCTTCTCTATCTCGGATGGAGTTGAGGACCGTGCTTGGACGCGGAATGACAACCTGACGATTCCAACCGTGAATCCTCAGCAAGGCTTCGGATTCGGTCGATCTCTTGACTTGTTCTTGCTTTATTGTTGAATATTGGTGTTTAACTTTATTTATAATTGATGAAGTATGCTTAGTTTGTAAAAAACTTTTATACAATTATGTCTATGTGATTGTATGTTTTCGTTATATTTACTTGAGTTGCGCCATATTCCATCCACCACCATCCACCCTTGCCGCACTAGCAATTGCTAGTGGCGTGCATTGCGAAGAGGTGCTCACGACCCTCATTCCGCTGTTCTAACCACCTCATCCGCTAGCCTTCTCGTCCATCCGCCTAGTGATTCGGTGCATAGCGGCCCGACTAGTCTTCCATCCCGCCTGGCGAAGCATCGCATAGCGGCGTTGCATAGGAGTAGTTGTTAGCCTTTTATTTTCTATTTCCGCAAACATCAAAACCCCCCCTTAGTTAGCTCCGACCTGAGGATTTCAATCTCAAGTCCTCCTCAAAATTAACTCCACCTTACTGTGTTCCTTATGAGATCGATACTTGGGAAAACCCCCATTTTATATTACTTGTGCGACCGGTTCACTATCGTGATCTTTAGCATCAAGTTTTTGGCGTCGTTGCCGGGGAACACAATCGTGTGAGTTTTTGTAGAGGAAGATAAGAGATAGAAGCCCTTTTTCATTTGTTCATATCACTTTCTTCTTTATTTTAGTTTTAGCATTTGTGTTTCTTTTTATTTGTTCCTATTCTAGTTTTAATTTTGCTATAGCAGGTTTTCCTATTCTTTTATTTGTGCTGTGTAGTTAATTGTTGCTTAGAAACTTTCTATTGGTGAATTATTCTTGTTGCACCATGTATTGTTATATGAATATCTGTTGCCGATGGTGCGGGGATTATAGGCATGGTAGTGATGAGTGCCCCACTGAAGAATGGGAGCATAATTCTCGTGGTTCTGTGTATGGAGCACCGTCTTCTTATGGTACTTCATACACCCAACCCAGGTCTTATGGTCACTCCTCTTCTACGCCTTCATCTTTTTCTTATTCCTCTTCGGTCCCACCTGTACCGAGGAGTAATGGAAAACGATGTTTGTGTTGTCGTAGCACCGACCACGTGTTGAAAGATTGCGCAGAATTTCAGCGCCAGTTGGAGGAGGATGATGAACCGGGTATCCGATTCATTCCATCCACCTCTCAATCGGTTGCCCCTTCTGATTCTGATGATATGTTCACAGCACCACCTTGTCTATGGGGGACTGCTGTGGATATACCTATCAGACTTTCTGCTGATCGGTGTGACGACATTGTGGCACCGTCTCTCCACATGCCCTCTTCCCCTCTTATTGCTTCACCCCCGGAGGAACCCGCACATATTTTCTCTGATGTTGTTCTTCCTCCGCCTTCTTTGCAAGAATTATTTATCCCTACTTTTAGTGAGTCGGCTGATGATGCCGTGATCGTGGATGATTCGGTGCCCGAGGTTGCGCCGAAGTGGGATGATGATTCCTCTATCTCCAATGGAGAAGGTGGATCTTCGGAACACTTTTACGCACCCCGGTGGGATGAGGAATACCCTCTTTCCGATGCGGAGGTTTGCACCTCCTTATTGGATGAGGTCGTTCCTCTTACCACCGCGGACCTCGAGTTCTCGGATTTCCCTCGATACGACTCGTATGATACCGATGATGATCTCTGCTTGGATCCTGCTGAGAGTGACACCGGGATCACTCTCCTATTTTCTGATTATTTTAGTTCTTCGTCTCCTTTATTTCTTGATCCCCCTTCTCTATCTGAGCCTGTGTAGGCTGAGTCTCCACGGGTATGCTGGGATGATGATGAGCCTGGTGTTCTTGCTGTTGCCATCACATCCTGCACAGCTGTGGTTGACGATGCCTTGCTAGGCGAGGATACTTTTTGTGATATGATTAGGGAGGACCAGGCCTCCTCCTCATCCTATTTCCTATTTCCTCTGCCTGCGAGGAGCAGGTTTGATTATTTAGGCAGAGGGGTAACTGCTCTATCTCCGTATCGGTACTTACTACCGCAACGGATATTAGGCCAGTTACCTGTGCATTTTTTATTTCATAGGCCCATTAGCTAGAACCTTTTCGTAGCCGAATAAGTCGTGTTGGGATGACAATAACCCCAGTACTTATCTTTCATTTTCTGCATTTTATTTTTCATGTCTATTTTAGTTTTAGCGTTTCTTTTTGTATATTTTTCTTTTGTTTTTGCAGAGCTCACCCCTGCAGGTATTCATAGTAAATTGCATTGGCGGGGTTATGATTTTTCGTATGGCGGACCTGCTTCAGGTTTACACGCGTCTTCTGGTATACTCATTGGCTGAGCATTGGGTAACCTCTTCCCTTAGCTCTTTATGATTTTAATTTCTCTATCATATGCTGTGTAGTTTACTTTAAGTCTGGGGGAGAGCCAGTTTTGTTACCTTTTGCACGTGCACACCTCATGTGCATACTAGAAGCTTTTATAATTTTATTTTGATTAGTTCATTGCATCACACACCACTGCACCCATATGAGCGCGTACTTAGCTGTTAGTGTGCCGCGAGTTAAACTCATTTCTTCGTTAGATTTGGGAAAATTATGGTGCTGACATAGGATTGTGAGACGGAGTAAAATGTTGACCTTGATGTGCCCCTAGTCAAGTGCTCTCGTCTCGTGTAGAAATTTGAGTAGATTTAATTTTTCTGTATGCTTATAGTTTTATATTTTTCTAATTGCGTAAATACTTTTTATTCTACTCAAAAATTGGTGAATCTGGTGTGAATCCGACGGTAGCTTAGGGATGTGTGTAGACGGCCATTAGGTTCGTATTGCTCGAGTCGGGAGGAGGGATAGTTTTTCTCGTTGGCTAAGAACTTGCCCCAAGCTATTCTTGAAGCATGGGTATAGGTTAGTTCACTCGCATGAGCATGATGTAGGCCATCATTTTGGCCCGGTTGAGCTTTGTACCATTCCTAACGTCATATCCTCGCTAGCCCTATTGTGCCTACCCCTCCTTTTGATTCAGCTCCACCATGATTTCACCTAAGCCTCATAGCCGATCCTAGTCGCACACCCAAGTTGAGCTTTAGTGTTTACATTTTAATGTTGGGGTGTGATGTGGTGATTTTACTTGTGATTATGTGGATGTGCTCCAATGTTATATTTGCTGAAATTGCAAAAATAAAAAGATGATTTGAATAAAGAAAAAAAAAGAGAAAAATATTTGTACAGAAAAAAAAAAGTGAAAAGATAAAGTTTAAATTGAAAATCTTTTTGGAAATGTGATTATTTTTGGAGTAGGTGGTGCACACACCCATATGTTAAATGTTAAGTCTGGGGGTGTGGTGTACCCGCGTGTATTTTGCTTAGTAGAGGGATTCCTTTTATACTAGCTCATTTGGGTTAGGTGCATAGCCTTCTTGTTTATCCTTGTTTACCTCACCGAAACCCAAGGCCCATCTCTTCACCTAAAGTCCTACTGATTCATGTGTGAACCCAAACCAGTGCCATGGAGAGAATGCGAAAGGTCAAGCATATGGTCACCGACATTGGTGGATTCCTTTGGAGGTTATCCGGAGCCCCGATCTTTGGCAATGCTCGCCTAGCGATTAGTCTACTTTATCCCTATGCGTGACCGAATGATTCACCGTGATTCCATTTTTGGGTAATAATAAAATTTTGATACGCATTGTGAAAAGTATAAACTATTTTGTATACTTAGAAATTTCTTCTATTATATTTTTACGCACGCGAGCATGCGACTTCGCATGGTACTTTGTTTTTCAATTTCTTTGTTAGCTAGTAATTTTCCCTATCTTCTTAGATTTTGTTTGCTCGGGACGCGCAAACAGCTAAGTCTGGGGGTGTGATGAGTCCACTTTTTATACCTATTTTCGGACTCATCTGGGCTAGTTTTCACGTGTTTGCACTTCACTTTTAGTTCTTTATCGTTCCTATTTCATCTAATCATTATTTCCATAGGAAGTGCACATTTTGCCTGTGGTTGTGTATTTTGTTACTTTTATTGTTTGTACTCCTTTTTGTGATTTCCTGTAATGTCTGCACATATCAGTGATTGGTTTTTCCTTTCGGTACATGGGTCGTGTGCGTGTTCCGGGATGGTTGTGAAACAGGAATACTGTGCACGATCATGGGATCTAATGCGCACGACCACTGGTCGTGCGCCCCTGATCGTGCGCACAACTCTACGTTTTCCAGAATCAACCTGGGGTAAGCGCACGACCACTGGACATACTACGCACGACCACCGGTCGTGCGCCACTGATCGTGTGCATTGATTCCTCTTTTCTGGAGTCCTGTCTGGGGTAATCGCACGACCATTGGACTTAGTGCGCACGACCACTGGTCGTGCGCCACTGCTCGTGCGCATTATCCCAGTTCTTCTTCCTGATCTTCCATGCCAGTGCGCACGATCACCAGACATAGTGCACACGACCACTGGTCGTGCGCCTGTGATCGTGCGCATTGTTCATTTCTACTTTGTATAAATAGTGCAGGTCTCGCCCTAATTCGGGAGAGGATCCTGAGCTCGACATTTCTCCGCCGTTTTCCGCCTTCTCCGCCATTCCCGTTCAATCTCCACCCTAGGGAGGTGCTCCGGGCAAGCTTTCACCACCAAATCCAAGTCGGAGCTTCCTCTCGGCCTTCTCCTTCATCCATGAGCTTCAAGTAGGGTTTGACGTCATAGCCATTAAGCAAAGGAAAGCTAGCAAACTTCGTCTGCTATCGTGAGACGAAGAAGACGGGCCATTGGAAGGTGGTGACAGCCCTTCTCTATCCCGGACGCAGTTGAGGACCGAGCTTGGACGCGGAATGACAACCCGACGATTCCAACCGTGAATCCTCAGTAATGCTTCAGATTCGGTCGATCTCTTGACTTGTTCTTGCTTTATTGTTGAATATTGGTGTTTAACTTTATTTATAATTGATGAAGTATGCTTAGTTTGTAAAACGTTTTTATACAATTATGTCTATGTGATTGTATGTTTTCGTTATATTTACTTGAGTTGCGCCATATTCCATCCACCACCATCCACCCTTGCCGCACTAACAATTTCTAGTGGCATGCGTTGCGAAGAGGTGCTCACGACCCTCATTCCGCCGTTCTAACCACCTCATCCGCTAGCCTTCTCGTTCATCCGCCTAGTGATTCGGTGCATAGCGGCCCGACTAGTCTTCCATCCCGCCGGCGAAGCATCGCATAGCGGTGTTGCATAGGAGTAGTTGTTAGCCATTTATTTTCTGTTTCCGCAAACATCAAAACCCCCCTTAGTTAGCTCCGACCTGAGGACTTCAACCTCAAGTCCTCCTCGAAATTAACTCCACCTTACTGTGTTCCTTGTGAGATCGATACTTGGGAAAACCCCCATTTTATATTACTTGTGCGACCGGTTCACTGCCGTGATCTTTAGCATCAGGTTTTGTCAGTGTTTATGGATGTTTAGGTGTGGCTCATGGTTGGCAGTTGATAAAGGACAACCTGTAACGTCCCGATTCGCACTAGGCCCCTCGTGTGCTTTTTTGAGTCAGGAGGGCTGACTTAAGTTCAGGGAAGTGCTGGCAGCGGGGTTGCACTGATAGTTGGGAGGAGAAATCAGTCCAGAATAGGACCCGGGTAGAGACACGGGCGTGTCCCTACCCGTGTGTGTGTGGGCAACTCTCGAGTCGACGACTCGAGTATGTCCAGTGAAGGACACGGGTAGTGACACAGGCGTGTCACTACCCTTGTGCATGATGGCACGGTAGGGACACAGCTTGTCCATACCAGTGTGTGTACAACCACTGTTCCCGTGAAGGACACAGGTAGAGACACGGGCGTGTCCCTACCCGTGTCTATCCAACCAACTCTCGAGTCGATGACTCGAGTTGTCCCAGAGAAGGACACGAGTAGTGACACGGGCATGTCACTACCCGTGTGAAGATGACACGGGTAGAGACATGGGCATGTCCCTACCCGTGTGCGTCGAGTTGAGATCGATGAAGTGTACCCCGAGAAGGACACGGGTAAAGACACGGGCATGTCCCTACCAGTGTGTGTCGAGTTGAGTTCATCGAGGCGTGTCCAGAGGGTATTCTTGCGTCGAGTTGAGCTCAAACATGTCATGAGCTTTAATCCTCCGGTATTCTTGGGGTTGGGAACCCCATCTCAAGCTTAAGACTGGATCTCCCGTGTGAAGAGAGTCTTGACAGCGACAGAGACGGAGGAGTGGCAGATGACCACTATAGCTACATTCCTGTTGGATGGATACGCTAGGCTGTGGTGGGAGGGTTTGGAGCTGCATCTATTGAGAGGAAGGCAACTTATAGACGTCTCGATTGAAGAGTTCTCGAGACTATTCTTGGCTAGGTACCTCCCTTCGGCGCAGAGGATAGCGTTGGAGAACGAGTTCCTGAAGTTGGTTCAAGGAGATAGTAGTGTGGATGAATATCTCCACGAGTTTACTCGATTGAGTCGATATTCTAGCTCCACCATCGCGGATGAGGAGCGCAAGACGAGTCGATTCTATGAAGGGTTGAGAGATGACTTGAGGCTACTACTCTCAGGGCCGATGACGCATGGTTTCTTGACCTTGGTCAACACAGCCCGGTCCTTGGAGAAGGACATGAAGAATGTTCAAGAGAAGAAGAGCATTGGTAATAAGAAGTCTGGGTTAGAAGTGCCGACTACTTCAAAGTCCGGCTATCAAAGGTTCTTTAAGAAGTCTAGGACTTCGGGTCCAGCTCCTTCTTCTGGTGCTTCTGGGGCGACTACGGGTCGGACCCCGGGTGCATATTTTACTTATGGAAAGTCGGGGCACTTTGCCCGCGATTGCTGGAGCGGACGTCCCAATTCCAAAAGGAAGCCGGGAGCGACTTATGAAGAGAAGGGCAAGGCGGTGGATTCAACTGCGTCCCATTATGCTCCGGCCCAACCGAGGGTTTATAATCTTGGCCAACAGGAGGCCATCAAACAGGCGGATGTGTTGACAGGTAAAATTTAAATTTATAACAAGTTAATCTTTTAAATACTTGTTATGTGCTTGTTACCTTACCACTGCTTGTTTAGGATTTGTTTTGATTTGTGATTATCCGGCAAGAGCACTCTTTGACACGGGAGCTTCACACTCCTTCTTGTCCAAAGGATTCATATCGCGCATCGGAGTACCTTCGTCGATGGCGAAGGACAAGTTGGATGTGTTGTTGCCCAATGGGTGTTCGATGCGCGCGGATAAAATCTGTGGCGTGAAGATTCGAATTGGGAGCCAGGAGTTCCATTTGCAAGCATCATTATTGCCGCTAGTGGAATTCGACGTTATATTTGGCATGGACTGGCTCTCGGAGCAGCGAGCCTATATTGATTGCGGTAGCAATAAAGTCAAGCTGGGAGCAGGTCGTGAGACGACTTTCACGGGCTTGAAGGGGTCGAGCAAGACGTTGATGTCTGCACTTCAGGTGGTGAAGGCGGTTCGTGCCGGTGCAGAACTGTTCTTTACACTAGTGGAGGTTGCAAAGCCAAAGCCTACGTTGAATAGTATATCAGTGGTAGCTGAGTACCCTGATGTGTTCCCCGCAGATCTTCCTGGAGCCCCGTCGCAGCGGGAGATAGATTTTACGATATAGCTTATACCAGGTGCAAAGCCTGTGTCACGCTCTCCATATCGGCTAGCGCCTAAGGAAATGGCGGAGCTGAAGGTTCAACTGCAAGAGTTGTTGGAGAAAGGGTATGTGCGTCCAAGTTCTTCGCCTTGGAGCGCGCCGGTCCTCTTTGTTAAGAAGAAGGATGGAAGCTTGAGGCTATGTACTGATTATCGGGAGCTCAACAAGTTGACGGAAAAGAACAAGTACCCGATCCCCCGGATTATTGATCTATTCAATCAGTTAGTCGGGTTGACGGTGTACTCAAAGTTGGACCTCAAGTCCGGGTACTATCAGCTGCAAATAAGGGAGAGTGATATCCCGAAGACAGCGTTCAGTACGAGATACGGGCATTACGAGTTTACGGTCATGCCGTTTGGGCTGACTAATGCGCCGTCAGTGTTCATGTATTTGATGAACAGGACCTTCAGGGAGTACTTGGACCATTTATTGATCATCTTTATCGACGATATTTTGGTGTACTCGCAGAGTGAGTAAGATCACTTCAGACATCTTCATTTGGTTTTGGAGACACTAAGGAGAAATTAATTGTACGCCACATTCTCGAAGTGCGAGTTTTGGTTGTCCTTAGTGGCGTTCCTCAGTCATATAGTGAGTGGGGAAGGTATTGCAGTGGATCCGGCGAAGATTCTTGTGATACGGGAGTGGCCTAAGCTTTCTACGGTAGCGGAAGTCCGGAGATTTCTGAGGCTTGCCGGATATTATAGGCGCTTCATAGAGAACTTCTCGCGGATAGCATTACCTCTCACTACTTTGACGAGGAAGGAGCAGAAGTTCGTTTGGATGTCGGAGTGCGCACGAGCTTTTGAGGAGTTGAAATTTCGGTTGACCATTGCACCTGTGCTGAGTTCGCCGAGTGGGACCGAAGGTTATGAGATTTATAGCGATGCTTCGGGCAGTGGTTTGGGTTGTGTGTTGTTACAGCATGGAAGCGTTATAGCATATGGCTCGAGACAGCTGAAGGTGTATGAGAGGAACTATCCGGTCCATGACTTGGAGTTAGCGGCCGTGATTTTTGCCTTGAAGCTGTGGAGGCATTATTTGTACGGTGTGAAGATTGATATCTACACCGATCACAAGAGCCTGAAGTATTTGATTGATCAGAAAGACCTGAACATGCGGCAATGTAGATGGATGGAGTTCCTGGGGGACTATACATTCATGATCCACTACGTGCCTGGTAAAGGTAATGCGGTTGCGGACGCATTGAGTCGCCGGGCCCCAGCTCAAGCCAATTGGCTGTCGGTTCATGACGAGGAGTTAGAGGCATTGGAGATTTCTTGCGTGGATAAGCAGTCAAGTGCTGAAGTACTATTGAATTGGACTGAGTTCAATATGACCTACCTGATCGGATTCGGCAGGCGTTGGATATGGATGTCCACATGAAGCAACTCATGATAGAGGCTCTGCATGGGTCAAATTCCCAGTTCGTTGTGGAGGATGGATTGCTTTGGAAAGACGGTCGTCTTTGCGTCCCAAGCATGGGCAGTTTGCGGGTGGATTTGTTGTACGAGGCGCACCATACCAAGTACTCGATTCACCTGGGCAGCACAAAGATGTACCGTGACGTTAAGAAACTGTTTTGGTGGCCGGGTTTAAAGAAGGATGTGGCGCTCTACGTGGCGAAGTGCCAAACTTACGCCTTGGTGAAGGCGGAGTGCCAAAAGCCGGGAGGATTTTTGAAGTCCTTGCCTATTCCGGAGTGGAAATTTGATGACATCACTATGGACTTTGTGCACTGGTTGCCAAGGTCGCAAAAGGGGAACGACGTCATCTGGGTGGTCGTAGATCGGCTAACGAAGGTATTGCATTTCATTCCGCATAGTAAGGATGATTCGGTGGAGAAGTTGGCAAAGTTATATGTGGATAACATAGTGCGGCTCCACGGTGTGCCTTGCAGCATCGTGAGTGACCGAGATGGGCGGTTCACGTCCAATGATTGGAGGCTTGTGCAGCAAATGTTGGGAACAAAGCTGAGTTTTAGCACAGCCTTCCATCTACAGACAGATGGGCAGACCGAGAGGGTCAATAGAACTATGGAAGACATACTCCGCATGTGTGTCTTGGACTTTGGAAAGTAATGGTAAGACCATCTTTATTTGGTGGAATTTGCGTACAATAATAGCTACCAAGCGAGTATTCAAATGGCGCCCTTCGAGGCCATTTATGGTAGAATATGTCGCACGTCGTTGTCCTGGTTGAAAACGGGTGAGTCAAAGTTGTACAAGCGTCAAGAGGTAGAAGATGCTACTTCGTTGGTGCGAACCATTCGGGAGAGGTTGTTTATCGCTCAGGACCGGCAAGCGAAGTATATAATGCCAAGCACAGGAACGTGGAGTTCACTGTGGGTGACTGGTGTACTTAAAGATCAAGCCGTTCAAGGGTGTATCGCTGGTGCGGCGCTTGAAAAAGCTAAGCCCGAGGTACCTTGGGCCGTTTGAGGTTCTGGAGCGGGTTGGTGAATCAGCCTATCGTTTGAAGCTATCAGTGGAGCTTAGTGATCTACATGATGTATTCCACATATCGGTGCTTCGGAAGGCGGTGCTAGAGCCTTCGCAAGTGATCGCGGTCGATCAAGTGCCGGTGGATAGTGGGTTGACGACAAAGGTCAAGCCTGTGCGTATTGAATACTCGGAGGTCAAGCGGCTACACAATAAAGAGATCAGGATGGTAAAGGTCCGATGGGACAATTGCGGCCGAGAAGAGCTCTCTTGGGAACGAGAGCAGACTATGCTTGATGAGTATCCGGAGTTGTTCCGCTCAGGTACAATTTAATTTTGTACTTATCTTTCCTTTATGTAATTTCGTGGACGAAATTCTTTTAAGAGGGGGAGAGCTGTAACGCCCTGAAACTCAAAATAGATACGGGTGACGTTTCGGTACCAAATTTGGAATTTGGCAGGGGTACACGGCCTGGGACACGGGCGTGTCCCAGGGCGTGTCGGGGTCGTTCAAAGATCTACCAACGATCAGGCAGTATCTGGGTTCGACGATCGTCGAGCAGCGGTCGACGATTTGGTCGACATTCTGCGGTCGACGATTTGGTCGACGTTCTGCGGTCGACGATCGGTCCGTGGGTTCTGTCACAACCCGCATTTTCTCCGAAATTTAAGAAGTATCAGAGAAGAAGAAAACGCGCGTTTTGATGCCACGTCGGACAGGGGATAACTGTCGACGCTCAGGCAACCACCAACTACTAAAACTATGAAAGTTCAAAAGCTTTAATGATGAGAAAATCAATTATATTCTAGAGGTCGTATCCCTCGGCTTCGTGGATCAACTAGTCCACCCTTCAAAATTATACTTATACGTAGCGGAAAATACTTTATACATCATTTTTTTCTTTACACCCTAAGAGAATGCTTAAGCGTCTCCAGGGGGGGCGCCTAAGGCTATGCAAGACCCTAGATTTAATTTATATATTATATATAGGAAATACCCTTTTTACGTGGTTTGAAAATAGTGATTAAGCTTTTTAGAAGGGAAAACATGCGGTCTATATTTTTGATATAATAATTATTTTCTTTTATAGGTTTTAAAGTAACTAGCAACCTAGTATAAATCATCCCAGAAGCAAGTTAATAAACTCCAAAACAGGAAAACTAGCAGTATAAGTGTTGAAATTTGTGAAGTGGAAGTGGGTGTCGGGACAGGCCGCGCGGCCTGTGGCGGACAGCTTTGGCGGACTGGGCGGACTGAGGTTTGCGGCCTGGTGAAAAGTCTGGTGGAAGCCAGCTGTGTTCTGAGCGGGTTGTTGCATGGAGTCCGCGGTTTGGTGCGGCCTGGTATCTGCGGATAGAGAGGCTCGCGGACTGGTGCTTTGCTCAGTGGCCGCGGGTGCAAGCTTGAGCTGTTGGCGGGTTGGTTCGAGTTCGCGGGAAGCCTTGCGGACTGGAGTGTCCGCGGTATTGGCTGTTGCGGACTGAGCCTAGAGCTTGGCTGAGGCCTTGTCGAGCTCTGGTGTTACAGCAGGCGATTTGCTGTGGAGACCAGTTGGCGGCCTGGTGTTTGGAGTCTGGGAGGAAGCTGCTGCGTTGGACAAGTGCGAGGAGCTCGCGGACTGGTTGCGGTCTGTGCTAGGGTGTTTGGCGGACGGGACTTTGTGTCCGCCATGCTCGCACTGGCCCTTGATGGTTTTGGACTTGGTCACACATTGTGCCAAGTTCATGGTGTCCGCCGTATCCGCCAAGTATGCTGTGACCGGGCGGACTGTTGTTGTTTGCCTTTGGTCGTGGACTTGTGGCGGATTGAGGTGTGAGTCTTGCGGACTGCCTCGGGTTGGTGCGGACAGCCATTGAAGGGGGTTTGCTGTCCTGAAGCGGTTGGAGCTTTGCGGGCTGATGCCCTGTCCGCTTAGCTTGGGCGGACTGGAGAGGGTTCGTCAATGGTTGCCTTGCTCCGGGCGGTTTCCTTGGTATCCAGCTAAGTCCATGCGGACTCAGCGGACGGTGGTTGTATTCGCGCGGACTGAGGGTGGTGTCGCTATCTCTTGGGCGGTGACCACACTCCTCACCTTGCCTATAAATAGGACCCCCTGGCACATCTACAGTAACCTAAGTAACTTGAGTGAACAGTAAGTTGGGGTGTGCGAAGTGTGCGGTCTGTGTTTGCCAGTCCACACGGATTGTTTCAGGCTAACGGTTTGTTGTGTGCAGGTCGCGCGGATAACTTCAAGGAGCCAGGAGTTTGGCTGTGACTTCGGTCAAGTGCTTGGAAGTGTGCGGTCTCTGCGGACTCAGCAGGAGGTCGCTCTGCGGCTTGTCAGTTCTGTTTCAACTTTGCCAGCTTCAATAACCTGTCCGCCGGCTTCAGGCGGGTAGGGGTGTTCCTCAGTTCGGGTTCAGCAGAAGGCGAATAACGGTGTGTCCGCGCGGCCTCGCGGCTTCGGCGGACTCCGTGGTATTCGGCGGATTGCAGCATAGTTCGGGCGGCTTCGGCGACCTCTGCGACCTCGCGGTCTCGGCGGACTCGGGTTCTGTCCGCCCGGCTTGTTTTTGGTGCTTCTGTTTTTCAGCTGTTATACTAGCAAAATCATGTCTCGCTATGTATGTCTCGCATTGTAAAGAAGTGAATGAATAATAGACCTGCTTGTGCTTCCATTGTTTGTTGTGATTTACCTTGGTTCCTCTAGTCCTTGGTTTTCGCTGGTTCAACGTGCGAACTGGGTAGTTCCAAGGATATTAATTTGGCGTTTGGGCTATCTTGCTGACCACGTTGATAAAATTTAACATGGTATCAGAGCGAGGTTTCTGAGGTTACTGAGGTTCAGTTGCGTGAGCGGAAGTCAGCCAGTGTTGTTACTCTGAGCTGTGATCAACCTGTGTTGTTGCTCGGAGCTGCTGGAAGGTTGCCAACAGGTGTTGCAATGGAAGGGAGCTTAGCAAGAGGTCTGGGCATTGAACTCTTAACGCCGACTAACTTTAAGAAGTGGAAGTCGTGCATGAATAGTTATCTTCTTGGCGAGGAGCTGTGGGATGTCGTTGGTGGAGACGACAGGCAGGAAGTCATTGCTGCTTTCGGTACTGCTGAGCAGGTGAGGCTCTGGAGAAGAACAAATGCTAAGGCGGAGTTCGTTCTGAAGAGAGCTGTGTCTCCGGAATTGTTTGATCACATCATTGGATGTGAGTCGGCTGCTGATATTTGGACAACCATTGATGAGTTGTTCAATAGGAAGAATGTGGCGCGGCTTTAGTTCCTGGGGAATGAGTTGGCCAGGGCAACTCAGGGAGACCTTTCCATTTCCAAGTACTTCTTAAAGATGAAGAGCTTGTGTGCTGAGCTGTCGGCACTGGATCCTGATGAGCCTATCTCTGAGGCAAAGATGAAAAGGCACATTATCCGCGGCTTGCGGAAGGAGTATGTGGCCTTTGTCACATCTGTTCAAGGGTGGGCTACTCAGCCGTCGTTGCTGGAGCTGGAGAATCTGCTTGCCTCGCAGGAGAGCTTAGCAAGGCAGATGGCTGGAGTGAACCTGAATCAGGAAGGCAGCGAAGCTCTCTTCTCAGGTAAGAAGAAAGGATGGGAAGGGAAGAAGAAGAAGGTGCATGCCGCTGTTGAGAAGGAGACTTCAACTTCATATCCGCCGGAGAGGAGCAATGCTCCTAAGGACTGGAAGAAGAATCTGAAGTGCTACCGGTGTCATCAGCGTGGGCACTTCAAGCGGGACTGCAAGGTCAAACTGCAGCCTGGGCATGCTGCGGGAAAGGAGGAAGCTTGTTCGAGAAGTGAAGAAGCAGAATGGGGCGGAGCTTTCTTGACGGGCACTTGTGTCCGGGCCTTGTCTGCTGAGGACTTCAACGGCGAGTGGATCGTGGACTCCGGGTGTGGTCATCACCTCACCGGAGACAAATCGATGTTCACCTCCATTCAGGCTTACTCAGGTAATGAAGCTATTATCACTGCTGATAATACTATTTATGCAGTAGAGAAAGAGGGGGTCGTGTCATTGGGTAGTGATCAGGGGCCACTTACGTTAAGGAGTGTGTATCACGTACCGGGCATGAAGAAGAACCTCTTCTCGGTGACCAATGCGGTGGACGATGGGTATCACGTTCTGTTTGGGCCAACAGACGTGAGGTTCCTTCACAACATATCAGCAGTGAAGGCTGATGTTGCTCATCTTGGGAGAAGGGTGAAGAGCTTGTATGTTCTTTCCACCAGTGCTTATGTTGATAGAATGAGGGCCAATGATAGTGCGGCTATCTGGCATGAGAGGCTGGGGCATGTTGGCATGGACAAGCTAAATGCAATGGCGAGTAGAAGTCTGGTGAGGGGGTTGCCGAAGTTGTCCTCCTTTGGTGATGGGCATGTTTGTGCGGGCTGTCAATACGGTAAGGCACATCGCCTTCCGTTTGATAAATCACAAACAAGGAGCAAGAAACCATTGGAGTGTATTTATGGCGACCTGATGGGACCGACTGTTACTGCCAGCCTTAGTGGAAGCAGATACATGCTTGTCTTGGTTGATGACTACTCAAGGTATACTTGGGTGTACTTCTTAAAGGAGAAGTCGGAAGCCTTCCGTTTGTTCGTGGAGTTCAAGGAGTTGGTAGAAGGCCGGCTTGGCTTGCGGATTAAGAAGTTTAGAACTGATAACGGGGGGAGTTTGTCTCTTCCGAGTTTTCTAACTTCTGCAGGAAGCACGGGATCCAACGGGAGCTTACTTGTGCTCACACTCCACAACAAAATGGGGTAGCGGAGCGGAAGATCCGTCATCTGACGGAGACCTGCAAATGCTGGCTTCATGCGAAAGATATCCCAAGGTCCTTGTAGGCGGAGGGAATGTCTTGTGCTGCTTATATTATCAACTAGATGCCACTTAGCCCTATCAACATGAAGACTCCTATTGAGCTGTTGCTGAAGGAGAAGCCGAGTGTTGAACACCTTAGGGTGTTCGGTTCAACTTGCTATGTGCATGTCCCGGATGCTTCACGGACAAAGCTGGATGCGAAGGCAAGGAAACTTGTCTTTGTTGGCTATGATGAGCGGAAGAAGGGATGGAAGTGCATGGACCCTGTGACGAAGAAGTTCGTGGTGTCAAGAGACGTTGTCTTCGACGAGCTGACGTCATATGGAGGTGGCTCGGTGGAGCTAACCGGAAGTAGCAAGGATGATGAAGCACCGGTGGAGGCTGCTGAAGGCTTGGAAGAGGAGCTTGCTGTTTCACCAGCAGCTTCTGTTGCTTCAAACTCCGAGGCTGAGCCTTCTGGCTCAGGAAGCAGGGGGAGCACTACTCAATGCTTGCCCCAGGTAGGAGTGGAGCCTGAAGAAGCAACGGAAGCCGTGAGCAAGGAGCCGTGTCTTCGAAGATCGAAGAGGGTGGTTAAGCCACCGGCTCGGTACTGTGATGGGAATGCAGTGAGCTTTGTCTCCTGCTTCTTTGCAGGTCCTCTGGATGAGCGAGAGCCTGCAAACTTCAACGAGGCCACTGGAGTGAAGGAGTGGGATGATGCCATGAAGGAAGAGATTGATGCTCTGAAGAAGAATGAAACCTGGGACCTTGTGCCCAAGGTTGATGGCGTTGCTCCGGTTACTTGCAAGTGGGTGTATAAGTTGAAGAAGAAGGCTGATGGGAGCATTGATCGGTTCAAGGCTCGCCTGGTCGCTAGAGGATTCTCACAGCAGTATGGAGAAGACTATGAGGAGACATTCAGTTCAGTTGCGAAGATGACTTCTGTAAGAGTGGTGATCGCCTTGGCTGCTAGCAAGGGATGGAGGTTGTGGCAACTCGATGTGAAGAATGCCTTTATTTACGGAGAGATTGACAAGGACATCTTCATGGATCAGCCGCTTGGTTTTGTCTCTAAGAAGCATCTGGACTATGTCTGCAAACTCAGGAAGGCTCTCTATGGGTTGAAGCAAGCTCCTCGAGCGTGGTATGGGAAGATTGCAGAGTACTTGCAATTCTGTTGATACCTGGCTTCCAACTCGGATTCAAGCTTGTTCGTCAAGAAGAAGGGAGAGCTAAGAGTCTTGGTCCTGCTGTATGTGGATGACATGATCATCACAGGGAACTCGGAGGAGGAAGTAGAAAGGCTCAGGGCTGAGCTTGCTATACGCTTCGAGATGAAGGACTTGGGAGAGTTGCATCACTTTCTCGGTCTGCAAGTGGAGAGGAAGGAGTGCGGGATTCTCATTAGCCAGAAAGGGTATGCTGATCGTATTGTGAGGCGTTTTGGCATGGGCGAAGGGAAGAAGTGCTCTACTCCACTGGAATCTGGGCTGAAGCTTCGACGAGATGAGGGAAGGGTTCTTCATGATCCCTTGGTGTTCAGGGCTCTTGTTGGGAGCTTGATTTACCTGACGATTACAAGGCCGGATATAGCTTATGCTGTTGGTCGAGTAAGTCGGTATATGGCTGAACCAAGGCAATCTCATCTAGTGGCGGCGAAGGGGATTCTGAAGTATGTCAAGGTGACTTCTGAGATTCGACTCCTCTATGGAAGGGATGCGGAGTTTGCGTTGCTCGGTTACACGGATGCTGACTATGGCGGTGATTCGGATGATCGAAGGTCTACTTCAGGTTATGTGTTCACTTGCGGTTCAGCTAGCATCTCGTGGTGTAGCAAGAAGCAGGACTCGGTGTCAGTTTCAACCACGGAGGCGGAGTATAAGGCTTCGGCCTTGGCTGCTCGGGAAGCCGTTTGGTTGAGGAGACTTATAGAGGATGTCCATGAAGAAGTGCAAGGGCCTACTTTACTCCGGGGTGACAATGGGAGTGCTCTCAAACTGGTTAACAATCCAGTGTGTCACGCCAGGACCAAGCATATAGAGATTGATCACCATTTCATCAGGGAAAAGGTGTTGGAAGGATCTCTACTGGTCGGGCATGTTCGGAGTGAAGATAATCTTGCTGACATCTTCACGAAGCCGCTGTCGAAGGGGCCCTTTGAACGCTTGTGCAGCTTGCTGGGCTTGGTCACCACTTCTCACTTCAAGGGGGAGTGTTGAAATTTGTGAAGTGGAAGTGGTTGTCGGGACAGGCCGTGCGGCCTGTGGCGGACAGCTTTGGCGGACTGGGCGGACTGGGCGGACTGAGGTTTGCGGCCTGGTGAAAAGTCTGGTGGAAGCCAGCTGTGTTCTGAGCGGGTTGTTGCATGGAGTCCGCGGTTTGGTGCGGCCTGGTATCTGCGAATAGAGAGGCTCGCGGACTGGTGCTTTGCTCAGTGGCCGCGGGTGCAAGCTTGAGCTGTTGGCGGGTTGGTTCGAGTTCGCGGGAAGCCTTGCGTACTGGAGTGTCCGCAGTATTGGCTGTTGCGGACTTAGCCTAGAGCTTGGCTGAGGCCTTGTCGAGCTCTGGTGTTACAGCAGGCGATTTGCTGTGGAGACCAGTTGGCGGCCTGGTGTTTGGAGTCCGGGACGAAGCTGCTGCGTTGGACAAGTGCGAGGAGCTCGCAGACTGGTTGCGGTCTGTGCTAGGGTGTTTGGTGGACGGGACTTTGTGTCCGCCATGCTCGCACTGGCCCTTGATGGTTTTGGACTTGGTCACACATTGTGCCAAGTTCATGGTGTCCGCCGTATCCGCCAAGTCTGCTGTGACCGGGCGGACTGTTGCTGTTTGCCTTTGGTCGTGGACTTGTAGCGGATTGAGGTGTGAGTCTTGCGGACTGCCTCGGGTTGGTGCGGACAGCCATTGAAGGGGGTTTGCTGTCCTGAAGCGGTTGGAGCTTTGCGGGCTGATGCCCTGTCCGCTTAGCTTGGGCGGACTGGAGAGGGTTCGTCAATGGTTGCCTTGCTCCTGGCGGTTTCCTTGGTATCCGGCTAAGTCCATGCGGACTCAACGGACAGTGGTTGTATTCTCGCGGACTGAGGGCGGTGTCGCTATCTCTTGGGCGGTGACCACACTCCTCACCTTGCCTATAAATAGGACCCCCTGGCACATCTACAGTAACCTAAGTAACTTGAGTGAATAGTAAGTTGGGGTGTGCGAAGTGTGCGGTCTGTGTTTGCCAGTCCGCACGGATTGTTTCAGGCTGACGGTTTGCTGTGTGCAGGTCGCGCGGATAACTTCAAGGAGCCAGGAGTTTGGCTGTGACTTCGGTCAAGTGCTTGGAAGTGTGCGGTCTCTGCGGACTCAGCAGGAGGTCGCTCTGCGGCTTGTCAGTTCTGTTTCAACTTTGCCAGCTTCAATAACCTGTCCGCCGGCTTCAGGCGGGTAGGGGTGTTCCTCAGTTCAGGTTCAGCAGAAGGCGAATAACGGTGTGTCCGCGCGGCCTCGCGGCTTCGGCGAACTCCATGGTATTCGGCGGATTGCAGCATAGTTCAGGCGGCTTCGGCGACCTCTGCGACCTCGCGGTCTCGGCGGACTCGGGTTCTGTCCGCCCGGCTTGTTTTTGGTGCTTCTGTTTTTCAGCTGTTATACTAGCGAAATCATGTCTCGCTATGTATGCCTCGCATTGTAAAGAAGTGAATGAATAATAGACCTGCTTGTGCTTCCATTGTTTGTTGTGATTTACCTTGGTTCCTCTAGTCCTTGGTTTCCGCTGGTTCAATGTGCGAACTGGGTAGTTCCGAAGATATTAATTTGGCGTTTGGGCTATCTTGCTGACCACGTTGAGAAAATTTAACAATAAGCAAAGTACCAAGCATCTAAAAGAGAAACCACCAGTGGGCGCCAACAACTGACACGAACCCACTGGTGAGTAGGCATGTCTGTACTACAAGTCTAAAGAAGCTACATCCCAGGAGTGAGGAAAAGAGACTCAGCAACAGCTGCAACACTAGCAAACTCCAGAAGAATCCCTAGCCGCACAGTCGGCTATAATCCTGAACCTGAGGCATTCAAAGAAGAGAACACCTCAGCAAAGCAATATATATATATATGAAAAGGAACAATAACATAAGTAAGAAGTAAAACAGGTAAGAGCTAAAGTAAACGAGTGCAGGAAAATACTCGCCATGAGTGAGTAAAAAGGGGTGCACCAAGAGCACGGGTGAAGTCAAGCCTCACAAATCTCTGCAGGAAGGATTAGCAAAAATAAATAAATCCTAATATAAAGCTAGAGCAGAAGGAGCCACCTAGTGCTAGAGATGGACAAAAATCAGAAATAAGGGCCTAGACTGGTGGCAACGGTCCAACCACGTCTCACAGGCCTAAACATCTCAAGGTGCTGTGGTGGTGGCATCGGTCCAACACAACCAAACAGCTCACATTGTCTTAATAAGACAAGAAGTAAAACAAGGGTGGCGGCATCGGTCCGACCCACCTCAAAATCACCTCCTACTCCAGCACTAAGTGACCCAGAGAAAACCCTTACTGGTAGTTCCATGAACCACCAAGAAGTCACCTCAATCCTATTACACTAGAGCAACCCACCTAAGAGGCATAGCTACCTAGCAGCTGACGGGGTTGGTTAACTAAACACGCATCTAACATCACATGAATGCCTTAACCTTGGACCCTACAAATACTACCAATATAAAGGTATTTGACAATTTCTATAGCGTATGAAAAAAAATATAGAGAGTTTTCCCTTAACATAATCGATCACTATAGAGCATCTACTTTTTCATCTTTGCTTCAGGTCACTAGCATTATAACAGGGATAATACTTAGATTACATCAAGAAACAAAAGATTACATCCTACCGGAGGTTTCCTTATAACTACTTACAGGACACTGGTATCACCACAAGAATACAAGAAGATCAAAGCCAAGCATTAACGAGGAGATCTGGATAGCATATCAACCGAAATCCCACTCATGTGCCCAACCAACACAAACTGTTATACAAGCCTTTAAGACAAGATTTAATCAACCCGATCTGGACAAGCATTACCACAAAATAAATAAAAAAAATAGGATTTACAGCAATAATTGATAATTGGGCAGACTTAAGGCAGAATAAAGCTTTGGAAGATAATTACAGCCATCAATATCACCGGGAACGAAATGAGTTAAATTTGCAAGGGGATAAGGCACCACCCGCCTCAGTTCTGGGGAAAAAAATCAAAATAGGCAATAGGAGGTTTTGCATAATGGTAATCATACATCAAGTCCCACAAACAACTAATTTGCATGAATCAAACTACCAATCAGTACATGGGAAGGAAAAATATATATATTTTTTGTTTTGGCAAGTGGATACTTGCCTTGCTTTGCCTTTGGAGGAAAATCGGCCGAACACCTGCTCTCAAACCGCCGGCCGCAAGCCACTAATCACGAGATCTGGAAGGAATAGCTCTACCAAAGCACGAAACCGAAACAGAACTCGCACACTGATCGGTCGGAAAAAAAAGGATGGTGAAATCCCAAATTAGTTACCTCGGAACGCAGATCTAGTCTAGAGGAGTCCGAATCCGGCCTCGAACTGGAGATCCGGGCTGATCTGGCCGACGAACGGGCGGTCGGAGCGCTGCGAGGACTTCTGCCTGCTTCTTTCTCCGCTCGGGCTGCCTGCGTCGGGTTTGGGGGGAGAAAGATAACCTAAAGCGAATAATATATATATATATATTCTTATTTATTTATATATATATATTTATATATATACACACCAACACTCATATATATATATATACCTATACATACACCCTAACACACATATACACATATTTATACATACACACTAACACATGATCGCAGGCACGCAAACGCAAATTATTAAAACCTTGCATGTCTACAACACGCGCTATGCCCTAAATGCGCAAACATGAAAAATATGCTCGCACAAATGACGACTCGCTAACTAGCGACCGTCAAAAAGGCGCGAAAACTAACGCCCTCGGATTCCGAACAAATCCGCACCATAGCTAAACACTCGGGCTACGAAAACATCGGCGAAGTCGGACACAACCTCCGACGACCACACACTTGGGCAAACCTCTCCTGAAGCCAAAGTATAGGGATTACCTAAGAGGCTCAGCCGGGCCTCCAAAACAGACACCGGCTAGCTGGGGAAACCATACAACTGGCTATAACCTCTAAGAACACCTAACGAGGTACTCTAACAACGGCACGAGCCGGGAATGCGCCAACGTAACTCCAAACGATGGTTTAAATAATTGCCGAAAAAATTCGGGGGCGTTACAGTCACTCCCCCTAAAAGAAAGTTTCGTCCCGAAACTTTACGTACACTACCTCTACTAAAGAAGGAAAGCAATCAAAATAAAAGTTACTAGAAATAAAACATACCCAACAAATCAGGAGAACAGGCGAGGGTAAGCCTCCCTCATAGCCGACTCTAGCTCCCAAGTCGCACTTTCCAAATCTTGATTTTTCCAAAGAACCTTCACCATCGGGATAGACTTTGATCGCAGCACGCGGTCCTGAGTATCCAAGATGCGGACCAGCACCTCAACATACGAGAGGTTGGGCTCCAACTGGGGCACGACATCCAAGACTTGCCCACTGCTCCGCACACACTTCCGCAGCTGGCTCACGTGAAAGACATTATGCATGCCTGGGAAGTTGGCGGGTAGATCCAACCTATATGCTGCCACACCAATACGCTCCAAAATTCTGAATGGGCCCACATACCTCGGATCTAGCTTATGGTTCTTGCCGAACCTCTTCACTCCAACCATCGGAGACACCTTCAAGAAAACCAAATCCTCTACCGAAAATTCCAAATCAGACCTACGTCGGTTGGCGTTTTTCTCATATCTCTCCTGAGCTAACCGAAGCTTTTCTCGAATGAGCTTCACAGCAACCTCCATTTCCTCTAAAGCATCTGGACCCAACAAAGGCCTCTCGCCAGCCTCAGACCAAAACAACGGAGTTCTGCAGTGCCTCCCATACAATGCCTCGAAGGGAGCCATTTGCAAGCTCTCTTGGTAGCTGTTATTGTAGGCAAACTCCATGAGCCGCAAACGCTCATCCCACGCTCCACCGTGATCTATAATGTAGCACCTGATCATATCCTCCAAAATCCGGTTCACCCGCTCGGTCTGCCCATTTGTCTGAGGGTGGTAAGCGGTGGAATATCTCAAGTCTGTACCCAAACCCTCCTACAAACTCTTCCAGAAACGGGAAGTAAATCTGGAGTATCGGTCTGAAATGATACTCACGGGAACTCCATGCAATCGGATGACTTCGCTCAAATACAACTCTGCTATCTTCTTCATCGGGTAGTCGATCTTATAAGGTATGAAGTGCGCACACTTCGTCAATCGGTCCACGATCACCCAAACTGAATCAAATCCCCTTGGATATCTTGGTAAGCCCGTAATGAAGTCCATGGAGATACTTTCCCACTTCCAACTCGGGATTTCCAAAGGAGTCAACTTTCCACCAGGCCTCCCATGATCGGCCTTCACCCGCTTGCAAGTGTAACATTCAGAAACATACCGAGCTATATCCCCTTTCATACCATGCCACCAGGCGATCTGCTTCAAATCATGATACATCTTCGTGGATCCTGGGTGGTAAGCAACACTGGATCCATGAGCCTCCTTGCATACCATACTCCTGATGTCTCCAACTGCGGGGATGCAAAACCTGCCGCGGTACTTCAAGGTACCCGAATCGTCGATGCAGAAATCCGGCAACTCCCCTCTCTCAGCCCTGAGGTACAGGTGTAACAAATCTGGATCGTCCTTCTGGAGCAACCTGGTGAGCGAAATCCAAGATGGCTCTGCCACTGCCAAACTGCTTTGCAAATCACAGCCTCCCACCGAGATGTCCATCAATAAGAACTCTTCCACTAAATGGTCCTCCGTGAGGTTGAAGATCTTCCCTGTCTTGCGGCTCAGGGCGTCGGCCACCACATTGGCCTTGCCTGGATGGTACTGGATCTCCACGTCATAATCGGCCATGAACTCTAGCCACCGCCGCTGGCGCAGATTCAGCTCCTTCTGAGTAAACACGTACTTCAAGCTCTTATGATCTGTGAAAATCTTGCACCGAGCCCCATAGAGTAGATGCCTCCACAGCTTCAACGCAAAAATCACCGCCGCAAACTCGAGGTCATGCGTAGGGTAATTCCGCTCATGAGTTTTCAACTGCCGCGACCCATACGCGATCACCTTCCCCTCTTGCATCAACACGCCTCCGATCCCAACAAGCGAGGCATCCACATAAACATCATAGTCCTTGCCCTCCGTAGGAAATGTCAGAATAGGAGCAGTGCACAATCTCCTCTTTAGCTCCACAAAGGCCTCCTCGCACTGCTCGCTCCAGATGAATGATGCATGCTTCTGCGTCAGCTTAGTTAGGGGCGCTGCCAAGGTGGAAAAGCCCTCAACAAACCTTCTATAATAGCTGGCCAACCCTAAGAAGCTCCTAATCTCCTTGGGTGTGCTCGGCCTATGCCAATCCATCACTGCAGAAATCTTCACCGAGTCCACTGAAATGCCATCTTTGTTCATCACATGACCCAGGAAGGACACCTGAGGCAACCAGAACTCACATTTGCTCAACTTGGCGTACAACTGATGATCTCTCAAGGCAGATAACACCAGCCGCAAGTGCTGATCATGCTCCACAGCATTCCGTGAGTAAATCAGAACATCGTCTATGAATACGACCACAAACTTGTCCAGAAAATCTTTGAACACCTGGTTCATCATGTCCATGAATGCTGATGGCGCGTTGGTCAACCCAAAAGACATAACTAGGAATTCGAAATGTCCATGCCTCGATCGAAACGCCGTCCGTGGAATGTCCGACTCCCGGATCCTGAGTTGATGATATCCTGATCGAAGGTCAATCTTGGAGAACACAGAACTGCCACGTAACTGATCGAATAGGTCGTCGATTCTGGGCAGGGGGTACCTGTTCTTGATGGTGACTTTGTTCAACTCCCTATAGTCGATGCAAAGGCGCATCGAACCATCTTTCTTCTTCACCAAAAGAACGGGTGCACCCCAGGGCGACGAGCTCTGCCTTATGAAACTCTTCTCCAATAACTCATCCAGCTGGGTACGCAGCTCCTCCAGCTCTCGCGGGGCCATCCGGTACGGCGCCTTAGCAATAGGGCGCGTACCCGGCTCCAAATCAATCACGAACTTGACATCTCTGGCAGGGGGAAGACCGGGGAGGTCGCTAGGAAACACATCCGAAAACTCACGGACAACAGGAATCTCGTCCAACAGCGGCACACTGTTAACAGTCCCCAGCACCGAGACTAAGCAAGCAAAACAATCAGCACTGAATAACCTCTGAGCACATACCGCAGAAATCGTCGGAGAGGCCTGGCGCGGATCGCCATAAATACTCCCAGGCTGACTGTTGTCCTTCTTGAAATCCAAGCGCTTACCCCTGCACTGGATCACTGCATCGTATCTGGACAACCAATCCATACCCAGGATGACGTCGAAATCTTCCAAGTCTATAACCTTCAGATCCGCCTTGGCTGGGAAATCCCCCAACATAATAGGACAATCCAGAATGCCCTGATCTGATATCACGGAATCACCCGAGGGGAATTTGACGCAAAAGGCATCACCGACACGATCAAGAACCAGCTGGCACCGCTCTACAAAGGCCCTAGCCACAAATGAGTGGGTAGCACCTAAGTCAAAGAGAACGCGCGCCTAGCGGTTCTTTACCTTAAAACTCCCTATATAAATATCAACGGGGAAATTGCACAGTCAATACAGAAAACAAAAGCCAAACTAAACTGCAAAGGAAGTAAAAGACTAGCGAGAAGGTTTACCTGAAATGACTTGCGTCGAAGTTTGAGCCTCCGCTGAAGATATCACGTTCAGCTTCCCATTGCCTCTATCCATAGACTGAGGTGGTGGCAACGCCTGAAGAGGAACTGGTCGGTGCACAGACTGGGGCCGCGGGCATCAGGCCTTGGTATGACCTTTCTGTCCGCACTGATAGCAGACCTTGTCCTTCAACCAGCAACGAGCAACATCGTGCCCCTCTTTCTTGCACAAAGTACACACCACATTCTGCCTTGGAGCTCCCTGAATAGCATGCACGTGCTCCTTCTGCGCCGCCGCCCTCTTGAAACATCTCTCAGCGGGATGGCCCGACCGGCCATAAAAACTACAAACTTCCTTGCTCCTCTTCCCCGAAGGAGCACCGGGCACAAGGGGACTCTTCGCTTCAACACCTTTCCTCTTCTCATTCCTCGCCTGCTGTCCTCTATGCTTCGCATTTTCGATGGCCTCCACCTTCAAAGTGGCCTCCACTGCCCCAGCATAACTCACTGCTCCATGAGCCACCGCTAGCTGCTGTACATCGCTCCGCAAGCCACCGAGGAAACGCTTTGCTCTATCCTCCTCTGAGCTCACCAAACTAGGGGCAAAGCGACTGAGTTTGCTGAACTCAATCTCATACTCGCTGACTGAGAGCTGCCGCTGCTTCAGATGCAAGAAATCATTCATCAGCCTGTCTCGCTCCACTGACGGTAGAAATTTTCGCATCAAGATCTCCTTGAAGGAAGCCCAAGTGCTTCCTCCTACCATTCCCTCATTCTCCCTCATCCACCAGCTCTTCGCTAATCCCTTCAGCTGATAGGCGGCCAGCATCACCTTCTGATCCTCAGACACTCCAGAGTAGTGAAACATTTCTTCTATGGTAATCAACAAGTCATCCAATATCATGAAGTCCGCCCTACCATCGTAGGTAGGGGGTCGCAGTCGCTGGAATTGAGTGATGAAAGCCATCTCCGGGGGCACCACCACTGGAGGCACCAAAGGGGCTGGGGGTGCAGGAGGTGCGGGAACAGCTAAACCCGCAGCAGGGTCCTGCGCTCTCGGGGCTAGTCCTTCCACCACGGATAACAGGGACTGGATCTGAGACTGAACGTCCACCATCTACCTCGATAGAGCCTCATTGCTCTGCCTCAGACTCTCCATAACTGTACCGCTTTGAGTACCAGAAGACCCGCCCTCAGATTGGGGAGTCGATCTCGCCACTCTACGCTTAGGCGCCATCCTAAAAAGATCAACAAGCAATCATCAGAACCTAGTTCAACTACTAGGACAAGACAACAGGTACAGACAAACCTACATAAGTACTTGCTTTCACTGCCAACTTGCTCTGGGGTTTTTTGTTTTGTTATATATGTATATATATATTTATACATGGGAAATAATGTCGTGCTTAACCTAAGAAGGTTCACCACCATCACACTAACTCTTGTACCTAAATCGAGCATGCATGAATTTATAATCTTTTTGACTCAAAACCATGTGTGTACATGTGTCATCCTACAAGTCTTTAGCTTGGCACGTTGTGCTTATGCAATGTTATGATATGCATGATTGTGCTATGCATTCTAAAAAAAGGTCCTAATGCATGTTATGAGCGGCGTACACATGAAAATGTTTTGCATCCCATACTACATAACATTTTCATGCAACAAAAAAGAAAATGTGCTAGTCGCATTCATGTGGTGAGGTTATGCATCCCATACTACATAACCCTCACATGTTGCCTCCTATGGTGGATCCATATACGAACACATATTATGCATCCCATACTACATATATGCCCCGTATACTTCATGTTATGCTATGAGTGTAGTGTCCGTGCTTCAGCCAAGACGTGCTGATGACATATCGGTGTGTGTATGACATGATGCTAAACTTCTAATACCTAAAAAGGAAAGGTTGCCCGACAAATTATCAAGCAACCTCCCTCTGATACCAACTGTCACAACCCGCATTTTCTCCGAAATTTAAGAAGTATCAGAGTAGAAGAAAACGCGCATTGTGATGTCACGTCGGACAGGGGATAACTGTCGATGCTCAGGCAACCACCAACTACTAAAACTATGAAAGTTCAAAAGCTTTAATGATGAGAAAATCAATTATATTCTAGAGGCCGTATCCCTCGGCTTCGTGGATCAACTAGTCCACCCTTCAAAATTATACTTATACGTAGCGGAAAGTACTTTATTCATCATTTTTTTCTTTACACCCTAAGAGAATGCTTAAGCGTCCCCAGGGGGGCGCCTAAGGCTATGCAAGACCCTAGATTTAATTTATATATTATATATAGGAAATACCCTTTTTACGTGGTTTGAAAATAGTGATTAAGCTTTTTAGAAGGGAAAACATGCGGTCTATATTTTTGATATAATAATTATTTTCTTTTATAGGTTTTAAAGTAACTAGCAACCTAGCATAAATCATCCCGAAGCAAGTTAATAAACTCCAAAACAGGAAAAACTAGCAGTATAAGCAAAGTACCAAGCATCTAAAAGAGAAACCACCAGTGGGCGCCAACAACTGACACCAACCCACTGGTGAGTAGGCATGTTTGTACTACAAGTCTAAAGAAGCTACCTCCCAGGAGTGAGGAAAAGAGACTCAGCAACAGCTGCAACACTAGCAAACTCCAGAAGAATCCCTAGCCGCACAGTTGGCTATAATCCTGAACCTGAGGCATTCAAAGAATAGAACACCTCAGCAAAGCAATATATATATATATGAAAAGGAACAGTAGCATAAGGAAGAAGTAAAACAGGTAAGAGCTAAAGTAAACGAGTGCAGGAAAATACTCGCCATGAGTGAGTAAAAAGGGGTGCACCAAGAGCACGGGTGAAGTCAAGCCTCACAAATCTCTGCAGGAAGGATTAGCAAAAATAAATAAATCCTAATATAAAGCTAGAGCAGAAGGAGCCACCTAGTGCTGGAGATGGACAAAAATCAGAAATAAGGGCCTAGACTGGTGGCAACAGTCCAACCACGTCTCACAGGCCTAAACATCTCAAGGTGCTGTGGTGGTGGCATTGGTCCAACACAACCAAACAGCTCACATTGTCTTAATAAGACAAGAAGTAAAACAAGGGTGGCGGCATCGGTCCGACCCACCTCAAAATCACCTCCTACTCCAGCACTAAGTGACCCGGAGAAAACCCTTACTGGTAGTTCCATGAACCACCAAGAAGTCGCCTCAATCCTATTACACTAGAGCAACCCACCTAAGAGGCATAGCTACCTAGCAGCTGACGGGGTTGGTTAACTAAACATGCATCTAACATCACATTAATGCCTTAACCTTGAACCCTACAAATACTACCAATATAAAGGTATTTGACAATTTCTATAGTGTATGAAAAAAAAATATAGAGAGTTTTCCCTTAACATAATCGATCACTATAGAGCATCTACTTTTCATCTTTGCTTCAGGTCACTAGCATTATAACAGGGATAATACTTAAATTACATCAAGAAACAAAAGATTGCATCCTACCGGAGGTTTCCTTATAACTACTTACAGGACACTGGTATTACCACAAGAATACAAGAAGATCAAAGCCAAGCATTAACGAGGAGATCTGGATAGCATATCAACCGAAATCCCACTCATGTGCCCAACCAACACAAACTGTTATACAAGCCTTTAAGACAAGATTTAATCAACCCGATCTGGACAAGCATTACCACAAAATAAATAAAAAAAAATAGGATTTACAGCAATAATTGATAATTGGGCAGACTTAAGGCAGAACAAAGCTTTGGAAGATAATTACAGCCATCAATATCACCGGGAACGAAATGAGTTAAATTTGCAAGGGGATAAGGCACCACCCGCCTCAGTTCTGGGGGAAAAAAATCAAAATAGGCAATAGGAGGTTTTGCATAATGGTAATCATACATCAAGTCCCACAAACAACTAATTTGCATGAATCAAACTACCAATCAGTACATGGGAAGGAAAAATATATATTTTTTTTGTTTTGGCAAGTGGATACTTGCCTTCCTTTGCCTTTGGAGGAAAATCGGCCGAACAACTGCTCTCAAACCGCCGGCCGCAAGCCACTAATCACGAGATCTGGAAGGAATAGCTCTACCAAAGCACGAAACCGAAACAGAACTCGCACACCGATCGGTCGAAAAAAAAGGATGGTGAAATCCCAAATTAGTTACCTCGGAACGCAGATCTAGTCTAGAGGAGTCCGAATCCGGCCTCGAACTTGAGATCCGGGCTGATCTGGCCGGCGAACGGGCGGTTGGAGCGCTGCGAGGACTTCCGCCTGCTTCTTTCTCCGCTCGGGCTGCCTGCGTCGGGTTTGGGGGGAGAAAGATAACCTAAAGCAAATAATATATATATATATATATATATATATATATATATATATATATATATATATATTCTTATTATTTATATATATATATTCTTATTTATTTATATATATATATATTTATATATATACACACCAACACTCATATATATATACCTATACATACACCCTAACACACATATACACATATTTATACATACACACTAACACATGATCGCAGGCACGCACACGCAAATTATTAAAACCTTGCATGTCTACAACACGCGCTATGCCCTAAATGCGCAAACATGAAAAATATGCTCGCACAAATGACGACTCGCTAACTAGCGACCGTCAAAAAGGCACGAAAACTAACGCCCTCGGATTCCGAACAAATCCGCACCGTAGCTAAACACTCGGGCTACGAAAACATCGGCGAAGTCGGACACAACCTCCGACGACCACACACTTGGGCAAACCTCGCCCGAAGCCAAAGTGCAGGGATTCCCTAAGAGGCTCAGCCGGGCCTCCAAAACAGACACCGGCTAGCTGGGGAAACCATACAACGGGCTATAACCTCTAAGAACACCTAACGAGGTACTCTAACAATGGCATGAGCCGGGAATGCGCCAACGTAACGCCAAACGAGGGTTTAAATAATTGCCGAAAAAATTCGGGGGCGTTACAGGTTCGACGATCGGGTCGTGGGTTCGACGATCGGGCCGTGGGGTGGACGATCGGGTCGTTCGTTCGACGATTTTACCAGAGATTTCCGTTCGACGATCTGGCTGCGTTCGACGATTTGGACAGAGATTTCCGTTCGGCGATCTGGCTGTGTTCGACGATTTGGCCAGAGATCTCCGTTCGACGATCTGGCAGCGGTCGACGATCTTGGTTCGACGATCGTCGAGCGCGAGGCGCTTTGTGGCGTGTTTGACTCTGTCGTCGCGGAGTGTCGACACAGGGGCTTTGGCGGGAGTTGACTAATTGTTCCGACACTATTTTTACGCGGACGTGTCCTGCTCCTGTTGGTGATTCGTGCGTTATTTAGCCCCATTTGTCCAGGTCGGACCTGGATCGTATCCGTGCATCCCTTTTGTGGGATCCGACGTCTGTGGTTATCCCGAACGGGTTATACCCGAGAGAAGGGTTTCAAAACCCTTATTTTGCTGCTGTAGTTCTCTGTCTAAATCTTAGAGAGAGGGGAGAGCAAAGGAGGAAGAAGACGTCTAGATCCAGTCATTGGAGGAGTTTCAGAGCTCCAAATCTCGAGCCGACTTCGGATCTACGAAGGCCAAGAGATTGCGGTGCTTTTCATCCGCGTACATTTCCATGGCGCCAAGGAAGAACACTAGGGTAACGATTCTTTACTTGAGCATGTGAAGCTCTACTTCTTTTGCATAGGAAGCCCGCTCTCGCGAGTTTGCGGTGAGTTTGAGGCGTTCCTTCGGGTAGATATGTGAAGTCCCCATTGTGTAGAGTCCGTAATCGAGAACGGACATAGGCATGATGTGTGAAGCCTATCTGGACATGTTGGTCTGGATCGGTGATGTTGCATTGCATAAATGCCGGAGAAGACTCCGTGCGAATGTTTCTTTTTCCGGTTTTCTACGTGGTAGATTGCAATCGCGAGCCGACTCGTTCTCTAGTCGTTTCCCCTCTCTGAATCTGATGGTGTGCCTAGATTGGGCTGAGAGTGGGTGTATGGGGAGATAAGTCCAAGGGGGAGCTTGGGTTGAGCTTTGGATGCTCCACCCATGGTTCCAAGTGTCCACCATGCTCCAAAATCCTCTGGAATTGCCTGAGGAGGCCGGCCAACAAGCTTAGGCAGCTGAATAAGTGGCCATCTGGTCATCCTTCCTCTTCATTCCTCTTCTCTCTCTCCTCATTTCTCCAAATTCCTTTTCTAACCCTTTGCATGTAATATCTCTCCTGATTTTGGGGGTTAGGGGCTGACTTTGACCACTTGAGCTAGTTATGGGTCAAGGTTGGTGGGCTTAACCCAAGGGAAATGGGCTTAGTCCTTATTTTCCTCTTTAGGCCACATGTTGACTTTTTAGAGTTGACTTAGTCAACTTGATGAGTGGGCTGACCCCACCTGAAGGTCATGAACCCTATGACACCACCCAACTTGGGTTGGGCCATGGTGGTGTCCAATTTGGACTATTTGGTCCTTTAGGTGTGGGTTTGACCAAATTAAGATTAGGGTTGACTTGGGTGAACTCTAGTCAATTGGTGATCTTGTGGTATGCCCTATGGTTCCTAAGGTTGGGGTTAGGGCTAGGGATGTAGTGGTGGAATCAATGTGTGGCTAGGACCCCAATTTGGGCTGGTTTGACCAAAATCCCATTGGGCCCTGTTGTGGGTCCCATGTAGTTAGACCCAAATTCCATGGTTTAACCTAGTCTAAACCCATATCCCCACCATATGTCCTAACCTAACCTAAGTAGAGGGGTCTAATTGCAAGTGGGATGTTATAAATTCCAACAAACAAAGAAATTATTTCGTCCCCGAAATTTAAGTTCGGGTCTACGGGGTTTTCAAGCATGAAAATTTAAGTATTTTAGCTAATAATTAAAACGTTACCTCATGTAAAAAGCTCTGGGTGCTGCTCTAGCATCAGATCCCTCGGCTCCCAGGTGTGCTCCTCCCATCCATGGTTGGACTATAACACCTTTACGAAGGGCACCCTCTTCTTCCGTAGCACTCGGACTGTGGTATCATCGATCCGGAGCGGCTCCAAACGAACTGATCTGTCGGACGCTAGCGGGCCTACTGTAGTGGTGATATGCTGCTCTGGCCGAAGGAGAGCTCTCCTTAGCGAGGAGACGTGGAAAACGTCGTGCAAGGCTCCCAGCTCTGTGTTAGAAAGTAGCGAAAAAGAGAGAACAAGCGGATAAGCTTTTGAATAATTGAAATTTTATTATCCAAAAAAGATGACTATTACAAAGGTATGCCCTCCCTTATATAGAATGGAGGAGAGATGAGAGAATACAAATAAGAGATGTGGGACTAAAAATTTACAAGCTAAGCGGACTGTACAAAGTAAACCGCACAAGCCGCGCGGTTAGACAGAAGGACTAACCGCACGGCTACAACAAGAGAAGCAGAGAGGTCGCCTGTGAAGATCGCTAGACCGCCCGGTTTACAAGCCGGCGAGTCAAACCGCCAGACCGCGCGGTCTTCAACCCGCCAAGACAGACCGCCCGGTCACCAACTTCAACACTCCCCCTCAAGCTGGAGCATATATATCAATCATGCCCAGCTTTTCGCAAACATGCAGAAACGAGGCGGAAACTGGCTTGGTGAAGATGTCAGCCAGCTCTTTATCAGACGTGACAAACGGAGTGCAAATTTGTTCTTTTAAAATCTCTTCATGAATGAAATGGCAGTCAACCTCAATGTGCTTTGTTCTTTCATGGAATACCGGATTTTTGGAGATGTATATGGCGGCCTTGTTATCACAGAACATAGGTAGAGGATGCTTGTACACCTCTCCTAAATCTAGCATGAGAGCCCGCAACCATTTCAACTCACAAGTGGTTGACGCCATACTGCGATACTCAGCTTCTGCACTGGACCTGGAGACAACAGACTGCTTCTTGCTCTTCCAGCTCACCAGATTTCCCCCAACAAAGCTGCAAAAACCTGAGGTTGACTTGCGAGCCCCTTTGTCATCAGCATAACTTGCATCTGAGTAGGCTTTAATCCTCAGATGACCATTCTTCTGAAAAAGTAATCCTTTCCCAGGCACTGCTTTGACATACTCCAAGATCCGCAAGGCGGACTGTAGATGACACTCCCTAGGCGCTTGCATGAATTGACTCACCTTGCCCATAGCATAGGAAATGTCGGGTCTGGTCACTGTGAGATATATGAGCTTACCAACCAGACGCCTGTACCGCGAACTATCTGAAAGAGGAGGCGAATCATCTGTCCAGGTTTTGTCCTCCCTAGTAGCCATGGGGCATCGGGCAGGTTTTGCTCCAGTTAATCCTGCCTCTTTTAAAAGATCAAGGGCATACTTACGCTGAGAGAGAACTAAGGAGTCGGGCTTCCGAGAGAGTTCGATCCCCAGAAAGTACTTTGGAGAGCCCATATCTTTAGTGATCAGATGTTGGCGAAAATGTCGCTTTGTCAGGGCTACCCCTTCCTGGTCATCGCCAGTGAGAAGAATATCATCGACGTACACAGCAAGAACAACCAGCCCAGAAGGAGTTTTGCGAATAAAGAGAGAGTGATCAGCAGAGCTTCGCACAAAACCAACAGCCGCCACAATGCCGCTGAACTTGTCAAACCAAGCTCAAGGACTATGCTTGAGGCCATAAATTTCCTTCTGCAGCCGGCATACTCGTGTCTCCCCCTGAGCAACATATCCAGGAGGTTGCTCCATGTAAACGGCCTCGTGAAGATCACCATAAAGGAAGGCATTCTTGACGTCCAGCTGAGAAATCGGCCAATCCCGATTGACGGCCACAGAGAGAAGAACCCGGATAGTGCTGAGACGAGCCACAGGGGAGAAGGTGTCAAAGTAATCAACCCCATAGGTCTGAGTAAAGCCCTTAGCAACAAGGCGAGCCTTATACCGATCCACAGTGCCGTCTGGGCTAAATTTGACCACAAAGACCCAGCGACAGCCAACAACATCAATACCGAAGGGAGGAGGAACAAGAGTCCAGGTACCCCGCTCAGTTAGGGTCGCCATTTCCTCATCCATGGCCATCTTCCAGTGAGGAATAGCAAGGGCCTCCTGATAGGAGCGGGGTGTGGCAGTGGCAGAGATAGCCAGTGCAAAGGCCCTGTGAGAAGGGGTAAGACGATCATAGGAAACAACAGCAGCAAGGGGGTGTAGGGTACACGTCCGCACCCCTTTGCGAAGAGCTATAGGAAGATCCAGGTCAGCCGGGCCCGCGGCATCCGGAGCATCCGTGGTAGAGAAAGCTGGCCCGGGAGAAGAGAGCGACGGCAGCGGAGATGAGGGAGAGGGTGGTGGAGAAGGGAGAGAGAGAGGTGGAGGAAGAGGAGGGGTGGAGACGGTATAGGGGTGGAGAGTGTAGTAGGAGGCGAGGGAACGAAGGGGACGGCAGGAGAATCAGAAGCTGGGAGAAGAGGAGAGGAGTCATCCGAGAAGTAGGAGGTATTCTCGAAGAAGGTGACGTCAGCAGAGACGAACTGCTTACGAAGGACGGGATCAAAGCAACAGTAGCCTTTCTGAGTGGTGGAGTACCCCAGAAAGACACATTTGGTGGAGCGAGGGGAGAGCTTATCACGGGTGGCAGAAGGGGTATGCACAAAGGCAGTGCATCCAAAGATTTGGAGAGGAAGAGGAAACGGCTCCTTGCCCGGATACAAAATGGACAACGGGGTTTGGCCGTGGAGAACCGTGGAGGGAATGTGATTGATGAGGTAGCAGGCAAGGAGAACAGCATAGCCCCAATAGGAGCGAGGAACATGCATCTGGGTCATCAAGGTGCATGCGACATCGAGGAGGTGACGGTTTTTGCGTTCGGCCACACCATTTTGTTGTGAAGTATAGACACAACTACTTTGATGAAGAATCTCATTTTGCATGCAGAATGTAGAGAAGTCACGACTGAGATATTCTTGGGCATTATCAGATCGAAAAACTTGGATAGAAGCACCAAACTGAGTTTTGATCATGAGATAGAAGGATGTCCATACAGAGAATAATTCGGAGCGATCTTTTAATAGATACACTCACGTACAGCGAGAGAAATCATCAATGAACGTGACAAAATAGGAACTACCCCGACCAATGGTAAGAGTAGGAGAAGGACCCCAGATATCGGAGTGGATAAGATCAAACGGACGAGTAGAGCTACGAACGTGCTTTGGAGGGAAGGAGGAGCGGTGATGCTTGCCAAGCTGACAGGCCTCACAGTTGAGCGGAGGACTTTGAGGAGTAAGGTGGGGCAGAAGTTGACGAAGAAGACGGGGAGGAGCATGACCAAGGCGGAGATGCCATTGGAGAAGATCTATGTAGGTGGAGGAGAAGGTGGAAAAAGCAGAAATGTTGTCCAGGAAGTATAAGCCGCCACTCTCAGTCCCAGTAGCAATCGTCCGTTGGGAGTCCGGATCCTGAAAAGAGCAAGAAGTAGAAGTAAATGTGACGGAACACTGTAATTGCTTGCAAAGAGAGGTAACAGATAATAAGTTGCACGGGAACTGGGGCACATATAGAGTATCCGCCAAGTGAAGAGACGGAGTGACATGAACTATCCCTGTTCCATGGACTGATGATGAAGAGCCGTCAGCGAGAATAACTGGGGGCAAGCGAGCATGTTTTTCTAGGAGAGAGAAACACGGGAGATGGCCGATCATATGATTCGTAGCACCAGTGTCGATCAGCCATTTTCCCTGAGTAACAACGTGTGCACGACCAGAAGACGTGACAACCGAGGCGAATGGCTTGGAGGAGGATATTAAAGCCATGAAGGGAGGAAGAAGAAACTGCAGCGGTCTCGGTGACAGCACACCAGCGGCAAGAAGGGCCACGACCAAGGTGCAGAGCACAAGCCGCGCGACTGAACCAGGAGGTCGCGGCGACTAACAAGCAGGAGCGGCTAAAGGAAGAAAGGCAGAGAGGCCGCTCAAACAAGGAAGAATCCGCGCGAATAGAGAGAAAGCCGCGGGGAGAGGAAAAGAGAGCAACCCGCGTGAAACCGCAGCGGGTTAAAGGGAAGAAGCCGCGCGAACACGAGCGGCTAGGAAGCAGAACAAGGCACAGCGGGGAAGAGGTCGCGCGGACTAAAAAGGCCGAGCGAACAGAAGAGAGGAGAAGAGCAGGTGACCGCGACCAAGATGCAGGTGAGAGAGGAACAACCCGCATGGTCAGGCAGAGCACAGCAGCAAACCGCGAGTATAGAGACAAGCGGAAATGGGGAAAGCAGAAGCGGACAGGGAGAAGAAGTCCGCAGCGGGTAGAGACAAGGCCGCAACGACTAGGAAGTCGGAGAGGCAAGAAAGAACAAGGAGCGCGGCGACAAGAAAACAGGTCGCTGCGACGAATAGCAGTAGGAGAAGAGAACCAAGAAGAAGCAAGCCGCGCGAACAGGGCAGCGGACAGAAACAAGCCGCGCGAACAGGGCAGCGGACAGAAGAGAAGGTAAGTCGCGAAACAGGTCGCAGAAAGCGGACTACAAGCCGCGAATAACAGAGAGCGCACAGAATCAGAAGGAAATGACCGTGTCCTCTGATACCATGTTAGAAAGTAGCGAAAAAGAGAGAACAAGCGGATAAGCTTTTGAATAATTGAAATTTTATTATCCAAAAAAGATGACTATTACAAAGGTATGCCCTCCCTTATATAAAATGGAGGAGAGATGAGAGAATACAAATAAGAGATGTGGGACTAAAAATTTACAAGCTAAGCGGACTGTACAAAGTAAACCACACAAGCCGCGCGGTTAAACAGAAGGACTAACCGCACGGCTACAACAAGAGAAGCAGAGAGGTCGCCTGTGAAGATCGCTAGACCGCCCGGTTTACAAGCCGGCGAGTCAAACCGCCAGACCGCGCGGTCTTCAACCCGCCAAGACAGACCGCCCGGTCACCAACTTCAACACTCTAGTGGCATCTCCAGCCTGTAGGCCAAGGGGCCGATCCGCTCCAGAATCAAATATGGCCCCGTATATCGAGGGCTGAGCTTCTTGTGCCTCCGCACTCGAGAGATACCATGCACTGGACGTATCTTCAAGAACACTATGTCCCCCACCTGGAACTCTACCTTCCGATGTCGTGCATCGTAGTACTTTGCCTTCCTACTCTGGGCCTCTAGCATCCGGTCCCTGATCAATCGTATCTGAGCGTCCGTATCCTCAATGTAGTCTGATCCAAGTGCCCTGGGGTCCTCATCCTGAACCCAAGATAGCGGTGTCCGGCATTTCCTCACGTAAAGAGCCTCATAAGGTGCCATCCCAATGCTCTCCTGGTGACTGTTGTTTTAGAAGAACTCGACCAGAGGCAACAGTCTCTCCCAGGGCATCCTCGTATCTAGTATACATAATCCCAGTAGATCCTCCATGGTCCTGATGGTCTGCTTTGTCTGACCGTCGGTCTGTGGATGTAAAGCGGCGCTAAAAGTAAGCTGAAAACCCAAGTACGCTCGCACCGCTCTCCACTCCCTGGAAGTGAATCGACCATCACGGTCCGAGACAATCGTCCTGGGGACCCCGTGGTATCTGACGAACTGTTCCACAAACAACCTCACCAAAACAGTAACTAGGATGTCCTTCCTGAAAGGTATAAATCGGGCCACCTTGGTCAGTCTGTCAACGATGGCCCAAACAGAATCGTGCCTGGAGTGGGAGCGAGGCAATCAGTGTACAAAGTCCATAGCAATATCCTCAAACTTCCACTCAGGGACTGGTAGTGACTGTAGCAACCCTCCGGGGCTCTTGCATTCCGCCTTTACTCGCTGGCAGGTCTCGCAGTGTGTCACATAAAAGATGATCTCCCTCTTCATCCCCGGCCAATACATGCTCTTCCGCAGATCAGCTGTCATCTTGCTGATACCGGGGTGCACTGAGTACTGAGAACTGTGTGCCTCCCTGAGTATATCCTCCCGGATACCACCTCCTGCGGGTATATAAAAAAGACCGCGGAAATGAATGAGGCCATCAAGCAAAGAATAATCACCTGGCCTGCCCCCTTCTGGGGCCCTGACCACTGGCACCAAAGCCGCATCCAACCTCTCCTGTACCGCGATGCGCTCTCGTATATCACATTCCACGATCAGGGAGTTCAAATACTCCTGGTAGATCTCTGGCTGGGACTCAGAAATGACTGAAATGTGCATATCTTCC
Organism: Platanthera guangdongensis; assembly: GCA_039583875.1. NCBI lineage: Eukaryota > Viridiplantae > Streptophyta > Magnoliopsida > Asparagales > Orchidaceae > Platanthera > Platanthera guangdongensis. The sequence continues at coordinate 82,346,209 of CM077157.1, forward strand.
AACATCTGCAACAACTCCATAGAAATCACCCAGGGCTCCGGTCCAGTAGTGCCGGCTCTCCTGCTCAACGCATCTGCCACAGTGTTTGCTTTCCCCGGGTGATAGTGCAATTTGTAATCATAATTGCAGAGAAATTCCAGCCATCTCCTCTGTCGAAGGTTCAGATCTTTCTACGTGTCAACGTATTTGAGATTCTTGTGATCCGAGTAGATATCACAATGAACCCCATACAAGTAGTGTCTCCATATATTCAGTGCGAATATGACTGCCCCTAGCTCCAAGTCATGCACGGGGTAATTCTGTTCATGTTTCTTCAATTGCCTGGAGGCATAGGCAATAACGTGATTGTGCTACATCAAGACGGCACCCATCCCCTGGTATGAGGCATCACTGTATATATGAAATCCTTCCTTCCCAGATGGAAGTGCAAGGATGGGGGAAGAGGTAAGCTGGTTCTTTAACTCCTGAAATGATGACTCGCACCTTTCGGTCCACACAAATGCTGCTTCATTCTTCGTCAATTTCGTGAGGGGAAGTGATATCCTCGAAAACCCCTCCACGAACTTGCGGTAATACCCGGCGAGTCCCAAGAAGCTGCGTATATCAAAAGCTGATTTTGGCCGCGGCCAATCGCGCACTGCCTGTATTTTGGCCGGATCTACGGCCAACTCGGCTCCACTGACAATGTGTCCCAGAAATGCCACCTCTTGCAGCCAGAACTTGCACTTGGAAAACTTCGCATACAACTGGTGCTCCCTCAATCTCTCCAGTACCTGTGCCAAATGCTGCATATGCTCCTCCTTCGTCCCAGAATAGATCAGGATATCATCAATAAATACTATAACGAATCTATCCAAGTAAGGCTTGAAAACACGGTTCATCCGACTCATGAATGCGGAAGGTGCATTCGTGAGCCCGAAAGGCATCACTGTGAACTCGTACAGTCCATAGCGGGAACTGAATGTTGTCTTCGAAATGTCTTCCTCCTGAATCTGTAGCTGATAATACCCTGATCGTAAGTCCAGCTTGGAGAACCAGAAGGCTCCCTAAAGCTGATCAAATAGCTCATCGATCCGTAGCAATGGTTAAGTGTTCCAGACCGTCAATCGAATCATCTCCCGGTAGTCGATGCAGAGACGCGACGAGCCATCCATCTTCTTGACAAACAATACTGGTGCTCCCCACGGCGATGAGCTGTGTTGAACGAAGCCCGACTCTACTAACTCCTGCAGCTGGGTCCTGAACTCTGCTAGCTCCTTTGGAGCCATCCTGTATGGTGCTTGAGATATCGGCCTCGCTCCTGGCACTAGCTGTATCCGGAAGTCCACATCCCTAGCTGGTGGTAATCCGGGCAATTTCTCCGGGAATACGTCGGGGAAATCCCGAACCACCGGAATGTCAGCAAGGGAAGCTTCTGCCCCCGCCATCTCGAAGCATATATTGTACACCTCCTCTCCCTGATGGTGGGCCTTGACAGCCTGTACAGATGATAATAATATATGGGAGATAAATCTGATACCTTCGATGACAACCTAGGAGTCTCTGTGCCTCAGGGTGATCTTCCTCGATGGGCAGTCGATATGGGTATGGTTCCAATGTAACCAAGTCATGCCCAAGATCAAGTCGAAATCTGGCATCTTCAGAATCGTCGCAGGCGCTTCAAAAGTCTTTCCACCGATTTTCGCCTCCATATTGCACTTGGAAGATGATAGTAGTACTGATCCATCAGGTAGCCTCACTCTCATCATCGAGCCTGTGAATCATTCTACGCTGTCCAATCCTTCCACAAAGGCTTCTGACACGAATGAGTGTGAAGCCCCTGTATCGAATAGAGTATGAGCGGGCTTGCCGCTGATGAAGACTATGCCTGAGGTTGATTGAGTTTCAAATGGGAAGTCATTCTTCATGGTCAAGATTATGTAAAATAGTAATAATAGGGAAAATGTCTTAATTTCATAACATAAATTATATACCTGTGATGACTTCCTCCGGGTTCCTCAGCTCAGCGAGGTCCAATGCATTCATCTACTCCTATCCCCTGCCTTGGACAAATGGTCCTCGGCCTCGGCCTCGACCTCGACCTCGTCCTCGACCTCGGCCCTGCTATACTGGAGGGGCCACCGGAGGTGGAGGAGGGAGTGGACGAAACTGAAGCGGGCACTCTGATCTAATATGACTCGGCTGATGGCACGCGAAGCAAACTATCGTTCGCTGACCCCGATCATCCTGCCTCATCTGGCCATGCATCTGTGGTGGTGGAGGAGTTGGTATTGCAGGGGGTCCCTGCTCCTGCCTGTAGTTGGGATGATGACGTCCCCCACCTCTCCTGTGCCTAATGACTCTGCCCCTCTGCGTGCCTCGGCTATTCTCCCCAATGAATGACCCATCCTGTGGTCTCTTTCCTCTGTTCTGTACCATCAGCTGGTCCGCCTCTAGCTTTTTGTCCATCTCGATTATCTGAGCTGATGTGCCGTGAGAGATGAACAGTAGGGCCTGCCTCAAGTCGTCTCTAAGTCCCCAGTAGAATCTCTTGGCATACCTCCTATCGTCTGTATCATGTACTCCCGCGAACCTGGAAAGGTGGGAAACCTCCCTCTGGTACTCAATCACTGATCTGGTCCCTTGCTTGAGAGTCAAGAATCTCTCTTCTAACTCATCTCGATCCGTGGTGGACACAAAGTGGTCCAAGAATACTTCGCCGAACTCCTCCCAAGATATTTCTGACAGATCTCTATCTGCATAGGTGGAGTCCATCATGGACTTCCACCACCTCTTCACTTGGGCATCCAGTGCAGTAGTCACCAAATGAACTGCCTCGCTGACAGGGCAGCTGATGCCTGCCAGCATTTCATGTATAGCCTCGAGTCATTCCTCCGTTTTTACTGCATTGTCCATCCCGTGGTACATGGGCGGGGATAAACTCTTGAACGCACTCAGCCAATTTGATCCCAGATTCGGCAACAGTGCCGGAATCTGCTGGGCCCTGAAGTCCTCAAGGATGGTCGTCAAGGTCTGGCCCATCTCTGTGTGTAGAAAAGGAGTGGGATCCGGAGGGGAAGGAGCCACACTCTGTGGTACGGCGACCCTGGGAGGCTGCACAAAGGTAAGGTTTATATTAGAATTGGCCTAACTCATTACTTATGTGTACTGTTTTATGTGACTTTTTACACATGGGCACACCATTGCTTCCGCTGCATAGTTTGTCCGCAAACTAATGCTCGAGCGGGGTTGCCTATTGTTGTGGACTTCTTCTCTTATGATCGTTTTTTTCAAGTGATACCAGTTTGTAAGACCCGTCCCCTTACCAAGGAGGCTCTCTGTCTTATGCCCAGAACCGTCGTCTTACGGTGGCACTAACACACGGGTTAGTCGACACCGCAACACACCGATTTTGCTGGCTAGAATGATCACATAACCTGTTTGCCAAAAAAGAGTAAGAAGTATAGCAGTAATGTAGAAATGAACTACAAATCAGTCCGCAGTCACAGTATATATCATATAATAAAATGAAAGTACATCCAGTCCACAATGAGTAGCAATAATAAGAAGAGTAAAATGGCTTATGCCCTGTACATGAATATCAACTCTCCTAATACAATAAAATGCGTAAGCAAAACTATCCTCGGAGAACTCGTCCCACCTGACGTCCGGCAGTAGTAGACGTAGTACGTGGTGGTGGTATCAACTCCTCACGTCCTGTCACCTCAACCTGTCGGTCGTGCTGGTGCTCCATCTCCTCGAGCTCCTAGAAATAGTTTGGTCACCTACCATTAGTCAAAAAAGACTAAGTCGTTTCCTCCGCACCTCGCCCCGCAACTCCAAGGCACCGTGTGGCAGGACGAAGCAGAGGACAATAAGGGGTAACAAAAGGGAAGCAGGTGACAAGGAATCTATGATACCAAGTATGAATGTAAACAGTAAATCTACACTAGCAGTTCTATGTATATAGTCCAAATGTATAAGCATGTACAGTACAAGAGTAAGTAAAATGGGAAATAAGTAAGTGCAGTAAATAAAATATAAACATCTACTGCTAATATACATAACAGAAGTATCCTAACTTATATGAGTGCTCATACAAACATATAAGTTATAGTTTCCAAAATTAACTTATCATATAAAAGAGCCCATACTAATTTATATGATAAGGATCCATGAAGCGTATGTCCTAATATGAATGAATGCATGCAGTTATTTATGAGTCATGCAAGTGCAACTCACACACAACGACTTTGTGATCACAGACCTTTAGTTCCCACTTTTCGGAGATAACATCACTCTCTGGTACCACCATTTTGGCTACGGCAGCAGTGGAGCGGGCATCTCCACTCCTAGGTGGGTATCACACTACCAAGCCTAGACCTCCCATACGCCTCTATACATGTCCTAGGTGCACTCTAGAGTCTCTGCGTACTAATTGTTGGCTACCCACCAGTCTTTTTGGTCGAGTGTGTGTTTTCGGGGTTCGTCCTCCAGACCGCAGTGTAAAACAACCCACCGGCCCCTCAAACCATCACATCTCGCCAGAGCCACCATACTGCCATCGGTGTGCCGATTGGCCCAGTACTGCATGACTCGCCACAAGTTTATGCACATGCAAGATATTCCAACCCGAGCCTCCAGCTCGCAGGACCAACCTGTCCTGAATCCCTCCAACCCTATATGGGTGAGAATGTTACCACAATCCCTCCAACCCTATACGGGTGAGAATGATGATACGTTGCTTAACTTATTAGATTACACTTGTCTACGGGTTATTATACTTAGTGATTTAAGGTTAATCCCAGGACTGCCCAGGGTATACCCGGTGAAGGGTTCTCGGGGGCACTAGGAACTACGATGAGATTATGCCCAAAGCTCCCTTTCTCAAGGATATTTTCTTTAGTTGATGACTACCCATAATTCACCCCCAGCTCTCGTTGTTGCTCTGCAACAAACCTAATGACTTAAGAAATTACCGGGAAATCGGAGGTCTTCCGTCGATCTCCGTTTTCACCACTGTCCTTATGGTTTGCACTCCACCCCTCGTGATCTAGTAGTGACCTATAGGAGACCAATCAGGGCTTATTCCTCTAATGCAATTCTCACCTCAATAGTTAATCATATCCCCCTGTGGTCCTAATAGTTTAGGCTAACTGTGCTAGTCACTACCCGTTTCCCAATACCACCCGTATAGTCGGACTTCCAATCCTTTGGTCACCATGACCCTAAATATTTATCATAGGGTAGTATGATATGTACTATTGACCATATGAAATTTTACTATTTTCCAACGTCATTAAAACCCTAAATTAAATTCTTTAATTAAGTGGTCTATGTCACTTTATGCATGAGATACTATGACAAATGGTTCTATAGGTCTAATAATTTTTTTTTTGAGGATCATCTAGGTTAATTATGGCTGGATATCAAGAATTATGATTTTCCCATATATATTTCTATTTAATTCTATTTATTTTTAAATCCATTAATCAGCCACTTTCCAAATGAAGTACAAGAAACATGTTACTGAAAATTCTATAAAAATTACTCCAGATGTAAATTACTAAAATAATACTAAGTGCTAAGATTCATAACTTAAAACAGTAATTTGATCTTTTATTATCTCATATGAAAATATCACTAAAATGTCATTCCTTGAGTTTTAAATTTAATAAAGTATCCAAAAATTCTAAGATAATTATACCTTTTCAATATCTCATAAATAAATCACTATGAAGTTTTCCACCATAGATAAATAATTTTCCCAAAATGGCAAAATGGTCAAAACTACATAAAATCAACTAATCAGGGCCATAAATTTTCCAAGGATTACATATGACTCCTTTGAGCTTGTGACAAAATCTAGGATTTTAAAATCATCAATATCCCTATTTTCAAATTTTTGCATATAAATGGACTAATTTTCAAAAATTCTAAATAATGAGATTTTTGCTTCTAAAAATCCCAATATTTCTATGAGGGGTAAAATCCATCCCTATGAACTCATGTCCAGAGTTTTGTGGTCATACCATGTTTAATAAGGGGTAAATTCACATTTTGGTAAATATGGCTATATGCACCCCAAACCTATATTAACCCTTCACATGCAAGAGGGAATACCCATCATGCAGATGTCAAAAGTGACTGAAATTTTTATCATGGGCCTATAATGAACCCAAGGACATGCCACCAAAATTTGGGGACATTTGGAGTCATATTACCCCAAATATTTCATTAATTTACTTTTGTGTATTTTCACAAACACTATAGAAAAAGTTTCCCAAAAATTCCAATTTTTGGATAGAGTTTAACTCTACCATAGCCAAGCACATGTCCAAAATTTTGGGTCATGTGGACTTCTGGTTTGGCATGGGCATGCATTTGAATTTCTGCCCTTGCCTAGGACCAGTCCTAGTAGAATGGCCCTACAGGGAGCCCTACAGCTCCAAAACTCATATTTAGGGTGGCAAATTGAAGGTAAGACATAGATCTACATATTTTATGTTGGTGACCAGTTCTGCAAGTGCATGTAAGGGGCCTATATTTAACATTCAAAGTTCTTTATAAAATGTGACAGAAATTGAATGAAATTAATATAACCTATAGTTTGATTTGAATAAAGTGGACAACATCCGTTCATCGTCCCCGATCAGCAACGGGTGAGATTGAGCCTGCATGGGTCATGTTTGCTGGCGATTTTCGGCCACCTAGGACGGCGCCACCGCCGGAGATTATTGCCACCACCTCCGTTGAGGTGGGGGCTAGCGTTTCCCGGCGGTGAGGCGGTCGGAGGCGGCTCCTCCGGCGATCCCGAGCAAGAAGAAAAGTTCGAGAAATTCACTCCATTCTCACATGGCATAGGGCTCAATTGAGCCCGATATCTACCCTAAAAGATCTAGGATCCTAGTATGGGTAGAGGTGAGGTGAAACGAACCCTTAGGGCGGCTTGACGGCGAGTTTGGCGGCGGTGAGCCATGACCGAGCTTACTCCGACAACTCCTCCTCATTTCCTCAATTCTACAGCAATTCCCTTGCTCAAGGACTCGTTCTCTAGTCGTTTCCCCTCTCTGAAGCTGATGGTGTGGCTAGATTGGGCTGAGAGTGGATGTATGGGGAGATAAGTCCAAGGGGGAGCTCGGGTTGAGCTTTGGATGCTCCACCCATGGTGCCAAGTGTCCATCATGCTCCAAAATCCTCTGGAATTGCCTGAGGAGGCCGGCCAACAAGCTTAGGCAGCTGAATAAGTGGCCATGTGGCCATCCTTACTCTTCATTCCTCTTCTCTCTCTCCTCATTTCTCCAAATTCCTTTTCTAACCCTTTGCATGTAATCTCTCTCCTGATTTTGGGGGTTAGGGGCTGACTTTGACCACTTGAGCTAGTTATGGGCCAAGGTTGGTGGGCTTAACCCAAGGGAAATGGGCTTAGTCCTTATTTTCCTCTTTAGGCCACATGTTTGACCAAGTTGACTTTTTAGAGTTGACTTAGTCAACTTGATGAGTGAGCTGACCCCACCTGAAGGTCATGAACCCTATGACACCACCCAACTTGGGTTGGGCCATGGTGGTGTCCCATTTGGACTATTTGGTCATTTAGGTGTGGGTTTGACCAAATTAACATTAGGGTTGACTTGGGTCAACTCTAGTCAATTGGTGACCATATGATATGTCCTATGGTTCCTTTAGGTTGGGGTTAGGGCTAGGGATGCAGTGGTGGAATCAATGTGTGGCTAGGACCCCAATTTGGGCTGGTTTGACCTAAATCCCCTTGGGCCCTGTTGTGGGTCCAATGTAGTTAGACCCAAATTCCATGGTTTAACCTAGTCTAAACCCATGTCCCCACCATATGTCGTAACCCAACCTAAGTAGAGGGAGCGGGTTTCCCTATGCAAAAGATGGAGAGCTTTACATGCTCAAGTAGAGAATCGTTACCCTTGTAGTACGCTTTTGCGCCATGGAAATCTATACGGATAGAAGGCTCCGCAATGGAATTTCCTCCTCGGATCCGGTCCCAGTTCTCGAATCGGTGCTCCGATGCTCCTCCGGCGGCCGGAATCCTCCTCTTCCTTCCTCCTTGCTCTCTCCTCTCTCTAACTCCTTAGGAAGAGAATGTTAAAGAGAAAATGAGGAATTAAACCTCAATTCCCGGCCTTAATGAAGCAGGAACATATCTGGGCCATCAGATTTTAATTAAAGAAAACGAACGGCTCAGATCTGCCCAAAAATCCTCAAACCTGGGCCGGACACGGCATTGCACACGTCTGTGTCCCAGGCCGTGTGCCTCGATCCAGACACGATCGTCGAGTACAGAAGATGACACGGGTAAAGACACGCCCGTGTCTCAACCTGACATGCCCGTGTCCCTAAGGCATGTTACCAGTAACCGCCACGCCAACCGACACGACTCTTGGGAACACGGGTAGTGACACGGGCATGGACACGCCCGTGTCCCATGACACACCCGTGTCACGCTGTCGTTTTTCCTGCAGTGTCCTTTTCTAGACACAGCCGACCAATACAGAGAACGACACGGCCTTGGACACGCTCGTGTCCTAGGCTGTGTACCCCTATACAGGCACCAAAAATTTCTTAGGATGCGACCAGCTCGATTACGATTTTAAGGGTGTTACATGACACTCGCTAGGAGCTTGCATGAACTTGCTCACCTTGACAACAGCATAAGAGATGTCGGGTCTGGTTACCGTGAGATAAATGAGTTTGCCCACCATACGTCGGTGCCTCGTAAGATCGGATGGAAGAGGCGAGTCATTTGTCCAAGTTTTGTCTTCTCCAGCAGCCATGGGACAATGGACAGGTTTAGCACCAGTCAATCCTACCTCCTTTAGAATATCAAGAGCATACTTACATTGGGAAAGGACTATGGAGTTTGGCTTCCTAGAGATTTCAATCCCTAGAAAGTATTTCGGGGAGCCCATATCCTTTGTGACCCGGTGTTGACGGGGGTGTTTCTTTGTCAATGTTACCCCATCCTGGTCATCACCAGTAAGAAGAATGTCATCAACATAAACTACAAGAACTACCAGACTAGAGGCAATTTTCCGAATGAACAATGAGTGATCAGCTGAGCTTCTTGTAAAACCAATGGCAGCAACAATGCCGCTAAACTTTTCAAACCAGGCACGAGGACTCTTCTTGAGGCCATAGATAGCCTTCTTTAGCTGGCATACTCGTGTCTCCCCCTGAGCAACATACCTATGACATTCCTCCATGTAAACATCTTCCCGCATATCAAAGGAAAGCATTCTTAACATCCAGTTGTGAAATAGGCCAATCCCTATTGACAGCGACAGAGAGAAGGACCCGAATGGTGCTGAGACGAGCAATGGGAGAAAAGGTGTCGAAGTAATCAACACCATAAGTCTGAGTGAATCCTTTAGCCACCAGGCGGGCCTTTTAGCGATCCAAGCTGTCATCAGGATGGAATTTGACAACAAAGACTCAGCGGCAGTCAACGACATCCGTGCCCAAAGGAGGGGGAACCAGGGTCCAGGTGCCCCGTTCAGTAAAGGTAGCAATTTCCTCTCCATGGCAGCCTTCCAATGATGAATAGTGAGAGCCTCCTGGTAGGTGCGGGGAGTGGCAATCGCGGAGATAGCCAATGCAAACGCCCTGCGAGAAAGAGTGAGACGATCATATGAAACAACAGCAGCCAGAGGGTGCTGGGTACACGTCTGCACCCCTTTGCAAAGAGCAATGTGAAGATCCAGGTCGGCATGTTCCTCAGTAACCGGATCATCCGTGGCGGAGAGAGATGGCCCGGGAGAGGAGAGAGACGGTCGCGGAGAAGAGGGAGATGGAGGTGGTGATGAGGAAGAGAGGGAATGAGGAGACGGTGGAGGTGATGGTGGGAAAATCTCGACGAGAGTAGACGGGGTGGAGGGAACGATGGGAGAAGGAGGTGGAGGTGGGTCGGGGGAGAAATAGGACACATTCTCGAAGAAGGTCACATCTGCGGAGATGTATTGATTCCGAAGAACGGGATCAAAACAATAGTAGCCTTTTTGGGTAGTTGAGTAACCTAAAACGATACATTTGGTGGCACGTGAGTCAAGTTTATCATGTGTGGCAGAAGGATTGTGCACAAAGGCCATGCACCCAAAGATACGCAGAGGAAGAGAAAATGCATCCTTGCCAGGATTGAGAAGAGAGAATGAATTTTGTCCGTGGAGAACCGTGGATGGAATGCGATTAATGAGGTAATAGGAGAGGATGACAACGTAGCCCCAATAGGAGCGAGGAACGTGCATTTGTGTCATCAGAGTGCGGGCGACATCAAGAAGGTGACGGTTCTTGCGTTCTGCCACCCCATTTTGTTGCAAGATATAGACACAGGTAGTTTGATGAAGAATACCATTTTGCACACAAAAAGAACTGAAATCATTTCTAAGATATTCCTTAGCGTTGTCAGAACGAAAAATTTTAATAGAGATATAAAAATGATTTTTAACCATATGATAAAAAGATGTCCATACAGAATAAAGTTCTGAGCGATCCTTTAAAAGATACACTCATGTACATCTAGAGAAATCATCAATAAACGTTACAAAATATGAACTACCACGACTGATGGTCAGGGTGGGAGCAGGACCCCAGATGTCGGAGTGAACAAGTTCAAACAGCCGGGAAGATCCACGACCTTGCTTTGGTGGGAAGGAGGAGCGGTGATGCTTGCCAAGTTGACATGCTTCACAGTTGAGTTGTGGGCCTTGCGGAGGAAGATGTGGTAGAAGCTGACGAAGAAGACAGAGAGGAGCATGACCAAGGCGAAGGTGCCACTGGAGAAGATCAGTTGAAGATGCGAAGAAGGCGGAGAGTGCAGAAACGTTGTCGATGAAGTAGAGGCCGCCACTCTCAGTCCCAGTAGCAATCGTCTGTTTGGTGCCCGAATCCTGAAAAGAACAAGTAGTAGACGTGAATGTGACAAAGTATTGTAGTTATTTGCAAAGGGAAGTAACAGATAACAAGTTGCAAGGGAACTTGGGCACGTAGAGGGTGTCCGCCAAGCGAAGAGATGGAGTAACTTGAACAACCCCCATTCCATTGACCGGTGAGGGAGAGTCGTCCGCAACAAGGACTGGGGGTAACTGGTCATGTTGTTGTAGGAGAGAAAAACAGTGCGGATTGCCGGTCATATGATTGGTAGCACCAGAATCGATCAGCAATTTACCTTGAGTAGTGACATGGGCACTACCTGAAGACGTGACCGCAGAGGCGGACGGCTTCGAAGAGGAAGTGGAGGCATCACCAGATGGTCGAAGATGAGGATGCTTCTTCCAACAACGATCACATGTATGGCCGGTGCGGCCACAGTGAGAGCAAATAAAGCGGGAAGCACCACGGTCGGTGGAGGGGAGGTGGCAGCCACCAGAGCCACTGCGTTGAGTATGGTGAGCGGAGTTGTCCGATGGAGGAGGGGAGGATAACAGCGGACTTTGGAGCAAAGAAGTAACAGCGGCGATGCAGGCAGCGGTGGCATCCAGGGTGGGAGACTGCGCCTCACCAAGGATCTGTTGACGGATCATGTCATATGACTATAGAAGGCGTAGAATATAACACACAACCAGAAGCTCCTGAAATTGTTTGTGTTACTCAACGAGATCAGTAGAAAAGGGGCGATTTTGTAGAATTTCGTCTCCGAGAGCCTGAACTTGCTAGTAAGCAGTCGTTGGAGACATGGAGGGACAGGCAAAGAGGTCCGCATATAAAGTATAGATGCGAGATGTCTGAGCCCCGTTTGATTAGAGAGCAGCAAGATGTAGCCAAGATGCCTTGACGGTTTCGTCATGACGGATGACAGGGAGACATTCATTAGAGAGGCTGTTAGCCAGCCATGTGCGGACAAGAGCATCACTGGCATCCCAGTCATCAAAGAGAGGGGAATCATGCGGAGGAGGGTCATCTGTAAGATGATGATGTTTGTGTTGAGATCGGAGGAGGAAGGTGAAGGAGACACTCAAATCCGGATAGTTGGGACCAATAAGCTTGGAAGCGGTTCCAAGATTACCAGAAGGAGTTGGAGGTGGAGGAGGATGAGCGACAACGGGAGTATTGGAGGTGGAGATATCAGAGTTGGCCATGGAAGAAAGCAGCGAGAGAAAGAAGTCGCGGCTAGAAGGAGAAGTCGCTAGAAGGAGAGTGGCTAACAAGGTCGCAGCGACTTAAGGACAGGTCGCGGTGACAAAGAAGAGAAGAGCGGCAAGAACAGGTCGCGGTGACTTAAGGACGGGTCGCGGTGACAAAAACGTGGAGAGAGGCTAGAACAGGTCGCGGCGACTTAAGGACAGTTCGCAATGACAAAGAAGAGGAGCGGCTAGAAAAGGGGAGCCGGCGACTAAGCAAAGTATGCGGCAAGAAAGAGGAAGCAAGAGGCCGCAAACACAAAGGGCAGTAACATGGAGAATCAAGCCGCACAAACAGGGAAACAGTCAGAAGAGGAATCAAGCTGCGAAAACAGGTCACAGAAAGAAGAAACAAGCCGCGAAGACAAGTCGCGGGAAGAAACAAGCCGGACAGACAGAGTGCGCTCACTCAATCAGGAGGAAAGGATCGAGTGCTCTGATACCATGTGCGAACAGGAAAAAGCAGACCAAAAATTTGGAGTAATGCAAACTTTATTATCCAAAAAAGGTCTCAATTACAATGGTATAGCCTCCCTTTCATAGAATGGAGGAGATGAGAGAGATTACAATTAAGCAATGTAGGACTAAAAATTTACAAGTATATGCGGCTTTACAAATAGACAAACTAGACTAGTCATGTGTTTAGACAAGTCGGCTAACCGCCCGACAACCAATAGGAGGAGAGAACAAGCGCCACAAAGAGCAAGCCGCCACAGGATACCGCTAGACCGCCCGGTCTCCAAGTCGTCTGAGACAAACCGCCAGACCTCTGGGATACCAAACAGCAACAGCCCGGCAGACAAACCAACTACGATAAACTGCCAGACCGCCCGTTCTTCGAACAGCAACAGACCGCCCGGCCTCCATACTGCAATAGTTTGTATGGGCATTCATATAAGTTGAGTTTCTTTCTATTGTAGCTTTATATTTTTCATATACTGCTGTAGATGATAGAACTGCTAGAGTAGATTATTTACTCATTTATTATACTGCTGATATATTTGATATTGCTCACTCTATACCACCTGTTTGTATAACTGTTTTATTTATATTTATTGTACCCTTGTTCTTTTCTCTGCCCGGTGCCGAGGAGTCGCCGGGGAGTGGATGTGATAGCCACTTAGTCTTATGACTAACGGTTGCTACGTCTTCCTTTTTAGGAGGAAACCTCGTAGACTGAGCAGTAGCTAGTTATGCAGTAGGATAGCCAGGCTAGGACGACAGGGCCTGAAGGGACGGTGTCGTCGCTACCATCACTAACTTATGTGATTTTTGAGAGACTCATGATGTAGCCCTTTGGGCAAGTTTTACTCGTACTCTGATATAATAGAAGCTTGTTATAGCTTCTTTTTCTTGATGTACCTTTTGGACTATTTTACTTATGTGTGAATTGACTTCTATTTTATATTATTGGTTGGGTTGGCATTGGTTGGTATTGGTTATAGCCGGCAGGATAGGCGTCTTGTGGTACAGGTTAGCGCGTGTGCTAACGCTACCGCAAGGCGACTATTCTGGGCATAAGACTCCCCTTGTGCCGTGTTTTGTGTTCCAGGAGGATGGGGGGTCTTACAAGTAGTATAGGAATTGAATGAATGAGTTTCACTCAATGCCAAAACACTTAGACAAAATTTTGTCTATCTAGGCGTTAAGGGCATTGAGTGAACAAGCCTCACACAACGTTTTTTTCCTTAGCAAAAACTTCCTGCTTATTTGGCGTTGAGAGCGTTGAGTGTGTATTCATCACTCAATGTTTTTTCTTTAGAAAATCTTTCTACAACTTAGGCATTGAGAGCGTTTAGTGAGCATGCCTGACTCAACGCTTTTTGTCTTAGCCAATTTTCTGCCTCAGCATCTTATGCGTTGAGAGCGTTGAGTGAGCACGCCTAATGATTGTCTCTTAGATATCTGCAAGGAGAGAGAATAACCAAACTAACAATTCATCAAGGCAAGTATACCTATCGAAATGCAGCTAAGGGACACAAGTGTCGTATTGAAATCCGGGAATAGTTGAGTAAGCTTACTCACACGAAATCTATTATTTTATCGACGGAAAAAATAAGGTTTTCTTAAGCTAAATGTACTAAAGGAAGAAAACTACTTGCATGAAAAGATAAAGAGAGCTAAAGAGCGATTAACTTAAGCTTGGTAACAATGAAGGGAAAATGCACTCGATCAGAAATCACCTCGGCAAGAGTGGTTAGAAAAAAATACGATAAATAAACCTAAGCTAATTAGGGTAAAGGTCTTTGACCGTGGAGGTTCCATGAATATTGACACGCTTCTCTCGAAGGCCTTGCCTAACTGAGTTTAGGAAGGTCCGACCTACTTTCGCCTAAATCGGAGGCCTAAAACTCGCTTTACGCGGTGAACCCCTCTAATGGATTTTACTCCAATCCGGGAGATTTGATCGTCTGCCTCTCTCGAGGGGTGCGAACAACTCCCTTTACTCTTGAGTGCTCATTTCAAACTTTCGGCCTCTCGGCTAGCCCAGAATGAAAGCAAAGGTGGAGAGTATATATCGATAATATACCTCCAACCCGTGATAAATCAAGAGTAATTCAAAGCTAAACCCTAAAAAGAAAAGGTAAGATTCATAGCATCATAACCTAATCACTCGAACCTCGGATCATTAAGATCGAGTACATGGAGGATTAGTTAATCATGGTGAGGTGGAAGAGGGGGGATGAGTAGAAGAAAAATACTGAAAATGGAGCAGAAACATAAAAGAAAACAGCAATTTTTATTAAAAGAAACAGTGATCTTACAGCTTGAAAAACAGAGATTACAAGAACATGAGAAGGAAACTACACCATCATTAGCATCATACTACAGAAATAAACTAGGAGCTAATACAGGGAAAGCATAAAGCTAGAGCTACGAACTAAAATGGAAAGACATGCTTAAAAAGTTCAGAAATACAAAGGACAGAACCTCCCCTCTCAAAGCAAAAAGTTGTCCTCAAACCCCTGGAGTTGGGCTCTATTTATAGAATTTTTCGGGTCGGGTCACGCCCCCCTGTCACGCCCTGGTCGGGCGTGACCCTGGGGCGTGACACATTCGGTGCGACTTTTTCGGGCAGGAATTGAATTCTGACGGAGTTGTTGCGGTACACGCCCACCGGTCACGCCCTGGTAGGGCGTGACCCTGGGGCGTGTTCTTTGCGGCGTGACTTTGGGAGCTGAAATTGAATGCTGGAGGTGACGGGCGGAATTGCTGAAGTACACGCCCATATGTCACGCCCGGGTCAGGCGTGACCCTAGGGCGTGACACTTTCGGTGCGGCGGTGGAGCGGGAAAGACGAGCGCGCTGCGGCGATTCCTCGGAACCTGGGGACACGCCTATAGTACACGCTCGTGTCGGGTGTGTCACGGGCGTGACCGAGGGCGTGTACACTAAGTTTCCACGGAATGCAGTTTCGGACCAATTGCTTCATTCCTCTGGGTTACACGCCCTGGGTACACGCCCTGGTATGGCGTGACCTTGGGGCGTGTCACAGCAAAATTCGGCTGAAAGCCGTGAAAACCTGCAAAAAGCAGAAAAAATGCATTAGCGACAAAAATATATACAAAGGGGAATCAAAACAAGTACTTTACAAGACATGATTGGCTTAAAAACCCCGAAAATATCCTAATAAAATTGACTGCAAACGTATTATCAAATTCCCCCAAGCTTAAGTTTTGCTTGTCCCCAAGCAAAGATATAAAGACAAGCTAATCATAAAAAGTGACTAATTTAAAAAGTTTTAATCATACTTACACAAGTACTATGCGAAATTCTAGGTAGGGAGAATGTAAAACGTAAATCTAAAACAATTATTTAGTTATGGTTTAACTTTTATAAACTTTACTTAATAAAAATAAATCATCCAGAATTTTGACGAAATTCTTTAAATAGATTTAAGTAAGGCAATGAAAATGAAAAGAACGTATTGAGTTATTACTAGATCCAAGCAACGCATTATAATTATATCAATTAAATAACAAAAATCTAAGTTTAAATCCAAAACTAAAACTGATTTACTTTTCTTCTTTTCTTACTTGTTAAATAAAATTAAAAAAAGGGCGTGAATCAAAAGGACTTAATAGGACCGAAACGTTTGGTTTAGGAATATGAATATGAGTGGAATTCAAATATAAACATGGAGGCTTAAAAATCACACTAAACCAAAACAACGAGTTTCAAAAAAAAAATAAATTTATTTTAAACAAAATATGTATAAATAAATTTATTTTTTTCTCTTTATGATTATGTATCTCTCTTTGTTTTTTTTTTATTATGTTCATTCATTTTTGTTTTTTTTTTCAATTTATTGCTTTTGAGTACACCTTTTTCAACAATATTTCCACAGATAAGACAAAATTTCCTATCAAACAAAATTAGCGTGATTAGATAGGTAGGAATTTGGGCCTTGGTGAAAATGAAATGGTGTGTGGAGTTTATCAAATGAATTTGGAAAAAAGGCTCAAAGCGGCTAACTAGTGGTAAAAGAGTTTAGGTTGGCAAGAAAGCTCAAACGTAAACAAAAATGGCCTAAATCATTTTCACGCGTTTTTTTTTAAATTTATTTAAAACATAGAGTCGATAAATTTCAAAAAGCAAGTTCGAGATAATAAAAGAAGATTGATGAAATTATCTTGAAAATAAAAATAATATGTCACTTGGATCGTTCATATCTACTACGTTATTCAAAATATGTTCTTACAAAAATCATCTAAAGACGAAAAGGAAAATAGTGGATGATAAATTTTTAGAGAAAGTAAAGAAAATAAAGAACGGAAAACCATAATAGAAATGCACGGTTTAGAGAAATATTTTACCTTAACATGCTACCGTGAATTAGAAACACAGCATGGCCAACATTTTACTTGTGAAATATGATTAAAAAGAATGATTAGAAAAATTATAATTAACTACGTTGTTTATAAAGAAGTTTGAGAAAAACAAAACATAAACATGGGGTACTTATTGAAATACCAAAATGCAGCTAGATATATATAATATTTTGTTTGAAAATTTGTTGAAATTGTGGATTTTTTTTTTGGGGGATTTTTACAAAACAAAAAGAAAACAAAAAGAAGGAGGAAGTCCTCCCCCAAGCTTAAAATCTACGTTGTCCGCAATGGAGAAGGAGGTCGGAGAACGAGAGAAAAGTAAAGTACAGAAATAAAAGACAGAATTGAAAAGCAGGTACTTCCCCGTTTTATTTTGCAGGGCAAGTTGAGTGATACCGCTCCTCCATGCATGTGCTGTGGATCTTCATGAAACGTCGTCCGGCGGACTTTGGCATGGAAGCAAAACCGTTGGAGCAGGCGATCGCAGAAGTTTCAGCTTGCCGGAGCCAGTTGGGGCAAAAAGTGTAAAAGAAAGAAAACAAAAAAAGATAACTTGGGTTGCCTCCCAAGAGCACCCTTTGTTTAAAGCGTCGTTTGAGCTCGACGCATCAAAATAAGATTGTCCCAAATATTGTTTTAAAAATAAGTTCGAATAAATGTCAAAGTTTGTGAGTAAAATAATGTTCAGATTAATCAAATGTCAGGACCGGAAAGATAGAGTTAACAGGGTTGAGACTGACATCATCATAGAAATACAGTTTAAGACGCTGACCATTCACTTTGAAAGTACCCTTATCAGGGTGAGAAATTAAAACAGTACCATAAGAAAAGACTTCTAAAACAGTAAAAGGCCCAGACCAACGTGATTTTAATTTATCCGGGAATAAACGTAAACGAGAGTTATAAAGAAGCACTTGGTCGCCTGGCTTAAAGATTTTTGGGTGCCTAAGATGTCGATCGTGTAAACGCTTCGTCCGCTCTTTATAAAGTCTGTTATTTTCATACGCGTAAGAGCGCCACTCGTCGAGTTCGTTAAGTTGAAATTTTCGAAAATCGCCGACAGAGTGGGGATCGAAGTTTAAAAATCGCAAGGCCCAAAAGGCGCGGTGTTCTAACTCTACGGGTAAATGACACGATTTTCCATAAACCAACCGATATGGCGTACAGCCGAGGGCGGTTTTGTACGCTGTTCGGTAGGCCCATAGAGCATCGTCTAATTTGGCAGACCAGTCTTTTCTAGAAGTTGAAACAGTCTTTTCTAAAATTCTTTTTATTTCTCTATTCACTACTTCGACTTGTCCGTTAGTTTGGGGGTGGTAGGCAGTGGAAAGCTTATGAGTAACGCCATATTTAGTTAGGATTTTTGAAAATTGTGCGTTACAGAAATGGGAACCTCTATCACTAACGATAGCGCGCGGCGTACCGAATCGAGAAAATAATTTTTTGAGGAAATTAACTACGACTCGGGCGTCATTCGTAGGAAGAGCTTGGGCTTCGGCCCAACGTGAAACATAATCAACGGCAACTAAAATATACTTATTCCCGAAGCTAGAAGGAAAAGGACCAACAAAATCAATCCCCCAGAGGTCGAAAACTTCGCACTCTAGAAAATAATTTTGTGGAATTTCATTTTTATTCGAAATATTCCCCGACCGTTGGCAACTATCACACCTACTCACAAAGGCATGCGCGTCTTTAAACAGGCTGGGCCAGTAAAAACCCGCGCTTAACACTTTATGAGCGGTGCGAGCAGCTTGATAGTGCCCACCTGTCGGTCCTTCATGCAAATGTTTAATAATATTTAATCCTTCATCCAAGGAAACACACCTCCTGATCACTTGGTCTGCACAGACTTTAAAAAGATGCGGGTCCTCCCAAAAGTAGTTCTTCAGCTCAGAAAAGAATTTCTTCTTTTGCTGAGATGAAAACTCTTTTGGGAGCACACGGGCCACTAGATAGTTGGCGATGCGGGCAAACCAAGGAGAAGTAGATGTGTTAATTACGAAAAGCTTCTCATCAGGGAAATAGTAATGAAAAGAATTTTCATCTAATTGTTCTATAAACGGGTTGTCTAGGCGCGAAAGGTGGTCGGCGGCCAAGTTCTCGGCACCTCGCTTATCACGGATCTCTAAGTCAAACTCCTGGAGGAGTAAGACCCAGCGAATCAAGCGAGGCTTGGCATCCGTTTTAGAGAGAAGATATTTGAGGGCCGAGTGGTCTGTAAAAACAATAATTTTACAAAGAGTAATATAAGGGCGAAATTTGTCAAATGCGAATACTACAGCTAAGAGCTCCTTCTCGGTTGTGGTGTAATTTTCCTGTGCAGATATGAGAGTTTTACTAGCGTAATAAATGGGGTGGAAGTTTTTGGAAATACGTTGACCTAGTACGGCTCCCACCACATAACTACTCGCATCACACATTATTTCAAATGGAAGATCCCACACCGGAGCTATCATGATTGGCGCATTAACTAATTTTTCTTTTATTAAATTGAAGGCAGCTAGACAGAGGTCATCAAAGATGAATGGGGCGTCTTTTTCTAAGAGATGGGTAAGGGGCTTGGTGATTTTGGAAAAGTCCTTTATGAAGCGGCGGTAGAAACCCGCATGACCCAGGAAACTTCTTATGGCTTTTATGTTCGTAGGTGGCGGCAGTTTCTCGATAACTTCTATTTTCGCAACGTCTACTTCAATACCCATTTCAGAAATTTTATGTCCCAAAACTAACCCTTCCCTTACCATAAAATGACATTTTTCTCAATTTAAGGCGAGGTTAGTTTCTTCGCATCGCTCTAAGACTTTTTCGAGGTTCTCTAAGCAACTATCGAAGGAATTCCCGAAGACGGAGAAATCATCCATGAAGACTTCCATAATTCTTTCTACGTACTTGTCAAAGATGGCGAGCATACATCGTTGGAATGTAGCCGGCGCATTGCACAATCCAAACGGCATTCTTCGGTAGGCGAAGGTGCCGAAGGGACAAGTAAACGTAGTTTTCTCCTGGTCCTCGGGGGAGATGGGGATTTGAAGATACCCCGAGAGGCCATCGAGAAAACAATAAAAGCTATGTCCGGAAAGTCGTTCTAAAATTTGATCAATGAACGGCAAGGGGAAGTGATCCTTGCGGGTGGCGTCATTCAACTTACGGTAATCTATACACATTCGCCATCCGGTCACCGTCCGAGTCGGGATTAATTCATTATTTTCATTACTTACGACCGTTATCCCTCCCTTCTTTGGTACTACCTATACTGGGCTAACCCACTTACTGTCGGATATAGGATAGATAATTCCTGCGTCTAACAATTTCATAACCTCGCCCTTAACTACGTCTTTCATGTTTGGGTTTATACGGCGCTGAGGTTGTATAGAGTTACGAGAATTATCTTCCATTAAGATTTTATGAGTGCAGAAAGATGGGCTTATGCCCTTGATATCAGATATCTGCCAAGCAATAGCTTGGCGATGCTTTTGTAAAATTGAAAGAAGTTTATTCCTTTGTGCATCCGTGAGGTAGGCCGAAATTATGATAGGCAGCTTAGAGTCCTTTTCTAAGAAAGCGTATTGAAGGTGCTCTGGTAGTTCTTTCAGTTCCAAGGTAGGGGGGTCATCATACGAGGTCTTGGAAATTTGTTCTTTTTCAAAAACTATGTCCTCGTACACTTTTTTATATGTAAAATTAAAAGGGGTGTTGCTAGCGGCCATGGAGGCTTCGTGCAGCGATTCAGTTGGAAAAGTAGAAGAGGAACAGAAATCATTAAATTCTTTTTCAAAATCAGAGGGGCGAGTGGAGGATTCTTCACTTATGTGTAGAGATTCAGTTGGAAGAGTAAGGGAGGAACAAAAATTGGAAAATTCTTTGTCAAAATCAGAGGTGGGAGAGAAGAATTCTTCACTTATGGTATCCATGAAAAAACAGGAGTCATCATTAGCTAGTGTGTTCTTCATCGAGGGGGTGATAGAGAAAGTTACCTCATCGTCGCCCACTCGAAGGAAGAGCTTACCATTGCTTACATCAATGATAGCTCGGGAGGTGGCAAGGAAGGGTCGGCCAAGGATCAGGGGAACCTCAACGTCTTCTTCAATGTCTAAAATGACAAAGTCCACCGGGAAGATGAACTTGTCAACTTTGACTAGGACGTCCTCCACTATTCCTAACGGGTATTTGACTGACCTGTCGGCTAGCTGGATACTCATGCGTGTGGGGTTGAGACTACTAATTCCTAACTTTTTAAACAACGAGAGGGGCATAAGATTAATACTCGCACCTAAGTCGGCTAAAGCGTGTTTGACAAAGAGATCACCGAAGACACACGGGATAGAGAAACAACCCGGGTCACTGATTTTTTTCGGTAATCCGTTTGTCAAAACCGCCGAGCACGCGGCATTTAACGTGACATGAGAAAGGTTCTCTAACTTCTTCTTGTTAGTTAGGAGGTCCTTAAGGTATTTTGCGTACTTCGGCATCTGGGATATGGCTTCGTGGAAAGGCAGATTTACGTGGATTTGCTTAAACATTTCCAAAAAACGGGTGTATTGATCATCCTGTCGTTGTTTATTAAGTTCAGAAGGGTATGGCGGGGATGGATTATTTTTAAAGGTGGGTGGAGGAGTGAATTCTTTTTCTACGATAGGGGTGGTAATTTCTTCGGCAGAGGATGGAATTTTTAAAAGGGGGACGGAGCTTTGATTTTCAAAAACGGGAGCGGAGCTTTTATTTTTAAAAACGGGAGCGGAGCTTGCCTCGGGTTCTTCTCTAACCATACCAGGAACTTTCTTCCCACTCCGAAGAGTTATAGCTTTCGCTTGCTCTCTCGGGTTGGGCTCGGTATTGGAAGGAAGAGACCCTACGGGTCGCTCAGAAATCATTCTAGCGAGCTGTCCTACCTGATTTTCTAAGTTTTTAACACTTCCGGTTAAGGTCCTAATCGTAGCGTTATTAGCATTCATGTATTTTGAAAACACTTCCTCCAAATTTGGAGGTTTTGGAAAACTTTGAGGAGGAGGTGGTGGTGGAGCAGAAAAATCACTTTGCGGTGGCGGGCGCACAGCATTCGATGGATTGCTCCACGAAAAATTCGGATGATTTCTTAACGCAGGATTATAACTATTCGGAAAATTAAAACCAGGAGGATGATAATTCGCAGCAGAAAAATTATTAAAAGCAGTTCTAGGCATATTATTTACATAATCCAAATGTTCAGCGGGAGGAGTTGCAGATTCCCATACCTGAGGGGCGGAGGCAGCAGTCATCTCCGTAATTTTTTTGCTTAATATTTCAACTTACAGTGCGAGTTATGAGACGTTGTCCACTTCAAAGAGACCTGCAGGTTTGTTTGGGCGGGACCTAGGCACATTCCACTGGTAAGTGTTCATGGCCATGTCTTCAAACAGCTCAAGAGCTGCTTCCGGGGTCTTATGGTTTAAAGTACCGCCAGAAGCTGCGTCTATCATTTGCTTCGTGCTTTGATTTAGCCCATTATAAAACGTCTGCACCTGCAACCATACAGGCAGAGCGTGATGTGGGCATCGTCCTAATAATTCTTTAAATCTTTCCCATGTTTCATAAAGGTTCTCTGAGTCTATTTGTCCAAAGGCAGAAATGTCATTCCTAAGTTTAGCAGTTTTAGCAGGCGGAAAATACTTGGCCAAAAATTTTCAGTTAATTGCGTCCAAGTAGTTATGCTATTTTTAGGAAGGGTGTTCAGCCACTGCTTAGCCTTAATTCTAAGAGAGAAAGGAAATAATCTTAGCCTAATAGCATCATTTGTGACACCATTTATCTTGAAGGTGTCACAAATCTCAAGAAAGCTGGCTATGTGTGCGTTCGGGTCTTCATCTTGAAGCCCGTCAAATTGCACATACTGCTGCACCATTTGAATTATGCTAGGCTTTAGTTCAAAATTATTAGTATTTATTGCAGGGCGAACTATACTAGTTTCTGTACCCTCGAGATTTGGTCGTGTATAATAGGACATAGGCCTTTGCACGACTTCCTCCACGTTGGGTTCTGCCATTCTTAAGGTAGAAAATGACTCGGAATCCTCAACCGGCACTTGGGTAGTAGGGCCTTGAAATCGCAATCTTCTCCGAAGAGTACGCTCAATTTCGTGGTCCAGGTCCAAAGTAACCGACGGACTTCTGCGGGTCATACACTAGAAGAAGAGAGGAGAAGCAAGACTAAAGAGTAAAAGAGCTAATGAAGTTGGAAAAATTTTTTGAAATAGATTTTTTTATGTTTTAACTCCCGAACTTCCCAAGGGCTACCCGGTGAAGGGTTCGCAAGGTACTAGACAAGATAGTGGCATTTAGAGCCACTTTGCCCTTTTCGAGAGAGTTAGGTGGTGTAGAAAATTTTGTGATGTGGGTTTCTATTACGAATGCGGTAATTAAAATCCAGCCATTTATCTCTGTGCGAGTAGGCGGAAATTAAAAGCTATACTCACGCACTCGACAGAAAATTAAAACACACCCACTCGACAGAAAGTAAACACACTCTACTGAAATAAAGCCTGCCAACTAACTCAAGTGAGTAGGCGGAAAAATAAAATACGCACACTTGCTTGAAATAAATCCAGCCAATTAACTCAAGTGAGTAGGTGGAAAAATTAAAAATACGCACACTTAACAAAATCCAGCCAATTAACTCAAGTGAGTAGGCGGAAAAAATTTAAGAAGGAGGCTGAGAAAGAGAAGTGATAAAATTAATATATTCGCGTTTTCAATTTATCAACAAGCGTTGCTTCCCCGGCAACGGCGCCAAAAACTTGATTGTCTCTTAGATATCTGCAAGGAGAGAGAATAACCAAACTAACAATTCATCAAGGCAAGTATACCTATCGAAATGCAGCTAGGGGACACAAGTGTCGTATTGAAATCCGGGAACAGTTGAGTAAGCTTACTCACACGAAATCTATTATTTTATCGACGGAAAAAATAAGGTTTTCTTAAGCTAAATGTACTAAAGGAAGAAAACTACTTGCATGAAAAGATAAAGAGAGCTAAAGAGCGATTAACTTAAGCTTGGTAACAATGAAGGGAAAATGCACTCGATCAGAAATCACCTCGGCAAGAGTGGTTAGAAAAAATACGATAAATAAACCTAAGCTAATTAGGGTAAAGGTCTTTGACCGTGGAGGTTCCATGAATATTGACACGCTTCTCTCGAAGGTCGTGCCTAACTGAGTTTAGGAAGGTCCGACCGACTTTCTCCTAAATCGGAGGCCTAAAACTCGCTTTACGCGGTGAACCCCTCTAATGGATTTTACTCCAATCCGGGAGATTTGATCGTCTGCCTCTCTCGAGGGGTGCGAACAACTCCCTTTACTCTTGAGTGCTCATTTCAAACTTTCGGCCTCTCGGCTAGCCCAGAATGAAAGCAAAGGTGGAGAGTATATATCGATAATATACCTCCAACCCGTGATAAATCAAGAGTAATTCAAAGCTAAACCCTAAAAAGAAAAGGTAAGATTCAAAGCATCGTAACCTAATCACTCGAACCTCGGATCATTAAGATCGAGTACATGGAGGATTAGTTAATCATGGTGAGGTGGAAGAGGGGGGATGAGTAGAAGAAAAATACTGAAAATGGAGCA
The DNA here is from genome assembly GCA_039583875.1 of Platanthera guangdongensis. Classification (NCBI taxonomy): domain Eukaryota; kingdom Viridiplantae; phylum Streptophyta; class Magnoliopsida; order Asparagales; family Orchidaceae; genus Platanthera; species Platanthera guangdongensis. The sequence continues at coordinate 82,370,757 of CM077157.1, forward strand.
GAAACGTAAAAGAAAACAGCAATTTTTATTAAAAGAAACAGTGATCTTACAGCTTGAAAACCAGAGATTACAAGAACATGAGAAGAAAACTACACTATCATTAGCATCATACTACAGAAATAAACTAGGAGCTAATACAGGGAAAGCATAAAGCTAGAGCTACGAACTAAAAATGGAAAGACATGCTTAAAAAGTTCAGAAATACAAAGGACAGAACCTCCCCTCTCAAAGCAAAAAGTTGTCCTCAAACCCCTGGAGTTGGGCTCTATTTATAGAATTTTTCGGGTCGGGTCACGCCCCCCTGTCACGCCCTGGTCGGGCGTGACCCTGGGGCATGACACATTCGGCGCGACTTTTTCGGGCAGGAATTGAATTCTGACGGAGTTGTTGCGGTACACGCCCACCGGTCACGCCCTGGTAGGGCGTGACCCTGGGGCGTGTTCTTTGCGGCGTGACTTTGGGAGCTGAAATTGAATGCTGGAGGTGACGGGCGGAATTGCTGAAGTACACGCCCATATGTCACGCCCGTGTCAGGCGTGACCCTGGGGCGTGACACTTTCGGTGCGGCGGTGGAGCGGGAAAGACGAGCGCGTTGCGGCGATTCATCGGAACCTGGGGACACGCCTATAGTACACGCCCGTGTCGGGTGTGTCACGGGCGTGACCGAGGGCGTGTACACTAAGTTTCCACGGAATGCAGTTTCGGACCAATTGCTTCATTCCTCCGGGTTACACGCCCTGGGTACACGCCATGGTAGGGCGTGACCTTGGGGCGTGTCACAGCAAAATTCGGCTGAAAGCCGTGAAAACCTGCAAAAAGCAGAAAAAATGCATTAGCGACAAAAATATATACAAAGGGGAATCAAAACAAGTACTTTACAAGACATGATTGGCTTAAAAACCCCGAAAATATCCTAATAAAATTGACTGCAAACGTATTATCACCTAACTCAACGCCTTCTGCCTTAGCCAAATTTCTGAACTTAGTTCGACGAACTGAACTGATTTCGATGAACGGTGAGCTTAGCTCGATGAACGATGAGCTCAGCTCGACGAACTCTGAACTCTGTTCGACGAATTCTGAACTGAGTTCAAGTAACAACATTTTGTTGTGTGGCATTGAGTGTGTCTTCAACACTCAATGCCAAACTACTTAGCCATATATCTGCCTTTAGCTGCATGATATTGAGTGAGTTGACTTCACTCAACGCCTGTGGACTTAGCCACTTTTCTGCTCATTTCAACTTAGGCTTTTACTGTTTTGGCCTGTCTCACAGCTTTTTGTTGTATGTCATTGAGTGAGTTGACTTCACTCAATGCCAGTTGACTTAGCCACTTTCTCAGCTTGCCACTATTTTGGCTTTGGATGTATAGGCTTCACTCAGCACTATAAGTCATCTTCCATTGAGTGAGTCACCTTCACTCAACGCCTGTGGACTTAGATAGATTTTTGTCAGCCCATGTCTTATATAAGTGTTTACGTGACTTGGACATATAAGCAACCTATCCAATCAATGCACAATATTCATCCTACAATCACTCATCTTAAACACAAGTTAGATTACCATATGTGTATACATTATTTGTTAGGCCTTCTTCAAATCTAGGATACTGAGATCAATGAACCTAACATAACTCCTTCCATAGAATCGAGCTAGTGGTGTGTTTAGAGAGTCCGCACCACTTCAGTGCAGATTTGATATCAGTCTTATCCAATTCATCTTCTTCATCGAACACTATGAACTTGGGCGGTTGTAGTGCCTTGATCAGCCTCTTAGGGGTTATATTAATCTTGTTACCACTGATGAAGGTCCTTATTTTACTAGATGATGAGTCAACCTTAGCATTTGAGTATAACTCAAGCACTTCTTACTTCCACAGCAAACTGGGCTCAAACATAACAAATTCTAGGTCAGCGACCTGAAGCAGGTGGAAAACAAGCTGAACTTCTTCAGGCGCGTCCTTGAATCCATTTCGGGTCAGATCTGAACCCTTGAACAAGAAATCCAATCCTTTCGGCGCCATTTTTCTGCAAATTCGTGTAGACTTTCCAAGCTTTCGTCGATTCGTCACAAGGGGTAGAGAAGGGAAATGAACAGTGTATTTTTTTTTTACACACACAACCTTCTATTTATAGTGATTTCTATTTTTAGAAGGTGGAAAGGCGCGTACCTATTTATGATCAAGAAATGATCAACGACTATTATTGATTCTTATACTTAGTCGCGAAATACTCACTGGGAGCTTGCGTTGAGTGAACTCAATGCTCTCAACGCACTCGACGCTTGCAGTTCATTCAACGCACTCGACGCCTGAGCACTTAGACCATATCCCCCTTGTTTATCTTGCAAAGCTTAGCACTACCTGTAACAAACAGACACTATATAGAGAGCTACTGAAGCTGAGCTAAATTCAACACATGTGAAAAATGAGCGAGAAAACGACCAAGAAGTAAATAAATCACAAATTTTATTGCTCCAAAAAGATGATTATTACGTAGGTATGCCCCCTTATTTATATAAATTGGGGGAGATGAGAGAGTATAACAACCGATGTGGGACTAAATACAATTCGGGCGGTCTATGCAGTTTGACATGGTCAAACCGCCCACTATATAACAAATAATAGAACACCAAGCGACAACTAGGAAATTCGCCTAACTATCAGGGAAGACCATAGGTACAGGCCGCTTGACTGCAACTGCGGGTTGCCACCACAACGTAGTTGCGGCTACCCATCAGACCGCAACTGCTACAAACTACCGGACAGCAACCGCCAGTTGCCACTAGACCACAGTTGTTGTTAACCATCCGTCCACTACTGCGGCTTCAACCAGACCACTGCGACTTCATCCAGATCGCTGCGGCTTACCGACAGACCGCCACTGCGACTCTCTGCTAGACCGCTGCACCAAATTGCTAAGTCGCTGAGATAGATAGACCGCTGCGGTTAGACATAAGAATGCCTAGTCTCCTCAAGATCCAACACTCCCCCAAGCTGGAGCATATATATCTACCATGCGCAGCTTGCTACAAACCTCCTTAGAAGGAGTAACTGGCTTGGTGAAGAAATCTGCTAGTTCTCTCTCAGAGGTAACAAACAGAGTGCAAATCTGATTCTTCAAAATCTCATCTCTAATGAAGTGGCAATGAACCTCGATATGCTTAGTCATCTCATAAAAGACAGGATTCCTCGAAATATATATGGCTTCCTTGTTCTCACAATACATAGGAAGAGTATGATCATAGACTTCTCCCAAGTCCAGCATAAGCGCTCATAACCATTTCAACTCACATGTAGTTGAAGCCACTGCCTTGACCTTGATACCACTGCCTGCTTCTCGCTTTTCTAGCTAACAAGGTTTCCTCCTGTGAAGGTGCAAAAACCTGATGTAGACTTTCTATCTTCTTTGTTATCATCATAGCTGGCATCAGAATATGCTTCGATCTTCAGATGATTATTCTTCTGAAATAATAAGCCCTTTCCTGGAGGCACTTTCACATACTCCAGAATTTTCATGGCAGACCGAAGATGACACTCTAGTATTCTGCATAACTTAACTGACCTTTCCAACCGCATAATAGATATCTGGTCTAATAACAGTCAGATATATGTGTTTTCCTATAAGATATCTATAAATAGTGAAATCTGGAAGAAGAGGAGAATCTTAAGGCCACCCCTTATCATCTCCAACCACCATCGGGCAATGAGCAGGTTTCATGCCAAGAAGACCGGTCTCCTTTAAGAGATATAAAGTACACTTTTGCTGTGAAAGAACCATCAAGTTCCTCTTTCGTGAAATCTCAATGCCCAGAAAGTACTTCGGAGGTCTCATATCCTTAGTTACAAAATTTTGTGGACGATGTCATTTGGCTAGATCAATGCCTTCTTTATCATCACCAGTCAGAAGAATATCATCAACATAGACAGCAAGAACCACAAGGCCTTTAGTAGTCTTGCATATAAACAAGGAATGATCTGTAGAGCTTCGACTAAACCCAATAAGTGAAACAACTCCACTAAACTTTTCATACCAAGCTTGTGGACTGCTTTAAACCATAAATTTCCTTCCGAAGCATGCATACCTGAGACTCCTTCGGAGCAACGTACCCCAGAGGTTGCTCTATGCAAACCACTTCGTGCAAATCACCATAAAGTAAGACATTCTTCACATCTAACTGAGACATCTCCTGGTCTCAATTAACAGCCACAGAGAAGAGAACGCGTATAGTGCTGATGCGAGCAACTGGAGAAAAGTGTCAAAGAAATCTACCCCATATGTTTTAAATTAATGTGTTCATTTCTTCCATAGCGGCTTTCCAATGAGGAATGACAAGAGCTTCTTGATACGTAGCTGGTATAATAGTAGAAGAGATAGCAAGATCAAAATGCTTGCCATTCGGGAAAGTTGAGCATAAGAGACAACTGAATCAATAGGATGCTTAGTGCATTGTCGAACACCCTTCCGTAGGGCAATGGGAAGATCAAGATCACTCTTGTCTGAAGGAGGCAATTCACTGCCAGAAGAAAGAAGAGGCCCGACAACAAGTACAAAAGGCTCCAAGGGCAAAGAATCTGTCTTGAGAGAAAGAGACGGCGTAACAGGAATAGTCGTGGAAAGAGATGGTTTCGGGAGAGGTGTAGAGATAATATGCATTGCAGAAGAAGTATCAGAAGGCAAGAGAGAAGAAGGAGAAAAATACGGTGTATCTTCAAAGAAGGTAACATCAGCAGACACATACTGTTTGCGCAGAATTGAATCAAAACAGCAATATTCCTTCTGAGTCAGACAATAACCAAGGAATATGCACTTAACAAAACGGTAAGAAAGTTTGTCGCGACCAGGAGAAGGAATGTGAACAAACGCTGTATATCCAAAAATTTTAGGAGGTAATGGAAATGGCTCAGCCCTAGGATACAAAATAGAAAATGGAATCTTGACTTGAAGAACAGATGAGGGTATCCGATTAATAAGATAACAGGAGAGAAGAACAACATGACCCCAATAGGACCGAAAAAAATTCATTTGTAACAGAAGACTGCGAGCAACATCCAAGAGATCACGATTCTTGCGTTCAGCAACACCATTCTTTTGAGAGGTATAGCGGCAAGAAGTTTGATGAAGCAAACCATGCTTCTCACAAAATCAGAAAATTGTCGGCTGATATATTCCTTGGCATTATCAGTATGAAGAACTTGAATAGGCACCTTAAAAAGTGTCAAGATATCATTATAAAAGACGGAAAACACAATATAAAGTTCAGAATGATCTTTCAGGAGATACAACCAAGTACACTGTGAGAAATCATCAATGAAAGTGACAAAGTATAAGCTATCTCTACCAACAGTAGCAGTAGGAGCAGGACCCCGGATGTTAGAGTGAACAAGTTCAAAAAGATGCGAAGAACTACGTCACGTTCATGCTGGGATAGAAGAGCGATGATGGTTGCCAAGCTGACAGGCTTCACAATTCAAAGGAAAAATGTTAAAGGAAGGTCTGGGAAAAGTTGATGAATGAGGTGAGAAGGAGGATGACCAATATGACGATGCCATTGTTCAAGAGATAAAGAAGTAGAAAGAGCGAGGTCGTGATCAAGAAAGAAGAGGCCACTACTGGCAGTCCATCTCATTCGGATTGAGAAATAGATGTGTTGACAAAAATGAGACTTGTCCTCCTATACGACAGGAGTTGCATCCATGGGCCCCTTGATGGAATTAGACTGAGAAATACATGGCTAGGCTTGGTTGAGTTAATAGATAATATTGGGCTCACCAATGTCTATAAGACCATTCTAGATCAAGATATTGTGATTGAATAATTATAAGGGTGGCACGGTCCGTACTTCTAGTTCAATCCGGATGTAAAGGACAAATGGACATGACAACCTAGTATATTAATCACAAAAAGCTTGTTGAGTTATGAACTCTTATTACTCGGGTAGCAATGATATATTGCTAGATGCCGCTCATTGTTTGTGAGAATTTTGTTGATATATTCTTGATCAAGTGGGAGACTGTTAGTGTTTTTATGGTAATTTAGAAGTACTCAAGCAGTTAGTCTCACTACCAATATGATATGAGTCTATATGGTTGCACATAAGAGTGTTTAGAGAAATTGGAGAAAGGATTGTGTTGGCCTCACTCATATGGGATATGAATAAAGGGCGGATACTATGACAAATAAAATTGATGGGTTATGTCGAGTGCATATCAATGTGCATCCAATGAGATTGACGCACGTCGACTTCCTATCTACATAGTCGAACTCAAAGTAGTAGTGGTTCCTAGTTGACACTACATCGAGTAGATAACGACGTGGCATCGAGTTGCTTCTTGACGTTGTGTCGAGTTCTTATTGACACACGTCAAATATAAGTCGACGCATATCGACGCAAGTCGAGTTTTGGCGGATTTCTAAAAGAGCTACAGTTTGTTTGATATCATTGGGTATAAATAGACTTGGAAAAGGGTTTTCCATAAGTGAATTCTGTGTTTGCTTTTGAAGCAGTCGCTTTAGCCGAACCCTAGATCCCGACGTGTCCTCTTTTTATAGCCACCTCTCCTTGAATGAATCTAGCAAATTGTGGAGACTTAGAGAGAACTCCTTCTCCGACTTGGTTCTTATGGGACAATACCTTGGGGTTCTCTACTGCTTGTGGGGATATCTGTAGGGTCGCATATCTATTTTTACGTGAAGTTAATCGTTTACTATCTAGAGCATTTTGTTTGAGAGAAGACTTAATCACATTCTGGTACAATGCATTTGTTGTTATGTTTTTATTTCTTGATTCTTGGTTATCGCAAGATCCTTTACTATTTAGGGGTTTTCTTATATATTTATTTTACTGCGCACATGTGATGTGCTGTTCCACTCATGTATAGAAAACCCAACATCTTGCAGTATTACTTATCACCTTAAGTTTAGTTCTCATAAAGGATGAGGGAGGAGTTCAGCGCCCAATCTACCACCTCAGTAAGATCCTCACTGACACTAAGACTAAAAAGGAGAATTATTGACAAAATCCTCAGAGTTCTCTCTAGACCAGGGGGTGAATAAAGGTTAATATGTATTTCTATTTTAACTATACTTTTCACATAATTTGTATTTACACAGATTATTACCAGAATTTTAAGCCTAATAAATATAATCACAACACATCAAATAAACAATCACAGAAAAACAAACAATAAAATAAGACATAAGAATTATAGTGGTTCCCCAAAATATGGGTACATCCACTTTTCTACCCCTTGGCAGGAATTCACTATCATTGTGCCTAGGTCTTTTGATAAGGAGACTCTCAGAATCTATCTCTAGATTTTTGATAAGGAGATCTTGAACCAATACATCCTGAGTATTTTTTTCAAAAAGACTCACAGAATCTTAAACTGAATCCTTTGAAGAGTGATTCTTAAAAGTCTTTTCTTAAACAGTAAAAGAGAAATAAAAAGATATTAGAAAGAAATATATAGAATAGATGATCTTCTTAATGAGTCCTCTCAGGAGAAATTCTGAGCACTTTACGACACTAAGTGATCTTTATCTCTAGTACTCTGATGAATCCTAGATAGAGAGAATTTCAAAGATTATAGGCCTTTTGATCCAGATGATTTCTTATTCTTTACAGAATCTTTTGTTGCACTTCATGAGCCCTAGAGAAGAAGAAGAACTGACTCTCTATTCAAAATCAAAGACAAGATGATGATCGACTGATTTTTTTGGAAGAACTTTTATTGCAGCAGATGAATGATGATCTTCCTGATCTTCTCTGTCGATTCTCAATTTCCAAAATCACTTTTCATATCAGTTTGTAGTATCTGATCTATCGTTATATATATCTGAATCGTATGTCTATATATATATATGATAAGTCAATATTTATAGTTATTTTAATATAGTTTTATTTAATAAATAGTTATATTCTAGTTATTTTTATATTAATATTGTTATTAATTCCTTTATTTTCTTATTTCAGGTTAATCTGGACTGCCAATATCAATTTGGAGCTTGCAGGACTGATCAAGAGAAGAAACTGAAGAAATTTGGAAAAATCGTAAATTATACGCCCATGTCACGGGCGTGACCCTCAAGTCAAGGGCATGACCAGCAGGCGTGACCCATCCAGGACTTCTAGATTTCAATTCCACGATGGTTTAAAATTACACGCCTCGGATACGGGCATGACCTCAAAGTCACGGGTGTGATCCGAAGGCATGATAATTAGGTGTGCCGCGCTATAAGAAATCAGTTTTATATCTAGACAGTTTTCAGCTTACACGCCCTGGGTTACGGGCGTGACCTAGGGGTGTGACTTCTACAATAACTGCCAGATTAACTCCCATTGTTTCTCCTTCCCTCCGTTTCCAGTAACAGTAAAAACACGCCCTAGGTCATGGGCATGATCTAGGGGCATGACCCGCAGAATGGTGAATTTTGGCTGTGTTCTCCCAACGTTTCCAGGCTTTCAAGAGGAAGGTTTCGCACCTTACACGCCCCTTAGTCACGGGCATGACTCTCTAGAAAATTTCCTATAAGTTCCAGAAAGAGCCAGGAGCTGAAGGGTCATCTAGGAAGCAGCTAGTAGTAAAGTAGGAGTAGATTTTTAGCCAATTTCAGTAGTTTTCTTGCATTTCTTTATGTAATTTCAATTTCATAATTTAGGTCTTAATTCAAGTATTTTTCTTGTATGCAATCATGTTTTACTATCCTTTTCTTTTATGTACTTTTTAATTATGTTAAGTACCTAATTTCATTATCACTTGATCATGACAAGTTTTAAAATAAAATAAATTTCATCTTTTTTGCCAAGCTTTCTATTATTTCCGCTTCAATCTATCTTTGATTTTGATTTTAGATATGTATCTTACATTTACCAAGTGGTTGTGGATACGAGTAGATCGCTCAAAGGTAGAAGGATTTGCATGCACTCCTCGAGGGAGGTTGACATGAATCTTCCGTATTGGAGTCATTGGAACTAAATGGGTATTTAGAAATAAACTAGATACTCAAGGTCTTATAATCAGGAACAATACAAGGCTATAAACAAGAGGAAGGGATTGATTATGATCAGACATTTTCCCATGTTGCAAGGATTGAAGCTATCAGAATATTCCTAGCTTATGCAGCCTACAAAAAGTTGACAGTATACCAAATAGATGTCAAGAGCGCATTCCTTAATGGTGAACTTAAAAAGAGGTTTATGTGGAACAACCACCAGATTTTATCTCTCCATCGCATCCCTCTTATGTTTTTAAATTGCATAAGGATCTCTATGGTCTAAAGCAAGCTCCAAGAGTTTGGTATGAAACCTTAGCTAGCTTTCTCTTAGAGCATAACTTTTTTAGAGGCATTGTAGATAGGACTTTGTTCATAAAGCATCATCATGATAAAATTTTGTTAGTACAAATATATGTAGATGACATTATCTTTGGTTCTACTGATTCCAAACTATGCAAAAGGTTTTCTGACCTTATGCATTCTAAATTTGAAATGACTAGCATGGGTGAACTCTCCTACTTTCTTGATCTCCAAGTGAAGTAGTCACCTGATGGAATCTTCTTATCCCAATCCAAATATGCTAAGGAGCTAATAAAAAGGTTTGGGATGGCTGATGCCTCAGCTAAGAGAACACCTATGGCTGCTAATGTCATGATTGACTCTGATGAACATGGGGAACCTATTGATTAGAAACTATATAGGGTCATGATGGGTCCCTGTTGTATCTCACAGCGAGTAGACCAGACATCATGTTTGCTACATGTCTTTGTGTTAGGTTCTAGGTGAACCTTAAAGAATCTCACCTTATTTTCCTAAAAAGAATTTTGAGATATATAAAGAGTTGCCCATATTTAGGACTCTGGTATCCAACTGAGTCAGGATTTGAGTTGACTGGATACTCAGATGTTGACTTTGCTGGATGTAGAGTGGATAGAAAGAGCACATCAGGGATATGTCAGTTCCTTTATGATAGGCTAGTGTCCTGGTTTTGCAAGAAGCAAACATCTGTGTCTACTTCAACAGTAGAAGTTGATTACATAGTAGCTGACAGTTGTTGTTCACAGATGCTGTGGATTCAGAACCAACTCCTAGATTATGGTATCAACTTAAATAATTCAACTCTACTTTGCGATAATACTAGTGTAATTTCCATTGCACAGAATCCAGTGCATCATAATAGAACTAAGCATATAGATGTATGACATCATTTCATTAGAGAGTTTGTAGACAAAAAGAAAATTAATCTTACCTTTGTCTCTATTGATTTACAAAAGGCAGACATCTTCACCAAACCTTTGGATGAAAAAAAACATCTGTTCTTTCTGAATCAGCTAGGTATGATAAATGGAGAAGTATTAATTTAACTTTCTGTCTGAGGTGGAAGAATTTGTCACAGTTCGTCGAACGGAGATCGACAAACTGAGAAAAGTTCTTGAGAAAATTCGTCGACCAGAGATCGACGAAATCTCTGTGTGAAGTCTTATTCGTCGAACGGAGATCGACGATACTGCTTCAGAAAATTTTCGTCGACCTGAGAAAGACGAAAACTTTTCTCTTCTTCAGACTGAGATTGACGAACTCTTTTGTCAATAAAATATTTCGTCGAACTCAGATCGAAGAATTTTATTTATTTCGCAGGACGGAGTCTGCCGCTTCATATTCTAAAAACCATATAACTACGTTTTCTTCGAGCTCCATCCCGCACATTCTGTTTCCTTTTCACTTGATCTCTGTTTTCATTTTTGCATGAAATAATGACAATTTCAGCGAGTTCTCTTTCCAGAATGAAATTTGACACAAGATTTGATATCGACTTTGAATCCTTTCAACACTCTGATCAGATATTCATCGATATACTGCAGTTGTTTGAGGAACAACAGTTGAAGAAATTCATGACTACCACGATAAAGATAGTCGCGACTGAGATTAGAGAATGGGTGCTTACTTCTACTACTCCAGACGCCGACTCAATGTTAGGCACAATCTCTAGCAATCAGGTTTCTCTTACTCCTGCTGTTCTAACTAAAGTTTTTGGTTTAGTTAATGGTGATGAAGATATTGAGATTGATAGTGCTGACTTTGATGATATGTTAAATAAAATGGGTCATAATGGTAAGAACCCTAAAAAATTGTTAAAGAAAAACTTATCTGCTGAATATAAGTTTTTAGCCGATGTTCTGGGAAAAGTCTTGCTAGGCAAGCATACTACCCATGACTACATTACCAGGCTCCAGTTTCTGGTAATGTGTGATGTAGCGAATAAGAAAGTAGTGAATTGGGCAAGGATTTTGTTTGATTTGATAAGAAAGAAGAATAATAAGAAGGAAGTTTGTTTTGGAAGAATTCTTGGAATTTTCCTTGAGGAAAAAGCATCTGAATCCCTGGTCTCCCAGACCATATTCATAAATGCTTCCAAACGGATAACTTGTGCCTTGTTTGGAAGATGGGAGAGGAACATCTCTAAGACATCTAAGGCTTCAACCTCTTCCAGAACCTCTGAGGATACAAGAGCTATTACAGCTAATCCCCCACCTCCAGAAGATATCATTCCCTCCATCCAGATTCCCTCTCCTCCATCACAACAACAACCTACTCCTCCACAAGTTCCAAATCCTTCATCTACTCCCGACCGACAACCATCCACATCACAAATTCATGCTCCAACACCACCTATATCTCCCGTGCATCACCCAACAACAATTCAATCTCCATAGAACAACTCACCCCCTTCATCCCCATTACCACAACACCTTGTTGACATATCACTCACAAACCTTCTATCCATTCCATCTATTGATCTTTTTTCATCATCCCCCATTCACACACCATCATCCATATATGAACTTATGACTGACACAACACCTTTCCCTTCATCCTCTTCCATCCATCCATTTGTATCCACTCAGACACACTCTGAGTTTGTACAATTGGATTCCCCTTCCATCTTAACTCTCTTGGAGATCATCACTCCTCACCTCAGAAATCTCATAGCAGAGGCTATTCAACCTCTTGCTAATTCCATTTCCTCTCTCTCTCTGCTCTCATTGTTGTTGCCCCTACTGTCCCCTCTTCATCTGGGGGCCTGGCATTCCCTCTGAAACCAGGCAAGGGGAGATATCCTATGAAGAAGTTCTAGTATTCTCTCCTCCAACAGTGGAAGCAGCAGTAGATGTACAGTTGGATATAGCAGCAGATGCAGATGTATATATGAATACAGAAGTTAAGGAAGTTGAGATTGATATGAGTTGTAGAGATGAGCCAGTAGATCTTCCAGAAATTTTGACTGTTGGTGATTGCTTTATCAATACCACAGTAGATTTATTCAATTAATTGAATTCATTTGATTCTGCTTATATAAATTGCTTACTAGAAGTTTTTCTAGAGAATTCTATGGTTGTAAAGCAACTAAAGGCAAGGTTTACAGTCATCGAGCCTCACAGAATCCGCTCCCAAGGCTATCTCCCCTCCAACTTACAAAATGGATGAAAGCCCTATACCAAACTTGGATGATATCATTCTTGTAGATATAGAAGAAGAAAATCAGACTATTTCTGAAAGTAATGTTGTACCAGAAGTTTTAGAATCTCAAGTGCTACCTCAAGCTGAAAAGCAAATTTCTAAGGAAGCCTTGAAGGAGATTGTTGCTATGTATGATAATCCCCATGAATCCTAGGAAGACAATGATGATGATGACTTTGAAGATTCTGATGATCCCAAAGCTAAGAAGAAGATAGTTAAGAAAAGGAAAGTTGTTTTCAACGCTATTCCCAAGCCCAATCTAACTCATTACACTCTTTACTACATTCTGCAAAAGATTACACCTTACCCTGGGATGCCAAAATGGATGTGGTTATCTAAGAATGAGCAGAAAGAAAGGAAAAAGAGAAGAAGGTACCGGTCTCCTCCCAAGCACTTCAGGAAAGACCCTCCTCCTCCTCCTCCATCAGCTGGGGCCTCTAGAAGTGTCACTCATAGATCAGCTCCAGTCACTAAGACTTATCAAAGACACTCCAAGCCTAGTTTTCAAGGCAGCAGTGATCAACAACTTCAATCTTCAAAGAGCAACCATCCTCCAGCTTCAGAAAAGAAAAGTACTCTGATATCTCTTGTTGATTCAAACAAGGTCACCAGTCCCAAAAGGCCAGTATCCCCTCTAATTCCTTTTGTAGATCCTGAACAAGAACCCACTACTAAGATGGCCAGATTTCAAGAATTAATTGAACTTTCTCTGATCAATAAAGCAAAAGCAGAAGGCAAGGACCCATCTCAGTACTCCAACATGTCCTCATACAGAAAATAAGAGCTCAAAAGGTACAATAATGCCAACAAAATTTTCAATGTAGATGATTATATTAGTCTCCATCCTAAAGCTGTAGTACCAAGGGCTACTTTTTGCGATATTATTGGAGCATCTGACATGACCATGTCTAAGAGAGAAGCTGCAAACCCTAACAGAGAAATTATTTTTAGACAACTATCTGACAAAACTAAGAAAGAGAAGTCCAGGAAAAACAAATAACAGTTTATTTAGTTTGTTTTCTGAACTATTTTGTGTTTAATCATAAAGCAGTTGTTGTACATATATCTGCTAGATCTTTATTTTCTGCCATATATCTTTTATATTGCTTTATGAGTGTTTTCTTTTGTTTGTATTAGTGACCTCACCCAAATATGGGGAGATTGTTGGATCCCTAGTTTGAATTTGGGCTAGGTTCACTAATTAGGATGTTTGACCCACTTTGTATAGCTAGAGTCAAGTCAGTTAGTCGTAGAGTTTAGGCTAGTCATTAGTATCAATCATCATGTACCAGCCTGCAGAGGACTTCAGTAGACTCAAGACTTAGAAGAATTTAGAGCTCAGATTATCAGTTCGAAGTTCTTCGAACTCAGCTCGACGATCGTCGATCGCAGATCGACGAACTTAGAAATCTTTCTTTGGGTTGAGCTCGACGATATTCGAGCTCAGGTCGATGATCTCTTCCTCAAGACAGATTCTCCACTCGACGAACTTGGAGAACAGAATTGGCAAAATATTTCCTATTTGTAGTTCGCTGAGCTCAGGTCAACGAACAAGATTTCTCAGCTCGACGAACTTAGAACTCCAATCGGCGAATTCTATCGAGAGGTCGACGATTTCTGTCCCGAGTCAGATTGATAAGTTTTTCTTATTTCTGTCCTCAATTTCTTATATTATTTTGCAGTAATTCTCTGAGTAATTAATGCTTATATTCTAAAGAATATAGCCCTTCTTGGCAGCATTAATTATGGATTTCATCAGAGTTAATTGCTTGTTATTTTAATGGGACAGTTGGGGAAACTCATTCAAGAATATATTCCAGTCGTTTCATTCTCCAGAATTAGTCAGCAATTAATGCTCGGAATTCAAAATTCAAAAGAAGAATTAGACAGAAGAATATATAAGAGAATTTTCTTTCAGACAAAAGAGCATAGGTGTGATACAAGCAAGCAAAGAAGAAACGATACATAGCGATATACATAGAATACAGAACACAAGAAGTGATACAGAGAAGAGATACAGAAATATACTGAAGAATATCTACTTCTTCTTTGTGCTGAAAACTCTTTGTTTTCCCCTAAATCTTTCAGAAGACTGAAGAAGAACATCAATCTTATATCAAGAGTCTTCTTGAACTTCTACTCCAGGAATACTCAAGGACAACAACTCTAGATCTGTCTACAAGTTCCTGGATTTCTACAAGACAAGGCTGAAGACCTACACCCTCAGTAAGGCTCCAGGCTTTCTGAACATCTCAACATTTCAGAAGGAGCTTTGACAATAGCAATCCACAGAGTCTTCTCTATTGAATATAGAAAAGAGAAGGTACCATCAACTCTCTCAATCTCCTGTACAAAGGGTTTATTAACTCTCTTCAAAAGTTTATTTTTGGTTTTTGGGCACCTGATCAAAAGGCTAAAGGGTTGTGAGATCTCCCTGTAAATAGATCTTGTGGTGGCAGTCACCTGATCAAAATCCTGATAGTGGATTCCTACCAGTGTGGTAGAAGAGTGGATGTACCCAGTTTGGGGAACCACTATAAAATTCTTGTGTTGTCTGATTGTTCATTTTCTCTTTGTTTTGCTGTGCTGTGATAGTGTAGTTAAGCTTAGTTTTCATTTCCTTTATACTACTACTATTATCACTAATTCTCTAATAAATTCTAAAAACAGTAAAAAGTTTTAAGTTACTCTATTCACACCCCCCCCCCCCCCACCCCTCTCTACAGTAAATCAAGTCTATCCCCTAACTTTTAATTGGTATCATTAGATTATCAATTTCCTAAGTTGTCTTTCACAGCATGGATATAACCTTAGATGTGTCAATCCTGGACTCACACGGCAAAAGGTGGTGGAAGTCCCCTATGAGTTCCACCTTCCAAGGCCGAATGTACACTGACATCAGCTGGAGTGAATTCACTAATGCCTTCTTGGAACACTTTATCCTCTCTACTGCTTTAGTGATCTCGAGGAGAGATTCTTGCAGTTGAAGTGAGGATCCAAGTCCGTGACTGAATATCAACGAGAATTTCAGCACCTCGCCAAGTTCACCGACTCTTATGAATTGGATGACCGAGGATATATGAAACGGATTTATAAAGGCTTGCATTATCCCCTAAGGCAAGCACTTTTGTTTATAGAGAACCAGCCAGGCCATATTCGGCACTACTGCCCGCAATTAGGTGCAGCTACTCCCCCTGTTTTTCCTCCAGCAGCTCTGCGAGGAGGAGGACAAGTGTATAGTCGAGGATGGGACCACGAGGAAGGAACCCTGGACCTGCTAGAGAGCAGATGTTTGCTCTAAACATGATAGGAGCGGAATCCTCAGGACGTGATTGCAGGTAATTCATATCCAATTACTATAATATGAACATTTGTTCTTAGCTTGCCTAAAATTATGCAAAATTTAAGTTGAATTTGTATAATTGTAACTTAGGAACCGTGATGGTTAATGGGAAACCAACACTCAGTCTATTTGACATCGGTGCCACTCATTCATTTATCTCAGCAGACTTTGTGAAAGATTTAAATTGTGTGCCAAATTTCACTGGTATCACTCGGACAGTACGCCTCCTGTATGGCTCCGAGATGACTTTGTCCTCCAAGTGTGACTTGGAAGTATGTATTGGAGGAAAGATGTTTGAAACCCCTGTAATGGTGTTAGGGATGCCAGAATTCGAGTTGAAAAATGCTGAGTGGTAGGATTTAAGTTGTGAATCTGAGGTAGGATCCTTCTGTAGATCTGAAGTAGGGCCTGTGTGTCTAAGGTAGGGGAGATTGACTGAGGTAGGAGAGTCATTCTCTCTACATTATAGGGCCTGTGTGCCTGAGTTATAGGATCCTTCTGTTGATCTGAGGTAGGTCTTTTGTGCCTGAGCTATAGGAGAGCCATTCTCTCTGAGTGGTAGGGCTATCCTCATAGCCTGAGTGTAGGACTTGTGCTCAAGTCTGAGGTAGGTGATCTTTGGATCACTGAGCTGTAGGATCCAGTATTGGATCTGAGTGGTAGGGTTGTGTGCCTGAGGTAGGTCATGGAGGAGACTGAGAGGTCCTGAGGGATTTGTGTTGTAAGCTCTTAGGATCCGAGTTTGGAGAAGTGCCTTGTCTAACACACTATTAGAAAGGTGGGAGGGATAGTGGATGTACATATAATCTAGGGAACCACTATAAATCTTGTGTGTGTTGTGTGAATGTCTTGAAAGCTTCCTTAATCTAACTTACAACACACTAAAGAAAAGGAAAAGACATAAAAGACTGAAAACCTATTCACCCCCATAGGTGTTTAGCTATCCTTAAAACTAAAGAAATTTAAGTGGTATTAGAGGGAGGTTGCTCAAAAAGGACTTAACAGTTGGAGTTGATCTCTAAGGGTAGCTACAAGTATTATATTTATGGGTTCAGGAGAGAATCATAAGGAGTTGGGTTCCATGAATGTTGGAGTATAGAGACCGGGCGGTCTAGCGACTTGACTCTGGTAGTTTGGAGACTGGGCGGTCTGGCAGTTTCACTCTGTCGGCTTGATATCTGGGTGGTTTGGCGGCTTCTCTCCAGCGGCTTGGTAGCCGTACGGTCTAGCGTTCTCCTCTGGTGGCTTGTCATTATGGTCGGGCGGTTAGCTTTCTTGTCTAACCGCATGACCTGTGCGGTCTGGTTTTATCTAGCCTCTAGTCACCATAAATGTATTTAGTCCCACATTGCTTATTTCTAATCTCTCTCTTCTACTCCATTCTATAAAAGGGGGGCATACCTTTGTAATAGACACATTTTTTGGAAATAAAAACTCTGTTATTGTCCAAATTTCGGTTTCTCTTTTTCTGTACGCACATGGTATCAAAGGACTCGATCTTTTCCGCTTGATTCTGTGTGCAACTTCTATCCGTGGTTTGTCCCCTCATTCTTGCGCCCTATCCAAGTGGTTTCCTTCTCGTTCTTGTCGTTGTCCTCTGTGTGCGGGACCTCACTCTTTGCACTATCTATCTGTTCGCGACTTATCTTCGCGGCCTCTTTTTTTCTCTATTCGTGACCTGTCTTCACGGCCTCCTTTCTATTCGCGCAGTTGCATCTTTTTGTTCTCTGCTCGCGCCTATTTTCACGACCTCCCCATCGCCCCGCGGGTTGTTCCTTTCGTGCAGTCTATTTTCCTGTTCGCACGGCGTCTCTTTCCCTGTTCGAGCAGCTTCTTTTTGTCCGCTCTCTTCTTCTCTATGGCTCACTCTGATTCTTCTACAACTACTACTCCACCCATGGCCCTCCCTCCTCTTCCTACTCATACGGGTAATTTTGGGACCATTTCCAAACATATAGGTTCCAACTACCCGGATTGGAGTGTTTCTTTCACCTTTCTACTTCACTCACAATGCAAATGTCGTCATCTCACCGATGACCCACCTCCTCCTGAGTCCGATCACTTTGATAACTGGGATGCTAGTGATGCCTTATTCGCACTTGGCTGCCTAACAGCCTTTTTGATGAGTGCCTTCCCATCATCTGCCATGATGAAACAGTAAAGGCAGCTTGGCTTCATCTTGTTTCTCTTTACTCTAAGGGGGATGAGACGTCTCACATTTACACTCTCTATGCGGACCTTTTTGTCCGTCCCTCCATGTCTCCTGGTGCTTCTTATCAACAGGTTCAGGCTCTGAGAGCCAAAATTCTTCAAAACCGCCCATTCTTTGCGGATCTGGCCGAGCAACACAAGCACTTTCAGGTGCTTCTAGTTGTGGGCTATCTTCTCCGTCTTTCGGAGTCCTATGACATGATCTGTCAACAGATCCTTGGCGAGGCAGATTATCCCACCTTAGATGCAACAACTGCCCGCATCGCTGATGTTACCTCTCTGCTTCAGCTTCTGCTGCTATCCTTCCCACTGCTCCCTGACACTTATGCTCATCATACTCAGCGGGGTGGCTTTGGTGGTCGTGACCATCAATCCGGCAGGTGAGGACCTTCCCGCTCTCTCTGCTCTCATTGTGGCCGCACCAACCATATGATTGATCATTGTTGGATGAAGCATCTGCATCTTTGCCCTTCTGGAGATGCTTCCACCTCTTCGAAGCAGTCCGCCTTGGTGGTCATGTCTTCAGGTAGTGTCCATGTGGTCACTCAAGGTAAATGGTTGATTGACTCCGGTGCTACTAATCATATGACCGATAATCTTCAGTGTTTTTCTATCCTAGAAAAAAATGATCGGTTTCCCCGGCCTTCATTGTGGACGGCTCCCTCACATGACAATGAGACGGGAGTGGTTCAAGTCACTCCGTTTCTTCGCCTGGTGGACACCCTCTACATGCCCCAGTTTCCATGCAATTTGTTATTTGTTACTTCTATTTGCAAGCAACTACAGTGTTCTATCACATTCACTCCTACTTCTTGTTCTTTTCAGGATCCGAGCTCCCAAAGGATGACTGCTACTGGGACTAAGAGTGGCGACCTCTACTTCCTAGACAATATTTCTGGTCTGTCCATTTTTTCTTCTTCTTTTACGGATCTTCTACAATGGCATCTTTGCCTTGGTCATCCTCCTCTACGGCTTCTTCGTCAGCTTCCACCACACCTACCTCCACACAGTACTCCTCTCAACTGAGATGCCTATCAGCTTGTCAAGCATCACCGCTCCTCCTTCCCACCAAAGCAAGGTCGTGGCTCTTCTCATCCTTTTGATCTCATTCACTCCGATGTCTTTGGTTCTGCTCCTACCCTAACTGTAGGTCAGGGTAGTTCATATTTTGTAACTTTTATTGATGATTTCTCTCGGTGTATGTGGTTGTATCTCTTAAAAGAGTGCTCCGAACTGTTCTCTATATGGGGATCCTTTTATTGTATGATTAACACACAGTTTAATGCATATATTAGGATTTTTCGTTCTGATAATGACAAAGAATATCTTAGTCATGATTTTTCTTCTTTCTGTGTGCAAAATGGCATTATTCATCAAACTAGCTATGTCTATACCTCACAGTAAAATGGTGCGTCTATATCTCCTGCTATCTCATCAACCACATTGCCTCTACAGTTCTACACGGCCACACACTGTTCTCCATTCTCTATCCAGTCAAGGAACCCTTCCCGCTTCATCTGCGTATATTTGGGTGTATGGCATTTGTGCATGCTCCCTCTGCCACTCATGACAAGCTCTCTCAACGTGCCACCAAGTGTGTATTTTTGGGTTACTCTTCCACTCAGAAAGGTTACTGTTATTTTGATCCTGTTCTTCAAAAGTAGCTCTTCTCCATGGACGTTACTTTTTTCGAAAACGTGTCATATTTCTCTCACGACTCCTCCCTTCTTATTGATATTCCTGCTCCTCCAACCGACTCCTCCGTCATGTGTACGACCTCAAAGACACCTCCACCTTCACCGTATCCACCATCTCCTCCTCCTCTCTCTCCACCTTCACCATCTCTCTCTTCTCCAAGGCCAGCTCTATCCTCCACGGATGCACCAGATGCTGATGAATACGACGACCTGGATCTTCCCATTGCTCTTCGCAAAGGGGTGCGGACATGTACCCAGCATTCGCTTACTGTTGTTACTTCCTATACTCATCTTACCCCTTCTCGCAGGAATTTTGCGTTGGCTATCTATGCCACTGCCACTCCCCGCACCTACCAGGTCGCCCTTACTGGTCCTCATTGGAAGGCGGCCATGGATGAGGAAATTTCCACTCTCACTGAGCGGGGTACATGGAGTCTTGTCCCTCCTCCTTTGGGCACCGATGTTCTTGGCTGTCGCGGGGTCTTTGTTGTGAAGTTCTGTCTGGATGGCAGTGTGGATCGTTACAAGGCATGCTTGGTCACTAATGGCTTCACTTAGACCTATGACGTTGATTATTTTGACACATTCTCTCACATTGCTCGTCTCAGCACTATTTGGGTTCTCCTGTCCGTAGCCATCAACAAGGATTGGCCCATTTACCAATTAGATGTCAAGAATGCCTTCCTCTATGGTGATCTACAAGAGGATGTGTACATGGAACAACCTACTGGGTATGTTGCTCAGGGGGAGACACACGTATGCAGACTGAAGAAGGTCATCTATGGCCTAAAGCAAATCCCTCGGGCGTGGTTCTATAAGTTCAGCGACATTGTAGTAACCGTTGGTTTCACAAGATGCTCTATCAATAACTCATTATTCATTCACAAAACCGTACTAGGTCTGGTGATTCTTACAGTATATGTGGATGATATTCTTCTCACGGGTGATGACCAGTCTTGGGTAGTGCTGACAAAGAAACTTCTCCGTCAACACCTTGTCACGAAGGATATGAGCTCCCCAAAGTACTTCCTGGGGATATAAATCTCTCGAAAGACCAATTCTTTGGTCCTCTTCCAACGTAAGTATGCTCTTGATCTTCTGAAAGAGACGGGATTGACTGGGGCTAAAACTACCAGATGCTCCATGGCTACTGGAGAAGATAAAGCCTGGACAGATGACTTGCCTCCTCTGTCAAATGTTACAAGGCACAGGCATCTGGTTGGCAAACTCATTTATCTCATGGTAACCAGACTCGACATCTCTTATGATTTAAGCAAGGTTAGCCAGTTCATGCAAGCTCGTAGAAAGTGCCATCTACAGTATGCCCTGAGAATATTGGAATATGTTAAAGCAGCACCTGGTTAGGGACTACTGTTTCAGAGGAATGGTCATTTAAAGGTTGAAGTCTACTCAGATTCTAGCTATGCTGACGACAAAGGTGATCGCAAGTCCACATCGGGCTTCTACAACTTTGTGGGAGGATCCTAGTGAGCTGGAAGAGCAAGAAACAGTCATTTGTCTCCAGGTCTAGTGTCGAAGCTGAATATCAGAGTATGGCGTCAACCACTTGTGAGTTAAAGTGGTTGCGGGCTCTCATGTTGGACTTAGGAGAATTCCATAATCATCCTCTTCCTATGTTCTGCGATAACAAGGTCGTTATATATATTTCGAAAAATCCGATATTTTATGAGAGAACAAAGCATATTGAAGTTGACTGCCATTTTATTAGAGAAGAGATCTTGAAGAAACAGATTTGCACTTCATTCGTTACTTCAGACAGCTAGTTGGCAGATATCTTCCCTAAGCCTGTGCACGCTTCCTTTTTTTCACATTTGTGACAAGCCGAGCATGATTTATATATATGCTCCAGCTTGAGGGGGAGTGTTGGAGTATGGAGACCGGGCGGCCGGGCGATTTGACTCTGGCAGTTTGGAGACTGGGCAGTCTGGCAGTTTCACTCTAGCGGATTGATAGCCGGGCAGTCTGGCGGATTCTCTCCAGCGGCTTGGTAGCCATGAGGTTTAGCGTTCTCCTCTGGCGGCTTGTCGTTATGGTCAGGCGGTTAGCCTTCTCGTCTAACCGTGCAACCCGTGTGGTCTAGTTTTGTCTAGCTGCTAGTCACCGTAAATGTATTTATTCCCACATTGCCTATTTTTAATCTCTCTTCTCCTCGATTCTATTAAAGGGGGGACAAACCTTTGTAATATACACATTTTTTGGAAATAAAAACTCTATTATAGTCCAAGTTTCAGTTTCTCTTTTTCTTTTCGTACAATGAAGCTTCCAACCTACAAGAAGGAGAGCTTTGGCATCTAGAAGGAGAGGGTTAGGCTTTTCATGGAAGCATTTGACCCAAGGATCTTTATTATAGTTAAAGAGGGATCTTTCATCCCTATGAAAGTCTCAGTTTTGGATGCAACAGTCCAAACACCAAAGAAATATTCAGAGATGACCAAGGATGAGATCATTCTAGACACCATGGACAAGAGAGCTCAGAACATCATAGTCAATGTTATTGATGATTCTACTTTTCAGAATCTGGTTCACTGCCAGACCTCCAAGGAGATGTGAGACACTTTGGTGATCTACATGGAAGGCACTGAGGAGGTCAGTGATAACATGATGTCTCTAATCAACCAAGAGTATGAGTCCTTCAGGCTGAATAAGAATGATAGCATATCTGAATGCTATGAAAGATTTTTCAGAATTATGAATGAGCTGATGACCTATGGGAGGGTCTTTATTCATTGTGAGCCCAATGACATGTTCCTCAGGTCTCTAACTAGAGACTGAGACACAAAGATCTGTGTCGTCAGAGAGATGGCAAAGCTAGCTGATACTCCCCCTCACACACTGTTTGGGAAGCTGCTCTCCTATGAGATGCAGCTATCTGCCAGGAAGGAGGAGAAGACTATCAAAAAATCCCAGGCCAAGGAAAAGCCTTTGGCCTTCAAAGATGAGAGCACCAAGAAGAGTAAGGAGAGGATTGCCTCTCCTCCAAGGAGGCCTGCTGATTCAGACAGCACATGGCCAAGCTCATCAGACTGCAACATGTCTGATGAAGATTTTGCTGCCTTCTCTAGGAAATTTTAGAAGATGATGAAGAGGAAGCAGTGGAGCAGCATACCTTCCTCCTCCTCTCATCACAAGAAAGACTGCTACAAAGCTGAGGAGAAACACACCAAGGGAGACATGTATGAATCTAAACCTAGTAAACATGTTTCCTCTAAAGTTGTCTGGTATTATTGCAGCAAACCTAAGCATGTACTTGCAAACTGCCCAGTCAAGAGAAAGGAGATTGGTGAGAAGCAGCACCGCCATCTCAAGAGCAAGAAGGAAAAGAACTTCCTTGCAAAGGCTGAAATGTGCTGGAGTCAAAGTGACTCATCTTCTGAGTCTGAGGAAGAAGAGGCCTATATTGGGTTGTTTGCTGCTATTGTAGAAGATGCTGAAGACAATCCTGCTGCTATGATAGGGATCAGGGCCCTCTATCACATTCAGACAGTTATTAAGAGGATGATGATGAAGAATAAGATACCAATAATTGCTATGGGCTGATGATAATGTTAGATGAAGAATCCTACGAGGATCAGCCTGGTCCAGCTAAGGTACACTCTCTATCTATCTCATCATCTGATTCAGAATTTGAGATAAGTCCCAATTCTAGTGAAGAGTGCTCAGAATCTGAGGAAGATATCAATCAACTAATTGATAAGTATGGCACCCATATGGATGCTTTAAAAAAGCAAGAAGTTGGCCAAAAAGCAAGTTGAGGAGATTGTATCCATTCAGCTAGCTGCTTCCCAGCAGGTTGAGACAACATTCTTGCTAGATTAGAAGACAAGGGAAGCCAGCCAACTAAAGGTCATAACACTCGTCCAGATTGGGACCATTAATTACAAGAATTGTCTCATTAGGGATCTTGAGGAAAAGCTCCAAAGGGAGAGAAGGATTGTGGCTAGTTTCTCTAAGACAAAGTCAGTGTTACCCTTGATAGACTCCTCCTCTCAATAGGGTAAGAAGGGGTTGAGATTCAAAAGAAACACTAGAGTGCCCATCCCAAAGGGAAAGGCAAAGTTCCAAATCAGCCCCTGACATCTAAGCCTCCCATCCCTTTTAAGAAAGTGATATTACCTTCCAACAGGTATAGCCAAGAAAGTATCTATTATCACTGGATGAATGGTAGATCCACAAGTGTTTAAAAAAGTGTTCACAATTATGGTGGAAGATATAGCAAGGGGATGAGTTCCTTTAAGGCTCCCCATGAAGAAATTCAAATGGCCCATCATTGACCATTTGTATGTGGTACTCCATACCCCAATCTCAAGAATGTGGCAGTAGCTAACTCTCAAGGCCATCCAACAAAGACCCAGACCAAGAGTAAGTCTATCAATAAGCCTAATTTGGTGATCTCTGATGCTATTAAGAGCTAGTTCTCTGCAAAGAAGACTGCTATTAATGACATTCAGAGCAAGCCAAATAAGTCTACTGGAAGATTCACTTTCAGTTAGATCCTTGCTGAAAGGAACCTGAAGAAGGCTGTTTGTAAGACCCCTCCCCTTACCAAGGAGTTAACCCAGTCTTATGCCCAGAACCGATGCCTTACGGTGACGCTAACACATGGTCTAGTCGACACCAGAAGACGTCGATCCTACCGGCTAGTACGATCATTTACGTGTAGGCCAATTGAGAATAGAAGAACAATAGAAATAAAACTAGCAAGTCCACAAGTCACAGCAATAACATCATATATATATAATGAAAATGTACAATAGTCCACAATGAGTACAAAGGAGAGAAGGGATTATGCCCGTACATGCCAAAAATGAATAGTAAAGCTCTCTCTCTCTCATTATAACACTATGCAGAAGCAAATTCTAAACAAGCACACTCGTCATCACCTGAAGCTGGGCTGCAGTAGTAGTATGTGGTATCAGCTCCTCAAGTCCTGCCACATCCTCTTGTTGGTCTTGTTGGTGCTCCATCTCCTCGAGATCCTAAAATGATACGGTCACAACTGACCATTAGTCATAAAGACTAAGCCATTATCGTCCTCGCCTCACCCCCGCGACTCCTAGGCACCGAGCGGGAGGATGAAAGCGGAGGACAACAAAGCAGTATAAAAATGGAAGCAGGTGACGGTGGATCTATTCTATCATGGAAATATTATAACACTTATGTCATTACATTAGCAGTTCCATATATATAGCACATGTAAAGTAAGTAAGCAGTACTGAAAGAAGAGTGCAGTAAGTAAAGTAAAGAAAGAGCATAAAGTAAACTAATCTACCGCTACACTAACATCACAAGAGTACCTTAACTTATATGAATGCTCATACAAACTTATAAGTTAAGGTTTCAGAAATATAACTTATCATATAAAAGAGCCCATACTAATTTATATGATAAGGATCCATGGTACGTATGACCTAAATATGTATGTATGTTATGTATGCAGGTTATGATTCATGTAAGTGCAACCCACACACACGAATCTGTGATCACAGACCTTTAGTTCCCACTTTTTCGAGCTAGCATCACTATCTGGTACCACTGTTGTGGCTACGGCAGCAGTGGAGCGGGCATCTCAACTACTAGGTGGGTATCACACTACCTGGGTAAAGAACATTTAACTGTTTTTCATTATAGGTGAAGAGCTGTCCAAGTGTGAATCAGACCTGTTACTTGGATAGTGGTTGTTCCAAACATATGACAGGCAGTAAGGACATTCTATCCAACTACAAGTCCAAGTTGGGGTCGAAGGTCATCTTTGGTGACTCCAAATATGGCCAGTCAGAAGGTTTTGAAGAAATGAAGATTAGATCTATCACATTCAAGAAAGTGATATATTTCAGAGGACTGAAGCATAACCTCATCTTCATAAGTCAATTATGTGATGAAGGTTATCATGTATATTTTAGTTCATCTTCATGTATTCTCTCTAATAAAGAAAACCAAACAGTTTTAATTGGGAATAGACAATGTAATATATATTTAGTTGATTTTTTATCTGCCAATTCTAATATCTGTTTACTTAATATAACTAGTAATCAGAATGAGTTATGGCATAAAAGGCTAGGTCTTGTAAACTTGAAAAATATTGATAGGTTATCAAAAGACAACCTTGTTAGAGGTCTACCTTCTGGTCCCTACAAGAAGGAAGGACTTTGTAGGGCTTGTCAATTAGGCAAGCAAACTAAATCTAGTTTTAAATCTGTAAATAAAAATGATTCACCTAGGATTTTGTATCTGCTACACATGGATCTCTTTGGACCCATTATTGTACAAAGCCTAGGAGGGAAATCCTACACCTTGGTTATTGTGGATGACTTCTCAAGGTTCACTTGGGTATCCTTTCTGAGATCTAAGTCAGATACCTTCAAGGTTCTTACAGATTTTCTCAGGACCATACAGATTGAGTTCTCTACACATGTTGCATTGATCAGAAGTGATCATGGCACATAGTTTGAGTTTCTTCTTATTCATGAGTTCTGTGATAAGGAAGGTATCAGGCATTGTTTCTCAGCCCCTAGAACTCCCCAACAAAATGGGATAGCTGAAAGGAAAAATAGGACACTCATTGAAGCTGCATGTACATTGCTTGCAGATGCTTACATGCCACTAACCTTTTGGGCAGAGGCTGTAAACACTGCAAATTATGTCCGGAATAGAAGCCGGATACATAAACTGAAGAATAGGACTCCTTATGAATTACTTAAAGGGAAGAAACCTAAAATCAACTATTTTAAAGTATTTGGATGTATATGTTATATTCACAATAATAACAAAAGATACATTAGAAAGTTTGAGGCTAAGGCGAAGAGGGAATTTTTCTAGGATATTCCCAAGTAAGCAAAGCCTATATGGTTTTTAATAAATCATCATTAAAAATTGAAGAGTCAATTCATGTTTCTTTTGATGAAACTAACATGTCTTGCAAGGAGAAAGAGATTTCTACCAATAGTCCTTTGCAGGTACCTCACTTGTGTGAGAGATTGGATGAACTAAACCTTGCCCAAAAGGTTCCAACACATCCTTCTCCACAAGTTAATGAAGAGAGTGAAGATGAAAGCATTGAAGAAATTGAACTTCCTCCAACAGCAAACACAATTCCACAAGAGGAATTAATCCAAGATGCTGTTGCACAACCAACTCCACTCACTGATTTAGTCACACTTAGGGATCACCCTAGATCTCAAGTGATTGGAGACATATCAGTAGGTGTACAGACAAGGCATCAACTCAATCAAGATGTGATGCATGCCTGTTTTCTCTCTCAGGTTGAACCTTTATCCATCCATGATGCTGAGCAAGATCCCCACTGGATCATTACAATGCAGGAGAAATTAAATCAATTTGAGAGATGTAGAGTTTGGGATTTGGTTCCAAGACCCCAAGACTATCCAATCATTGGAACTAAATGGGTATACAGAAACAAACTGGATGCCCATGGAGTGATTGTGAGGAACAAGGCTAGGCTTGTTGCTCAAGGTTATAGGCAAGAGGAAGGGATTGACTATGACCAAACATTTGCACCAGTTATAAGGTTGGAGGCCATCAGAATTTTTCTAGCCTATGCAGCATACAAGAGATTCAAAGTATATCAGATGGATGTGAAGAGTGCATTCCTCAATGGATTACTTAAAGAAGAGGTTTATGTTGAACAACCTCCAGGTTTTGTCTCTCCAACTCACCCTTATCATGTTTTCAAATTGCATAAAGTTTTTTATGGTCTCAAGCAAGCTCCAAGAGCATGGTATGAAACCCTAGCTAGCTTTTTGATAGAGCATAAATTCATTAGAGGCATTGTAGATAGAACACTTTTCACTAGACATCATAAGGATCAAATACTGTTAGTTCAAATATATGTGGATGACATTATATTTGAATCTACTGATTCCAAATTATGCAAGAGGTTCTCTGACCTCATGCATTCAAAATTTGAAATGAGTAGCATGGGTGAGCTCTCCTACTTCCTTGGTCTCCAAGTGAAGCAGTTGTCTGATGGCATCTTCATATCTCAAGCTAAGTATGCTAAAGAGCTTATAAAGAAGTTTGGGATGGCTGATGCTTCAGCAAAGAAAACACATATGGCTACTAATGCTGTGATTGACTCTGATGCACATGGGAAACCTTTGGATCAGAAATTATATAGGGCATTGTTGGGTCCCTACTATATCTTACATCAAGCATGCCTGATATTATGTTTGCCACATGCCTTTGTGCTAGGTTTCAAGTGAACCCAAAAGAATCTCATCTAATTTTCTTAAAAAGGATTTTGAGATATATAAAGAGTTGTCCTAGTCTAGGCCTATGGTATCCAGCTGAGTTAGAATTTGATTTAACTGGATTTTCATATGCTGACTTTGCTGGATGCAGGGTTGATATGAAAAGCAGCTCAGGGACTTGTTAGTTCCTTGGTATGACCCCCTTCAAGCTTTCTCACGGGTGTGAGGCGATCCTACCAGTGGATTTCGAGGTTCGGTCCCCGCGGGTCGCAGCCGCAGGCGAAGGAGACGAGACGTGGAGGTTGGAGAATGAGGAGGGGTTATGCCTCTCGCTAGACATGGTGGAAGAGCTACGGGACGTGGCGGCCATCAGGCAAGAAGAGATCAAGCGGCGGATGGCCAAGTATTTCGATAAGCATGTCAGGGTCAAGCAGTTTGCCGAAGGAGATCTGGTGCTGAGAAAGGTCGATGCGGCAGGAAGGTCGGCTTCCGTGGGCAAGCTCAACCCGAACTGTGAAGGACCTTACATAGTGAAGTCCATAGAACAGGAGGTTACTACCTCCAGGACGTGGAGGGGAGGGCCTTAAGCCACACCTGGAGCGACGATGACCTAAAATGCTTCTACCCGTGAGATGGGGAAGATGTAATTATGTATCCAAAATCAAGCTTATTAAACTCCATCAGTTGACTTGATTTTCTCTTGCTTATTGCGAAATTTTTATAATAGGATGTAATTATGTGTTTTGTAACACCCCGAGCTCAGCTCGTCCCCAGGTAGACCCGCTGCGCAGGCTCTCATCGAGCTGGCAGGTCTGAAGGCTCGCCTATGGGGGATAGGTTTGGTTTGAGGAAACTTCATCGGCACCCCGAGCTCTGCTCGGCCCTAGGTAAACCCGCTGCGCAGGCTCTCATCTAGCTGGCAGGTCCAAAGGCTCTCCTGTGGGGGATAGGTTTGGTTTGAGGAAACTTCATCGGCACCCCGAGCTCTGCTCGGCCCCAGGTAGACCCGCTGCGCAGGCTCTCATCTAGCTGGCAGGTCCAAAGGCTCGCCTGTGGGGGATTGGTTTGGTTTGAGGAAACTTCATCGGCACCCCGAGCTCTGCTCGGCCCCAGGTAGACTCGCTGTGCAGGCTCTCATCTAGCTGGCAGGCCCGAAGGCTCGCCTGTGGGGGATAGGTTTGGTTTGAGGAAACTTCATCGGCACCCCGAGCTCGGCTCGGCCCCAGGTAGACCCGCTGCACAGGCACTCATCTACCTGGCAGGTCCGAAGGCTCGCCTGTGGGGGATAGGTTTGGTTTGAGAAAACTTCATCGGCACCCCGAGCTCGGCTCGGCCCTAGGTAGACCCGCTGCGCAGGCTCTCATCTAGCTGGCAGGTCTGAGTGCTCGCCTGTGGTGGATAGGTTTGGTTTGAGGAAACTTCATCGGCACCCCGAGCTCTGCTCGGCCCCAGGTAGACCCGCTGTGCAGGCTCTCATCTAGCTGGCAGGTCCGAAGGCTCGCCTGTGGGAGATAGGTTGGGTAAGAGGAAACTTCATCGGCACCCCAGGCACGGCTCGGCCCCAGGTAAACCCGCTGCGCAGGCTCTCATCTAGCTGGAAGGTCTGAAGGCTCTCCTGTGGGGGATAGGTTTGGTTTGAGAAAACTTCATCGGCGCCCCGAGCTCGGCTCGTCCCCAGGTAGACCCGCTGCGCAGGCTCTCATCTAGCTGGTAGGTCTGAAGGCTTGCCTGTGGGGGATAGGTTTGGTTTGAGGAAACTTCATCGGCACCCCGAGCTCGGCTAAGCCCCAGGTAGACCCGCTGCGCAGGCTCTCATCTAGCTGGCAGGTCTGAAGGCTCGCCTGTGGTGGATAGTTTTGGTTTGAGGAAACTTCATCGGCACCCCGAACTCGGCTCGGCCCCAGGTAGACCCGCTGCGCAGGCTCTCATCTAGCTCGCAGGTCTGAAGGCTCGCCTGTGGGGGATAGGTTTGGTTTGAGGAAACTTCATCGACACCCCGAGCTCGGCTCGACCCCAGGTAGACCCGCTGCGCAGGCCCTCGTTAGCTGGCAGGCCCGAAGGCACACCTGTGGGAGGGAAGTTTTTGATCCTAGGAGACACTTCGACTCGGATGTTCTGAGCAGGGCAATAAACGCACCCGGAACACAGAATGAAAAGAGGTAGGATCCCTTCAGGCAGGAGAGGTCTCGGCCAGAGGAGATCTCGGCGGGGAGGTCTCCGCCAAGGAGATCTCGCCGAAGGAAGTTCTCGGCGGGAAGGCTCCTGACAAAGTATCCTGGGTCAGACAGTGGGAAGTGCTAGGAGAAAGCTTAGAACAGTTAGCGCAAGGTAAAGAGGGACGGCCTCGCCTTAAAGGGCCTACGAGCAATGTTCCCGGCAGACGGTTCTCGGCAGAGTGCGGAAACGAGACGTCTAAGCCCTGGGCACTTTCGACAGGTTCCCGCCTATCCATCGCTAAGGGAGACTACCCTAAGGGGGCCAAGGGCCTCGG
The DNA here is from genome assembly GCA_039583875.1 of Platanthera guangdongensis. Classification (NCBI taxonomy): domain Eukaryota; kingdom Viridiplantae; phylum Streptophyta; class Magnoliopsida; order Asparagales; family Orchidaceae; genus Platanthera; species Platanthera guangdongensis. The sequence goes on from CM077157.1 coordinate 82,401,243, forward strand.
CGGAATCATGCTTGACAAGCACTCGGCCTCAACAGTTGTATCAAACATATTTACAATAAAAAGAAAATGACATACACAAAAATTATTTCCAAAGTATTTACTTAATGTAATTACAAGCCTAGAGCATCTCGCTCAGTACAACCAAAAGAGAAAAAAGAGGGGAGGCCCTTTAGGGAGACGCGTTGTACCCCTCCGAGCTCTCACTTGAACTCTCGCAAGAGCTCTCACCTGAGCCCTCCCCGGATGTCTCGCCACCCGCAGCAGGGGATTTCGGGACATCCGAAGGCAGGGAATCGTGTGTGCCTGGGGGCTTCGGGACGGGCTCGAAGAGCCAAGGGACGAGCTGGCGAGCGGTGACGGACTTGCCTCTCCCATCCAAGCAGCCTACGTCTCGCAGCGTCTCCAGGGTCAGCTTGACTATAGCTTGAGCGTTGTCCTGAAGGAGCTTGTCGATGTCGTAGACTGAATAGTGGCGGCTCCTCAACCTTTCGTCTAGTGGAGGAGGTGGTGGCGCAGTTGCCTCCATATGCCGGAGCTGGTCCCTCAGCAGGACGTTCTCGTATCGCGTCTCGGCAAGCTCCGCGCGAAGCGTCATAGCCTGAGCGGAATCCTGCGTAGCGAGAGGTTAGCATGAAAGGAAAAAGGTTGAAATCTGCAGTGGCGAGAGTGAGTGCCGCGAAAGGTCTCGCTTACCTTTTCCGTCGGGCGCAAGGACAGCAGTTGCTCAGCATCGGCCAGCTCTTTCTTCAAGGCAGTCGCCTGAGCCACCGCCTCCTCCCTTGCCTTGAAAATATCTTGGAAGTTGCGGTCGATAGTGATACTTCGACGCACGCACATATGCGCAAGCTCGATACCGTGCATCAGGGCCTGGGTGGAGTCGTAGGCCAGGAGCCGGGTGGTCATTTTATCATAGATGCTGGCATTCTCCCGGCTGTACAGGTCGTAGCCCAAGGAGAAGGCCTCGCTGGTGACTTCTTCTCGCTCCGCCCAGCTGGGTAGAGGAGATGAGATTGAGACCCTGTTGGTATCAGGGTCCTACTGAAGCAGCGGTTTATTTTCCGCATCAAGGCACTTTGTGCCGAGACCAAAATTTCGATGACCCCGCGGCACCTCTCCAGGCGGAGACTGAGCGGAGGTCTCGGCGGCGGCTCCCTCGCCATCTGCCCCACCGGGGGCCAGGGGGTTCTCGGCAGGTGCCTCGGCGCCACCCCTGGTAACAGCAATCTCATTGGCGGCCTGCAAGATCTCTTCAAAGGAGCGGCCTGGAGCGGGAGGTCGGGACAGCGGAACCGCTACGGCTTTACCCTTCTCGGCAGGGGTTATTTTGGGTCTTTTGAGCGCTGGGGGAAAATGGATGCCGGGCTTTCGCTTCCTGGCACCGGTCGAAGTAAGCGGGGCCGGCTCAATTCGGCAAGCTTGAGCCGCAGACTTCGCAAGATCCAGCGTATCTCTCACGGTTTGGCTCTCGGCAGCATGAGCCTCATCGAAGGGTTGGCGCAGGGGGATCTCGCGCTCTCCTGCAGAGGCGACAGCACTCAGCCCTAATCTTTAAAAGGGGGGGAATAACGAGTCAAAGGCGAGACCGTACCTTCTCCCGGAGGCACGGGGAGGAGCGAATTGATGCCCCGCCGGAGGAACTGGACGTCGAAATCCTTGGTTCCGAAGAACTGAAGGAGGGCTCTCTCGCTCGAGCCCAAGGAGGGCGGCTTGTAAGCGGCGTCCTCATACTGAATTGGCATGAGAGGAACGTTCCCGAAATCGCCGGAAATGAAGACGAACTTCTCGCCCCAGTGATGGTGCTTGTTGGCGAGATCGGTGGTCTTAAGCAGCTGCCCCGAAAAGAAGACCACCCCTCCCTTAGCGCGGAAGGTAAACAGCTTCCGGAAGATAGGGAGGCTAAACTCGATCCTCTCGGATCGCATGTAGCAGGTGAATGCCACAAGGATAGCGACCGAATTAGGATTCAGCTGCGCGGGAACCACTCCATAGTACTGGAGGGCCTGGCGCATCTCTGGCCAGAGTGGGAGGCGGAAGCCCCCCTCGAAGTGCTCAAGGGGGATGGCGAGCTCCCCCTCCCCCGCACAGTTCACCCTGTCGCGGTTGCCGAGGTTTCGCATGGTGAAGCTGGTGGGAACATAACGGGTCTGGATCAGTTGGAACTCCTCCATGGTTAGGCTACAAGAGGGGAATTGATGCTTCTGGAAGGATTCCACGCAATTAGAGTGTCCCTCGCTTCCGCCCGGCATCGTGCTTGTGAGGTTGAGGGCAAGATCTTCAGAAGAGGGGCGAGAGCGAGAGCTAAGCGAGAACGGGAGGGGGAAGCAGAAGTAAGCAGGAGCTCTCGGCAAACCGCGAAAGCGACGAGAAAAAAGGCACGGGTTTCGGATCAGAGAAATAAATATGGTAGGTGGACGCCCCTATTTATAGAAAATCGCAGTCATGATGGCTATTCCCAAAAAGGCGGCGGGGGTACAGCCGTCACACCCTAAGTTGGCGACACCTCGGTTTCCCGCCCAAGATTGACAACAACTGACCGACAAATTTGATTAGCGCAAACATTTTGAGACGATACGCGACAAGTAAAATGAGCGGAAGCAGGGGTTACTCTCGCCGAGCGAGAGACGAATAAAAAATAATAATAATAATATCAAATTTATGAGTTACAAAGACCGATAAAAAAGCAACAGGGTACATTGGGGAAGGGGAAGGCCGGGGGGTAAGGAAGGATGAGACCTCGCGAATCAATAATGTTCCAACCGCCATCATCCTCATTCTCGCTGCCTAGTCCTCGGTGGCGCATGCGGGTTAAAATAGGACGATAGGACGGTGCATCCTAGGTTGATTCGGCGGGACTGGTCTCGGATCCGTGCAATACACCTCTCGGGAGAGGACTCGGTGGTAGGCCCACCTGGCCGATTCGTCTCGCCTAAGAAGTAGTCCCTCTCCAGAGCCTCCAGCCTCTTCTCCACCGATTGACGGAACTCTCTCGCCGCAGAGCCATGGGCCCGCTCTCGCCGTATAAGCTTCGACAGGATGGCGGCAACCCTCTTTCCCCACCTTTTAGCGCTCCTGGCACTGGTCAAGATTTCCTCCATCTCGTCAGATGAAGGGAAGGGGGAGCTCTCGCCATCCTCCCCCTCTCTGTCTTCATCGTCATCTTCATCTTCATCCTCTGCGTCAGCTCCCGACCGCGAGCCCGGATCCCCTGACAAAAGAATTCCATGATCATGGCGAGAGCTAAGCAATAATTATGATAAGCATACCGCATACCTGCAGTATGGCGAGAACCGCCGGCCGACGACAGGCGAGAAGGCCCAGGCCCCTCCCCCCTCAGTTCCAAAGAGGAGGTGGAGTGGCTTTCCTTTTCCTGGGGGGAATATTTTACGCGTGGTGATCCCAGCTTGGCCGGAAGCCGGGGGGAGTTGTCCTCTCCCACGGGATGGCTGGCATCCTGGGGAGCTATAGAAGATTCGAAAGCCACTTCTCCTGCCGGTAGGGTGGAATCAACCGCAGGGGCAGGCCGATTAGCGACCCTTACTTCTTTTCCCGGGTGGTGAGACCCGGATTGGCGGAAGCTGGTGCTGCGGGAAGTCAATTCAGCAATATGAGACTGAGTTAGGAGTGAGAGTGGAAAAGATACCTGCAGTTCTCAGGGAGTCAGGAGGAGGAGCGACCTCCGAGACCCGCAGTTGATTCTCAGGAGGACGAGATGATGAGTCCAATGGCTCCTGCGGGGGCCTTACGTCGTCAGGGGACGTTTCCTGCGAGAAGTATCGCGTCAGCTGCAAATCCTCCCGCATAAATAGCTAGTGGTTTCAATGATTAGCGAATCGAGAGACATACCTTCTGCAGAGAGGGATCATCCGCACAGCTTGGGGTCGGGGTAGGAGAGCTCCTGTTCTCGTGAGACAGGTCTCGATGAACCACCTTCGCCCTCTTCTTCTCTTTCTTTTTCTTCTTTAGCTGAGAGGGCTCAGCGGCTGATGACTTTCTCGCCAGCCAGGGGGCAACCAAGGCGCAATTAGCCTTGGCTCACGCCTGGGCCGCATCGATACGGTCTTGAAGGTCCTGTGGGAGCGGTTTGTCAACACGCTTGGAATGCATTGCCGAAGGAAGCGAGAACTCAGACAAGGAGCGACGATTCAGGGGGGATTTATGGTCATCTATCAGCACATATATATAGCCACGGTACGGCCCACCAAAAGATTCTCTGATGGCGACACGTGCTCAGCGAATATTTACGGGTTGGACGTGTCTTTTCGAGCGCAGAGCTAGATTAAAACGAGCGGGGATTGTGTACAATCTCATATTCGCTGAGTCGGACCCGGAGACATCAACGTTCAGGATTAGGCTTGCCAGAGGAGCTTCCGCCCTGAAGAAGTTCCCGCCCATGAGTGGGCGGGAACGCTTGCGCTTGCGCCAAGCTCCCGCCTTGGGGGAGCTCTCGCCTATAAGCAGGCGAGACCGCTTGCGCCGAGCTCTGGATAGGAAGGCTCTCGGCTCAGAGTTCTCGTCGAGTGGGGCCCAGGGCCCGGGGTAAAATGACCTAATTACCCTCAGGTAAAATTACCCCTATACCATCAAGATAAAACGCGGGATTTGGCTATTGGAAGGTCAACTAAGGGTATTTCAGTAATCTCAGGTCAGTAAAAGGCTATAAATAGACTCATAAGTGCTCCTTAGAAAGCAAGCTCTCATTATCCTTCAAATCTCCAGTGCTTTCTGAGGAGCTCCTAGCCCAGTTTTTGGCTTTGGAGGGGAAGCTCTTAGAGATCTTCCGGGTGTGAGGTGGGACCTCCCTGCTGAGGCTTTGGGTCAATCTTAGGTCCTTTGCAACTAGTCGTAGGTCGAAGCTTGAGAGAAGTAGGTGTTGGCTGCACCCCAGTTTTGAACTCTCGTTGAGGTCATTTTTGGCTTCAACGGCAGCACATCCAATCTATCCTTAGACATAGAAGAGGGAACTCCGATACGTGACACAAAGTCCTCGGATAGGAATGAGTGTGAAGCTTTTGTATCAAATAGTGCTTGATCCAGATAGTCCATGACCATGACAAATCCTAAAATACGGCAGTCATACGACCAAAGCATAAGATGAAAGGTATGCAAAATATTAAATCTAACACATACTTATCACCACATCGCCCTACTTGATGGCCTCCTATTGGCCAAGGTTGTAGACTCTAGGTTGGGCTGGAGCTTGATGGGATGTGGTTGATTCCACTGCCTTCCCCTTTTTAGCATAGGATGCTCCTACCTTCTTGCCTGACTTGCCACTCCAATAGTCTTGGTCCATATGCCCTAGTTTACCATAAGTGAAACAGTGTATTGGGCCTCCACGCCCAGACGATGCCCCAGAAGTAACCAATGAAGAAGCTGGTTCGAAAGGTTTGGCCTGGTCCACCTTCGATATCCAGTCTTCTGCAGTCTTGGTACCTTGAACACTGGGCTCGTCACTGCCAAGTACTTCTTACTATGGACCCTCTTCAGATCTTGTTCCAGAGATCAGGCCATATTGACCAGGGTCATAAAGCCCTACATCATCAGACCTGAGAGCAGCAATCTCAGATCATCGCACAGTCTTTCATAAAACTGATTGGTCTTGTACTCCTCATCCTAAAAAGTGGAGCCAGCATATCGTCCCAATCTTATGAACTCATGTAGGTAGTCGTCCACTCTACTCTCTCCTTAAGTCAGCCTCTGAAACTGATTCTCCATTGCTATTTTTTGCACTGCCGGGACGAATCATGCTAGAAATAGTCTTGAGAACTCCTCCAACGATACATCAGTGAGTTGTCTCCCAGGCCAAAGATGTAGCTCTAACTTGTCCCACCACAGCCTTGCCGCGCCATCTAGGAGGAATGTAGCTATTATAGCCTTCTGCCACTCCTCAGTCTTTATTGCTGTCATGACTCTCTTTACTCTAGAAAGCCAGGCCTCAGCCTGAGTTGGTGTTCCAGTCCCCGAGAACACTGTGGATTAGAGCTCATAACATGCTTTAACTGCTTCTTTATAGCACTTCTCTGCACCACAGGCTCTTTCATTACCTGATCCGCCACTATAGGCTCTGCTACGCCAAGCGGCACTTGACCTAACCCAGGAGTAGGAGGTTGCACCTGCCTCCCTGGTTGGGCATTGATCGGAGCAAACACAGCTTTCGCTACCATTCTTATGGTTTTTGCAGAAGGAGGGGTTGCAGGTGCGTCATTTGCGCACTACTCTCTGCGGAGTGCTGTTGATGCAACTGCCCTACACCGCTCTTAGTCACCTATAGTTGTAGAAACACTCAATTAGGAGACAAACAGATTACCAAAATGCATTCATGGGAACACTCAGGTTCCTCAAAAATGTGTATTTTCATTCCTAGGTGGACATTCATGGGTTTTTTATGTTATAACGGTGACGCACATACAAGTGCTCACCACCCCTTAAAATAATTTTCCCACGAATTCGAATAAGAAAGACCGACACCAGAGTCTGATGCCAACTTGTAACACCCCTATCCGTCGCATAGCATATAACAAAAGGTTTGGCTGAGGCCCGACGCCATATACTACGGACAGACCAAGGAGTTACTAAATTGAAACCGTCATCCGATATTTCACATCCTAACACAGAGTGTATTCGAGCGAAAGTAATTTAAATATTATAAATAGAACCCAACAAATGCATGAATGTTCACTACCATAACTAAGAATGTAACAAATACACAAATAAGGTCTTGGCCCTAAGGCCTTACAATATTCAACTTGAATTAAGGTGTGTTACATACTTCGGCACGCAGGCCGGCCACACATGAATGATATAATAACATAAGCATTCACTTTGGCCTTTGACGGCCAGCATCGCATTTCTGGGCTCCAACCCGTTACTTACTGCTTGGTTCAGCAGCACCTGCACACAACATTCCACCACAAAGGTGGCAAACAAAAGCAACGGTCAGCATTAGCTGATCAAATTATAATGATCCCACCCCTCACTCTTGGTGGCAGTGCACCTTCCTTGCATGCATTAGTTTAATCATCACTTGGCAATCAAAACATGCAACTTAAGAACCGTTTGCCACCAACGTTGGCACAAACGACCAATGCCCCTGCTCTCAGGCACACTCTTGGTGTACAGGACCTCAAGGGTCACACAACCGTTCTTTGACGGTCAATAACGTTTGAGCTTTTAGTCTCATAAGGGCCTAAGCCATAGATCATGCCCGAAGCCTCCGGTAAAGTCATAACAATCTGAATATCCACTAAATGACTCACTCCAAGACGGACGACAAAGGTTAGGTACATTTCAGCCTTTCTCGTGCTCAATTCGTTAGGCATGTCAGCCACGACACGGGTCGGCATCCCCTTTCCCATTTCCATACAATTCATAACCTGATTACGAACTTAGGTAAGCTCTCATGGCTAACTAGCTGAGCAGTTTAAGCTCATGCTCAATCACAACATAGATTCCATCTCAACTGACAACCTTATCCCCGGTAGGTCCTAGTATTATATGATATATGTACTAAGCGCACCCATGACCTAATGTTGACCCGTATGACGTGTCTTCCAACCTCTTGGGCCAACTGCCCCTAATTATTTATCATATATTGCTTTAATGTATGATGTTGACCATCCTAGGTTTCACTATTTTTCTAAGGAGTTAAGGGCCTAGATTAATTTCTTTAATTGAGTGACCTAGGTCACCTTGCACATGATGTACAATCTATAATGGTCCAGTCTACCTAAGAAATTTATCAGATGTTCCATTAGGTTAAATATGACTTCCTACCAAGTTTCAGAATTTTCCCATGTGAAATTTCATTTAATATCTATTTAATAATAAATCACAAATTGACTACTTTCCAAATGAAGTACAGTATTTATACAATCAAAAATTCTAGGAAACTTACTGAGGATCCATGTTGATATAATAAAGCTAAATACAGAATTTCAAAATCCTAAACAATGATTTGACCTAAGTTATATCCATATGAATAATATAACCAAAATGTCATTATTATGGTTTTCAGCATATAGAGACATCCAAAAATTCTCAAATAATTTAATAGAGATTTAATCACAGAGATAAACTACTGTAAATTTTTCCATAATATTTAAACAACAATTTCCCTTATTCTTAATTAATTTCCATAATGGGCAAAATGGTAAATTCTACTTAAACTCCAAGTTAACATTACCTAACAGTCCCATAAATTTTTCCAGAGGTGAGCTCTGTCCTAATAAGGCTTGTGACAAAATTTCAGAATTTAATAAAATCATAGGTCCTAGATTCAAATTTATTTTCTATTTAGGCATATTTTCCAATAATTCCAAATATTGGGATTTTTGATACCAAAAATCCCAACCTTCCCATGGGAGGTGTATTCCATCCCCATAAGCCATTGTCCCGAGTTTCATGGACATGCAAGGGTCCAAATGGGCTAAATTCCCATTTTCCTATTTTTACTATAGGCACCCCAAATTTGAACATACTAATCTCATGCATGTGGGATTTCCCAAACATGCAGAGGTCAAAATGACTTGAAATTTCTAATATGGATTTATATTGACCAATGGACATGCCACCAAAATTTTGGGGCATTTGGAGTCATATATTTCCAAAAATACACTTAATTTAAATATTAGTATTTCACCAAATACTATAGCAAAAGTCTGACCAAAAATTCTCATTTTTGGTCAGAGTCTAGGTTTACCTAATCACAAGCATGACCAAACTTTTAGGTCATGATGACTTATGGTTTGGCTTGGGCATTTATTTTAAGATCTGCCCTAGCCTAGGACCAGTCATGGTAGAATGGTCCTATATGGAGTTCTATTGTACTAAATCATGACTTTAGGGTGTCATTTTAAAGGTATGGCATAGGCCTACATTTTTCATGTTGGTAGCTACCTCTGAATATGCCTCAAACAGGCCTAAAATTAACATGCAATATCACTGTAAAAGTGTAACAAAATACACTACTCATAAATAATCATATTAATTAATTTAAATGGGTTAAAACTGACGGGATCGGTTCATCGTCCTCATCAGCCAGCGACCAGGATTCAATCATCCTGGGCTGATCTGTTTAGCTTATTCCAACCATCTTAGCCGTCGCTGCCGCCGGCTAATATCGCAACCACCTCTGTTGAGGTGGGGGCTTTTGTTTCTCGGCGATGTGGTCGTCGGAGGTGGCTTCTCCGGCGAATCAGAGCTAGAAGAAAAGCTCAGAAAATGGTGCACTTGATCGCATGGTATCGGGCTCAATTGAGCCTGATGTCTCGCCTAATTGATCTAAAAAGCTAGTACGGGGTGAGGTGAAACGAACCTGTAGACGGGCTTAGCGGCGTGTGTGGCGGTGGTGCGCCATGGCCGACGATCTCTTCGGCGATCTAGCTCGATTCTTCATTTCTCCAGCAAAATCTTTGCTCCAGTATCGAACTCCACTTGTCTGAGATCTTTGAGAGTGATTGTGGGCTTAGATTTGACTGGGAGTGGTTGTGTGAGAAGTTTTGATTAAGTGGGTGGTCGTCCATGAGCATACGATGCTCCACCTTGCTGCCAAGTGTCCACCAGCCCCTCAATCCTACTGAAAAGAGCCTTGGGAGCTCAGCCATGAGCTTGGGCAGAGGTAAGGAGGGCCACATGGCCTCCATCACCTCTTTCCCTCTCTTCTCTCTCCTTATTTTCTCCAAAATTCCTAAGCTACCCCCTATATTTATTCTCTCTCCTAATTTTGGGGGTTAGGGGATGTCATTGACCTCGTGGGCTGGTCATGGGCCTTGAGCCATGGGCTTAGTCCATTAGGAATGGGCTTGGTGTAACACCCCCATCCGTTGTATGGCATATAACAGAAGGTCCAGCTGGAACCCGACGCCATATACCACGGACAGTCGGAAGGGTTACTTAAGAATATCAAAACATTCCAACTACAACTACTCGCCCTAACACAGAGCATTCTAGAGGATGCTTTTAAACTGTTGGAAAGAACCCATAATTGAATAACCAACTATCATGAATGTCCACATACTAACACAAGAATGAAACGACAAATACACTGAAAGTACTTGGCCTTATGTCCTTACAAGAGTTACTTAACAAAATAGTGTCTTACATATATCGGCTCGCAAGCCGGCCACACATGACAAAAATAAAATACAACTATTCGCTTTGGCCTTCGAGGGCCAGCTCAGCAACATGGCCTTCAGCCCGCTATTTGGTACTCGGATCCGCAGCACCTGCAAGCAACATTCCACCGCACGGTGGCAAACAAAGTAACGGTCGGCCAAAGCCGACCAAATTATAACGACCCCGCCCCTTACTTGGGACGGCGGTGCTCCTTCCATGCATTTCATTAGCCCAGCTAAACAATAAAGTACAAGTATACTTCGCCACATGTGTAGGCTCGCACGACCAAACACCCCGTGCACTCAGGGCACATTATCGGTGAATCCGGTCAATTCTGTGGCTTCACAACCATCCCCGGGATGGCAACATCGTGAGAATTTTAGCCTTTTTGACCTCCGTCTAAGGCTCCTAACTATGCCAATGACCAGTCCCTCTTTGGGTCTCTCGCACCGAACCACATAGCTGAGGTCCGATTCCACTTGTCCGTTGCTCACACCACGTAGTCCCCTTAAGACGTACGCACGAGCCAAGCTTCTCTCGGATCCCTCAACAATTCCAAACATCACATAACCCAGTTATGTACAAGGCTGGTTCCCCGGCAACCAAGTTAGCAGAACTACGTTTCCGCTCAGTTTTCTGGGTGCGCCTACTAGTTAATCATCAAGGATCCCTGCTGCAATCTACCGCGTAGAAACACGAAAAACACAAAGCACAGAGTCTTCTCCAGCAAAGCATACAAAATGCAACATCACCGATCCAGATCAACGCGTCCGGGTAGCCTTCACACACAATGAATATGTCCGTACTTCAATTCCGGACTCTATATGCAACACAAGGGGGACTATTCCCGTCAACCCCAAGGAACACCGCACACTCACTACACACTCGCGGGAGCGGGTTTCCTTATGCAAAAGAAGGAGAGCTTCGCATGCTCAAGTAGAGAAACGTTACACTTGTAGTACGCTTTTGCACCATGGAAAAACTATACAGATAGAAGGCTTCGCAATGGAATTTCCTCCACGGATCCTCTCGCGGTTCTCGATTCGGTGCTCCGATGCTCCGCCGGCGGCCGGAAACCTCCCCTTTCATCCTCCTTGCTCTCTCCTCTCTCAAACTTCTTATAAAGAGAGTGTTAAAGATCAAATGAGGATTACAACCTCCATTCCAAACCTTAACAGAGCAGGAACACATCTGTGCCGTCAGATCTTAATTAAAGAAAACGAACGGCTCAGATATGTCCAAAAATCCTCAAACCTGGGCCGAACACGGCCTCGCACACGGCTGTGTCCCAGGCCGTGTGCCTCGATCCAGACACGATCATCGAGCATAGAAGAGGACACGGGTCAAGACACACCCGTGTCTCAACCTGAGACGCCCGTGTCGGTTTACGACACGCCCGTGTCCCTGGGGCGTATTACCAGTAACTGCCACGCCAACCGACACGACTCTTTGGAACATGGGTGGTGACACGGATAGGCACACGCCCGTGTCACGCTGTTGTGTTTCCTGCCATGTCCTTCTCTGGACACAGTCGGCCAACACAGAGAACCACACGGCCTTGGACACGCCCGTGTCCCAGGTCGTGTACCCCTATACAGCCACCAAAGATTACTTAGGACGCGACCAGCTCGATTACGATTTTCGGGGCGTTACAAATCTCCCCCACTTAAAGAATTTCGTCCCAAAATTATGTAAAGGTACACAAAAATTTAAATGTTACCTGTGTGGAATAACTCGGGGTATTCTTCCATCATAGTCTGCTCTCGCTCCCAAGAAAGTTCCTCACATCCGCGGTTATCCCAACGGACTTTAACCATTCGGATTTCCTTATTACGGAGTCGTTTAACCTCAAAGTCTTCAATGCGTACTAGCTTGACCTTTGTCATCAACCCGTATTCAATCGGCACTTGATCGACCGCAACGACCTGCGAAGGCTCTTGCACTGCCTTCCGCAACACTGATACGTGGAACACATCATGTAGCCCACTCAACTCCACTGACAGCTTCAATCGATACACCGCTTCGCCAACACGCTCCAAGATTTCAAACGGTCCAAGGTATCTCGGACTCAGCTTCTTCAAGCGTCGAACCCGCGAGACACCCTTGAACGGCTTGATTTTCAAATACACCCAGTCGCCAATACCGAACTCCACGTTCCTATGCTTGGAGTTATAGTATTTTGTCTGTCTGTCCTGAGCGATCTTCAAACTTTCCTGAACTGTACTTATCATTGAAGTGGTGTCTTCCACCGCTTGACATTTGTATAACTTCGTCTCGCCTTTCTCCAACCAAGACAATGGCGTGCGACACGTTCTCCCATACAAGGCCTCGAAAGGCGTCATTCCAATACTCGTCTGATAACTGTTGTTATATGCAAACTCCACCATGTACAAGTGATCTTCCCACTACTTTCCGAAATCCAAGACGCACATACGAAGCATGTCCTCCATCGTCCGGTTGACCCTATCGTCCTGACCATCCGTCTGTGGATGAAAGGTTGTGCTGAAACTCAACTTAGTTCCCAATAGACTATGCACCAGCCTCCAGTCGTTCGACGTGAAGTGCCCATCTCGGTCACTAGTAATACTGTGGGGCACACCATGCAATCGTACAATATTATCCACATAGAGTTTGGCTAACGTTTCCACCGGATCTTCCTTCCTGTTCGGGATGAATAACCAACTATCATGAATGTCCACATACTAACACATGAATGAAACGACAAATACACTGAAAGTACTTGGACTTATGGCCTTACAAGAGTTCACTTAACAAAATAGTGTCTTACATACATCGTCTCGCAGGCCGGCCACACATGACAAAAATAAAATACAACTATTCGCTTTGGCCTTTGAGGGCCAGCTCAGCAACATGGGCTTCAGCCCGCTATTTGGTACTCTGCTCCGATGCACCTACAAGCAGCATTCCACCGCACGGTGGCAAACAAAGTAACGGTCAGCCAAAGCCGACCAAATTATAACGAACCTGCCCCTTACTTGGGACGGTGGTGCTCCTTCCCTGCATTTCATTAGCCCGGCTAAACAATAAAGTACAAGCATACTTCACCACAGGTGTAGGCTCGCACGGCCAAACACCCTGTGCACTCAGGGCACATTATCGGTGAATCCGGTTAATTCCATGGCTTCACCACCATCCCCGGGATGGCAACATCGTGAGCATTTTTGCCTTTCTGACCTCCGTCTAAGGCTCCCTACTATGCCAACGGCCAGTCCCTCTTTGGGTCTCTCGCACCGAACCACATAGCCCAGATGTGATTCCACTTGCCCGTTTCTCACACCATGTAGTCACCTTAAGACGTATGCACGAGCCAAGCTTCTCTCGGATCCCGCATCAATTCCAAACATCACATAATGCAATTATGTACAAGGTCGGTTCCCCGACCACCAAGTTAGCAGAACTACGTTTCCGCTTTCCGGGTGCGCCTTGGAGTTAATCCCCAAGGATCCCTGTTGCAATCTACCGCGTAGAAACCCGAAAAACACAAAGCACGGAGTCTTCTCCGGCAAACCATATAAAATGCAACATCACCGATCCAGACCAACACGTCTGGGTAGGTTTCACACAAAATGTCTATGTCCGTACTTCGATTCCGGACTCTATATGCAACACAAGGGGGACTATTCTCGTCAACCCCAAGGAACACCGGACACTCACCGCACACTCGCGAGAGCGGGTTTCCTTATGTAAAAGAAGGAGAGCTTCATATGCTCAAGTAGAGAATCGTTACACTTGTAGTACGCTTTTGCGCCATGGAAAAACTATACAGATAGAAGGCTTTGCAATGGAATTTCCTCCGCGGATCCGCTCTCGGTTCTCGATTCGGTGCTCCAATGCTCCGCCGGCGGCCGGAAACCTCCCCTTTCTTCCTCCTTGCTCTCTCCTCTCTCAAACTTCTTAGAAAGAGAGTGTTAAAGAGCAAATGAGGATTACAACCTCCATTCCCGACCTTAACAGAGCAGGAACACATCTGGGTCGTCAGATCTTAATTAAATAAAACAAACGGCTCAGATCTGTCCAAAAATCCTCAAACCTGGGCCGAACACGGCTCGTACACGGCCGTGTCCCAAGCTGTGTGTATTAAATTTTCTCAACATGGTCAGCAAGGTAGCCCAAACGCCAAATTAATATCTTCGGAACTACCCAGTTCTCACGTTGAACCCGCGGAAAACCAAGGAACAAAGGTTAATCCCAACAAACAATGGAAGCACAAGCAGATCTTTTATTCATTCACTTTTTTACAACACGAGGCATACATAGCGAGACATGATTTCGCTAGTATAACAGCTGTAAATAGAAAGCACCAAACACCAAGCCGGCCGGACAGCACCGGAGTCCGCCGAGACCGCCGAGGTCGCCGAGGTCGCCGAGTCTGCTGAGAACATCCGAACTTAGCTGCAATTCGCCGAATAGCCACGGAGTCCGCCGAAGCCGCGAGGCCGCGTGGAACACCCCCTACCCGCCTGAAGCCGAACTGAGGAACACCCCCTACCCGCCTGAAGCCGGCGGACAGGTTATTGAAGCTGGCAAAATTGAAACAGAGTTAACAAGCCGCGGAGCGACCTCCTGCTGAATCCGCAGAGACCGCACAACTTCCAAGTACTTGACCGAAGTCAAAGCCAAACTCCTGGCTCCTTGAAGCTACCCGCGTGACCTGCACACAGCAAATGTCAGCACTGAATCAATCCGCGCGGACAGACAAACTGAGACCGCAGCTCCTTGCCCAACCCAACTTACTGTTCACTCTAGTTTTTCAAGGTACTGTAGACCTGCCAGGGGGGGTCCTATTTATAGGCGAGGTGAGGAGTGTGGTCACCGCCCTAGAGATAGAGACACCGCCCCAGCCCGCGCAATAGCAAAACACCGTCCGCCGAGTCAGCAAGGACTTGGCCGGATACCAAGGAAAACTGCCAGGAGCAAGATAACGTTGGCGAACCCTCATCAGTCCGCCTAAGCTATGCGGACAAGGTATCAGCCCGCAAAGCCTCCGACCACTGCAGGACAGCAAACCCCTTCAATGGTTGTTCGCATAACCCCGAGGCAGTCCGCAAGACTCAAGCCTCAATCCGCCAGAAGTCCACGACCAAAGGCAGAAAGTAAGTCTGCCCGGTCAACAGCGGACTTGGCGGATACGGCGGACACCATGGTCTTGGCACAAAGTGTGACCAAGTCCAAAACCATCAAAGTCCAGTGCGAGCATGGCGGACACAAACTCCCATCCGCCAAACACCGTAGCACAGACCGCCAGCAGTCCGCAAGCTCCTCGCACTCCTGCCCAACGCAGCAACCATCTCCCGGACTCAAAAAGCCAGTCCGCCAACGACCTCCACAACAAAGCACCTGCTGTACCACCAGAGCTCGACAGGTCCTCGGCCAAGCTCTAAGCTCAGTCCACAACAACCCACACCGCGGACACGAGCCAAACCGCCTATCAGCACAAGCTTGCACCACGGCCACTGAGCAATGCACCAGTCCGCAAGCCTCTCTATCCGCAGATACCAGGCCGCACAGACCGCAGACTTCATCCGTGCAACCCGCTCAGAAGAACAGTGGCTTCCACTAGACTTTCCACCAGGCCGTACACTATAGTCCGCCCAGTCCGCCCAGTCTGCCAAATCTGTCCGCCCAGGCCGCCCGGCCTATCCCGTCGACCACTTCCACTTCACAAATTTCAACACTCCCCCTTGAAGTGGGAAGTAGTGACCAAGCCCAGCAAGCTGCGCAAGCGTTCAAAGGGCCCCTTCGACAGTGGCTTCGTGAAGATGTCAGCAAGATTATCTTCACTACGAACATGCCCGACCAGCAGAGATCCTTCCAACACCTTCTCCCTGATGAAATGGTGATCAACCTCTATATGCTTGGTCCTGGCGTGACACACTGGATTATTAACCAGTTTGAGAGCACTCTCATTGTCACCCGGGAGTAAAGTAGGCCCTTGCACTTCTTCATGAACATCCTTTATAAGCCTCCTCAACTAAACGGCTTCCCGAGCAGCCAAGTCCGAAGCCTTATACTCTGCCTCCGTGGTTGAAACCGACACCGAGTCCTGCTTCTTGCTACACCACGAGATGCTAGCTGAACCGCAAGTGAACACATAACCTGAAGTAGACCTCTGATCATCCGAATCACCGCCATAGTCAGCATCCGTGTACACGAGCAACGCAAACTCCGAGTCCCTTCTATAGAGGAGTCCCATATCAAAAGAAGCCTTGACATACTTCAGAATACTCTTTGCCGCCACTAGATGAGATTGCCTTGGTTCAGCCATATACTGACTTACTCGGCCAACAGCATAAGCAATGTCCGGCCTTGTAATCGTCAGGTAAATCAAGCTCCCAACAAGAGCCCTGAACACCAAGAGATCATGAAGAACCCTTCCCTCATCTCGTCGAAGCTTTAGCCCAGGTTCCACTGGAGTAGAGCACTTCTTCCCTTCGCCCATGCTGAACCGCTTCACAATGTGATCTGCATACCCTTTCTGGAAAATGAGAACCCCGCACTCCTTCCTCTCCACTTCAAGACCGAGAAAGTGATGCAACTCTCCCAAGTCTTTCATCTCGAAGCGTATAGAAAGCTCTGCACTGAGCCTTGCTACTTCCCCCTCCGAGTTCCCTGTGATGATCATGTCATCCACATACAGCAGGACCAAGACTTGTAGCTCCCCCTTCTTCTTGACGAACAAGCTTGAATCCGAGTTGGAAGCAAGGTATCCACATAATTGCAAGTACTCTGCAATCTTCCCATATCACGCTCTAGGAGCTTGCTTCAACCCATGGAGAGCCTTCCTGAGTTTACAGACATAGTCCGGATGCTTTTCAGAGACAAAACCAAGCGGCTGATCCATGAAGATGTCCTTGTCAATCTCACCGTAAAGAAAGGCATTCTTCACATCGAGTTGCCACAACCTCCATCCCTTGCTAGCAGCTAAGATGATCACCACTCTTACTGAAGTCATCTTCGCAACTGGACTGAATGTCTCATCATAGTCTTCTCCATACTGCTGTGAGAATCCTCTAGCGACCAGGCGAGCTTTGAACCGATCAATGCTCCCATCAGCCTTCTTCTTCAACTTATACACCCACTTGCAAGTAACCGGAGTAATGTCATCAACCTTGGGCACAAGGTCCCAGGTTTCATTCTTCTTCAGAGCATCAATCTCTTCTTTCGTGGCACCTTCCCACTCCTTCACTCCAGTGGCCTCGTTGAAGTTTGCAGGCTCTTGCTCATCCAGAGGACCTGCAAAGAAGTAGGAGACAAAGCTCACTGCATTCCCATCACAGTACCGAGTTGGTGGCGTAACCACCCTCTTCGATCTCCGAAGGGTCGGCTCCTTGCTCATTGCTTCCGTTGCTTATTCGGGCTCCACTCCTACCTGGGGCAAGCATTGAGCAGTGCTCCCCCTGCTTCCTGAGCCAGAAGGCTCAGCCTCGGAGTTAGAAGCAACAGGAGCTGCTGGTGAAACAGCAAGCTCCTCTTCCAAGCCTTCAGCAACCACCACCGGTGCTTCATCAACCTTGCTACTTCCGGTTAGCTCAACCGAGCCACCTCCATATGACGTCAGCTCATCAAAGACAACGTCTCTTGACACCACGAACTTCTTCGTCACAGGGTCCATGCATTTCCATCTCTTCTTCCGCTCATCGTAGCCAACAAAGACAAGCTTCCTTGCCTCCGCATCCAGCTTAGTCCGTGAAGCATCCGGGACATGCACGTAGCAAGTTGAACCGAACACCCTAAGGTTTCCCACACTCGGCTTCTCCTTCAGCAACAGCTCAATAGGAGTCTTCATGTTGATTGGGCTGAGCGGCATCCGGTTGATGACATAAGCACAAGACATCCCCTCCGCCCAAAAGGACCTTGGGATATCTTTCGCATGAAGCCAGCATTTGCAGGTCTCCGTCAAATGACGGATCTTCCGCTCTGCTACCCCATTTTGTT
The DNA here is from genome assembly GCA_039583875.1 of Platanthera guangdongensis. NCBI lineage: Eukaryota > Viridiplantae > Streptophyta > Magnoliopsida > Asparagales > Orchidaceae > Platanthera > Platanthera guangdongensis. Next base: position 82,419,312 of record CM077157.1, read on the forward strand.
GTGGAGTGTGAGCACAAGTAAGCTCTCGTTGGATCCCGTGCTTCCTGCAGAAGTTAGAAAACTCGAAGGAAACAAACTCACCCCCATTATCAGTTCTAAGCTTCTTAATCCACAAGCCAAGCCGGTCTTCTACCAACTCCTTGAACTCCACAAACAAACGGAAGGCTTCCGACTTCTCCTTTAAGAAGTACACCCAAGTATACCTTGAGTAGTCATCAACCAAGACAAGCATGTATCTGCTTCCACCAAGGCTGGCAGTAACCGTCGGTCCCATCAGGTCGCTATGAATACACTCCAATGGTTTCTTGCTCCTTGTTTGTGATTTATCAAACGGAAGGTGATGTGCCTTACCGTATTGACAGCCCGCGCAAACATGCTCGTCACCAAAGGAGCATAACTTAGGCAACCCCCTCACCAAACTTCTACTAGCCATCGCCTTCAGCTTGTCCATGCCTACATGCCCCAGCCTCTCATGCCAGATAGCAGCACTATCATTGGCCCTCATTCTATCAACATAAGCACTGGATGAAAGAACAAACAAGTTCTTCACCCTCCTCCCAGCATGAGCAACATCAGCCTTAACCGCTGATACGTTGCGAAGGAACCTCACGTCTGTTGGCCCAAACAGAATGTGATAACCAGCGTCCACCGTATTGGTCACCGAGAAGAGGTTCTTCTTCATGCCTGACACGTGATACACACTCCTTGATGTGAGTGGCCCCTGATCACTACCCAAAGACACGACCCCCTCCTTCTCTACTACATAAACAGTATTATCAGCAGTGATAATAGCTTCATTACCTGAGTATGCTTGCATGGAGGTGAACTTCGACTTGTCTCCGGTGAGGTGATGACCACACCCAGAGTCCACGATCCACTCGCTGTTGAAGTCCTCAGCAGATAAGGCCCGGACACAAGTGCCCGTCATAAAAGCTCTGCCCCATCTTGCTTCTTCACTTCTCGAGCAAGCTTCCTCCTTTCCCGCAACATGCCTAGGCTGCAGTTTGACCTTGCAGTCCCGCTTGAAGTGCCCTCGCTGATGACACTGGTAGCACTTCAAGTTTTTCTTCCAGTCCTTAGGAGCATTGCTCCTCTCCGGCTGATATGAAGTTGAAGTCTCCTTCTCACCAACGACCTACACCTTCTTCTTCTTCTTCCCTTCCCATCCTTTCTTCTTGCCTGAGAAGAGAGCTTCACTGCCTTCCTGATTCAGATTAACTCCAACCATCTACCTTGCCAAGATCTCCTGCGATGCAAGCAGATTCTCCAGCTCCAGCAAAGACGGCTGAGTAGCCCACCCTTGAACAGATGTCACAAAGGCCACATACTCCTTCCGCAAGCCGCGGATAATGTGCCTTTTCATCTTAGCCTCAGAGATAGGCTCATCAGGATCCAGTGCCGACAGCTCAGCACACAAGCTCTTCATCTTTAAGAAGTACCTCGAGATGGAAAGGTCTCCCTGAGTTGCCCTGGCCAACTCATTCTCCAGGAACTGAAGCCGCGCCACATTATTCCTATTGAATAACTCATCAATCGTTGTCCAAATATCAGCAGCCGACTCACATCCAATGATGTGATCAAACAGTTCTGAAGACACGGCCCTCTTCAGAATGAACTCCGCCTTAGCATTTGTTCTTCTCTAGAGCCTAACCTGCTCAGCAGTACCGAACGCAGCAGTAACTTCCTGTCTGTCGTCACCACCGACGACTTCCCACAGCTCCTCGCCAAGAAGATAACTCTTCATGCACGACTTCCACTTCTTGAAGTTAGTCAGCGTTAAGAGTTCAATGCCAAGACCCCTTGCAATACTCCATTCCATTGCAACACCTGTTGGCAACCTTTCAGAAGCTCCAAGCAACAACACAGGTTGATCACCACTCAAGCCCTGAGTAACAACACTGGTTGACTACCGCTCACGCAACTGAACCTCGCTCTGATACCATGTTAAATTTTCTCAACGTGGTCAGCAAGGTAGCCCAAACGCCAAATTAATATCTTCGGAACTACCCAGTTCTCACGTTGAACCAGCGGAAAACCAAGGAACAAAGGTTAATCCCAACAAACAATGGAAGCACAAGCAGATCTTTTATTCATTCACTTCTTTACAACACGAGGCATACATAGCGAGACATGATTTTGCTAGTATAACAGCTGTAAACAGAAAGCACCAAACACCAAGCCGGGCGGGCAGCACCGGAGTCCGCCGAGACCGCCTAGGTCGCCGAGGTCGCCGAGTCCGCTGAGAACGTCCGAACTTAGCTGCAATTCGCCGAATAGCCACGGAGTCTGCCGAAGCCGCAAGGCCGCGCGGACACACCGTTATTCGTCTCCTGCTGAAGCTGAACTGAGGAACACCCCCTACCCGCCTGAAGCTGGCGGACAGGTTATTAAAGCTGGCAAAATTGAAACAGAGTTGACAAGCCGTAGAGCGACCTCCTGCTGAATCCGCAGAGACCGCACAACTTCCAAGTACTTGACCGAAGTCAAAGCCAAACTCCTGGCTCCTTGAAGCTACCCGCGCGACCTGCACACAGCAAACGTCAGCACTGAATCAATCTGCGCGGACAGACAAACTGAGACCGCAGCTCCTTCCCAACCCAACTTACTGTTCACTCTAGTTTTTCAAGGTACTGTAGACCTGCCAGGGGGGTCCTATTTATAGGCGAGGTGAGGATTGTGGTCACCGCCCTAGAGATAGAGACACCGCCCCATCCCGCGCGATAGCAAAACACCGTCCGCCAAGTCCGCAAGGACTTGGCCGAATACCAAGGAAAACCGCCAGGAGCAAGACAACGTTGGCGAACTCTCATCAGTCCGCCTAAGCTATACGGACAAGGCATCATCCCGCAAAGCCTCCGACCACTGCAGGATAGCAAACCCCTTCAATAGTTGTCCGCACAACCCCGAGGCAGTCTGCAATACTCAAGCCTCAATCTGCCACAAGTCCACGACCAAAGGCAGAAAGTATGTCCGCCCGGTCAACAGCGGACTTGGCGCATACTGCGGACACCATGGTCTTGGCACAAAGTGTGACCAAGTCCAAAACCATCAAAGGCCAGTGCGAGCATGGCGGACACAAACTCCCGTCCGCCAAACACCGTAGCACAGACCGCCAGCAGTCCGCAAGCTCCTCGCACTCCTGCCCAATGCAGCAACCATCTCCCAGACTCAAAAAGCCAGTCCGCCAATGACCTCCACAGCAAAGCACCTGCTATACCACCAGAGCTCGACAGGGCCTCAGCCAAGCTCTAAGCTCAGTCCGCAACAGCCCACACCACGGACACGAGCCAAACCGCCTATCAGCACAAGCTTGCACCACGGCCACTGAGCAATGCACCAGTCTACAAGCCTCTCTATCCGCAGATACCAGGCCGCACAGACCGCAGACTTCACCCGTGCAACCCGCTCAGAAGAACAGTGGCTTCCACTAGACTTTCCACCAGGCCGCACACCACAGTCCGCCTAGTCTGCCCAGTCCGCCAAAGCTGTCCGCCCAGGCCGACCGGCCTGTCCCGTCGACCACTTCCACTTCACAAATTTCAACAGTGTGCCTCGATCCAAACACGATCGTCGAGCACAGAAGAGGACATGGGTCAAGACACGCCCGTGTCTCAACCTGACACGCCCGTGTCAGTTTACGACACACCCGTGTCCCTGGGGCGTGTTACCAGTAACCGCCACGCAAACCAACACGACTCTTGGGAACACGGGTGGTGACATGGGTAGGCACACGCCCGTGTCACGCTGTCGTGTTTCCTGCTGTGTCCTTCTCTGGACACCGCCGGCCAACACAGAGATCCATACGGCCTTGGACATGCCCGTGTCCCAGGCCGTGTACCCCTATACATCCACCAAAGATTTCTTAGGACACGAACAACTTGATTACGATTTTCACGGCATTACACTTGGCTCATATCATTTCCTCTCTTAAAGCCCTAAGTTGACTTGTTGACTTTTTAGGTCTACTTGGCCAACAAGATGAGTGGCTGGCCCCACTTGATGGACATGGACCCAATGGTACCACCCAATTTGGGTTAGGCATGTGGTGTAACATCCCACTTGCAATTAGGCCCCTCAACTTAGATTGGGTTAGGCATGTGGTGGGTGATAAGAATTTTAGCTAGGTTTGACCCTAGAAGGTGGGTGTAGCCATGTGGGGCCCACTATAGGGCCCAAGTCAAACTAGGTCAAACTAGCCTAAATAGGAACCCTAGCCACACCATGACCCCCCACCACATTGCCCTAACCCTAAGAACAATCTAAGTGGACCCTAAAGTATGTCATTAGGCCACTCATTGACCCAATTTGACCTAGTCAACCCTAAACCTTAATTTGGTCAAACACACACCTAAAGGCCCAAATAGTCCAGGTGGGGCACCACCATGGCCCAATCCAAGTTGGGTGGTGTCATAGGGTCCATGGCCTTCAAGTGGGGTCAGCCCACTCATCAAGTTGACCAAGTCAACCATAAAGTCAACAAAGTCAAACTTGAGGCCTAAAGGAAGAAAGTGTGAACCAAGCCCACTCCCAATGGGCAAAGCCCACTAATCATGGCCCATGACCTGCTCAAGTGTTAAAGACCAGCCCTACCGCTCTGGATTTGGAGAGAGAGTGCATGCATGGGGGCATTTTGGAGAATTCACCAAAAATGAGGAAAGAGAGGGTGGAATTAAGAGGAGGAGGCCACTTGGCCTTGGCTCCTTCTGCACAAAGCTTGCTGGTCGGCCTCCTCAGGCAATTCCAGAGGAATTTGGAGCATGGTGGCCACTTGGCATCATGGGTAAAGCATCCAAGGTTGAGCCCGAGCTCACCTTGGAGTTAATTCCACTTACAGCCCACCTCAGCCCAAATCACCCCCACCATTAGCTTTAGAGAGAGGAGAGGAGTGGAAATCGACTACTGGATCGAAGCAAACGGGGGAGAAACGAGGATTTGAGAAAACTGTCGTCGGAGTAGCTCGGCCATGGCCAACCGCAGCCGCACTTGCCGCCAAGGCCTGAATCAGGTTCGTTTCACCTCACCTCTACCCGTCCTAGAATCCTAGATCGATTAGGAAAGATATCGGGTTCAATTGAGCCCGATACCATGGGAGTAGAAAGCCAATTTGTCGAGCTCTTCTTCTTGCTCGGGATTGCTGGAGGAGCCGCCTCTGGCAGTCTCACCGCCGGGTAACGCAAGCCACCACCTCAACAAAGGTGGTGGCAATAATCGCCGGCGGTGGCGCCGGCCCAGGTGGCCGGAAATGAGAATTCTTCTTGATCTAGGTCGGGATCATCCTAGCCATTGGCTGGAGGTAGGGGATTGTAACGCCCCGTAGTTTTCGTCGAATGATTGCATATGCTTGATGGGCGTTACGTTGGCTTTGACCGTTGTTCGAGCATGGTTTTCACGCGGGCTTTCGAGTGGCTGTTTTGGTAGCCTAGTTGCACGATTCCCCAGCAAGCCGGAGTCCAATTTTGGGGACTCGGTGAGGCCTCTTAGGGAATGCTTGCACTTTTTCGAGCCTGGGTCAGGTTGCTCAAAACGGGTTGATTGTATGGAAGATGTGTTCAGAAAACAAAAAGGGGTAAAACGTTCTTAAGGAAGAAATGGTCTAGGACGAAACAGAAACACTTTTCAAAACAGTGAAAAATGGTCATTTTTTAAGTGACGCGGCCTGGGACACGGGCGTGTCCCAGGGCGTGTCTAGCTCGGGATGCGGTTTCTCTTTGTGGTCGTCGAACTTCGTTCGACGAAGTTGCGGGAGGAACACGCCCCCCGACACGAGCGTGTCTGGGCGTGACCCAGGGCGTGACCTGGGGCGTGACCTCCTTGACTCGACGAATTTTCTTGCGGCGAGTTGAGCTCGACGAATGGGGTACACGCCCCGTGACACGGGCGTGTCACGGGCCGTGTCCCGCTATGTCGACTGTCGAGTGTCGAGTGTCGAGTGTCGAGTGTCGAGAGAGGGGACACGGCCTGTGATACGGGCGTATCACAGGACGTGTCCAGCTTTATCGAAGTGTCGACACTTTTGGTCGACGAGATGTCGAGACACGGGTTACACGCCCTAGGTCACGGGCGTGACTGACCCGTCACGGGCGTGTACCCGGCCGTGTACCTTGTGGATAAACTGGAAATTGTCGGATTATGCGCCGCTTAAGGTACACGCCCTGTGACACGGGCGTGTCACAGGGTGTGACAGGGCCGAAAATCGACTATTTCAGTTTTTTGTGCCGTTCGTTTCTCTGATTCTGGATCAAGCGGTCCAGCTCTGTCCTGGAAGAAGTAAAGCCGAGAAGAGAGTTTATTTTCTCCTCACTTCATCTTTCTCCACCCTCTTCATCATTTTCTTCCTCATTCCAAACGGCACTCAAGGGAGCAAAGCTAAGATAAGGGAAAGAAAGAGAGGAGCAGTCGTCGCGGTGTTGTATCGGTTCAGGCAAGCGGTGTTCTCCACCCTTGCCAATCTTGTTTTTGTTCTTTGACTCTTGCAAGTGTAGCTAGTTTTCTTGCCACTCTTGTTTTTTTGTTCTTTCTCTTGATTAAATTGCACTGTCTAAGATGCTAGCTTTGTTCATCTTGTCTTGACTCTCACCCATGAATAATCTTGTCTTTCAAGAATTTCCCAATCTATATGCTTACCTCTTGTTCATCTAATTTTGCCATGTTTTACCTTGTAGTCCTCTATTATTTACCTTTCTTGTTCATACAATTAGAGATCTTGTTGTGTTTAACCGGCGTGGTTACTTGTGGGGTTCGCTTATGGTGAAGTAGAGACCCAAATTCTATCAAGTTTGACATAACTTGGGAAAATTGTAGTCATGAGTGGGGGCGAATTGTGAACCATGGCAGGAGCGTTGGTGTGAGGATTCGGTAAGGGGTGGTGTGGTTTCAGCCTTGGTGGCCACCGGGTTTTTATTTGTGGTGTAGAGCACCGTTTTGGCCCCGATTTGGGCTGACTTTTATTGGTGCGTTCCACTTTAGGGCCGCCACCAAAAGACCCTTGTGGAATCGAACTTAACCGCTGCTTATGTTTCACTAGTATAGTTGTTTCTTGTTCTTAAGATGATGGAATGGGCATGTGTATTGCCTTTTTGCTCCTGCGGGTTGAGCAGGACTTGATGAGAATTTCATGCACTTGATGTGTTACATATTGGGTTGGCAGTGTTTAACATTTAATTTCCACCCTGTTCTTTTCACTCGTTTACATGAAATTTCTACGGGGTCGGTAAGCCCCTTCATTATATTTTATGAACGTAATGCTCTCTTTTTGTAGCTTTGATGATTGCTGAGGTGTTCTTTCTTAAATGCCTCAGGTGCAGGTTGTAGCCAGTTGAGCGGCTAGTGCTTGGGTAGAGTCTCTTTGGAGCTAGCCGAGCTTACTTAGCGAGGTAGTTCTTTACTTTGTTGTACAGACATACATACGCCCCAATGGGTTCGTGTCAGCTTGTTGGCGCCCATTGGTGGGTTTCTTTACTTGCTACATATGAATGTTAGACTGATACTATGAGTCATTTGAATGAGATGATGTCTACTTGCTCTTGGGAAGGGTTTATGGTAGGTTGCATTAGGTATTTTTAAGCTAAACAAAACTTATTATTGTATAACATTCATAACATGTTTTGGTCACCTAACAAGTATTTTCCAAACAACGTAAAAAGGATGATTTCTTATATTATTATAAATCTAGAATACATATAGGAGATCGTCATAAGTAAACTAAAGTATTTTCCACCGCGTACAAACACACGTTTTGATCCCTAATGCCGAGGGATACGGCCAGCAAACTAAACGGTTTTTTTGCATATAACTGATAATTTTCAACTACTAAGTAAGCGTCAAGGTTTTGCCTGAGCGTGTGCAGTTATCCCCTGCACGACGTGGCATCATAACCCATAGTTCCTCTTACTCTGATACGATGTACTCGTTGAGGAAATGCGGGTTGTGACAGGGATGAACGGATGTTGTCTGTTTCATCTCAAATGATTTATATATTTTAATTAATGAACAGTAACATTTGTTTCACACATTTTCAGTGATATTGCATGTTAAATCTAGGGCTCTTAAATGCAAATTCAGACCCATACACCTAAATGAAAATTGTAGGCCAAAGTCTTACCTTCAATTTACCACCCTAAATAGGAATTTTGGAGCTATAGGGCTCCCTGTATGGATGATCTACTAGGACTGGTCCTAGGCAAGGGCAGAAATTCAAATGCATGCCCATGCCAAACTAGCAGTCCACATGACCCAAAATATTGGATATGTGCTTGTTAGGGTCAAACTTAGACCCTGTAAAAATATAAAATTTTTGGAAGAACTTTTCCTATAGTTTTTGTGAAAATACACAAAAGTAAATTAATGAAATGTTTGCAGTAATATGACTCCAAATGGCCCCAAATTTTGGTGGAATGTCCTTGGGTTCAATATAGGCCCATGATAAAACTTTCAGTCATTTTTGACCTTTGCATGATGGGTATTCCCTCTTGCATGTGAAGGGTGAATAAAGGCTTGGGGTGCCTTTAGCAAAAATATAAATAATGGGGATTTAGCCCACTTGGAACATTAAAAGCCTTTGAAAGCTTGGTCAGAGGATTATTAGGGTGAAATATATCTTCAACAGAAGTAATGGGATTTTTGGGATCAAAATCCCATTATTTGGAATTTTTGAATATTAGGCCATTTATCGATAGAAAATTTGAAAATAGGGTTAATGATGAGTTAAAATTCTCAAATTTTGTTAAGAACTCAAGAGCGTCATATTTAACCCCTGGAAAATTTTATGGGCCTGTTAAAGGAATATATCTTGGAATTTTGTAGAATTTACAATTTTGCCCCTTTATGGAAATTATTTAAAAATGATGGAAATTACAGTATAAATATTATGGAAAACTCTCTGGTGATTTAATTATGTGTTTGTGACCTTGTGTAATTTTCTTGGTATTTTTGGATGTTTATATAGATTTAAAATCCAAATAATGATATTTTTGTAATATTTGTCATTTGATGTTTTATGAAACAAATTACTGTCTAGAGCCATGAAATCTTGTATTTGGTATTAGTTTAGTAATTTACATTTGCAGTAATGTTCCTAGAATTATTAGAGACATATTTAATGTACTTCATTTGTAAAGTGGTCAATCCATGGATATTAACTTTAAATATAATTAAATTGAAATATAAATGGGAAAATTACAATACTTGGAATCCAGTCATAATTAGCCTAGATGATCATCAAAAAAATTTATTAGACCAGGGGGATCACTTAATATAGTACTTCATGTATAAAGTGATGTAGGCCACTTAATTAAAGGATTTAATTTAGGGTCTTTATGACTTAGAAAAATAGTGAAAACTCAACATAGTCAATATCATATATCATATCATCCATGATAAATGATTAGGGTCACTTGGCCAAGAAAATTGGAAGCCGTACTTTTTGGGTGGTACTAGGTCACGGGTAGTGACTAACACAGTTAGCCTAATCCACTAGGACCACAGGGCGATATGATTGACCATTGAGATGAGAATTGCATTAGAGGAATAAGCTCTGACTGGTCTCCTATAGGTCAATACTGGATCATGAGGGGTGGAGTGCAAACCATAAGGACAGTGGTTAAAACGGAGATCGACGGAAGACCGTCGATTTCCCCGGTAATATCTTAAGTCATTAGGATTGTTCCAGAGCAACAACGAGAGCTGGGGGTGAATTATGGGTAGTCATCAACTAAAGTAAATTTCCTTGAGAAAGGGAGCTTTGGGCGTAATCCCATCGTAGTTCCTAGTGCCCCCGAGAGCCCTTCGCCGGGTATACCCTGGGCAGTCCTGGAATTAACCTTAAATCACTAAGTATATTAACCTGTAGACAAGAGTAGTCTAATAGGTTAAGACATTGTGGTTCATTCTCACCCGTGACGGGTTTGAGGGATTCTGAATAAAAGCACTATGTGAAATCTCACCCGCGATGGGTTGGAGGAATTCAGGACGGGTTGGTCCTGCGAGCTGGAGGCTCGGGTTGGAATATCTTGCATGTGCATAATCTGTGGCGGGTTATGCGGTACTGGGCCAATTGTCACACTGATGGCAGTACGGTGGCTCTGGCGAGGTGTGATGGTTTGAGGGGCCAGTGGGTTGCTTTACACTACGGACTGGAGGACGATTCCCGAAAACGCGCACTCGACCAAAAAGACTGGTGGTAGCCAGCAAATAGTATGCAGAGACTCTAGAGTGCACCTAGGACGTGTACAGAGGCGTATGGGAGGTCTAGGCCTGGTAGTGTGATACCCGCCTAGGAGTGGAGACGCCCGCTACACTGCTGTCGTAGCCACAACGGTGGTACCAGAGAGTGATGTTAGCTCCGAAAAGCGGGAACTAAAGGTCTGTGATCACAGAGTCGTTGTGTGTGAGTTGCACTTGCATGACTCATAAATAACTGCATGCATTCATTCATATTAGGTCATACGCTTCATGGATCCTTATCATATAAATTAGTATGGGCTCTTTTATATGATAAATTAAATTTTGGAAACTCTAACTTATATTTTTGTATGGGCACTCATATAAGTTAGGGTACTTCTGTGATATATAATAGCAGTAGAATTGTTATACTTTATTTACTGCACTTTACTTACTTCCAATTTTACTTACTCATGTACTGTACCTGCTTCTATATTTGGACAATATACATAGAACTGCTAGTGTAGATTTACTGTTTACATTCATACTTGGTAGCATAGATTCCTTGTCACCTGCTTCCCTTTTGATTACCCCTTGTTGTCCTCCGCTTCGTCCTCCCGCACGGTGCCTAGGAGTTGCGGGGCGAGGTGCGGAGGTAACGACTTAGTCTTTTTGTCTAATGGTCGGTGACCAAATTATTTTAGGAGCTCGGGGAGATGGAGTACCAGCACGACCGGCAGGACGAGGTGACAGGACATGAGGAGCTACTTCCACCACCACCACCTACTACTACTACAGCGATACCTCAGGTGGGATGAGTTCAAGGAGATAAATTTGTTTCCGCATTTTATTTTATGAGGCGAGTTGATATTCATGTGCAGGGCATAAGCCCTTTTTACTCTTCTTATTATTTCTACTCATTGTGGACTGGATGTACTTTCATTTCATTATATGATATGTACTGTGACTGTGGACTGGTTGTGCTTTATTTCTACCTATATACTTCTGTTTCTCATATTGGCCTACAGGTTTATGATCGTGCTAGCCGGCAGAATCAGCGTCTTGCGGTGTCAACTAACTCGTGTGTTAGTGGCACCATAAGGCGGCAGTTCTGGGCATAAGACCGGAGTCTCCTTGGTAAGGGGTGGGGTCTTACAAACTGGTATCACTTGAATGAACGATCATATGAGAAAGAAGTCCACAACACTGGACCACCCCGTTCGAGCATTAGTTTGCGGACAAACTATGCAGCGGAAGCAGTGGTGTGCCCATGTGTAAAAAGTCACATAAAACAGTCCATTAAATACAATGAGTTGGTCCAATTCTCTTTAAACCTTACCTTTATGCAACCTCCACAGGTCGCTACGCCACAGAATGTTGCTCCTCCCCCTTCGGCTGTCATTCCCTTTCTACAGACAGAGATGGGGCAAACTTTGACGGCTATCCTGGAAGCCTTCAAAGCCCAGCAGGTCCCGGCTCCGCAGCTAAATCTGGGGTCAAGCTGGTTGAGTGCCTTTAAGAGCCTGTCCCCGCCGATGTACCGGGGGACAGAGGATGCTGTGAAGACTGAGGAATGGCTGGAGGCCATACATGAGATATTGGCAGGCATCAGCTGCCCGGTCAGCCAGGCAGTTCCTTTAGCCACCTCTGCATTAGATGCTCATGCAAAAAGATGGTGGAAGTTCGTGCGAGAGACCACTTATGCTGATTGGGAGCTGTCAGACATCTCATGGGAGGAGTTTAGTGAGACATTCTTGGAGCATTATGTGTCCACCACAGACAGAGATGCACTGGAAGAGAGGTTTCCGAACCTCAAGCAGGGGACTAGATCTGTAATCGAGTATCAAAGAGAGTTCTCCCATCTGGCTAGATTTTTGGGGATCCATGACATGGATGACAGGAAGTACGCTAAGAGATTCTATCATGGGCTCAGAGATTCCTTGAGGCAGCCCCTACTATTCATCTCCCAGGGCACCTCGTCACAGATCATAGAGATGTCCAAGAAGCTGGAGGCAGACCAGCTGATGGTGCAGAAAAGAGGAAAGAGTTCTCTGGACTGGTCATAACCCGGGGAGACTAGCAGGGGATCCCAGCGAGGCAGAGTCATTGGATATAAGAGGGGTGGGGGCATCATCGTCCCAACTTCAGGCAGGAGCAGGGGCCTCCTACAGTGTTAGCTCCCCCACCTCTATAGGTGCATGACCCGAGGAGGCAAGATGACCGTGGCCACCGGCCGGTAGTTTGTTTTGGATGCCATCTGCCTGGGCATATTAGATCGGAGTGTCCGCATCGGTTTCGTCCACCTCCTCCTCCACCTCCAGTGGCCCCTCCAGTACAGCAGGGCCAAGGCCAAGGCCGAGGACGAGGTCGAGGCCGAGGCCGAGGTCGGGGATATCACTGCCGAGGGCGAGAATAGGAGCAAATATAAGCACTAGACCTCGCTGAACCGAGGAACCCAGAGGAGGTCATCACATGTACTTAGATTATTATAAATTTAAGTTTCATTTATCTGATTTTATTTAAAATAGCAGTTCATTTGAACCCAAACAACTCAGGCATAGTCATGATCAACGGCAAGCCCACTCGTACCTTGTTTGACACAGATGTCTCCCACTCATTTGTTTCTGAGGCCTTTATAGAAGGTCTGGAGGGTGTGGAAAGATTTCCAAGCGTGGAGATGAAGGTGCGTCTGCCCGATGGGTCAGAGCTACGGACCTCTGCCCATTGCAACATGGAGGCCGAGATTGGTGGCAGTGTTGATGCGCAAAAACAGCACCGGGGTAGCTAACACGGAGGGGGTGTTCGGTCTCACAGGCTAGGAGAGGAAGAGGGATGAAGGAAGCCTCTGAGTGCTCGAGAGTGGAGCAAGCAGCTTGTCAAGGAATTGCGGGGATAGAGGAGAGGAGAAGCTTGATCAATAGAGAAGGTTGATCAAGAGAGGAGGAGGTTGACCAGGAGATGTCGAGCAGACGGTTAATATGACGGTTGCGCTTGCAGGTTGCCTGCCGAGAAGAGCTGAGCTGAGCTGGGAAGAAGGGAAAGAGAGAAGGGGCCGCTAGCAGCGGCAACAGCAGATTTCGCCCGTCGCGGCTTTAATGCCACTCTTGCGACGGGCTTTCCTTTGATTAATAGCGAGGGTTATAGCTTGCTAGTACACCTTCACAACAAAGCAATAAAGGGTGCAAGCAAGAAGCTGGCAGCTAAGGAAGAGGAATGCCAGAGGAGGCCGCGAGGACTAAAGATCTTAATCGGCAGGCCGCGTTGTTAAGGAAAAACGGGTGACCACGCGGATTGGAGATCAGAGGCCGGCAGGCCGCGCGACTAATCAGAGAAGGGAGCGCGGACAGGGAAACGGAGTCCGCAGGAACACTTTGGCGACGACCCTCCGGCGGCAATACTTGATGTTACGATGCCCACGCCCGTCCATGCGAGGGATGGGGGGCTATTTATAGGCCCTAGGAGGTAACGGCTTGCGGTGACATTACCCTCGGTGAGACGGTAACTGGAGCGAGAAGGAGACGGAGTCCGCTGAGTCCACAACAGACCGGGCAGACTGGAGCTTGCTTCTGGAGCTGGTGTTGCTGATGGCGAACTGAATGGCGGACTGCGAGGCGAGTCCGCAGAGTCCGCTGCTGCTGAGTTGAGATTGTTCGCGTGCTGCTGAAGTGGCGGATGCTGGAGGACAAGTGGCGGACTCCGAAGGGGATGCCGCTGAGTCCGATGCTACTGAGCTGAGGGAGCTAAAGGGGATGCGAGCTGGAGAGTGCCGGCAGAGTCCGCCGATTCCGCACAAGGTTATGCGGACGGGGACTGGCCTCTGGAGATCTGCTGCCTGGCGGACTGGATGGAGTCCGCTGCTACTGAGCTGAGGGAGCTAAAGGGGATGCGAGCTGGAGAGTGCCCGTGGAGTCCGCCGAGTCCGCACAAGGTTATGCGGATGGGGACTGGCCTCTGGAGATCCGCTTCCTGGCGGACTGGATGGAGTCCGCTGCTACTGAGTTGATGGAGCTAAAGGGGATGCGAGCTGGAGAGTGCCCGCGGAGTCCGCCGAGTCCGCATAAGGTTATGTGGACGGGGACTGGCCTCTGGAGATCTGCTGCCTGGCGGACTGGATGGAGTCCGCTACTACTGAGTCCGCTCCAAGGCCGCGGACTGAGGAGGAGTTGACACTACCACTGGAGGGCTGGTTCTGGCAGAGAGGCAGACTGCATTGCGAGCCCGCAGAGTCCGCTGAGCTCGTGTATGCTGCTAGGCTGAGTCCGCTTATGTTGGAGATGGAGAGCCTGGTTGTTGAGGCTGTTGAGGTTCACCAATGAAGGCAGACTGGAAGTCTTGATCGTACTTCGAGTCCGCCTAGCTCGCGCGGGACTTGGAGGTTGCTGCTGATCTTAGCGGATAGCTGGATTTGGAGTCCGCGCCTTGCAGGTGGACTGGAGGAGTCGGCTGCCCATGTTGCTAATGGCAAGGACTGAGAGACCTGCTTCTGGCCTGAGCGGACAGGCGGTTGAGTCCGGCAGAGAGAGACCTACGGATACAACCTCGTGGTTAAGCTGAAAAGGGGGCGGCTTGCAGAGGCGGACTGCGGAAGCAGTCCGCGGACCCTGCCGACCAAGTAAAGGCGTGCGGCCTGGGGGTCAGACCGCTGAGACCGCGTAGGCCGCGCGCCCTTAGCGGACAGAGAATTTTGTCCGCCCAACCTAGGGAATCACGGCCTCCAGGAGGATCCCGGAGCAGACCGCGACGAGCGAGCTGGCTCCCTTGGGAAGGATCGCCGATTTCGGGGTTAACATAATCCCCGCACTTTTTTAAGTTCCGAGTAGAACTTCGAAAAAGTTGGAGACCCACGAAAATCGCGATCTACCCCAAAGAAAAGGGGAGACAAGGAGAGATAGAACCTGAAGCTTCTCCTTAGAAGTTTGTTATTGCCTACCTTTTTCATGCAACGGAAAAGTGAGTATAGGAATGTATGGGAGATACACCTTGCACGTACTTGGGAGAGGGTTTGCAAGTGTTTGCTGCTCTCTGCAAGGAGAAGAGTTAGAAGCAATATATATGAAAGAAGCTTGCAAGTACCTGTGAAGAAGTCGTGCAAGTGACAACTGTTGATGAGATAAGGTCGATATGACCAAATAGCAGAGGAAATGTCTGATGAACTCATTGGCAGAAAAAAAAAAGCTTGATGCACTCTGCCAATCTGATCTAGATTGCACTAGCAGGGTTTGATGATCAAGGAGAATAAGATTTCTTGATCAATGTTTGACGCCATTAGATTTTGATAAGAGTAATGAATAGCTCTGTGAATCTTCATCTGATAGCGCTTAAGCAAGCAGTGAATAGAAGATGAGAGCAATAGAGCTTATATAAGTAGAGAGCATGCGAGTCATCATCTGATAGAGCTTTGAGCAAGCAATTCATATAAGATGAGCAAGAGCGAAATGATCGCTGGAAATCCTTTTGGTAGGTCGGATTAACCTGTTCACCTGTGAAAGAAGGCTATTGACAAAAGGGGGGGCTATACTCGGAAGTGACTAAAGAAGGTTGGATGCTGCCACAGGTGTTCCCCGTGGGCTTATGCATCGCTTGCCTGGGAAAAGTCATCCGAGTATAGTCCTACTCAAAGCGGGCTAGCCGCGCATCCTCTAGGAGGGCACAAAAGAGAAGCAAGAAGAAATCCTGAGAAGGAAGCGATGGGTTCAAAAAGCTTTCAGGCGACCACTAAGAAGTGGGTTTGATTGTCGTAGAGAGAGAAGTTAGGCGACCACTAAGAAGTGGGTTTGATTGCCATAAAGAGAGAACTGAGGCTACCACTAATAAGTGGGTTTGATTGTCGTAAAGAGAGAACTGAGGCTACCACTAAGAAGTGGGTTTGATTGTCGTAAAGAGAGAAGTCAGGCTACCACTAAGAAGTGGGTTTGATTGCCGTAGAGAGAGAACTCAGGCTACCACTAAGAAGTGGGTTTGATTGCTGAAAAGAGAGAAGAACTCAGGCTACCACTAAGAAGTGGGTTTGATTGCCATAGAGTGAGAAGAACTCAGGCTACCACTAAGAAGTGGGTTTAATTGTCGTAGAGTGAGAAGAACTCAGGCTACCACTAAGAAGTGGGTTTGATTGTCGTGGAGTGAGAAGAACTCAGGCTACCACTAAGAAGTGGGTTTGATTGTCGTAGAGTTTACAGAACAAATTTCATTGTGAAGATAATTGGAAAAGTATGACTGAAGGTGATCAGGTAGGAAAATCTTTACCACTAATAGGTGTTGGAAGCCATAGTAACACTGAGTAAGGACTCGAAGCTGTCAGAGGCTTTTTCAAGGTTGCTATTGTGCAGTATATTCATGCAACTTGCCTTGGTTTAGTAATTTCTCCACGAGCCTATGGAGAGCTCGACACTTTTCTGTGTCATGACCCACACACATGTGGTATTGGCAAAATACATCCTTATGACATCTTCGACCAGGTCGCATAGGGAGAGGCCATTCAAAACCTGGCCCCTTTTTGATGATATGAAGAGCATCCTCCGTAGAAATAGTTAAGTTTGTATGTTTTCTCTTTGATCCAACTTGCTTGTATTGACGAGAAGCAAGAGGCTCATTGCCATAAGTTTCTTGCATGGCTCCATCTAATTCATGCTCATGCAACTCATTGTCTTGTTGTTGACCAACTGAGGTTGTTTGTGAAGATGGAGCTGGTAGTAGTGGCAGTCGTTCTTGGACTTGATCCTGGCCCGGGAAGAGACGTTGATGATGATGCTGAAATCTTTTTGTCTTTCTAGAGCGGGATGAAAAGTCTTTCCGAGGAGATCTCGGAGGTTGCTTGTGAACAGGAGGATCTTTCTCCGATAAAAGCCGGGAGACGAAGCCTGGATTGCTCTTTTCTCCTCGAATGTATGAGTTGGCTAGAGCAATCAACTCTTGGTACGTCCTTGGAGCTCGGACATTGGCTTCAAACTTGAGCGGCCCTTCACGAAGACCGTGAATAAGAGCCACTCGGTACATTTCTTGATCAGTAATCTCGATGTCCAAAATCTCTCTTTGGAATCGATCAACGAATTGAGACCAAGTTTCATTATCTCGCTACTTGATCTCAAAGAGGGATTCTGGACCGCCCTTTCTCTTAGTTAAGGTAGAGAATCTGAGAAGAAACTCCCTTCATAGACCAACGAAGGAAGTGATGGAGTGAGGATGGAGGCCATAGAACCAGTCCCTCACTTGCCCATCAAAGGTTGTCACAAGGAGCTTGCACTTAGTTGCATCTGACAGAGTCTTGAGAGCAACGGCTGATTCAAAGGCTTGAAGGTGCTTTACTGGATCAGTCTCTCCAATGTAGATCGGAAGCTGGGGCTCTCTGAAGTTAGCTGGAGTTGGTTCGTGACGAACATTATCTGTAAACGGCGAAGGCTCTTCCTGTTCTCCTACAGCATAAGGATAAAAAGGAGCATAAGCTGCAGCTGCACAAGAAGCAGGAGGATAAAAGGGAAAAGTTGATGTAGGAGGAGCAAGAGCAGCGGCTGCAGGGTAAGGGTGACTTCCCTGAAAGTTGAGAAATCCAGGAGGACTTTCCCGGGCTGCTTCCCGGAAGAAGTTTTGGTGAGCAGCAAATTATTCATCTTGAGGTCGCAAAGGAGCTGCAGGCCCTTGCGGGAAGGTTGTTGTATAAGGAGGATAGACCGGCGGACAAGCTTGAGGATAAGCTTGCTGGTGATCCAATGTTGGTGTTGGATTGATCGGAACAGCTGAAGCAACTGGAGCTGTTGCAGGTTGAGAGCCTAGTTGCTGCGTGATTACAGCAAACAGTTGGTTGATCGCTTGGAACTACTGAGCATTCTCATGGCGCGACTGCTCAAAGGCCTCCTAGAGAGGATCTTCACTGGGACTTAGAGCAAGGTTCTCGGCTGAGTGATGATCTGATATGGCTAACTGTTGTTGTTTGCCGTCTGACCGGATCTGAAGGTCGCGTGTAAACTGTTGATGCGCGAAAACGGCACCGGGGCAGCTAACACGGAGGGGGTGTTCGGTCTCACAGGCTAGGAGAGGAAGAGGGATGAAGGAAGCTTCTGAGTGCTCGAGAGTGGAGCAAGTAGCTTGTCAAGGAATTGCGGGGATAGAGGAGATGAGAAGCTTGATCAACAGAGAATGTTGATCCAGAGAGGAGGAGGTTGACTAGGAGCTATCGAGCAGACGGTTAATATGACGGTTGCACTTGCAGGTTGCCTGCCGAGAAGAGCTGAGCTGAGCTGGAAAGAAGGAAAAGAGAGAAGGGGCCGCTAGCAGCGGCAACAACAGATTTCGCCCGTCGCGGTTTGAATGTCACTCTTGCGACGGGCTTTCCTTTGATTAATAGCGAGGGTTACAGCTTGGTAGTACACCTTCACAACAAAGCAATAAAGGGTACAAGCAGGAAGCTGGCGGCTAAGGAAGAGTAATGCCAGAGTAGGCCACGCGGACTGAAGATCTTAATCGGCAGGACGCGCGGTTATGGAAAAACGGGAGACCGCGCGGACTGGAGATCAGAGGCCGGCAGGCCGCGCGACTAAGCAGAGAAGGGAGCGTGGATAGGGAAACGGAGTCCGCAGGAACACTTTGACGACGACCCTCCGGCGGAGATCCTTGATGCTGAGATGCCCATGCCCCTCCATGCGAGGCATGGGGGGCTATTTATAGGCCCGAGGAGTTAACGGCTTGCGGTGACATTACCCCCGGTGGGACGGTAACTGGAGTGAGAAGGAGACGGAGTCCACTGAGTCCGCAACAGACCGGGAGGACTGGGGCTTGCTTCTGGAGCTGGTGCTGCTGATAGCGAACTGAATGGCGGACTGCGAGGAGAGTCTGCGGAGTCCGCTGCTGCTGAGTTGAGATTGTCCGCGTGCTGCTGAAGTTGCGGACGCTGGAGGACAAGTGGCGGACTCCGAAGGGGAGGCCGCTGAGTCCACTGCTACTGAGCTGAGGGAGCTAAAGGGGATGCGAGCTGGAGAGTGCCCGCGGAGTCTGCCGAGTCCGCACAAGGTTATGCGGACGAGGACTGGCCTCTGGAGATCTGCTGCCTAGCGGACTGGATGGAGTCCGCTGCTACTGAGCTGAGGGATCTAAAGGGGATGCGAGCTGGAGAGTGCCCGCAGAGTCCGCCGAGTCCGCACAAGGTTATGCAGACGGGGACTGGCCTCTGGAGATCTGTTGCCTGGCGGACTGGATGGAGTCTGCTACTACTGAGTTGAGGGAGCTAAAGGAGATGTGAGCTGGAGAGTGCCCGCGGAGTCCGCCGAGTGTGCATAAGGTTATTCGGATGGGTACTGGCCTCTAGAGATCTGCTGCCTGGCGGACTGGACGGAGTCCGCTGCTACTGAGTCCGCGCCAAGGCCGCGGACTGAGGAGGAGTTGACACTACCACTGGAGGGCTGGTGCTGGCAGAGAGTCGGACTGCATTGTGAGCCCGCGGAGTCCGCCGAGATCGTGTCTGCTGCTTGGCTGAGTCCGCTTATGTTGGAGATGGAGAGCCTGGCTGTTGAGGCTGTTGAGGTTCACCAATGAAGGCGGACTGGAAGTCTTGATCGTACTTCGAGTCCGCCAAGCTCGCGAGGGACTTGGAGGTTGCTACTGATCTTAGCGGATAGCCGGATTTGGAGTCCGCGCCTTGCGGGCGGACTGGAGGAGTCGGCTGCCCATGTTGCTAATGGAAAGGACTGAGCGACCTGCTTCCGGCCTGAGCGGACAGGCGGTTGAGTCCGGCAGAGAGACCTGCAGATACAACCTCGCGGTTAAGCTGAAAAGGGGCGGCCTGCAGAGGCAGACTGCGGAAGCAGTTCGCGGACCCTGCCGACCAAGGAAAGGCACACGGCCTGGGGGTCAGACCGCTGAGACCGTGCAGGCCGCGCGGGCTTAGCGGACAGAGAATTCTGTCCGCCCAACCTAGGGAATCACGGCCTCCAGGAGGAACCCGGAGTAGACCGCGACAAGCGAGCTGGCTCCCTTGGGAAGGATCGCCGATTTCGGGGTTAACATGCAGGACATTTGAGGCGCCAGTGAAGATCCTGCGACTGCCTGATTTCGACTTGATCTTGGGCATTACATGGTTACACTGGAACTATGCCCAAATTGATTGCCCGTCAAGAAGGATCACTCTGAGGCACGGCGACTCCTACGTCGTCGTCGAAGGTATCAGACCGATCTCCCATATATTATTATCATCTATATAGGCTGTCATGGCCCACCATCATGGAGAGGAGGTGTATATTATATGCTTCGAGATGGTGGGAGCAGAAACTTCCCTTGCTGACATTTTGGTGGCTCGGAATTTCCCCGACGTATTTCCGGAGAAATTGCCTGGATTACTGCCAGCTAGGGATGTGGACTTCCGGATACAGCTAGTGCCAGTAGCCAGGCCAGTATCTCGAGCACCATACAGGATGGATCCTAAGGAGTTGGTTGAGTTCAGGTCCCAGTTGCAGGAGTTGGTAGAGTCGGGCTTTGTTCGACCCAGCTCATCACCCTGGGGAGCACCAGTATTGTTTGTCAAGAAGAAGGATGGGTCATTGCGGCTCTGTATCGACTATCGAGAGCTGAATCGGCTGACGGTCCGGAACACTTACCCATTGCCCCAGATCAATGAGCTATTTGATCAGCTTTAGGGAGCCTTCTGGTTCTCCAAGCTGGACTTACGATCAGGGTATTATCAGCTGTGGATTCAGGAGGAAGACATTCCGAAGACAGCATTCAGTTCCCGCTATGGACTGTACAAGTTTACGGTGATGCCTTTTGGGCTCACGAATGCACCTTCCGCATTCATGAGTCTGATGAACCGTGTTTTCGAACCTTACCTGGATAGATGTGTCATAGTCTTTATTGATGATATCTTGATCTATTCTCGGACGAAGGAGGAGCACATGCAGCATTTGTCACAGGTACTGGGGAGATTGAGGGAGCACCAGTTGTATGCGAAGTTTTCCAAGTGTCAGTTCTAGCTGCAAGAGGTGGCAGTTATGGGACATGTCGTCAGTGGAGCCGGGTTGGCCATAGATCAGGCCAAAGTACAGGCAGTGCATGATTGGCCGTGGCCAAAATCAGCTTCGGATATACGCAGCTTCTTGGGACTCGCCGGGTATTACCGCAAGTTCGTGGAGGGGTTTTTGAGGATAGCACTTCCCCTCACGACATTGACGAAGAAGGAAGCAGCGTTTGTGTGGACCGAAAGGTGTGAGTCATCGTTTCAGGAGTTAAAGAGTCGGCTTACCTCTGTCCCTATCCTTGCACTTCCATCTTGGAAGGAAGGATTCCAGATTTACACCGACGCTTCTTACCAGGGTATGGGTGTCGTCTTGATGCAGCACGGCCACGTGATTGCCTATGCCTCCAGGCAATTGAAGAAACATGAACAGAATTACCCGGTTCATGACTTGGAGCTCGGGGCGATCGTATTCGCACTGAAGATATGGAGACACTACTTGTATGGGGTTCATTGTGATGTCTACTCGGATCACAAGAATCTTAAATACGTCGACACGCAGAAAGATCTGAACCTTCGACAGAGGAGATGGCTGGAATTTCTCTGCGATTATGATTACAAATTGCACTATCATCTGGGGAAAGCGAACACTGTGGCAGATGCGTTGAGCAGGAGAGCCGACACTACTGGACCGGAGCCCCGAGTGATGTATATGGGATTGATGCAGATGATGGATGATATGCATATCACCATGGTCTTAGAGGACGAGCCAGCAGTCTACCGGGAATACCTGAACTCCTTGATCGGGGAGAATGATCTTCGGGAACGCATCTTGACGCAGCAGAGTCTAGATGCAGCTTTAGAGCCGATATTTAGAGCCCTGGAAGGGGGAAAATTCGGGGATTATACACTGCAGGATGATCTCATTCATTTTTGTGGGCGCATTTATATACCCGCAGGCGGTGCCATTTGGGAGGATATACTTCAAGAGGCGCACCACTCTCAGTATTCAGTACATCCCGGGATCACCAAGATGACATCTGATTTGCGGCGACACATGTATTGGCCGGGGATGAAGAGAGAGATCATTCATTATGTGACCCACTGTGTGACATGTCAGCAGGTAAAAGCGGAATGCAAGAGCCCGGGGGGATTATTACAGCCATTACCTGTACCTGAGTGGAAATTCGAAGATATATCTATGGATTTTGTGCACGGATTGCCACGCTCCCACTCTGGGCACGATTCCATATGGGTCATCATCAACAGGCTGACCAAGGTGGCTCGATTTATCCCGATCAGGAAGGACTACTGCCAAGTTGTTGTTTTGGGAGATTGTTTGTGGAGCAGTTCGCCAGGTACCATGGCATCCCCAGATCGATCGTCTCGGACCGTGATGGTCGGTTCACATCGAGGGAATGGAGGGTTGTGCATGCTTACTTGGGTTCTCGACTCACTTTTAGCACCGCCTTCCATCCGCAGACCGACGGCCAGACCAAGCTGCTCCATCCGGACCATGGAGGATCTGCTTCATCTATGCATATTGGATACAGGGAAGCCCTGGGAGAGACTGCTGCCCCTGATCGAGTTCTCTTACAATAACAGTCACCAGGCAAGCATAGGGATGGCGCCTTATGAGGCTTTATATGGAAGGAAGTGCCGGATACCTTTGTCTTGGGTTCAGGATATGGACACGAGGACTCTTGGTTCAGAGTACATTGAGGATACGGAAGATCAGATTCGACTGATCAGGGAACGAATGCTGGAGGCCCAGAGTAGACAGGCCAAGTACTATGATACGCGCCATCGGAAGGTGGAGTTTTAGGTGGGAGACATGGTATTCTTGAAGATACATCCTGTGCATGGTGTCTCTCGGACGCGGAGACATAAGAAGCTCAATCCACGATACATAGGGCCGTACTTGATTCTGGAATGGGTCGGTACTTTGGCTTATAGACTGTAACTGCCACTAGAGTTGGGGACCCTGTACGATGTCTTTCATGTCTCCTCATTGCGAAGAGCTCTCCTTCGGCCGGAACAGCACATCCCTACTACAGTCGGCCCGATAGCACCCGATAGATCAGTTTGGTTGGAGCCAATCTGGATCGACAATACAGCTGTCCGAGTGTTGCGAAAGAAGAAGGTTCCTCTTGTGAAGGTGTTGTGGTCTAACCATGGACGGGACGAGCACACCTGGGAGCCGAGGGATCTGATGCTAGAGCAACACTCGTAGCATTTTGCACCAGGTAACACTTTAATTATTGTCTAAAGTACTTTAAATTCTTACACTTGAAAACCCCGTAGACCCAAACTTAAATTTCGGGGACCCGGAGCTTAAGAGAGAGTTGATGGTGTCTTCTCTTTCTCTAATCAACAAAAAAGACTAGTGGATTGTTGTTGTCAATGCTCCTTCTGAAATGGAGATTGATTCAGAAAGCTTGGATCCTTGCTCAGGGTGTAGGTCTTCAGCCTTGTCCTGAAATGATGTCCAGGAACTTTCTAACTGATTGAAAGATATTATCCTTGAATGTTCCTAGAGTAGAAGTTGAAGAAGACTCTTGATATTTGTTTTTTGTTCTTCTTCAGTCTTCAGAAAGTACAAGGGGAAAACAGGTTGTTTTCTACACAGAGATTTTCTTGTATCTATGTATTCTCTATTAGTTCTCTGGTTGTTATTGTATTCCCTTGACGTCTGAAAAAATCTCTTTTATATTCTGCTGTTGAATTCTCCTTTGAAATTTTGAATTCCAAGCATTGATTGTTGATCTGTTTGGAGAATGAAAATGGCTTGAGAATATTGTCTTAAATGAGTTTCCCCAACTATCCCAATAAATTAAGCAAGTAATTAACCATGTTGACGACCATAATTAATGTTGCCAATAACGACTATATTCAAGAGAATATAAGCATTAATTACTCAGGAAATCACTGCTAAATAATATACGAAATAAGGATAGAAATGAGGGAAAAACTCTAAGTCTCGCACTGGACAGAAATCGTCGAGCTCTGAATAGATTTCGTTGACCAGAGATCCAAGTTCGTCGAGCTGAGAAATCATGTTCGTCGACCTGAGCTCAGCGAACTACATTCTGGAGATAACTTGCCAAATCTGCGTTCCAAGTTCGTCGAGCACAGAATCTGTCTTCGTCGAGCTGAGTTCAGCGAAAATAAACTGGAAAGAATCTATTTAAGCTGAACTTCAGATTTTGTCGATCTGAGCTCGAATATCGTCGAGCTCAACTTAGAGAATTAACTCTGAGTTCGTCGATCTGCGATCGACGATCGTCGAGCTGAGTTCGAAAAATTTCGAACTGATAATTTTGAACTTTGAATTCTTCTAAGTCTTGAGTCTCCTGAAGTCTTCTATTGGCTGGTCCATGAAGGTTGAACCTAATGACTAGAATAAACTCTAGGACTCAAACACTTGACCCCGGTTATATAATGTGGGTCAAAACTCAACATAATTAGTGAACCTAGCCCAAATCCAAACTAGAGATCCAACAATCTCCCCCTATTTAGGTGAGGTCACTAATATAAACAAAAGAAAATAATCACAAAGCAAAAATAAAATATATCTGGCAAAAAATTAAAACATCCAGCAGATATGCACATAAGTGCTTCATGATTAACAGAATAGGGTTCAGAAAGTAAAACTAAACAAAACTGTCATTTGTTCTTCTTTGCCTTTTCTTTATCAGCTTTGTCAGAACTTTCAGAGGGCTATCTGAATTTGATT
Organism: Platanthera guangdongensis; assembly: GCA_039583875.1. Lineage (NCBI taxonomy): Eukaryota > Viridiplantae > Streptophyta > Magnoliopsida > Asparagales > Orchidaceae > Platanthera > Platanthera guangdongensis. The sequence continues at coordinate 82,444,139 of CM077157.1, forward strand.
TCTCTGTTGGGATTAGTAGCTTCTCTTTTTGACATAGTCATGTCTGCTGCTCCAATAATATTGAGAGAAGTTGTTCTTGGAAGTACAGCCTTTGGATGCAGATTTATATAAGCATCTACATTGAAAAACTTGTTAGCTTTGTCATACCTTTTCAATTATTCTCTCCTGTAGGAAGACAGTGTAGAATATTGTGAGGGATCTTTGCCTTCCTTTTTAGCTTTATTAATGAGAGTGAGTCCAACTAACTCTTAAAATCTGGCCATTCTAGTAGTTGTTTCATGTTCAGGATCCACAAAAGGGATTGGAGGAGATTCTGGCCTTTTTGGACTATTATCTTTTTCAGATATATCAACTTCAGATACTATCTATTGTATGTCTTGCTTTTGATGTTGCTGTTGATGTCTGCTGCTGCTTGAAGGATATCTCGGCTGACTGCTTCCTTGAGATCTTGAAGATCTGCCTTGTTGTCTTTGGTAAGTTTGAGTATAAGAGGTAGATCTCTAAGAAATATTCCCTGAAGCACCTGTTGCTGGAGGAGGAGGAGGAGGACCTCTCCAATTCCTTTGAGAAGGAGGAGGAGGAGAGTACCTTCTGCTATTTTTCTTGGCTTTCTGCTCATTCTTAGATAGCCACATCCATGAAGGCATCCCTAGGTAAGGAGTAATCGTCTACAAAATATAGTAGGGAGTGTTTGTATTGGGATTGGGCTTTGGAACAGCCTTAGCAGGAGCTTTTATTTTCTTAGCAACTTTCTTATTTGCTTTTGAATCATCAAAGTCATCAGAGTCTTCATCATCATTGTCATCATCAGATGATCCTGGAGGATTGTCGTGTAAAGCATCAATTGCCTTCAGAATATCTTTGGATATCTGTTTCTCAGCCTGAGGCTGTACAGGAATTACTTGCTCTGTAGTACTTTCAAAAACAGTCAGATTCTCTTCTTCAATATCTGCAAGAATAATATCATTCAGATTAGATAAAGGACTATCATTCATCTTATAAGTAGGAGGGGAGATAGCCTTGGGAGGAGAAATAGCCTTAGAGTCTGATTCAGTTAGTGGCTCTACTTCTGCATAACTTGCCTTTAGTTGCTTTGCAACTGTAGGGCTTATTAAGGAAGTATATGGGACTATAGCCATAGAATGCTTTTTGCAAACTTTTGGAAGATGATTCAGATAGGTTGTATCAAAAGAATTTAGTAAATGAAATAAATCTACTTGGGATTGATAATACAATCACCAACAGTTATAATCTCTGCAGTTTCTACTATTGCAATTGTACAGGTCATATCAAAATCAAAATCAGCATCTGTCTCAACTTCTGCAGTCATATGTACATCTGCATCTGCATCTGTCTGCAAAACTGTTGTATCTATTACTGTTGGAGGAGAGGAAATTGGAGCTTCTTTATTGGATATCTCCCCCTGTCTGGTTTCAGAGGGTCCTGAAGCCAGGCCCCGAGAAGAAGGGACAGTGGAGGCAGCAGAAAGGATGGCAGATAGGGATGCAATAGAGTCAGCAAGAGGTTTAATGGTCTCTACTATAAGGTTTGAGATAAGTGGAGTGAGGAGTTCTAGAAGAGAGGGAAGGGAAGGGGAATTCATTTCCATAAACTCAGAGGGTGTCTGAGTTGATACATGGAGGATGGATGATGAAGGGAAAGTGGTGATGTCTGGCATTGGCTCATCATGAGGAGATGGAGAATTTATGGGATATGAGAGTAGATTAAAAGATGGAATAGATGAGAGGTTATGGAGGGGAATGTCAGCAAGATGATGTGGTAAAGGAGATGGAGGTGGTGTGATGTGTTCTGGAGATTAAACTAGTGTGGGTAGATGTTCAGGAGATGGGATTGGTGTTGGTGTATGAGCAGGAGATTGAGTTGGTGGAGTTGGAGTATGAGTATGTTATGTGGATGGTTGTTGGAGGGTTGTTAAAGGAATGGAAAGTTGTGGAGGTGTAGGAATCTGGGTGGATGGAATGGTGATAGAGGGGACAACTTCTGTATGTGGGGGATTAGCTGTCACAGCTCTTGTATCCTCAGAAGTTCTGGATGAGGTTAAAGCCCTGGATGGCTTTGAGATTGTCCTCTCCCATCTGCCGAAAAGAGCAGATGTAAGACTCTTGGAGGCATTAATGAAGATGGGTTGTGAAACTAATAGTTCTAGTGCCTTTTCCTGGAGGAAAATTCCCAGAATCCTTGCAAAACACACTTCTTTCTTTCTATTTTTTTTAATCATCTCAAACAAAGTCTTTCCATAATTAACTGATTTCTTCTCAACCAGAGCACACATCACTAGAAACTGGTGTCTGGTGATATAGTCGTGGGTTGTATGCTTTCCCAGTAACACCTTGCCAACAATGTCTGCCAAGAATTTATATTGAACAGACAAGTTCTTTTTCAATAACTTATTGGGGTTTCCTCCTGAATGCCCCATTTTGCTCAGCATATTGTCATATTCATCATTTGCCAATTCAATATCATCTTCTCTAGTAGCCAAATCAAAGATTTCAGATAAAACTACAGGAGTGAGAATGACCTGGTTTCCGTTGATGGTGCCTATCAAGGTATCTGCATTTGGAGATGTTGCAGTGAAAACCCATTCTCTAATTTCATTTCCTGCTATCTTGATTCGGTTTGTCAAGAACATCTTAAGTTTTTGTTCCTTGCACAACTGTAGGATGTCGATGAATATTTGATCAGTGTGAGAGAACGAGTCAAAATCAATATCAAAACTGGTGTCGAACTTCATTGCTGTAAGAGAGTTCGCTGGAATCGTCATTGTTCGCGTGCAAAAAAAGAAAACAGAAAGATCAAGTGCAAGGAGTACAAAAAGTGCGGGATGGAGCTCGAAGAAAACCTAGATATATGGTTTTCAGAATATGAAGCGGCAGACTTCGTCCGACGAAAAATAAAAATTCTTCGATCTTGGTTCGACGAAATATTTTATTGACAAAAGAGTTTGTCGATCTCAGTCAGAAGAAGGGAAAAGTTTTCGTCGTTCTCAGGTCGACGAAACTTTTCTGAAGCAATATCATCATTCTCCGTTCGACGAAAAGAACTTCACACATAGAGAGTTCGTCAATCTCAGGTCGATGAATTTCTTAAGAACTTTTCTCAGTTCGTCGATCTCCATTCGACGAACTGTGGGAAATTCTTCGACCACAGACAGAAAATTAAATTAATGCATCTCCATTGATCATACCTAACTGATTCATAAAGAAAGGATGTTTCTTCTCATCCAAGGGTTTGGTGAAGATATCTGTCTTTTGCAAATTAGTAGAGATAAAGTTGAGATTAATTTTCTTTTTGTCTACACACTCTCTAAGGAAATGATGTCTTACATCTATATGCTTAGTCCTACTATGATGCACTGGATTCTGTACAATATAAATTGCACTTGTATTATCACAAAGTAGAGTTCAATTATTTAAGTTGACACCATAATCTAGGAGTTGGTTTTGAATCCACAGCATCTGTGAACAACAATTATCAGTTGCTATATACTCAGCTTCTGCTGTTGAGGTGGACACAGATGTTTGCTTCTTGCAAAACCATGATACTAGCCTATCACCATGGAACTGACATGTCCCTGATATGCTTTTCTGTCCACTCTACATCCAGCAAAGTCAGCATTAGAGTATCCAGTTAACTCAAATTCTGACTCAGTTGGATACCAGAGTCCTAAATTAGGGCAACTCTTTATATATCTCAAAATCCTTTTTAGAAAAATAAGGTGAGATTCTTTAGGGTTCACCTGGAACCTAGCACAAAGACAAGTAGCAAACATAATATCTAGTCTACTTGATGTAAGATATAACAGGGACCCAACAATGGCCCTATATAATTTCTGATCTATAGGTTTCTCATGTTCATCAGAATCAATTACAGCATTTGTAGTCATAGGTGTTTTCTTTGCTGAAGCATCATCCATCCCAAACCTTTTAATCAGCTCCTTAGCATATTTAGATTTGGATAAGAGATGTCATCAGGTGACGGCTTCACTTGGAGACCAAGGAAGTAGGAGAGCTCACCGATGCTACTCATTTCAAACTTCGAATGCATAAGGTTAGAGAACCTTTTGCATAGTTTGGAATCTGTAGAACCAAATATGATGTCATCTACATATATTTGTACTAATATGATTTTATCATGATGATGCTTAATAAATAAAGTCCTATCTATTATGCCTCTAGAAAATTTATGTTCTAAGAGAAGGCTAGCTAAGGTTTCATACCAAGATCTTGGAGCTTCTTTAGACCATAGAGAGTCTTATGCAATTTGAAAACATATGAGGGATGAGTAGGAGAAATAAAACCTGGTGGTTGTTCTACATAAAACTCTTCTTTGAGTTCACTATTTAGGAATGCACTTTTGACATCCATCTGGTACACTGTGAACTTTTTGTAGGTTGCATAAGCTAAGAATATCCTGATTGCTTCAATCCTTGTAACAGGGGAAAATGTCTGGTCATAGTCTATGTCTTCCTCTTGTCTGTATCCTTGAGCAACTAGTCTGGCCTTGTTCCTTATAATAAGACCTTGAGCATCAAGTTTATTTATAAATACCCAGTTAGTTCCAATGAATGGGTAGTCCTTTGGTGTTGGAACTAAATCTCAAACTCTACATCTCTCAAATTGGTTGAGCTCCTCTTGCATTACAATAATCCAGTATGGATCTTGCTCAGCATCTTTAATGGATTGGGGCTCAGTTTGAGATTTGAAGCAGGTATGCATCATGTCCTGGTGGAGTTGATGCCTCGTCTGCACACCAACTGAAATGTCTCCAATCACTTGAGATACAGGGTGATCTCTAAGTGTGACAAATTCAGTAGGAGAATTTGGTTGAGCAACAGCTTAGGGAATTAATTCCTCTTGTGGAATTATAGTTGTTGTTGGCTCTTCATTGAGTTCAGTATATTCATCTTCACTATCTTTAGCAATGTGTGGAGAAGGTTGTGTAACAGCCTCATTAGTGAGGGTCAATTTATCCAACTTCTCACACAGATTTGGTTCCTGCAAAGTCTCACTGGTAGAAGGAATCTTCTTCTTATAAAACATGTTAGTTTCATCAAATAAAATATGAATAGATTCTTCTATTTTCATGGTTGATTTATTATAGACCCTATAAGTCTTGCTTACTTGGGAATATCCAAGAAAAATTCCTATTTCAGCCTTGGCTTCAAACTTTCTAATATGTTTCTTGTTATTGTTGTGAATGTAACAAATGCAACCAAAACTTTTAAAATAATCTACTTTAGGTTTCTTCCCTTTAAGTAGCTCATAAGGAGTCTTATTCTTGATCTTGTGTATCAGACTTCTGTTCAGTACATAGTTTGTTGTGCTCACAGTCTCTGCCCAAAAGGATAGGGGCAAGTAAGCATCTGCAAGTAATGTGCCTATAGATTCAATTAGGGTTCTACTTTTCCTTTCAGCAATCCCATTTTGTTGAGGTGTTCTAGGAGCTGAGAAGTAGTTCCTGATACCTTCCTTCTCAAAGAACTCTTGCATAATAAGAGACTCAAACTCAGTACCATGATCACTTCTGATCAATGCAACTGGAGTAGAGTACTCAATCTGTATGTTCTTGAGAAAATCTATAGGAACCTTGAAGTTATCTAACTTAGATCTCAGAAAGAATACCCAAGTGAATCTTGAGAAATCATCTACAATCACTAAAGTATAAGAATTCCCTCTTAGGCTTTGTACAGCAATAGGGCCAAAAAGGTCCATATGTAGCACATACAATATTCTAGGTAAGTTACTTTAATTTACAGATTTAAAGCTATTTTTAGTTTGCTTGTCTAATTGGCAAGCCCTGCAAAGGCTTTCCTTCTTGTAGGGGCAAGAAAACAATCCTCTAACAAGGTTGTCCCTAGAGAGTTTAGCAATATTTTTCAAGTTAACATATCCTAATCTCCTATGCCAAAGTTCATTATTATTACTAGTTTGGTTAAATAGGCATATTTTAGTTTTGGCAGACTTAAAGTTAACTATGTAAATATTTCCTACTCTAGTTCCTGTTAACACTACTAGGTTATCTACTTAGGTAATAATACAGGAAGTTTTATTAAATGATACCTGAAACCTTTCATCACATAACTGACTTATGGAGATAAGGTTGTGCTTAAGTCCACTTACATAAGCAACATTCCTGAAGGTGACTGCTCAAATTTTGACCTTTCCATATCCTTCAGTCTGGCCACAATTGGATTCACCAAATATTACTTTGGGTTCTAGCTTTGGCTTGTAGTTGATTAGGTTGTCCTTGTTTCCAGTCATATGTTTTGAATAGCCACTATCCAGATACCACTATTGATCTATGGTGGGATAGTCTTTCACCTGCAATAAAATAGATTAGCTATTCTTGACCCAGGTTACCTTGGGTCCTTCTTTCTTTACATAATTAAAACTGGAAATGTAAGAGTATTCTTGTTGGTTTTTATAATCTAAGGGATGATATCTTCTAGGTGGAATTATTTACTGGGTGAATGGATTATTATATTGTCTTGGTTGATTAAATGTTCTATATGAATTAAAGTTTCTGTTAAGATGAACTGGGCTCGACGAATTCTGGGAAGTCCATTGATCTGAGTTCGACGAATGGGGATGAGTTCATCAAACTCCACTCAAAGAATGAAAGTATTCATTCTCTGGGACCCAAAATCGTCCATCTCGGGTCGACGAACCATATTGGTTTCATCGATCGTAGTTCAAGGAATAATTATAATGAATGTTTGCGTTCAGAGTTCGACGAACTATACACATTTCGTCGATCTGAGTTCGACGAAATCTGTTGAACATTGTTATGATTAGGATTTTTCTTATTCTTTTTCTTATTCTTTTGTTTTAATTCTGTTTGTTTGGCATTATTATTGTCATCTATCTTTTCTTTACCTTTTTTGAAACAAATTTTATAGGAGTTGTTAGTATATTCTTTCGAATCAGTGGTGGTTGGCTTGATGAAGCACCTAAGCCCAGCTTGTCATTAAGCCTGGCATTCATTGTGCTTGTGATGTCCATCAGCTTGATACTTCTCCCATTTAGTGATTCTTCAAGTTGTCTTGCCTCAGCTAATTCAAATTTTAGTAATATGATTTGTTCATTGGCTAGGATTAATTCATCTTCTAATTTAATATTTTCAGAAATAAGGTTTTCTTGATCAGACAATTTTTCTTTAAGTGTTTTAATTTCTTTTTCAGAGTTAATTAAATTAATACATAATGATTTGAATTCAGTTTTAAAATTATCAGAATTATAATCAAAAGAGGATAGTACCTGATCTGCCTCAGATTCAGATGTTTCTTCAATGTCTGACTGCTGAGCTTCAGATGGGCTGCAGGAGGCATTGATAACCATAAGGCAAACTTCCCTTTCCTTTTCCTCCTCTTCATATTCACTAGATCTGGAAGATGAGGATTCTTCATTTGTGTCACTCCAGGTCTCAGTAATGAAACCTTTCTCCTTCCTTTTATGCTTGCTGGAGGAGGGCTTACTGTAGTGCTGTTTTCTGGAGTCTTTTTCTCTTCTTCTTTCCTTCTTTTGGTTTTTTGGACACTCTGATATAAAGTGTCTTGGTTTCCTGTAACCAAAACAAACAACTTCTTTAGTGGGTGTCTTGTCATACCTTGGTTTGTCATCTTGTCTAGATGACTTTCTTCTGAAGTCCTTTGCCATTTTGTAAAATCTCTTGGCTAAGAGACTCAGGAGTTCTTCACTGGCTGTTGGAGATTCTGATTCTTCTGAAGCTTTGAAGGCTATGTTTTGCTCCTTTCTTTCTACTAGAGGAGTCTTCTGCTCTGCAGCTTCTCTTGTCTTTATGAGTTGCTCATATAACTTGAGCTTTCCAAGATGAGATTCAGTGGAAATCTCATTTATGCTTCTGGCCACCTTGATTGTCCATATTCTGGAATCCCATGAGCTAGGGAAACACATGAAGATCTTGTCATTTACTTCTGTGAGAGTGATGTCCTTGTCCAGAGTCTTCAGCTCATTGATGATTGAGCTTAGTCTGTTATACATGTCACTCACAAACTCAGATTCTTCTTTCTTGAAGTTTTCATACTGTGAGATGAGGTTAGATCTCCTATCCTTTCTTTCATCTACTGATCCAGCAACCATCTGGTTGAGAGAGTCTCAGATAGCTTTGGCAGATGTGCACTCAGCCACCTTCTGGAATATGTCATCTGACATAATTTGTGCCACAATATTCATGTCCTTGGCATCTTCTATATTGACCTTCTTTTTATCATTTGTCCACTCAGGTGGTGGAACAGCATGTGTACTGGTAGATGTTGTAGCAGTTATAGGTTGAGGGGTACCTATCAAAATATAGTTGTATATTTCTTCATCAATAGAGTTCATATAAAGCCTAATTCTTGCCTTCCAGATAGCAAACTTATTCAAGTTGCAAACTAGAGGTCTGGTGCTTGCATAATCTTTGTTCTGTGTCATGCTATGAAATAAATAGAAAATCTAGGAGAAAAGAAAATCAGATCTAATAAGGATCTTTTGGTTCAAGTATTAGCTTGAGAAACCAAAAGAACCTGCTCTGATACCAATTGAAAGATAGGGGGTAGACCTGATTTACTCTAGAGGGGGTGAATAGAGTAATTAAAACTTTTTGCTATTTTAATTTATATCATAGTAATAAAATAGGTGATACTATAGTAGTATAACAGAAAATATAAACTAAGCTAAACTATCACGGCAAGGCAATCTATCACAGCACAGCAAGAACAAAACAGAAAATGATCAACCAGACAACACAAAAATTTTATAGTGGTTCCCCAACCTGGGTACATCCACTCTTCTACCACCCTTGTAGGATTTCACTAACAGGTTTTTGATCAGGTGACTGCCACCACAAGATCTATGATGGTTAAAACTCCAAAATTATTTACGGTCACGCGACGACCCGGCGGTTTTATATGAGAAAAAGGCGGAAGTGATTTTATTTAAGAAAACGGGGCGCGCGTATTTATTTATTTATTTTGGATATAAAAAAGGTTGTGATCGAGTTTTAACGAAAGGAGGCAAGTGCACCTATCGTGAGTAGTACAGGATATTCCGGGTGGAATATCGAGGTCGTATTGTTCTCGGGTCCGGTTCGATTATTTCTACTCTTCCCTGGAGGGGGCTATTATTTTACCGATAATTATCTTGTCGGGATATTTTATATATAATAAAAAGGCAGTAATAAAAAGGCAGAAAGAAAATGAAAGCATGAAAAGAAAGCAATAAGGTGGTGCCGATGAAGAGCTTAGCTCGATGGCACCGAAAAAACAATTGAACTAAAATAGACTTTAAATAAAAAGAGCTCCTAAATTTCTAATTAATTAAGGCGGAGACTTGGCCGTGGAGGTTCCACTAAAATGAGCTCACCTATCTCTAGGACTATCGCTCACCTGAACGCTAAGACTATTCGACCGAACGCTAGTCCGACGAAGGATTCCTCTTAACGCCCGCATTACGCTAAGAACCCCGCTATTGGGTGGGGAACCCAATCCGGTAGAGTTGGCGCGCCTCCTCTCTCGAGGGTTAGTGCGGAACTCTCTTTGCCAAGGGGTGATCTGTCCATACGCACGGCCTCTCGGCGAGCGTATGGAAAACGGAAATAGGGCCCACACATCGATATGTGGTCCTACGCGTCGTTAACCCCGGGCAAACCTTAAGTACTTTTAATTAATTAGAAAAATTAGACCTTTAGTTATTTTAAGCTATTTTATCTGTCCCAATGCTCTTCGATGCCAAGGGCTAAGAATGATTAGCCACTCATCGGAATGGGGACGGCTTGCGAGGAAAGCAATAAAGAAAGCAGGAAAGAAAGCAGTAAATGAAAGCAGGAAAATAAAGCTGTAAATTGCAAGTCCTACCCAAACGAGTAGGACTGAAGAAAGCAGTAAATTGCGAGTCCCGGCGCGAATGCATGGGCGGGAGAAAGAAAGCAGTAAAACGCACACACGCAAGTCCTACTCAAATGAGTAGGAGAAAATAAATACGGGTCCTACTCAACCGAGTAGGACAAAATAAATGCAACGCACGCACACACTCTCTCGACATAAAGTAAACACACACACTCTACAAGAAAATAAAACACACGCACACACTCGACAGAATTGAAATAAAGCAAAGCGCCATTTAACTCTTAACGAGTAGGCGGAAATAAATGCGCACACATAAAAAATTGCAAAAAACTAAGTTACCGAAAAAATAAAACAACTGCATTTCTACCGCTAAAATGCGGTAGAAATGCATAAAAAGGGAAAATAAAAAATAAACGGAGCGAAAAAGTTTGCAAATAAACGCAAAATGAAAGTGCTCGAAAAATAAAAACGAATACATTTCTACCGCTAGAATGCGGTAGAAATGCATAAAAAGAGAACGAAAAAATTAAACGGACAAAAGTTTTGACAATAAAATTGAAAATGCAAGTGTTCGAAAAAGCAAAATAACAACTTATCCATTCTTATAATTCTATAAAAATGCCTAAAAAGTGGAAGAAAAGTTAAAAGCATGAAAAGTTTTACAAAAATAACAAAAAAAAACGACTAAGTAAGAAAAATCAAAACCACCTTTTAATCATTTTTATATTTTCATAAGGATGAACAAGAACGGAAAAGCTAAACTATGAAGATAATGAAAACAATAAAACTAATTTAAACGCATACACACACACACACATGTAAAGAAGAACAAAAAAAACTAAGTTAAAACAAGGAAGAAAGATAAGATTGCATAAGGGTAGCCACATAGTTGAAGTCCAAATCCATAAAAGAGAGAAAAACTACAATTTTATTAAGCTAAAAACGAAGATTACAAAGATATGAAAATAAAGGAGAGGGGGAGAAATTTCCCTTACATAACATTTGGACTCATCCGAGCAGCATTTCCCCTATACAAAATGGTTCAAAAAAAGGAACCGAAATCCAGAGCAGAACACTGGAATTTATAGAAAAAATTTTCATGAGTCACGCCCTTGGTCACGGGCGTGACAGGGGGCGTGACAGTACTATTTGGAAGGCGGCCGGCGATTTGACGGGAAAGTTGACTTCGGGCTGGACACGTGGCGGTCTCGCAGTGGTCACGCCCTTGGTCACGGGCGTGACAGGGGGCGTGACAGTACGGTGGATCTGGGCGCGGTGCGCGCCGAAAGTCTTCGGGCAGGTCTTGTCGAGCTAGCTGGAAAGGTCACGCCCCAGGTCACGGGCGTGACTCTGGGCGTGTCGGGCGGGTGTCGACACTCGACGATCGTCGAGCTGAAAGTGTCGAGTTGAGTGAACACGGGCTTGGGTCACGCCCCGTGTCGGGTGACACGGGCGTGACCCCGGGCGTGTCAGGCTTTGCACTTCAAATTTTGCTGATTTCACGGTTTTTGACGTGTCACGCCCTGGTCACGGGCGTGACCAATATGTCACGGGCGTGACATGTCAATTTTTTGGCAGATTTTCATTTTTTCCTGAAAAATAAAATAAAATAAGTTAGTATAATATTTACAAAAATAGGAGCATTTTATTGAATAAAAATAAGTAAAAACGACAAAAATAAATGAAAACATCTAAATTAATGTACACAAAAATAGGTATATTTACAATTCATCAAATACCCACATACTTAAGCTTTTGTTATTCCAGAGCAAAAGTTGGAGATGAACTTATAAGGAATAAAAGAAATCCTAAGTTTAGCTATCGCTTGAATTAATTAAAAGGAAGATCAAAATAAACATCCGGGGTTAAAGAATTAAATCCTAATTTATGAAATGTTATGAATAGAGGAACAGTTTCAAAAAGACTTCTAGAAAAAATAAAATAGAAAGCAAAAATTTATTTTTGTTAGTTTAACAAAGATGGATTGGATTTATACAAAAAACTTTAGCTTAAAAGAAGTTAAAGGAAATAATGCAATTTAAAAATTATGCTCTCAAAAAAAATTTAAATTAATTCTAGAATCATTGAAATAGGCTAAGTGGTTTGGTGGTCTATGAAGAAGGCTTGGATATTGAGGTGAGGTAATTTTTTCTCGAACCTCCAATTTTTTTTCTTTTGGGTAGTTAGGAAAACGAAATCTTATTTTCCTAACTCATAATAAATTTTTTCTTTCTTCATAATAAATAAATAACCCAATGTATATTTGTATAGGAGTAATGAATTTTATCCTCTTACTCCATATATAATCTTTTTAAATTATTGGGTGTCTATGTTTACGGAACGAAATCTTATTCCCATTGACATAGGATCTTTTAAGGGATAGGGGGGAATCATGTCAAAGTAAGACATGAAAAAAAAAGGAAGTGGGTTTAGTTTTTTTCAAAAATAAAACTAGCTTTTAATCAAAAAGTTTTGAGAGCAACCTTTTTAAAATGAACGTTCCAATGTTTCTAAAAGCATGAAGTAGAAATAATTGAAATCCATGGATGTTATTTTCTAACATAAAAAACGAGCTTCTATTTATAAAATTAGAAGTGGTGGTGAAAAACAAGTTCCCTATTATAAGGAAAAGACATAAAAAATTCTTTAAATCTTAACCCCAGACACTTAAATCTATCGAACTTTAATTAATAAACGAATAGTAAGCAAAGAATAACTAAAATTCGCATATAAATTAACTCGAAACTAGATTTTTGGAAAACAAAAAGAGTTAAGATATGGTGTATTCGAATTATTTTGTTACATAATTTTAACAAAACATTTTTTGGAATTTTTAGAGTTTTATCATTTTTTTGTGTTTTAATTATTATCTTTTTAGGATTTTTTAGATTTTTTTATCTTTTTAGGGTTTTTGGGTTTTTCTAATTTTTTTTTTATTTTTATAGTTATTTTGATAAGTTATTTACAAGAAAGAGGAGAGAAAGAAGTGTTATTTATAAAGAAGATAGGGGGGAAAGAGAGATTTTTATAAAAAAGGCAAAGTAAAAACTCGACTGCGGCCCCGCGAACAGACTCTTATTTGAATGGTTGGTTCGATGAGTCGACCGTCGCGGGCAAGCAAGAAGCAAGTTTTTACAAAAAAGAGAAGAAGAGGGGGGGAAGAGAGATTTTTTTTTTTTTTTTTTTTAGTTTTATGAATTTTTTTGAAGTTTTATGATAATAAAAACAAGAAAAAAATTTTAGATTTTAAGTTTTGCAAATTTTTTTTTAGTTTTGATGAGTACAGAATAAAAAATTGCAGTATAGGAAAACACCCCCATACTTAAACCCAACATTGTCCACAATGTTGCAATCTAAGTATGCGGAACAGATAATATACAAAATAAAATAAGTACAAAAAACAAAAACAGAGAGGGTAGAAGCTTCCCTAAGACAAGTCCGGGAGGCCCAAGTTGAAACCCTGCATTATTTAGAAGAAAAAGCAAAAAGATAACAGAAAAAAACAAAAAAGATAAACTCGGCCTAAAGAGCGCGGGCGGTAGGGGGGATGTGCGTGGGGGAGTCGGAGGTAGCTAAGGCCTTAGCGACCATTGTGTGATAAAAATGTGATCCCCTAGCGCGCATAATAATGGAAGCGTGCCGAAGCAAAATGAAACGAAATAAAACAAAGTTAAATAAAATAAAATATATATAGAGTTAGTATTATTATTATTTTTTTTTGGTGTTTTTAAGTAGATTTTTTTTTTTTTAGTTCTTTTTTTGTTTTTAGTTTTTTAAGAGTTTTTTTTTTTTTAAAGTTTTAAGTTTTGCTCTGTTTTTTTTTATGTTTGATTTTTTTTTTCATTTTTTTGAAATTTTTAGATTTTTAGGTTTTTGTTTTTAGAGTTTTTGTTTTTTTTTTTTAGATTTTTTAGATTTTTTTGGTTTTTTAGGATTTATAGAAAATGACGTCATTTCAAAAAAATATTTTAGAAATAATAATATGATAAAAAAGATATATATATATTGTCTAAGTTTTTGTTTTTTTTTTTTCTTTTTAAAGTAGTTTTTTTTTAATAGTATTATTATAATTAGTTTTTTTTTTTAAAAAAAAAAGTAAAATTAATAGATTTCCAGGGTTTAAAATAACGAACCAAAAATTCCCCGGCAACGGCGCCAAAAACTTGATGGTTAAAACTCCAAAATTATTTACGGTCACGCGGCGACCCGGCGGTTTTATATGAGAAAAAGGCGGAAGTGATTTTATTTAAGAAAACGGGGCGCGCGTATTTATTTATTTATTTTGGATATAAAAAAGGTTGTGATCGAGTTTTAACGAAAGGAGGCAAGTGCACCTATCGTGAGTAGTACAGGATATTCCGGGTGGAATATCGAGGTCGTATTGTTCTCGGGTCCGGTTCGATTATTTCTACTCTTCCCTGGAGGGGGCTATTATTTTACCGATAATTATCTTGTCGGGATATTTTATATATAATAAAAAGGCAGTAATAAAAAGGCAGAAAGAAAATGAAAGCATGAAAAGAAAGCAATAAGGTGGTGCCGATGAAGAGCTTAGCTCGATGGCACCGAAAAAACAATTGAACTAAAATAGACTTTAAATAAAAAGAGCTCCTAAATTTCTAATTAATTAAGGCGGAGACTTGGCCGTGGAGGTTCCACTAAAATGAGCTCACCTATCTCTAGGACTATCGCTCACCTGAACGCTAAGACTATTCGACCGAACGCTAGTCCGACGAAGGATTCCTCTTAACGCCCGCATTACGCTAAGAACCCCGCTATTGGGTGGGGAACCCAATCCGGTAGAGTTGGCGCGCCTCCTCTCTCGAGGGTTAGTGCGGAACTCTCTTTGCCAAGGGGTGATCTGTCCATACGCACGGCCTCTCGGCGAGCGTATGGAAAACGGAAATAGGGCCCACACATCGATATGTGGTCCTACGCGTCGTTAACCCCGGGCAAACCTTAAGTACTTTTAATTAATTAGAAAAATTAGACCTTTAGTTATTTTAAGCTATTTTATCTGTCCCAATGCTCTTCGATGCCGAGGGCTAAGAACGATTAGCCACTCATCGGAATGGGGACGGCTTGCGAGGAAAGCAATAAAGAAAGCAGGAAAGAAAGCAGTAAATGAAAGCAGGAAAATAAAGCTGTAAATTGCAAGTTCTACCCAAACGAGTAGGACTGAAGAAAGCAGTAAATTGCGAGTCCCGGCGCGAATGTGTGGGCGGGAGAAAGAAAGCAGTAAAACGCACACACGCAAGTCCTACTCAAATGAGTAGGAGAAAATAAATACGGGTCCTACTCAACCGAGTAGGACAAAATAAATGCAACGCACGCACACACTCTCTCGACATAAAGTAAACACACACACTCTACAAGAAAATAAAACACACGCACACACTCGACAGAATTGAAATAAAGCAAAGCGTCATTTAACTCTTAACGAGTAGGCGGAAATAAATGCGCACACATAAAAAATTGCAAAAAACTAAGTTACCGAAAAAATAAAACAACTGCATTTCTACCGCTAAAATGCGGTAGAAATGCATAAAAAGGGAAAATAAAAAATAAACGGAGCGAAAAAGTTTGCAAATAAACGCAAAATGAAAGTGCTCGAAAAATAAAAACGAATACATTTCTACCGCTAGAATGCGGTAGAAATGCATAAAAAGAGAACGAAAAAATTAAACGGACAAAAGTTTTGACAATAAAATTGAAAATGCAAGTGTTCGAAAAAGCAAAATAACAACTTATCCATTCTTATAATTCTATAAAAATGCCTAAAAAGTGGAAGAAAAGTTAAAAGCATGAAAAGTTTTACAAAAATAACAAAAAAAAACGACTAAGTAAGAAAAATCAAAACCACCTTTTAATCATTTTTATATTTTCATAAGGATGAACAAGAACGGAAAAGCTAAACTATGAAGATAATGAAAACAATAAAACTAATTTAAACTCATACACACACACACACACATGTAAAGAAGAACAAAAAAAACTAAGTTAAAACAAGGAAGAAAGATAAGATTGCATAAGGGTAGCCACATAGTTGAAGTCCAAATCCATAAAAGAGAGAAAAACTACAATTTTATTAAGCTAAAAACGAAGATTACAAAGATATGAAAATAAAGGAGAGGGGGAGAAATTTCCCTTACATAACATTTGGACTCATCCGAGCAGCATTTCCCCTATACAAAATGGTTCAAAAAAAAGGAACCGAAATCCAGAGCAGAACACTGGAATTTATAGAAAAAATTTTCATGAGTCACGCCCTTGGTCACGGGCGTGACAGGGGGCGTGACAGTACTATTTGGAAGGCGGCCGGCGATTTGACGGGAAAGTTGACTTCGGGCTGGACACGTGGCGGTCTCGCAGTGGTCACGCCCTTGGTCACGGGCGTGACAGGGGGCGTGACAGTACGGTGGATCTGGGCGCGGTGCGCGCCGAAAGTCTTCGGGCAGGTCTTGTCGAGCTAGCTGGAAAGGTCACGCCCCAGGTCACGGGCGTGACTCTGGGCGTGTCGGGCGGGTGTCGACACTCGACGATCGTCGAGCTGAAAGTGTCGAGTTGAGTGAACACGGGCTTGGGTCACGCCCCGTGTCGGGTGACACGGGCGTGACCCCGGGCGTGTCAGGCTTTGCACTTCAAATTTTGTTGATTTCACGGTTTTTGACGTGTCACGCCCTGGTCACGGGCGTGACCAATATGTCACGGGCGTGACATGTCAATTTTTTGGCAGATTTTCATTTTTTCCTGAAAAATAAAATAAAATAAGTTAGTATAATATTTACAAAAATAGGAGCATTTTATTGAATAAAAATAAGTAAAAACGACAAAAATAAATGAAAACATCTAAATTAATGTACACAAAAATAGGTATATTTACAATTCATCAATCTATTTCCAGGGAGATCTCACAACCTTTTAGGCTTTTGATAAGGTGCCCAAAAACCAAGAATAAACTTTTGAAGGGAGTTAATGAACCCTTTGTACATGAGGTTAAGAGAGAGTTGATGGTGTCTTCTCTTTCTCTAATCAACAGAGAAGACTAGTAGATTGTTGTTGTCAAGGCTCCTTCTGAAATGGAGATTGATTCAGAAATCTTAGAGTCTTGCTCAGGGTGTAGGTCTTCAGCATTGTCTTGAAATGATGTCCAGAAATTTTCTGATTGATTGAAAGTTGTTGTCCTTGAATGTTTCTGGAGTAGAAGTTGAAGAAGACTCTTGATATTTGTTTTTTGTTCTTCTTCAGTCTTCAGAAAGTACACGGGGAAAACAGGTTGTTTTCTGCACTGAGATTTTCTTGTATCTGTGTACTCTCTATTAGTTCTCTAGTTGTTATTGTATTCCCTTGACGTCTGAAAAGAGTAAATCTCTTTTATATTCTGCTATCGAATTCTCCTTTGAAATTTTGAATTCCAAGCATTGATTGTTTATCTGTCTGGAGAATGAAAACGATTGGAGAATATTATCTTAAATGAGTTTCCCCAACTATCCCAATAAATTAAGCAAGTAATTAACCCTGATGAAGACCATAATTAATGCTGCCAATAACGGCTATATTCAAGAGAATATGAGCATTAATTACTCAAGAAATCACTGCTAAATAATATATGGAATAAGGACAGAAATGAGGGAAAAACTCTAAGTCTGGCACTGGACAGAAATCGCCAAGCTCTGAATAGATTTCGTCGACCGGAGATCCAAGTTCGTCGAGCTGAGAAATCTTGTTTGTCGACCTGAGCTCAGCGAAGTGCATTCTGGAGATAACTTGCCAAATCCGCGGTCCAAGTTCGTCGAGCACAGAATCTGTCTTTGTCGAGCTGAGTTCAGCAAAAATAAACTAGAAAGAATCTGTTGAAGCTGAACTCCAAATTTCATCGATCTGAGCTCGAATATCGTCGAGCTCAACTCAGAGAATTAACTCTGAGTTCATCGATCTGTGATCGACGATCGTCGAGCTGAGTTCGAAGAATTTCAAACTGATAATTTTGAACTTTGAATTCTTCTATGTCTTGAGTCTCCTGAAGTCTTCTACTGGCTGGTCCATGAAGGTTGAAGCTAATGACTAGCCTAAACTCTAGCACTCAAACGCTTAACCCTGGCTATACAATGTCGGTCAAAACTCAACCTAATTAGTGAACCTAGCCCAAATCCAAACTAGGGATCCAACAAACATTATTCATAAATAATCATATTAATTAATTTAAATGGGTTAAAACTGACGGGATTGGTTCATCATCCTCATCAGCCAACGACCAGGATTCAATCTTTCTGGGCCGATCTGTTTAGCTTATTCCAGCCATCTTAGCCGCCGCCGTCTAATATCGTTGCCACCTCCGTTGAGGCGGGGCCTTTCATTTCCCAGCGATGTAGCCGCCGGAGGTGGCTTCTCCGGAAAACTCGAGCTAGAAGAAAAGCTCAGAAAATGGCGCACTTGCTTGCATTGTATCGGGCTCAATTGAGCTTGATGTCTCGCCAAATTGATCTAGAAAGCTAGTACGGAGTGAGGTGAGGCGAAACAAACCTGTAGCCGGGCTCGGAGGCGTGTGTGTTGGTGGTGCACCATGGCCGATGATCTCTCCAGCGATCTAGCCTGATTCTTCGTTTCTCTAGCAAAATCCTTTCTCCAGGTATCGAACTCCACTCGTCTGAGCTCTCTAAGAATGATGGTGGGCTTAGATTTGACTAAGAGTGGCTGTGTGAGGAGTTTTGATTGAGGGGGTGGCCGGCCATGAGCATAGGATGCTCCTCCTTGTTACCAAGTGTCCACCAGCCCCTCAATCCTGCTGAAAAGAGACTTGGGAGCTCAGCCATGAGATTGGGTAGAGGGAAGGAGGGCCACATGGCCTTCATCCCCTCTTTCCCTCTCTTCTCTCTCCTTATTTTCTCCAAAATTCCTAAGATACCCCCATGCATGTATTCTCTCTCCTTATTTTGGGGGTTAGGGGCTGGCATTGACCTCTTAGGTTGGTCATGGTTCTTGAGCCATAGGCTTAGTACATTAGGAATGGGCTTGGCTCATATCATTTCCTCTCTTTAAGCCCTAAGTTGACTTGTTGACTTTTTAGGTTGAGTTGGTCAACATGATGAGTGGGTTGGCCTCACTTGATGAACATGGACCCAATGGTACCACCCAACTTGGGTTGGGCCGTGGTGGTGCCACACTTAGACTAATTGGGCCTTTAGGTGTGGGTTTGACCAAATTAAGGTTAGGGTTGACTTGGGTCAACTTGGGTCAATAGGTGACCCAATGACATTGTACAACCCCGTGTCCGGCGAGCAAGTTCAACGAAGACCAAACAGGCGAGCTCGGCGAGCTCGGCAGCAGTAAGCGAGCTCGGCAGCAGCAGGAGCGGGCCAGAGTTCGGCGACCCGGAGCTCGGCATTCGCCGGCGAGCTGCAGCTCGCGACCCCGCAGTAGAGCTCGGCAGCAGCTGGCGAGCAAAGCACGTCGAGGTAGCCGGGGGTCCCGGCTCGCCTGGGAATCAGAGGTACTGTTTACTATTTTACCCCTGCTGGCCTGCCCATAGCCCTTCGAAACAGCGGAGTTTGGCTGTTGGCAGGCCCAGCCGAGGGTTCTCTGGTAATTTCAGGTCAGCCATTTTGGTTATTGGCAGTCCGGATTTCAAAAACTATAAATAGGACCCAAGGGGTACCCCTGAAGGCACGTTTTTTCCTGGAGCTTCTCTCTCAAAATCCTTTTAAGTGCTTTCTGAGGGTACCTTAGCCCGGCTTCAGGCTAAGGAGGGGAAGCGCTCTGAGATCTTCCGGGTTTGTGGTGGGACCTCCCTGCCGAGCCCTTGGGTCTGTTTCTCCTTGTCCTGTTGTTTTTTCTTGCAGGAGCGAAGTAGGCGCGAGACCACCCCTTTCCCCAAGGGCGAGCTCCACAGGAAGCCGGGTTCCGGTTTCAACATTTTGGTGCGGTGAGCGTGGACCGTGGTCAGCACAGAAAAGTTCTCGCGAGTTCGATGACAGGGCAAGGATCCGACAGGCCGAGCTCGCCACCCCCCCCCCCCCCGCCTCTCGCAACGGTGGGCATGTTCGAGGACTTCAGAAGCGAGGTGCTGAATCTGGTCAAGTTCGCACTCGGCACGCGGGCCGAGTGCTCGACTCCGGCAAACCAGATCGCGGCCGCCCCCTCATTGGGCGAGGACGCTCCCGGCAGGCGAGCTGGGAAGGAAGTGGCCGAGGAGGGCCGTGGGTGCGAGCTCCCCGGGCGCGAGCTCTTCCCCGGCTCGGCAGGCCGAGGTCGCTTCGGCGAGCTGGGCTCGCGAGACTCGCCAGCTCGCCCAGTAGGGGGGGGGAGTCCTTTCAGCGAGCTGGTCTCTTCAGCTCCAGTTCCAGATGGGTTCAGGGAGCCCGAGATGTCCTATTACACTGGGAAGGGAGACCCAATACAGCACGTCCAATGGTTCGAGGACGTGGTCTCCATCCGTCAGATGTCAGACGGATTCAAGTGCCGTCTCTTCGCCATCACCCTCCGGGATAAGGCGAGGGAGTGGTTCCACCAGCTGCCGGCCAGCTCTATCTATTGCTTCGAGGACTTGCGCCGGGGGTTCATGCTGAGATTCACCACTTCGAAGAAGGGGAAGAAGGAGTCCGAGTCCCTGTTTCACATCAAGCAGGGGGTGAACGAGACGCTGGGGAGCTACGTGGACCGATTCCAGGAGGAGGTTACTCAGGTCCAGGAGATGCCAGGCCATAGTCTGATGATGGCCTTTACCCTGGGCCTGCAGCAGGGATTCTTCCGGATGGAGCTGAAGAGAGTTCCCCCCTTCTCCTACGAGGAGTTGATGGAAAGGGCGGCAAGAGAGGTTGACGGGGAGGCGTCAAACCCGGAGTTTGCAAGGAAATTGGCCAGGTGGGCCACAGAGGAGGAGAGGGAGTCAAAGGGAGGAAGAGGTCAGGAAGAAAGAAGAGGGGAGCCCAGGCAGAGGGAGCAGAGGCAGCTCCAAGGGCAGCAGCAGCCGGGGTGGGGGCGTCAGGAGCCCGACCGTCGGCTAGGCTGGAGGCCAGAGTGGCAGGGGCAGGGGCCTCAGAGGGGGAACTTCGGAAGAGGTCACTTCCAGGGGAGGCAAGACCAGTTCCACCCCCCAGGATGGAGGCAGGGTCAGAGGCCCCGGCTCCCCGATCAAGAGGAGGCCATGGCCATAGCCTTGGGGGCCAGGAGAGGAGCGTGGAGGAGAAGAAGGAGGGAGGTAAGGGTGGAGCTACCCTATTGCGACTTCCATCAGGAAGAGGGGCACGCAACAGCCACGTGCCCAGAGTTCTTGGTGATGAGAGGGAACAGGGAGCAGCAGCAGCAGCAGGGGGCGCGGCAGGAGGTGAGGATCGAGGAGGTCCTGCCTCGGGCGGAGGAGGATCGGTGCGAAGACCGGGTGGATGTGGGAACCCGAGGAGGGATCGGGATGATCCACGGGGGAGCAGGGATCGAGGCTTCCCGCAAGGCTAGCCTCCACACCATGTACCGGCGAAGCGTCGCCTCTACATCCCAAACCCCGCCACCGGAGGAGAGGATCACCTTCTCCAGGAGTGATCTACCAGACCACGAGGACCCGTTCTGTGATGCGCTGGTCATCAAGACGGCCATCGAGAACTTCACCGTCTCACGGATCCTCGTGGACAACGGGAGTTCCGTCAACGTCGTCTTCAAAAAGGCGTTTGATGCAATGAAGGTGGAGGCAAGAAGAGTGCTGGCCTCAGATGGCCCCCTGTTCGGGTTTTCAGGAGAAAGGAAGGAGGTAGAAGGAGGAGTCGGACTCCATGTCACCTTGGGGGGGCAGTCCCGAAACTGCAAGTTCGTCATCGTGGACGCCCCCAGCAGCTACAGCGCCATCTTTGGAAGGCCCCTGATCAGCGCCTTCCGCTGCGTCCCCTCATCTTTTCATCAGTGCTTGAAGTTCAACGCCGAGGGGGTCCAAGTCAGGGTTAGGGGAGACCCAAAGGTGGCGCGGGAGTGTTATGTCACTGCGGTGAACACCATCTCCTGGCAGGAGGGAGCCGAGGAGATGGGGCGAAGGATGGAGGAAGTCGAGGAGGAAGCAGGGAGGAAGGAGCTGGGAGAGAAGGGCTACGCAGAGGGGGCGGCCGAAGGAAGTTGGGAGGAGGTGACCGAGGTGAGGGTCGAGGGGGAGGCAATGGAGGTAGAGATCCCTGCTCCGGAGGAAGGGGACGCCGAAGGATGGGCGGAGCAATCCAGGCTGGAGGCAGCCGAGGAGGTGGTGGATCTGGAGGTGCTCACCCGGGGAGGAACGGTAGAAAAGATCCGCGTCAGCGGGGGGCTGACCCCGGAAGACCAGGGCAGGATGCTGGAATGCATCCAGAAGAACGTGGACATTTTCGCCTGGAACGCCGCGGAGATGCCGGGGGTTGACGCGGATGTGGCCTGCCACCGCCTCAACTTGGACCCGGGAGCACGCCCCGTTCAGCAGAAGAAAAGATCCACGGCGGACAAGCTGGCAGAACCCATCAGGGAGGAGGTGGCGAAACTTCTCAAGGCGGGCTTTGTGTCCGAAATTCAATACCCTGGATGGGTCTCGAACGTTGTGATGGTTAAAAAGGGAGACGGCCGCTGGCGCTTGTGTATCGATTTTTCCCTTCTTAATAAAGCTTGTCCTAAGGATTGTTACCCCTTGCCTCGGATCGACGCGCTGGTTGACTCAGCCGTCGGTTTTTCTGTAATGAGTTTTTTAGATGCATTTTCAGGTTATCATCAGATCAGGATGCACCCCCCGGACATAAAGGATGTCTCATTCATCACAGGGGACGGCTGCTACTGCTATAAGATGATGCCGTTCGGGCTGAAGAACGCTGGAGCCACCTACCAAAAAATGATGGATAGGGTCTTCAAGGAGCAGAGGGGGAGGAATCTGGAGGTGTATGTAGATGACCTCATGATCAAGAGCCGGGATGTGGACTCCCACCTCCGAGACCTGGAGGAGACCTTCGCCACCCTGCGCAAGTACAAGATGCGATTGAACCCACTAAAATGTGTCTTTGGGGCCAGCAGGGGAAAGTTCTTGGGGCATCTCCTCACCCCCGCGGGGGTCGAGCCGAACCCAGACAAGGTCAAGGCCATCTTGGAACTGGGATCCCCGCGGAATGCAAAGGAAGTCCAACGGTTGACAGGGAAGCTAGCAGGGCTGAGTCGCTTCCTCTCTCGGGCAGGGGAGAAGTGCTCCCCCTTCTTCAAGACACTAAGAGGGGTCAGAGGTTTGAATGGAGCAGGGAATGTGAAGAAGCCTTCCAGGCCCTCAAGGTGCAGTTGACACAGGCTCCGCTGCTCCAAGGACCGAAGGAGGGGGAGGACCTGTTCTTATATCTGGGGGTCGGGACGGAGGCCTTGAGCTCGGTCCTGGTTCGAGAAGAGGGGAAGAGACAGCTCCCAGTCTATTATGTGAGCCGGGTCTTGAGGAAGGCCGAGCTCCGGTACCCGATCTTGGAGAAGCTCGCGTTCGCCCTAATCATCTCGGCTCGGAGGCTGCGACCCTATTTCCAGGCACACTCAATCCGAGTAGTGACCGACCATCCCCTCCGCAACA
The DNA here is from genome assembly GCA_039583875.1 of Platanthera guangdongensis. Lineage (NCBI taxonomy): Eukaryota > Viridiplantae > Streptophyta > Magnoliopsida > Asparagales > Orchidaceae > Platanthera > Platanthera guangdongensis. The sequence goes on from CM077157.1 coordinate 82,467,544, forward strand.
TCTTCGAGGGGGTGGAGCATTCAGGCAGATTGGCTAAGTGGTCGGTGGAGATGAGCGAGTTCGACGTCTCCTTCGTTCCGCGGCTCTCAATCAAGGCCCAGGCAATGGCCGACTTCCTTGCTGACTATGTGGTGGAGGTGGCGGAGGAAGAACTCACTCGCCCGGCTCCCTGGAAGGTGAGAGTGGATGGAGCATCGGGAAGGCATTCCTTAGGAGTAGGAGTGATCCTAGAAAGCCCCCAAGGGACCCGAATCGAGCAAACGGTGGTGGTGCACTTTCCCATTACCAACAACCAAGCCGAGTACGAGGCCGTGATAGCAGGGCTTCGTCTGGCCAGGGAACTCGGAGTGTCAGATGTGGAGGTCCTCACAGACTCCATGGTAGTAGCCTCCCAAATCAACGGGGAGTTTGAGGCAAGGGAGCCCACCCTGCGATCGTATTTGGCCAAAGTAAAGGGGATCATTGGAACTTTTCAAACCTTTGCCATCCAACATGTGCCCAGGGAAGAAAATGAACAGGCCGATCAGTTGGCTAAGCAGGGTCCCCAGGTGGGGGGCACCATCACCGACCTGTTTCGCCCCTCCATCGAAGAAGGAGAGCTCATGGAGATCGATCAACAAACTTCATGGATGGATCCTGTGATGGTTTTTCTCTCCACGGGAGAGTATCCAGAAGGGGTGGACAAGAAGAAGCTGAGGTACAAGTCAGCATACTACCTCCTCCAGGACGGGCAGCTATACAGAAGGACCCTCTCAGGGATGCTGGCCCGCTGCGTGGCCGAGGGAGAAGTGCGAAGGATCTTGGAGGAGGTCCACTCCGGGGAATGTGGAAGTCACTCCGGGAGTCGGACCCTGGAAGGAAGAATAGTCAGGCAAGGTTATTTTTGGCCCACCCTGGGCCGGGACGCTGCAGAATTCGCAAGAAAATGTCACAAGTGCCAACTGTTTGCCCCTCTCCAGCTGCAGCCGGCCCAACGGCTCCGTAGTATCACGGCCCCATGGCCCTTCGCAATTTGGGGAATGGATCTGGTTGGGCCGTTTCCCCAAGCCAGCGGTCAGAGAAGGTTCCTCCTAGTAATGATTGACTACTTCTCAAAGTGGATGGAGGTGAAAGCGTTGGCTAAGGTGACCTCCCAGGTAATCAGGAACTTTGTATGGGGGAGATCATCTGTCGCCACGGGCTGCCCCAAGCCATCGTAACAGACAATGGGCCTCAGTTCGCTAGCGCCGAGTTCACCAGCTTCTGCGAACAGCTTGGGATCGATCTCAGGTTCGCCTCGGTTCATCACCCCAGGAGTAACGGACAAGTGGAGGCCGCAAACAAGATCATCGTCAACCTCCTCAAGAAAAAGGTGGAGAACCTAAAAGGGAGCTGGGTGGAGCAGCTTCCCGCGGTCCTCTGGGCCCTAAGGACCACCCCCAACACAGCTACGGGAGAGACCCCTTCAAACTCTCCCACGGATACGAGGCAGTGCTCCCCATTGAATTCGAAGTCCAAACGCCGCGGGTCGTGGCAGCAAAGGAAGATCGCGGGGAATGGCGGGAAGAGAATGAGGAGGAACTGAGGCTCTCCCTCGACATGGTAGAAGAAGTAAGAGACCTTTCCGCCATTCGACAAGAGGAGGTAAAAAGAAGAATGGCCAAATACTTTGACAAGCATGTCAGGATCAAGCAGTTCGTGGAGGGGGACTTGGTATTGAAGAAAGTCGATGCAGCAGGGAGGTCGGCATCAGTAGGGAAACTCAATCCCAGCTGGGAGGGACCGTTCATTGTAAAGGTGGCCTTGGGGTCGGGGGGCTATCGACTTCAAAATGTAGAAGGCGAGACCTTGAGTCTCACCTGGAGTGGTGACGACCTCAAACGCTTTTTCCCTGAACCATGTAAGCAACACTCCGATTATAATGAATTCTTTCGAACTCTCTGATCCCGTTGCAATTGGCCTGCATGATGGAATATGATGTATTTTGGACCCCGAGCAGATCCCGCTGTCAGGCTCTCACCTAGCTGACAGGGCTGGAAGTCACTCGGTGTCATCCTTGACCTCGAGCAGATCCCGCTGTCAGGCTCTCACCTAGCTGACAGGGCTGGAAGTCACTCGATGGTGATGTATTTTGGACCTCGAGCAGATCCCGCTGTCAGGCTCTCACCTAGCTGACAGGGCTGGAAGTCACTCGATGGTGATGTATTTTGGACCCCGAGCAGATCCCGCTGTCAGGCTCTCACCTAGCTGACAGGGCTGGAAGTCACTCGGTGTCATCCTTGACCTCGAGCAGATCCCGCTGTCAGGCTCTCACCTAGCTGACAGGGCTGGAAGTCACTCGATGGTGATGTATTTTGGACCTCGAGCAGATCCCGCTGTCAGGCTCTCACCTAGCTGACAGGGCTGGAAGTCACTCGATGGTGATGTATTTTGGACCCCGAGCAGATCCCGCTGTCAGGCTCTCACCTAGCTGACAGGGCTGGAAGTCACTCGGTGTCATCCTTGACCTCGAGCAGATCCCGCTGTCAGGCTCTCACCTAGCTGACAGGGCTGGAAGTCACTCGATGGTGATGTATTTTGGACCCCGAGCAGATCCCGCTGTCAGGCTCTCACCTAGCTGACAGGGCTGGAAGTCACTCGGTGTCATCCTTGACCTCGAGCAGATCCCGCTGTCAGGCTCTCACCTAGCTGACAGGGCTGGAAGTCACTCGATGGTGATGTATTTTGGACCTCGAGCAGATCCCGCTGTCAGGCTCTCACCTAGCTGACAGGGCTGGAAGTCACTCGATGGTGATGTATTTTGGACCCCGAGCAGATCCCGCTGTCAGGCTCTCACCTAGCTGACAGGGCTGGAAGTCACTCGGTGTCATCCTTGACCTCGAGCAGATCCCGCTGTCAGGCTCTCACCTAGCTGACAGGGCTGGAAGTCACTCGATGGTGATGTATTTTGGACCTCGAGCAGATCCCGCTGTCAGGCTCTCACCTAGCTGACAGGGCTGGAAGTCACTCGATGGTGATGTATTGTGGACCTCGAGTATATCCCGCTGTCAGGCACTCATCTGGTTGACAGAGCTGGAGGGTACTCGATGGTGCCGGACTTGAAGTCGTCAGGTGTAGGTCAAAGTCTGTGGCAAGAAACGAAGGGGAAGGGTTTTGACAGGGCGAGCTCTGGCTCGGCGAACCCAGCTCGGCATAGTCAAGAAAGTAAGCTGGACCGGAGGGGTCGGCATAGGCGAGTTCGGGCTCACCATCTCCGGCTCGGCGTATGGAAGCAGGCCGCGAGCCCGGGCCTCGCCGAAGACAAACCTGACCAGGGCTCCTCGCACACCAGGCCCATCATACTTCGAGAAATTTCTTCGATGAGCACAACATGGGCGGCTCGCGTGCGAGTAGAGGTAGGCAGAGAAAAGGCAGAAGGCCACGCGCGAATGGTAATGGCATAATAAGGGCGGGGGGTAACTCGCCAAGAAATCATTGGGACTCGGCGAACACCCCAAACACACCGCTCGCGGGCGCGCTCTCATGATCACTACTCGCGGAGCCTGTCTCGGCGAGGTCGCGGGAGAAAATATATCCATGACAATGAACATAGTAAAAAGAACACTGGGGACAGTTCGAAGCAGGAAAAAACAGGGCGCGCGAGCAGGGAGGGCACCAGGATGCGAGCGCCGGTCGGCTCGGCAGGGGAGCCCGCAAGTTTACCTACCCCGGCCTCGCGATCCCCGCCCCCCAAGCTGCCGCGCGCGGAGAAGCTCGCGGATCCTTCCGGAGTTCCTTTGCGCGACCAGGAGGCCGTCATCTATCTCATCCAGGAGCCGGTTAGGAGACATCAACTCGCCAGGTCGGCCGAGGCGCACCTCCTCAGCAAGGCGCGCATAGTCGCGCTGCAGCGTCTCGTTAGCTCCTTGCACCTCGCGCAGACCACCCACCAGCTTCTTGAGGAGCTTGGCCTCCCTCCTCATCAGCTCGCCTTGATCCACCTCCGGGCCCAGGTAAGAGTCCAGCGAGCTCGGAGACGGGAGGGGAGAGTGACGAGCCGCTCGCGAGGACTCCTCGGCGGCCGACTGACTGGGAAGGGCTGTAAAGGCAGATGTCAGCAGAGCAAAAGCTTACAAAGCACAGAGTTGAGCAAGGCAGACCTGAAGAGCTCGGCGGCTCCAAAGAGAGGCGAGGAGGGATGAACCTCAGGTCCTTCCCGCGACCTGGGCCGCGAGCTCCCGGCGAGATGGGCTCGAAGCCCGGGACAGGAATGGACCCCGGGCCCCCCCCGGCGGGCGCGTCAATGTGCCGAGGAGGGGAGCCAGGCGGCGAAGCTGGCCTCTGCGAACTCACAGGTAGAATCCCGAAGAGAAGCGGCGGATCCCGTGGATGGTTGTCCGGGGCCGAAAGTCGTGAAGTGGCGGGGACAGCCTCGCCTCGTGGCATGGGAACCCGCGGCGCGGTCCCCTCGTCATCTGGAAGGCCGCCCTGATCGTCACCAACAACAACGACCTCCCTATCATTCTCCAGAACAGTTCGAGTAGAAGAGCCGGTCTCGCGAGCCAAAGTGGCCCTCAGGTCGTGGAAGATAGGCTCAGCCGCCTCGAGAAATGGCCTTGACCTCTTTGAGCCCGGTTCGGCGGGATCAACTTGAGTGACTTTTGCGGGGACCGCCGTCAGCGCGGCAATACGAGCCTCGGAAGCCCGGCGAGCTCGATCTACGCGCTCTTGAATCTCCTTGGGAAGGGGCATCTTGGCAAGACAGCAGGGGAAATGGCAAGAGCCAGGCAGCAGGGCAGGTGCATATATATAGCCGCAGGTGGCCCCCACCATAAGATTCCCTTCAACTCGCCAGCGGAGCTCGCCGCACACTTCGGGTTGGATGTTTCTTTCCGAGCTTTTTGGCAAACTCGAAAAGAGCGGGATTGTGTACAACCCCGTGTCCGGCGAGCAAGTTCAACGAAGACCAAACAGGCGAGCTCGGCGAGCTCGGCAGCAGTAAGCGAGCTCGGCAGCAGCAGGAGCGGGCCAGAGTTCGGCGACCCGGAGCTCGGCATTCGCCGGCGAGCTGCAGCTCGCGACCCCGCAGTAGAGCTCGGCAGCAGCTGGCGAGCAAAGCACGCCGAGGTAGCCGGGGGTCCCGGCTCGCCTGGGAATCAGAGGTACTGTTTACTATTTTACCCCTGCTGGCCTGCCCATAGCCCTTCGAAACAGCGGAGTTTGGCTGTTGGCAGGCCCAGCCGAGGGTTCTCTGGTAATTTCAGGTCAGCCATTTTGGTTATTGGCAGTCCAGATTTCAAAAACTATAAATAGGACCCAAGGGGTACCCCTGAAGGCACGTTTTTTCCTGGAGCTTCTCTCTCAAAATCCTTTTAAGTGCTTTCTGAGGGTACCTTAGCCCGGCTTCAGGCTAAGGAGGGGAAGCGCTCTGAGATCTTCCGGGTTTGTGGTGGGACCTCCCTGCCGAGCCCTTGGGTCTGTTTCTCCTTGTCCTGTTGTTTTTTCTTGCAGGAGCGAAGTAGGCGCGAGACCACCCCTTTCCCCAAGGGCGAGCTCCACAGGAAGCCGGGTTCCGGTTTCAACAGACATGGCCTATGGTTCACTTAGATTGTTATTAGGGTTAGGTGTATAGTGGTGGGGCCAATGTGTAGCTAAGATCCCAATTTGGGCTAGTTTGACTTGAGTTGACTTATGCCCTATAGTTGGTCATATGTGACTACACCTTAACTCCCTGGGTCAAACCTACCCTAAAACTCATGCCCCCACTACATGTCCTAACCTAATATAATTTAAGGGGTCTAATAGGAAATCGGATTTTACAATTCTCAATAAACATGTTGGATCCCTAGTTGATTTGGGCTAGGTTCACTAGCTTAGGATGTGACCCAACATGTATAGCCAGGGTCAAATTTGTGTCCTAGAGTCTAGGCCAAGTCCTTAGAGTCAACATCAGATGGACCAGCTATCAACAAGACTATCAGAGACTCAAGACTTAGATGATTTCAAGACTAAGTAAAATGAGTTCGACGTTCGTCGAACTCAGCTCGACGAAAGGCGTTCTGAGCTCGATGATCTTGAGACATTTCTCTGTGCTGAGCTCGATGATCTTTGTTCTCTGTTTGACGAAGACTGAGGTACTTCAATAAGCTAAAGTCAGAATAACTCCAGATTTTTCTAAGTCCAGCTTCAGGCTTTGGTCTACAAACTAGAATCTGAGCTCGATGAACTTGGACCTCAAGTTCACAACTTCTCAGGTTGACGAATTCAGTACACTACTCGACGATTTCTGGTCTACGATTTGAATCCTTCTCAGTCAGAGACTTTCCAGATTCCAAGTCCACAGTCATTCTTCGGTCGACGAATTTGGATCTCAACTCGACGAATGAAGATTGTCAGTTCGACGAATATTGTAGCAGAATTGATAGTTTTCCCTTCAAGACAAATTGACATTATCTGGTCGACGAACTCATCAGCTGAGCTCGACGAACTGTGAACTCAGCTCGACTATTCCTGTTCTTCGTTCGACGATTCCAGATTAGGTCTTCTCTAGTTTTCCGTCCTTGTTCTTGGCGATGAATCCTGAGTAATTAATGCTCAATCTTCTCGGAATGTTACCGTTGGAACGAGCATTGATTAGGGATTATTACATGTCATTTTTCCGTGGGACAGTTAGGGAAATCATTGATTGTCGCTTTCTTCCCAGGCCGACTGCATTTACTGCTCAAGGTTTCAAATTTCGAAGGCATTCTTCAATCAGTCTTACAGAAAAGAAAAAGCAGTTGCAGACAAGCAATCAGTCAGACACACAGACATTGCACTCAAGAACAATCTTACAGAAATCAAAAGTTCTTTTCTGCAATCAGCCCATGCCAGAGAACATCAAGAAGAAGAAGAACATTCAATCACTATCAAGAGTCTTCTTCCTTCAATCCTACAGGACAACTTCAGAAGGACAACAATCTCTATCTATCAAAGAAGTTCATGAAGCAATCTCTGGTCCAGGCACTCAAGCTCTTTGAAGACCTGTCACCTTGAAGCAGTGCTCCAGATTTCCTGAACCATTCAAGATCTCATGGGGAGCAATCTGCTGAAATCAATCCACAAGTCTTCTCAGTTGTTATTGAGAAAGAGAAGACTCCATCACCATTTTTCCATCTTCTGTACAGGGTTTTAATTCCCTTTAAAATTATTCCTGGTTACAAGTCTCCTACCAAAAGACTTGAGGTTTTAGTTTTTGAGCACCTGAACAAAAGCTCATTGGTGTCAGGCACCTGATCAAAAACTTGAGTGGATTCCTACCAGGGTAGTAGAAGAGTAGATGTACCCAGGTTGGGGAACCACTATAAATTTATTGTGTCGTCTGGTTTCCCTCTTTCTTTTATTTTGGATGTGCTCTGTGATTAGTTGGGTTGCTGTGTTTATTTCCTTATTTGCAAATTTGTTCACTTAGGATTACAGCAAAAGTTGTAAGAATTTTTGTAGTGAGCACAATACTCTATTCACCCCACCCCCCACCCCCCACCCCCCCCCCCCCTCTAGAGTATTTCAGATCTAACTTGCACTTTCAATTGGTATCAGAGCGAGGTTGGTTAATCTACCACACCTTAAGAGGTTAATTGGTTGTACAGGCTAACACCTGAACCATAAATATCCCTCTTGTTAGATCTGATTGTTTTGTGTTTGTTATTAGATTTATTTCTTCACAGAAATGGCTCAAAACAAAGATTATCCAAGCATCAGACCTCCAGTATGCAATCTCAACAGATTTGCCATCTGGAAGACAAGAATCAAATTATACATGAATTCTATTGATGAAGATATTTTTGCTTCCATCTTGACAGGAGTACCTCCAGCACCTACAGCTTCTGCATGCACCTCTACAAACATGACTGCAGTACCTCCTCCAGAGAATAATGATGTATACAAGAAAGCCAAAATTGCAGATTCAAAAGCAATGAACATCTTGGCTCAGACAATGTCAGATGATATATCTCAGAAGGTGGCTGAGTGCACCTCAGCCAAGGCCATTTGGGACTCCCTCAACCAAATGGTAGCTGGCTCAGCAGATGAAAGGAAAGACAGGAGATCAAATCTCATATCCCTGTATGAGAATTTCAAGAAGGATGAGGCTTAATCAGTTGCTGAAATGTACCACAGGTTGAGTTCAATCATCAATGAGCTCAAAACTTTGGATAAGGACATCACCCTTACAGAGGTGAATGACAAAATCTTGATGTGCTTCCCTAGCTCTTGGGACTCAAGAATTTGGCCTATCAAAGAAGCCATAATCCTAAATGAGATATCAACTGAATCTCTGCTAGGCAAATTAAAGTCTTATGAGCAGTTTATTAAGTCAAGAGAAGCAGCTGAATAGAAATCAATAACTCCAATGAGAAAGGATCACAGTATAGCCTTCAAAGCATCAGAGGAAAGTGAGACCTCAACATCCAATGAAGAACTCATGAGCCTCTTTGCAAAAAGATTTTATAAGATGGCTAGAAAGGATTTCAGAAGAAAATCATCCAGGTAGGATGATAAGCCCAGATTTGACAAGACACCAACCAAGGAGGTTGTGTGCTTTGGATGCAGAAAGCCTGGACATTACATCTCAGAATGTCCAGAAAACCAGAAGAAGGAGAAAAGCAGAGAAAAGGACTCCAGGAGAAAACACAGCAGCAAACCCTCCTCAAGCAAGTACAAAAAAAAGACAAGGGCTTTGTTGCTGAAACATAGAGTGATACTGAAGAAGAATCATCCTCCTCCAGCTCAAGTGAAGAAGAGGAAGAAGCAAGATCCAAGGAGGTTTGCCTTATGGCAATTGATGCCTCCAGGAGCTGTTCAGGATCAGAAGGAGAATCTGAAGATGAGCCAGCCTCAGAGTCAGAGGCAGATCAGGTTCTTTCAAGCTTTAATTTTAATTCTGATTTATTTAAAATTGAATTCAAAACTATGTGTTTAGACTTAATTAGTTCAGAAAAAGAAATAAAAACCCTTAGAGAAAAACTAGGAAATCTTGAATCTGTTAACTCAGAAAATATTAAACTAACAGATCAACTAACTTTAGCAAATGAATAAATAATTAAATTAAAATCTGATTTATGTGAGGCCAAACAACTTGAGCAATCTCTCAATGGAAGAAGTCTCAAGCTGATGGACATAACAAGCACAGTAAATGCCAGATTAAATGGCAAGCTGGGCTTGGGTGCATCATCAGGTTTGCCCCCCATAATTAAGAAAAATATTCTTACCACACCCATTAAATTTGTTTCTGCCAAAGGAAAAGAAAAGATAATAAACAAACCAATGTCTGAAAACAATCCAAAACCCATAGACAAGAGCAATAGAAATTAGAAAACAGCAAATAAAAACAAGATTCAGCAGCATTCGTCGAACACAGATCGACGAAATGTGGCCCGTTCGTCGAACCCAGATCGGCGAACGCTGAACGAAAACTTCAGTTATAACAATTCGTCTAACTGCGATCGACGAACTTTGTATGGTTCGTCGAGCAGAGGTCGACGAACTTGGGGCGCAGAAAATGACTACTATCATTCTCTGAGCAGAGATCGACGATCTCATCCCTATTCGTCGAACTCTGCTCGACGAACTTACAAAAATTTGTCGAACCCAAAAGGACCAAACAAAAATCATTTCTCTTACAGAATTTTTAAGCCAGCTAATAAACCATTCAATCCAGTAGTAGCTGATTGGGTTATTCCACCTAGGATATACCATCCCTTAGGTTATAAATCTCAACCTACTTTGTCAGTTATCTCCAGCTTTTCATTTCAACCAAATAAAGGACCCAAGGCAACCTGGGTCAAGAACAATTGAGTTTTGTTTTTCATTACAGGTACAGGTGAAGAGCTGTCCAAGGGTGAGTCAGACCTGGTACTTGGACAGTGGTTGCTCCAAGCATATGACAGGCAGCAAGGACAATCTATCCAATTACAAGTCCAAGCTATGACCAAAGGTGATCTTTGGTGATTCAAATAGTGTCCAGTGTGAAGGATATGGAGCAGTAAAGATTGGAACAGTTACTTTCAAAAGAGTAACATATGTAAGAGGACTCAAACATAACCTTATATCCATAAGTCAACTATGTGATGAATGTTATCAGGTACACTTTAACTCTACCTCCTGTTCTATTATTAATAATAAAAACAAAATTGTTTTAATTGGAATTAGACAAGGTAACATATATATAGTAGATTTTATTTCTGCCAAAACTGATGTTTGTTTACTCAATATCACTAATAACCAAAATGAGTTGTGGCATAAAAGATTAGGTCATGTAAACCTTAAGAATATAGCTAAGTTATCTAAAGATAACCTTGTTAGAGGTTTACCTTCTGGCCCCTACAAGAAGGAAAACCTATGCAGGGTTTGTCAATTAGGCAAGCAAACTAAAACTAGTTTCAAATCCATTAATAAGAGTGATTCACCTAGGATTTTGTATTTGCTACATGTGGACCTATTTGGACCCATTACAGTACAAAGTCTAGGAGGGAAGTCTTATACTTTAGTGATTGTTGATGACTTCTCCAGATTCAGTTGGGTAGCCTTTTTGAGAACTAAGTCAGATACATTCAAGGTTCTTACAGATTTTCTCAGGACCATACAGATTGAGTTCTCTACTCATGTTGCATTGATCAGAAGTGATCATGTCACAGAGTTTGAGTCTCTTCTTATGCATGAGTTTTGTGAGAAGGAAGGTATTAGGCAGTGCTTCTCAGCTCCTAGAACTCCCCAACAAAATAGGGCAGCTGAAAGGAAAAATAGGACACTCATTGAATCTGCAGGCACATTATTGGCAGATGCTTACATGCATCTATCCTTTTGGGCAGAAGCTGTAAACACTGCTAACTATGTCCTAAATAGAAGCCTTATACATAAGCTGAAAAATAAGACTGAATTACTTAAAGGAAAGAAACCTAAAATCACATATTTTAAAGTTTTTGGTTGCATATGTTATATTCACACAAACAACAAAAGATACATTAGAAAGTTTGAGGCTAAGGCTGAAGAAGGGATTTTTCTAGGATACTCCCAAGTCAGCAAGGCCTATAGGATGTTTAATAAATCATCTCTTAAAATTGAAGAATCAGTCCATGTATCTTTTGATGAAGCTAACATGTCTTATAAGGAGAAAGAGATTTCTACCAATAGCTTTTTGCAGGTTCCACAACTTTGTGAGTCTATGGATGGACTAAACCTTACCCAAGTGGTGTCAACCCATCCTTCTCCACAGGTTGCTGAAGACAGTGAAGAATAAATTCAAGTGGAAGTGGCTGAACTTCCCTCAACAGCTAATAACATTCCTCAAGATGAATTAATTATAGAAGCTGTTGCTGAACAAACTCCACCCACTGATCTTGTCACATTTAGTGATCACCCCAGATCTCAAGTGATTGGAGACATTTTAGCAGGTGTACAGACAAGGCATCAACTCAACCAAGACTTGATGCATGCCTGTTTTCTCTCTCAGATTGAACCTCTCTCCATCCATGAAGCTGAGCAAGATCCCCACTGGATCATTGCAATGCAAGAGGAACTAAATCAGTTTGAGAGATGTAAAGTTTGGGAGTTGGTTCCAAGACCTCATAACTACCCAGTTATTGGAACCAAATGGGTCTACAGATACAAGCTAGATGCTCAAGGAAATATTGTGAGAAACAAGGCTAGGCTTGTTGCTCAGGGTTATAGGCAAGAGGAAGGAATTGACTATGACCAAACCTTTGCCCCTGTTGCAAGGTTAGAGGCCATAATAATATTCCTTGCCCATGCAGCTCACAGGAGATTCAAAGTTTTCCAAATGGATGTCAATAGTGCATTTTTGAATGGAGTTTTTCAAGAAGAGGTTTATGTGGAACAACCTCCAGGTTTTATCTCTCTAACTCAACCCTCTTTTGTATTTAAATTGCATAAAGCCCTCTATGGTTTAAAGCAAGCTCCAAGAGCTTGGTATGAGATCTTAGCAAGCTTTCTTTTAGAGCATAAATTTACAAGAGGAACCATAGATAAAACTCTTTTCACTAGACATCATAAGGACCAAATATTATTAGTATAAATATATGTGGATGACATCATCTTTGAGTCTACTGATCCAAAATTATGCAAGAGGTTTGCTGACCTCATGCATTCCAAATTTGAGATGAGTAGTGTGGGTGAGCTTTCCAACTTCCTTGGTCTCCAAGTGAAGCAGCTCCCTGATGGTATCTTCCTCTCTCAAGCTAAGTATGCTAAAGAGCTTATTAAGAAGTTTGGGATGGGTGATGCTTCAGGAATGAAAACACCTATGGCTACCAATGATGTTGTTGCTTCTGATGCAGCAGGGAAACCTATAGTGTTGAAACCGGAACCCGGCTTCCTGTGGAGCTCGCCCTTGGGGAAAGGGGTGGTCTCGCGCCTACTTCGCTCCTGCAAGAAAAAACAACTGGACAAGGAGAAAACAGACCCAAGGGCTCGGCGGGGAGGTCCCACCACAAACCCGGAAGATCTCAGAGCGCTTCCCCTCCTTAGCCTGAAGCCGAGCTAAGGTACCCTCAGAAAGCACTTAGAGAATTTGGGGAGAGGAGCTCAGGGAAAAACTTTCCTTCTGGGGTACCCCTTGGGTCCTATTTATAGTTTTTAAAACCCGGACTGCCCATAACCAAAATAGCTGACCTGAAATTACCGGGAAACCCTTAGCTGGGCCTGCCAACAGCCAAACTCCGCTGTTTCGAAGGGCTATGGGCAGGCCAGCAGGGATAGAATAGTAAAAAATACCTCTGATCCTCAGGCGAGCTGGGACCCCTGGCCACTTCGGCGTGCTTTGCTCGCCAGCTGCTGCCGAGCTCCACTGCGGGGCTGCGAGTTGCAGCTCGCTCGGAGAATACCGAGCTCTGGGTCGTCGATCGTCGATCTCTGGTCGACAGATGTCGAGCTCTGGCCCGCTCCTGCTGCTGCCGAGCTCGCCTGCTGCTGCCGAGCTCGCTGAGCTCGCCTGTGTGGCCCTTGTTGAACTTGCTCGCCGGACACGGGGTTGTACACAATCCCCGCTCTTTTCGAGCTTGTCAAAAAGCTCGGAAAGAAACATCCAACCCGAAGTGTGCGGCGAGCTCCGGCTGGCGAGTTGAAGGGAATCTTATGGTGGGGGCCACCTGCGGCTATATATATGCACCTGCTCTGCTGCCTGGCTCTTGCCATTCCCCCTGCTGCCTTGCCAAGATGCCCCTTCCCAAGGAGATTCAAGAGCGCATAGATCGAGCCCGCCAGGCTTCCGAGGCTCGCATTGCCGCGCTGACGGCGGTCCCCGCAAAGGTCCCTCAAATTGACCCTGCCGAGCCGAGCTCCAAGAGGTCAAGGCCATTTCTCGAGGCGGCCGAGCCCATCTTCCATGACCTGAGGGCCACTTTGGCTCGCGAGACCGGCTCTTCTACTCGAACTATTCTGGAGAATGATAAGGAGGTCATTGTTGTTGGTGACGATCAGGGCGGCCTTCCAGATGACGAGGGCACCGTGCCGCGGGTTCCTACGCCGCAAGGCGAGGTTATGCCCGCCACTTCGCGACTCTCACCCCCGGACAACCATCCACGGGATCTGCCGCTCCTCTTCGGGATCCTGCCTGTGAGCTCGCAGAGGCCAGCTTCACCACCTGACTCCCCTCGGCAAATTGACGCGGTCGCCGGGGGGGGCCTGGGGTCCATTCCTGTCCCGGGCTTCGAGCCCATCTCGTCGGGGGCTCGCGGCCCAGGTCGCGGGAAGGACCTGAGGTTCATCCCTCCTCGCATCTCCTTTGAGCCGCCGAGCTCTTCAGGTCTGCCTCGCTCAACTCTGTGCTTCACAAGCTTTTTTGCTCTTGCTGACAGCTGCCTTTACAGCCCTTCCCAGTCAGTCGGCTGCCGAGGAGTCCTCGCGGGCAGCCCACCATTCTCCCCTGCCGTCTCCGAGCTCGCTGGACTCTTATCTGGGTCCGGAGGTGGATCAGGGCGAGCTGTCGAGGAGGGAGGTCAAGCTCCTCAAGAAGCTGGTGGGTGGTCTGCGCGAGGTGCAAGGAGTCAACGAGACGTTGCAGCGCGACTATGCGCGCCTTGCTGAGGAGGTGCGCCTCGGCCGGCCTGGCGAGTTGATGTCTCCTTCCCGACTCCTGGATGAGATAGATGACGGTCTCTTGGTCGCGCAAAGGAACTCTGGAAGGATCCGCGAGCTTCTCCGCGCGCGGCAGCTTGGAGGGCGGGGATCGCGAGGCCGGGGTAGGTAAATTTGCGGGCTCCCCTGCCGAGCCGACCGGCGCTCGCGTCCTGGTGCCTTCCCTGCTCGCGCGCCTTGTTTTCTGTTTCGAACTTTCCCCTGCTGGGATGAATAATTTTTAGAACATTTTCATTTGTTATTTAAATAAAAAGCCGTAATGTTTTGACTTAGCCTTAGTGAGGATGAGCCGGAAGTCGGCGAGCTGGGGTGGTGAGCTGGGGTGGCGAGCTGGGGTGGCGAGATGCGCCGATGTGACAGCCTGCTTCAGATTCTTTTTCCTATAAATAGCCCCCCCCCCCTTTCACCTACCCCCGTACTATCTTTATTGCTCTGCTTCCCCTCCTGCTTTTTCCTTCTTCTGCTCGCGCTGTGCTTTGCTTCTTTCCTGCGACCATGGGCAAGACTAATCCGGACGCTGATGGCCGCTCCAAGTGCGTGCAGCACTTCGCGGATTATTGCTTTTTTGACGGCCACACCAGCGAGGAGGAGCTCGCCGAGTTCAAGGCCCTGTATGTGCCGCCGGGCTTTGAGGCACGCAGGCCGGGGCCGGGCGAGGCAATCAACATGTTCTATGAGAACGAACTCGCATTCCCCATCTCTCACTTCGAGGTGGGGCTGCGACTTCCCTTGTGGCCGGAGATCCGGCAGATCCTGAAATACTACGGGGCCGTCCCCGCGCAACTGAACTCGAACGCCATCGCCATGATGGTGGCGTTCGCGAGCTATCTCCGGCGGGAGAGGATCGAGTTTAACCTGACGGTGTTCAGGAAACTCTTCTCCTACAAGGCGACGACGGACGGGGTCGCCTACTTCGGCGGCTCCTTGATCAAAGTTCGCGAGATCGCGAACAAGCACCACACCTGGATGACCAAGATCGCCTTCATCAAGGGCGATCTCGGCAACATCCCCTACTCGCCGCAACAGAAAGGCGAGGAGGTGTACCGCCCGCCGGCCGTGTCCGGCAACGACGCCGAGCTCCACAAATTCTTCCTCCACAAAGATTTCGAGGTCGCCTTCCTGCGGAGGGGCCTCGACGCGCTCCCCCCGGTTCTGCCCAGCGAAGGTATGCTTCCTTCCTCTTGCCGAGCTCGCCTACTCGCGGACTCGACACATTATCATCCCTGAGTTTTCTAACCTTCCCAAGTATTTTTCTGCAGGGGAGCGAATAATCCCCGCGAACCCGCCTTTTGCGGACCCGGGGCTTGATACTGACCCTCTTGCTCGCGAGAGGGCGGCGGCAGCGACCTGCCGAGATGAGGCGGTCTCCTCGCAGGCCTCTTCCAGCAAGAGACAACCTGAGGACGCGGGGTCGAACCCGCCATCCGGCCCCCGTCAGGTGAAGAAGATGCGGAGAGCCCTGCTGGCTCCGCGGGGGCAACAACAACAACAACATCAGTCCAGCCCCAAGTACATCAGCTCGTCGGAGACTCCTCCCGACGTGTCCCCGGGGAGCCCGCTGAAGGAGACCACCAGCAAGGGCAGAAAGGGTGGCAAGGCCCCCTCTTCCTCAGCTGCGATCTCCCCTCCTCCCTCGGCGAAGAGGGCTGCCCGCGAGCGCGCGCCGCCGAAGCAGCACCCCCTCTTCAAC
This sequence comes from Platanthera guangdongensis, assembly GCA_039583875.1. Lineage (NCBI taxonomy): Eukaryota > Viridiplantae > Streptophyta > Magnoliopsida > Asparagales > Orchidaceae > Platanthera > Platanthera guangdongensis. The sequence continues at coordinate 82,483,322 of CM077157.1, forward strand.
TTCGGCGCGCGCTGGAAGGATTCCGCGGGCGAGCCCATGTTGCAGTGGGACGAGCTCGCTCATCGAGTCTCCGTATCCACCCTGCACCCGTCCTGGCACGACCGCGAGCCCGCCACCGGTCATGCCTACGCCCTCGGCTTCGGCCTTTATGGCCGGGAGGATGCCGAGGCCTACAAGAGGTCGACCCTCCGGCAGCTCGGCCATGAGGGGCTGCAGTCCCATCTGCGGACCCTGGAGCTGCACCATATGTTGGCGCGCCGCAGCTTCGCCATCAGCCACCAGCTCGAAAAGGCCGAGCAGGCTCGCGACCTCGCCAAGGAGCAGGTTGCCGATCAGGCGAGGCGGCTCGGCATCGCGGATAGTCTCCTCGCCAAGACTGCTGGCGGACTGGTAAGTGTCACGCACCACTCTCTTTTACTTGGAAAGCTTTGTGCTGCCGCTAAGTGAGCTTTTTTCCAGGATGCCAAAGCGGCGGGCGAGCTCCAGGCTCGCAACACTGAGCTAGAGGAGGAGAACGGCCGCCTGCGCGCGCAGCTGGCCGTAGATGCCGATGCTGCTGGGGAGCTCCAGGCTCGCGACGTCGAGTGAGGGGAGGAGATCATCCAACTGCGCGCACGCCTTGGCGAGTTGGAGAGCGCGAACGTGAAGCTGAAGGGGGAGAACCAGCACCTTCTCGGCGAAGTGCGTCGCCAGGCAGAGATCTTCTTCCCGGGGCACGACATTGATCCCACACTCCCCTACAAGTGCTCGCGCATCTTCGGTGAGGCAGACCTCGTCGAGAGACTGCGGATCAACTCCATCCAGACCGCCGAGTGCACCCTCGCGATGATGAAGGACTCAGGGGTGCTGGTGGAAGGATGTGGGGAGATCTCCGCTCGGGACCTGATGCCGAGTCTGTTTCCGGCGACGCCGCCCAGCGAGAAGGAGGATAGCCTGGACGCGATGTTCGGGAAGAGCTTCCAGGACCACTCGGGCGATGGCGAGGACCAGTCCGGCGGAGGGGGCGAGGCCAGCTGACGGCCCTGTATTTTTGTTCTTTCTCCTTTTTTGACTTCTCGCAGAGGCGAGCTCCCTGTATGTTTGTGAATAATAAATGAAAGTGTTTTGATCATACCGGTGTCCTTTTTACTATGCTCATTGTGTCATGAATGTATGTGAGTGTTTTCTCCCGCGACCTCGCCGAGACAGGTTCTGTGAGTAGAGTGATCATGAGAGCGCTCACGCGAGCGAAGTGTGTTTGGAGTGTTCGCCGAGTCCCAAATGATTTCTCGGCGAGTTACTCTCCGTCCTTACTACGCCATTACTACTCGCGCGCGGACTTCTGCCTTCTATCTGCCTGCCTCTACTCGCACGCGAGCCACCCAGGTTGTGCCCATCGAAGAAGAAATTTTTCGAAGTATGATGGGCCTGGGGTGCGAGGCGCCCTGGTCTGGCTTGTCTTTGGCGAGGCCCGGGCTTGCGGCCTACTTTCCAATGTCGAGCTGGAAATGACGAGCCCGAACTCGCCCCCGCAGAGCCCTCTAGTCCGGCTTGCCTCCTTGGCTATGCCGAGCTGAGTTCGCCGAGACCAGGCTCGCCCTGCCAGAACCCTTCCCCTTCGTTTCCTGCCACAGACTTTGACCTACACCTGACGACTTCAAGGCCGACACCATCGAGTAACCTCCAGCCCTGTCAACCAGATGAGTGCCTGACAGCGGGATCTGCTCGAGGCCAAGGATTACACCGAGTGACCTCCAGCCCTGTCAGCTAGGTGAGAGCCTGACAGCGGGATCTGCTCGGGGTCCATTATCACCACCATCGAGTGACTTCCAGCCCTGTCAGCTAGGTGAGAGCCTGACAGCGGGATCTGCTCGGGGTCCATTACCACCACCATCGAGTGACTTCCAGCCATGTCAGCTAGGTGAGGGCCTGACAGCGGGATCTGCTCGAGGCCAAGGATGACACCGAGTGACTTCCAGCCCTGTCAGCTAGGTGAGAGCCTGACAGCGGGATCTGCTCGGGGTCCATTACCACCACCATCGAGTGACTTCCAGCCCTGTCAGCTAGGTGAGAGCCTGACAGCGGGATCTGCTCGAGGCCAAGGATGACACCGAGTGACTTCCAGCCCTGTCAGCTAGGTGAGAGCCTGACAGCGGGATCTGCTCGGGGTCCATTACCACCACCATCGAGTGACTTCCAGCCCTGTCAGCTAGGTGAGAGCCTGACAGCAGGATCTGCTCGAGGCCAAGGATGACACCGAGTGACTTCCAGCCCTGTCAGCTAGGTGAGAGCCTGACAGCGGGATCTGCTCGAGGCCAAGGATGACACTGAGTGACTTCCAGCCCTGTCAGCTAGGTGAGAGCCTGACAGCGGGATCTGCTCGGGGTCCAAAATACATCACATTCCACCATGCAGGCCAATTATAATGATATCGGAGAGCTTGAAGGAATTTATTTATAATCAAGGTGTTGCTTACATGTTTCAGGGAAAAAAGCGTTTGAGGTCGTCACCACTCCAGGTGAGACTCAGGGTCTCGCCTTCTACATTTTGGAGTCGATAACCCCCCGACCCCAAGGCCACCTTTACAATGAACGGTCCCTCCCAGCTGTGGTTGAGTTTTCCCACGGATGCTGACCTCCCTGCTGCATCTACTTTCTTCAACACCAAGTCCCCCTCCACGAACTGCTTGATCCTGACATGCTTGTCAAAGTACTTGGCCATTCTTCTTTTTACCTCCTCCTGTCGGATGGCAGAAAGGTCCCTTACTTCTTCTACCATATCGAGGGAGAGCCTCAGTTCCTCCTCATTCTCTGTCTGCCACTCCTCGCGGTCTTCCTTTGCCGCCACGACTCGCGGCGTTTGGACTTCGAATTCAATGGGGAGCACTGCCTCACACCCGTGGGAGAGTTTGAAGGGGGTCTCTCCTGTAGCTGTGTTGGGAGTGGTCCTCAGGGCCCAAAGGACAGCGGGAAGCTGCTCCACCCAACTCCCTCTCAGGTTCTCTATCTTTTTCTTGAGAAGGTTGACGATGATCTTGTTTGCAGCCTCCACTTGCCCGTTACTCCTGGGGTGATGGACCGAGGCGAACCTGAGATCGATCCCAAGTTGTTCGCAAAAGCTGGTGAACTCGGCACTGGCGAACTGGGGCCCATTGTCTGTGACGATGGCCTGGGGCAGCCCATGGCGACAGATGATCTCCCCCCATACAAAATTCCTGATCACTTGGGAGGTCACCTTAGCCAATGCTTTCACCTCCATCCACTTTGAGAAGTAGTCAATCATCACTAGGAGGAACCTTCTCTGACCGCTGGCTTGGGGAAACGGCCCAACCAGATCCATTCCCCAGATCGCGAAGGGCCATGGGGCCGTGATACTACGGAGCCGTTGGGCCGGCTGTAGCTGGAGAGGGGCAAACAGTTGGCACTTGTGACATCTCCTTGCGAATTCTGCAGCGTCCCGGCCCAGGGTGGGCCAAAAATAACCTTGCCTGACTATCCTTCCTTCCAGGGTCCGACTCCCGGAGTGACTCCCACATTCCCCGGAGTGGACCTCCTCCAAGATCCTTCGCGCTTCTCCCTCGGTTACGCAGCGGGCCAGCATCCCTGAGAGGGTCTTTCTGTAGAGCTGCCCGTCCTGGAGGAGGTAGTATGCTGACTTGTGCCTCAGCTTCTTCTTGTCTACCCCCTCCGGATACTCTCCCGTGGAGAGAAAAACCACCACAGGATCCATCCATGAAGCTTGTTGATCGATTTCCATGAGTTCTCCTTCTTCGATGGAGGGGCGGAATAGGTCGGTGATGGCGCCCCCCACCTGGGGACCATGCTTAGCCAACTGATCGGCCTGTTCATTCTCTTCCCTGGGCACATGTTGGATGGCGAAAGTTTGGAAAGTCCCAATGATCCCCTTTACTTTGGCCAAGTATGATCGTAGGGTGGGCTCCTTTGCCTCGAACTCCCCGTTGATTTGGGAGGCTACCACCATGGAATCTGTGAGGACCTCCACATCTGACACTCCGAGCTCCCTGGCCAGGCGAAGCCCTGCTATCACGGCCTCGTACTCGGCCTGGTTGTTGGTAATGGGAAAGTGCACCACCACAGTTTGCTCGATCCGGGTCCCTTGAGGGCTTTCTAGGATCACTCCCACTCCTAAGGAATGCCTTCCTGATGCTCCATCCACCCTCACCTTCCAAGGAGCCGGGCGAGTGAGTTCTCCTTCCGCCACTTCAACCACATAGTCAGCAAGAAAGTCGGCCATCGCCTGGGCTTTGATCGAGAGCCGCGGAACGAAGGAGACGTCGAACTCGCTCATCTCCACCGACCACTTAGCCAATCTGCCTGAATGCTCCACCCCCTCAAAGATGTTGCGGAGGGGATGGTCGGTCACCACTCGGATTGAGTGTGCCTGAAAGTAGGGTCGTAGCCTCCGAGCCGAGATGATTAGGGCGAACGCAAGCTTCTCCAAGATCGGATACCGGAGCTCGGCCTTCCTCAAGACCTGGCTCACATAATAGACTGGGAGCTGTCTCTTCCCCTCTTCTCGAACCAGGACCGAGCTCAAGGCCTCCGTCCCGACCCCCAGATACAAGAACAGGTCCTCCCCCTCCTTCGGTCCTTGGAGTAGCGGAGCCTGTGTCAACTGCACCTTGAGGGCCTGGAAGGCCTCTTCACATTCCCTGCTCCATTCAAACCTCTGACCCCCCCCCCCCCTTAGCATTTTGAAGAAGGGGGAGCACTTCTCCCCTGCCCGAGAGAGGAAATGACTCAGCCCTGCTAGCTTCCCTGTCAACCGTTGGACCTCCTTTGCATTCCGCGGGGATCCCAGCTCCAAGATGGCCTTGACCTTGTCTGGATTCGGCTCGACCCCCGCGGGGGTGAGGAGATGCCCCAAGAACTTTCCCCTGCTGGCCCCGAAGACACATTTTAGTGGGTTCAATCGCATCTTGTACTTGCGTAGGGTGGCGAAGGTCTCCTCCAGGTCCCGGAGGTGGGAGTCCACATCTCGGCTCTTGATCATGAGGTCATCTACATATACCTCCAGATTCCTCCCCCTCTGCTCCTTGAAGACCCTATCCATCATTTTTTGGTAGGTGGCCCCAGCGTTCTTCAGCCCGAACGGCATCATCTTATAGCAGTAGCAGCCGTCGCTTGTGATGAATGAGACATCCTTTATGTCCGGGGGGTGCATCCTGATCTGATGGTAACCTGAAAATGCATCTAAAAAACTCATTACAGAAAAGCCGACGGCTGAGTCAACCAGCGCGTCGATCCGAGGCAAGGGGTAACAATCCTTAGGACAAGCTTTATTAAGAAGGGAAAAATCGATACACAACCGCCAGCGGCCGTCTCCCTTTTTGACCATCACAACGTTCGAGACCCAACCAGGGTATTGAATTTCGGACACGAAGCCCGCTTTGAGAAGTTTCACCACCTCCTCCCTGATGGGTTCCGCCAGCTTGTCCGCCGTGGATCTCTTTTTCTGCTGAACGGGGCGTGTTCCCGGGTCCAAGTTGAGGCGGTGGCAGGCCACATCCGCGTCAACCCCCGGCATCTCTGCGGCGTTCCAGGCGAAGATGTCCACGTTCTTCTGGATGCACTCCAGCATCCTGCCCGGGTCTTCCGGGGTCAGCCCCCCGCTGACGCGGATCTTTTCCACCCTTCCTCCTCGGGTGAGCACCTCCAGCTCCACCACCTCCTCAGCTGCCTCCAGCCTGGATTGCTCCGCCCATCCCTCGGCGTCCCTTTTCTCCGGGGCGGGGACCTCTACCTCCATCGCTTCCTCCTCGACCCTCACCTCGGTCACCTCCAAACTTCCTCCGGCCGCTTCCTCTGCGCAGCCCTTCTCTCCGAGCTCTTCCTCCTCAGCTTCCTCTTCGACCTCCTCCATCCTTCGCCCCATCTCCTCGGCTCCCTCCTACCAAGAGATGGTGTTCACCGCAGTGACATAACACTCCCGCGCCACCTTTGGGTCTCCCCTAACCCTGACTTGGACCCCCTCGGTGTTGAACTTCAAGCATTGATGAAAAGATGAAGGGACGCAGCGGAAGGCGCTGATCAGGGGCCTTCCAAAGATGGCGCTGTAGCTGCTGGGGTCGTCCACAATGATGAACTTGCAGTTTTGGGACTGCCCCCCCCCCCCCCAAGGTGACATGGAGTCCGACTCCTCCTTCTACCTCCTTCCTCTCTCCTGAAAACCCGAACAGGGGGCCATCCGAGGCCAGCACTCTTCTCGCCTCCACCTTCATTGCGTCAAATGCCTTTTTGAAGACGACGTTGACGGAACTCCCGTTGTCCACGAGGATCCGTGAGACGGTGAAGTTCTCGATGGCCGTCTTGATGACCAGCGCATCACAGAACGGGTCCTCGTGGTCTGGTAGATCACTCCTGGAAAAGGTGATCCTCTCCTCTGGTGGCGGGGTTTGGGATGTAGAGGCGACGCTTCGCCGATACATGGTGTGGAGGCTAGCCTTGCGGGAGGCCTCGATCCCTGCTCCCCCGTGGATCATCCCGATCCCTCCTCGGGTTCCCACATCCACCCGGTCTTCGCACCGATCCTCCTCCGCCCGAGGCAGGACCTCCTCGATCCTTACTTCCTGTCGCGCCCCCTGCTGCTGCTGCTGCTGCTCCCTGTTCCCCCTCATCTCCAAGAATTCCGGGCACGTGGCTGTTGCGTGCCCTTCTTCCTGATGGAAGTCGCAGTAGGGCAGCTCCACCATAACCTCCCTCCTTCTTCTCCTCCACGCTCCTCTCCTGGCCCCCAAGGCTATGGCCATGGCCTCCTCTTGATCGGGGAGCCGGGGCCTCTGGCCCTGCCTCCAGCCTGGGGGGTGGAACTGGTCTTGCCTCCCCTGGAAGTGACCTCTTCCGAAGTTTCCCCTCTGTGGCCCCTGCCCCTGCCACTCTGGCCTCCAGCCTAGCCGACGGTCGGGCTCTTGACGCCCCCACCCCGGCTGCTGCTGCCCTTGGAGCTGCCTCTGCTCCCTCTGCCTGGGCTCCCCTCTTCTTTCCTCCTGACCTCTTCCTCCCTTCGACTCCCTCTCCTCCTCTGTGGCCCACCTGGCCAATTTCCTTGCAAACTCCGGGTTTGACGCCTCCCCGTCAACCTCTCTCGCCGCCCTTTCCATCAACTCCTCATAGGAGAAGGGGGGAACTCTCTTCAGCTCCATCCGGAAGAAGCCCTGCTGCAGGCCTAGGGTGAAGGCCATCATCAGACTATGGCCTGGCATCTCCTGAACCTGAGTAACTTCCTCCTGGAATCGGTCCACATAGCTTCCCAACGTCTCGTTCACCCCCTGCTTGATGTGAAACAGGGACTCAGACTCCTTCTTCCTCTTCTTCGAAGTGGTGAATCTCAGCATGAATCCTCGGCGCAAGTCCTCGAAGCAATAAATAGAGCTGGCCGGTAGCTGGTGGAACCATTCTCTCGCTTTCTCTCGGAGGGTGATGGCAAAGAGCCGACATTTGAATCCGTCCGACATCTGACAGATCGAGACCACGTCCTCGAACCATTGGACGTGCTGTACCGGGTCTCCCTTCCCAGTGTAATAGGACATCTCGGGCTCCCTGAACCCATCTGGAACTGGAGCTGAAGAGACCAGCTCGCTGAAGGGACTCCCTCCTCCCACTGGGCGAGCTGGCGAGTCTCGCGAGCCCAGCTCGCCGAAGCGACCTCGGCCTGCCGAGCCTGGGAAGAGCTCGCGCCCGGGGAGCTCGCACCCTCGGCCTTCCTCGGCCACTTCCTTCCCAGCTCGCCTGCCGGGTGCGTCCTCGCCCAATGAGGGGGCGGCCGCGATCTGGTTCGCCGGAGTCGAGCACTCGGCCCGCGTGCCGAGTGCGAACTTGACCAAATTCAGCACCTCGCTTCTGAAGTCTTCGAACATTCCCACCGTTGCGAGAGGCGGGGGGGCGGCGAGCTCGGCCTGGCGGATCCTTGTCCCGTCATTGAACTCGCGGGAACTTTTCTGTGCTGACCACGGTCCACGCTCACCGCACCAAAATGTTGAAACCGGAACCCGGCTTCCTGTGGAGCTCGCCCTTGGGGAAAGGGGTGGTCTCGCGCCTACTTCGCTCCTGCAAGAAAAAACAACTGGACAAGGAGAAAACAGACCCAAGGGCTCGGCGGGGAGGTCCCACCACAAACCCGGAAGATCTCAGAGCGCTTCCCCTCCTTAGCCTGAAGCCGATCTAAGGTACCCTCAGAAAGCACTTAGAGAATTTGGGGAGAGGAGCTCAGGGAAAAACTTTCCTTCTGGGGTACCCCTTGGGTCCTATTTATAGTTTTTAAAACCCGGACTGCCCATAACCAAAATAGCTGACCTGAAATTACCGGGAAACCCTTGGCTGGGCCTGCCAACAGCCAAACTCCGCTGTTTCGAAGGGCTATGGGCAGGCCAGCAGGGATAGAATAGTAAAAAATACCTCTGATCCTCAGGCGAGCTGGGACCCCTGGCCACTTCGGCGTGCTTTGCTCGCCAGCTGCTGCCGAGCTCCACTGCGGGGCCGCGAGTTGCAGCTCGCTCGGCGAATACCGAGCTCTGGGTCGTCGATCGTCGATCTCTGGTCGACGGATGCCGAGCTCTGGCCCGCTCCTGCTGCTGCCGAGCTCGCCTGCTGCTGCCGAGCTCGCTGAGCTCGCCTGTGTGGCCCTTGTTGAACTTGCTCGCCGGACACGGGGTTGTACATATAGATCAGAAGCATTATAGGGCAATTGTTGGATCCCTATTATACCTAACAGCTAGCAGGCTTGATATCATGTTTGTCACATGCCTTTGTGCTAGGTTCCAAGTGAACCACAAAGAATCTCACATTATTTTCTTAAAAAGAATTTTGAGATATATAAAGAGTTGTCCTAATCTAGGACTCTGGTATCCTGTAGAGTCAGAGTTTGAGTTAACTGAATACTCAGATGGTGACTATGCTGGATGTAGAGTGGACAGGAAGAGTATCTCTGGAACTTGTCAGTTCCTGGGTATGAGACTTGTCTCCTGGTTTTGTAAAAAGCAAACATCTGTGTCTACATCAACTGTAGAAGCAGAATATATGGCTGCTGGCAGCTGCTGTTCACAAATGTTATGGATACAAAACTAAGTCCTAGACTATGGTGTCAACTTAAATAATTCAACATTATTTTGTGATAATACTAGTGATATTGCTATAGCACAGAATCCAGTTCACCATAGTAGGACTAAACATGTTGAAATAAGGCATCATTTCATTAGAGATAATGTAGACAAAAAGAAAATTAACCTAATCCATATTCCTACTGATTTACAGAGAGCAGACATTTTCACCAAACCCTGAGAAAAATCATCTGTTCTTTATAAATCAACTGGGAATGATCAATGGAGAAGAGTTAAATTAGTTTCTGTCTGCATTCGACGAATTTTCCAGAGTTCGTCGAACGGAGATCGACGAATTAGGGAAAGTTTGAGAGATGCTCGTCGAATGGAGATCGACGAATTCTCTGTGTAGAAATAATCTTCGTCGACCGGAGATCGATGAACTTTGCTTCAGAAGATATTTCGTCGAACGGAGTTCGACGAACTGTTTTCGTTTCTTCAGGATGAGATCGACGAATTATCTATCTATAATTTATTTCGTCGACCTCAGTTCGAATAACTGTTTCTTTTTCGTGGAACGGAGTCTGTTGATTCGTATTCTGGAAACCCTATATCTAGGTTTTCTTCGACCTCCATCACGCGCTTTCTGTTCCCTTGCTCTTGATCGTCGTTTTCTCTGTCTCTCTTGCAGGTCATCAATGGCGATTCCAGCAAGCACCCTGGCTGCCATGAAATTCGACACAGGATTTGACATGGACTTTGATTCATTCCAGCACTCTGACCCAATATTTCTCTACATTCTGGAACTTCTAGAAGAACTTGGTCTCAAGGATTTTATGACCAGAAGAATTAAACTGCATGCAACTGAAATTAGAGAATGGGTATACACTTCTTCTATTTCTGAGGAAAATGTCTTGACAGGAAATATCGGGAGTAATGCTGTTTCTTTATCTCCTTCCGTTCTTTCTGAAATTTTTGGGTTGGTAAATGGAGAAGATGATTTGGACATCGATTCTGAAAAATATAGTTCGATGCTGAAATTGATGGGGTTTACTGGGAGTAACCCTAACAAGTTGTTAAAGAAACAACTCTCTGTCGTCTACCAGTTCTTGGCGGATATTGTAGGAAAAGTGCTGATGGACAAGCACTCTGCGCACGACTACATTACAAGACACCAATTCCTTGTCATGTGCACAGTGGTCAACAAGAGACAAGTTGATTGGGGCCAGATTTTCTTTGAGTTGATCAAGAAAAAGAACAATAAGAAAGAGGTCTGCTTCGGAAGAATCTTGGGGATTTTCCTTCAAGAAAAAGCTGGTTAATTCATGGTCTCCCCGACCATCTTCATCAATGCCAGCAAGCGCCTCACATGCGCTTTGTTTGGCAGATGGGAGAGGATGATCTATAAGCCATCCAAGGCTTCCTCCTCTTCCATCCCCGCTTCTGAGAGCACCAGGGCCGTGAAGGCCACTCCCCACCCTACAGAAGAGGCTACCCCATCTCCACACCCTCTTCCAGTAACCCATATTCCATCTCCTCCAGCACCCCAATCACACCAACATCCTCATGTCCCTACTCCCCCTCCATCTCCACCTCTTGATATACCTGATAGTCCATCTACCCCGATTCAAGAGAATCCTCACCCAACTCCTCCATCATCACCTCTTCCACTTCATCTATCTACCATTCCACACTTTCATATACCATCCCCTTCTCCACCTCCACCAGACAACACCATGACAGATGTCATTCCTCCTCTATCCCCTCCATCTGTTCCTCCTACTTCATCTACTTCTCTCCCCTCACCAACTACCTCTTCATCTTTGGAACCCTCCACTGTATCTACAATCTTAACCCTGCTCACTCCCCTCATCAAATCCCTAATCACAGAGGCCATTACACCTCTTGTGAATTCTATCAATTCTTTATCTGCCCAGGTATCTATTCTTTTTGCTGTCCCCTCTTCATTCAGGGGCCTGGCTCCAAGTTCTCCTGAACCCAGGAAGGGGGAGATGCTCTGTGATGAAGCAACAGCAGATGCAGATGCAGAAGCAGCAGATACAGCAGCAGATACAACAGCAGATACAACAGCAGTTCTTCCTGCAGAAATTTTGCCAGAATTTGATTCAGATGTGATTGAATTGATTCATTTTATGGATACTGACATTGACTTAGATGAGTCAGTTCCAGAGCAAATCAAAACTTTTGGTGATTTCCATTTAAATCTCACAGTTGATTTGACTGTTTTGTTGAGAAATTTTGATACTATATATATATGCAGTCTCTTCCAGAAGACTTTACTAAGCCACAGTTGGCTCTTGTGCCTTATACATCTCCAATAAGTCCAGTAGTTGCTAAGCAACTCTGTGACAGTTTTGCAATTCATGTTGTTGCTCCAACCTCTGCAGTTATTCCAGAAGATATCTCAGCACCTATTTTTTGTTATGGATGACTCTCCTATGCCAGATCTGGATGAGTTAATCTTGGCTGATATTGAAGAGGAAACTAGGGCAGCAGCAGAAAGCTCTGTCCCAATTACCTCTGATTCTTATGTAGTTTCTACAACTCCAGCTTTTGAACCTTCTACCCCTCCTCCAGAAAAGGCTGTAATTGATGATAAAGCTTTAAAAGCATTGGATGCTTTATATGATAACCCTCAGGGTTCTGACAGTGATGATGAAGATGTTGATGATGATGATTCAGATGAAGATGCTGCCAAGAAGAAGAAAATGTTGTCAAAGAAAAGGAAGGCTCCTCCTCCTCCTGCTCCTAAGCCTAATCCAACTACTGACACTCCCTACTACATTCTACATAATGTTACTCCTTATAAGGGAATGCCTGCATGGATGTGGTTATCAAAGAACCAGCAAAAGGAAAGGAAAATAAGTAGGAGATATTCTCTTCCTCCAGTCCACATGTATAGAAAGGATCCTCCTCCTCCTCCTCCAGCAGCTGGTGCCACTGGCTCTAGCTCTCAGAGATCTGCTCCCATGCAAACCTATCAGAGACATTCAGGGAGATCCCCTAGAAGCAGCCAGCAGAGGCAACAATCTTCAGGTAATCAACATCAGCAACAACAGCAACATATATCTGAAGAACAGAAGCCTGACAGTCCTAAAAGGTCATACTCTCCTCCTATTCCATTTGAAGATCCTGAAACAGACAACACTACAAAAATGGCTAGATTCCAGGAACTAATTGGCCTATCATTGATCATTAAAGCTAAAGCTGAAGGTAAAGACATTTCTGGATACACAACTATGTCAAAATATAGAAAGGAAGAATTAAAAAGGTTTGACAAAGGCAACAAACTCTTTAATGTTGATGACTACATGAAGCTCCATCCTGAAGCAGTTGTCCCCAGAGCTACTTCACTGAAGATCATTGGGGCAGCTGACATGACAATGACTCAGACAGAGGCTTCAAATCCAAACAGAGAAATTATCTTCAAAAAGCGAGGAGAGAAGACAACAGAAGACAAGTCTATGTAGAAAAAGAAGAAGTAATCTTTATTTTGTTTCAATTTCTTTCTGTATTTTCTTTCAAACTATGTTATTTGTTTAAACAAAGCCTATGTATATATATATCTGTTGCATGTGTTAGTAATTCTCTGCCAGATATATTTCTTTTCTTGCTTTGTTTATCTGTTTGTTTATGCTTTGTGTCTCTTAGTGACCTCACCCAAATAGGGGGAGATTGTTGGATCCCTAGTTGATTTGGGCTAGGTTCACTAGCTTAGGATGTGACCCAACATGTATAGACAAGGTCAAATTTGTGTCCTAGAGTCTAGGCCAAGTCCTTAGAGTCAACATTAGATGGACCAGCTATCAACAAGACTATCAGAGACTCAAGACTTAGAAGCTTTCAAGACTAAGTAAAATGAGTTCGACGTTCGTCGAACTCAGCTCGACGGAAGGCGTTCTGAGCTCGACGATCTTGAGACATTTCTCTGTGCTGAGCTCGACGATCTTTGTTCTCTGTTCGACGAAGACTGAGGTACTTCAACAAGCTAAAGTCAGAATAACTCCAGATTTTTCTAAGTCCACCTTCAGGCTTTGGTCGACGAATTAGAATCTGAGCTCGATGAACTTGGACCTCAAGTTCACAACTTCTCAGGTCGACGAATTCAGTACTCTACTTGACGATTTCTGGTCTACGATTTGAATCCTTCTCAGTCAGAGACTTTCCAGATTCCAAGTCCACAATCATTCTTCGGTCGACGAATTTGGATCTCAGCTCGACGAATGAAGATTGTCAGTTCGACGAATATTGTAGCAGAATTGACAGGTTTCCCTTGAAGACAAATTGCCATTATCTGGTCAACGAACTCATCAGCTCAGCTCGACGAACTGTGAACTCAGCTCGACGATTCTTGTTCTTCGTTCGACGATTCCAGATTAGGTCTTCTCCAGTTTTCCATCCTTGTTCTTGGCGATGAATCCTGAGTAATTAATGCTCAATCTTCTCGGAATGTTACCGTTGGAACGAGCATTGATCATGGATTATTACATGCCGTTTTTCCATGGGATAGTTAGGGAAATCATTGATTGTCGCTTCCTTCCCAGGCCGACTGCATTTACTGCTCAAGGTTTCAAATTTCGAAGGCATTCTTCAATCAGTCTTACAGAAAAGAAAAAGCAGTTGCAAACAAGCAGTCAGTCAAACACACAGACATTGCACTCAGGAACAATCTTAAAGAAATCAAAAGTTCTTTTCTGCAATCAGCCCAGTCCAGAGAACATCAAGAAGAAGAAGAAGAACATTCAATCACTATCAAGAGTCTTCTTCCTTCAATCCTACAGGACAACTTCAGAAGGACAACAATCTCTATCTGTCAAAGAAGTTCCTGAAGCAATCTCTGGTCCAGGCACTCAAGCTCTTTGAAGACCTGTCACCCTGAAGCAGTGCTCCAGATTTCCTGAACCATTCAAGATCTCAGGGGGAGCAATCTGCTGAAATCAATCCACAAGTCTTCTCAGTTGTTATTGAGAAAGAGAAGACCCCATCACCCTTTTTCCATCTTTTGTACAGGGTTTTAATTCACTTCAAAATTATTCCTGGTTACAAGTCTCCTACCAAAAGACTTGAGGTTTTGGTTTTTGAGTACCTGAACAAAAGCTCATTGGTGTCAGGCACCTGATCAAAAACCTGAGTGGATTCCTACCAGGGTGGTAGAAGAGTGGATGTACCCAAGTTGGGGAACCACTATAAATTTCTTGTGTCGTTTGGTTGCCCTCTTTCTTTTGTTTTGGCTGTGCTCTGTGATTAGTTGGGTTGTTGTGCTTATTTCCTTATTTTTAAATTTGTTCACTTAGGATTACAGCAAAAGTTGTAAGAATTTTTGTAGTGAGCACAATACTCTATTCACCCCCCCCCCTCTCTAGAGTATTTCAAATCTAACCTGCACTTTCAAAACAAAAAAAAGCAATTTCGTCCCCGAAATTTAAGTTCGGGTCTACGGGGTTTCTATACATAAGAATTTAAGAACTTTAAACAAAAATTAAAGTATTACCTGAGGTAAAAAGCTCCGGGTGCCGCTCTAGCATCAGATCCCTCTGCTCCCAGGTGTGCTCCTCCCATCCATGGTTGGACCACAATATCTTCACTAGGGGAACCTTCTTCTTCCGCAGCACTCGAACCGCGGTATCATCGATCCGGACCGGCTCTAAACGAATTGATCTATCAGATGCTATCGGGCCTGCTGTAGCGGTAATATGCTGCTCCGACCGAAGGAGAGCTCTCCATAGTAAAGAGACGTGGAAGACGTCGTGCAAGGTCCCTCACTCTGGCGGCAGCTCCAGCCTATAAGCCAAGGGGCCGATCCGCTCCAGGATCAAATATGGCCCCATATATCGAGGGCTGAGCTTCTTGTGCCTCCGCATCTGAGAAACACCATGCACCGGACGTATCTTCAAGAAAACTGTCCCCCACCTAGAATTCCACCTTCTGATGTCGCGCATCATAGTACTTAGCCTGCCTACTCTGAGCCTCCAGCATCTGATCCCTAATCAGTTGTATCTGAGCATTTGTATCCTCTATATATTCTGATCCAAGTGCCTTGGGGTCCTCATCCTAAACCCAAGATAGTGGTGTCCGACATTTCCTCCCATAAAGAGCCTCATAAGGTGCCATCCCAATGCTCGTCTGGTCACTATTGTTGTAGGAGAACTCAATCAGTGGCAACAGTCTCTCTCAGGAATTCCCCGTATCCAGTATACACAAACGTAGCAGATCCTCCATAGTCCTGATGGTCCTCTTTATCTAGCTGTCGGTCTATGGATGGAAAGCGGTGCTAAAAGCAAGCTGAGAACCCAAGTTCGCCTGCACCGCTCTCCACTCCCTAGAAGTGAACCGACCATCACGATCCAAGACAATCGTCTTGGGGATGCCGTGGTACCTGACGAACTGCTCTACAAACAACCTCACCAAAGTAGAAACTGAGTTGTCCTTCCTGATCGGTATGAATCGGCCCACCTTGGTCAGTCTATCGATAATGACCCAAATAGAATCATGCCCTGAGTGGGAGCGAGGCAATCCGCGCACGAAGTCCATAGCGATATCTTTAAACTTCCACTCAGGCACCAGCAGTGACTGTAGTAACCCTCCTATGCTCTTGCACTCTGCCTTTACCCGCTGGCATGTCTCGCAGTGTGTCACATAGTAGATGATCTCCCTCTTCATTCCCGGCCAATACATGCTCCTCCGCAGATTCGCTGTCATCTTGGTGATACTGGGGTGCACTGAGTACTGAGAAAAGTGTGCCTCCCTGAGTATATCCTCTCGGATACCACCTCCTGTGGGTATATAAACACGACCACAGAGATGAACGAGGTCATCACGCAGAGAATAATCCTCTATCTTGCCCCCTTCCATGGCCCTGAATATCGGCTCCAAAGCTGCATCTAGCCTCTATTGTATCTTGATGCTCTCTCGTATATCACACTCAAGGTTCAGGGAGTTCAAGTACTCCTGATAAAGCTCCGGCTCGGACTCAGAAATGATAGAAATGTGCATATCCTCTAGCATCTGCAGTAGCTCCATAGACATTACCCGAGGCTCTAGTCTTGAGGTGCTGGCTCTCCTACTCAAGGCATCTGCCACGGTGTTCGCCTTCCCCGGGTGATAATGCATGGTGTAATCATAGTCGTACAAAAATTCAAGTCATCTTCCCTGGAGCAGATTCAGGTCCTTCTGCGTGTCAACATACTTGAGGTTCTTGTGATCCGAGAAGATGTCACAATGAACCTCATATAGGTAATTCCTCCAAATCTTCAATGCAAATACCACCGCCCCGAGCTCAAAACCATTTACGGGGTAGTTATGTTCGTGCTTCTTCAACTGTCTTGATGCATAAGCGATGAAATGTCTGTGTTGCAACGGGACCGCACCCATCCCCTGATATAAGGCATCAGTATAAATGTAAAATACTTCCTTCCTAGATGGAAGTGCAAGGATGGGGGAAGAGGTGATCCTATCCTTTAGCTCCTGAAGTGCTGCCTCGCACTTCTCCGTCCAAGTAAAAGCTGCCTCCTTCTTCATCAAGGACATGAGGGGGAGTGTTATCCTCGAGAACCCCTCCACAAACTTGCGATAATATCTCGTGAGTCCCAGAAAACTGCGTATGTCCGAAGCTGACTATGGCCGCGACCAATCTCTAACTGCATGCACCTTGGTCGGGTCCATGGCCAACCCGACCCCACTAATAGTATGCCCCAAGAATGCTACCTCTTGCAGCCCGAACTGGCACTTGGAGAACTTGGCATATATTTGGTGTTCTCTCAGCTTCCCCAAAACCAATGTCAAATGTTGAGTGTGGTACTCCTGTGTCCAGGAGTATATCAGAATATCATCGATGAAGACTATGACAAATCTATCCAGGTAGGGCTCGAATACACGATTCATCTAACTCATGAATACAGAAGGCGCATTCGTGAGCCAGAAGCGCATCACCATGAACTCGTACAATCCATAACGGGAACTGAAAGTCATCTTCGGAATGTCCTCCTCCTAGATCCGCAGCTGATAGTATCCGGATCTCAACTCCAACTTGGAGAACCAGAAGGCTCCCTGAAGCTGATCAAAAAGCTCGTCGATCCGGGTCAGCGGGTATATGTTCCGGACTGTAAACCGGTTCAACTCCCGGTGGTCGATGCAGAGCCGTAGTGACTCATCCTTCTTCTTGACAAATAACATCGGTGCTTCCCATGGTGATGAGTTCGGTCGTACAAATCCTGACTCCACCAGCTCCTATAGCTGCTTCCTGAACTCTGCTAGCTCCTTTGGGGCCATCCTGTATGGTGCCCGAGATACGGGCCTCGCTCCCGGCACCAACTGAATGCGGAAGTCCATGTCCCTAGCCGGTGGCAATCCGTGCAATTTCTCTGAAAATACGTCGGAGAAATTCTGAACCACCGGGATGTCAACAATAGAAGCTTCTGCTCCCGCCATCTCGAAGCAGATAATATATACTTCCTCTCCCTATTTGTGGGCTTTAACAGCCTGTACAGATGATAATAAAAGGTGGGAGATAAGTCTAATACCTTCGACAATGACGTAGGAGTCCCCGTACCTCAATGTGATCCTCTTCGACGGGCAATCGATCTGGGCATGGTTCCAATACAACCATGTCATGCCCAGGATCAGGTCGAAGTCTGGTATCCTTAGGATCGTTACAGGTGCTTCTGATGTCTTTCCGCCAATTTCTGCCTCCATGTTGTACTTAGCAGAGGATAATAGCTCTGATCAATCAGGTAGCCGCAGCCTCATCGTCGAGCCCGTGAATCGTTCCATGCCATCAAGTTCTTCCACAAAGGCTTCTCATACAAATGAGTGTGGAGCACCCGTATCGAACAGTGTATGAGCGGGCTTGCCGCTGATAAAATCTTTGCCTGAGGTTGATTTGAGTTTTAAATTGGTTGTCATTCTACAAGGTCAAGTACTATATATTGAAAAATCTTAATTTCATAATACAATTTATGTACCTGTAATGATGTTCTCAGGATTCTTCGGCTCAGTGAGGTCTAATGCGTACATCTGCTCTTGTCCTTTGCCTCGGCCAAAAGGTCCTCAGCCTCAGCCTCGACCTCGACCTCGTCCACGACCTCGGCCCTGTTGTACTGGAGGGGGCACTGGAGGTGGAGGAGGTGTAGGAGGAAATGGACGAAACTGATGAGGTCACTCAGATCTAATATGGCTCGGCTGGTGGCACTCGAAACAAACTACTGGTCGCTGGCCACGATCATCCTGCCTCATCTTGCCATGTGTCTGTAGTGGTGGAGGAGCTAGTGTTGTAGGAGGCCTCTCCTCCTGCCTGAAGTTGGGACGATAGCATCCCCCACCCCTCTTGTGCCTCATAACTCTGCCTCTCTGTGAGCCCCGACTACTCTCCCTGAAGGACGACCCATACTGCGATCTCTTTCCCCTGCACTGCACCATCAGCTAGTCTGCCTCTAGCTTCTTGGCCAGCTCTATGATCTGAGCTGAAGTGTCATGAGAGATGAACAGTAGGGCATGTCTCAAATCGTCTCTAAGGCCCTAGTAGAATCACTTTGCGTACCTCTTATCGTCCAAATCATGTATCCCCGCAAACCTGGACAGATGGAAAAACTCCCTCTAGTACTCGATCACTGACTTGGTCCCCTATTTGAGGTTCAAAAACTTCTCTTCTAGCTCGTCCCGATCCGTGGTGGACACAAAATGCTCCAAGAATGCCTCGCTGAACTCCTTTCAAGAAGTATCTGACAGTGCCCTATCTGCATAGGTGGAGTTCAACATGGACTTCCACCACCTCTTTGCGTGGACATCCAGTACAGAAGATGCCAAAGGGACTACCTGGCTGACAGGGCAGCTGATTCATGTCAGCATATCCTGTATGGCCTCGAGCCATTCCTCGGTCTTTACCGCATTCTCCGTCCTGTAGTACATAGGCGGGGACAAACTCCTGAATGCACTCAGCCAGTTCGATCCCGGATTTGGCAGCTATGTCGGGACCTGCTGGGCTCTGAAGGCCTCAAGAATGGCCGTCAGGGTCTGCCCCATCTCTGTCTGCTGAAACGAAATGGCAGTCGGAGGGGGATGAACCACATTCTGCGGTACGGCGACCTATGGAGGCTGCATAAAGGTAAGGTTTATATTAGAATTGGCCTAACTCATTGCTTAGGTGGACAGTTTTATGTGACTTTTTTACACATGGGCACACCATTGCTTCTGCTGCATAGTTTTGTCCACAAACTAATGCTCGAGCGGGGTGGCCCAGTGTAGTGGACCTCTTCTCTTATGATCGTTTGTTCAAGTGATACCAGTTTGTAAGACCCCTCCACCGTACCAAGGAGGCTCTCGGTCTTAATCCCAGAACCGTCGCCTTACGGAGACACTAACTCATGATTTAGTCGACACCGCAATACGTCGATCCTGCCGGCTAGTACGATCATATAACCTGTTTGGCCAACTGAGAAATAGATGTATAAAAGCAGTGTATAAAACAGCTAGTCCACAAGTCACAGCATTATCATCTATAATGAAAATGAAAGCACAATAGAGTCCAGAATGAGTACAACAAAAGAGAAAAGGGCTTATGCCCTGTACATGATATCAAATCTCTCTCTCTCTCTCAAAACGGCAACCAAGCGAAAGCTAAACTATCATCAAAAAACTCGTCCCACCTGACGACGGGCGGCAGTACTAGTAGTAGGTGGTGGTGGTGGTATCAGCTCCTCACGTCCCGACACCTCGTCCTGCTGGTCGTGCTGGCACTCTATCTCCTCGAGCTCCTAAAATAATTTGGTCACAACCGACCGTTAGTCATAAATACTAAGTCGTTTCCTCCACACCTCGCCCCCACAACTCCTAGGCACCGAGCGGGAGGACGAAGCGGAGGACAACAAGAGGTATAAAAAAAGAAGCAGGTGACAGTGGAGCTATACTAACAAGTATATATATTATCAATCTATTTCTACTCTAGCAGTTCTATATATATAGCACATATAAGGTATGATGAACTGTACAGAAAGTAAGTAAGGTGTTGTAAGTAAACAAGGTACTGTAAGTAAAACAAAGTAAAGAACGACAAGTAGAATATGTTACTACTAAATTATCATCACAGAAGTACCTTAACTTATATGAATGCACATACAAACTTATATGTTAAGGTTTCCAAATATAACTTATCATATAAAAGAGCTCATACTAATTTATATGATAAGGATCTATGGTGTGTATAACCTAGTTATGAATGTATGATATGCATGCATTTTATGATTCATGAAAGTGCAACTCACACACACGATTATGTGATCACAGAACTTTAGTTCCCGCTTTTTGGAGCTAGCA
Organism: Platanthera guangdongensis; assembly: GCA_039583875.1. NCBI lineage: Eukaryota > Viridiplantae > Streptophyta > Magnoliopsida > Asparagales > Orchidaceae > Platanthera > Platanthera guangdongensis. The sequence goes on from CM077157.1 coordinate 82,503,684, forward strand.
TCACTCTCTGGTACCACTGTTGTGGCTACGACAGCAGTGGAGCGGGTGTCTCCACTCCTAGGCGGGTATACACACTACCAGGCCTAGACCTCTCATACGCCTATCTACACATCCCAGGTGCACTCTAGAGTCTTTGTGTACTATTTGCTAGCTATCTACCAGTCTTTTTGGTCGAGTGTGCATTTTTGGGGATCGTCCTCCAGATCGCAGTGTAAAATAACCCATTGGCCCCTCAAACCATCACACCTCGCTAGAGTCACCGTACTGTCATCGGTGTGATGATTGGCCCAGTACGCCATGACCCACCACAAGTTTATTTTTATGCACATGCAAGATATTCTAACCCGACCGTACAGCACGCAGGACCAATCCGTCCTGAAACCCTCCAACCCATCACGGGTGAGATTGCACATCAATGCCTTAGTTCTGAATCCCTCCAACCCTTCACGGGTGAGATGTTACCATGTTCTCTTACCCTATTAGACTACTCTTGTCTAATGTTTGTTATACCTAGCAATTTAGGGTTAATCCCAGGACTGCCCAGGGTATGTCCGATGAAGGGCTCTCGGGGGCACTAGGAATTACGATGGGCTGAAGCCCAAAGCTCCATTTCTCAAGGATGTTTACTTTTATTAATGTCTACCCATGATCATACCAACTCTCATTGTTACTCTAGGTCAAACCTAAATATTTAGAATGTTATCAGGAGAGTGGCGGTCTTCCGTCGATCTCTATTCTAACAATTATCCTTGGGATTTTGCACTCTGCCACTCATTATCAAGAAGTGACATATTGGACACCAACCAGAGTTTATCTTCCCAACATAGATTCCATGTCAACCGACAACCTTATCCCCGGTGGGTCCTAGTATCATATGCTATATGTACTAAGATCACTCATGACCTAATGTTGACCCATATGATGTGTCTTCCAAACTCTTGGGCCAACTGCCCCTAATTATTTATCATAGATTGCTTTGATGTATGATGTTGATCATCCTAGGTTTCACTATTTTTCAAAAAAGTTAAGGGCCTAAATTAATTCTTTTAATTGAGTGACCTGGGACACCTTGGACACGATGTACAATCTATAATGGTCCAGCCTACCTAAGAAATTTATCAGATATTTCATGAGGTTAAATATGACTTCCTACCAAGTTTCAGAATTTTCTCATGTGAAATTCCATTTAATATCTATTTAATAATAAACCACAAATTGACTACTTTCCAAACGAAGTACAGTATTTATACAATTAAAAATTCTAGGAAAATTACTGACGATCCATGTTGATATAATAAAGCTAAATACAGAATTTCAAAATCCTAAACAGTGATTTGACCTAACTTATATCCATATGAACAATATTACCAAAATGCCATTATTAGGGTTTTCAGCATATAGAGACATCCAAAAATTCTAAAATATTTTAACATGGATTTAATCATAGAGATAAACTGCTGTAAATATTTCCATAATATTTAAACAAAACTTTCCCTTATTTTTAATTAATTTGCAAAATAGGAAAAATGGTAAATTCTACTTAAACTCCAAGTTAACATTACCAAACAGTCCCATAAATTTTTCTAGAGGTGAGCTATATCCTAATAAGGTTTGTGACATAATTTCAGAATTTAATAAAATCATAGGTCCTAGAATCAAATTTATTTCCTATTTAGGCATATTTTCCAATAATTCCAAATATTGGGATTTTTGATCCCAAAAATCCCAACCTTCCCATGGGAGGTGTATTCCATCCCTATAAGCCATTGTCCAGAGTTTCATGGACGTACAAGGGACCAAATGGGCTAAATTCCCATTTTCCTATTTTTACTATAGGCACCCCAAATTTGAACATACCTATCTCATGCATGTGGGATTTCCCAAACATGCAGAGGTCAAAATGACTTGAAATTTCCAACATGGATTTATATTGACCCAATGGACATGCCACCAAAATTTTGGGGCATTTGGAGTCATATATTCCCAAAAATATACTTAATTTAAATATTAGTATTTCACCAAATATTATAGCAAAAGTCCGACCAAAAATTCTCATTTTTGATCAGAGCCTAGGTTTAACCTAATCACAAGCATGACCAAAATGTTAGGTCATGATGACTTATGGTTTGGCTTGGACATTTATTTTAAAATCTGCCCTAGCGTACAACCAGTCATGGTAGAATGGTCCTACAAGGAGTTCTACTATATCAAATCAAGACTTTAGGGTGTCATTTTAAAAGGTAAGGTATAGGCCTACATTTTTCATGTTGGTATCTACCTCTGAATATGCCTCTAACAGTCCTAAAATTAACATGCAATATCACTGTAAAAGTGTGACGAAATACACTATTCATAAATAATCATATTAATTAATTTAAATGGGTTAAAACCGACGGGATCGGTTCATCGTCCTTATCAGCCAACGGCCAGGATTCAATCTTCCTGGGCCGATCTGTTTTGCTTATTCCAGCCATCTTAGCCGCCACCGGCGACTAATATCTCCACCACCTCCGTTGAGGTGGGGGCTTTCGTTTCCCGGTGATGTGGCCGCAGGAGGTGGCTTCTCTGGCGAACCCGATCTAGAAGAAAAGCTCAGAAAATGGTGCACTTGCTCGCATGGTATCGGGCTCAATTGAGCCCGATGTCTCGCTTAATTGATCTAGAAAGCTACTACGGGGTGAGATGAGGCGAAACGAACCGTTAGCCGGGCTCGGCGGCGTGTGTGGTGGTGGTGTGCCATGGCCGATGATCTCTGTAACACCCCCAATATTTGAAAGAGGGATGGACAGCGTTCAGAGCCAAGTTTGGGTCTTGGTAAGGGTCACACGGCCTGTGACACGGGCATGTCCAAGGCTGTGTCATGCTCGGGTTTGACGAAGAACTCGGGTGGTCGACGAACTGCGCTCGACAAAGTGTCGAGACAGTGAACACAGCCTAGGACATGAGCGTGTCCATGGTCGTGTCGTGTTTGGGTTCGACGATTTTTGCGTGGTCGACGAAAATGCGATCGACGATCGTCAAGAGCACAAACACGGCCTGAGACACGGGCGTGTCCTAGGCCATGTCCTGCTCGGGATGTTAGTCGGGCCATGTGAGGGGACAAACACAGCCTGGAGCACAAGCGTGCTCGGGTTTGACATGGGAGTGTCAAATATGACACGGGCATGTCGAGTACCCGTGTTCTCCTCGGGTTGTGTTTGTTCCTGTGTCGATGGAGGAACACGCCCTGGCACACGGGAGTTTACTGAGTGACACAGGTGTGTTACGTTTGACACGGGTGTGTCCAGAACCCGTGTCCTTTTCTGGGTGCGACGGTTTCGGAGTCGATTGAGGCACACGGCCTTGGACACGGGCGTGTCTCAAACCGTGTTCAGCCTAGGAGTTTTGGTTTTAAGTACGAATCGTGGCCGTTCATTTCCTTCTTTTAGGATCTGATGGTTCAGGGCTGTTCTGGCTGAGTTATGTCTGGGAATAGGGTGTGAAACCCTCATTCTACTTCAAGTTTCTCTTTCTGCGGTTTTAGAGAGAAGGGAGAGCAAGGAAAAGGTGAAGGAGAGATCCGGCTGCCGGAGAAGCTTCGGATCCCCAAATCGCGAGCCGAGTCCAGATCTGCGGAGGCAAATCCATTGCGATAGTTTTCATCCGGCTAAGTTACCATGGCTAGGAAGAGGGGTCGTAAGGTAACGACACTTCTCCTCTTGGTTTTTAGGATGCGTGCTTAGCATCTTTTCTTTCAAGCTTTTGGGCACCAAATCTCTCAAATGAGATGGGTTTGGGTTGACATGGTTCAAGAGGAACCTCCGGGTCGATTGAGTCCGTCCCCGGCATGATTTTGCATTAGAGATCTGCTTCGTTAGTGGATTAGGCATTGTGGGTGATGTCGTAGTCGCGACCATTAGTCCGACTCGATGATGTTGCATAGCGAGCCTTAAGGGTTTTGTAGAAATCCGTTGCGGCAAGATGTCGTTTGTGACGTATATGTTTTCCCCCTTTTCTCGAGTGAGTACGTCTAGCCGGAACCGGACAAGGTTAGCTCCGCAATGGCGGTAAATGGTTTCCTTGGTGGACAAGGTTAGCTCCGCATTGACGGTAGATGGTTTCCTTGGTGTGCGGGGACATTGCAGTACAAATGATGGTTTAGGGTGGGAATGATTATGGATTGTGATGTGCTAAGGCGCGGCTTTGTCTCCATGGTCGGCTGGCTATCCCGTGACGAGCAAGTCATGTGGGGAGAGTGTCCCGGCGAGAGTAGTCCCCTTATATGAGACTGACAAGAACGCCAAGCATGTCGCAAGCCCGGGCAATGAAGCCACGAGCGGGTGGGGTCCAGCAAGGGTCCTTAGAATCAGTTAGTGTGTGAGATGGAATCCTGACGCGAGAAGTCAGAGCTTGCAGGCAAGCCCGGGTCTGAGAACCATGAGCGGGTGGGGCCTTGGCAAGTGTTCCGTGTGGCGGCTTGTATGTCGTTAGGGGAATTACAGTCCCCTTTTGTTTGTGGCTTAACGCCAATGGGGAAATTAGAAGTACCCAGATGTTATGATGATGTGCTAGTTGCATACGCAATAGGGTGCCTTGGGTGAACCTCGGGTTTTGCATACATACTGCATAGTAGGCCCCTTTTTATTACATGCTCAACATAAAAAAAATGTGTTTGTTGTTTGAGACATTCAAACCTGTTCTTTTAGAGCTTTACTTGTTTATATATATGGTATACGAAGTGCTGACTTGCAGGTTGGAGGGGTACCCCAGGGTCCGTTAGGGGCGGCCGGGAGGAGATGTGTTTGTTACACAGTTTGAGGTTAGCCTTTGCTGACCCACGTTACCACCAAATTTTACAGGGCAAGGATCGCAAGCAGGAGCCAGCTCGCCGGCCAAAAAGGCCTAAGCCTTATGAAGTGTTTCAAGTTTCTTACTAGCTCTATTTTTGTGGCATTGTATATTTGATGCTCTTGTTTTCCGGCTTGCATGTCGAGGTAGTGTAGGAGTGCTTATGCACATTATTGGTGGATGTTATCTTTTTGAGTTTTGGACTCTCTATTATTGTAAGGCCATAAGGCCGTTTCGATACTCTTGTGTATGTGGATAACTTCTAGTCTTGTTTACTATTTTCGATGTTGTTTGATTTTGAGTTATGAGATTGGGTAGTTCATATCATCTTTTAATGCTAAAACTGTGGCGTCTGTATGTTGTGGGGCCCCGGCCGAACCCATATTATACGGTCAATACAGGGGAGGTGTTACAAATTTGGTATCAGAGCCAGGTTATGTCCAAGGTCAGTTAGGGCGGTCGATTTAACGTAATCGAATCGCGTATAAAAGTTATCCACGTAGGAGTAATGCGGGACCATGGGTGTCCTTATGTCTGAGTCTTGTAATTCGAGACTAATTCCTTGTTTTTTTGCTTTTGTTAAGAGTGCAAGCAACGAGGCGGGTATATCGAGACCAAGAGAAGAGCTTTCAGCGAGCAGCGCTACTGCTCAGGGTCCTTTGGGCATGGGTGTAAACCCGTCTGACTTTTGTCGCATGCTTGCAGAAGCAATGGTGGCAGCACAAGCTGCAGCGATAGCTCTAGTAGCAACCCCTGTTTCTCAGGTAGCAACTCCTGCTACCCCGGATACGGCGACGGCCGTGCCGGGAGGAGAAGTCAGGCGAGCAGAGCCGTTGGCCGAAAGGGTGGTTGTCGGGCATGGAGATCGGCAGATGAATTATTTTCTGAGCTTCCATCCTCCAACGTTCAGGGAGTTAGTACGCCGACTGATGCGTAGGATTGGTGGGCACGGATGCAAGAACTTCTGAGGGCGGAAGAGACGCTAGAGGAGAAGAAATTTGAGTTTGCGGCCTTCATATTGGAGGGAGATGCGAAGTTGTGGTGGGTGAGACATAGCGGCCGCCAGTTTCCCGGACGCATCCCATCCATGGAAGAGTTTGGGAATGTTTTCCTAAAGAAGTACATTCCTGTGTTGACAAGGTTGGCCCTCCAAAGGCAATTTCTGCACTTGGTGCAGCGGGATAAGATGGTGGACGAGTATATATAGGAGTTCACTCGGTTGGGTCGTTATGCAGGAACGACAATGACAGACGATGAGGAGAGGGATAACCTCTTCTACCAGGGGCCGAGGGAGAATCTAAGACAACCCCTCATCGCCATGAAGAGAGCTGGTTTCAACGAGCTAGTTGAGGCTGCCAGGACGTTGGAGAGTGATCTGGAGTGAAGCCAACGTCGTAAGGGTTTCACGCCCAAGCAAGGGGAAGGAAAGCCTTCTCAATCCCAAGGAAAGTCTGAAGGGCATAGGTGGAAAAAAAGCCTCACCCCTTCAAGTCTGGTGAGAAAAGCAAGTGGACATCCGGAGGGTCTCGCTCTAATGGACCACAGACGTGCTTTAATTGTGGCAAGGTGGGGCACATAGCTCGTTTTTGTACTCAAGGAGGTGTTGAGCAGAAGCTGAGGCAGGAGCGGACTGTGCGCTCCAGCCCCAGTGCCGTAGAGAAAGAGAAGATGGCGGAGTCTAGCGCTTCTCGGTTCCAGCCGGTGCAACCAAGGGCTTACAACCTTGGACAGCAGGAAGCAATCCGCCAACCCGATGTGGTGACAGGTATGAGGAAGATTAAATTAAATCTTATACTTCATACTTTCAGACCGTTATGTTTGATGCATCTATTTTAGGCTTTGTATTAGTTTTCGGGTACCCCGCTAGGGTATTGTTTGACATGGAAGCGTCGCACTCTTTTCTTGCGGAAAGCTTCATCCGGAGAATTGGAGTTGAGTCGTTCTCGGCGGACGCAGAGCTGAAGGTGTGCATGCCCAACGGGTCATCCATGACCATCGGGTCAAAAGGGCGCATTTGTTGGGATCTAGGCGGAGTTGACTTCGTGTTGATAGCAGCGGTCCTACCGTTGGTTGAGTTTTATGTCATATTGGGGATGGACTAGCTAGCGGAGCAGCGGGCCAGTATTGATTGCCTATCCAAGATGGTGACCCTGAGAAGCGAAGGGCAGGCAGAAGTCAAGTTTGGGGGCCTTAATGGAGTGACATGTTCCCTGATTTCGGCCATGCAGTTGGTGCAGGCAGTTAACCAAGGGGGAGAAGCTCTTGGAGAATTATTGGAGGTTTTCCTTTCCAAGTTATCACTTGGGGAAGTGCCCGTGGTGGCAGAGTTCGAGGATGTGTTTCCTGATGAACTTCCTGGAGCACCTCCTCGACTGGAGATTAACTTCTCGATTGAGTTAGTGCCAGAGGCACGACCGGTGTCACATCCTCCGTTTAGGATGGCATCAAAAGAGTTGGCTGAACTCAAGGTACAGTTGCAGGAACTGTTGGAGCAGGGGTATATCAGATCCAGTTCTTCACCGTGGAGTGCGCCTGTGTTGTTCGTGAAGAAGAAAGACGGTAGTATGCGGCTTTGCATAGACTACCGAGAGTTGAATAAATTGAATGTCAATAATAAGTATTTGATTCCTCGGATAGACGACCTGTTCGACCAGTTGGTGGGGTCGGTGGTGTATTCAAAGTTGGACTTGAAGTTAGGATACTATCATTTGCGAATTCGAGACGAGGACATACCGAAGACAGCGTTTGGTACGAGGTATGGTCACTTTGAGTTCTTGGTGATGCTATTCGGGCTGACGAACGCACCATCCGTATTCATGGATTTGATGAATCGAGTATTTCGGGAGTATTTGGACTCTTTTGTAGTTGTCTTTATTGATGACGTTCTTGTTTACTCCAAATCAGAGGTGGAGCATGAGACTCACTTGAGAATAGTCTTGCAAGTGTTGAGAGAGAACCAGCTTTATGCAAAGTTCTCGAAGTGCGAGTTCTGGCTAGAGAAGGTGGCATTTTTGGGTCATGTGATTAGTGGGGATGGGGTGGTAGTAAATTCAACAAAAGTGGAAGCCATCAGAGATTGTCCGACTTTGAGAACCGTGGCGAAAGTCTGAAGTTTTTTTGGGCTAGCTGTGTACTATAGAAGGTTCGTAGAAAACTTTTTGCGGATAGCTCTACCCCTCACATCACTGACTCGTAAGGACCAGAAGTTTATGTGGACTCAGGAGTGCAATCAGGCATTTGAGACACTTAAGGGAAGGCTAATGACACCTCCGATCCTAAGTCTACCGAAAGGGACCGAAGTATTTCAAATTTTCAGTGACACATCATGATGCGGTTTGGGTTGCGTATTGGTGCAACATGACAGTGTGATAGCCTTTGGGTCTAGGCAACTGAAGCCTCATGAGAGGAATTATCCCGTGCATGACTTGGAATTAGCGGCGGTAATCTTTGCGTTGAAGTTGTGGCGGCACTATGTTTATGGTGCAAAGGTGGAGATCTACACGGGTCACAAAAGCCTGAGGTATCTCCTGGATCAGAAGGACCTGAATATGCGGCAGCGCAGATGGGTCGACTTCCTTGGAGACTACGAGGTGGCGATTTAGTATACGCCAAGCAAAGCCAATGTGGTGGCAAATGCCTTGAGTAGAAAATACTCTGGGCAAGGGAATTGGATCGAAGCTCATGATGAGCAGTTGGTGCTGGACTGGGAGTCCCTCGGCTTGGAGTGCATTGCGAGGGGCGAGTCTAGCATGGCTCGGTGGAACTGGATTGAAATACAGGATAATGTCTGATCGTATTCGGGAAGCGACCCGTTTGGATGTTGAGTTCCAGCCGTACGTGGTGGAAGCTCAAAAATGCGAGAGTAGCACCTGGGAGATAATTGACGGGATTCTGAGGAAGGATGGAAGGATTTGTGTACCGCAGTTCGGCAAGCTCCGTGAGGAGTTGATGTTTGAGGCTCACTTCACAAAGTACTCCATTCACCCGGGCAGTACAAAGATGTACTTGGATATGAAGAAATCCTTTTGGTGGCCTGGACTGAAGCGGGACGTAGCTTTGTATGTGAATCGATGCCAAACTTGTACCTTGGTGAAGGCCGAGTGTTAGAAGCCGGGCGGGTTGCTGAAGCCTCTTCCTATTCACGAGTGGAAATTTGATGACATCTCCATGGACTTTGTGCATGGATTACCTAGATTGCAGCAGGGTAACGACGCGATTTGGTTGATTGTGGATCGCTTAACCAAAGTGGCTCAGTTCATCCCAAATCGAAAGGAGGACAGCGTGGAGAAGCTGGTAGAGTTGTACGTTCGCAACATTGTGCGACTGCATGGGATTCCTAAGAGTATAGTTAGTGATCGCGATGGGCGTTTCACGTCCAAGGACTGGATGTTGGTTCAGAAGATTCTGGGCACGAAACTCAAGTTTAGTACGACTTTCCATCCTCAAACTGACGGGCAAACCGAAAAAACGAACCGTACTATGGAGGATATGCTGAGGATGTGTATTCTTGACTTCAACAAGAAGTGGGAGGATCACCTTTTCATGGTAGAGTTTGCTTATAACCACAATTACCAAGCAAGTATAAAGATGGCGACATACGAAGCTTTGTATGGAAGGCGGTGTCGAACACCGATGCCTTGGACAGAGGCGGGAGACACCAAACTTTTGGAAAAAGAAGTGGTAGCTGATACATGTGAGTTGGTGCAAACCATTCAAGAGCGCATGAAAGTGGCTCAAGATCGGCAAGCAAAGTATTTTAATGATTGCCACAGGAAGCTGGAGTTCGCGGTAGGCGATTGGGTCTATCTAAAGATCAAGCTATTCAAAGGTGTTTCGAGCATTCGCCGACTCAATAAGTTGAGTCCGAGGTTTTTGGGACCTTTCGAGATTATAGAACGGGTGGGAGATGCAGCGTACCGGTTGGCATTGTCCACAGAGCTGAGTGGATTACACGACGTCTTCCATGTCTCCGTCTTGAGGAAAGCTTTAGTAGAGGCTAGTGTGGTGATCGAATCGGCATCAGTGCCGATAGAAAAGGACTTGAGGACGCGAGTTCGTCCAGTCGCTATAGAGGATTTAGAAATTCGGCGGTTGCGAAACAAAGAGGTCAAACTTGTAAAAGTCCGATGGGACAATTACGGTCATGAGGAGCTCTCGTGGGAGCGAGAACAAATCATATTGGAGGAGTATCCTGAGTTATTCCTTTCAGGTATAATTTAAGTTTTGTGTATCTTTCTATTTCTGTAATTTCGGGACGAAATTCTTTTAAGGGGGGAGAGAGTTGTAACGCCCCAAAATTCGAAAGAGGGATGGACAGCGTTCAAAGCCAAGTTTGGGTCTTGGTAAGGGTCACATGGCCTGGGACACGGGCGTGTCCAAGGCCGTGTCATGCTCAGGTTCGACGAAGAACTCGGGTGGTCGACGAACTGCACTCGACGAAGTGTCGAGACATTGAACACGACCTAGGACACGGGCGTTTCCATGGCCGTGTCGTGTTCGGGTTCGACGATTTTCGCGTGGTCGATGAAAATACGGTCAACGATCGTCGAGAGTACGAACACGGCCTGAGACACGCGCGTGTCCTAGGCCGTATCCTGCTCGGGATGTTAGTCGGGTCGTGTGAGGGGACAAACACAGCCGGGAGCCCAAGCGTGTTCGGGTTTGACACAGTCATGTCAAATATGATACGGGCGTGTCGAGTACCCCTGTTCTCCTTGGGTTGTGTTTGTTCCTGTGTCGATGGAGGAACACGTCCAGGCACACGGGCATGTACTGAGTGACGCGGGCATGTCACGTTTGACACGGGCATGTCCAGAACCCGTGTCCTTTTTTGGGTGCGACAGTTTCGGCGTCGATTGAGGCACACGGCCTTGGACACGGGCGTGTCTCAATCCATGTTTGGCCCAGGAATTTTGGTTTTAAGTGCGAATCGTGGGCGTTCGTTTTCTTATTTTAGGATCTGATGCTTCAGGGTTGTCCTGGCTGAGTTCTGTCCGGGAATAGGGTTTGAAACCCTCATTCTTCTTCAAGTTTCTCTTTTTAAGGTTTTAGAGAGAAGGGAGAGCAAGGAAGAAGGTGAAGGAGAGATCCGGCTGCCAGAGAAGCTTCGGAGCCACAAATCGTGAGCCGAGTCCTGATCCGTGGAAGCAAATCCGTTGCGGTAGTTTTCATCCGGCTAAGTTCCCATGGCTAAGAAGAGGGGTCGTAATGTAACGACACTTCTCCTCTTGGTTTTTAGGATGCATGCTTAGCATATTTTCTTTCAAGCTTTTGGGCACCAAATCTCTCAAATGAGAGGGGTTTGGGTCGCCATTGTTCAAGAGGAACCTCCTGGTCGATTGAGTCCGTACCCGGCATGATTTTGCATTAGAGATCCGCTCCGTTAGTGGATTAGGCATTGTGGTTGAAGCCGTAGTCGCGACCGTTAGTCCGACCCGATGATGTTGTATAGCGAGCCTTAAGGGTTTTGTAGAAATCCGTTGCGGCAAGATGTCGTTTGTGATGTATGTGTTTTCACCCTTTTCTCGAGTGAGTACGTGTAGCCGGAACCGGACAAGGTTAGCTCCGCAATGGCGGTAGATGGTTTCCTTGGTGTACAAGGTTAGCTCCGCATTGGCGATAGATGGTTTCCTTGGTGCACGGGGACGTTGTGAAAGTGCAGGTTAGATCTGAAATACTCTAGAGGGGGGTGAATAGAGTATTGTGCTCTCTTAAAAAAACTTTACAACTTTTGTTGTATTCCTAAGTGAACAAGTCTGCAACTAAAATAAATAAGCACAGCAACCTATCTAATCACAGAACAACACAGCCAAAATAAAAGAAAGGGCAACCAGACGACACAAGAAATTTATAGTGGTTTCCCAACCTGGGTACATCCACTCTTCTACCACCCTGGTAGGAATCCACTCAGGTTTTTGATCAGGTGCCTGACACCAATGAGCTTTTGTTCAGGTGCTCAAAAACCAAAACCTCAAGTCTTTTGGAAGGAGACTTGTAACCAGGAATAATTTTGAAGGGAATTAAAACCCTGTACAGGAGTTGGAAAAGGTGTGATGATGTCTTCTCTTTCTCAATAACAACTGAGAAGACTGTGGATTGATGTTAGCAGATTTGCTCCCCCTGAGATCTTGAATGGATCAGGAATTCTGGAGCACTGCTTCATCGTGATAGGTCTTCAAAGACCTAGAGTGCCTGGACCAGAGATTGCTTCAGGAACTTCTTTGACAGATAGAGTTTTGTTGTCCTTTTGAAGTTGTCTTGTAGAGTTGAAGGAAGAAGACTCTTGATAGGGATTGAATGTTCTTCTTCTTCTTGATGAAGTTATTATCTGGCCTGGGCAGATTGCAGAGAATAACTTTTGATTTTTGTAAGATTGTTCTTCTGTGCAATGATTGTCTTTGTCTGTCTGATTGTCTGTGAATCTGTATGACTGTATATCTATCTAGTAGTACTTGATCCTTTTCTATTCTGACTTTTTGACTGACTGAGGAACATTCAAAATTTGAATGTTTGAGCAGTAATTGTAGTCGGCCTGGGAAGGAAGCGGCAATCAAAGATTTCCCTAACTGTCCCATGGAAAAACGGCATGTAATAATCCATAGTCAATGCACGTTCTAACGGTAACATTCCGAGAGGATCTGGCATTAATTACTAAGGATTCATCGCCAAGAAGAGGGATGGGAAAACTGGAGAATACCTAGTCTGGAATCGTCGAACGAAGTACACAATTCGTCGAGCTGAGTTTGAGTTCGTCGTGCTGAGCTTAAGTTCGTCGAGCTGAGCTTGATGAGTTTGTCGACCAGATAATAGCACTTAGTCTTCTAGGGAAACTTGTCAATTCTGCTTCAATCTTCATCGAACTGACAATCTTCATTCGTCGACCAAAGATCCACATTCGTCGAGCGAAGAACAGTTCTGGACTTAGTCAAAATATTCTGTATAACTGATATCAATGTCGACATAAGTTTGTGTCGACTGATATCCTGTGTGTTGACATAAGTTTTCTAGTGTCGACATAAATTGTCTGGTGTCGACACATGCCCTAAGTGTCGACACAAATCCTCTGAATTCAGGAATCGTCGAGTAGAACTGCATTCGACGACCTAAGAAGCTAACTTCGTCGACCTGAGAAGTTGAGAACTTGAGGTCCAAGTTCGTCGAGCTCAGAATCTTGTTCGTTGACCAAAGCCTGAAGTTGGACTTAGAAAAATTCTGGAGTTGCCCTGACTTTAGCTTGTTGAAGAAACTCAGTCTTCGTCGAACAGAGAATAAAGATCGTCGAGCTCAACACAAAGAAATGTCTTACGATCGTCGATTGCCGAACACCGTTCGTCGAGCTGAGTTCGACGAACTTCGAACTCACTTTACTTAGTCTTGAATTCCTCTAAGTCTGAAGTCTCTGATGGTCTTGATGATAGCTGGTCCATCTGATGTTGAACCTAAGGACTTGACATAGACTCTAGGACACAAATTTGACCCTAGTTATACATGATGGGTCACATCCTAAGCTAGTGAACCTAGCTCAAATCAACTAGGGATCCAACAATCTCCCCCTATTTGGGTGAGGTCACTAAGAGACTCAAAACAGAAAAACAAAGCAAGAAAAGAAATATATCTAGCAGAGAATTACTAACACATGCATCAGATATATATATACAGGCTTTGTTTACACAAGAACAAGGTTTGAAAACAAATTGCAGAAAGCAATGAAACAAAAATAAGGATTACTTCTTCTTTTTCTGCAAGGACTTGTCTTCTGAAGTCTTCTCTCCTGGCTTTTTGAAGACAATTTCTCTGGTTGGATCTTGAGCCTGTGCTTGAGTCATAGTCATGTCAGCTACCCCAATGATCTTTAATGATGTAGCCCTGGGGACAACTGCTTTTGGATGGAGCTTCATATAATCATCAACTTTGAAGAGTTTATTGCCTTTGTCAAACCTTTTTAGTTCTTCTTTTTTATACTTAGACATTGTTGTAAATCTAGAAATGTCTTTTCCTTCAGCCTTTGCTTTATTGATCAAGGATAGTCCAATTAGCTCATGGTACCTAGCCATTCTTGCAGTATTTGCAGTTTCAGGATCTTCAAATGGAATTGGCAGAGAGTATGGCCTTTTAGGACTGTCAGCTTTTTGATCTTCAGATATTTGTTGCTGCTGCTGTTGATGTTGTTGTTGATGTTGATTTCCTGAGGAAGGTTGCCTCTACTGGCTGCTTCCAGAGGATCTCCCTGACTGTCTCTGATAGGTTTGCATGGGGGCAGATCTCTGAGAGCTAGAAGGGCCAGTGGCACCAGCTACTAGAGGAGGAGGAGGAGGATCCTTCCTGTATCTGTGAACTGGAGGAGGAGAGTATCTCCTACTTCTCTTCCTATCCTTCTGCTGGTTCTTGGATAGCCACATCCATGAAGGCATTCCCTTATATGGAGTAACATTGTGCAGAATGTAATAGGGAGTGTCAGCAATGGGATTGGGCTTAGGAGCTGGAGGAGTAGGAGCCTTCCTTTTCTTTGTCAGCATTTTCTTTTTCTTCTTTGAAGCATCTTCATCTGAATCATCATCATCATCTTCTTCACTGTCAGAATCCTGAGGGTTATCATAAAGAGCATCCAAAGCTTTCAAAGCTTTATCATCAATAACAGCCTTTGTTGTAGAAGGGGCAGAAGTTGAGGTTTCAGGAACTGGTATTTCAGCAACAGGTGAGGAGGAGACTGTACAGGAATCAGGAATGATGGGGACAGAGCTTTCAGCTGCTGCCGTATTCTCCTCTTCAATATCAGCCAGGATTAGCTCATCCAAATCAGGCATAGGAGAGTCATCCATAACAAAACTTGGGGCTGAGATATCTTCTGGAATAATTGTAGATGATGGAGCAACAACTGGAAGAGCAAAACTGTCACAGAGTTGCTTAGCAACTGCTGGACTAACTGGAGATGTATAGGGAACAATAGCCAACTTTGGCTTAGTAAAGTCTGCTGGAAGAGACTGCATATGTACAGTATCAAAAACTTGCAGTAATTCTTGAAGATTAACTGTGGGATTGAGAATAAAATCACCAATAGTTTCAACAGTATCCATGTCAGCAATATCCATATCAGTATTAATAAAATCAAGTACATCAATTAACTTTATATCCGAAGCCTGTGCTGCTGCTTCATCATCAGGCATCTCCCCCTGTCTGGGTTCAGTGGGGACTGAGGCCAAGCCCTGGAATGAGGAGGGGGCAGCAGAAAGGGCAGAAATTTGGGCAGATAAAGAATTAATAGAATTCACAAGAGGTGTAATGGCCTCTGTGATAAGGGTTTTGATGAGGGGAGTAAGAATGGTGAGGATATATGATATGGTAGTTGAATCAACGGAGGAAGGGGAAGAGGATGTTGCTTTATGTGAGGAGGAGGGAGCAACTAAGGATGGAATGGAGGGTGGAATAGCAGATATGTGATGAGTGGATGGTGATGAAGATGGAATGGTGGCATTTGGCATGGCAGTGTCTGTGGGTAGGGTGTAAGATGGAATGGAGGACAAATGAGGGGGGAAGTGGAGACTGAGGAGGTGTAGGAATATGTGTGTCATGAGGTGAAGCAGGGGGTGTGGATTGTTGATTAGCTTGCAGAGGGGAAGATGGAGATGGGATGTTGGTGATGTCCAGTGGTGGAGATGGAGGAGGAGTAGGCACACGAGGAGGTTGCTTTGCTGGAAGAGATGGTGGAAGAGATGGTGGAGGGGGATGGATCTCCTCAGCAGGTGTGGGAGTGGCTTTAACAGCCCTGGTCCCTTCTGAAGCAGGGTTGGAAGAGGAGGAAGCCTTAGATGGCTTGGAGATCATCCTCTCCCATCTGCCAAACAAAGCGCAGGTGAGGCGCTTACTGGCATTGATGAACATGGTCGGGGAGACCATGAATTCACCAGCCTTTTCCTGAAGAAAGATCCCCAAGATTCTTCCATAGCAAACCTCATTCTTACTAGTTTTCTTCTTTATCAACTCAAAGAAAATCTTACTCTAATCCACGGGACGCTCATTCACCACCGCACACATGATAAGGAATTGATGTCGGGTTATGTAATCATGTGCGGTGTGCTTGCCTATCAGTATTTTTCTCACAATATCCGCCAGGAACTGATAGGCGGCAGACAGTTGTTTCTTTAACAACTTGTTAGGGTTGCTTCCAGAAAACCCCATCAATTTTAGCATGTCACTAAATTCTTCAGAATCCATTTCCATATCATCTTCTCCATTTACCAAACCAAAAATTTCAGAGAGAACGGCAGGAGATAGGGAAACAGCAGTACTCCCGATAGTTCCTGTCAATGTATCATCCTCAGAAGCAGTAGACGTATATACCCATTCTCGAATCTCAGTCGCGTGTAGTTTAATCCTTCTGGTCATGAAGTCTTTGAGACCAAGTTCCTCTAATAGTTCCAGAATATAGAGGAATATGGGGTCAGAATGTTGGAACGAATCAAAATCCATGTCGAAACCAGTGTCAAATTTCATGGCAGCCAAAGCTCCTGCTTGAATCGCCATTGATGACCTGCAAGAAAGACAGAGAAAATGACGATCAAGAGCAAGAGAACTGAAAGCGCGGGACGGAGGTCGAAGAAAACCTAGATATAAGATTTTCAGAAAATGAATCGACAATCTCCATTCCACGAAAAGGAAACAATTCTTCGAACTGAGCTCGGCGAAATAAATTATAGACAAATAATTCGTCGATCTCATCCAGAAGAATTGAAAACAGTTCGTCGAACTCTGTTCGACGAAACGTCTTCTGAAGCAAAGTTCGTCGATCGTCGGTCGACGAAAATTGTTTCCACACAGAGAATTCATCGATCTCCGTTCGACGAGAATCTCCCAAACTCTCCTTAATTCATCGAACTCCGTTCGACGAACTCTGGAAAATTCGTCGAATGTAGACAGAAACTAATTTAACTCTTCTTCATTAATCATTCCCAGTTGATTTATAAAGAACAGATGATTTTTCTCATCCAAGGGTTTGGTGAAAATGTCTGCTCTCTGTAAGTCAGTAGGAATATGGATTAGGTTAATTTTCTTTGTCTACATTATCTCTGATGAAATGATGTCTTATTTCAATATGCTTAGTCCTACTATGGTGAACTAGATTCTGTGTTATAGCAATAGCACTAGTATTATCACAAAATAAAGTTGAATTATTTAAGTTGACACCATAGTCTAGGAGTTGGTTTTGTATCCAAAATATTTGTGAACAGCAACTGCCAGCAGCCATGTATTCTGCTTCTGCAGTTGATATAGACACATATGTCTGCTTTTTACAAAACTAGGAGACAAGTCTCATACCCAGGAACTGGCAAGTTCCAGAAGTACTCTTCCTGTCCACTCTACATCCAGCATAGTCAGCATCTGAGTATCCAGTTAACTCAAACTCTGACTCTACAGGATACCAGAGTCCTAGATTAGAACAACTCTTTATATATCTCAAAATTCTTTTTAAGAAAATAAGGTGAGATTCTTTAGGGTTCACTTGGAACCTAGCACAAAGGCATGTGGCAAACATAATATCAGGTCTGCTAGCTATTAGGTATAATAGGGATCCAACAATTGCCTTATAATGCTTCTGATCTACAGGTTTCCCTACTGCATCAAAATCCACAACAGCATTAGTAGTCATAGGTGTTTTCATTCCTGAAACATCACCCATCCCAAACTTCTTAATAAGCTCTTTAGCATACTTAGCTTGGGAAAGGAAGATACCATCAGGGAGCTTTTTCACTTGGAGACCAAGGAAGTAGGAAAGCTCACTCATGCTGATCATCTCAAATTTGGAATGCATGAGGTCAGCAAACCTCTTGCATAATTTGGGATCAGTAGACCCAAATATGATGTCATCCACATATATTTATACTAACAAAATTTGGTCTTTATGATGTCTAGTGAAAAGAGTTTTATCTATGGTTCCTCTTATAAATTTATGCTCTAAAAGAAAGCTTGCTAGGGTCTCATACCAAGCTCTTGGAGCTTGCTTTAAACCATAGAGAGTTTTATGCAGTTTAAATACAAAAGAGGGTTGAGATAGAGACATAAAACCTGGAGGTTGTTCCACATAAACCTCTTCTTGAAGCACTTCATTCAAGAATACACTCTTGACATCCATTTGGAACACTTTGAATCTCCTGTGAGCTGCATAGGCAAGGAATATTTTTATGGCCTCTAACCTTGCAACAGGGGCAAAGGTTTGGTCATATTCAATTCCTTCCTCTTGCTTGTAGCCTTGAGCAACAAGCCTAGCCTTGTTTCTTACTATGTTCCCTTGAGCATCCAACTTGTTCCTGTAGACCCATTTGGTTCTAATAACTGGGTAGTTATGAGGTCTTGGAACCAAATCCAAAACTCTCCATCTCTCAAATTGATTTAGTTCCTCTTGCATTGCAATGATCAGTGGGGATCTTGCTCAGCTTCATGGATGGTGAGAGGTTCAATCTGAGAGAGAAAATAGGCATGCATCAAGTCTTGGTTGAGTTGATGCCTTGTCTGTACACCTGCTGAAATGTCTCCAATCACTTGAGATCTGGGGTGATCTCTAAGTGTGACAAGATCAGTTGGTGGAGTTTGTTGAGCAACAGCTTCTGTAATTAATTCCTCTTATGGAATGGTACTAGCTGTTGAGGGAAGTTCAGCCACTTCCACGTGAATTTATTCTTCACTGTCTTCAGCAACCTGTGGAGAAGGATGGGTTGACATCTCTTGGGTAAGGTTTAGTCCATCCATAGACTCACACAGTTGTGGAACCTGCAAAAAGCTATTGGTAGAAATCTCTTTCTCCTTATAAGACATATTAGCTTCATCAAAAGATACTTGGACTGATTCTTTAATTTTAAGAGAGGATTTATTAAAAATCCTATAGGCCTTGCTGACTTGGGAGTATCCTAGAAAAATCCCTTCTTCAGCCTTAGACTCAAACTTTCTAATGTATCTTTTGTTGTTTGTGTGAATGTAACATATGCAGCCAAAAACTTTAAAGTATGTGATTTTAGGTTTCTTCCCTTTAAGTAATTCATAGGGGGTCTTATTTTTCAGCTTATGTATTAGGCTTCTATTCAGGACATAGTTAGCAGTGTTTACAGCTTCTGCCCAAAAGGATAGAGCCATGTAAGCATCTGCCAATAATATACCTGTAGATTCAATGAGTGTCCTATTTTTCCTTTCAGCTACCCCATTTTGTTTGGGAGTTCTAGGAGCTGAGAAGCATTGCATGATACCTTCCTTATCACAGAACTCATACATAAGAAGAGACTCAAACTTTGTGCCATGATCACTTCTGATCAATGCAACATGAGTAGAGAACTCAATCTGTATGCTCCTGAGAAAATCTGTAAGAACCTTGAATGTATCTGACTTAGCTCTCAAAAAGGCTACCCAACTGAATGTAGAGAAGTCATCAACAATCACTAAAGTGTAAGACTTCCATCCTAGTCTTTGTACTGCAATGGGTCCAAATAGATCCACATGAAGCAAATACAAAATCCTAGGTGAATCACTTTTATTAATGGATTTGAAACTAATTTTAGTTTGCTTGCCTAATTGACAAGCCCTGCATAGGTTTTCCTTCTTGTAGGGGCCAGAAGGTAAACCTCTAACAAGGTTGTCTTTAGATAACCTAGCTATATTCTTAAGGTTTACATGGTCTAACCTTTTATGTCACAACTCATTTTGGTTACTAGTGATATTGAGTAAACAAACATCAGTTTTCGCAGAAATAAAGTCTACTAGATATATGTTGCCTTGTCTAATTCCAATTAAAAAAGTTTGGTTTTCATTATTAATAATAGAACAAGAGGTAGAGTTAAAGTGTACCTGATAACCTTCATCACATAATTGACTTATGGATATTAGGTTATGTTTGAGTCCTCTTACATATGTTACTCTCTTGAAGGTAACTGATCCAATCTTTACTGCTCCATATCCTTCTGACTGGCCACTCTTTGAATCACCAAAGATCACCTTTGGTCCTAGCTTGGACTTGTAGTTGGATAAATTATCCTTGCTGCCTGTCATATGCTTGGAGCAACCAATGTCCAAGTACCAGGTCTGACTCACCCTTGGACAGTTCTTCACTCGTACCTGTAATGAAAAACAAAACTCAATTGTTCTTGACCCAGGTTACCTTGGGTCCTTTATTTGATTGAAATGAAAAACTGGAAATAACTGATAAGGTAGGTTGAGATTTGTAACCTAAGGGATGATATCTCCTAGGTGGAATTACCCAATCAGCTACTGGATTGAATGGTTTATTAGTTGGCTTAGAATTTCTGTAAGAGAAATGATTTCTATTTGGTCCTTCTGGGTTCGATGAATTGTTGTAAGTTCGTCGACCAGAGTTCGATGAATAGGGCTGAGATCATCGATCCCTGCTCAGAGAATGACAGTAGTCATTTTCTGCGCCCCAAGTTCATCGACCTCTGCTCGATGAACCATACAAAGTTCGTCGATCGCAGTTGGACGAATTATTATAATTGAAGTTTGCATTCAGCGTTCGTCGATCTGGGTTCGACGAACTGGCCACATTTCGTCGATCTGAGTTCGACGAATGCTGCTGAACATTGTTTTTGTTAACTGTTTTCTGATTTTTATTTCTCTTGTTTGTGGGTTTTGAGTTATTTTCTGACATTGGTTTATTCATTATCTTTTCTTTTCCTTTGGTAGAAACAAACTTAATGGGTGTTGTAAGAATGTTTTTCATAATTATGGGGGGGGGCAAACTTGATGATGCACCCAAGCCCAACTTGCCATTTAATCTGGCATTTACTGTGCTTGGTATGTCCATCAGCTTGAGACTTCTCCCATTGAGAGATTGCTCAAGTTGTTTGGCCTCACATAAATCAGATTTTAATTTGATTATCAGTTCATTTGCTAGAGTTAGTTGATCTGTTAGTTTAATGTTTTCTGAATTGACAGATTCAAGATTTCATAGTCTTTCTCTAAGGGTTTTTATTTCTTTTTTTGAATTAATCAAATCTAAGCACATAGTTTTGAATTCAACTTTAAATAAATTGAAATTAAAATCAAAGCTTGAAAGAACCTGATCTGCCTCTGAGTCTGAGGCTGTTTCATCTTCAGATTCTCCTTCTGATCCAGAATTTCTCCTGGAGGCATCAATTGCCATAAGGCAAACCTCCTTGGATCTTGCTTCTTCTTCTTCACTTGAACTGGAAGAGGATGATTCTTCCTCTGTATCACTCCATGTCTCAGCAACAAAGCCCTTGTCTTTCTTTTTATACTTGCTGGAGGAGAGCCTGCTGCTGTGTTTTCTCCTGGAGTCCCTTTCTTTGCTTTTCTCCTTCTTCTGGTTTTCTGGACATTCTGAGATATAATGTCCAGGCTTCCTGCAACCAAAGCACACAACCTCCTTGGTTGGTGTCTTGTCAAATCTGGGCTTATCATCCTGCCTGGATGATTTTCTTTTGAAATCCTTTCTAGCCATCTTATAGAATCTTTTTGCAAAGAGGCTCATGAGTTCCTCATTGGATGTTGAGGTCTCACTTTCCTCAGATGACTTGAAGGTTATGCTGTGATCCTTTCTCACTGGAGTGGTTGACTTCTGTTCAGCTGCTTCTCTTGATTTGATCAACTGCTCATAGGACTTTAATTTGCCTAGCAGAGATTCAGTTGATATCTTATTTAGGCTTCTTGCTTCTTTGATAGGCCAGATTCTTGAATCTCGAGAGCTACGGAAGCACATCAAAATCTTATCATTCACCTCTGTCAGGGTGATGTCTTTATCCAAGGTCTTGAGCTCATTGATGATTGAACTCAACCTATTATACATTTCTGCAACTGATTCATCCTCATCCTTCTTGAAATTCTCATAGAGAGATATGAGGTTTGATCTCCTGTCTTTTCTTTCATCTGCTGAGCCAGCTACCATTTGGTTGAGGGAATCCCAAATGGCCTTGGCTGAGGTGCACTCAGCCACCTTTTGAAATATGTCATCTGACATAGTTTGAGCCAAGATGTTCATTGATTTAGCATCTGCAATTTTGGCTTTCTTGTATGCATCATTATTCTCTGGAGGAGGTACTGTAGTCATGTTGGTAGAGGTGCTGGTAGAAGCTGTAGGTGCTAGAGGTACAACTGTCAAGATAATAGAAAAAATATCATCATCAATAGAATTCATGTATAACCTGATTCTTGCCTTCCAGATGGCAAACTTGTTAATATTGCACACTGGAGGTCTGATGCTTGCATAATCTTTGTTTTGGGCCATGTCTGTGAAGAAATAAATCTAATAACAAAATCAAAACAAGCAGATCTAACTAGAGGGATCTTTATGATTCAGGTGTTAGCCTGTTCAACCACTTGATCTCTTAAGGTGTGGTAGATTAACCAACCTCCCTTTGATATCATTTGAAAGTATAGGTTAGATCTGAAATACTCTAGAGGGGGGTGAATAGAGTATTGTGCTCTCTTAAAAAAACTTTACAACTTTTGTTGTATTCCTAAGTGAACAAGTCGGCAACTAAAATAAATAAGCACACCAACCTATCTAATCACAGAACAACACAGACAAAACAAAAGAAAAGGGCAACCATACGATACAAGAAATTTATAGTGGTTCCCTAACCTGGATACATCCACTCTTCTACCATCCTGGTAGGAATCCACTCAGGTTTTTGATCAGGTGCCTGACACCAATGAGCTTTTGTTCAGGTGCTCAAAAACCAAAACCTCAAGTCTTTTGGAAGGAGACTTGTAACCAGGAATAATTTTGAAGGGAATTAAAACCCTGTATAGGAGTTGGAAAAGGTGTGATGGTGTCTTCTCTTTCTCACTAATAACTGAGAAGACTGTGGATTGATGTTAGCAGATCTGCTCCTCCTGAGATCTTGAATGGATCAGGAATTCTGGAGCACTGCTTCAGGGTGATAGGTCTTCAAAGACCTAGAGTGTCTGGACTAGAGATTGCTTCAGGAACTTCTTTGACAGATAGAGTTTTGTTGTCCTTTTGAAGTTGTCCTGTAGAGTTGAAGGAAGAAGACTCTTGATCGGGATTGAATGTTCTTCTTCTTCTTGATGAAGTTATTCTCTGGCCTGGGCAGATTGCAGAAAAGAACTTTTGATTTCTGTAAGATTGTTCTTCTGTGCAATGACTGTCTATGTCTGTCTGATTGTTTGTGAATCTGTATGACTGTATATCTGTCTAGTAGTACTTGATCCTTTTCTATTCTGACTTTTTGACTGACTGAGGAACATTCAAAATTTGAATGTTTGAGCAGTAATTGCAGTTGGCCTGGGAAGGAAGCGGCAATCAATGATTTCCCTAACTGTCCCATGGAAAAACGGCATGTAATAATCCATAGTCAATGCATGTTATAACGGTAACATTCCGAGAGGATCTGGCATTAATTACTGAGGATTCATCGCCAAGAAGAGGAACGGGAAAACTGGAGAAGACCTAGTCTAGAATCGTCGAACGAAGAACATAATTCGTCGAGCTGAGTTTGAGTTCGTCGAGCTTAGCTTGAGTTCGTCGACCAGACAATAGCACTTAGTCTTCTATGGAAACTTGTAAATTCTGCTTCAATCTTCGTCGAACTGACAATCTTCATTCGTCGACCAGAGATCCACATTCGTCGAGCGAAGAATAGTTCTGGACTTAGTCAAAATATTCTATATAACTGATATTCAATGTCGACATAAGTTTGTGTCGACTGATATCCTGTGTGCCGTCATAAGTTTTCTGGTGTCGACATAAAATGTCTGGTGTCGACACATGCCCTAAGTGTCGACACAAATCCTCTGAATTCAGGAATCGTCGAGTAGAGTACTGCATTCGACGACCTGAGAAGCTGACTTCGTCAACCTGAGAAGTTGAGAACTTGAGGCCCAAGTTCGTCGAGCTCAGAATCTAGTTCGTCGAACAAAGCCTGAAGTTGGACTTAGAAAAATTCTGGAGTTGCCCTGACTTTAGCTTGTTGAAGAAACTCAGTCTTCGTTGAATAGAGAACAAAGATCGTCGAGCTCAGCACAAAGAAATGTCTCACGATCGTCGAGCGCCGAACACCGTTCGTCGAGTTGAGTTCGACGAACGTCGAACTCACTTTACTTAGTCTTGAATTCCTCTAAGTCTGGAGTCTCTGATGGTCTTGATGATAGTTGGTCCATCTGATGTTGAACCTAAGGACTTGACCTAGACTCTAGGACACAAATTTGACCCTGGCTATACATGATGGGTCACAACCTAAGCTAGTGAACCTAGCCCAAATCAACTAGGGATCCAACACGTTGTAGTACAAATGATGGTTTAGGGTGGGAATGATTATGGATTGTGATGTGCTAAGGCGCGGTTTTGTCTCCGTGGTCGGCTGGCTATCCTGTGACGAGCAAGTCATGTGGGGAGAGTGTCCCGGCGAGACTAGTCCCCTTCTGTGAGACTGACGGGAACACCAAGCATGGGGCAAGCCCGGGCAATGAAGCCACGAGCGGGTGGGGTCCAGCAAGGGATCTTAGAATCGGTCAGTGTGTGAGACGGAATCCTGATGCGAGAAGTCAGAGCTTGCAGGCAAGCCCGGGTCTGAGAACCATGAGCGGGTGGGGCCTTGGCAAGAGTTCCATGTGGCGTCTTGTATGTCATTTAACAGCCCAAATTCGAGAAACAGGAAAATATCGGGTGACACGGCCTGGGACACGGGCATGTCCCAGGGCGTGTCCTGCTCGGGTTGAGCAGATTGGGCGCATGGTCGACGAACTTCGCTTCGACGAATTTTCAGGAGGTACACGCCCGTGACACGGGCGTGTCAGGGGGCGTGACCTAGGGCGTGTCCTCTCTTGGTCGACATCAGAGTATTTGGTCGACGAAAGTGGTCAACAGAGGCAACACGCCGTGCTACACGGGCATGTACCATCCGACACGAGCGTGTACCCTCTGGTCGACGAACTATGCTCGACGATCGTCGAGTGGCAAGCAAGGGGTACACGGCCTGTGACACGGGGGCATGTCCCGATGTGTCGAGATGTCGACACTTTTCTCTCGACAAGGTGTCGAGTGGGTTACACGGCCGGGTCGCGGGCGTGACTGGGCCGACACGGGCGTGTACCCTGGTCATGTTCTATTTTGGTATGACAAAATGAGTCGGTTCGTGTGCCGCTTAAGGTACATGCCCTGTGACACGGGCGTGTCACAGGGCATGTCTGGCCCGAAAAGTGATTTTGTCCGAATTTTTTGGCCATTCATTTCCCTGTTCTGCATCTAATGGTCCAGGCTTCTTCCCTGTGGGTACAAGGCCGAGAATGGGATAAAGTCCCTTCATTCTCATCTCCTTCTTCTTCTTCTCATTCCAAGAGAGAGAAAGAGAAAGGGAAAGTCCAAGGCAAGGAAAGGAGAAAGGAAATCTAGCTGCTGGAGGAGCTGCGGAGTGCGGATTAAAGATCCGAGAACGGATTCGTGAAGGCAAAGCCGAGGCAGTGACTTCCATCCAGCTACTTCATGGCGTCGAAGCGATCTTCAAGGGTAACAATCTCCTTCTTGGACATCAAAGTCCTTTCTTTATGCATGTGTGTTGAATCCTCCACCAAGAGGTGGATTTCGTAAGCGATTCCGTGGTTGAGTTTGCATCTAGAGCCGGAAGTGTGGAGTATGGCATAGGCATGCTGTGTGAAGCCCATCTGGATGGGTAGTCTGGATTGGTGATGATCATGGGTAAACCGGATAAGACTCCGTGGATTTGATGTTATGAAAGGTTTATGTTTTGCTTGAATGGTTGTATGGATGAATGAATGTTTGTTATGGATGTGTGGAGGCTTTGAGTAAGCTCCTGGTTGTGTTGAGAGATCAATTGGTAGCACGTATGGGGAGCGCGAGATAAACCCGGCTTGTTACACCACTAGGGTGGGTTGATCTGGATAGATGAGGGATCGATTGGTGGTAATGTCTGGGGAGCCGAGTTAAACCCGGCTTGCTGCACCACAGGTGTGGGTCGATCAAAAATAGGTGAGGGGTCGATTGGTTGTAATGCCTGGGGAGCCCTGATAAACCCGGCTTGCCACACCATAGGTGTGGGTCGATCTGCTCTGGTTGTTTGTGTATGCTGCGTGGTAGTACCTCTGAGTGGTATGGACGAGATGTCTCCAATAGTGAGATTGGTGGACTAGGATTGAACCGCCCAACCAACAAGTGAAGAGCCTCGATCGGCGGTGTATGACTGGTATATCCGGTACACCAAGAATGTGCCCTGAGTGCACGGAGCGTCTAGTGGATACCGGCGTTTGTGATGTGATTGTGATTGGTAGATTTGTTAGATTGAAAAGATTATGATATGGCAATGCATACAGGGAAGGAATCACTGCCCCGGGTAAGGAGTAAGGTCGTTATAAGTGGTCAGCTAAAGCTGACCGTTACTTTGTTTTTCGCTTTGGATTGGATGGCTAATTGCAGGTGTTGATGCTTGAATTGATTTGCTTGAGCGGAATGGAGGCTTGCTGCTAAAGGCCCTTGAAGGCCGTGCGAAGAAATTTGGTTGGATTTCATGTGTGGCCGGTCTGCGTGCCGATGTACGAAAATGTATTTGTGTAAAGAGAAACATGTAAGGCCTTAAGGCCAGTGTGTGTGAGTTGTATACATTCTTGGTTTGGATATATAAATGTGGAGTTTATATAGTAGTGGACATTCTTTGAGTTGAGTTCATGGTAACTTAAAAAGCTGCGGTAGAATGTATTGAGTTAGGATGCGAGTAGATTTTGATTTCCACAAGTAATTCCGCCTCTTGTCTATGACATATGGCGTGGGGCCCCGGTCGGACCGACCGTTATATGCCATATGATGAGTGGGGGCGTTACAAAGTGGTATCAGAGCCAGGTTGAGATTTCTTGGGAGGAAGAACATAATTGAACTCACGAATGTCCACTAGGAATGTATATCATGCACGTAAGGGGCATGAGTGTGTAGTCAATGTGCAATTACCATTATGACCTAGTTGATTAATGGTGTTTTGTACATTGCTAGGTGGCGAGGAGTGGTGCTGGGCAGCCGGAGCCCCAGCGATCTAATGAGAGTGATGCACCTGTTGAAGTGTCTACGCCTCCTTCGGCGGAGACCATACGGGTGGTGACGGAGACGGTGCTTGCAGAGCTATAGGCACAGTCGAATGGGCAGACAAGGCCGGCAAGGGTGCCAGTACAGACTGGTGCAAGGTAGGAGCGAGCGGCAGTTGTGGTGGAGGAGCAAGCAACGAATGAGTCATTAAAAAGCTTTATGGAGTTTCATCCACCTACATTTGGTGGGATGATTTCCCCAACGCAAGCGGAAGACTGGTTGGCCCGAATCAAGACTGCTGAAGAGGAGAAAGTGACCTTAGTCACTTTTCTGCTGGAAGGAGATGCGAGACTGTGGTGGGATGAGATGGAGATACGTCACTTGGCAGGTCGAGGTTTAGCGGAGGTTTCAATTGAGGAATTCTCCAGATTGTTTCTCGCCAAGTATGTGCCGGTGTCGCAGCGGATTGCGATGGAGAACGAGTTTCAACGCCTGGTGCAGGGTGAGGCTGATATTGATACGTACTTGCATGAGTTTACCAAACTGGGGAGATATGTGGGGTCTACCTTTGCGGAGGAAGCGCGAAAGACGAATCGCTTTTATGAGGGACTGCAGGATGAGTTGAGGTTGGTCCTCCCGAGTTCAGTGAACCAAGGCTTCCAAGCGTTGGTTGATACGGCTCGTGCCTTGGAAAAAGATTTGAAGCGGGTACATGAGAAGAAGAGACTGGCAGTGGAGAAGCCAGAGTTTAAAGTGCCACAGTCGGAGCAGTCGGAGTTTAGAAGACGAGAGAAGAAAATGTTTGGACTTGTTGAATCAGCTCCGTCGACTGTTTCTTCGGGGGCAACGTATGGGCAAGGACGTATTGATACACGTATATGTTATAACTGCGGGCAGCAAGGACATATTGCTAAATTTTGTTGGAAGACTCCTGCGGGAAGTGAGAAAAAGATAGGTGCATCATATGAATACAAGGGGAAAGCAGTGGTCGAATCATCTGCATCCCGGATGCAACTTCGATTGCATAATTTGGAAGTGCAAGAGCCGCAAAGCTCAATTGGTGAAATTCAGTCTCGCGTGTTCAATTTGGCTCTTACGCGAGAAATGCAAAATTGGGAGGCTGAGCGGAAGTAAGAATAGTGATCACTTGGATGATGTGCATATGGGATATATATATTAGGATAGTCATGTGAATCTTGCTACTGTGCCTATTGGTATTCCTATACATATATGTGATATGTTATGATGTATGTTGATAAGTTGGTGCAATTGAAGTGATCGAACGATTGTGTGTGGCTAGAGATTACTAGCTGAAACTGTGGATGAATGTGCACATGTGGAGGTTGTACAGTACATGATTTGTAACATATTATTTTGATGTTATAACAGTTTGGTTGATGTTTTCTGTGCAATTTCGTGGACGAAATTTCTTGAAGGAGGGGAGGGTTGTAACAACCCAAATTCGAGAAACGGAAAAATATCGGGTGACACGGCCTGGGACACGGGCGTGTCCCAGGGCATGTCCTACTTGGGTTGAGCAGATTGGGCGCGTGGTCGACGAACTTCATTCGACAAATTTTCGGGAGGTACACGCCCGTGACACGGGCGTGTCAGGGGGCGTGACCTAGGGCGTGTCCTCCCTTGGTCGACATCAGAGTATTTGGTCGACGAAAGTGGTCGACAGAGGGAACACATCGTGCTACACGGGCGTGTACCATCCGACACGGGCGTGTTGGAGGGCATGTCCCCTCTGGTCGACGAACTATGCTCGACGATCGTCGAGTGGCAAGCAAGGGGTATACGGCCTGTGACACGGGCGTGTCATAGGGCGTGTCCCACTGTGTCGAGAGGTCGATACTTTTCTCTCGACGAGGTGTCGAGTGGTTTACACGCCCTGGGTCACGGGCGTGACTGGGCCGACAATGGCGTGTACCCTGGTCGTGTCCTATTTTGGATATGACATAATGAGTCGGTTCGTGTGCCGCTTAAGGTACACGCCCTGTGACACGAGCGTGTCACAGGGCGTGTCAGGCCTGAAAAGTGATTTTGTCCGAATTTTTTGGTCGTTCATTTCCCTGTTTTGGATCTAATGGTCCATGCTTCTTCCCTGTGGATACAAGGCCGAGAATGGGATAAAGTCCCTTCATTCTCATCTCCTTCTTCTTCTTCTCATTCTAAGAGAGAGAAAGAGAAAGGGAAAGGCCAAGGCAAGGAAAGGAGAAAGGAAAGCCAGCTGCTGGAGGAGCTGCAGAGTGCAGATTGAAGATCTGAGAACGGATTCGTGAAGGCAAAGCCGAGGCGGTGACTTCCATCCGACTACTTCATGTCGTCGAAGCGATCTTTAAGGGTAACGATCTCCTTCTTGGACATCGAAGTCCTTTCTTTATGCATGTGCGTGGAATCCTCCATTAAGAGGTGGATTTCGTAAGCGATTCCGTGGTTGAGTTTGCATCTAGAGCCAGAAGTGTGGAGTACGGCATAGGCATGCTGTGTGAAGCCCATCTGGACGGGTAGTCTGGATTGGTGATGATCATGGGTAAACTGGAGAAAACTCCGTGGATTTGATGTTATGAAAGGTTTATGCTTTGCTTGAATGGTTGTATGGATGAATGAATGTTGGTTATGGATGTGTGGAGGCTTTGAGTAAGCTCATGGTTGTGTTGAGAGATCAATTGGTAGCACGCTTGGGGAGCGCGAGATAAACCCGGCCTGTTACACCACTAGGGTGGTTTGATCTGGATAGATGAGGAATCGATTTGTGGTAATGCCTAGGGAGTCGAGTTAAACCCGGCTTGCTGCACCACAGGTGTCGGTCGATCAGAATTAGGTGAGGGGTCGATTGGTGGTAATGCCTGGGGAGCCCTAATAAACCCAGCTTGCCACACCACAGGTGTGGGTTGATCTGCTCTGGTTGTTTGTGTATGTTGTGAGGTAGTACCTCTGAGTGGTATGGACGGGATGTCGCCAATAGTGAGATTGGTGGACTAGGATTGAACAGCCCAACCAACAAGTGAAGAGCCTCGATCGGCGGTGTATGACTGGTATATCTGGTACACCAAGAAGGTGCTCTGAGTGCACGGAGCGTCTGGTGGATACCAGCATTTGTGATGTGATTGTGATTGGTAGATTTGCTAGATTGAAAAGATTATGATATGACAATGCATACAGGGAAGGAATCACTGCCCTGGGTAAGGGCTAGGGTCGTTATAAGTGGTCAGCTAAAGCTGACCGTTACTTTGTTTTCCGCTTTGGATTGGATGGCTAATTGCAGGTGTTGATGCTTGAATTGATTTGCTTGAGCGGAATGGAGGCTTGCTGCTAAAGGCCCTTGAAGGCCGTGCGAAGAAACGTGGTTGGATTTCATGTGTGGCCGGCCTGCGTGCCGATATACGAAAATGTATTTGTGTAAAGAGAAATCTGTAAGGCCTTAAGGCCAGTGTGTGTGAGTTGTATACATTCCTGGTTTGGATATATAAATGTGGAGTTTATATAGTAGTGGACATTCTTTGAGTTGAGTTCATGGTAACTTAAAATGCTACGCTAGAATGTATTGAGTTAGGATGCGAGTAGATTTTGATTTCCACAAGTAATTCTGTCGCTTGCCTGTGACATATGGCATGGGGACCCGGCCGGACCCACCGTTATATGCCACGTGACGAGTGGGGCGTTACATGTCATTAGGGGAATTACAGTCCCCTTTTGTTTGTGGCTTAACGCCAATGGGGAAATTAGAAGTACCTAGATGTTATGATGATGTGCTAGTTGCATACGCAATAGGGTGTCATGGGTGAAGCCCGAGTTTTGCATATATGATGCATAGTAGGCCCCTTTTATTATATGTTCAACATAAAAAAAACGTGTTTGTTGTTTGAGACATCCAAACCTGTTCTTTTAGAGCTTTACTTATTTATGTATATGGTATACGAAGTGCTGACTTGTAGGTTGGAGGGGTACCCCGGGGTCCGTTAGGGGCGGCCGGGAGGAGATGTGTTTGTTACACAGTTTGAGGTCAGCCTTTGCTGACCCACGTTACCACCAAATTTTACAGGGCAAGGATCGCAAGCAGGAGCCAGCTCGCCGGCCAAAAAGGCCTAAGCCTGATGAAGTGTTTCAAGTTTCGTACTAGCTCTATTTTTGTGGCATTGTATGTTTGATGCTCTTGTTTTCCGGCTTGCATGCCGAGGTAGTGTAGGAGTGCTTATGCACATTGTTGGTGGATGTTATCTTTTTTAGTTTTGGACTCTCTATTGTTGTAAGGTCATAAGGCCATTTCGATACTCTTGTGTATATGGATAACTTCTATTCTTGTTTACTGTTTCCGTTGTTGTTTGATTTTGAGTTATGAGATTGGGTAGTTCATAACATCTTTTAATGTTAAAGCTGTGGCGTCTGTATGTTGTGGGGCCCCGGCCGGACCCATATTATACGGTCATTACAGGGGAGGTGTTACAATCTCTCAGGCGATTTAGCCTGATTCTTCATTTCTTCAGCAAAATCCTTGCTCTAGGTATCGAACTCCACTCGTCTGAGCTCTCTAAGAGTGATGGTCGGCTTAGATTTGACTGGGAGTGGCTGTGTAAGGAGTTTTGATTAAGGGGGTGGCCGACCATGAGCATATGATGCTCCTCCTTGCTGCCAAGTGTCAACCAGCCCCTCAATCCTGCTGAAAGGAGCCTTGGGAGCTCAGCCATAAGCTTGGGCAGAGGGAAGGAGGGCCACATGGCCTCCATCCCTTCTTTCCCTCTCTTCTCTCTCCTTATTTTCTCCAAAATTCCTAAGCTACCCCCATGCATGTATTCTCTCTCCTAATTTTGGGGGTTAGGGGCTATCATTGACCTCTTGGGCTTGTCATGGGCCTTGAACAATGGGCTTAGTCCATTAGGAATGAGCTTGGCTCATATTATTTCCTCTCTTTAAGCCCTAAGTTGACTTGTTGACTTTTTAGGTTGACTTGGTCAACATGATGAGTGGGCTGGCCCCACTTGATGGACATGGACCCAATGGTACCACCCAACTTGGGTTGGGCCATGGTGGTTCCCCACTTGGACTAATTGGGCCTTTAGGTGTGGGTTTGACCAAATTAAGATTCAGGTTGACTTGGGCCAACTTGGGTCAATAGTTGACCCAATGACATGGCTTATGGTTCACTTAAATTGTTATTAGAATTAGGGGTATAGTGCTGGGGCCAATGTGTAGCTAAGATCCCAATTTGGGCTAGTTTGACTTGAGTTAACTTGGGTCCTATAGTGGGTTCTATGTGACTACACCCTAACTCCCTGGGTCAACCCTAGCCTAAACCCCGTGCCCCCACCACACATCCTAACCCAATCTAATTTAAGGGGTCTAAGAGGAAATGGGATGTTACACAATATTGTCTTGAGATTTATATCATAGTTTTCTTCGTGGCGATGTCGTGGGGCGAGACAAGCTGCCAGACCCCGATTGGGTGGTGTTGTGCCCCTGAGCCTAAACTCTGGTCGTTAAGGGCTGTGACTTCATGATTTTCTTCGTTGTAGGTGTTATTTGTGGGCGAATCCACCGCCGCAATGTTGATCCCTCTATTAGTACTGAAAGTGCAGCTAGATTTGATATACTCTAGAGGGGGGTGAATAGAGTATATGGTGCTTTGAAACTTTTTACAAAAACTGTTGTAATAAGAGTGAGCAGGGAAGCAGTAAAATATCTAATCACAGAACTAAACTAAACAAAAGCTAATCACAGAAAAATCAAGGCCAGAAACAAACATAAACACAAGCAAAACCAGAAGACACAAGGAAATATAGTGGTTCCCCTAAACTTGGGTACATCCACTCTTCTACCACCCTAGGTAGGAATCCACTGCAGGATGAGTTGATCAGGTGTCCTGGGCACCAATGAGCTTTTGATAAGGTGCTCAAAAACCAAAGCAGATTTTTTGATCAGGTGTCTTGCCACCAATGAGCTTTTGACAAGGTGCTCAAAAACCAAGCTCAAACTTTTGAAGGGAGTTTGAGAAACCCTTTACAGAGAGGGGGTGAGAGAGTGATGGAAGTCTTCTCTTTCTCAAACAACTGAGAAGACTATGTGGATTGTTGATGTCAAAGCTCCCCCTGAATCCTTGATATCTTCAGGAAGAAAAGCTTTGCTGAGGGTGATAGGCCTTCAAAGATTGAACTCCAACAGTAGATGATTTCAGCAATGACTGAAATGTTGGATGTCTGGAGTCTTGAAATATGTTGGCCTTGAGCACTTTGAAACTAAGGAGATCTGAAGATTTCTGAAAAGATTGATCTCCTTGGATGAGTGTTCTTGAGAATTCTTTGAGACAGAATATTTTTGAATGTGTCTCTGTAATCTGTGTGTCTCTCTCTGTATTGTGTGTTCTATGAGTGATTCAAAAAATTCTTATATATTATTCTCTGATACAGAATGGAATAACATTCTCTGTCAAGTATAGTCGTTGGCCTGCATTAATTGCATCCTTAATTGCACAATCTCTTCTGGAGGAAAGTCCACAGAAATATTCCTTGAAAAATCCCTTGAAACTTGGTCCAGAAATGAATGAAAACGGCTAGGAAATCTCTGAATTAATTGCAGAATAACTCCTTAACTGATTTGAATTTGAATTTAGAAACATCCTTGAAGTTATCTGAAATCGTCGAACTGAGCTCTGCTATCGTCGAGCTGAACTCAACGATCTAGAAATATACAGCAGCAAAATATCGTCGATATGAGCTCAAAGATCGTCGAACTGAGCTCAGAGATAAAGATCCAAAGCAGAGTCAAAATCGTCGACCTGAGCTCACCGATCGTCGAATGGAGTTCGACGATATAATGAAGTTGAGCTCAGCGATCGTCGAATGGAGTTCGACGATCTGTCGAAGTTGAGCTAGACGATCGTCGACCGGAGTTCGACGAATCGTCGTGCTGAGCTCGACGATATGACTTAGTCTCCAAACACAAAATCTTGGTCTTCAGGGCAGCTTCCAAACCTAGACTTCTAACCCTTAGACTCAATTCTAATTGATCTATTGAGCTAAACAGGAGGTCAAGCAAAGGTTCCTAGAGACATAGTGATGCTGACCCAAATTAATAATAGGGTGTTCCAACAATCTCCCCCTATTTGGGTTAGGATTACTATTTACAGACTTTGGAAAAAAAAATTTAAATAACAACATACAATCAGCAAAACAGAAAAACAACAGCTAGACATTGCAGAATCACAGAGATATATAGCATCCAGATAGTAATCAGAAATCACAGAAATTGTCACCTTACAATATCATTTCTTCTCCTTGCCCTTAACAAGTTTAATCTCTCTGTTAGGATTGAGGGCTTCTTTGTTTGATCTGGTATCATCTGCTGCCCCCAAATATGTTTGCTTTTTAGGCCTAGGAACTACAGCTTCAGGATGTAATTCCATATATCTGTCAGAATCAAAGAATTTACTTGATGCATATCTCTCTAGCTCTTTCTGTCTCTGCTCAGACATAGTTGAAATGTTGGAAGAATCTATTCCTTGCTCTCTAGCCTTTTTAATCTGATCCAGTGCAGCTAATTCCTTTAATCTGGCAGTCCAAGCAGCTGGATTGTTTTCAGGATCCTCAAAGGGTACAGGTGGTTCATATTTGTTGGAGGGATTGTCTTGAGAAGGCCTGACAGACACAGTTTCTTTCAGCTTATAAGGGAAAGGACCAGATGTTGTATCAGTTAAAATTTGTCTTTCCCTGGAATATGGGTGTTGCCTGGAGTACCCTTTGGAATAGACTTGAATATCTCTTTGATTTCCTCTATATCCTCCTCTCCTAGAATGAGAACCCCTGGATTGGCTTTCCCTATGGTAAGATCTGGCATGAGGCTGATAGGGAGCCTGACTTCTGGCTGGGGGTTGAGCTGCAGAGCTTCCACCTGCATCTGCATCAGGAGGAGGTGGTGGAGGAGGATGAGAGTGCTGGAATTGGGATGAACCCTTCTCATATTTTCTCTTCTTCTTCATTGCTTTCAGCTGGTTCTTGGAGTACTGCATCCAATGCTCAGTAATAGGGCAGTCATGTAGAATGTAATATGGAATATCATTGTTATCCTTAACTTTGGCAGGAGGTACAATCTTCATTGCTTTGCTCCTTGCCTTTCTTTTCCTAGCAATGGTAGCAGAAGAGTCATCAGAGTCTGTTCTAAATTCATCACTTTCAGAACTCTGGTCATCATAGAGAGCATCTATTTTCTTCATTAAGTCCTTCTTGAGCTGTACAGAAGCAGATGAGGCAGAAGATGTAGCAGCATGTGTTGAAATGGTAACAGCAAAGACAACAGCAGATATTGAAGCAGAAGCAGAAACAACAACAGCAGCAACAGTAGGCTCTGGACAGGTGATAGCAGCAACAACTTCACTAACAATAGCAGAAACAGATACTGGAGAGGTGACAACAGCAGTAATAACAGATTCACTAACACCAATAGAAACAGAAGGAATATCATCAAGGACTGCAGAAGGTTCAAATTCAGGTGCCTCTGTCATAAGAATGTCCTTGGAAATTGGTTCATCAGAAACAACAGGAACTTCAGCAGCAGTAAAGGCAGAAATGTCAGAAGCAACAATAATACATTCTTCAGAAGAAGCAGCAGCATCAACATTTTCAGCAGCAGCATACACTGAATTTACAAAGGAGGTGATAATGCTTGGGTCACAGCAAGAAAATGGCACAAGGGCCTTGGATAAATCTTTTGGAGGCTGGACAGCATTGACCTCTGGTAGACAGCTGAAGTATGCAGAATCAAAAACTGATAGCAAAGACCTGAGGTCTATTGCAAGGACTACAGTTGAAATCTGACTTTGTGCTTGAGGCACAGCAACAGCAACAGCAAGAGGAGGAGCTGAAGAAGCAGCAAGGACAGCAGCAGCAGCAGACAGGCTCACAGAAGAAGTCACAGAAGCAGCAGCAGCAATAGCAGCAGCATGAAGACTCACTTCATATGGCATCTCCCCCTGCCTAGATGCAGACATGTCTGGATCAAGGCACACTGTTGTAGGTGCTGCCTGAGGGAGGAGGGAAGAGAGCCTGGCAGAGAGGGCTGCCACTGACAGGTGTAGTGGAGCCAAGGAGGTCTCCAACAGCAGAGAGAGCCTGGGGGCAAGCAACTCATATAGCCTGTCAGCAAGGGCTGGGAGGTCTACTTGCTCAAGGGTTACTGGAGCAGAGGTAGAAGATATAGGAGCAGCTGATGGTTCTGGTAGAGGAGAGCTGGTGAATGGTGGAAGGGATGGCTGAGGTGTGGGTAGGGTGGATATGGAGGACAGGGGAATGGAGATGGATGGGGTGAATGTTGGTTGATCAATGATTTGGTGTAGAAGGTCTTGAAAGGAGGTGGATGATGAGGGTAGCTCAGGAGAAGATGATGGGGAATCATCCATAAAGGAATCATCAAGTAGGGTGAAGGATGGAATGGAGGGTGATGGGGTGACATCTGGTGGAGGGTAGGAGAATAGTGGGTGGAATTGTTCTTCTGGTGGAGGTAGAATAGGTACTGGAGAAGGTGTGGATGTTGGAGAGGGGTTGGATATGATGATGGTGGATGGAGCTGGAATGGTAGATGGTATGGCAAGGGATGGAATTGGAGGAGGAGGAGCAGAGGCAACAACAGCAGGTAGGTCATCTGCAGGGGCAAAGACCTGTGGAGGAGTGACTCTTAGAGTCCTTGTGCCTGAAGGAGTACTGGAGGAGGGTCTGCTGGGCTTGCAGATTTGTCTGTCCCACTTTCCAAAGAGGTCACAAGACAGTCTCTTGGAGGCATTTATATGAATTCCAGAGGAGACCAGCAAGGCAGGGCACCTGTGCTGCAGAAACACTCCAATGATTCTCCCAAAGTTAACAAAACTTTTGTTGATTTTCTTTTTGATGAGGTCAAAGAAAACCTCTCCCCAATTCAGATTCTTCTTATCTACAAGAGCTCCCATGAGGCAGAGCTGATACCTTGAAATTGTATCATGGGCAGAGTGCTTTGCCAGTAGCACTTTCCCAACAACATCTGCCATAAATTTGTACTCCACAGATAGGTTCCTTTTGAAGAGCTTGCTAGGGTTTCCCTCTGAATGACCCATTCTGGCAAGCAGTTCAGAATACTCATCTCCATATAACTCAGCAGTATCTTCTTCATTTCTCAACTCAAAAACTTCTGATAGAATTGTTGGGGTCAAGGGTACCTGAGTTCCAGCTATAGATCCAACAATGGTAGAGTTATCTTGATTATTGGCAGTATAAACCCACTCATTTATTTCATCAGATGCCAGCTTGATCCTGGTGGTCATTATGGCAGTCAAGTTCTGGTCTTTGAATAATCCCAATATATCTTGAAAAACATGGTCAGTTGTGCTGAATGATTCCATATCGATGTCAAAACCAGCATCAAACTTCATAGCAGCAAGAACAGCAACTGACACAGCCATGGGTACCTGCAAAAATTCAACAAACAAAACGACCAAGTTTAGAACTGTTTGGAGGGAAAGAAAATTCTTGCAGAGAAATCGAAAGCGCAAAAGAGAACGACGGCGAAAAATGAGTTTTATATTAGGGTTCGACGCAGAATTGGAAAGATCGTTGAACTCAGTTCGACGATCGAGGCTACTAAAGGAATCTGAAGAGTCTTCAACATTGTCGATCTCCGTTCGACGATATTGGAGAGCGTCGAGCTCCGTTCGACGATCGTTCAGAGAACAAAATCGTCGAGCATCGTTCGACGATCGTTGACCGGAAGAGATAGTTCATACTATCTGAGAGGCGCTGAACTCAGTTTGACGATTTCGGAAATCGTCGATCTCCGTTCGACGATCTTGGGGCAAATCGTCGAGCGCAGTTCAGAGATCAGAAAAAAAATTCTAGACACTAAGAAAAATCAGAATGTTTGCCTAGTCTTGGTCAATTTTTAAGCTTTCAAAATCTTGGATATTATTTAAGACTTCCTCCATCTAACATTCCTAACTGATTTAGGAAGAAGGTGTGTTTCTTTTCATCCAAGGGTTTGGTGAAAATATCTCCCCTTTGTAAATCAGTTGGGATATATTGTAGTTCAATTTTATTCTTTTCAACATTATCCCTTAAGAAATGATGCCTAATCTCTATGTGTTTTGTCCTACTATGGAGGACTGGATTTTGAGCTATAGAAATAGCACTAGTATTGTCACAAAAGATTTTAGACTTCTCTAAGTTGTAGCCATAGTCTAGGAGTTGGTTTTGAATCCACAAGATTTGTGAACAACAACTACCTGCAGCCATATATTCAGCTTCAGCAGTTGAAGTTGACACAGATGTTTGTTTCTTACAAAACCAAGAGACAAGTCTGTCACCAAGGAACTGACAAGTTCCACTGGTGCTTTTCCTGTCAATTCTGCATCCAGCATAATCAGCATCTGAGAATCCAGTTAAATCAAATGCTGAATCTTTTGGATACCAGAGACCTAGATTTGGACAACTTTTAGCATACCTGAGAATCCTCTTTACTAATGTTAGGTGTGACTCTCTAGGGCTTACTTGGAACCTAGTACATATACATGTAGCAAACATTATATCTGGTCTACTAGCTGTAAGATACAGTAAAGAGCCAATCATTGCTCTATATATTGTCTGATCAACAGGTTTCCCATGTTCATCAGCATCCAATACAGCATTAGTAGGCATGGGTGTTTTCATACAAGATGCCTCAGACATACCAAATTTCTTAACCAGTTCATTTGCATATTTGGTTTGAGAAATAAAGATGCCTTCAGCATGTTGCTTGACTTGCAATCCTAGGAAGAAGGATAGCTCACCCATGCTACTCATCTCAAATTTAGAATGCATCAGGTTAGAAAACCTTCTGCACAATTTGGAGTCAGTAGAACCAAAAATAATATCGTCTACATAAATTTGTACTAGTAGGGTATGGGACTTATGGGTTCTAATGAAAAGAGTTTGGTCTACTCTACCCCTAATAAAACCATTTTCCAAGAGAAAGCATGCTAGGGTCTCATACCATGCTCTAGGAGCTTGCTTGAGACCATATAATGCTTTATTCAGTCTAAAAACATAATCAGGAAAAGTTGGAGAGATAAAACCTGGAGGTTGTCTGACATAAACTTCCTCTTTGATGTCTCCATTCAAGAAAGCACTTTTGACATCCATCTGATATACTTTGAAGCCTTTGTGTGCTGCATAAGCTAGAAATATTCTGATGGCTTCTAGTCTTGCAACTGGTGCAAAGGTCTGGTCGTAGTCTATTCCTTCTTCTTAAGAGTATCCCTGAGCAACTAGCCTTGCCTTGTTCCTTATAATTACTCCTTGATCATCCAATTTGTTTCTGAATACCCATTTTGTTCCAACGATTGAGTGATCCTTAGGCTTTGGCACTAGTTCCCATACTTTGTTCCTCTCAAATTGATGCAACTCCTCTTGCATTGCAATGATCCAGTGTGGATCTTGCTCTGCATCTTGAATGGACCGAGGTTCAATTTGAGATAGGAAGCAGGTGTGCAACAGGTTTTGGTTGACCTGATTTCTGGTTTGCACACCAGCTGAGATTTCTCCAATTATTTGGGAAATTGGATGGTCTCTTGATGTTACTAAATCAACAGGGGGTGTTGATTGTTCACCAACCTGTGTTGTTGTTTCCTCTTGTGGTATAACAACTGGCTCTTCAAGTTGTTCTTCAATATGTTGAGCATTTCCTTCATCTTCACTGCTTTCATCCTCTTGAGTAACCTTTAACTTGTTCAAGTCTTCAACTAGAGAATGTTCCTGCAAGGGTTCTATGGTAGAAGAAATCTTCTCCTTGAAAGACGTGTTAGATTCATCAAATGAAATGTGAACAGATTCCTCAATTTTTAAAGATGATTTGTTATAGACCCTATAAGCTTTGCTGATCATGGAGTATCCCAGAAACACTCCTTCATCAGCTTTGGCTTGAAATTTTGCTAAATATTTCTTGTCATTATTATGAATATAGCAAATACAACCAAAGACTCTAAAATAGTCAACTTTAGGTTTCTTCCCTTTGAGTAATTCATAGGGAGTCTTTCCCTTTAGTTTATGTATCAGACTTCTATTCAGCACATAGTTGGAGGTGTTCACTGCCTCTGCCCAAAAGGATAGAGGTAGATGAGCATCTGACAACAATGTAGTGGCAGATTCAATAAGGGTTCTATTTTTCCTTTCAGCTACCCCATTTTGTTGAGGAGTTCTAGGAGCTGAGAAAGTATGCCTGATCCCTTCACTCTGACAGAACTCTTGCATAAGAAGAGAATCAAACTCTGTCTCATGATCACTTCTGATCAAGGCAATGTGAGTATTGAACTCAATCTGTATACATTTGAGAAACTCTGTCAGACACTTAAAGTTATCAGACTTCTTCCTTAGAAAGAACACCCAAGTGAATCTAGAGAAGTCATCTACAACTACTAAAGTGTAGGATTTCCCTCCTAGACTTTGTACTGTGATGGGTCCAAAGAGATCCATGTGTAGCAGATACAATATCCTAGGTGAATCACTCTTATTAAGTGACTTAAAGCTGTTTTTAGTTTGCTTGCCTAATTGACAAGCCCTGCAGAGTCCTTCCTTCTTGTAGGGGCCAGAAGGTAGTCCTCTAACAAGGTTGTCTTTGGATAGCCTAGCAATAGTTCTAAGGTTTAGGTGTCCTAATCTCTTATGTCATAAAATATTTGGTCTACAGACAGAATTAAACAAGCAGATATCTACATCAGCTGAAAGAAAATCTACTAGATAGATGTTACCTTTCCTTTTACCTGTCAACACAGTTGTGTTGTCCTCTGACTTGATTTTGCATAAGGCTTTGCTGAAGGTCACATGGTAGCCTTCATCACACATCTGACTGATGCTAATTAGGTTGTGCTTCAGTCCTTCCACATAAGCTACCTTCTTGAAAGTTACAGAACCAATCTGGACTGCACTATATCCTTTAGTCTGTCCAAAGTTTGAATCACCAAAGATAACTTTGGGTCCAAGCTTGGCTCTGAAGGATGTGAGGTTGTCATTGTTCCCTGTCATGTGCTTAGAGCACCCACTATCCAAGTACCATTGCTGGTTAGATGTTGGATAGGTCTTCACCTGCACATAAGACAATTCATTTGTTTTTGACCCAGTTTACCTTGGGCCTAGGTTGATAACCTTTAAATTCTGAAATGAAAGACATCCCAGGTTAACTCTTATATCCTTCAGGATGATATCTCCTTGGAGGTATAATCCATTCAGTATAAGGGTTAAAGATTTGGGATGAAGGACCCTTAGGATTCAATTTTGATTTGCCTTTGAAAAATTTTCCAGAGCTCTGACCTCTGTTCGACGATCTTGGAGCTGCGTTCGACGATCTTGGGTCAGATCGTCGAGCTCCGTTCGACGGTCGACTATGACTGAGGTCAGGTATTTGAGATCGTCGACCTGCGTTCGACGACTTTGGTTGAGATCGTCGATCTGCGTTCGACGATTTTGCCTGAGATCGTCGAGCTGCGTTCGGCGATCGTCGATCTTCATTCGGCGATCGTCGATCTCCGTTCGACGATTTCTGCTGGGACTTAGTTTTTTGAGGCAGATCAGAATTTTTCCTAGCAACCTCTACAACTCCCTTTCCTTTGTTAGAAATAAATTTGATTGGAGTTGTTAGGACTATAGGTTGGCTGGATGAAGCACCCAAGCCCAGTGTGATGTTGAATCTGGAGTTCACTGTGCTTGTGATGTCCATCAGCTTGATGCTTCTCCCATTGAGGGATTCTTCAAGCTTCTTGGCCTCAGAGAGCTCACTTTTCAGTGAAGCTATCTGTTCCCTACAGCACTCCAACTCCTGAGAGAGTTTGAGGTTTTCTGACTTTAAAGTATTGTGTTCAGATAATTGATTTCTGAGAGAGATAATTTCTTTCTCAGACTTTAGCAGATCTAAACACAGTGCTTTAAATTCAGATTTAAAATCCTCTGAACTAAAATCAAAAGAACCAATTACCTGATCTTCTTCAGGTTGAGTCTCTGAATCTGACTCTGACTCCTCTTCTTCTGAATTATGCTGTGAGGCATTGATTGCCATCATGCAGAACTCCTTTTCTTCTGCATCATCCTCATCATCACTGGAGCTGGATGAGGCTTCTGACTCTTCTTCAGTCTCACTCCAGGATTCAGCAACAAACCCTTTTCTTGTATGTTTGTTTTTGCTTGAAGAGGGTTTGCCATTGTCATTCCTCTTGGAGTCTTTTTCCTTTCTTCTTTTTTTCCTGTCTCTTCTGTCCTTGTTCTTGTTCTCTGGACAGTCAGGAACTATATGCCCTGGTTTTCTGCAACAAAAGCAAATAATGTCTTTATTATTGCTAATGGACTTGTCATACCTTGGCTTATCCTGCTCCTTGTATGATCTTCTTCTGAAGTCCTTTCTGGTCATTTTGTAAAATCTTTTGGCCAACAGACTGAGTAGTTCATTATTGCCTGTGGCTTTGTCTTCAGGAAGATCTTCAGTTGCCTTGAATGCTATGGTTTTCTCTTTCCTTGTGGCTGGTGAGGCAGCCTTCTGTTCTTCCTCTCTATTTTTGATGAGTAGCTCATAAGATTTGAGCTTACCCAATAGAGCTTCAGTAGTGATCTCATTCAGACTTCTGGCATCCTTAATTGGCCAGATTCTTGAATCCCAAGTGCTGGGGAAGCACATTAGGATCTTGTCATTAAGTTATGTTAGAGAGTTCTCTTTGTCCAATGTTCTGAGTTCACTGACAATTAGACTTAGTCTGTTGTACATGTCTCCCACTGACTCAGTTTCTCCCTTCTTGAAATTCTCATATTGAGAGATGAGATGGGATCTTCTATCCTTTCTCTCATCAGCTGAGCCTGAGACTATTTCTGAGAGTTTGTCCCAAATTTCCTTGGCTGAATTACATTCAGCTACCTTTTGAAATATGTCATCAGACATTGTCTGGGCTAGGATGTTCATAGCCTTAGCATCAGCTACCTTCCATCTCTTGATGTCAGCATCTGTTCCTGATGGAGGTGGAACAGCATTTGTGCTTGTGTTCTCTGGGGGTCTTGGACACACTGTCAAAACAGAGTTAAAGATATCTTCGTCAATAGAATTCATGTACAGCCTAATCCTTGCTTTCCAAAGTGCAAACTTGGATAGATTGCACACTGGAGGTCTGGTGCTAGCATAATCTTTGTTTTGGGCCATGATTTGTGAAAACAAAATCTAATAATAAACTACAAAAGAAAAACAGATCTAACTAGGGATCTTTGGGTTCAGGTGTTAGCCTGTACAACCAATCAGGTATGGTATGTTTAACCAACCTTGCTTTGATACCAATTGAAAGTGCAGCTAGATCTGACATACTCTAGAGGGGGGTGAATAGAGTATATGGTGCTTTGAAACTTTTTACAACAACTGTTGTAATAAGAGTGAGCAGGGAAGCAGTAAAATATCTAATCACAGAACTAAACTAAACAAAAGCTAATCACAGAAAAATCAAGGCCAGAAACAAACATAAACACAAGCAAAACTAGAAGACACAAGGAAATATAGTGGTTCCCCTAAACTTGGGTACATCCACTCTTCTACCACCCTAGGTAGGAATCCACTGCAGGATGAGTTGATCAGGTGTCCTGGGCACCAATGAGCTTTTGATAAGGTGCTCAAAAACCAAAGCAGATTTTTTGATCAGGTGTCTTGCCACCAATGAGCTTTTGACAAGGTGCTCAAAAACCAAGCTCAAACTTTTGAAGGGAGTTTGAGAAACCCTTTACAGAGAGGGGGTGAGAGAGTGATGGAAGTCTTCTCTTTCTCAAACAACTGAGAAGACTGTGTGGATTGTTGATGTCAAAGCTCCCCCTGAATCCTTGATATCTTCAGGAAGAAAAGCTTTGCTGAGGGTGATAGGCCTTCAAAGATTGAACTCCAGCAGTAGATGATTTCAGCAATTACTGAAATGTTGGATGTCTGGAGTCTTGAAATATGTTGGCCTTGAGCACTTTGAAACTAAGGAGATCTGAAGATTTCTGAAAAGATTGATCTCCTTGGATGAGTGTTCTTGAGAATTCTTTGAGACAGAATATTTTTGAATGTGTCTCTGTAATCTGTGTGTCTCTCTCTGTATTGTGTGTTCTATGAGTGATTCAAAAAATTCTTCTATATTATTCTCTGATACAGAATGGAATAACATTCTCTGTCAAGTATAGTCGTTGGCCTACATTAATTGCATCCTTAATTGCACAATCTCTTCTGGAGGAAAGTCCACAGAAATATTCCTTGAAAAATCCCTTGAAACTTGGTCCAGAAATGAATGAAAACGGCTAGGAAATCTCTGAATTAATTGCAGAATAACTCCTTAACTGATTTGAATTTGAATTTAGAAACATCCTTGAAGTTATCTGAAATCGT
This sequence comes from Platanthera guangdongensis, assembly GCA_039583875.1. Lineage (NCBI taxonomy): Eukaryota > Viridiplantae > Streptophyta > Magnoliopsida > Asparagales > Orchidaceae > Platanthera > Platanthera guangdongensis. Next base: position 82,547,878 of record CM077157.1, read on the forward strand.
CGAACTGAGCTCTGCTATCGTCGAGCTGAGCTCAGCGATCTAGAAATATACAGCAGCAAAATATCATCGATCTGAGCTCAAAGATCGTCGAACTGAGCTCAGAGATAAAGATCCAAAGCAGAGTCAAAATCGTCGACCTGAGCTCACCGATCGTCGAATGGAGTTCGACGATATAATGAAGTTTAGCTCAGCGATCATCGAATGGAGTTCGACGATCTGTCGAAGTTGAGCTAGACGATCATCGACCGGAGTTCGACGAATCGTCGTGCTGAGCTCGACGATATGACTTAGTCTCCAAACACAAAATCTTGGTCTTCAGGGCAGCTTCCAAACCTAGACTTCAAACCCTTAGACTCAATTCTAATTGACCTATTGAGCTATACAGGAGGTCATGCAAAGGTTCCTAGAGACATAGTGATCCTGACCCAAATTAGTAATAGAGTGTTCCAACAAGTACCTTGTGGGACTCTACCAGGTATTTGGGCTTTTGTGATGTATGGTGGAGTATCCAGTCTCCCCCGCATTTATGACAGATTAATATATCCATGAGGGTGCGTCTAGATGAGTTGACCACCCTGCCCGTTTTTTTTGGTGGAGATGACCACATGTGACTAATAGAGTTTTGCCTTCTTCCTGATGATTTAATTGTGAATTTTTTACCCTTATAGTCTCGTGCATTTGGGGTACTTTTGTTGTATATGACACTTCACGTAAGAGTGTTTTTTTTATTTTTGTACCTTACTGCTGTACTTTATTTAAGTATTTTTCCTTTGGTCACAGGTTGGTACCCCTTGACTTTATTTATTGTTGGCTTACTAATGCCATCACTTGTACATTCTTGCTGAGGTGTTCTGTCTTTGGAATGCCTTAGGTTCAGAGTTGTAGCTGATTGCGGTGCTGGTTTTGGACTTCTTGAGCAGCAGTGTTGGTCGTGGTTTTTGCCTCGCCATAGCGAGGTAGAGTGTTGTTTTTATTATTTTACTAGTTCAGATATACTTTATTTTATGTGGGTTCGTGTCAGTTTGTTGACGCCCACATTATTATTGATTTTGGATGCTTGCTAGCTGCTTAGTTAGTTTTCTTTTTGTGTATTTAGATTACTTGCTCTCTGGGATGTTTTGTGCTAAGATTGCATGATAGGTATTTTCAAGTATAAAAACTACTATTACTTTCTCATGCATTGGATGTTTTTGAATGCTAAATCACTATATTTAATGACCGTAAAAATCTACTTTTATTTCTATTATAAACATAGAACTTGCATACCATGAGGTGTCCTCTGGGAACCTTTTAACTCATGTAGGATGTCTAACCTTGTAAATGAAGTATTTTCCGCAGCGTATAACTATTTTTCCTCGTGAACTAGATGAGTCACTAAGCTGAGGGATACGGCTAACTACTACACTTAAACTGGTTTTGCTTTTAAACAACTTCAAGATCTTTCTTCACGGTTAAGTAGGAGTTTTGCCTGAGCTCCCGCAGTTATCCCCTGCTGAATTGCAATCATGACGCACATTTTTTTCTTACTCTGATATATTTTTAATGACGGTGAAAAATGCGGGTTGTGACATTCGGTCCATATCTTTCTGAGTTGGCTCAAAAATTTCAGAAGGAACCCCATTAAGTTTAGTCCCACATCATGAGATTTAAGACATATTTCAGATATAAATAATATTTGACCAGTTATTATATTGAAATTTAAGACTGAGTAAAATGTTTTATTCGAGGGTGTTTAACCTGCAATATTTTTCACTTCGAAAGACAAGTTCATGAGATTTTTTTTAAAGTCAGAAGAGCAAAATTGTGATTTCACATTATAGAATAGAAGTCTTATTAAAATTATAGGTTTAGGACCTCTATTATCTTAGATATAAGAGCTCTATAAAAATTTATACGGATGATACTGATTCATTGACATAATCGAACGACTGAGACATTATGATTTAGGATCTATTTGGTTCGGCGTTTTGCGCTCCGTTTGGGGTAAACGTCGCCGGAAGGCAGGTAAACAAATGAACCTCTGGCGGCGTTTGCTCTGTTTCCACGCGCCCGCCTTGAGAAACGCCCCAAAAGGCTCCGTTTGGAGAAGCCGCCTCCCCCCTCTAATTCGAACACTCCATTTCCACTCGCCGGATCGACTTGTCACCGCCGCACCAAATGAAGACTTAGGCTCTATTTGTTTGGACGTCTCGCAGCTCCGTTTTGGGCAAACGCCACCGGAAGGAGGGTAAACAAATGAACCTTCGGCGGCGTTTGCTCCGTTTCCTCCTGCCCGCCTTGAGAAACGTCCCAAAAAGCTCCATTTGGAGCAGCCACCTCCCCCCTCCAGTTCGAACTCTCTGTTTCTACCCCCGGATCGATCCGCCACCGTCGAATCAAATGGAGCTTTAGAGCATCTCCAACTGATCGGCAAAATTGGCATTTCGCCATTTTTAGAGGAGATTTTCTCTCCAACCGATCGACATATAGGGCTGCATTTATGCAGATTTTCTCTCCTCCTCTAAATATAGAGGAGGGAGAGAGGAAATGACGTGGCCGACATTTAATTTTTTATATTATTTTTATTTTTTTATTATTTAATTAATTATTTTATGAATTCATCGTATAATCTATAAATCTTCGTAGCCGCTATAATAATTTTTCAATTATGACATATAAATTATCAATAAAATTATTTTTTCGAGACCTATAAAAGGAGACTATTATTGAATACTTTCTAATTATTATTTGTCATACAAATAAGAGAAGAAGACCTATTTACTGATTAAACTCGTGCAAAAATAAAAATACATTCAAAATTACATATCTTCATTCTCATGTCGTTACCACAAATGTTCAACTAGTGCATCTCGAAGTGCAAAATGTGCATCCCTGTCCTTGATCTTTTTATGTCGATTTAGGAACCGATGAAATCATTCGGCTTCACTTGTGTTCAACTCTTCAACATTCTGAGTTTGTGTTGGAGTTGAAATAATGACATATTCATTTTCATCCCGCTCGTCTTCGACGATCATGTTATGCATTATAACACAAGCAGACATGATATCGTGTAAAACATGCTTATCTCAAAAACGGGTCGACCCCTTAATTATCGCAAATCTTGATTGAATAGCATCAAATGTCCGCTCTACATCTTTTTGACATGCTTTTTGCATCATTGCGAATTATTATTTCTTTTTTTCTTGTGAATGAGAAATAGTTTGAACTAGTGTTGACCACTTCGGATATATTCTGTCGGCTAAATAATAACCAACATCATAATTTTTTCCCAATATTTGATAATTAGTAGGAGGTGTTGAAAGAGAACGGTTGTCTACCTAAATCACCTAGAGGGGGGTGAATAGGTGGTTTGTGGGTCTTTTTGCGGAATAAAAAATAATTAGAGCACGACACAAAACTATTCTACCAATATCACAGACGACACAAGATTTATAGTGGTTCCCCAACCTTGGGTACATCCACTTTCCCTCGCCGATCTAGCAATCAACTAGACTCAGCTACTCCACTATCTCGGATCAAAAATCGATCCTACCATCGGAACAAAGTTCCTACAAACTCGATCCAAACAAAAGGATCTACACCTTCGGAAGATAGCACTTCCTACAAACTCGGAGTGAAAAACTCCTGCACTCGGAGAAGATTTCTCCTACAAGATTAATAAAGTGTTTACAAGAATACAAACAGTAAATCACTCAGATCTGAAAGAAACGGGCAGGATCTTCTTCTTTTCAACTTTGTAGCACTTTCAGAAATCGGTGAAGAAGTTCTCGGCCTCGATCTGGATCTACTCGCTTTTACAGAAATCGAGAGAGAATATGATCAGTGAAGTCGATCTCGATCTGTAACTTTTCTTCAGAATAATCCTCTGAATGTAGAAGCTTTGGCCGAAGAAGAAGGCGATGGCGGCGGCTTCCGTTTTGCGAAAGTCAGAGAGGAGGCGGCTGAAGAATATTTCTCGAAAATGAAATTACAAGAAAGCTTTAAGAATGCTTAGGGTTTGTCATTTTCTGATAAGACCTTATATAGGAGAGACTAACGGTCATAATCGGTGATAATGATGTACACGTGGACCAATCATGTCGCGTGATTTGAAAAATCTCGTCAGAAAAAGGACTTAGAAAAATTTCGGAAACATTCAGCCGACTATACGAGTAAGTCAATAACTACTCGAGTAGTTGAATAACTACTCTAGTATATTATGAAGAACATACTCGGGTAAAAATAAAAAGACTACTCGAGTATATAGAGATCAACTACTCGAGTAAGCAGACAGAGCTACTCGAGTATGTGTAGAGACCTACTCGAGTATATAGAGGATCTACTCGAGTACTGGAAGAGCTACTCGAGTATATTACATAACCTACTCGAGTACAAGAAGTACTACTCGAGTGGAATACTTAGAAAAATTCTGAAGAGGTCTGCTGGCAACTACTCGAGTAGTTGAACTAACTACTCGAGAGGAAGTAATCTACTCGAGTAGGTGAAGGTTCTACTCGAGTAAAAGACTTAGAAAAATTCTAGAGTAGGAAAATATCAAGGTACACGAGTAACACAAGATCTACTCGAGTAGGTATAATGAACTACTCGAGTATATTTCTATCTACTCGAGTAAGTGAGTATACTTACTCGAGTATATCAGTATACTTACTCGAGTATATCAGTATACTTACTCGAGTATATGACTTAGAGAAATTTAGATGAGAAAACTCTATAGTACTCGGGTATAAAGAGTAATCTACGCGAGTATATAAGCATGCTACTCGAGTATATGACTTTGTTTACTCGAGTAGGTAACTTAGCTACTCGAGTATATGACTATGTCTACTCGAGTACAAGGTTCCTTTACTCGAGTAAATGATACTCAGACTACTCGAGTAGGTGAATGCTCTACTCGAGTAAAATACTTAGAAATTTTCTGATGATGGAAAAACTGATTCTTCTAGAGTAGCTAACTTCAAATTTCTTTCACATGGTCCAATAGCTTGGATATGAAGTGCATCCCAATAGAGAGACCACACATGAGTCAACACCTTGGAATTTGCAATGAGGGATTACATTGCACAGTTCCTGTGTTTGAGGACCCACTGTGGACTAACAATGGTCTACACTTCCAGTGAAATTCCTGCACATATTTAACCCAAACCAAGCATCAGATACAACTTAATTCATCTTAGTTCCAGGGTGACTTCATCAAATCTGGTTCATGTGGATGAAATACCCAACAATCTCCCCCTATTTGTTGAAGTCAGAACCCTTTATACTAAGGTGAATTATGGACATAAAAGAAACTAAGTAGAAAAAATATGAGCAGGTAAGCAAAGGATAATGAAAAAGATAATTAGAGAGTAATGAAGAATTGTATATATATGAGTTTCCAAAAGCATCAAGTCTACAACTTGTCATTTCAATCTCTCATCATCTTTTAGGTTTAGGCTTGAGAGTGCTGCTTATCCATCTTTTCCTGCTGTCTTCTTAGATAGCTGAATGGCTTTGGGAAGTATTTAGGAGGCCTTGGAGGAGCAGCATGGTTATTTCTCCCAAATTCTCTATCATGGATCTTCCTTTTCAGCATTGACTTCTCATATAACTCTCATTCCTAGGAACTATAGTGCATGTTTATGTTCTCATTGTGATCCATGACCAGCCTGAGTGTGTCCAAGATGAGAGACTTTGAAGTTGGAGACCAGGCTTCAGCATGTTCAGGGGCCTTAGAAGGAGCTGTCCTGCTAGCAGAGGGACCTTCACCATATTTCCTTTTCTTCGTGTGGATTCTGATCTCTGGATGGGCTTGAAGGAATATATCAGCAGGATCGTCTTCTTCCCAGCCTGGAACATAAGTGTCTGGAGGAGCAACTGAGTCTCCAGGCCTGGGAGAGAAGGTAGGTTGTTGAGGAACAGCTGGGGCAGTGACATCTGTGGCTAGAGGATTGAGATGATGGGGAATGATGTTTGGGTCAACGGCAAGATCTGGCAAGATCTGATTGTGCATCCATACAGCAGTGTCATATGTGTGAAATTTGACACTCTGTATCTGAGCAAGCACATCATCATGAATGGTCTTCACATGAGCTTCCCATTCAACTGTCTTCTGAGCAGTAGATTTTTCTACCCGTTCTTTGAGTTCTTTTATCAAACCCTCCCCCCTTTCTGATTTCAACAGATAGTTTCTCGATGGTGTCATCTTTGAAAGTGCCAACTTCGTCACAGATTGTCATCTTGTTGGCTTCAGTCCTCTTGTCTAGCTCAATCTGATTGTTGGCCAAGGTGATACCTTATTCCATGACATTGCCAATACTAGTGATAGTATGGTCAAGATCTTTACCACCAAGTTGGAATAGGTACTTGAGCTTGTCAGTGTTATGCTGAATTTCAGCAAAACCTCTGCTCATCTCAGTCTCAAGAGCAGTAACTTTGTCAGTGACCACCTTTAGAGAGGTGTCAAAATAGGTTCTCTGTGTAACGCCCCGAATTTCGTGTGCGAGTCGGTCGCGGAAAAAGAGTTTTTGGTGCCTGTAGGGGTACACGGCCTAGGACACGGGCGTGTCCAAGGCCGTGTCTGGCTGGTGATTTTTGGCCGTTTCCAACCCGAGAAGGACACGGCCAGGAACACGGCCGGATGACACGGGCGTGTCATCCGACACGGGCGTGTGCCAACCCGTGTCCCTACCCGTGTCCTGATGGGTCGTGTCCGTTGCCGTGGCGGTTATGCGTGACACGCCCACGAACACGGGCGTGTCGAGGATCCCGACACGGGTGTGTCAGGTCAGACACGGGCGTGTCTTGGCCCGTGTGCATTTCTCAGTTCGACGATCGTGCCTGGATCGAGGCACACGGCCTTGGACACGGCCGTGTGCCAAGCCGTGTGCGGCCCAGGTCTGGGGAATTTTGTGCAGATCCGAGCCGTTCATTTTCTTTAATTAGGATCCAATGGCCCAGATTAAATCCTGCTCTGTTAAGGCCAGGAATAGGGAGTTATTCCCTCATTTTCTCTCCAAAGTTCTCCCTTCCAAAGTGAGAGGGGAGAGGAAGAAGAAGGAGGTTTCCGGCCGCCGGCGGAGCATTGGAGCACCGTTTCGAAATCGGAGAGCGGATCCGTGGAGGGAAGGTCATTGCGAAGAGTTCTAACCGCGTAGTTTTTCCATGGCGCCAAAACGGACTACAAGGGTAACGATTCTCAACTCGAGCGCTTGAATCTCTTTCTTTCTGCATAAGGAATCCCGCTCCCGCGAGTATGCGGTGAGTGCGTGGTGTTCCTTGGGGTTGACGGGAATAGTCCCCCTTGTGTTGCATGTAGAGCCCGGAATCGTAAGTACGGGCATAGGCATTGTGTGTGAAGCCTACCCGGACGTGTTTTGTCTGGATCGGTGATATTGCATTTGATATGGTTTTGCCGGAGAAGACTCCGTGCTTTGGATTTTTTTCGGGTTTCTACGCGGTAGATTGCAGCAGGGATCCTTGAAGGTTAGCTTCAAGGCGCACCCGGAAAACTGAGCGGAAACGTGTTCTGCTAACTTGGCGGTCTGGGAACCGGCCTTGATCATAACTGGGTTATGAGATTGTTTTGGGAAATTTGGGATCCGAGAGAAGCTTGGCCCGCGCAAAGTTCCTTAAATTGGACATGCGGCGTGAGCAACGGGCAAGTGGAATTGGACCTAGGCTATGTGGTTCGGTGCGAGAGACCCGAAGACGGGGACTGGCCGTTGGCATAGTCGGAGCCTTAGACGGTGGTCAGAAAGGCTAAATGCTCACATGTTGTTGCCATCCTAGGGATGGTGGTGAATGCACTGATTTGTCAGGGTTCACCATGAATGTGCCCTGAGTGCACGGGGTGTTTGGCCGTGCGAGCCTACACCTGTGGCGAATTATAACTGCGATATATATATTGTTGGGCTAATGTTTTGCAGGGAAAGAGCACCGCCGTCCCGAGTAAGGGGCGGAGTCGTTATAATTTGGTCGGCTTTTAGCTGACCGTTGCTTTATTTGCCACCGTGCGGTGGTATGTGCTTGCAGGTGCTGCGGAGCCGAGCGCCAAATAGCGGGCTGGAGCCCATGTTGCTGTGCTGGCCCTAGAAGGCCGTAGAATAGTTGTTTTTACATTTCTCATGTGTGGCCGGCCTGCGAGCCGATGTATGTAAGACATGTTATATTTATGAACATTTGTAAGGCCATAAGGCCATGTACCTGTTTCAGTGTATTTGGGGTTCGTTCTTGTAGTTGTAAATGTGGACATTCATATTTGATGGATTTAAGTTTGGGTTCTTCAACTTTAAAATCTTCCGCTAGAATGCTCTGTGTTTAGGACGTGTAGTATTAATTGGTTGGTTTGATTTATTCATTTAGTAACCCTTCCGACTGTCTGTGGTATATGGCGTCGGGTTCCAGCTGGACCTTCTGTTATATGCCATGCGACGGATGGGGGTGTTACAATTTGGTATCAGACTTCTGGTTACGATCAAGCTTAAATGAATTCGTGGGCGAATTCTTTTAAGGGGTGGTGAGCACATGTGTGCGTCATCGTTATAACATTAAAAAGAACCCATGAATGTCCACTTAGGAATGAAAAATACTCGTGGTTGAGGAACCTGCGCGTTCCTATAATTGCTTTTTGCAATTTTGTTTGGTCACTTATTGGTGTTTTGTATGACTATAGGTGACCGGGAGTGGCGTAGAGCCGACAGAACATCTGGTTTCTGAGGATTATAGTGCACCCAGTGGCGCGCTTGATACCCCTCTTTCGTTAGAAACCATAAGAAGGATCGTTGAAGTGGTGCTCGCTATGACTAGTGCACAGCAAGGAAGCAATGTGCAACCTCTTGTCCCCGAGATGACTTCAATGTCGGGTGGTGTGTTGAATCAAATGACATTTAGGAGGCCATCAGGTCAGCCGTTGAATATGTGCTTGGTGCAGGGTACGCACTCAGTTGATGAGTATTTGCAGGCATTCCTTTTGATAAGCCGCTACCCATGCTTTGAGTTGGAGAACGAGAGGTCTATAGTCGATAGATTCTATAGTGGTCTACGTGACGAACTGCGAATTCCACTTCTAGGACCAAAACTAATGGGATTCCGAGCCTTGGTAGAGTCGGCCAGATCTTTGGAAGTGGAAATGGGAAAAATTCACCAGATACCAGTGAGTAGGGTATCGAACTCTGCAATTCCTATGAGGGGTGCATCTTGCAAAATGCTGAAGAAGAAGGTTAGATCATCGACTAGCAAGGTTGCTTACAACTGTCATACTTGTGGAAAGAAAGGACACTTTGCCCGAGAATGTTGGGATGGTGCTCAGAAGATTAAGGAAGCTATGTCAGGAGCAGGTGAGGACTCTGGTACTAAGAAACCACAGTTCAAAGGGCCAAGTTCAAAGTCCGATGTCCGCAGTTGGAATAAGAAGCTGAAGACTTCGAACTCAGCCCCTTCTTCTGGTGCGTCGGGAGCAACTACAAGTCGAGTCCCAAGAGCTTGCTATATCTGCAAAAAAGTGGGACATTTTGCACGTGAGTGTTGGAGTGGACGTGCAAAGTCCGAAAGGAAGTCTGAAGAGTACAAGCTTGGTCAGCAAGAGGACAGAAAGCAAGCAGACGTGGTGACAGGTAAGGTTTAAAATTCTAGCATTTAGCTTTAGACACTTGTAGTCTTTGTGCATGTTAACCTAGAACCGCTTGTGCTAAGCGTTGTTCTGAATTTCGTTTATCCGGCGCGAGCACCGTTCATTAAAGGGGGCTTTGTGTCTCCGTTTGCCCAAAGGAATTGTATTACGTGTCGGAATATATCTTCCGATGGCAAAAGTCTTAATGGATGTGTTGTTGACTAGTAGTGCTCGATGCGCGCAGATAGAATCCGTTGCGTTTAGGTATGGATTGTGAGTCAAAAGTTTGATTTGCAGGCGTTGTTTCTACCGCTAGGAGAGTTCAACGTGATCTTTAGCATGGTCAGGCTCTCGGAGCAGCAGACATACGTTGATCGAAGTTGCTAGTGGGTCAGTTGAGAGCTAGTCATGAGGTGACTTTCGCGGGCATGAAGGGGTCGGGTAAGATTTTGATGTCAGCCCTTCAGGTGTTCCCGGCAGTTCGGTCTGGGGCAGAACTGTATGTCACTCTAGTGTAGACTTCGACGCCTAAACCTAGTTTGGGCAACATCCCAGTTGTGTCCGAATATCCTGATGTGTTTCCAGATGATCTCCCAGGAGCCCCTCCTCAGTGGGAGATAGACTTTACTATAGAGCTGGTACCGGGTGCCAAACCGGTGTCATGCTCCCCCTATCGGATAGCCCCAAGAGAAATGGCAGAGTTGAAGGTGCAACTGCAGGAGTTGCTAGAGCAAGGGTATGTGCGTCCAAGTTCGTCGCCTTGGAGCGCACCAGTTCTCTTTGTTAAGAAGAAAGATGGGAGCTTGCGGCTTTGTATCGATTATCGGGAATTGAACAAACTTACGGAGAAGAACAAATATCCAATCCCGAGGATTGACGATCTATTTGATCAGTTGGTTGGGTCAACTGTATATTCGAAGTTAGATTTGAAGTCTGGTTACTATCAGTTGAGGATAAGGGAGAGCGACATTCCAAAGACAGCATTCAGTACGCGGTTTGGGCATTACGAGTTCACGGTTATGCCGTTTGGGTTGACGAATGCTCCATCCGTGTTTATGGATCTGATGAATAGGACGTTCAGAGAATACTTGGATCAGTTCGTGATAGTATTTATTGATGATATCCTGGTATATTCGCGGTGCGAGGAGGATCACTACAAGCATTTACACATGGTGTTGGAAACATTGAGGAAAAGTCAGTTATATGCAAAGTTCTCCAAGTGTGAATTCTGGTTATCCTCGATAGCGTTCCTTGGTCATGTTGTCAGTGGAGAAGGAATAGCTGTGGATCCGGCGAAGATAGTGGCGATACGGGAGTGGCCTACTTTGACTACGGTGGCAGAGGTCCGGAGTTTTCTGGGACTTGCTGGCTACTACAGGCGCTTCGTAGAGAACTTCTCGCGGATAGCACTACCACTCACGACGTTGACAAGAAAGGATCAGAAGTTTGTGTGGTCTCCGGAGTGCGAACAGGCTTTTGAAGAATTGAAGAGGCGGTTGACCACGGCGCCTATTTTATGTTCGCCAAGTGGTACCGAAGGGTTCGAGATTGATAGTGATGCTTCAGGCAGTGGTTTGGGTTGTGTTCTGCTACAGCATGGGAGAGTGATAGCTTAAGGTTCACGAGAGGAATTATCCGGTCCACGACTTAGAGTTAGAGGCCGTGATTTTTGCTCTAAAGCTTTGGAGGCACTATCTGTACGGTGTGAAGGTAGATATTTACACCGATCATAAGAGTTTGAAGTACCTATTGGATCAAAAGGATCTGAACATGAGGCAGAGGAGGTGGATGGAGTTCTTAGGGGACTACACCTTCAAGATACACTATGTGCCTGGGAAGGGAAATGTAGTGGCGGATGCGTTGAGTCGTAAGATTCCCGCACGAGCCAACTGGTTATCAGTGCATGATGAGAGATTGGTCCAAGAGTTGGAGGCATTGGAGATAACTTGTGTTGACAAGCAGTCTAGTGCCGAGGCGAAACTGTTTTGGACAGAGGTGCAGTGTGACCTAGCGGATAGAGTTCGGCGGGCTTTGGTTCAGGATAGCAGCATGAAGCAAATCCTAGATGGATCTTCGGATGGGTCAAATTCCCAGTTTGTGGTTGAAGATGGGTTGCTAAGGAAGGACGGTCGTCTATGCGTTCCTAGTGCGGATAATAGTCGGGAGGAGTTGATGTATGAGGCTCATCATACCAAATACTCAATCCACCCGGAAAGCACGAAGATGTATAGAGACATGAAGAAATTATTCTGGTGGCCGGGTTTGAAGAAGGATGTGGCGCTTTATGTGGCCAAGTGTCGTACTTGTGCATTGGTGAAGGCGGAATGTCAGAAGCCCGGAGGTTTCTTGAAATCACTTCCTATCCCAGAATGGAAGTTTGACGATATATCTATGGATTTTGTGCACGGTTTGCCGAAGTCGCAGAAAGGAAATGATGCCATTTGGGTGGTCGTAGATAGATTGACAAAGGTGTCGCACTTTATCCCAATGAGAAAGGAAGATCCAGTAGAAAGGTTAGCCAAACTCTACGTGGATAATATTGTACGACTGCATGGTGTGCCTCGCAGTATTGTTAGTGATCGTGATGGACGCTTCACGTCAAATGACTGGAGGTTGGTGCATGGTCTGTTGGGTACTAAGCTAAAGTTCAGCACAGCCTTTCACCCACAGACAGGTGGCCAAACCGAGAGAGTCAACAGAACTATGGAGGACATGCTTCGCATGTGCGTCCTAGATTTCGGGAAGCATTGGGAAGATCACCTGTACATGGTGGAGTTTGCGTACAACAATAGCTTTCAGGCAAGCATTGGAATGGCGCCTTTCGAAGCTTTGTACGGGAGGAAGTGTCGTACGTCGTTGTCTTGGTTGGAGGCAGGCGAATCAAAGTTGTATAAACGTCAAGCGGTGGAAGATGCCACTTCAATGAGACGGACAATCCAGGAAAGGCTGAAGATAGCTCAGGATAGACAGTCAAAGTACTACAATGCCAAACATAAAAATGTGGAGTTCAACGTTGGCGACATGGTATATTTAAAAATCAAGCCGTTCAAGGGTGTATCGCGGGTTCGACGCTTGAAGAAGCTGAGTCCGAGATACCTTGGACCATTTGAAATCCTGGAGCGTGTTGGCGAGGCGGCGTATAGGTTGAAGCTGTCGACGGAGTTGAGTGGGCTGCATGACGTAGTCCACGTATCGGTGTTGCGTAAGGCAGTGCAAGAGCCTTCACAGATCGTTGCAGACAATCAGGTACCGGTTGATTATGAGTTAACAACAAGGGTCAGACCAGTATAAATTGAAGACGTTGCGGTCAAACGACTCCGCAACAAGGAGGTCAGAATGGTTAAAGTCCGTTGGGATAATTGCGGACGTGAGGAGCTTTCTTGGGAGCGAGAGCAAGCTATGTTGGAGGAATACCCCGAGTTATTCCACTCAGGTATCATTTAGCTTTCGTGTACCTTTGCTTAATTTCGGGACGAAATTCCTTAAGTGGGGGAGATTTGTAACGCCCCGAATTTCGTGTGCGAGTCGGTCGCGGAAAAAGAGTTTTTGGTGCCTGTAGGGGTACACGGCCTAGGACACGGGCGTGTCCAAGGCCGTGTCTGGCTGGTGATTTTTGGCCGTTTCCAACCCGAGAAGGACACGGCCAGGAACACGGCCGGATGACACGGGCGTGTCATCCGACACGGGCGTGTGCCAACCCGTGTCCCTACCCGTGTCCTGATGGGTCGTGTCCGTTGCCGTGGCGGTTATGCGTGACACGCCCACGAACACGGGCGTGTCGAGGATCCCGACACGGGCGTGTCAGGTCAGACACGGGCGTGTCTTGGCCCGTGTGCATTTCTCAGTTCGACGATCGTGCCTGGATCGAGGCACACGGCCTTGGACACGGCCGTGTGCCAAGCCGTGTGCGGCCCAGGTCTGGGGAATTTTGTGCAGATCCGAGCCGTTCATTTTCTTTAATTAGGATCCAATGGCCCAGATTAAATCCTGCTCTGTTAAGGCCGGGAATAGGGAGTTATTCCCTCATTTTCTCTCCAAAGTTCTCCCCTTCCAAAGTGAGAGAGGAGAGGAAGAAGAAGGAGGTTTCCGGCCGCCGGCGGAGCATTGGAGCACCGTTTCGAAATCGGAGAGCGGATCCGTGGAGGGAAGGTCATTGCGAAGAGTTCTAACCGCGTAGTTTTTCCATGGCGCCAAAACGGACTACAAGGGTAACGATTCTCAACTCGAGCGCTTGAATCTCTTTCTTTCTGCATAAGGAATCCCGCTCCCGCGAGTATGCGGTGAGTGCGTGGTGTTCCTTGGGGTTGACGGGAATAGTCCCCCTTGTGTTGCATGTAGAGCCCGGAATCGTAAGTACGGGCATAGGCATTGTGTGTGAAGCCTACCCGGACGTGTTTTGTCTGGATCGGTGATGTTGCATTTGATATGGTTTTGCCGGAGAAGACTCCGTGCTTTGGATTTTTTTCGGGTTTCTACGCGGTAGATTGCAGCAGGGATCCTTGAAGGTTAGCTTCAAGGCGCACCCGGAAAACTGAGCGGAAACGTGTTCTGCTAACTTGGCGGTCTGGGAACCGGCCTTGATCATAACTGGGTTATGAGATTGTTTTGGGAAATTTGGGATCCGAGAGAAGCTTGGCCCGCGCAAAGTTCCTTAAATTGGACATGCGGCGTGAGCAACGGGCAAGTGGAATTGGACCTAGGCTATGTGGTTCGGTGCGAGAGACCCGAAGACGGGGACTGGCCGTTGGCATAGTCGGAGCCTTAGACGGTGGTCAGAAAGGCTAAATGCTCACATGTTGTTGCCATCCTAGGGATGCTGGTGAATGCACTGATTTGTCAGGGTTCACCATGAATGTGCCCTGAGTGCACGGGGTGTTTGGCCGTGCGAGCCTACACCTGTGGCGAATTATAACTGCGATATATATATTGTTGGGCTAATGTTTTGCAGGGAAAGAGCACCGCCGTCCCGAGTAAGGGGCGGGGTCGTTATAATTTGGTCGGCTTTTAGCTGACCGTTGCTTTATTTGCCACCGTGCGGTGGTATGTGCTTGCAGGTGCTGCGGAGCCGAGCGCCAAATAGCGGGCTGGAGCCCATGTTGCTGTGCTGGCCCTAGAAGGCCGTAGAATAGTTGTTTTTACATTTCTCATGTGTGGCCGGCCTGCGAGCCGATGTATGTAAGACATGTTATATTTATGAACATTTGTAAGGCCATAAGGCCATGTACCTGTTTCAGTGTATTTGGGGTTCGTTCTTGTAGTTGTAAATGTGGACATTCATATTTGATGGATTTAAGTTTGGGTTCTTCAACTTTAAAATCTTCCGCTAGAATGCTCTGTGTTTAGGACGTGTAGTATTAATTGGTTGGTTTGATTTATTCATTTAGTAACCCTTCCGACTGTCTGTGGTATATGGCGTCGGGTTCCAGCTGGACCTTCTGTTATATGCCATGCGACGGATGGGGGTGTTACACTCTGTTCTTGAAGAAGAAGTGCAATGCTTTGCAGCAGATCTAAGGAGGAGGAAACTGTAGAAGCAGCTGAGGGAGCAGCAGTAGGGATAGGAGGAATTACCCAAGGAGCTATTTCTTCAATTAGCACTGAGCTGAGAGCTCTGGTGGTAGGAATGACAGCATCCAATTCTTCTGTATCATGGGGGATGGAGAAATCGAGGTTTCTGAGAGGAGCCGCAGCTGGCTCAGGAGAAGGCTCATCAGAAATAAAAATGTTGTCTGGCTTATCTGCTGGAGGAGGTGGAGAAGGTGTGGGAGTCCTGGCTGGAGAGTGGGCAGGAGTCTGTGCTGGAGACAAGTCCTTGTGATGTACAGTGATTGGAGCTGGAGGAGATAGAGGAGGAGGAGGAGGAAGCACATATTCAGAAAGCTCTGCAATTATGACATCTATTGCAGCAGTTGTTGATAGAAGAGTGTCCTGAGGTACTTGATCTGAGGGAGTGTCTGGGCTCTGTGGAGTATGAGGTAGGGATGGAATTTCTGGCGGAGGAGAGGGGGCTGCCTGACTGGGATAGAAGGAGCAGGCTCCCCCTCACTTGGTGCACCAGAGGAGCTGGCCACATGATGAGGAGAGGGAGATGGAGTCCTGTCCTCTACAGCTAGAACTTCTGGGATTGCTGAAACCTGTGCAGCTTGGGCAGAGTTCTTGAGCTTGAGATCTCATCTCTGAATTGAGGAGATAGAGACCTTCTTCATATGGTGAAGTGGAGTCCCTTTGGAGAGATTGAAGACTTCAGGATTTGTTTTATGAAGGAGCAGAGATATAATTCTTGCGTAGTTGGGGGATTTCATGCTGTCCTTGATTTTGTCCAAAATCAGCATACCAAATTGGTATTTCTTGCGGCAGACAATGGCTTGTATTATATCGAAGAAGTATGAGGGAATGTCTCGGATGGAGTGAGTCTTGCACAGTAAAATTTTTCCAATAACATCAACCAAGAATTTGCCTTCTGCATTCATATCTGACCTTTTGAAGTATTGAGCATCAGTGGAAAAACCACAGAAAAGGGCTGTCCTGTCGGAATCCTCAGCAACTAGGTGATCTTCTTCATCAACAATCGGTAAACGGAGAAGTTGAAAGACAGAGGTCTTGGTGAACTTTAGTTTCAAACCCTTTACTGTAGATTTTAGGACTTTGCCATTTTGTCGAACCTTGAGATTTGAGAAGAATTCTGCAACTTCAAGGAAGAGAACGCGACAGGGTTCTTGGAGGATGAAGGAGAGGTCGGCGGTGTCGAGGAGGATGAGGAGGTTGCAGAAATCATCGGAGAGCTCTGCGATACCCTCGGTGACTAGTTCGGAGCCGACGTCAATCTTGTGAGAAGTCGCCATGGAAGCGAAAGCCTGGAGGAAATTAGAGAGAGCTCTGTAACTGCGGCGGAGGAGAGAAGTCGAATCGGCAGGGCAGGCAAAGAGACAGAGGGTACTCGAGAGATAGAAATGATGTCGAGTAGGTTTGATGTTTCGGAATTTCGTATATATATAACTCTTGAATTGCCGCTAATTAATTTAAAGAAGGAGGCGACATATGGCCTTGGGTGGCGAATAGAGCAATTTTCAAATCCTAGGAAATTGGACACGAGAGAGAGATAGACTACACGAGTAGGTAAAGGAGCTACTCGAGTAGGCTGTCAGGAGGTACTCGAGTAGGTCTGCAGAGACTACTCGAGTGGCTAGATGACTTACTTGAGTAGGTCGACAGGAGTTACTCGAGTAGGAGGCGAAAACTTACTCGAGTAGATAGGGACTTACTCAAGTAGGTAAGTGACTTACTCGAGTAGGTCTTTAGATACTCGAGGAGGCACATCCGCATACTCGAGTAGGTCAGTACACATACTCGAGTAGGTTCATTCTTATACTCGAGTAGGTAGAGAAGAGTACTCGAGTATGTCTCATGCTTCTCATATCCATAAGTCATAAGATGCTACTACTTCGAGTATAATTGTTGGCCCACCATGGCGTCCTGAATATTGGTTTGCCCATGCTGTTGGCAGTTCTTCTGTTGCCAATGCATGCAATCTAAACTTCCTAACATCCCTGGAAATTTTCGTTCTTCACCTTTTTGTAATAATCTAGCAACATCATTGGCATTGGGATATCTCAAATATTCTTCTTTGTACCCTTGTATAATCACCCTACAAAATCTTTTCAAATATTGAATCACGGTTGACTCACTGATTCGAATATATTCATCGCAATTATCAGCTGCTGTTCAATATGCCAACATACAGAATACTGTTGTTATTTTTTGTAAAGTGGACTGTTTAAACCAAAAATTTGGTCTCTATGGAGTTCGGGGTCTCTAGAAAGGGGTGACCTCACACCTACTGCACCCGGAGGGACGTCACGGACCAAAGATCAAGAAGCTAGAAACAGACCCTCGGCTCTAGCGTGGAGGTCCCACCTCACACCCGGAAGGCTGCCGGAGCAATTCCCCTCCCTAGCCAATGCTCGAGCTAGGGTGCCTTGGAGGAGCTCTCTCTACTCTGCCAAGAAGAAGCTAAGGGAGGAGAAAGCAAGGAAAAGTCCCTCCCTAAAGGCACCCAAGGGGGTCTATTTATAGTTTTCTGGGAATGGTCTGCAAATAATCAACCTCCATTGCTCTGAAATTACTGAAATGCCCCCAAATTGGTCCGCCAACAGCCAAATCCCACTGTTCTAAATAGCTAAATTCAATCCACCAGGGGAAGCCCCTCGAGCTGGGCGAGTAGGCGGCCAGGGTGAGCTCGTCGGCCTGGGGCTGGGTGAGCTCGGCGGCCTGGGGTGAGCTTGGCGGCCTGGGGGAGCTCGGCGGCCTGGGGTGAGCTCGGCGGCCTGGGGTAAGCTCGGCGGCCTGGGGTGAGCTCGGCGGCCTGGGGTGAGCTCGGCGGCCTGGGGTGAGCTCGGCGGCCTGGGGTGACCTCGGCGGCATGGGGTGACCTCGGCAGCATGGGGTGAGCTCGGCGGCCTGGGGTGAGCTCGGCGGCCTGGGGTGAGCTCGGCGGCCTGTGGTGAGCTCGGCGGCCTGGGGTGAGCTCGGTGGCCTGGGGTGAGCTCGGCGGCCTGGGGTGAGCTCGGCGGCCTGGGGTGAGCTCGGCGGCCTGGGGTGAGCTCGGCGGCCTGGGGTGAGCTCGGCGGCCTGGGGTGAGCTCGGCGGCCTGGGTGAGCTCGGCGGCCTGGGGTGAGCTCGGCGGCCTGGGGGAGCTCGGCGGCCTGGGGTGAGCTCGGCGGCCTGGGGGAGCTCGGCGGCCTGGGGTGAGCTCGGTGGCCTGGGGTGAGCTCGGCGGCCTGGGGTGAGCTCGGCGGCCTGGGGTGAGCTCGGCGGCCTGGGGTGAGCTCGGCGGCCTAGGGTGAGCTCGGCGGCCTAGACGGCTCGACCGACTTCTCAAGAGTGCCTTGGGGAGGGAGAAATATTTTCTCCCCCTACTAGTATGTTCTACATGTTCACCCAAAATTGGCCCCTAGGTGTGCAAAATTCCCAAAAAGCTTAAAAACGCGCATGTCTTGTTTGGGGTCCACTCTTCGCGAATACGGGGTTGTACACAATCCCCGCTCTTTTTGAGGTTGGCACAAGCTCGGAAAGAAACATCCAACCCAACGTATTCGCGGAGTGGGCTTGAGCCGAATTGTACCTGGCCCCTCCCAGGAGAATCAGCCTGTCAAGCCAGCTAATGGGAGCCTGGGTGACGAGGCGGCCTCGGGGTAGAAAACATTTGGCCTCCCCGAGGGGTCGACCTGTCAAGCCAGCTAATGGGAGCCTGGGTGACGAGACGGCCTCGGGATAAAAAACACTTGGCCTCCTTGAGAGATCAACCTGTTGTTGGGTATTGTATCCACAACGTACCTGATTTGAAGAAGCCCCTGAACAAGCTAAGGTAAATAGGCAATGTTTTTGACAAAATATTTCAAGTTGTGCTTGCAGTTTTTCCACGCTAAGTGCACACTAATGTCAGGGTGCAGTAGGTCAAAATACACGGGTCTGCACGACGTAATCCCTCGTTGAGCAGATCAGTGTGTTGCCTTTCGTGTACTCTCTCTATTGGAGTGTACTTAATTTCAAGTACAGGGCTGTGTTAAGGCAAGAGCAGACAAGGAGCAAGGATGGGTCAAGGAGCCCCTCATGGGTGGAAAGACGAAAAATCGTCTAAGTATAATTCGGCGAGAATCACCAAGTGATTCTCGCCGATTCGGCGAGAATCACTAGTGATTCTCGCCGACTCTATCCGGCTACCTCAAAGCGGTGTCAAGTAAGATTCGGCGAGAATCACTAGTGATTCTCGCCGAACCCATCGTTGAGCAGATCATGGCCAAGTAATATTCGTCGAGAATCAACAAGTGATTCGACGAGAATCATCAAGTGAATCGGCGAGAATCACTAGTGATTCTCGACGAATCGTCGAGAATCACTAACTGATTCTCGCCGATTCGTCGAGAATCACCTTCGATTCTCGCCAATTTTGACTTGGCAATTTTTCTGGAAACAGCTGGACCGTATTCTGCCGCTGGCACTATTTTGAACCGGATTTCGGGTTTCTACTTGTGGGACCCGCAACGGTCATATTGAAAGTGTCTACTGTATATATACGGGTATTTTTTGAACAGTAGTGACACAGAAAGAAACCGAGCCGATCTTAACCTAAAATCGTGAAACTGCTCCGTCGCCGCCGTCGCCGCTCGTGCTAGTTGGTCGCCGCCTTTGATCGCGATTCCTCCTGATCTTCCGGCGACAGAAGCTTAGCCAAGCTTAGTGTCTCACGTGTCTAACCGGAGATCTCTTGTCTCTTGATTTGTTGATCGGGATAATCTTCCCCATCCGAATCGATCGAGACGATTGATCCCAGTGTGACCGTTGGTAGACCTAGCTAGCTTCGCTACGAAGTTTGGATCTCTAAAGTACAGCAGCCGCACATCGTCGTCGCCGCCGATCCCGTGAACCTAGCCGCCGCCCATCTTGCCGCCGCCGGTTCCGGGAAGATCCTCTCCAAGAGAGATCTAGGGTTGTGGACTCTTTGTGGACTTCAAGAACACGTCGTCAACAAAGAGGGACACCTTAGTCTCCAAACGTAGTTTGTATCTCTTGTACATTCTAGTTTATTTTTATTGTATCAGAACATTGGTTCCTAGTTGTAAGGGTTGGGTGCAACCCGGGTTGTGGGAGTGTTGTCTCCTACGTGTGGAAGGGTTCCTTCCGATAGTGCAAGGATTGGATTTCAATCCTGTTGGTGAAGAGATCGAGTCGTCCCTTGTTGGGAGATAGGTCGAAGGGGGGAAAGTGGATGTACCCAAATCGGGGAACCACTATAATTTGCTTGTGTATCTTCTGTGCTGTGCTGTTTATTTTTATTGTGCAGGTACAATTTTAAATTCCGCAAAAACGCTGCACGTCACCTATTCCCCCCCCCCCCATAGGTGAAGATAGTTGACACTAGGTGGACTTTCAAGTGGTATCAGAGGCAGGTTACTCATCAAAAAGGTTAACACCTTGAGTTGAATCCTGCCACTAGTGTCAAGAAGAAGGAAAACATCTACCATGGACGGTCTCAAGTTCACAGGCAAGATCCCAGTGTGCACCAGGCTCAACTTTCCTATCTGGAAGGAAAGATCAGGTTCTACATGGAAGCAGTTGATCCTCGACTCTTCATGATCGTGGAGGAGGGACCTTATGTCCCCACTAAGGCCTCCACCATTGATCCTACCAAGAAAGTGCCGAAGACACTTTCTGAAATGGACAAGGACGAGATGGTGCTAGTGGGACTTGACAAGAAGGCGCAAAACATTCTGGTCAGCACAGTTGATGACTCAATGATGCAGAACTTCTGCAACTGCAGGACAGCACAGGAGATCTGGCATTGCCTGATCATCCTAATGGAGGGCACTGATGAAGTGAGGGATGATCGGAGATCCCTCCTGAACCAGAAATATGAGGCCTTCAGACAAGGGCCTAAGGAAGAGATCGGAGTCACCTACGAGAACTTCCTCAAGATTGTCAACGCCCTCAAAGGATACGGAAGAGTGTTCACTAATGGTGAACTCAATGATAAATACCTTAGGTCCCTTACTAAGGAATGGGACATAAAGATCTGCGCCATCCGAGAGTTTGGCAGACTAGCTGAAACAGACCCGCAAATCCTGTTTGGGAAGCTGATGTCTTATGAGCTTCAGCTGAACACCAGGAAAGCAGCAGAAGAAGCAGAGAAGGCTGCAGCCAAAGAAAAGACTGTGGCTCTAAAAGCCAGTCACTCCAGAAAAGGCAAGGGTACGGTTTCATACCGTGCCAGGAAGAAGGATGAGGAGGAGGACTCCGAGCCATGCTCCTCCAGCTCAGAGCTGTCGGAGGAAGATTTCTCCTTCATCACCCGAGAGTTCAAGAAGTTCCTCAAAATGAGGAATCAAAGAAAGAGAGACGGCTCCTCCTCCAGGCATCAGAAGAAAAATTATTCTTCTGACAGGTATGCTTCTAAACCGAACAAACATCGCTCCTCTGACATTATTTGCTTTGGATGCAATAAGCCAGGACACGTCGTGGCCGACTGCTATCAAGGCAAGAGAGAAAAAGGGAAAGAAGAGGAGCACAAATCTTCGAGAGATAAGAAGAAAGAGCGGAGCTATATCGCCAAAAGGCCAAAGACACTGAGTGAGTCTGATTCCTCAGACTCCAGTGATGATGAGGAAGCCTACTTCGGGCTGGTGGGTCG
This sequence comes from Platanthera guangdongensis, assembly GCA_039583875.1. Taxonomy (NCBI): domain Eukaryota; kingdom Viridiplantae; phylum Streptophyta; class Magnoliopsida; order Asparagales; family Orchidaceae; genus Platanthera; species Platanthera guangdongensis. The sequence goes on from CM077157.1 coordinate 82,569,648, forward strand.
CTCCGACTCAGAAGGAGAATGCCCCCCATTTACTGGGAAGGTAAAAGCTCGCACCCCTCTCTCCGACTCTGAATCTGATCCTGAGTCTCAGGATGATGAACCTGAAGATAGCCTTTCGGCCCGTGAAGCGGAGCTCCTCGAGAAGTATGAGCTTCTGCTCAACACTTTTGAGGAGTGTCGTAAGAGATTGACGGCTGAGAAAAAGGAGGTGAAATTCCTTAAGGGTGAGAGTGTCTCCCTAAGGGAAGAAATCACCAGATTGATTTCTCTCCGACAGGAGCATCTTGACCTGACTTCAAAACATTCAGAGTATCTCAAGCTCCTTGATCTTAAGCAGGAGGAAGTCGACAAGTTGGAAGAACAACTTGTGGCAGAAAGGAAGATCGTCAAGAGCTTCTCTATGCCAAAAACAGTTCTTCCAGTTGTTGATACCTTCTCTGCTCAGGCCAAAGGAGCTGGCTTGGGGCATGTAGGGGTATCTGGTTCGTCATCCAGGAGAAACAGGAACCAGAGGAATAATAAGGCCGCCAAGAAGGCCTCTGCTGCTGAAAAGGGAAAGGCTCCACTCAGTCCTGTTGCGTTCAGAAAGCCTGGCTTTCCTTGCAACCAACATGACTTTGAGTCAACCTTTGGTCATCATTTCCGGCCCTCGGTTGCAAAGCCAAAGAGCCGATATGATGGTTGGACCTTTCCCCGGAACTTCGGTGAGAGTGCCTTCAAGGCACCTTATGAGGAAATCCACATGGGAAATTATGGTCAATTCTCTAGCATCCATAATGGAAAGCAGGCTCCAAAAGCCAAGCCTGTTATACAGAAGGTGAAGAAGTCTTGTGACTGCAATCACTGTGAGGCCCCCACCTCCAGATCCAAAGCCCCGGTTGTACCCACTGTTCCCAGGGTAAGGCAGGAGCCTAGGAAGAGGTACAACAGATTCGACTGTTGGTGTTGTGGCAAAGTCGGTCACTTTGCCGTGGATTGTTGGTTTAATCCAAGGTATTACGAGACTCCCTATGTTAGCAATGCGAGGCCGACCACTCGTAGGGTTAACCAACCGAGGGGGAGTATGCTAACCAGGAATCTAGGACCCAAGTTCGATTGGGTTCCTAAGGAAAATTAATCTTGTTTTGCAGGAATGTCCAAAGGCCACCAAAACGCCGATCTGGTACTTGGACAGTGGATGCTCCCGGCATATGACTGGGACAAGAAGCCTGCTGCGTGATTACACTCCAGTCGAGAATGGACCCAAAGTCATCTTTGGAGGATCAGATCGAGGAGTCACCAGAGGTTACGGTATGATTTCCAACGGTATAATCTTTATCACCGACGTGGCTTATGTTGAAGGGTTAAACCATAACCTGATCAGTGTAAGTCAATTATGTGACAAAGGTTATGACGTTAAGTTATGCAAGGATAAATGTCTGATAATTTCACGTACCTCTTCTGAGACGGTATTATCAGGCATTAGGAGCAGAAATATCTTCTGCTTAGATTTTCTCAGTTTAGATTCATCTACCCCCGTATGCCTAGTGGCAGCTGGCAGTGCATCTCTTTGTGATCAATGGCACAAGAGATTGGCACATATTAATTTCAAGACAATTAGTATGCTGTTTTCTAAGAACTTAGTAAGGGATGCCCCCGTTATCAAGTGCATCAAAGATAGCCCCTGTCCTGCATGCCAGATGGGCAAACAGACTCGGACTACCTTTAAGAGCATTGCAGACAAAGACTCTTCCCGATGTCTTTACCTTCTACATATGGACTTGTTTGGTCCAATGCAAGTTCATAGCTTGGGAGGCAAGTCCTATACGCTAGTCATAGTTGATGATCATTCTCGATTTACTTGGGTGTTCTTCTTAAAACGAAAGTCAGATACATTTGACATCTTCACTAGTTTTGTCAAGCAGGTTCAGAACGAATTTAACTGCTCAGTGGTCAAAATCAGAAGTGACCATGGAACAGAATTCGAATCTGGTGCTATGACAGAGTTTTGTGAAGAACAAGGTATCTTTCATGAGTTTTCCTCCTCGCGCACTCCTCAGCAAAATGGAGTTGCGGAGAGGAGAAATAGAACTCTCATTGAAGCCTGCACGACAATGTTGAAAGACGCTTCTCTCCCAGAATACTTCTGGGCAGAGGCTGTCAATACAGCTTGTCATGTACAAAACCGAGCATTGATCAACAAGCATCATCGTAAGACGCCTTACGAGCTACTGAAAGGCAGGAAACCAACCATGTCCTACTTGAGGATCTTTGGTTGCAGATGCTATGTACTGAATAATGGGAAGTACCCGCGTACTAAATTTGGTGAAAAAGGCTTCGAAGGCATATTCATGGGCTATAGTTCCCACAGTCGGGCATATAGGGTCTTCAATAAGAAAACCCTAGTGGTAGAAGAATCAATAAATATTGTATTTGATGAAGGAAGTTTGCTTAACAGCAATTCTTCCAGTGGTATTCTTGAAGATGCAGGTGCACGACTTGAACAGCTGAGTCTGGATGAGACCGCTAAAGATGACACTCCTAAGTACGTCAAAGTTTCCACCTCCACGTCATCTGGGAACGTTGAAGATCAAAATGGAACAAATCTCCTAGAAGGAGGAGAAGCCCAAGAAGTAGTCAAAGCTCCAGACGCCAGACTTTTAGAGCTCCGGCACGTGAGGGATCATCCTAGAGATCAGATCATCGGAGATTCTCGTGTCGGTGTCAGAACTCGAAGAGGTACTATTAACGAAGTATTGCATCTTAGCTTCCTGTCACAGGTTGAGCCAAAGAAGTTCGACGAGGCGAACAAAGATGCAGCATGGATTCTGGTCATGCAAGATGAACTACATCAATTCGAACGTTGCAACGTTTGGACGCTAGTTCCCAGACCATACAAGCAGAATGTGATTGGCACCAAGTGGATCTTCAGAAACAAGCTGGATGAACATGGTGTCATCATAAAGAACAAGGCAAGGCTGGTGGCTCAAGGTTACAGACAGGAGGAGGGGATTGACTTCGACTAAACCTTCGCACCAGTAGCAAGGCTCAAGGCAATCAGATTGTTCCTGGCGTATGCTTCGCACAAAGGATTCACAGTCTATCAAATGGATGTGAAATCAGCATTCCTGAACGTAGACCTGAAAGAGGAAGTATACGTCGCTCAACCCCCAGATTTTGTCAATCCTACTTATCTCAATCATGTGAATTTTCTCAATAAAGCTCTATATGGTTTAAAACAAGCTCCACGAGCTTGGTATGAGACTTTATCTAGTTTTCTTCTTAAGAACAAGTTCTCTAGAGGTAAAATAGATAAAACATTGTTTCTCAGGGAAGTCAAAGGCAAGATTTTGCTGGTGCAAATCTATGTCGATGACATTATATTCGGCTCAACGGACAACAATCTTTGCAAAAAGTTTTCTAAACTTATGCAAGGAAAGTTTGAAATGAGCAGTATGGGAGAGCTCAAGTATTTCTTGGGACTTCAAGTGAAATAGTCTGAGGATGGAATCTTCATCTCTCAAACGAAGTTCACAAATGAACTCCTTAAGAAATTCGGTATGGAGAATGCAACCTCTATGAGGACTCCAATGAGATCCACTATGTCTCTGGATAAGGATGAGAAAGGTAAACCTTTCGATGAAACCAAATACAGAAGCATCATTGGATCCCTGCTCTACCTTACTGCCAGTAGACTGGATATCATGTTCTCCACATGTGTTTGTGCCAGATATCAGGTGAACACTAAGGAATCTCACTATGTCGCTGCAAAGCGAATTCTAAGATACCTTAAAGGTACTCCCAATCTTGGCTTGTGGTACCCGAGAAACAATGATGTCGAGCTAATAGGTTTTTCAGATGCTGATTTTGCAGGGAGTAGGGATGACAGGAAAAGCACCTCCGGGACGTGTCAATTCCTCGGCAGGAGGCTTATCTCATGGAACAGCAAGAAACAGAATTGTGTTGCAACCTCCACAGCAGAGTCTGAGTACATCTCGGCAGGCAGCTGTTGCGCACAACTCCTATGGATCAGAAACCAGTTAGCCGACTACGACCTTCAGTTCAAGGAAATACGAATGTACTGCGACTCCTCCAGTGCAATTGCAATTGCCAACAATCCGATATCGCACAGCAGAACAAAGCATATTGAAGTGCGCTACCACTTCATTCGGGAGCACGTGGAGAACAAGGACATCTCTCTCTGTTATGTCCCCACGGACAAGCAGATTGCAGATATATTCACAAAGCCCTTAGACGAAGCCAAGTTCAGTCTTTTCAAAACTGAATTTGGAATGCTAAACTATGAGGAATGAAGACTACAGAAGCTCCAGGCTCGTGCAAGATCTGAGGGGGAGCAAGGAACTCAAGTGTGAGCACAGATGCAAGAACTGAGGGGGAGCAAGGGGTCAAATGCTGCAGACCCAGATTTGCAGAAGCCGAAAAGGGGGAGATTACCCTCTCGGCTAAGGCTAAGGTGGCCCGCACGAAATTGGTATCGGTAATGAATATCTCTCTCAACTTATTTCAAGGTTATGATTTTCATTCCCATACGCTTTATTCACCTTAGCTTGTAGGGTTTAGGCTTCTTCAAATAGGGGGAGATTGTTGGGTATTGTATCCACAACGTACCTGATTTGAAGAAGCCCCTGAACAAGCTAAGGTAAATAGGCAATGTTTTTGACAAAATATTTCAAGTTGTGCTTGCAGTTTTTCCACGCTAAGTGCACACCAATGTTAGGGTGCAGTAGGTCAATATACACGGGTCTGCACGACGTAATCCCTCGTTGAGCAGATCAGTGTGTTGCCCTACGTGTACTCTCTCTATTGGAGTGTACTTAATTTCAAGTACAGGGTTGTGTTAAGGCAAGAGCAGACAAGGAGCAAGGATGGGTCAAGGAGCCCCTCATGGGTGGAAAGACGAAAAATCGTCTAAGTATAATTCGGCGAGAATCACCAAGTGATTCTCGCCGAATCGTCGAGAATCATTAGTGATTCTCGCTGACTCTATCCGGCTACCTCAAAGCGGTGCCAAGTAAGATTCGGCGAGAATCACTAGTGATTCTCGCCGAACCCATCGTTGAGCAGATCATGGCCAAGTAATATTCGTCGAGAATCAACAAGTGATTCGGCGAGAATCATCAAGTGATTCGGCAAGAATCACTAGTGATTCTCGACGAATCGTCGAGAATCACTAACTGATTCTCGCCGATTCGTCGAGAATCACCTTCGATTCTCGCCGATTTTGACTTGGCAATTTTTCTGGAAACAGCTGGACCGGATTCTGCCGCTGGCACTATTTTGAACCGGATTTCGGGTTTCTACTTGTGGGACCCGCAACGGTCATATTGAAAGTGTCTACTGTATATATACGGGTATTTTTTGAACAATAGTGACACAGAAAGAAACCGAGCCGATCTTAACCTAAAATCGCGAAACTGCTCCGCCGCCGCCGTCGCCGCTCGCGCTAGTTGGTCGCCGCCTTTGATCGTGATTCCTCCTGATCTTCCGGCGACAGAAGCTTAGCCAAGCTTAGTGTCTCACGTGTCTAACCGGAGATCTCTTGTCTCTTGATTTGTTGATCGGGATAATCTTCCCCATCTGAATTGATCGAGACGATTGATCCCAGTGTGACCGTTGGTAGACCTAGCTAGCTTCGCTACGAAGTTTGGATCTCTAAAGTACAGCAGCCGCACATCGTCGTCACCGCCGATCCCGTGAACCTAGCCGCCGCCGGTTCCGGGGAGATCCTCTCCAAGAGAGATCTAGGGTTGTGGACTCTTTCTGGACTTCAAGAACACGTCGTCAACAAAGAGGGACACCTTAGTCGCCAAACGTAGTTTGTATCTCTTGTACATTCTAGTTTATTTTTGTTGTATCGGAACGTTGGTTCCTAGTTGTAAGGGTTGGGTGCAACCCGGGTTGTGGGAGTGTTGTCTCCTACATGTGGAAGGGTTCCTTCCGATAGTGTAAGGATTGGATTTCAATCCTGTTGGTGAAGAGACCGAGTCGTCCCTTGTTGGGAGATAGGTCGAAGGGGGAAAGTGGATGTACCCAAATCGGGGAACCACTATAAATTGCTTGTGTATCTTCTGTACTGTGTTGTTTATTTTTATTGTGCAGGTACAATTTTAAATTCCGCAAAAATGCAGCATGTCACCTATTCCCCCCCCCCCCATAGGTGAAGATAGTTGACACTAGGTGGACTTTCACCTGCCCTGTCAGCTAGTGAGAGCCTGACAACGGAATCCATCTCGGAGCTAAAAGGACTTAGCCTCCACGAGAGATCAACCTGCCCTGCCAGCTAGTGAGAGCCTGACAGCGGAATCCATCTTAAAGCTAAAAGGACTTAGCCTCCACGAGAGATCAACCTGCCCTGCCAACTAGTGAGAGCCTGACAGCAGAATCCATCTCGAAGCTAAAAGGACTTAGCCTCCATGAGAGATCAACCTGCCCTGTCAGTTAGTTAGAGCGTGACAGCAGAATCCATCTCGGAGCTAAAAGGACTTAGCCTCCACGACAGATCAACCTGCCCTGTCAGCTTGTGAGAGCCTGACAGCGAAAACCATCTCGGAGCTAAAAGGACTTAGCCTCCACGAGAGATCAACCTGCTCTGCCAGCTTGTGAGAGCCTGACAGCGGAATCCATCTCGAAGCTAAAAGGACTTGGCCTTCACGAGAGATCAACCTGCCCTGTCAGCTAGTGAGAGCCTGACAGCGGAATCCATCTCGGAGCTAAAAGGACTTAGCCCTCACGAGAGATCAACCTGCCCTGCCAGCTTGTGAGAGCCTGACAGCGGAATCCATCTCGGAGCTAAAAGGACTTAGCCTCCACGAGAGATCAACCTGCCCTGTCAGCTAGTGAGAGCCTGACAGCGGAATTCATCTCGGAGCTAAAAGGACTTAGCCTCCACGAGAGATCAACCTGCCCTGCCAGCTAGTGAGAGCCTGACAGCGGAATTCATCTCGAAGCTAAAAGGACTTAGCCTCCACGAGAGATCAACCTGCCCTGTCAGCTAGTGAGAGCGTGACAGCGGAATCCATCTCGGAGCTAAAAGGACTTAGCCTCCACGACAGATCAACCTGCCATGTCAGCTTGTGAGAGCCTGACAGCGAAATCCATCTCGGAGCTAAAAGGACTTAGCCTCCACGAGAGATCAACCTGCTCTGCCAACTTGTGAGAGCCTGACAGCGGAATCCATCTCGAAGCTAAAAGGACTTGGCCTCCACGAGAGATCAACCTGCCCTATCAGCTAGTGAGAGCCTGACAGCGGAATCCATCTCGGAGCTAAAAGGACTTAGCCCTCACGAGAGATCAACCTGCCCTGCCAGCTTGTGAGAGCCTGACAGCGGAATCCATCTCGGAGCTAAAAGGACTTAGCCTTCACGAGAGATCAACCTGCCCTGCCAGCTTGTGAGAGCCTGACATCGGAATCCATCTCAGAGCTAAAAGGACTTAGCCTCCACGAGAGATCAACCTGCCCTGTCAGCTAGTGAGAGCCTGACAGCGGAATCTATCTCGGAGCTAAATGGACATAGCCTTCACGAGAGATCAACCTACCCTGCCAGCTTGTGAGAGCCTGGTAGCGGAATCCATCTCGGAGCTAAAAGGACTTAGCCTCCACGAGAGATCAACCTGCCCTGTCAGCTAGTGAGAGCCTGACAGCAGAATCCATCTCGGAGCTAAAAGGACTTAGCCTACACGAGAGATCAACCTGCCCTGCCAGCTTGTGAGAGCCTGATAGCGGAATCCATCTCGGAGCTAAAAGGACTTAGCCTCCATGAGAGATCAACCTGCCCTGTCAGCTAGTGAGAGCCTGACAGCGGAATCCATCTCGGAGTGAGACCTTGCATGGACCATAAATATTTTTCGGTGGTTTCTACCATTAATCATAGCTGATACAACGCAAGCTAAGTTCATTACAAAGAGATGATTCACTTCTCTCTTACCTCCCTCTTCCCCCGTGAATCATCTGATCCTTCCCCGGGTGCCCACATCAACCCTGTCCTCACATCTCTCCTCTGCTGCCTCGGGTCGGACTTCTTTAATCCGCACCGGGTCTTGCGCTTGTTGAGGCTGATGAGGTTGCGGTGCTGGAGCTCTTGTCCTTCTCAACTCCAGAAATTCGGGGCAAGTAGATGTTGCGTGGCCTTCCTCCTGGTGGAACTCACAGTAGGGTAACTCTACTCTGACTCTTCTCCTTCCTGTGCGGTTCCTCCTCTCCCTTCGACCAATTTCCATTGCTTGCTATGGCGGGGGTAGGAGTTGCCTAGGGGCTTGCCTTTGGAAGTTGAACCTCCCTCGGCCTTCATGAAAATCCCCCCCACCTTGGTTGTGACCTCTTCCTGGACCCTGAATGGGTCCTCCCTGCTGCCTCCAACCTGGTTTTGGACCCTCCTGTCCCTAGAACCCCTGAGATCTCTGCTCCTCTCTCCTTCTTCCTTCCTGATGTCTTGCGCCTCCATGCTCCTTCGACTCCGCCTCTGTTAGCCTCGCCAACTTTTTGACAAATGACGGGTTGGCCGCCTCCATGGTTATCTCCTCTGCCGCCCTTTCCATCAGCTCTTCGAAGGAAAGGGGGGCCTTCCGGGTCAAGCTCATCTTGAAGAAGCCCTCCTTCAGCCCAACGGTGAAGGCCATCTAGAGAGCATACCCGGGCATCTCTTGGACCTCCAAGATCTCTTCTTGAAACCTGTCAACGTAGCGGGCCAGCGACTCCTTGACCCCCTGCCTTATCAGGAAGATGGACTCAGGACTCCTCTTCCTCTTCTTAGAGGTGGAGAAGTGAAGCTGGAAGCTCCGACTCAAGTCCTCGAACCCGTAGATCGACCTTGGAGGGAGTTGATGGAACCAGTCCCTTGTCTTCTCCTTCAACGTGATCGCAAAGAGGCGACACTTGAAGGCATCTGTCATCGGCCTGATGGAGACCGCATCCTCGAACCATTGCAGGTGCTGGACGAGATCATCCTTCCCGAAATAGTAAGCCATGTCTGGCTCTCTGAACCCCTCGGGAACGGGAGCTGAGATGATCAGCTCGCTGAAGGGTGACCCCCTAAGGGGTGGTCTCGCAACTTCTACTCGCACGGCCTGCTCGCCTGGGAGGTTGGTACTCGCCGGGCTGGAGAACAGCTCCCGGCCGGTGAGGTCTCGCTCGACCCCATCTCCCATCCTCTCCTTCCCTGGCCTTCTTCCTGGTGCACTTCCTTCTCCCTCCGCTGGGGTCATCTCGCCTAGACCCCTGGGAGTCGGCTCGTCGAGAGGGGGAGCTAACTCCTGGGGGGTCGGGGTGGAGCTTCCACCCTGAGGAGCAATGCTACGCAGCATCTCCATGATGTCTTGGATGGAGGCCATGAACTCTTGCCTTCCCACAAAGGGTCCTGAGCTGGGGAGCTCACCGAGATCATCACTACCTCCTTGACCTGTCATGACACTCTCCCGAGATCTTCTGTGCTGGTCACTCTCCACGCTCACCGCACCAAAATGTTGAAACTAAAAAATTTGGTCTCTGTGGAGTTCGGGGTCCCTAGAAAGGGGTGACCTCACACCTACTGCACCCGGAGGGACGTCACGGACCAAAGATCAAAAAGCTAGAAACAGACCCTCTGCTCTAGCATGGAGGTCCCACCTCACACCCGGAAGGCTGCTTGAGCACTTCCCCTCCCTAGCCAATGCTCGAGCTAGGGTGCCTTGGAGGAGCTCTCTCTACTCTACCAAGAAGAAGCTAAGGGAGGAGGAAGTAAGGAAAAGTCCCTCCCCAAAGGCACCCAAGGGGGTCTATTTATAGTTTTCTGGGAATGGTCTGCAAATAACCAACCTCCATTGCTCTGAAATTACTGAAATGCCCCCAAATTGGTCCGCCAACAGCCAAATCCTGCTGTTCTAAATAGCTAAATGCAATCCACCAGGGGAATCCCCTCGAGATGGGCGAGTAGGCGGCCAGGGTGAGCTCGTCGACCTGGGGCTGGGTGAGCTCGGCGGCCTGGGGGAGCTCGGCGGCCTGGGGTGAGCTTGGCGGCCTGGGGGAGCTCGGCGGCATGGGGTGAGCTCGGCAGCCTGGGGTGACCTCGGCGGCCTGGGGTGACCTCGGCGGCCTGGGGTGACCTCGGCGGCATGGGGTGACCTCGGCGGCCTGGGGTGAGCTCGGCGGCCCGGGGTGAGCTCGGCGGCCCGGGGTGAGCTCGGCGGCCCGGGGTGAGCTCGGCGGCCCGGGGTGAGCTCGGCGGCCCGGGGTGAGCTCGGCGGCCCGGGGTGAGCTCGGCGGCCCGGGGTGAGCTCGGCGGCCCGGGGTGAGCTCGGCGGCCCGGGGTGAGCTCGGCGGCCCGGGGTGAGCTCGGCGGCCCGGGGTGAGCTCGGCGGCCCGGGGTGAGCTCGGCGGCCCGGGGGGGCTCGGCGGCCCGGGGGGGCTCGGCGGCCCGGGGGGGCTCGGCGGCCCGGGGTGAGCTCGGCGGCCCGGGGTGAGCTCGGCGGCCCGGGGTGAGCTCGGCGGCCCGGGGTGAGCTCGGCGGCCCGGGGTGAGCTCGGCGGCCCGGGGAGAGCTCGGCGGCCCGGGGTGAGCTCGGCGGCCCGGGGTGAGCTCGGCGGCCCGGGGTGAGCTCGGCGGCCCGGGGTGAGCTCGGCGGCCCGGGGTGAGCTCGGCGGCCCGGGGTGAGCTCGGCGGCCCGGGGTGAGCTCGGCGGCCCGGGGGGAGCTCGGCGGCCCGGGGGAGCTCGGCGGCCCGGGGTGAGCTCGGCGGCCCGGGGTGAGCTCGGCGGCCCGGGGTGAGCTCGGCGGCCCGGGGTGAGCTCGGCGGCCCGGGGTGAGCTCGGCGGCCTGGACGGCTTGACTGACTTCTCAAGAGTGCCTTGGGGGGGAGAAATATTTTCTCCCCCTACTAGTATGTTCTACATGTTCACCCAAAATTGGCCCCTAGGTGTGCAAAATTCCCAAAAAGCTTAAAAACGCGCATGCCTTGTTTGGGGTCCACTCTTCGCGAATACGGGGTTGTACATGGACAATCCAAGCTTACCAACCCCATCCTTCTTTTGCATGAAGAAATTATCGTGCTGCTGCACCGCGACAATAATACGAAGGAATAAATTCTTTTTTATACGAAATCTTCTTCGAAAATATGTTTCCCTATATGTGGGATGATCGGGGAAGTATTCATTCCATGGTCTAGTATCACCTTCAATCCTGCCACGGTTGATTACCACGTGACCGGGTATTGACCCTCGACATCTCGGAAGTTCATTTTCATGAAGTTGAGCTTTGTTGGAGTTATAAGCACAAGCCAAAATTTCATCTTCTTGCTCTCATTCATATATCTCTTCTTCCCACTTTTGAATTCACTGATAAAATAATTCATCATCTGAAGACGATGAAGATCGAAAATGAGATGACCCTGCTCCGTAGTTCATTATTTCTATGAGGGAAAGATAGTTAGCCTGAAGATGAGAAGAGAAGTGATACTTATCTAGGATTTTTTAGATCAAGCATTAGATTCCCTATTACTTAATCATCAGCATTGGATTCTAAACTCCAATATTGGATTCCCATGTCACGTCATCACCAACATTGAATTATTATCTCTAACTTTGGATACTTATCACATGTCACTTTATGACAAGCATCAGATTCCCATATCCAGTCGACATGGCTGGACCGAAATCGTGGAGCTGCGCTCGACAATTTCGTCAAGCAGAATTTGTCGAGCTCTGCTTGACGAAATCGTCAAGCTCAGCTCGACGAAATCGTCGACCAGAGCTCAATGATTTTCGTCGAGCTCAGCTAGAAGAAATCGTCGAGCAGAACTCGACTGAAATCGTCGAGCAGAACTCGACTGAAATCGTCGAGCTCAGCTCGACGAACGTCGAACAGAACTTGTTGAGTTCCAATTCCTTGTGTTCTCTCTGCCTTGTGTTATCAGCAGCATTGGATACCTATCACATGTCACTTCATAACAAGCATAGGATTCTCATGTCACCTCATCCCCTACATTGGATTCTTATCTCCAATATGTTCTATAAGTACCTCACCAACAAGAAGAGCAAACATTGTGGAGCATGACTTTCAGTCGAGGAACAACATTCTCAGTGAAAGAAGATCAAGCATTATGCTATGCATGGCTTGAGGTCTCTGAAGACCTAGTTATGGGTAGCAATCAAAAAGAACACAAGATGTGAGAAAGGGTTTCTATTATATTTCACAATAGAAGACCGACTACTTGCTCAGGACAGAGAACTCCAAAATCTCTCTCATGTCGCTGGTCATTGTTAGCAAGCAAGACTAGTAAATTTAGAGGATGCATTCGACAGATTGAGTAAAGAAATCCGAGCGGTGCATCTGAAATGAATATTTTAAGTGTTACTGTAATTGTTATTTTTTGAAGCTGTAATTGTTATTTTTATATATTAGATAAATGAATTTATATGTTACTGTAATTGTTATTTTTTTGTAGCTTAATCAAGCAAAAAATTTGTACGACGAAGATCCGAACGAGAAAAGAGATTTCTTGTTTAATCATGTTTGGTCAATCTTGAAAAATACTGAAAAGTGGATAGATCATTCCGGGGCTACAGCTGGTAAGAACTCTCAGCATGATGACATCTCACAAGATTTTGATTCTAACTCTCCCATACAACGGAGCTGTATAGTCCTAAACACAGACAGTAATGAAATGAACCCTAATAACATTGGTGATGAAGATTCTCCAATATCAATTTCAAAAACTCGACCTATTGGGAGAAAGAAAGAAAAAGAAAGGAGGAGACAAGTTAGTGGTAAGAGTTGTGGTATGGAAACACAAACAAAAGCAAATGAAGAAATTTTAGAGCTTCTGAAAAGAGGGCAAGAACAACGAGCAAAGGATAGGTCTTCTATTAATGAACTGCCGAAGTTAAAAGTCGAAAATGAGAAGAAAAAATTAGAGGTTTAGAGTGCTGAACAAGATCATGATATTATGATGATAGACTTGCATAATATAAAAGGAACTCCGGAGCAGCAATATTTTCGGCAGAAAAAACAAGAAATTATGAATAAAAAAATTAAACAATCCCTATTTAGAGGATCATCATCACTAGAAGGAACCGAATATGGAGGAAATCAGTATGGAGGAAGCTAGTACATCGGAGCCCAGCATAGAGGTGACCAATATGGAGGGCATCAGTTTGGAGTCTTCTAGCATGCAGGAAACCAATATGGAGGAAGCAACTATGTAGGAGACCCACATGGAGGACCTCAATTTGGAGGGCCTCAATTTGGAGGGCTTCAGTGTAAGACCCCCCTTTTTTTCTTTTTCAACATCGGGGTCTTAGGCCCAGAACCGCCGTTTTGCGGTGACTCATTCACGCCCTGAATGGTCATCACCACAAAGCGCCGATTCTGCCGGCCAATTCGATCATAGAAAAGTAGCACAATAAAGTAAATGCAAACTAGCAGTCCACAAAAAATCACATATCATAGTAAATAAACCTCCACGAAGGGAGTGTCCACAGAATAATATATCAGAGTACTAAAATACGGGCTTATGCCCGGTACATCATGTCCTCACTACAAATCACTCATGCGGAAGCAAATGCTGAAAATCTACTCAAGGTCGAGACTCACTGTCCCGGCTGTATGAACTCCGGAGCTAGACTGCCCCATCTTCATGCGCACCGGTCTCTGGGGCTGCTCCTCCATGCTGGGCTCCACGATTCCCTAAAATGATGTGGTTCGAAAACCGTTAGTCTAAAAGACTAAGTCCTATCATCCCCCACCCCTTCCCCCATGGCTCCTAGGCACCGAGCGGAGAGGAAGAAAGGGAAGGACTTGAAGGTGGAGAATAATCAAAACAGATGACAGCAGACTTATACTAGCAATTCTATAATAGATATTGACAATAAGATGAAATATGAAAAGTAACTTTCACTTATGTTAGAACACATAAGCCAAGGGGTCTTCTGCAAGGCTCCCATCGTATAAAGAGTCTCATACCAATTTATACGTTGTGGTGTCGGTTATCAAACAACAATATATATATATATATATATATATATATATATATATATATATATATATATATCAAAATTGACCTTAATTTATAAACTTGCCCACACAAGTTTATAGACCAAGGGGTCGTTTTGCAGGTCCTAATGTATAAGCGTCTCATTCCACTTATACATTAGGTGTCAGAGGTTAAATAAATCGATTATGTTATGACATGCAAGTGGGTATGATAGAACATGCAAGTGCAACACACACCCGACTCTGTGCACACAGACCTTTAGTTCCCCCTTTCTGGAGCCGTAACCTCCCAGGATACCTCCGTAGTGGCAGACAGAAGCGGTGGGTTGGGCCTCGCCCACCTCTAAACCATTAAATCACTACCGGTCAGACATATTGTATGCCTCAACGCTTGGTGCACGAAGTGGACTCCTGCGTACTCTTGCCGGCTGGCGCACCAGACTTCTGTTGGCAAAGTGCTAACCACACTTGCCGAGTCGGCGTATTGGCGTCGGTGCATCGACCCTCCAATACCGAAGACCCACCACCTTAATTTCCTTTCCTTTTTATGCACATCCAAATTTAGCGTAATCAAAAACCGAGCCGAAGCTCCCCGGACCAAAACGTCCGTCTCAAACAATCGAGTCGAAGCTCCCCGGACCCAAACGTCCGTCTCTTAACCATCCGAGCCGAAGCTCCCAGCTATCTTCCTGTGCTATCTGTGTTCGTGAAATGTGCAACCCTAATTACTAAGTTACTCTTTTCAGCTTGTTAATACAGTTTACGTTAACCCAGGACTGCCCCCGGTATTCCCTGTGAAGGGCTCTCAAGGGGCACTAAGAACTATGTTGGGATTACGCCCAGCGTTCCCTTTCGCAAGATACTTATTATTATTGGTTTATTCTCTTACCCATTACTTTCTCATGTTACGATAGACTAATCCTATGGTGATTTGACTCTACCTCACCTCAGGGAGGACGATCTTTCGTCGAACCCGAGCGCCTCTAAACCCTAGCCAAAACAACACTCAACTCATTTTATCTTCCAATGATGCTCCTAATTCTATTTATCCCTTCCAGCAAACCACTAAACCCAACTCATGTGCTCTAATTCATGTTCCAACTTATTTCCTGTAGTTTTACTAAATGCAGATCACTTAAGCTATATGACCCGTAAAATGGGAAGTATACCAAATGGTCATCCAGTACTCATATAATAATTATTGGAGGGCTATACTGGCATTTGTAGCATAAATCCATAATTTCCTAATTTTCATAATTTAACTGATAATTTATTTATTTATTTTAATAACCAAAAGCTCCAAGTTTGAACATGAAGTACAAGTTTTAGACAAGATAAAATTCCACTAAATTTATGTTAATTGCAAAATGAATAATCATCTAAAAATCCAGAATCTCCTAATTTTTCAGCAAGGTTTAAGCCCTTAAATGTTATTTCAAATTTATTCCATAATAAATCATTTAAAGGGGATGTACAACAATAATACTTCCAAAAATTCAGAGAAACTTCCAGGATGATTATAAGGACACATAAAACCTCCAGATAAAGTTTCATAATTTTGTTAGAAAGAATTATTCTCTAAATTAATTAAATATCAAAGTCTCAAAAATTATGGACTTGTAAAAGAAGTACTGTAAACAGCCTTCTAAAAATTATGAATAAATTTCTACAAGTATAGTTTGTCCTGAAATCATCAAAACCTAAGTCTCATGATTTTTCAACAGATACATCATCACTAATTAATTTTATTCTACCAAAGCCCCTTTCCAAAACTTGTGAAGGAAGTGCTAAATATAATCAAGTAAAATTATAATAAAATTCAGGGATATTCACTTAGGCCTGGATTATCTTCTGACCAAGTTCCATCAGATTCAAATGAACAGAATAACTAGAAGTAATTTAAACATCATTTTAGGCCTTTTGGTAATTAACAAATAAAGTGCCATAAATATAATCCATAAAATTCTAATAAAACCACCAGGGGTTCTAGATGGTCTAAAACTTACTCTACCCAAGTTTCACAACCTTTAGCTTTAATTTAGTGGCTGAATTTACAAAATAGTGTTTCTACCCTAAAATTAGGGTTAGGGTTTTAAGGTGCCTACCTTCCTCCAAATCCTATAAGATTCCTTCCAGAGAACTTAAGATACACTACCTTTAATTCTACTAAGTTTTCAAGGCCATACAATGGCATTTGACCCCATGTCCTTCACAACCCCCAAAAGTCCTTCCTTAGGGTTTGAGATTGAACCCTAGGGTAAATCAAGTCTAAATCATCTCATTTTCCTTAAGAGAGTGACATTGACCATGCTAAGTCAGTGTCCAAAACCTCAGCCTCTATTGAGGGGAGGTGACCACCCTAAGTCCATAGTGCACTTTTAGTCAAAAATACCTCCTTAAGGCCAAACTAGGGTTTGGTGATTCCCTAACCAAAACTAGGTATGGATGCCAGGGACCACTCACCAAAATTTGGGAGGGTTTGGAGATGTTTAAGACACATATTTAATTTATTTATGGATTATTAATTTTTGTAAAAACTATAGTAATATTTTCTCCAAAAATTCCCATTGTTGGACAGGCCCTAGGTATAGCTAGGGTAGACTCCCTGCCAAAATCTCAGGTCATTTGGATAAGGTATGAAGGGTGGGCATCCATTTGAATCTCAGGTTAGCCCTAGGTATAGGGCCCACCAAAATGGGTGTTGTGGTCTAACCACTTACCCAAACGAGTTGAAATAAATTTTAAAATTATCTAGACTCGATGGGCTACAACTTTTGTGACTGGCCATTTTTCCTAAAACAGCATCTAAATGCCTCCTTTAACGACATCAAAATGTGCAAGTTAAAGGGGTAACAAATAACAATATTATATATATAAATATAATAATTAAGTAATATGAGTTACTGTTCATCTTCTCAAAAACCCGAACCAGTAACCTTAAAAAAAACGCATAAAACCTGCAGCTTTGCATGAGCCACCGCCGGCCATTTGGCCACCTCCCTGGCCAGCCACCACCACCACCACCTCCGTTGAGGTGAGGGCTACTGTCAGGGGGCTGCACGACCGCCGGAGAGGCGGTTTCCGGCGAACCCGACCACCATGGTTTTTCGGAAAAAACATGGAAATGAAAACTTGGATCGGCTCAATTGAGTCCGATTCTTGTCCTAAACGATTCCTACGATCTACCCACGGAAGGAGTAGAGGAGGACCTTGTTTGGGGTTCGATGACGACGGCGGCGGTGGTCGGCCATAGCGTTTTTCCTCTCCGGCGAGCTTGCCCGAATCCTCGATCCTCCACCAAAACCTTTGATCCAATACGTTATTTTGACTGCCAAAGACGTTCTGAAGGTGATGGGAAGATCAGAAATTGGAATGAGGGGCTGCATAGGGGGATTTATATTTTTCATGGGAGGGGAGGTGAAGGGTTGATTGGCCATGGTGGTTGGGCTCCCCCCATTAGTGTTGGCTGGCTGGAATTGATAACATCATCATCCCAAGAGGCAAGAGAGAGCAATGGGGACAATGGAGAGATGAATGGAGTGGCCCATGGCCTCCCTCCATAACTCCTCTCTCTCTTTTCCTATTTCTCTCTCCTCCATTAAGGAGAAAACTCTCATTTTCTCTCTCCTAGTCACCCCTCCGAAATTTAGGTGGCATCCCTCATAAATATCAGCCTCCTAAAGTTAATGGGCCACTCAAGTTGGGTTTAGCCCAAGTGGCTTGGGCTTGGTTAGGTCATTTAGGCTAGTTTGACCTATTTTAGGGTTGACTTGACTTTGGTCAATTTGACCATTTCGGTCGACCCCAATGAGTCCTTCGTGACCCATTGACCTCCCCTAAGGTCTATGTAGGGTTGGGTAGGGTTGACTTGGCACCTTGGAGGTCATTTGACCCTTGGTAAGGTCACTTTGACCATTTTAGGGCTAGAGTTGACTTAGGTCAACATGACCATTAGGGTCGACCCCAAGGGGTCTTTGGTGACTCATTGGTCTACCCTAAGGTCTAGGAAGGGTTATGTAGGGTTACCTTACACTTTGGAGGTCACCTACCCTTAGTAAGGTCACTTTGACCAGATTAGGGGCTCGAGTTGACTTGGGTCAACTTGGCCTCTAGGGCTGACCCCAATGTGTCCTTAGTGACCCATTGACCTCACTTTAGGGTTAGCAGGGCATAGGTGGGGTCCACTTAGCTAGGGTAAGGTTAATTGACCCTAAGTAGGCTAGTTTGACCCATTTAGGGTTAGGGTTGACTTGGGTCAACTTAGTCTCTTTGATTGACCCCAATGGGTCCTTATGACTCTAATGGACCTCCCAAAATGTTTGGGGTGTTGTGGTAGGGTCTTGGGGTCATGGTGTAGCCCCATGACCATCCTAACCTATTGTTCAGAATTCTACTATTTGTAGACCATGACGATCTCCAACTTTATGTCTAAGCTCACCTGGTCTTCTTGAGCTTCCTAGGGTTTTGTCATGACCTAGTCATGACAAAAAAACACTCTTAGGGGTCTAGTTGGAAATGAGATGTTATATTCAGTTTGGAGGAGCCCAATTTGGACGGGCTCGTTTTGGAGGAAGTCAGTACGGCGGAAGCTTATATGGAGGAGAGCAATATGGTGAAGCTCGATCCGGAGGACACCAACACGAAAGAAGCCAGTATGGAGGAAGCGACTATGGAGTTCCCGGGTATGGAGGAGAACAACATGGGGGAAGCGCACACGGAAGTCGTATCGAACCCGATGATGACATCCCAGAATTTTAGCATTATTTTCAAATGTAATATTTTATTTGAACTATATAATGTTTATTTTATTTTATTTATGCAATTAAATTTGAAATTAAAAAAATTTAAAAATTAATATAATATAATATTTTAAAAATATTTATATTTTGAAATTGTTTAAATAATATTTAAAAAAATCATGTTCTCCAAATATGAAAAATATGGTTGAAGTTGATTCTCCACGTTCTCTATATTTGGAGAACATAGTATAAGGGAATCTCTAAATATAGAAATCTCCGTTGGAGATGCTCTTAGAATGATTGAATGGTAGGTTAGGGTTACACCGTATGACAAAAAAATATTTCATTTTTTATATAGTAGAGATATATACCGACCTGACCCGATTTAACCCGACCCGACCCGACCCTGCTTTTCTCCACTATGATATAAATAAACAAATGCGATTCTCAACCTAGGGCTTCTCTTTCCTAAACCACACCGTGCCGCGTCTGTCCGTGCCGTCGGTGAGTCTTCTCTTCTCTTTTCAATGTCATAGCGTTTCCGTCTCATCGAACTCCTATGATCTCCTTTGTTGGCATTTGAATCTGTAGATTTATTTCTCCTTCGAACAATGGTTCGTTTTTTCCGGATTTGTTAATTTTTGATTAATGTCGCTGCAGGGAAGCTGAAACCTTCAGTGGAGAAAGCCGCTTGGGAGAATGAGGTTTTGATTTCTTTTCCTTGTTAAAATCTTTCGTGAATTATGGAGTTTATTTTCAATTGGCACGTTAATGAGATGCTTCGTGCATGTGATTTATGCCCTAATTATTTAAACAAGTTTGCGTTCAGAAATTTTTTTTTTACTTTGCCATGCGTGTGTGTCGGCTGAAAACCTTTTGTATTATGTCCTAGTAGCTGATTTCCATGTAAAGTGACATGGTATTTGTTGTCTTTGCCCCTGTTTTGGTTTATTTTACCTCGCTTAGGTGCCTATTTTCTGCATAAAATGATGCTATTTTTGTTGTCATTTTTATGATTATTAGTTGCAATGTCCACAAAATTCTTTTTTTAATCTAATTTTATATTTTAAATTCTTCAGTAAGTTGCAAGGTGATGTTCTGAGGGAAGCCATTTCTCAGCTCGCCAATGACAGCAGGGAGAAGAAGCGCAAGTTTGTCGAAACTATTGAGTTGCAAATTGGACTGAAGAACTATGATCCCCAAAAGGATAAGCGCTTCAGTGGTTCTGTTAAGCTGCCTCACATTCCTCGGCCAAAGATGAAAGTTTGCATGCTTGGTGATGCTCAACATGTTGAAGAGGTCATAACTAGCTATAATTACATTGTCAGAAACATGCTTTATTTGTAAAATTTGATAAATTATGTTAAAAATGCGTGATTATTTGATAATGTTGTGTGATCATTCCACTGACTAACTGTTTAGCTGACTACTACTAATTAGCAAACACAATTTTGTTCTTAAATATTTTATGTTTGATCTACAGGCTGAGAAGATAAGGCTGGATTGGATGGATGTTGAATCTTTGAAGAAAATGAATAAGAATAAAAAACTTGTGAAAAAACTTGCAAAGAAGTATCATGCTTTCTTGGCTTCTGAGGCTGTAATCAAGCAAATTCCTCGACTTCTTGGACCTGGCCTTAACAAAGCAGGTAAGCAATAATCACATAATTAACTTAATTATATGCAATATTCTTATTAATTGAAGTCACATAATATTTTTTGTTAGCGTTTTATGGAGAAATAAATTAGAAATAGTGCAATGTGGGTTATAGCTAATTTGGTAACCGTACAAAGCTTACTTTAATTCTTTTTATAAACCTATTGCATTTATGATCTGATCAGGGATTGGAACAATACTATCTGATATTGTATTGTAATTTTGAGAATAAACAATATAATATATTGATATTGTAATGCTAACAATACAATATATTTATATTGCAATGTTAGCAATACAATATATTGTATTGTAAATGCTAAAAATGAAAAAACAATATATTGTAATTTTTTCAATAGTTCCAAACAGATAATATAATATAGCATTTCAAAAGTTTCCAAAACCAATAATAAAAGTTACAAACAAACTTTATAATATAACTTCTCAAAAGTTCAGCTCCTCATCCTTGTCACTTTGGTTTTCATCATCAACTGTTTCTTCATTCACGACAACAGACACCAAAGCCAAATTCCATAAATGTCGATTTTGTTTGAGGAAAACTCACGACAGTCGAAGCTTCTTCCTCTCTAAAGTGCAGGGTCGAGGTAAAACTCACAGCGTCTGCCGTCTCAGGCTTCCGGGAGAAAAGAGACGTCCGGCGGGGTTCGTTCTTTGCGGTATGGGTAGAACGGCAGGCGTTTGTCGTCACAGGCTTGCGGGAGAAAAAAGAAGACTGCGAGAGGGAGCCGTCGGGAGGTAGGGTTTCGGAATTTCATTTCAGCCCTATTTCCGTGTATTTGTAGGTGCTGTTTGGGTTCAGCGGTTCAGCCAAGTTTAGGTTCAGCTAAATTTCGGTTCAGCCTGTTTTAGATGATTGTTTGTGACAAATATCTATAAAAATGAAATTTTATCTTTATATACTATGTTTTTTTAAAAAAAATTAAAAATACAATAATATTGGCAATATATTGTTATTGTTAAAATAACAATACAATATATTGTTATTGTCAAATGGACAATACAATATATTGTGTACAATATATTATAATATATTGTTCGATAAATATATTATTTCCAATCCCTGGATCTGATAGCCAAAAAACTTTTCTACTTGATATTTATAATATTAGAACCCCAAGTTTCATGATTCCCGTCTTTTCATTAAACTTATTTTGTGTAAAAACTTTGTTGATATTTACTCGTTGGCATTTCTCTTCCCCAAGCTGCCTTTATTGTTCTTTGAATAAGTAGTTGATCACACATTCTTCCTTATTGTTTGTTACTGCCGATGTTCTCTCGCCATTATTGCCATCTTCCTTTCAGACCAAGCAGGAGACATGGCACCCGTGTGAGATTATCTTGTCATCTTCATAGTAAATAGAAAATCTTGCAAATTCTTAAACATGAATGAATGGAAGTTATGCATTCAAAGCATCCGTGAAGGAAAATTTCGGGGATAAGCATAGTTCCTTTAGTTAACCATCAAATAACAATCTTTCGACACTCACTTTTTCTATTGAAGTTGTTTATCTTGACGCACAGTAAATTACAACAACCTTGGATATTCTGATAGCATTAGATCATATTACATAATGTCACTGTTTCACTCATATTTCCCATTTCCCAATGACTCCTGAGTTAAAATAGTTACATGTTCCTTTTCTCTCATTCAATGATCAGATGAGATGTCAAAATAGTGGTTATATTTTTTGTGCCATGTGCTTCGAAGTTATAACTCATTCTTAATTAACCAACTGACCCATTAGAATCCAAAAATTTCTGAATGTGGTAGTTGAGTATTATTTGATAAACTGCAATCAAAACAAGCCTAAAGAGAGATCCTCTACTCCAAAAATTTCAGAATGTGGTAGTTGAGTATTATTTGACAAACTGCAATCAAAAAAAGCCTAAAGAGAGATTCTCTACTGATTTAGGAATATGAAGTTCTCTCTCAAAACTCAAAGATTGTATGCTAGGGTTCTAAGAATGAAGGATTGGATTCCAAGGAGAGATGAATTGGATTCCAAGGAGATAAACCTTGGTTGCCAAGGGCGTGAATCCTTCTTCCTTAATATTAATAAGTATATATACCGGCTAAGGGAGACATTTTACTTGGGTTTGATTTAAGATGCGAGTCTCTCTTAGTTATGTTAACAATGTTCTCATAGTGCACAATGACATATCATGTGCCTACATTTAATGTACACATACTATTTGGGCTACGTACATTGCCTCTGCGATATGCAATTCTGAAAATAGAGTGGTTTTACTTTGGGAATCATGACGTCATCATGACACTTTTTTAATTGGACACTGCATTCATCGTCAGATGATGAGTTGCTCTTTCCCATTAAGCACATGTTTGCCTCCTCTTCATTGTTGGTACTTGATCCACTTGAATTCTCAGATAAGGAATCATCCTTTGCCTTTAAAACCTTCTTCTTGTCCTTCTTTTTGTGCCTCTTTTTCTTCTTCTATTTCAGATATTTTGGGCACTTACTTCTGATATGTCCGACCTTTAAACAATGGTAACATTCCAGTGGCAGACGTTCCTCATCATCATAATCCTTGATCTTTCCTTTTCCTTTCTTAAAACCCGACTCCTTATTAAAGTACTTCTTAAATGAATTTCTCATCTACATATTTCTCATAAATCTCTTAAACTTCTTCATAAACAGACTCTTCTCCTCATTTTCTTCTACATCCTCATCAATATCACTCTCTTCTTCCTTTTGGACTTCAATGCTAACACATTTTTCTTTGGTTCCAAACTGTACTCTTGTTGTATTCTTAACTCCACCTCATGAGTTTTGAGATTCCCGATGAGTATCTCAATTTGAAGAGTCTTTAGATCGTGTGACTCTGAGATGACATTCACTTTCAGATTGAATTCTGGGGGGAACAATCTAAGAATCTTCCTAACCAAATTGCCGTTGGAGAAATTCCTCCCTAGCACTTTGGAATCGTTGACGATTTTTGTAAACCTTGTGTACATAAAATCAACGTTTTCGTCAACTTCCATCCCGAACTTTTCAAATTCTGACTCCAGTTGAAATATCTTCGATTCTTTTACCTGCGAAATATCTTCATGAGTGAGTTCAAGTAAATTCCAAATATCATAAGCAGTTTCGCAAACACAAACCCTATTAAACTCAGTTTTATCTAACACACCAAATAAAACATTCATAGGCTTAGCGTTATTTTTGCACTTTAATTTGTCTAAGTCATCCTTTTATATCTTTTGGTTTTTCCATAGTAACACTTCCAACTATCATTGTAGGTGGAGTGTAGCATTGTTCTATCATTCCCCAAATGTCAATATCTAACACAATTAGAAAACATCGCATTTTAGGTTTCCAATAGTTATAGTCAATGTCAGTGAATTATGGAGTTCTACTAATTCCTTTCCCCTCAGAAAATGCGTAATCATTGTGTGTCATTACTGCCAATGATGAAACTGTTTTGGAGCAACATACCTATGGTATTAAATGTTGGATCTCGAGGTGTCCTTAGAGGGGGGGGGGGCGGCGAATAAGGGCTCTTTTAAATGTTTATAACAATATTAGATCTTAGGCAAAGTAATAAAAAGACAAGTAAATTTTCTCACAACTAGAAATATGAAACAAATACTTGGAAATTTGAGGATAAATGAAATGATACTTTTATTTTACAAGTGATGAAGAGTATAAATAATGATTTCAATAGAGTTTGAAATCGATGCTACAAATGAATATCTTCTTTTGTGAATTCACTGGTTCTTCTACCAAGGATTGACCGACGATTGCCCATCTCTCCATAGATATAACATCTAGCCCCCTAGATCTCTCCACGACCTAGTCGCTGCACACAAGACGGCGAATTCCCCATAAACCAAACAAGGGACTAGTCGCTGCTCATAAGGCGGCGAGTTCTCTACCGTTTACAACAAATAACAAAAAGATTACAAAAATGAAAACTGAAATTAAAACTCCCTCTGGTCTTGAGCGCTGAAAAAAACGGTGAAGCCGTGCGAAGATCATCGGAGTTGAAGTACACTAACAGTCTTTTCTTCGCCCTTGAACTTTCTTGGGAACATGAGAGTTTTTCTGATTTCAGAGTTATCTTAGGCAAAGTATGCACGAGAATGAAGGCTCTAGGAGGTGTGTAACTGAAAATCTTCGAAGTCTAGCCTTTTATACCAAATGTCGCTACCGCTGGCAGTATCTCGATACTGCGGGCGGTATCGCCTCGTGGTGCCACGTGTGCTACACCATGTTGATTGTGTTGAGAAAATGGTGGACGTGCTCGATCGTGGGGCCACTGCTGGCGGTATCTCGATATCGTCAAGTAGTATCTCAAAATTGTGCTCATAGAGCCCGATTCGTGCAGAATCTTGGCTGACGTCATTGACGCTATTGCGGGCGGTAGCTCACTAATGCAAGCGGCACTGTAACTTTTTGTACTTAGCAAATTTTACTCCAAAATTGATCCATAGGAGAATTGTACCTGTGATATATGCACACCTTAAATACACTATGATACAATATATTCGAGATTTATTATTTTCAAATCAGGGAATGCAGAACGCATGTTCCAACACAACCTGTATTGATGATTCATAATGAAAGTTTTGATGGATTGAGCGTCATTAGACACCTGAGTTATCTATCCACATTATTCTCTAATAGTTGCATAACGATCGGTCACAAATATCTTTTAACGCTAGATTTAAGATGTGCACAACATATGGTGTCCAAAAATGTGGAAATCAGGCCTCCACAATTGCTCCTGCTGCCGTACAAACTGATGCATTATCAATGATAACCTATATAATATTTTTAGCACCAACTTCATTAATGATTTAAATCATCAAATTTGCAATATAGTTGTACTCTCCCGATGCATCAATTGTTTTCAAAAAAATTGGCCCATCCTCAAAGGCTGTCATAAAATTAATCAAAGGTCTTCTTTGACCATTTGTCCAACCATCACTAACTAAGATGGTTCCCTTTTGGGGCCAAATATCTTTAATTGGTTGAAGCATTCTAGTGATATTGGATTTTCCTTTTTGCAAAAGTATAGTTCTAAGAGCATTATATTTGGAGGAATAAATTCATGAAGATTATTATTTACGACAAATTTATATGAACCAATATAATATGAATTTCTAGCTAGATGAAATGACAAACTGCCAGAATAGAATATCCTAGTTATGTGGCTCCACAATTCATCTCTAACCTTATTGTGGAAAGTCATATCAATAGGTCCACATCGTTTTTTTGGTTTCACCAGACACCAACTAATTGAGAAGTTTGAATTGCATTAACAAACAATAGTACCTTGAGAGCCGGTTTGCATTTTTTTTCTGATGCCAAAGCAACTCTTTGAAGCATTTTTAAATACTCTTGGGGTCACCTTTTCACATACCCTAATACCATTCCTGGATAATTTTAGCAAGTGTCGTTTTACTCTAGAGTAGGAGCCTCTGAAATCAACCTCAAAAAAATTATATTTCTATTTTCTATTTCTGCCACAAACTTCTCTATGAACAAGAGACATATAAACCCATAGCGGAGTATTTTTATCCTTTTTGCGTCATAAAAAATAAATGTACTTGTTATTGAGGTAAAAGTTGAACCAGTGACACTTACAAGAGATTGTTATTGAGACATAACCACTACAATAAGAAAAGGACAAAAAAATAAAATTATAGGAATATGAAAACATTAACCTCACAGAAATAACAAAAGAATAGCAATAACTGCATAGAAATAACAAAAGAATAGCAATAACTGCATAGAAATAACAAAAGAATATCAATAACTGCATAGAAATAACAAAAGAATAACAATAACTGTATAAAAATAACAAAAGAAATATGTACAAAAATCTGTATTTGAAATAGCAAAAGAAATTTGACCAGTAGAGAAGTCTGTACAGATTTCTCAATCTGGACAGTCTTAAAGAAATCTGGACAGATTTCTGTAGCAGAAATATGGAGAAATTTGTGCAGAAATCTGTACAGATTCTTAGAGAAATCTGGGCAGACAGATTTCTGTCCAGATTTGAGAAATCTGTAAAGAAGATTTTTGTAGGAGAAATCTGGACTGAGTTCTAAGAAATCTGAACAGAAATCTAGATAGAATCTATCCAGAATTTTTAGAGAAATCTGAACAAATTTCTTCCAAATTTCATAGAGAAAATTGTCCAGGTTTCTCTAAGAAATTTTTACAGATTTCTCTAAGAACAATCACATGTAACCTATGAAGCACCGATACTTTCATGAGTGTCACGTACCCGTACCGGATACATATCCGGTACCGGTACGTACCCGATACTCGGCGGATACGCCTGTTACTCTAATCTGTAGATACATTTGGACTTGCCATATCATTCTGCATATTTGTTGGATCCCTAGTTTGAATTTGGGCTAGGTTCACTATTAAGTTATTGACCCTCCATGTATAGTCTGGGGTCAAATTGTTAGTTCTAAGGTGTAGGTCAGTTTGACTAGGTTAGACAAACATTGATCCAACACTCAGAAGAAATCAGAGATCCCGACATAGAAGATTTGCAGTCTTTAAGAGTTCAGAGAATCAGTTCGAAGTTCTTCGAACTCAGCTCGACGATCGTCGATCGCAGATCGACGAACTCAGAGTCCCTACTCTGAGCTGAGCTCAACGATCTTGGAGCTCAGGTCGACGATCTTCCCTCTTCTCTCAAGTTCTCTGGTCGACGAAATTCTATCTCAGGTCGACGAACTTGGAGCTCAGTTTTGACAGACTATTTTCCAGATCAACTTTCTCTGAGCTCAGCTCGACGAAGACGATTTCTCAGCTCGACGAACTTGAAGTTCAGGTCGACGAAATCTGTCCTGAGTTCGACGATTTCTCTCAGTATCAGTTTGACGTTTTCTCTCATTTTGATTTCAGTTTGGATTATTCTAAGGATGTAATTCTCTGATAATTAATGTTCATATTCTCAAGAATATAGCCGTTGCTTGACAACATTAATTATGGATTTCACAGAGCAAATTACTTGACTTATTTATTGAGACAGTTGAGTAAATGCTTTTAAGACAAATTCCAGCCGTTCAACTCCCAGGAATTCAGCATTAAATTCAGGAATTCTTTGTCAAATCAAAAATGACAGAGATCCTTCAGAATATAAGAAGAAAATTCTGATCTTCAGAACAACAAGGGAATTACAAGAGATCTTTTACTCAACAACTGATACAAGTTTTGCAGAGAAAAAGACTGTCATCTACAGGAAATTGAAGAAGAATATCAACACACAAATCTTTAGTCTTTTTCAGTTTCTGCTTCAAGCTTCAAAAGGACAACTGATCAACACCAGTACAAGAAGTTTCTGAAGATCTTCATCAAGGCCTACATCCTGTGCAAAGCTCTCATCTTCCTGAACCATTCTTTATCTCAGGAGGAGCTTTGACAACATCATCCACTAAAGTTTTCTCAGTTGTTTCTGAAGATCTTCATCAAAGCCTACATCCTGTGCAAAGCTCTCATCTTCCTGAACCAAACTCTGCTGTTTTGAAGGGCTATAGACAGACCAGCGGGGGTAAAACAGTAAAAAGTACCTCACACATTCAGGCGAGCTGGGGAGCTTGATCACCTCGGTAGGTCCTACTCGCCTGCTGTTGCCGAGCTCCGTTGTCAGGGCGCGAGCTGGGACGGTGAGCTCGCCCATCCCTTGGTCGCCATCAGTTGTCCTGGGCCAGCTCGACGAATGCCGAGCTCGGGGTCGACAAAGGCTGATCTTTGGTCGACGAATGCCGAGCTCGGGCTTGGCTTCTCCACTGCCGAGCTCGCCCACCATCTTCTGCCCGATCTGTCTGGTTCCTGGCGACCTTGCTCGCCGGACACGAGATTGTACAGTTAGTATCTTGCTCGGCAATCTTGTCTTGCAATTCTTGATCGGGCACTAGTCTTGCAATAACATCATTAAAAACATCTTGAAATTTCCAGCCATCATCATTATTTTGTTCCCCGTATTCAAAATATTTGCTTGGATTTAGAAACAAAGCCGACCTATACAATTTTTGCTCCATTTGATTTGTCCATCTATTTTCAACAATCTCAATAATCTTTTTAAATAATCTTTCTTTGTTATCAAAATGTTGTTTGATCTTTTGTTTGGCTTCTTTCATTGCAGCATATACTTCAGGCATAGCCGACCTTTCATCTCCATCTACTAATCGCAAAACGGCAATCAGTGGTTTTCCTCATTTTAGGCAATCTCTTACTCCATTTCAAAAATTGGTTGAAAGTGTTATTTCAACAATCTGTTTTCCGGCTTCAGTTTTTGTCAAATTAGCGACATTCCACTAGGGCGACACAAAGAATAATTTCAGCTTCTCCTCATGCTTAAGCACACTTTGTAGAGTAAGGAATGATGTTGCAAATCTAGTTACCGAATGCCTCACTAGATCACCGCCTATAGTAGTCCTTATTGCATCAAGTAAACGAGTGTGTCTGTAGATGAAATTTGTAATCATTCTTACCTTTCTAATCACAGTTTTGTTCTGTTGTAGCTTGCCTATATCTTCTAGCATGAGATCAATGCAATGAGCTGCACAAGAAGTCCAGAATAATGTAGGTCTTTTTTCCATTAAAATTTTACCAGCTGCCTTGTAATTAGAAGCAGTCAGTCACCACCTGCAGAGTGCAGACATTTGTAATTATTGAAAGCTGTAGACTATTAAACTTGAAATATGAAAATTACTAAATTAATGAAACCAAAAAAATTACCTGAACAACACACTCTGCTCCTATCTCTCTAATCTTACTATCAAGCAACTCTGATAACATTGTAGCATCTTGAATATGACTGGATGCATCTACGAAACCCATAAAATAGGATCCTTCTGGACAGTTCACTAGGAAATTGATCAAATGTCTCCCTCTTCTGTCTGTCCAACCATCTGACATAAGTGTGCAACCATATCTCCTCCAGTATGCTTGATAGTTTTATCTTCATCTCCATAACTTTATTTTTTGTATTTTTTAGCAATGAGACTCTCAAATCATGATAACTAGAGCCT
This sequence comes from Platanthera guangdongensis, assembly GCA_039583875.1. Classification (NCBI taxonomy): domain Eukaryota; kingdom Viridiplantae; phylum Streptophyta; class Magnoliopsida; order Asparagales; family Orchidaceae; genus Platanthera; species Platanthera guangdongensis. Next base: position 82,599,043 of record CM077157.1, read on the forward strand.
TTATAACCATACCCATACTGTCCAACTGCTTCAAGCATGACTTCAAAACTTCGTGCCTTTGCAGTATTGAATGTAATTCCACATTCATAGAACCAATCAGCAACATAACTATCAACTCTCTTTTTCTCTTCAGCTGTTCTAAAACATCTCTCGATAGTAGTTTATACATTACCTTTTGCACGTCTATCATCTACTACATCTTCAGGATCACGCCTCACATGAGCATCCATAGACCCCCTTTTTTGTGGCAAGTGGATTACTTTTCTTTTTTTGGCACTTGTCCCAAAATTTGGGACAAATGACGTTTTAGCTGTAGATAATGCCGGAGATACATTTTGTGACCCTGTTGGCTCTCTTTCTTGGTCACTCTCATTGTCATCATCAACAGTCAGATGCACATTGTCCTTTTTTTTAGCATTTAAAGCTGAATACATCTCAGCTGCTATTTCAGAAGTAGTCTTCAAACACTTGGATACATCTCCATACCCGCCACATAAGTGTTGCTTCAACCTTTTGATACCACCCTTTATCAATCTACCACACAAATTACATTTAATTATATTTTTATCTTCTAGGTTGGGCCAATGACCATACTTTCAACCATGATCATTTGACTTTGCTTTTCGTTTAGGATCCGTTTTTGGATCAAGGTCATTGCTACCAATGGATGGAGCAAGAATGTTGTTTTGGTCTTCCATCTTTCACAAACATGACCTATAGATTGCAGAGTTAGGTCGGGACAATGAAATAAATAACGGCCAAAGAAATCATCACAATGAACAATTTAAAAAACTCTCAAATAATGCTCATTTAGAAGAGTCAACAAGACCATAACACCATTTTCATTTGTTCTACTTCTATAGTATAGACAAGACACTGCATGATAAATCTAGCAATAAAGAAATACATTTGTCATTTGTCAATCAAATCATGATTCATGAAACACAATTAGTGATTATATAATGACAAATCTTATTTCTAATATTATCTATTTTCTCCGGCGAAAATTGTGTCACTCCATGATAGATCTGCAATAAAACAAAAATGGTTAAAATCAATTCAACATAATTATTACCTTATCTACATTTCTCATCAAGAACAAGTTCTTGAGGGGAAAATAGATAATACATTGTTTCTCAGGGAAACAATGAACAAATGTCTCCTAGTCCAAATTTATGTGGATGACATAATATTTGGGTCTACTGATGACAACTTTTGCGAAATGTTTGCTAATATTATGCATGAGGAGTTTGAGATGAGCAGTATAAGAAAGCTCAAGTACATTTTAGGCCTCTAACTAAAATAGTCTGATGAAGAGAATTTTATCTCTCAGACTAAGTACACTAGGGAGCTTATTACGAAGTTTGAGATGGAATCAGCTTCCACCAAGAAAACTCCCATGGGGTCCAACACTTCCTTGGACAAGGATGAGAAGTGAAAACCCTTTGATGAATTCATGTACAGATGCATCATTTGATCCTTGTTGTATCTGACTGCTAGTAGACCAGATATCATATATGCAACATGTGTTTGTTCTAGGTATCAAGCATGCCTTAAGGAACCCCACAACTCAGCTGCAAAGAGGATTTTGAGATACTGATTTAGGGCTAGGCTACGAGTGCACAAAACCTACGATGCTAGGTGGTAGTGCAAGGGTGACACGCTAATCTGAATCTAAATGCAATGCAATCGTCGATATCTCGACAAATTAATCTGAGCAATGAGAATTCTAACTCCACGCAAATATTTGAAATTGAAAATAGTTAATTAATTTTGGCAATTTATAATGGCTTCCTCCGCTCGGAGGGCCAAAGTAAAGTGCGCGGCGAATGTCTCATCGTGCAAATTATTAACGTACTAAAGACAATTTCTAGTAGCAAGAATCGCAGCAAAATATAATAGTTTACTAAATAAAAATGTCAATTCAAATAATCTAATACCAAAAAACTCACAAAATAAAGGGTTGAATCGAGACACTGAAGAAATCGGAGCCGGATGGGTAGGATCGCAATCAATAGCGGAATCGGAGGCGCGACGGTGATGGCGGTGGCTGTCCGTGGTGGAAAGCGGGGAGATCGGGCCGAAAATGGATAGATCCGACCACTAGGGAATAGATCCGGGTGGGGGGTGGATAGATCCGACCACTAGGGAATAGATCCGGGTGGGGGGTGGATAGATCCGATGTTTGAAGGCGGATCCGGGGTACGGGATGATGTATGGATGGTGGAAATAACAGTTCGGGGCTGGAATTCCAAGATCCGAATTGATTTTGGGAATCCGGGCTGGAGGAAAGTGGATCCACGTAAAGGGGAAGATGGAGGTGGTTGGCTAGGGTTAGGGAGGGCTTGGTTGTAGGTGCGGCTCAAGGGGGTTGGGCAGCTGATGGTTGTGAAGAGGTGGAGGGGTGGCGGTCCTGTTGCAAGAGGAGGGGGGCAGAAAGAGGAGGGGCGGGGCTGGCGGCGGGCGGCTGAACTGCTGCAGGAAAACAGCTCGGTGGCTGTTTTGGACGGACTTGGGAGGGGGATGCAATGGTGGGAAAGGGGATTTAAGGGTTGGAAAATGAAGGTAAGGATAGGGGGTACCTTGGGGGGAAGAACGAGCACCTAGGAGTCGTCACCTAGGGTTCCACGACATCGGTACCGAGGAGAGATCACTGGAATCCGGGAATGAAGTTGTCCAAATTCTGCAATGACTTGGTTCAGCCTCTTAGATCAATATTTATAATAAAAGAAAGACTATGACATCCCAATCAATGACTATGATTGGCCGGTGGGAGAGGCCACTAAAATACATGATTAATGAACAAAAAATAATAAACTAATATATGTTTTTGACTCTCAACGCGGATCCGGACACATCTGCGGAGTCCGATCGTCGATCCGGGCACGCCATATATGGTAAGTCGCCAAATCAGCCCCGAACGGGCCCAAAGCTCGTGCTCGTCTCTGCTCCACATCAGATACCTTTAGGGCAGCCAACATCTTGGCCTTTGATACCCTAGAAATAATGATTTAGAACTAATTGACTATTCAGATGTAGATTTTGCAAGTTGCAAGGAAGATAGGAAGAGTACAAGTGGTACTTGTCAATTCCTAGGATAGAAACTGATCTCATGGAGCAGTAAGAAGCAGACTAGTGTGTCAATATCCACTGTTGAGTCTGAATACATCTCTGCAGGGAGCTGCTGTGTACAACTCTTGTGGATACAAGATTAGCTAGAAGATTACAACTTTAAGGTAAGTGATACTCCTTTATATTATGTCTCATCGAGTGCCATTTTCATTGCTAAGAATCCTGTCTCTTATAGCAGTACTAAACATATAAAAATTAGATGTCATTTTATTAGAGAACATGTAGAGAATGAAAATATTTGTCTTGAATTTGTCTCCACTAACAATCAAGTTGCTGATATCTTAACTAAGTCATTGGATGAGGCTAAGTTCAATCACTTTAAAATTGAGTTAGGAATGCTTAATGTAGAATAATCCATTTACATTTGAATTGTTATTTCATCATGTGCTATTCCTGTTGTAGAATAATTTTCCCTACATTTCTGATGTCATCTCATCATAGTTTGCAATCATGTTAAAAATCAGTTATGATGATAGAATAACATTAAATAGTCATCTTAACTAGCTGGAAATGAGCAACAACATTGTTAGGATTTGATTGCTGCTAGAAAATACTTAGTGGCATGATAGGTGAACAACCTTAATTAAAAATTTATGAGTCAAAATGACCCATTTTAATTATAATTGTTTATCAAATTGGTTTGTCATCAGTGCACTGTTAGTCAGCGAGGTCAGCTGAATCAGCTGAGAAAGTTTCAGCTGAACTATTGGGACTGCTGAGACAGGTAATATATATCTATATATATATATATATATAGATATATATATTACCTGTCCTAGAGGATTATCAATCTATCTCAGCGCAACTGCTGAGACGGGCTGTTTAATTGAAATCAATTTATTTTAGTTGTCAAAATCAGTCAAAATAATCATATAGGCCGGCCCCTCATTTCCTAAACCCTTTATATATATAAAGCTAAAGTCAATTGAAAGTCATTAAGCACTAAATCCCTTCCAGTCGCCGAGACCGACACTTTCTTTCCACCGTCTCAGCGTCAAGTCTTTCAGAAGGAATGATGCAAAATTCTTCCAAAGATCTGCAAGAAGGATATGAGATCGTTAGGAATGGCTTCCTTCATGCTTCAGAAAAGATTAAAGAAATTATTAGAATGTTTGATTCCCTAGGGTTAGAATATCTTCTCTGAAATATCTCCTATTCTTAAGACAAAAGTTTTGGAGTTTTATACAAATGTAAAGCCCTCTTCCTCCAAAACTTCACTAAAATCCAAAATTGGAGGTATAAGTATTAAGATTACTCCAAAGAGGTTAGCCAAAGCCCTTCAGTTACCTTTATTTGACAATGATGAAGAGGGTGAGATTTCCAACAAGGACAGAGACTATGCCCTGGAATGGTGTGAGTATAGTGATGCCAAGACTGGATCACTAAGGATTAAATACTTCAACCAAAGAGGAAAGCTGCTAGCTGATATTGTAGGAAAAGCAATATTATGCAAACCTGGATCTCATGACACAATCTCCATGCCAATGCTTGAGTTAATCACAAGGATTGTTTTGCAAAATAAGACTTACCGGGCTAATGTCATATTACAGAGAATTATTGATTGTCTGTAGGCTCCAAACTTGCGAAGAATATTATCTCTTTATCTCATCAATGCCTATCAGACCAATTTAATAAGAGGCAAGGTGCCAAGATTCACTAGCTGAAGAGGATGAATATAAAAATTTTGGAAAGGTTTACCAAGGTTCTTCTAATGAGTCAATCTACTGAGATGAAAGAGAAGTCCAAGGACACATGGAAAAAGATTATTGGGTCTATTAGTTCTGATTCTGAGTCTGCAACCCCAGCAGATGTTGGTGTTCAGGTTAGTGTAGAACAAAGTCTGTCTTCTGACAGTGTTCAAGTCAATATTAAGGGTCTGTTTGGGATACCGGTGTCGTTTTAAAAGGGAGAAGTTCAAAAGGGAGATTCTAAACTGTATTTTCAAAACTGTATTTTCAAAACTGAGTTTGTGTTTGGATAACCACCGTTTGCAGTCTGATTTAAAACTCAGTTTGTGTTTGGGAAAACACCATTCCGGTGGCGGTTATAACGAGAAACCTTTAAAATAAAACACATACATCCCTTGCTTAATATGAAATAACAACCGTTTTGCATTTTCCCAGCTATCACCCTAAAACTATCCAGAGCATGATATACAATCCAAAACTATCACAGTTCTCATGAATCAAAACTTAAACAGAAACTGGAAAAAATATGTAAATGAAAAACTGTAGAGGCAGAATAGCTTTCCTCTACAGAAATGTTCGTTAGATTCAAATCTGGAAATGAAAAACTGTAGAGGAAGAATAGCTACCAAGACTGTAAATGAAAAAATTGAGAAACAAAAATCAAAGCTGGAAAAAATTAAACCCTTGTACAGAACTTACAATTCCAGGCTTTGAAAATAAAAAAAACATGGGCAACCAAATACATTTACCAGCATAGAACTACTATTGAGATACACTGCAGAATATTAGAACTTCAAAAGCTAGAACAACAGACAAGTCATCAATGAAAGTAAAGCTCATATCTTTCTTTAAGCTATTTATACATGCTTCTATTGGAAACAAGAAACTTCTGAAGAAGTGTTCAGAAATTTCTTACAATTATTCACCTACCTGCTTCAAACATTCTCTCCTCGAGACTGGCTAGATGGTCCATCTAAACTCGTCAATCCTTCAGCCATCATCCGCGCCCTATTCTGGGCCTGTCTATCCACGCCAACCATATACAAGCCTACGCAAATCCACATTTAAGAAATCCAATCAGTAAAAAGATCCAAGTTCAACACGATGCTCACAACGACACATTCACCTATTGCGCTGCAAACTGCGCAGAGCCACAGGACCCTCTGCGACCATATTTCCCCTACCACTCTTCCCATCTGAACCATTAGGATACTCACCTCTGTGAGTCTTCCATATTATACACAAAAAATGGCGAAATTAGGGAAGAAGAATGTAACCAAACCAGTAAGAGTGCCAGAGGGAAGGATGATAAATAATAAGAAGAAATTTACCCCGCAAAAAAATCAAAGCTGGAAAAAACTGAGTTTGTGTAGGCGAAGAGCGAAGGATCGAGGGTTTGTTTCCCGCGAAGAGGAGAGAAGATGAGAACGGCGGGTTGCAGACGGCGCGCTGGTGCACCTTCCTCCAGCGTCAAAGGGTGGGAGTTTTGCCCTTTTCAATCGATCGGTTTAAAACGACTCCAACCAAACAGCGCTGCAAGGAACAGTACCGGTCCGGTTTAGCTGGAATGGACTCAAAACGGCTTCCCAAACAGACCCTAAATCAGACAGAAGTCAAGTTAGAGGAAAGCATGTTGAAGAAGTCCATGCTGCTCTTAATTCTGAAGATGTACCAGCAGATAATGCTGCACTGGATGTGCCTGAAGCATTAAGTGGATGTGCCTGAAGCATTAAGTGGATGTGCTGAGAAGGAGCAAATGGAACCAGCTGATGATCTTCATGGGAATTGGGAGTCATTTATTCCAGAAAAGGTGAATGCACCTTCTGAGGGGGAGTATGTGCAGATAGAAGAGCAATCTTCTGATAATACTGCTTCAGATGATGATGCTGATGTTGAGGGGGAGCCTCCAAGGGTCCCTGCTCAGGATGAGGTAATTCCATCCTCTCTAGTAGCTAAGACATCCACTCAAAGCCTACATGGGTTTGGTGTTCAAGAGGACCAGGGGAGATGTTCACCAGTTGTGCACCACCATTCTCCACCCACAACTTCAATTGACAACTTCATTCTCACCTCGATAAAGTCTCTACTGGATGAGCAAACCTCTTCACTCAAAGCCTACATAGATCAATCTATCTCAGGAGTGAAAGCTGAATTGTTATCTGAAATACAACTACTGAAAGGTGAGACTGATCACCTAAACAATCAAATGACAAAATGGTTTGATCGGGCAGCAAGCATAGTCAAGGCTTAATCTGCTATGCTCAGATCAATGGATACAAATCTTAAATTCTCAGCTACAGATATTGTGGATATGTCAAGAATTTTGTGAGTCAATCTGATGAGGTCATAACACAAGCTACTGATCACATAACCAATCATATTACCTCTACAACCTTTACATCCATGGAAGAAGCCTTTCTGCTTAAAGAAGAACTTAAAGTTGACTCTGGAAATATCTTTTAAACTCTATCAAGCAGGTTTGAAGCTAATACCAAACAGTTGGAAAACAAGATATTTGATGAAGTCAGAAAGGGGAAGGAGAACAATGCTAAGAACATTGCTGAGCAAGCTCTCAAAGTACTTCAAGGAACAAGGATAACTCTAAACCTTCCTCTACTGGATAAGTCTAGGCCAGAAGATTTTGACTTCCATGCACAAGCAAGAGTTGCACAAGATGCATAGCTTGCAGCCAGTAGGAAGAGAGAAGGGATAATGTTGGCAGAGGAATTCATGGAAAAGAGAAGGGCTGATAAATCTGAAGACCCTGATTATGAATACTTGAGTGATGATTCAGAAAAGATTATCATCAATGCATGGTTAAGTCATGATCTGCTGTTAAAGAACATAGACAGCTTATATCCCAATGAAGAATGGATAAAACACATAGAGAGGAATTCCCTAACGGTCCGTTCGTTTCGCAGGAATTGAGCTGCAGGAATTGGATTTGAATTCAATTCCCATTCCCGCAGAAATTGGAATTGAATTCAATTCCAATTCTGCTGTTCGCCTGAATGCAGAAATTCTGTCACAAGAATTGGAATTAGCAATTCTGATGTTCGACTGTATCCTTGAATTCAAAGTACAGAATTCAAATTTGTAATTTTTATTCTAAACTGAATTGAAATAACTAAATAAAAATCATACTTCAACAGAATAAAAATTAATAGTCCACGCACCGAACATTAAAAAAAGTTCAAAATAGTCTACAGCATTATAAAAGTTCGCACATGAAACCAAAAGTCCTTAACATAATCTAATCAATCGCGTAGATGTAAGCGGAGATAGGTCCTCCTAATTGGCATCGTTAAAGCCATGAACACATCGGTCTTCTTGTCGTCATCACTCAGCATATCGATAGCCTGTATGACCTCAGTCTCAGTCAAATCCGTAATAGCTGCAATGACGACATATATCCTGTCTGCACTTGAGATCGACGGCGGTGGCGGTGGCGGCTGAGATGTCACGCTGCTATCATGCTCCATGTTCATCGCTATCGCAGAAACAACATCAGCAATAATATCTACCGCGGATGTTTTCTCCTTCCTCTTCTTGCTCTTTGGCTCAACCTCCTCCATGTCGTTTTCGTCCACTGAGTCGTCAATGTGGATCTCGTTTATTTGCTCAGTCGCAGTAGCAGCATTAGCTCCAGTGGCCCGATCAACCCCACAAATCATAGCTAAGTCGCCCCAATTGACGATCACCTTGCTCCGATAATGTCTCACCGTCGGATGCGCCTACAAGCTTAGTTTAAATTAGAATCAAAATTTAATATAATTTCTATACAGTTAAATATTTGCTCAATTAAAATATTACCTGTACGTAGTTAGCCCAGATTTCTCGTTGTCAACCTTCACCACATTACGCTCCCAATCCCATCCGAAACCACTGGTATCCAACATAGTCGATATTTCCTGGTAGTATTTGTTCCATGTTTTAATCCTGACCATTATCTTCTCCTTACTAATATCAACGTGACAATCATCCTTCAATGCCTGCATTGCCGCCGTGTACGCGACACTTTTCCAGCCGCTAGCCGCCTTATTTCCCATATTTTGCTGCTCAAGGAGAACAGTCGATAACGCACAATCCATCTGCGGCGTCCATGGAACATAGGACCGTTCACTTGGTTTGACCCCCTTTACTTTTTTATCCATTTATTTCTGCATAAATAAATCAGACACAAAAATGGATTAAATAGAAGTTAATAAAATATACACAGACACACACATAACATACCCACAATTTTGCACATAAATGGATTATAAAGAAGTTAACAAAATATACACATTTTAATTGCCTCGATGAGCACAATACTCATTAAACATATTCATAGTCATAGTTTCCCTAAACGTGCTCCACTCTGGTGTTGCTTGGACTGGAGCCAATGTATCCGCGTACTCGAAATTAGCAAAAGTTGTATCTTGATTTAATATTTCCGTATCTACCTCGGCAAGCAATCGACCGTGATTTTCTAATCTCCTCTCTATAAGAAAATTATACAGAATGCAGCAAGCGTTTATAATTTGAACCTGTTAAAATTAAAAGGTAATTAAAAACTCATTATAAATTAACTTATTCTAATGTTAAAGGTTTAAATGTATATACCTGGACTTTGATGCCATAGAATGATGGTCCCCTCAAAATTGCCCATCTTTTTTTAAGGAGGCCGAATGTCTGCTCTATGACATTTCGTTCCTTTGAGTGTCGGAGATTGAACAACTCTTTATAATTGGTGGGGTTATTGCCTTGTGCAGACCACTCTTTCAAGTGATATCTGGTTGACCTATATGGAGCTAGATAGCCAGAGCCATTGGTGTATCCCGCATCCACCAGATAGTACTTTCCAAGTGGCACCTCAAAACGATCTGCTCTTTCGAGTGCATTGCGCAAAACTCTGGAGTCCGATGAGGACCCCTCCCATCCAGGTAACACATACAAAAACCTCAAATTTGAATCACATGCGGCCATTACATTCGTTGTAATGGCCTGTTTCCTATTCCGATACCTACCTTGATCTTTAGTAGGCACTGTAACTTCAATATGAGTGCCGTCAATCGCACAAATGCAATCCTATATGGACATATGGACAGTTTAGATATTTTTAAATATATTTTAAAATAAAACTTAGGATTGTAAAAAAAAAACTTTCAGGAAAATGACGCCATCTTTGTACTGTTGACGCATCTGAGAGTTTTATAAAGTCAGGACCTAATTTCAGAATTGCTCGCAGCACCGTTTTGAAATGACGGCTTATTGTATCTGTTGATCGTAGATACGTCCCGCCCACAACCCTAAATTTTTTGTTGTGCCCCAAAACATGTAAAAAAATGCTGACTGTCTCTCTAATTCCTACATTTTTTGTGTCTCTTAACAAACCACGCTGGGTTAGCATGTTACACAAAACTTCGAACGAGCTTCTATTCATCCGAAGCTGGTTAAAATAATTTATATCTGTTCCGTCATTTCATCATTTATACAAACGGCTAAACAAACTTTCCCTTACAACATTTTTTGCATCAGCCTCCACGATATTTCTTCTAACCCCACATTTCATCATCACTATGACGGAAGCAGCAAGAGCAGCAGCTACTGCTGCTCTCCTACGCCTACGACGTTTCACTGTTTCATCCATCTAAACATAAAAAACACACATTATATAGCCAACCACAAAAGCACACACACAAACACATACACATTTTCTGTCTAACTGAACACCTAGAAAAGAATTATTAATCACCAAAACCAATTCCTAATTCCATTTCCCGCCTAACTCTAGATAAAACTAGAAAAATAAAAAGTCTATGCCTCTGTTATAATTCTCTGTTTTGTATACATAATTAACCGATGGTGATGGATTCCGATGGTGATGGATTCCGATGGTGATGGATTCCTAGCAGTATCCATGAAGCAGAATCAATTTTCCATGTGGAGCAAGAGCCGCAACTACTTCTACTCTCCTACATCTACGACGCTTCAATGTTGCATCCATAAACCCTATAAATCATAGGAGAAATCATAGAAAAATATAAACATACAAATACACACATGCATACCCCCAAATACACACATGCATACCCCCAAAAACAAACACACACAATGCAAACATAAACACATACCCAATCATACACATTCACATACATACAATTTTGTACACATATACAACCAAATAACACATTCAACCACACATACCAAATCATACACACACACACACCCAAAGAACCCCCCCCCCCCCCCCCCCAAATAACATACATATTATGCACGCCATAAAAACACATACAACCACACACACACACGTTGATAACTTCATACACACACACACCCAAAGAACATAAATACAATGCACACCATAAAAATACACACACACACACACGCTGATAGCTTCACACACACACGCTGATAGCTTCACACACACACACGCACGCTGATAGCTTCACACACACGCTGATAGCTTCACACACACACGCTGATAGCTTCACACACACACACACACACACACACACACACACAGAACATACATAAAATGAACCCTAAAGCAAAGAAAAAATTTACTAACAAAACAATGAAAATCAAAGCCGGAGAGATCCACAAAGAATTGGAATCACTATTTTAAAGAACAATGAAACCCTAAGCAAAAGAGGAATGAGGAGGAAAAAGGAGTTGCCAACAAGGAGGAGAAATAAGGAACAGATGCTTGAGAACGAAGGGGTCGAAAACCCTAGATCTGCGACTGGATGCCTGAGAAATACGCCACGATCGAGCCAGACGAGGTGAACGATGCCCAGTTGTGTCGCCGGAGGTTTCCGTCGCGCCCGCCGTCGAGGAGAACAACGATCTGCGAGAAGATTTCAGTCGGGGTCGGGAAGGAATGGGGGCGGGATCGCGAGAGAAGGAACGCCTGGCTTCGGAATCGGGACAGAAGACCTATCGAGGTCGGAAATGAACTGCGTGGGTTTATGCTGAACCCGATTCCGATGGAATTACAATTGAATGTCGATTCCCACATAATTTTGGGCATGCCGAACAACGACAATTGGAATTGGTAATTGAATGCCATTTCCAAAGCCTCAATTCCATCATAACGAACGGGGCCTAAGGGAAATGATATTCAAAGAAAACTTGGTTAGGAGAAATAATCCAAGAAGGATGCCCTCCAAATACTTACCCAAACCACGTCTGTATTTCAAGAGACAGAAGAACAAAGCTCAAAGTGCAAAGCTGATTAATGCTGCCCAAGATGAAGGTTCAAGCTCAACAGCAAAGAAAAGGAGGACTGAACCTTAAATTTTTTATTTTATCTAGCTGTAATAGAATTTTAAGTGCTTATAATTATTAACTATCTTTTTGTTATGATGTCATGACTATGATTAATCAAGTTTTCAAATTTATTGTGATATGTTTTATTTGTTAATGCATCTTAACATTGTTGTGTGTTCTACCTTTTCAAATAGGGGAAGATTGTTGGGAATATTGCCCTTCAATGTTCCTTGGATTTGAAGATGCATCACCTACAATGCTTTTTTGATAAGCCTTTTTCTTTCATATCATTACATGTTTAAGGTGTTCTAAAAACATGGTTAGAACATCTCTGGATATTGCTGCTATGTCTTGGCAGTTTAACGGACAATCCGCTGAGAAGGTAGTCTGGTCTCAGCGGAAGCGCAAAGACGCATCTGATTTGCTGCTGAGATAGAAGCCAGTCTCAGCTCTGCTGAGAAGGCAGTCTGGTCTTAGAGGAACTGCTGAGAAGACTGCCTGGTCTCAGCGGAACCACTGAGAAGCAGCTGATTTGTCGCTGAGACAGAAGCCAGTCTCAGCTAAACTGCTATGATGTTTTCAAATAGAGCCGTTAAGAAGGCGCGCCTTTGGCGGAAAGAAGATAAAGCAAGATAGCTTTATCTATTTCTGGCCATGTCGTGTCAGTACAAATTCAAAGAGCCATTACTGAGTTGAAGCTTATAAAAGCAACATTTAGGTCAATGAAAAAGGTGCTAGAAAGTTCTAAGTTCAAGAATCTAAGATCTGAGAGAGAAAGTTCTTCCCTATCGTGAACTGGGAAAAGTGAATCTCAAGCTGATTGCCGTGCACTTCAAGTTATAGCAAGATAGTGTATTTTTGCTGCACAGGTTTAGGAGAACAAGTTGAGTTACTATGGACTCAGGTGGTAGATCTTCTTTTTGCTGAAGACAAGAGATCAAGGTGGAGCAAGGGCTTAAGCTATAGAACCATTTTTCAGTCCTGCTCCAAGCCAGATAACTGCTCTACAAGTTCAACAGAAGAAAAAGGCTGAAGGTTTATTATTTAAAGTCTTCTGTTGTTATCATTTACATATATTCCCTGTAAGAACATTATGTAAGGTCTTGGACACGAGGTAGGGCTGTTGAGCCCGAGTGTAGGGCTGTTGAGCCTGAGTGTAGGGTCTGTGTGGCTGAGTGTTGGTCTGTCCTCCTAGCCTGAGTGGTAGGGCTTTTTGATATGCCTGAGGTAAGTGATCAGGAGGGTCACTGAGCTGTAGGAGTAGAGTGTACTCTGAGTTTGTAGGGTTGTGGCCTGAGGTAGGGTCTTGGAGGAGACCTGAGAGATCCTGAGGGATCTGTGTTGTAAGCACTTTGAGCTGAGTTTTGGAGAAAGTTGCCTTATCTAACACACTGTTGGAAATGTGGAGAGGGAGAGTGGATGTACCCATACCTTGAGCAACATTATAAATCATACTGTGCTTTCTGTGTGTGTGTTTCTTGTACAAAACAACCAAAACAGGTAAGTATAAAAAGAAGAAATCAAACAACCTATTCCCCCCAAGGTGATTTAGACTATTACAAAGTTAACTATCACTTCCCCGTTAGTATTTCTCCACACTTTACCCTCACTTTCAGTTTATTTTAGTGGCATGGATGCCCCCTTTCTTTTTGCCTTCTATTGCGCGGGTGGTGTGCTATGTTTCTTTTTTTTTTCCTTATTTTCAACATTGTGAAAGCAATCTCTTCTTCACACTCTTCCGTTGCCCCTCTCATGCCAACTGTTTAGAAATTTTCCTACTTTCACATTGTTAATTTGTTTTTGTAATTTTCATTTTTTTGGAATTTATCTGTATGTTATGTTATGACTTGCTTATATGACTGCCCAAATTTTGTGGAGATCCTGTATGTTTGGAAACTAACTTAACATTTGAATATTGTTTTTTTTAAATGCTTGTTTCCTTAGGTGATCTGTGTTGTGTTTATAAATTACCACTTTATATTTTTTTAAATTCTAATTTCCATGATTCTTGAATATGTTTTTTCCATGAAAAAGGTCTTTTGGCAAGCTATGATGTTTCTCTTGGACTGTATGTCTTCTTCCTATCAAAGAAGCAATACTAAAGGCTATTTAGATTAAGCTACTGTATGTCTTCTTCCTATCAAATAAGCAATACTAAAGGCTATTTAGGTTAAGCCCAATAATGAAGACATCATTTGCAACAGTCCTAACAAGTGGGTAGGATTAAAGGAGTCTTTTAATTTCCCCATCAGCCTCCTGATTGTTTGTTGATTAAATTGGTTTAATTTGACCAATATTATTTGTAACATTCTTAGGCTCCTCATATTTTGCTATTATCCCTTGCAATTTTAGGTCTTCCTATCATCTTTTTACCCAATCAGTATGTCTCATGTCCAGTATTTGTTGTGTTAGGCCTGTAAATTTATTTCGTTATGATGGCTGAAGAATTGATGAAAGTAGAAGTGCAAAAGCTCATTTGTCTCCCGTTTTTCCTTGCGAAAACTTGACTTTTCATATATCATAATAACAATTACGTTTGATTTTATTCTTTAATTTGAAGAAGTCTTCAATCGTCCCTTTGTCATGTTCATTATTTTTGCGTATCCAGCTGCTGACATTTCATGTGGAATGTAGGGAAGTTTCCGACTCTGGTGAGTCATCAGGAGTCCTTGGAATCAAAGGTTAATGAAACCAAAGCTATGGTGAAGTTCCAGCTAAAGAAGGTTCTCTGCATGGGCGTTGCGGTTGGCAACTGCGGAATGGAAGAGAAGCAGGTCTTTCAGAATGTTCAGCTCAGTGTCAATTTCCTTGTTTCTCTTCTCAAGAAAAACTGGCAAAATGTAAGTCAACAAAGTGCTGATATCCATTCTTTTTTTACTTCTCCACGGGAGCTTCTCATTTATGAATACTGTGATGCTCTTCCTCATGTCTCAAATTTATAGGCTACCATGATTACAACATCAATCTAGTATATTATCATTTGGCGTATTTATAAATTAAGTTGCGGATTTTTTTGCTGGACTATGAAGTTTTTATTTTTTATTTTTGAGTTTGTTGTCTGTTCAGCCTTTTTTACGTTTTAACTTTTGGTGAAAGAATCTTTGGTCATATCTTAATACTTGTCAAAGTATATCTTTTCGTTGGAACCCAATCGGTTATAGGTGGAGAGCCCATAATCTTAATATTAAATGCACAAGAGTATATGGAGTTTATCAATGTAACACTAAATTCTCAACACATACACCAGAGTTCCTCATCTCTAACACGTAGAGTAAGCATCAGCCCAATGCGTTGTATTCGACGTGCCATATATATATATATAATGCTCACAAGAATGCACGAGTTACTGAACACACGACCAAGGCTCTGTTTGGCTCGGCGTTTTTGCTCCTGTGAGTTTAGACAAAAACACGACGCCATAGAATGGATGTTTAGCAAGACAATGGTTATGACCGCCACCAAGAAAAAAACTGAGTTTTCAACATAAAAGGGGATGAAGTTCCTTTGTCGAGGTCGAGCATTTGTGAACGACAATTCATAACCACCGCGTTCACGGCTGCTACCGCCATGCTAAACGGAGCTTAAATTCGTAACACTTTTTATTCAATTTATTTGTAGTTGAAGTGTAATTATGATAATGAACTAATCTTACATTGGCGGCGACTTGGAATTCTTGCTAAGTTTATATTTCACACTAAATTCTGTAAATAGAGATTGTAGCAGTTATGCTATCATCAACTATAATTGTTTGGTATAAACAAGTTAGTAACATCAATTTTGTTAATTTAATAGTTTTTAACTTTATTTTTGACTATAGCAGGGGAGGTTATCAATAGATAGGGGCCATAGGGCTTCCAATTTTTTTTAGGTTTCTGGGGCTATTTGATCCATTGATTAGAGGATTGCAATATTTATGAAGTAAAGTTGCCTTTTCATGATATTCTTACCTCGCAGATTGGAACTGCTGTACCATTTAGAGCTCACACTTTGTTCTAAAAATGTACAGGTGAGGTGCTTGTACTTGAAGAGCACCATGGGGAAGCCTTACAGAGTCTTCTAAGCTAGTTCAATTTTGTCGACTGAATTTGCCGAGAGAGCAATCGAGCAGATTCCCGTGGGTTTCACCATCAAGGTCATAAATTGTCTGTGTTCTTTTTATTGCATTTAAAACATGAAATTTTGTTCTTTCGTTTTCCATCAGAGATTATATTTTATATATGTTTAGAAAGAAGTCTGTTTAATGAACTTAATTTTGTTTCCTATGCCTTCGCAAGGAATCGGTTCAGTTTTCCAAGTTTGTGCATTCTCTCTTCTTGCCGCATTTGCTGGGAATCAATTTTCCACAGCTTTCTCTACCCTTTAACCATAGTTCCAATGGGACTAGGGGGATCGTGGTCGAGACGGTCAGTTTAAACTTAACATTGAAAGACGTGAATTTTGAGTCGGGCAAATTTTGAATCATACTTCAAGTTGATGCGAGTCTAGTTTCCGTATTTATGCATCTGAGAATAATGAGATTGGATATGCTTTTCTTGTAGATTTAATAGGAATCTAACAAAAAAATTGTAAAGTGTTTATAGGAATGGTAGAGAATTTCTTTGGGAGTATGATATCCTTGTATATTTTTTAGATTCATTGGATTGTTGTGGTATTGTTATGTTTAGTTGCATGTAAGATTGAAATATCCTTAGTAACTTTTTTCCTTCTGTGGAGCATTTCAGCTAGAGCTCTGGTCTGTCTGATTTCTTCGGGTTTTTTACATCTAGTGTTTCCTTTTATATGTCTGAGTTTTTTTTAGAGTATTTATATTAGCATCATA
This sequence comes from Platanthera guangdongensis, assembly GCA_039583875.1. NCBI lineage: Eukaryota > Viridiplantae > Streptophyta > Magnoliopsida > Asparagales > Orchidaceae > Platanthera > Platanthera guangdongensis. The sequence continues at coordinate 82,615,936 of CM077157.1, forward strand.
TTTATGGATTTTAGCACCATTGATGTAGCACACGAAGAGTATGCCGTCAAACCTATTAGAGACAACAAGAAAATAATACACACAGCAATACGAAGGTTTTCCAAGCCTCTAGAGATCTTACACGGGATATGAACCAATGTCCGATCAAACAAAAAAGACCTACCCGATGTGAACGAATGCACAAAATAACGATGAAATAAACTGGAGAGAATCACGACTCAAACGAAGCAACCCTTAGTGATTGCGCACAAGTGTCTAACGCATGTATGAGCACGACATTTTCTCAAATACCTAGCATGCACAAATACCAAGTTTCACTTGGGATTAGCGAACGATCGTGCAACCAACTCACTAACGACGACCGCCGCGAAAATAATGTTTTGAGGCGGAGATTTAGTCGGAGTAGGGGCTAATCCCAACAAAAATGTAGCGAACGACAAACCGTTCCTTTCCGACCAATTGGTTGGAGTTCGCAACGCATTCACCACTTTCTGATTTCTTCTTAGATTTCCAATCACGCACTAATCCATTCACAACCTCAAGAAACAAAGGAAATGAGACGAGTCACACCAAGAGTGGGGTAGAGAAATCGTTACCCAACAGAGAGAGTTCTCGGTATCGGCTGGAATCCCAAGAGGGCCGCAGGTTTGTGCCGGAGGAGGATCGGCTGCTGTCGTTGTCGTGAGGAAGGAGCAGCCGGTCGATCACGCTGCCGTCGCGTCGCACGAAGGGGAGAGGGGCTGCAGGCGTCTCACGCCGGAGGGCTGCCGGTGCCGCGCCGGCGCGGTATTCGCCGATCGGGAGGTTTCGCACCTGTTGGACGGGAAAGGGGGGATGGCCAATCTCAAAATAAATTTCATTAGGGCAAAGCTCCGATAGAGGGGTATATATACTCCTCATATAGATCACTCCTAAAGCACACAATATCATGATCTAATTCTCGACATCCAAGAGTTTCCACCTAAAATAAAATGCAGAAAAATAAATGAGTCCGTGACCACCTAACATTTTGGTCGATCGAACAAAGGAAATGCGCAAATATTGTTTGACAAAATAATGTACGAGCTAATTAAATGTTCCGCGGCTCATGTTGCCGTAGACCCTCGTGTTGGGCCGAAGATTGTAGTGGTGCGCCACGTCGTCAATTGGAACCGGGTCGGCACCATCAATCCTCCCCCGCTCAAAACCACTCGTCACCGGTGAGTGGTCTAAGCGGTAATGGTGTAGCAACTCATCATCAAGGCGCTCCATCTCCGCGGCGGTCACCAAAGTGGCGTCAGAAACGAAGGCTTTCCAACGAACCAAGTAGCGGTGCACGGCGCCATCAGTGGAAGCAATGACTTCGTCATCCAAAATCTAATCTGGTACAAAAAGAATCGGCGGGAACCTGGAGAAAACATTAGTAACATGCATAGTATCACTGGGAGTCGCACTAGTAGGTGAGGGGGGTAGCTCCAATGTAGAAATATGTGGGGATGTGGTTTCACTCCCAAACACAAGAGAATGGCCGTGAGAAGAAGAAGAGGGGTGAAGTAATTCTTGCGTTGTTTCATGAGAAAGTGTAAGATCAGAAACATTATACACAAGGTTTATGCTCAAATCGATAGGTAAGTCAAGTACGTACCCATTGTCACCCAACTTCTTTGAAATCTTGAAAGGGCCGGCACGCCGGTTGGCCAATTTCTTTATGGTACCCGAGGGTAACCGTTCAAGAATTAGCTTCACCAAGACTAAATCTCCAACATCAAAACTTTGAGCCCGCTTGTGCATATTCGCGTGAGATTGGTAAGCGTCATATGTTGTGGCTAATCGGTAGTGCAACACATGTAAATGGTGAGCAAAATCAGTGGCAAATTGACTTGATTTATACGCAGGAGGTAGCAGAATCAAGTCAATAGAAACACGTGCGTTGTAACCGTGCACAATTTCATTCGGGGAAAGACCCGTGGAGCGTTGTTTGGAGTTATTATAAACAAGTTGGGCTTGGGGAAGGATGAGATCCCAAGTCCCTTTGTGATCGCCCACTAATCAACGTAACAAGTTACCCAAACTCCTATTGACTATCTCGGTTTTACCATCCGTTTGGGGGTGGTAAGCCGCAAGAAAGATGAGTTTGGTGCCTACTAATATCCATGATGTTTTCCAAAAATATGAAGTGAATTTAACATCTCTATATGAGACGATGGTCTTGGGTAGTTCTCTATGACAAACGACTTATTTAAAATAAATTTTGGCAATGTGAGAAACATCATTAGTGCGATTACATGCAACAAAATACGCCATTTTGGAGAAACGATCGACGACAATTAGAATGGAATCGTGTTTGCGTTGAGTTAAGGGAAGACCCAAAATAAAGTCCATACCGACGGAATGGAAAGTGGAGTATATAACCCGGTGTTGTTTTTGTTGCCCTTAGCGAGTTGGCATGCCCGACAACTATTCACGACTCCGTGAACCATGCGTTTGACACCGGGCCAAAAGTTCTTTTCTTCGACCAAAGAGATGGTTATGTCACGGCCTAAATGGCCACCTAAGCCGCCGCCGTGCATCTCCCAAATAATAAAAGTCGGAGGCAGGAATCCGGGATGCACAAACGTGATCCCTTAAATAAGTACCCATCACGAATAACGTATTCAGAAATAATGTGGGGATGACGCTTGTAGCGAGTGAAAGATTTCCTTAAAGTCCTTGCATTCAGCATACTCACGACGGATACGTTCAAAGCCGAGGACTTTAACGTCAAGTGTATGTAGGAGTAAGCTAACGCGACTAAGCACATCTGCAACACGGTTAAGTTTTCTTTTGCAATGTTTGATCACAAACGCGTACTCTTGAAGGAAAGAGACCCATTTGGCCTTGCGTGGGCTTAGCTTATGTTGCGAATTAATAAGCTAACACGGCTAAGCACATCGGCAACACAGTTAAGTTTTCCTTTGCAATGTTTGATCACAAACATGTACTCTTGAAGGTAAGAGACCCATTTGGCCTGACGTGGGCTTAGCTTATATTGAGAATTAATATAGCGTAAGACGTCATGATCCTAGAGGAGAATGAATTCTTTAGACAAAAGGTAGTGACGCCAATGGCGTAGGCTTTGAACAAGTGCATGAAATTCACGCTCGCAGTTGGAGTAATTTAATTAGAGCCTGCTTAATTTGAGCCTGCTTCATTTTTCACTTTATTTAAATCGGGTAATCGGAGAACCAGTGCCTCGGTCATCAACCTTTTAATTTGTTCAAACGCCAAAGAGGCGGATTTAGACCACTTAAAGCCTCCAAGTTTCATACATTCGGTAAGGGGGACCATAACGGTACTAAAATTACGAATAAAGTGTATAAATTGTGGCCTGCCCATGAATACTTCTAACATCCGAAAAGATTGGGGTTCCGGCCAATCTAAGATCGCTTGAACCTTGGCGGGATCAACCTTAATGCAGTCCGCGCTAACAATATAGCCTAAGAAAGAGACGGAGGAGTCCAGAAAATGACACTGAATTGATAAAAATTTTTTCCTTCAGGAGAATTTCAAAGATTTGTCTCAAATGGTCAATGTGATCATGTACAGAAACGCTATAGAGTAATAAATCATCACTAAAATTTTTTCCATTAAATTATTAAAGAGTTGTGTCATCGTACGAGAAAACGTGCTAGAGGCATTAGAGAGGCCGAAGGGCATCACTAATCATTCATATAAGCCTTCTTTAGATTTGAACGTTGTTTTCCACTCATCCCCTTCCCGAATCCTAATTTGGTGGTAGCCGCTTCGACGATCAAGTTTGGAAAATATGGTGGCACCACTATGCATATCCAATAAATTGTCCAATCGGGGGATGAAAAAGCAGTATTTAACCGTGATTTTGTTGATCGCCCTACTATCGACGCACATTCGTCATGAACCATCTTTCTTAGGGGCGAGCAGTGCCGGGACCACACATGGACTTAGACTATGTCGGATGAGACCTTTGGAGAGGAGATCCAAATTTGGGCTTGGAGTTACGCATGCACAGTAGGATTAAGGCGGTAGTGCGGGAGGTTAGGAAAAGTAGATCCCGGAATGAAATCGATTGCGTGTTGGATACTCCAGAGGGGAGGCAAGCCAGAGGGAAGTTCATCAGGGTGGATATCCTTAAATTCTTCAAGGAGGGTCAGGATTTCGGTTGGCCAGAAAGTCGTGGGTGGAAGTGCGCCTTGAGATTGGAGCAAAACTAAAGCATATACCATACCACCGGAAAAGCTCTCTTTCAAATTTTTTTGGGTTTAGTAAACTTAAGGTTTGCTTGACCGCGGGAAATGTTTCCTTGGTCTTGAGGTCCTTAGGTGCAGTCGGGCGTAAGGTAATTTTTTGATCTTTGAATTTAAATTCATACGTATTGACGGACCAAAGTGGGTGACGTTGTAATCGTAAAGCCAAGGGCGGCCAAAGAGGACATGACACACATACATGGAAATAACGTCACACCAGACTTGGTCGACATACTCCTTGATAACTAGAGGAACAAGGCAACGTTTGGTGACCAGAATAGATGTCTTATTGACCCAAGCGACTTGGTAAGGAGTGGGGTGTGGCTCGGTAGTTAACTTCATGCGGAGAGTAGCGGCTTCGGAAACCACGTTCAAGCAACTCCTACTATCGATGATGAGTTTGCATGATTTCTCACCGCTTTTAAAATACAAGGAAAAGATGTTTGAACGCTTCCAATCATGGCTACTACGTGGGGTAGTCAAGATGCAACGCATGACGGAGTGGTTGTGGGAGGCAAAATCCTCTTTCATGTCACTAGGAATGTCGGACTCTTCAACGTCACTATGTTCCTCATAGACGAGTTCGTCGTCATCGGCCGTAGGTTCGATCAAGGTGACTAACTTGCGGCGAGTGAGACATTCAACCACATAGTGGCCTAGTTGATTACAGGCGTAACAAGTGACATGTGCTTTGCTAGTTTTGCCTATGAGGATGCGCTCGCCCGATGTGTCGTTAGCTTTTCTAGCGGTGATGATAACGGATTTAGGATTGTCTTGGGAGATATTTTTCCCCTTTGAGTTATTATAGTGCGTAGAGTTTGATTTTGAATGTAAAAATCCTTTGGAGGAAGTCGCCCACAGAGTGGTTTTCATTGAAATATTTTTTTCAATGTCAAGGGCGACATTCATGGCAGAGTCCAGATTATGGTGATCATATCGCCAAATTTGGTTTTGGATCTCCGGGCGAAGGCCCTTACGGAAGCGTGAGACCGTAAGCTCAGACATCTCTTGAATATCACAACAGATCGTTAATTCATTTTAATTTGCCCATGTATTCACTCACCGATTTAGTGCCTTGGCGTAAATAGGTGAATTCGTCAAACATATTTGTTCGGTGGTAGGCAGGGACAAAGTGATTAGTGAGGATGTTACGTTTTTGTGCCCATGTGTGAGGAATCCCACCAACACGACGCTCTTCATTGAGCCAAAATACTTGGGCATGCCCTTCTAATTTTATACGAGTGAAGATTACCTTTTGGTGGCCATCCAAGTTATGCCACTCAAAATAGCATTCGATTTTCATGAGCCAATTGTTAAATTTTGTGGGGTCACCATAACCGTCAAACGTTGGGGCATCGATTTTTATTTTGCGGGTGAGGTCATTGTGCCAAGCACCATTGTGGTCGTCGTCGCCAAGGTCATTGTGTTGACGTTGTTGGCATGGTGGAAGATTACGTGGAGGGTTATGAGGTTGGTGTTGCGGTGGAAAACCGTTTTGAATCGTTTGGGTTAAGTTGGTAAAGACCGCGGTGAGTTGAGCCATTTGATCAGTGAGATCACGTTGAACGACCACTAGTTGCGCTTGCGTAACTGCACGATTATCCGAATTGTCGCCCATATTATTGGACGCGGAAGAGAGCGGGGGATACTCGTTCCCTGATCGTGTGTTCATAAACGTGTACACGGGAGGACCGACAAGGATTAAGAAATCTCTTGCGCCGAATTCTGATACCAAATTGATGTAGCACACGAAGAGTACGCCGTCAAACCTATAAGGGACAACAAGAAAATAATCCACACAGCAATACGAAGGTTCGCCAAGCCTCTAGAGATCTTACAAGGTCTATGAGCCAATGTCCGATCAAGCGAAAAAGACGTACCCGATTCGAACGAATGCGCAAAATAACGATGAAATAAACCAGAGAGAATCACGACTCAAACAAAGCAACCCTTAGGGATTGCACATAAGTGTCCAACACACGTATGAGCACGACATTTCCTCAAACACCTAGCGTGCATAAATACCAAGTTCCACTTGGGATTAGCGAACGATCGCGCAACCAACTCACTAACGACGACCGCTGCGGAAACAATGTTTTGAGGCAGAGATTTAGTCGAAGGAGGGGCTAATCACAACAAGAATCTAGCAAACGACAAACCGTTCCTTTCTGGCCGATTTGTTGGAGTTCGCAACGCATTCACCACTTTCCGATTCGTTCAAAGATTTCCAAGCACGCACTAATCCATTCACAACCGCAAGAAACAAAGGAAATTCGAGGAGTCACACCATGAGTGGGGTACAGAAATCGTGTACCATCTCATTTCCAGCTTAGACCCCTAAGAGTGGTTTTGTTATGACCAGGTCATGACAAAACCCTAGGAAGTCAAAGTAGACTAGGTGAACTTAGGTAGGAAGGTGAAGGCCACCATGGTCTGCAAATAGTAGAATTCAAACACTAGTTTAGGATGACCTTAGGGCTTCCACTTGACTCCATGATCCCACCACAACATCACTAACCTGATAGAGGGTCCATTAGATCCATGGGGACCCACTGGGGTCAACTAAAATGGTCAAGTTGACCAACGTCAACCTAAACCCTAACCAGGTCAAACTAAGCTCATACATGGTCAACTGACCTCCCCTTGGCCAAAGGAACCCACCTAGACCTTCCCAAGCCCTAAGGGAGGCCAATGGGTCACCAAAGACCCATTGAGGTTAACCAAAGAGGCTAAGTTGACCCAAGTCAACCCTAGCGCTAAAGTGGTCAAAGTGCCCTAGCTAAGTGTCAAGTGACCTCCAAGATGCCCAACTAACCCTACCCAAGTCTTCCTAGATCTTAGGGGAAGCCAATGGGTCACCAAGGACCCATTGGGGTCAATCCAAATGGTCATGTTGACCAAGGTCAACACTACCCTATGATTAGGTCAAACTAGCCCAAATGGGCTAACCCAAGCTCAAGCCCATTTCCCCCACTTGGGCTAACTTTATTTTATTTAATATTATTAGCTAATGGGCTGCCAATAGGCTGGAGTGGTCATCAAATTCTGCCATGATGACTAGGAGAGAAAAAACTCTATTTTCCCTTTAATGGAGGAGAGAGAAAGAGATTTAAACGGGCCGTTCATGGTCAAGGGAGACCAATGGCCTCTCCAATTGATGGATATATTCCCGCTCATCAGTTTTGAGGAGTTGAATAATCTTAGCCAGCCATCAAAGTGGCTGAATTTAATTTCTCCCATAAGGAAGAGAGAGAAAGAGGGGAGAGAAAGCCATTAATGGCCATAGGAGATCAAGAGCCCCTCCCCTCACCTCAATTTGCTGGATTCATCTTCCATGGATAATTAAGAGGAGACCAACAACCATAATCAACCATAAATGGTCGAGTTCAGTGAACCCATGGGTGGCCGAAAATTTCACCTTCAAGGCCAATAATGGCCATTGATGCTACACCCTTCCCCTCCCCCATTTGATGGTTTTAAAAGCTTCCTTAACACCAGAGGAGTCGTTTCCACATCTTCCCTGAAGATTTTGAGCCATTTGGTAGTGCTGTTGCAGAACACCCGAAGCTCCAAAATTCGGCCATGCGCACAACCACCAAACCCGTCGGCAAGCACGATTGCAGGTCCTCCTCTACTGCTCTCTTCGTGGGCTAGAATTCTAAATCAATTAGGAGAGAAATCGGGCTCAATTGAGCCCGATCGGGTGAGGAAAATTATATATTTTCATGGCTTTTTATGCCTTGCGGGATCGCCGGAAACCGCCCCTCCGGCGTCCGTGCCGCTGCCCGAGGATAGCCCCCACCTCAACGAAGGTGGTGGCGGTGGTGGCCGACCAGGGAGGTGGCCGGGTGGCCGGGAAAAAGGGCTGGAATAGGCTCCAGGTCGGATGAATCCCAGCCCTTGGCTGGAGGAAGAAGATGACCAGGAGGCGTTGGATCTGCTTCAAGATTCGTGCTGGATCATATATATTTATTTTGATTTTTTTTGTATTTCTGTCCTGTTTACTGGGCTGTCTTCAATTAAATATAAAAATACTTAGGTCCCCCTACAGAACAAATGACCAACATGAAAATTGTAGCCACTGAAGTCTAGTTTAATTTAAAATTGATTTGAATCAATTTGGATAACTGGTGTGACCACAACACTCATTTTGGTGAGGTCTATACCTAGGCTAGATCAAAGATTATTTTGAGTGCCCCCATCAATCCAACCATCCAAATGATTTGAAATTTTGGATGGGGGTTATTATTACCTATACCTAGAACATATCCAAAAATGACAATTTTTGGAAAACATTTTCCTAATGGTTTTGTAGGAAGTTAATAATTCATGTATGAATTATTTAAAGGATCCAATTATCTCCAAACCCTCCCAAATTTTCGTGAGTGGTCCGTTGGGTTAATATAGGACTCTGTATAAAATTTCATTTAATTTGGATAAGATTTGGTATGGAATTTGGTCAACCCTAGCTTAGGCGAAAAAGGGGTAATTAGGTCAAAGTGTCCCTTGTGGGCTTAAGGGGCCAAATCACCTCAACAGAGGTTGATACTTGGTCCGCTGATGTGTTATGTCAGTAAACACCCTCCCATGGATTATGGGTTGGATTAGAGTGGATTTGCCCTAGGACCCTAGTTCAAACTCTAAGGTTGAACTTTGGGGGTTTGTGAAGGACATAAGGTGTTATGTCCTTGTATGGGCTTGATGTCTAGTCCATGTGATTCTAGAGTGGTGAAATGCCCTAAGGAGGAGTTTGATGACACTTAGACCTAGACACATAACTTAAACCAATTAGAGTTAGTTTAGGCCTTTATCTTTTAGGAAAATATTAAAGGGGCATATGACCTTGGATCCTTAAGAAATTTTGGCAGGAAGGTTTTTATAATAATATGAGTCACTGAAAATAATTTTAGGATGTTTGGAAGACAATAGATTGTACTTGTATTTTTAATTCTTGTGTTGCCCCTATTGATGATTTTGATAAAATAGTGGTTAAAATAACTTAGAATGTTATGAAACTTGATCAGTAATGTTTTGTGATCATATTAAATCTCTGGTAATTTTTGTATAATTGGATTAATTAATTACAGGTTAATTCATTTATGAAAATTAGTAAAATTTGTTGCTCTATGATATTTTGGCATCTTGTAGTGTTCATAAATTTTGGGTGGCTATAACTTAAGAAAATCTAGTACTTCATGTTCAAATTACTAAGCCAAATTTTTGGGAAAATTAAATAAATATTAAATTTAATTAGGAAAATTCCAAGTTTCTGGATTTAGGCTAAATGTGTCATGATAGACCCACAATAATTATTTTAGGGCATTTGAAAGAAAAGTTTGAGTGCCTCCTATCATGTACATCATATAGCTTAGGTTGGTCTGTATTTAGTAAAACTGCGGAAATTGTGATAATATGAGATATGATAATAGGAAGTGGGGAGAAATGCATGCTGATTTGGTAAGATGAAAGAGAGCTTCATTAGGAACCCTGATGAGCAGAGTGTTTGAAAGAAATTGTACCTAATCACTTAGAGGGGGGGGGGGTGGTGAATAGATGACTAAATATTTTTAAACTTTTTAGACAGATTGCAGATTATATCACAGAGTTATAATTACTACTTCACAGAAATCAATCAGCAATCACAGAATCAAACATGCACACAGTGAACACACAGATTTATAGTGGTTCCCCAAGGTTTGGGTACATCCACTTTCCCCATTCGCCTATCTAGTAGTGTACTAGATTCAACCAAACTCCTCCACTATCTCAGATAATCAGATCTTACACTCAGAACCCCAAACAGGTTCCTACAGCTCAGGCCCAAGGCCATACAACTCAGTCTTCTCCAAAGACCTACACTCAGCTTCTTCACAAATCCTACACTCAGCCACAACAGGCCTACACTCAGAGAAATAGATCTCCTACACTCAGGCACACAGACCCTACCACTCAGCATTTATAATTACAGGCTTACAACTCAGATCCCTAAGGATCCTACAAGAAATTTGGATTACAAAGTATATACCTACAACTCAGAGAAAAGAGAGACGAGTTGATAGGTTCTTGATGAGTTCTTGGAAGAACTCTACTGAGAACAATCTCACTTGGCTTTTCTTCAAAGCTTCTTGATGTAAAACACAATAGGATTGATTCTCTGCAGCTGATCTTCAATCACTGCAACTTAAGATTCAGAACTAGGTCTGAACCCTTCTTCACAGCCTGGTTCCAACGGCTGTCTTCTTGGATGAAGCTCTCTCTCTCCAACTACTTAGATCTTCACTTGATTCTTCAATGAATAGCTAGATCTTCTTCTCTTTTTCAATCTCTTAATCATCTGTTTCTGTAGACAGTATAAGCCTATATATATGCCTTCTTCATGGTGACCGGCTGATCCGGTTCCTAACAACTTTCTGACAACTCTGACAGGTGCAGTAGACCGGCTGGAATGACAGCTGTCAAGCCATCCAGTCAGTTCTTGAAATATCTATAACTGTCTGAAAGTGTCGAGACAGTCTGTCTTTAAGTGTTGACACTTATAGACTAAGTGTCGACACAAGTATACTAAGTGTCGACACTAGCCTTCAAGGTGTCGACACAACTCCTTGTGTTGTAGAATTCACTTCTCGACACAGCTTCTTCATCATGTGTCGACACAATTTCTTGTTCTTCAGTACTTTAGTTTATTTCTTGTAAGTGTCGACACAACTCGTTTGTGTCGACATATCTTCATGTGTTGAACTTGTTAAGTGTCGACACATCTTCTTGGTGTCGACACATGTCTTCTGTGTTGATACTTGCTGAGTGTCGACACAGCTCCTTGTGTCGACACATTCTTCTTCTGTTGAGACTTTGGGTGTGTGTCGACACATCTCCTTTGTGTCGACACTTGTACTTAGAATTTTTGTTGAACTTTGCTGAGTGTCGACACAGCCTCCTAGTGTCGACACTTTCTTCATGTATTGAGTCTTCTGCTGTGTGTCGACACATTCTTCATTGTGTCGACACTTTCTTCATGTGTTGAGTCTTCTGCTGAATGTCGACACATTCTTTATTATGTCGACACTTATACTTAGACTCTGCTGAAATTTGCTGAGTGTTGACACAGCCTCCAAGTGTCGACACTTTCTGATGTAGACACAGTTCCTCTGGGTGTCGACACTGCTTCTAAGTGTCGACACTTCTTCACTGGACATTTCTTCATTGAGTGTCGACACAGCCTTCATGTGTCGACACTTTCTGTCTGGTGTCGACTCTGCATCCCTGGTGTCGACACAATTACTCCAAGTGTCGACACTGCTTGTCTGGGTGTCGACACATGTCTTCTTAAGTGTCGACACTTTTCTTTTGGGTGTCGACACATAGACTTAGAAACTTTTCATCTTTCCCTGCAAATACTTAACCTGCACAAGGCAACTCAAAATACATCAAATACATTTTGATGTATATCATTGAGTAGGGTGAGTCTTCTTCAAATCAGGTACATTTAAACCAATGTACCCAACAATCTCCCCCTATTTGGAGAAGTCATAACCCTTAGTCAATGATATACACAATACATAACAAAAGCACAGTATGATGTAAAGCAGGATTATATAACAGGGTAAACATAAACATGTATTAAAACAAAACATGTATATACCAATATCTCATAACAATTATGTAATAGAATTAACACACATCACATAGTTCCAACAACTTTGTCATATTCATTATACAAAAGTTTACAGAGTGTTTTAATACAAGTGATTACATAGTAAACTTAAGATAATGCTATTCTATTTCTGCTCAGCCTCCTTGATAACTATGCCCTTCCCAGACTGTATCTTTGCTTGCACAGGGGCTTCAGCATCTTCAGCAGCAGCAGGCTTCTTGCCTTTAAAATTCTTCTTCTTTAATTCTTCAGCCTTGATCTTTTGCCTCTCAAAGTAATGATAAGGCTTAGAAAAGTACTTGCTAGGCTCCTGGGCAGTAGGAGGTAGCTTTCCCATCTTAGCCTTTCTTCTATACTACACAATGGCTTCTTGTCTGGTCTCATGCTTCCCCCACTCCAGTTCAGAAAACCACTTGTTTCTATCTTGAATATTGTCTTTGGCAGCCTTCCTAGCAGTCAAAATAATATTTCTTGAAGTGAGGCTCCACTGTTCAAAATCAGGCCTTTATTCAGCTTGCTCTCTGAACCTCTTCTTAGACAATTTGGCTTCATGTTCTTTCTGCAAAGCTTCTTGCATAGCCTCAGATACTGGCTGAACCACTTTTTCTATAATGACATTGTGCTTTCCCTCAGGTGGGCTATACATGGACTGTATATCTGCTTCTACCATATCAAAGTCTGGAGTAGGGTAGATTACTTGAGCCACTTCAGGTTGCTCCCCTCCAAGATAAGCAAGATGAATCCCAGACTCTGCAACATTATCATCATCACATAAAGGAGGATAACCAAGAGTGTCTCTGATAGAATTAGAAATCCACTTTGCATGATCAGAGCTGGCTTTGACTAACATCCTCTCCCCCTTTATGACTTCTCTTTCCATGTGATCTCTTAGATCATCCTTTTGAAATCTTATTTGGGCATCCAAATAGTTTACTCCATCTTTAAAGAAAGGTTTCAACTTTTAGAGTTTTTCAGTTATCAACTTCTGAGAGTTTTCAATAGCAGAAGTAACAGCAGTTATGCCCTCTTGTAAAGCTTTATCAAACTCTGCCTTTGTAGTAGCATTAGTTGTAGTCTGTCCAGCAGCTATATTCTTCATCTCTGTGACAATTGCATTGTGTGATGCAGTCAAATTGTCATTCATCCTGAGCTGGTTCTCCAGAACATACCCTTGCTTCAATGCAATGTCATCCACTTGAGCTTTGATCTTTTCTTGATGTGTAGCTAGATAGACTACTGCATTCCCTCCCTTGTGGAAGCAGTCAGTCATATCCTTCTTATTTAGATTCATCTCAAATCTAATAGACTTAATGTCCTAGGCCAGATCAAACTGTAGAGATTTTTGCCCTTCATCCACATACTTTTCTATTGCTTGCCTTTGCTCATCAAGCTTTATCTGCATAGCAACCATCAGAGAACTGTAATCTACAGATGGTGCTGGCTGTAGGGCAGACTGTGGTGCTATGGTTTGCAGAGCTTTCTTATAAGTCTGACTCCTTCTCTTGAAGACTTGAAACTTTCTCTTTTTAGCTCTTGCAGCCTCCTCATCTTCAGAAGCTGATGTGCTTGCTATTTCTACCCTCTCCCTAGGTAGTTCCTCAACATCCTTTGACTTCTCAGGCTCTTTCCTTGCAATTTATTCAATAATTACTACTTGCTTCCCCTCAACATGAGCATTTTCCCCCTCAGCAGCAGCACTTTCCTTCTCAAAGTCTGTTTGGTCCAGATTAAGAAAGAGATCTTCCATTGTAAACTCTTGTTGAGGTTGTGATGGAGAATCCCTTGTCTCATCAACAACTTGATCAGATACAACTTGAGCTGCAACAGATGTGTCCTCCATGACAACATCTGGGGGTTGACTATCAATCTGAGATTGCTGATTAACATTATTTAATGAATCAGACAAAACATTATCCTCTATAGGGAAAACTAAGTTATTGATTGCAGTGAGTACCTCAAGAATGATTTGAGTGGCTTGTTCACTTTCTAGTGGAGTTGACTCTTCCACTACTAGAGGCTCCCCCTGGATAGAATGCTGGTGAAGAGGGCTAGCCTGTGGTAGCTCCCCCTGCCTCTCAGCATCATCTTGTATAGCTGGAGACTTTCCAGCAATTCCAGTGTCTTCTTCATCAGGAGTGAAGACAACTTGCTCCTCAGAGCTGCTAGATGATTCTTGAGCTACTGGAGCTATCTTCTTTTTCTTCTTCTTTTGGGGTGTTACCTTCTCAGGAGTTGGCAATTCCTTGGTCAAGACCCTATCCCATCTTGAGAAGATTCTCATGTCCATCTTCCTCATGTGATTGATTTTTGATCCTGCAGCTTGACTCATTACTTCTGGTATACTACCAGCCAAGTAAAGACTTAGTATCCTACCCAAATTGGGTTTCTTCAGGCTCTCCTTGATCTTCTCAAATACTACTACAGACCAATCAGTTTGCAGTGTGAAGATAATCCTTGTCATGAGACTGAACATATGGGCTGAAACTCTGTCATGCCCTCCAGATTTACTCAAGATCACCTTGCCAACAATTTCTGAGAGAAATTTGCCTTGGCTGTTCATCCCCTTTCTATTGAATACTGATCCAATTTTCATCTTGGAATCCAGTCTACACCATGTTAAAGCTTCTCTGGTCTTAGAAGCAGAGACCTCATCTTCTTCCTTAGTCCTTGGTAGGTTTAGTACCTTTCTCACACTCTTAGATGAGAACTTCACCTTTTCTCCATGAACCCTTGACTTTATCTTGAGTCCAGATTCGTCGAGGGATGCGCCATTTAGAAATTCCAGCACTTCTTTCTTCCAAATCTTTGTCGGCTCTGAAACAAGAAAATCTAACCCTGAGTTTGCAACTAGGGTTACCACATCCTTGATCTCCGATTCTGCGTCAGCAAATGCATGCCGCACCAGTTCATAGCCTTCATTTACGTTCTCTTCGAGCTTTGGCGCCATGAGGGTTTGAAGAATTTGAATAGAGAGAAGAGAGATGTCGACACACAAGTTTGGTCACGAAACTTTGGTGAGCGTGTTGACAGACAATGGCAAAATCCTATTTATACCTTTCTAGGATTGAAGATGAAAGGACGCGTTAACAAACTCAAATTGTGTCGACACAGTTGAAAAGTGTCGACACAGACTATAATGTCTCGACACCTATGTGTCGACACAAGTTTAGTCAACAGAATGTATGTGTCGACACTTGTTTATGTGTCGACACCACTTAGCTCGACACATAGTCGAGACTTTACTTCACTAAGTCTGCATAAAGTCTAAGTGTCGACACCACCTTGGATGTGTCAACACCTACCCTGTATGTGTCGACACTAATGCCCTGAAGTGTCGACACCAACTTCCTAGATGTGTCGACACCTTTTCTCTGAAGTGTCGACACCAATTCTCTGTCTCGACACAGACAACTCTGTGTGTCGACACTATTTTACTTAGCCATTTCTGTAAACTTATTCTAAGTTTATCATACCTAATTCAATTTTAAACCTATTGAACTTGGTTTCTTCTAAAGGCTTAGTATACATGTCAGCTAGTTGATTATCTGTATTTACATACTCTAGTGATATATCTTCTTTTTCTACATGTTCCCTTAGAAAATGATATTTTATTTCAATATGTTTAGTTCTACTATGGGAAACATGATTGTTTGCAATAGATATAGCACTTGCAGAATCACAAAATAGTGGTGTTCTACTTACTTGAATACCATAATTCTCAAGCTGATGTTGTATCCATAGAAGTTGAGCACAGCAACTTCCTGCAGCCACATACTCTGATTCTGCTGTGGAGATAGCCACACTTGTTTGCTTCTTGCTACTCCATGAAATCAGTCTTTCACCTAGGAATTGACAGGTTCCAGTTGTACTTTTTCTATCTTCCTTGCAGCCTGCAAAATCTGCATCTGAATAACCTGTCAGTTCAAAGTCCCCATTCCTAGGGTACCAAAGGCCTAGATAAGGAGTGACCTTAAGATATCTCAGTATTCTTTTGACTGCTGTCAAATGAGACTCTTTAGGGCAAGCTTGGTACCTAGCACAAACACATGTAGCATACATGATATCTGGTCTACTTGCAGTCAAATATAGAAGGGAGCCAACTATCCCTCTATACAAAGTCTCATCTACAGGTTTCCCTGCATCATCTTTGCTAAGAGACATACTTGACCCCATATGAGTTTTCATGGTACTGGATGAATCCATACCATACTTCCTTATCAGTTCTAGGGTGAACTTAGACTGGCATATGAATAAACCATTTTCAGTCTGTCTAACTTGGAGACCCAAGAAAAACTTAAGTTCCCCCATACTACTCATCTCAAATTGTCCTTGCATAAGTTTTGCAATTTTTTTGCAAACACTACTTTCAGTAGACCCAAATATTATGTCATCTACATATATTTGGACTAGTATGATCTTGCATCTGGATTCCCTAAGGAATAAAGTCTTGTCTATTTTCCCCCTTGTGAACTTATTCTCAATGAGGAATCTAGACAGGGTTTCATACCAATCCCTAGTGGCTTGTTTTAACCCATACAAAGCCTTCCTAAGTCTATAGACATAATTAAGTTGAGTTGAATCAACAAAACCTGATGGCTGTTCCACATAGACCTCTTCTTTCAGATTACCATTCAAAAAGGCTGACTTAACATTCATTTGATATACTTTAAATCCTTGAAAGGTTGCATAGGCCAGGAACATCCTTATGGCTTCCAGTCTGGCTACTGGAGCAAAGGTTTGATCAAAGTCAATACCTTCTTCCTGCCTATATCCCTTAGCAACCAGTCTTGCTTTGTTCTTGACAATCACTCCATCTTCATCCATCTTGTTCCTAATGATCCACTTGGTTCCAATTATGTTGTGGTCTTTTGGTTTAGGAACAAGCTCCCAGACTTTGCATCTCTTGAACTGATTCAGCTCTTCTTGCATTGCCTCAATCCAATGAGGGTCTAAGATGGCTTCTTCAAAATTCTTTGGCTCTACTTGGGATAGAAAACTGGAGTAGAGTGCTGCACTCAGATTTCTGCTCCTTGTTTGTACCCCTTGTCTTAGTTTACCAATGATTTGATCTGCTGGATGATCTCTTAGATGCCTATTAGCTGGAGGCAGCCTGGCTTCAGGTTGAACTCCTTCAGCTTCTTCATCTTGCTGTACTCCTTGGTCTTCTTCTGCATTATGTACATGTAGTACTCCCCCTGGACAACAGCCACTATCATCTACATGCTGACTTGCAGTAGATCCTTCTTCTATAGTGAGCTTGTCCATCTTCTTAGTCACACCTGTGGAGCTGCAAATACTTCTAGACAACTCATGGTTAATAAATCTAGCTTCATCAAATACTACATGTGCAGACTCATCTACAACTTGAGTAGACAAGTTGTAGACTCTATAAGCCTTACTATTGTTGCTGTACCCAACAAAGATCCCCTCTTGGGATTTGGCAGCAAACTTAGTCAAGTAAGACTTTCCATTGTTAAGTATAAAGCACTTACAAGCAAAGATCCTGAAATAGGATAGATTTGATTTTCTGCCTTTCACAATCTCATAGGGGGTCTTATTGTGGATTTTAGTAATGGTAACCCTATTAATTACATGGCATGCAGTATTAACATCCTCAACCCAGAAATATTCTGGTAGAGATGTGTCACTTAATATGGTTCTACCAGCCTCAATCAAGTTTCTATTTTTCCTCTCAGCAATGCCATTTTGCTGAGGTGTTTTTGGTGAAGAAAATTCCTGAAATATCCCAAATTCTTCACATAGTTTTGTCATACTATCAGACTGTAATTCAGTACCATGGTCACTTCTTATCTTGACCACTGTACTGTCTAGTTCATTCTGAATTTGTTTGACAAAGCTATAGAAGATACTAGGTGTTTCAGATTTCTGTCTAATGAAGAACACCCAGGAAAACCTTGAGTAGTCATCTACAACCACAAAGGTATAGACCTTCCTACCTAGGCTGTGAACTGACATATGACCAAAGAGATCCATATGCAAAAGGTATAAGCACCTCACAACATCTTTGTTTTCAATGCTACTAAAGGTGGATCTAGTCTGCTTGCCCTTTTGACAAGCTGAGCATATTCCATCTTTAATACACTTAACTTGAGGACCATTCCTCACTAACTCCTTGCTATAGAGTTGGCCAATTGTCTTGTAGTTGAGATGGGCTAGCCTCTTGTGCCATTTGACACAATGAGAGACTTTCTCATCAGCTACAAGACACACTGGAGAACCATTGTTCTCAACCATAATGTCTAGGCAATAGACATTCCTCTTTCTATAACCTGTCAAAATGATCTCTTGATCATTTGACCTCCTGATATGACAACCATCTTTAACAAATGAGATGTCATATCCTAAATCACTCAGTTGACTTATACTCATAAGGTTATGTTTCAAACCTTTAACATAAACCACTTGAGTAATTGTAATATGGGAGCTAGAAATGTTACCAAAACCCTTGATAGTTCCTTTTTCAGAACCACCAAAGGTGACTTTAGGACCATCCTTGATAGATGTGTAGTCCTTTAGCAATCCCCTAGTTCCAGTCATGTGCCTGGAACATCCACTGTCCAAGTACCATATTGGGGCATGACCACTTGGACTCACCTGCAAAACAGATTAGTTGACCTTAGAACCCAAAGAATTCTTGGGTCCTTGGTGCTGGTTAGTTTGCCTCTTAACAAAGCTACCTGCAAATTTTCCAACAGGCAGTTTGCTACTCAACTTGGCATTAGAATTATGCCAACAGTCTATGGCAAAGTGGCCTACCTTGCCGCAGCACCAGCACTCAAATCTATTGTACCTTTGCTTAGGTACAACCCTAGCTGTTCTATCTACAGCAGGCTTGTTGAGTACTGGGGCTTTGCCCTTAGACTTGGACTGAACAGTCCTAGCAGGTTTTGTGAAACCTAATCCAGTTTTACCCTTTTGATGTACAAATTCATCAATCAAAGGTAGAACAGACTTAGGTTTTGAAAACCTTGCAACAATGTCTCTCTCCTTCTGAAGACTAATCTCCAGACTTTTGATTTGATCATTCTTGAATGTTATAGTCCCCATCTGAATAACAATTATGTTCTTCAGTCTGGCTATTTCATTTAACTTTTGATCAAATAGCTTCTCAAAATCAGTTGCAGCCACTTTGAGACTTGCAATTTCCCTAGCCTGACTCTTGGCCAAGGATTTGCTTTTCTTAAATGCCTGCAACAGAACTCTATATTCATCAATCAACTGATGAACATCCCCTTCAGATTCAGATCCACTGGCATCACTTGATGCTGATGTAACTGAATCTGAATTAGCACTAGAAATTGAACTTAAAGAACAATTTTGTACCTTAATAGGTCCAGGCTGCTCCTGGATTTTGTCACCTTCTGACAATGCCATCAGTCCTTGACACTGATTGTCCTCTTGCTCATATATAGAGTTCATTATCTGGATGAACTCCTCTTCCTCTTCTTAAGCAAACAGTCCTATGTATGCTTCAGCTTTTGACTCAGTTTCTGAAGAAGACATGTCTGACAGGCCTTTGTCCTTCTTGGCAACAAATGACCTTTCCTTCTTGCCCTTGAATTGAGTCTTCTTCTTATCATTAGACTCTTTTCTTTTCTCTGGACAGTCAGCAATAACATGTCCTTGTCTGTTACAGCAATAACATACAATTTTTGATAAATTTGCTTTGCTTGACTTGGACTTTCTCTTGTTTTTCTTTGATGATTTCTTGTTCTGATAATAGTCATCTTTTCCCTGTGAAGTGGATGACTTTGTCCTCCACTGTTTCTTCTTTTAATACTTCTGAAAGTGTCTTGTGAATGCTGCAAAGTCCTCATCACTTTCACTGCTTTCAGACTTTCTGCTTTCTGAATCATCTGACTCAGTCTCAACCACTTTTGGAGGTGGAGAAGGAGACTTACTTCTGTATTTTCTGGTGGCTTCTGTCTTGAATGCCACTGTTCTTTCTTTATTCTCAATTCTGGTAGTCTTCTCCTCTTCTTTCCTTACCATCAAACTGCATTTCATATGATAGCAGTTTTCCAAACAAAGTTGGAGGAGGAATATCTGCTAACTTTGCCATTTCCCTAATGACACAGATCTTGGTGTCCCAATCCTTTGTTAGGGACCTCAAGAACTTATCAGTCAACTCATAATTGCTGAAATCTCTTCCATAGGACATTAGCTCATTCACAATCCTATAGAACTTCTTATAGCATTCTGTTATGCTATCAGACCTACCTTGCCTGAAACTTTCATATTCCTGGTTTAACAAAGACTTTTTGTCCTGCCTCACTTCTTCAGAACCCTCCATATACACTATCAAGGTATCCCACATCTCCTTAGATGTCTTACAGTGTATCAAGTTCTGAAAGGTAGCATCATCTATGACACTTACACTGATATTCTGAGCCCTTTTGTCCATGGTGGCCAGAATAATCTCATCTTTTGTCATTTCAGAAAAGTCTTTAGGTGTTCTCTGATTTGCATCTAAGACTGAAACCTTCATAGGCACATATGACCCTTCTTTAACTGTGATGTATATTCTAGGGTCCGAGGCCTCCATAAATAGTCTCACCATTTCTTTCCAGATGCCAAAAATCTCTTTTCTGCAAATGGGCAACTTCATGGATCCAAGTTCCTTATGATTCTCTGTTGAACCCATGTTTCTTGATTTTCTTGAATCTGCACTTTACTTATACTGAATCTGTCAATCAGGATCTACTCAGACAGTTATGTCCTTTATTGAGTAAGCTCCCTCTGATACCACTTGAAAGAAATTGTACCTAATCACCTAGAGGGGGGGGGGTGAATATGTGACTAAATCTTTTTAAACTTTTTAGGCAGATTGCAGATTATATCACAGAGTTATAATTACTACTTCACAGAAATCAATCAGCAATCACAGAATCAAACATGCACACAGTGAACACACAGATTTATAGTGGTTCCCCAAGGTTTGGGTACATCCACTTTCCCCTTCGCCTATCTAGTAGTGTACTAGATTCGGCCAAACTCCTCCACTATCTCAGATCCTCAGATCTTACACTCAGAACCCCAAACAGGTTCCTACAGCTCAGGCCCAAGGCCCTACAACTCAGTCTTCTCCAAAGACCTACACTCAGCTTATTCACAAAGCCTACACTCAGCCACAACATGCCTACACTCAGAGAAATAGATCTCCTACACTCAGGCACACAGGCCCTACCACTCAGCCTTTATAATTACAGGCTTACAACTCAGATCCCTAAGGATCGTACAAGAAATTTGGATTACAAAGTATATACCTACAACTCAGAGAAAAGATAGAAGAGTTGATAGGTTCTTGATGAGTTCTTGGAAGAACTCTGCTGAGAACAATCTCACTTGGCTTTCCTTCAAAGCTTCTTGAATGTAGAACACAATAGGATTGATTCTCTGCAGCTGATCTTCAATCACTGCAACTTAAGATTCAGAACTAGGTCTGAACCCTTCTTCACAGCCTGGTTCCAACGGCTGTCTTCTTGGATGGAGCTCTCTCTCTCCAACTACTTAGATCTTCACTTGATTCTTCAATGAATATCTAGATCTTCTTCTCTTTTTCAATCTCTTAATCATCTGTTTCTGTAGACAGTATAAGCCTATATATAGGCCTTCTTCATGGTGACCGGCTGATCCGGTTCCTAACAGCTTTCTGACAACTCTGACATGTGCAGTAGACCGGCTGGAATGGCAGCTGTCAAGTCATCCAGTCAGTTCTTGAAATATCTGTAACTGTCTGAAAGTGTCGAGACAGTCTGTCTTTAAGTGTCGACACTTATAGACTAAGTGTCGACACAAGTATACTAAGTGTCGACACTAGCCTTCAAGGTGTCGACACAACTCCTTGTGTTGTAGAATTCACTTCTCGACACAGCTTCTTCATCATGTGTCGACACTGATATTGTGTGTCGACACAACTTCTTGTTCTTCAGTACTTTAGTTTATTTCTTGTAAGTGTCGACATAACTTCTTTGTGTCGACATATCTTCATGTGTTGAACTTGTTAAGTGTCGACACATCTTCTTGGTGTCGACACATGTCTTCTGTGTTGATACTTGCTGAGTGTCGACACAGCTCCTTGTGTTGACACATTCTTCTTCTGTTGAGACTTTGGCTGTGTGTCGACACATCTCCTTTGTGTCGACACTTGTACTTAGAATTTTTGTTGAACTTTGCTGAGTGTCGACACAGCCTCCTAGTGTCGACACTTTCTTCATGTATTGAGTCTTCTGCTATGTGTCGACACATTCTTCATTGTGTCGACACTTTCTTCATGTGTTGAGTTTTCTGCTGAGTGTCGACACATTCTTTATTATGTTGACACTTATACTTAGACTCTGCTGAAATTTGCTGAGTGTCGACACAGCCTCCAAGTGTCGACACTTTTTGATGTAAACACAGTTCCTCCGGGTGTCGACACTGCTTCTAAGTGTCGACACTTCTTCACTGGACATTTCTTCATTGAGTGTCGACACAGCCTTCATGTGTCGACACTTTCTGTCTGGTGTCGACTCTGCATCCCTGGTGTCGACACAATTACTCCAAGTGTCGACACTGCTTGTCTGGGTGTCGACACATGTATTCTTAAGTGTCGACACTTTCCTTTTGGGTGTCGACACATGGAATTAGAAACTTTTCATCTTTCCCTGCAAATACTTAACCTGCACAAGACAACTCAAAATACATCAAATACATTTTGATGTATATCATTGAGTAGGGTGAGACTTCTTCAAATCAGGTACATTTAAACCAATGTACCCAACAGTGTTGGGTTGGCTAGAGTTAAGAGGTGCTCGGGATCGACGAAAGATCGCCCTTCCTATGGAGGGAGGGAGAGAGAGAGAGAGTCAAAACACACTAGGGTTAGATCCAGAGTAATATTAAAAAGGGACCGGGAATCGGGTGTTAATCAATAATAGTAAGTGCCTTGCGAAAGGGAGATTTGAGCTTCAGCCCATCGTAGTTCCTAGTGCACTCGAGAGCCCTTCACGTGGAATACCTTGGGCAGTCCTGTGCTAACCTAGACCGTAAGTAAAATCAATGTTTAAAAGAGCAATTAGTATAAGTAGGATTCACAATTCACACACCCCGGTAGCTTGGGAGGTTGGTTAGGTTAGTTTGATTAGTCATCCGAACGGTAGGTTCGGAAGGTAGATGTAACAGACGGGATAGTCCGGGGAGCCGGTGGCTCGGAAGGATTTGGATACATAAATAAGGTGGCGGGTCTTCGGTATTAGACATTCGTTCACACCGACGTCGATACGCTGACTCGGCAGGTGTGGTTGACACTTAGCCAAAGAAAATCTGGTGGATATGGCCAGCATTAGTACATGGTGACTCTAGGTTGTGTCCTTCTAGAGTCGTACGTAAGAGCTAGGCTTGGTAGTGTGGATACCCGCCTAGGAGTGGGGGGGCCGACCCACTGTCTCCGTTTGCCACTACAGAGGTTCCTGGGAGTGAAGCTAGCTGCCCAAATGGGGGAGGGGGGAACTAATGGTCTGTGCGCATAGAGTTGTGTGCGTGAGTTGCACTTGCATGAATCATAACATAACATAGCACTACACTCATACTTGCATTTAAAGCTGACACCCCATCGTATAAATCAGCATGAGACTTTTTATACGATGAGAGCCTTGCAGAAGACCCCTTAACTTATAAGTTTGTATGAACATTCATATAAATTAATGTTACTTACTTCTTAGTATGTCCTTCTTACATGTGCTGCTTGTTATACTTGTTTACCTTACTGCTTACTATCATAGAACTGCTAGCTTGTACCTTTCTTCTTTAGCTGTATATACATTATAATTAACTGCTAGAATAGTTCGACCATCACCTGCTTTGTTTATTCTCCACCTTCATAGCTTCCCTTTTCTTCTCCCCGCTCGGTGCCTAGGAGCCATGGGGGAGGGGTAGAGGATGATAAGACTTAGTCTTTTTGACTAACGGTTTTCGGACCACAACATTCCAGGGACTCCGGATGGGAGACAGGGAGCAGCAGCAGAGGACACAACACCAGCGGAGTACGGTGCTCATGGAGGTGAACCAGTCTAGCACAAGAGCACCAACTACTGGTTCCGTGAGTGATTAGTTTACTTAGCTTGCGCGAGTGGTTGTAGTGAGGATTTGATGTACCGGGCTTGAGCCAGTTTATGTTTCTTTGTATTGTTTTATTTCAGTACTTTTATTATATGTGGACTTGATGTGATTTCCTTTACGTATATTACATGTGATTGTGGACTTAGTTTCATCTGAACTATGCTTAAGCTTCTTTCTCTTTGGTGATCGTAAAGGCCGGCAGGATCAACGTTTTGTAGTGGTAACCTTCCGAGTGTCGGTGTCACCACAAAACGGCGGTTCTGGGCATAAGACACCGGTGATTTTAAAAGAAAAAAAATGGGGTCTTACAAGTCGTTACCCAACCGAGAGAGTTCTCGGTATTGCACGGCTGGAATCCCAAGAGGGCCACGGGTTTGTGCTAGAGGAGGAACGACTGCTGTCGTCGTCGTGAGGGAGCAGCCGGTCGGTCACGCCGCCGTCGCGTCGCACGAAGGGGAGAGGGGCTGGAGGCGTCTCGCCACCGGTAGGAATAGTGGCGTCGCACCACAATAGGGTCGGTATCATGCCAAAGGAGGGCCACCGGTGTCGCGCCGGAGGCGAGATTCGCCGATTGTGAGGTGTCGCACCTGCTGGACGGGAAAGGAGGGATGGCCAATCTCAAAATAAATTTCATTAGGGCAAAGCTCCAATAGAGGGGTATATATACTCCTCGCATAGAGCACTCCTAAACCACACAATACCATGATCTAATCCTAGCCATCCAAGAGTTTTCACTTTTCACCTAAAATAAAATGTTGGAAAATAAATGAGTCCGTGACCACCTAACATTTTGATCGATCGGACAAAGGAAATACTCAAATATTGTTTGACAAAATAATGTACGAGCTAATTAAATGGTCCGTGGCTCATGTCGCGATAGACCCTCCTCGTGTTGGACCGAAGATTGTAATGATGCGCCGCGTCGTCAAGTGGAACCGGATCGGCACCATCAACCATATTTATAGATATTAGCACCCCATAAAAATATCAAATAACAAGTAAATTTTATGTATATTAGCATCCCATAAAAGCACAAATAACACGCATTTTATTACCGCTCGTATACTCTAACCCAACACTACTCATCCGTCTCTCGCACCCATACACCTCCCTCACTACTCATCCCCATCATTCTCGATGCCGCTTCCGTTGCCACATTGTGCCCCACTATTGGAGGCTGCATCCATTTTCGACGACTGTGTGAAAGCTTCAATGATTCTCATGCGACACTTTTGCTGCACTTTCGGCGTCGACCCTGTAAATCCGTCGTTGGTGCTAGGGTAAGCTTACTTTTTCTGTTTTAGACATTCCATTTTTTCCCCCAATTAAGTTGTATGATATATTTTGATTTTACTTTTGATTAAATTATTACTGGTGTAAGTGTTATATTTTGTGGTTTGAGTTGAATGAAGTTTTTTTTTTGTGGTTTGAGATGAATGGAGTTTTTTTGTTGTGTGCTAATATAGCCTATTGATGTAAATACATTTTTAGGGGTCCTAATATAGTACGACTGCTAACAGCAGTTACTGAGGTGCTAATAATATTACTCTTTTTTTAGGGTGCTGTTATTAACAAATTCAATTTGATTTCTAACAAATCATTACTATTAGCAAACCCTCATTTTTCAAAATGGTTATTTGAAAAACATTTTGTTACTAGCAAACCAATATAAAATTTTTCGCGTCTCTTTGAACTGCGTTTTATACGTACATTTTCATGAGAAACGTTCAACATGAAAGTTGTAGATCTCGACGAGATCTACAACTTTCATGTTGAACATTTTTTGATTTGAATCAATTTAGACCCCCGATTTGACCCCTGAAAAAAGTAACGCCGAACATATGTACGGACACCCCAGATCGGCGTGACCTTTTTCGGAGGCCAAATCGGGGCCTTAAACGACTTCAAAATAAAAAGTGTTCAACATAATAGTTGTAGATATCGACAAGATCTATAACTTTCATGTTGAACACGTTTTGATTTGAAGCAGTATAGACCTCCGATTTGGGCCCCGAAAAAAGTCACGCCGAAAATCTGTACAGACGACTCGTTCCGTGCATGTCTTCTTTCGGGTCCAAATTGGAAGCCTAAACGGCTTCAAATCAAAACATGGTCAACATAAACGTTGTAGATCTCGACGATATCTACAATTTGCATGTTGAACATTTTTTGATTTGAAGCAATTTAGACCCCCGATTTGACCCCTGAAAAACGTCGCGCCGAACATATGTACAGACACCCGGGATCGGCGTGACCTTTTTCGGAGGCCAAATCGGGGGCTTAAACGACTTTAAAATAAAACGTGTTCAACATGAAAGTTGCAGATCTCGACGAGATCTATAACTTTCATGTTGAACATTTTTTGATTTAAAGCAGTTTAGACCTCCGATTTGGGCCCCGAAAAAAGTCACGCCGAAAATCTGTATAGAGGACGTGTTCCGTGCGTGTCTTTTTTCGGGCCCAAATTGGAAGCCTAAACGACTTCAAATCAAAAAATGATCATCATGAAAGTTGTAGATCTCGATGAGATCTACAACTTTCATGTTTATCACTTTTTCAAATGAGAAACATATGAGACTCAAAATTCAAGCCAAGCAACTCCAGAGGCAAGCGAGAGATATGAGGTTTTCCGGCGAGATCGTGGACTTAAACCGATCCTCCGTTTAGAAATTCACTCCGCTCTTCTCCTTGCGCTACGGTTCCCTTACACCTCAAGTGATGTCAGTCGTCTCCGCTAGAGCGCTCCCATCTAGGCTCTGCATCATCAAGAGTGTTATCTCCAGACTTCTCCTTGCGCTACAGTTCCCTCACACCTCAAGTGACGCTAACCCTCTCCGCGAGAGCGCTCCCATCTTGGCTACGCATTAACGAGAGCGCAACCGTTAGAAGCTCCGCGGACTTGCAATATTTTTTAGCCGTAACGCTCCCACCAAGGTTCCGCGAGCTCAGTGTCGTCTCAGGGCCGGAGCGCTTCCACCGAGTCTCCAAAGACTTAGTTTTTTTTCCTCATTTACCATACTTGTAACGAAGTAGCGGCCCGTTGACCTACGAGATCAAACCAATCTTTGTTACACTCTAAGAAGTTGGTGTATTTTCGCTCGACACAGTTCCAGCCACGTGTTTTTTTCACAATTTCTGTGTTTTTCACGTCAAAAACTTCTTTTGTCCATTGCTACGGTTTTCTTTAACTGATTGCGCGCCCGACTCGACTTCGATCTAAGGCGGTCCGATTCTCCGTACTGTGGAAAAAGCCGGGTGACCTGCAATTGTTTGAAACCGTCTGTGGGAAAATGTTCCTAGAAGCTCTGACAAGACTCAACATTCCTCCAACCAGCAGCAATGACAAGGAATGCGCGCACCACCAACGACAGAGCCCTAGAAGAACGCCTTGAAACGGGCATGACCGACTCGCCCACGGGAAACTCTTCCCTACCCAATGGAACGACCGCCACTGTCATTCCCACCAGTGCGGTAGAGAACGCGTCTGGCTGATGGAGGAGCGCCAGACTAAAATGCTCACCCTTTTCTAAAGGATAGAGGTGTCCAACCCTCCCCGCGCAGGAAACACGCGCCCAAGGGCAGCACTAGAGCACGTCATTCGTCAAGGCGCGGCTCGCCTGGAGGATCTCCCCGCCGAAGAACTCTCCGACGAGACAAGCTCTATGCATGCCCATCGAAGACCAGAGCCCCAAGCCGACACTCAGTCTGATCCTTGGCCGATGGGGGTAGATGCCCAAGGCAACCACAAACTCACCCTCCAGGAGATCAGAGACATGATCGAGGAGTACGCCCAAAAGCGCCGCCGCCCCATAAACGTATGACGCCCCTTCCACCATTGGTTCCCACTTACCCACCAAGTCTTGGCGCACCCCGTCCTACACGGATTCAAGCTACCACATTTTGAGCCCTTTGATGGAGGAGAGGACCTGTTGGAGAATGTGAATCATTTCGAAATAATCATGCGCCACTTGAGCGCGTCATACCAATTACTGTGTCAAGTCTTCCCCACGGCTCTGAAGGGGCAAGAACGCTCCTGGTTCCACTCCATGCGAGAGGGGGCAATCCACAACTTTGCGAAGCTCACCAGTTTCTTCGTCGATCAGTTCATAGCCAACCAAAGGATTGTTAGGTATCCCTTGAATCTCTCTGGCATCCGCCAGAATGAGGGGGAATCGCTCAAGGAGTTTTTTTTTCTGCCGTTTCACCATCGAGGCGCGACAAATCCCAGGAGTCGACCTAGAGCTTCTCCGCGACGTCTTCCTCAGAGGACTCCGCCCAAACGGATTCTACTCTGCCCTGATGAGGGAGACAGTCCCCAGCTACACCGACCTTGTTCACCGGGTCGCGACACAAATCGCGACCGACGAAGCCATCGAAGCCCACCGCTAACAATTTGAAGGGTCTTCCAAGCGAAAGAGGGAGTCAGCACCCGCACCTCCAGCACAATGTCAGAGCGACGACCGCCGCGACACTTCACATCAGGAACAAGGCCCCCGCCGGTACCGAGAATTTACCCCGTTGAATACCTCCCGGGCCCATGTACTTATGGCTATCCAAGACTCTGACATGCTCTGAAGCCCGACGCCGTTACGTCCAAACCGAGGAGACCAAACACAATACTATGAGTTTCACCACGGGAGCAGACACAACATGGAAGACTGCACCCGACTAAAGTAAGAGATATAGCGTCTCATCCGGCAAGGGCATTTGGGGAGATACTTGCAAAACCAAGTACCCAATTAGCCCCCACCGCACCAACCGGGGCGAGAGCAACCCCCAGTGATGACTAGTTTTAGTCATCGGTTTTTGAGTTAATTTAGCATGAAAAATTCCTAGGATTAATTATATTTTTATGTATTTTATGTTTGTTATGTTTTAATATTTTATTTTTGATGTTATATTTTAATATGTTATAAAACATAACTAATGTTGTCTCTTATTTTATTTTTATAGGTTCGAGCCCACATGGTGCAACTGGCCCTCCTTGATGCAGCCCTCCTTCAAGTGCAACCTAACCCCATGGTGAAGCCGACCCTCCTTGATGCAACCCTCCTTCAAGTGCAACCCGAGCCCATGGTGAAGCCGTCCCTCCTTGATGCACCCCGAGCCCTTGATGCAACCCGAGCCCATGCAGCCCGAGCCGTTGATGCAACCCCACCATGCAGCCCACTTCATTTATGCAGCCGACCCTCCCTCAAAGTCCAGCCCTTGATGCAGCCCACTTCATTCATGCAACCACCCGCCACCTTTGCATGGCTCTCCAACCCATGCATCGCCGGCTCTCTCTCTCCCCCTTTTATTTTTTTCTCTCCTCTTTTATTCCTCATTCATCCCCCATGTTTTATTTCCTATTTTCTATTTTTATTTTCTTTAATTAAAATGCATTGAAATTTGTCTTCTCTCTCCCCCTCATTAATTCCATTCATGCATCCTCCCATCCATGCATGACCGACCCCTTCCTTGCCCCCTTCATCTCCATCCCCCTCATCTATATAAGGAGAACTTGCCTCAAGCTTTGGAAGGTTGGATTTTGGAGAGCAAGTGAGAGTGCTAGTACAAGAGAGTTCTTTTCTTTTCTTGTTGTTGTTGTTAAGTTTATTTTATTAGTGTAATCCCTTTTTTTTGGTAGTATAATATTGTCTCTTTTATTATTATTTTGTACTTCTCTTTTTTATCAAGCAATGGAAATGAATTTCCTTTGTCTTATTGTGATTTCATTCTTAAATATGCGTAGCTAATTTTCTTTAGCATTCGGTCATGAGGATCCATGAAATGAGATGAGATTCTTCTTTACTTCTTAGTTTTATTTTTGTCAAATTTATTCTCGATCCTTCTTTGATTTTTCTCGTGTCAACTCCGTATTTCCGGTATATGGTAGTAGGCAATTTGATCTCATTTCATAGTAGTTGAGAGACTCGTTGATTTGAAAGATCACTCAAAGAAGGAAGGAGTTGCACGCAATCCTAGAGATAGGACGACGTAAATCCTCCGGATTGGAGTCAAATCCAATAGTGCGAGTCACTTCGATAATGCAACTTTAGGCCTTTTGATTTGCAAAGAGATTTTAGTAAAAACGTCTAGAAGTTAGGATATTTAATGCTTTAGCAAGATTATTTATTATTTTTGGATCCGTCACGGTCGAGTTTGGTTTGCAATTTTAGAACGTTTATTTTTATCCTTTTTATCTCTTTTCATGGTGAATCATTGATCAAATGCTATCTTTTTTATCTAAAGTTTTCGTTTTAATATTATCTTTAATTTAATTTTAAATTTCTCAAAACACCCAACAATCGTACGGTAGGATAATAGTAGAAGCGTGAGTAATAGTAATTGACAACCCCGAGTTTTTAATACGACCTTGGTACTACAATTCGATAAGTACACTTGCCTGTTCGGGTTGATAGTCATTCAACACACCAAGTTTTTGGCGCCATTCCCGCAGAGCCTTTTTTGTCAATATTAGGAAAACGCTTTCGCTATTACTTCTGAAAAAATAAAAAAAATATTATCTTTTTCTTTCTTCAAGTTTCTACTTCCGTTCTTCTCTTTTTTTTCCTCCATTCTCCTTCTATTTTCTTTTTTTTTTCTTCTAGTGCATGACCCGCACGAATCCGTCACTACTTGTTGACTTGGACCCAGAAATCGAGCACTCCTTTCGGAGAAACTTGCGATTCAGGGGTTCCACTTCTCAAACAGCGGTTGAGGATTCCGACGGTGATTGTAACTTCAACTCTAAAATGGGAGAACCCAACCCAGCGTTTGCCCAGCAAAGGACAATGTCCGATTATGCTTGGCCCAACCTGGATGGTACAGAAACAAGTATTGTTCGCCCTGCAATTGCAAACAACAACTTTGAGCTTAAGCCTAGCATCATACAAATGGTGCAACAATATGTACAGTTTGACGGATTACAAGATGAAGATCCAAACTTGCATATTGCTAGTTTTCTCGAGATCTATGACACCTTCAAAATCATTGGTGTCTCAGACGACGCAATTAGGCTAAGACTCTTCCCCTTCTCCTTAAGAACAAAAGCCAAACAGTGGTTGAGTTCTCTTCCAAGAGGATCAATCACCACTTGGAATATTTTAACAGATAAATTTCTCGCTAGATATTTCCCCCCGCTAAAACAGCGAAACTTCGAAATGATATTACCACTTTTTCTCAAATTTCTTCCGAGACCCTCTATGACACTTGGGAGAGGTTCAAAGAACTTTTGAGACGTTGCCCTCATCATGCTCTTCCTGTATGGTTACAGGTCCAAACATTCTACAATGGGCTAAATCAAGAGACCAAGCAGATGATAGATGCCACTTCTGGTGGGTCTTTGGACCGTAAAACTCTGGAGGCCGCTCTTGAGCTTATTAAGGACATGACGATGAACACCTATCAGTGGAACTCGTCTAGGACTCGTGATGCTTAAGATCACGGCAGTGAACCGGTCGCACAAGTAATATAAAATGGGCGAGTTTTCGCAAGTATCGATCTCTCAAGGAACACAGTAAGGTGAAGTTAATTTCGAGGAGGACTTGAGATTGAAGTCCTCAGGTCGGAGCTAACTAAGGGGGGTTTGGATATTTAAGGAAACAGAAAATAAAAGGCTAACAATTACTCCTATGCAACGCCGCTATGCGATGCTTCGCCAGGCGTGATGAAAGACTAGTCGGGCCGCTATGCACCGAATCACTAGGCGGATGGGCGAGTAGGCTTGCAGATGAGGTGATGAGAATGACGGAATGAGGGTCGTGAGGACCTCTTCGCTACGCACGCTTCTAGCAATTGCTAGAACGGCAAGGGTGGATGGTGGTGGATGGAATATGGCGCAACTCAAGCAACTTAGGCAGTAAAATGAAATAGGAATCACATAGACATGAAACACATAACATATACAACCACAGTGCACTTCATCAATATAAATAGATTTAAAACACCAATATTCAACAATAAAGCAAGAACAAGTCAAGAGATCGACCGAATCCGAAGTCTTGCTGAGGATTCACGGTTGGAATCGTTGGGTTGTCAATCCGCGTCCAAGCTCGGTCCTCAACTACGTCCGAGGTAGAGAAGGGCTGTCACCACCTTCCAATGGCCCGTCTTCTTCGTCTCACAATAGCGGACGAAGTTTGCTAGCTTTCCTTTGCTTGATGGCTATGACGTCAAACCCTACTTGAAGCTCACGGATGAAGGAGAAGGCCGAGAGGAAGCTCCGGCTTGGATTTGGCGGTGAAAGCTTGCCCGTAGCACCTCCCTAGGGTGGAAGATGATGGGGAACGACGGAGAAGGCGGAAAAAGGCGGAGAAATGTCGAGCTCCGGATCCTCCCTCTAATAAGGGCGAGACCTGCACTATTTATACAAAGCAGAAATGAACAATGCGCACGATCACAGGCGCACGACCAGTGGTTGTGCGCACTATGTCCGGTGCTCGTGCGCACTGGCATGGAAGATCAGGAAGAAGAAATGGGATAACACGCACGAGTAGTGGCGCACGACCAGTGGTCGTGTGCACTAAGTTCAATGGTCGTGCGATTACCCCAGACAGGACTCCAGAAAAGAGGAATCAATGCACACGATCAGTGGCGCACGACCGGTGGTCGTGCGCAGTATGTCCAGTGGTCGTGCGCTTACCCCAGGCTGATTCTGGAAAACGAAGAGTAGTGCGCACGATCAGGGGCGCACGACCAGTGGTCGTGCACATTAGATCCCATGATCGTGCACAGTATTCCTGTTTCACAACCATCCCGGAACACGCACACGACCCCTGTACCGAAAGGAAAAACCAATCACTGATATGTGCAGACATTCCAGGCAATCACAAAAAGAAGTACAAACAATAAAAGTAACAAAATACACAACCACAGACATAAATGTGCACTTCCTATGGAAATAATGATTAGATGAAATAGGAACGATAAAAAACTAAAAGTGAAGTGCAAACACGTGAAAAATAGCCCAGATGAGTCCGAAAATAGGTATATAAAGTGAACTCATCACACCTCCAGACTTAACTGTTTGCGCGTCCCGAGCAAACAAAATCTAAGCAGATAGGGAAAAATACTAGTTAACAAAGAAATTGCGATACGAAGTACCATGCGAAGTCGCATGCTCGCGCGCGTAAAAATATAATAGAAGAAATTTCTAAGTATACAAAATAGTTTATACTTTTCACAATGCGTATCAACATTTTATTATTACTCAAAAATAGAATCACGGTGAATCATCCGGTCATGCGTATGGAGAAAGTAGACTAATCGCTAGGCGGGCATTGCCAAATATCGGGGCTCGGGATAACCTCCAAATGAATCCACCAATGTCGGTGACCATATGCTTGCCCTTTCGCATTCTCTCCACGACACTGGTTTGGGTTCACACACGAATCAGTAGGACTGTAGGTGAAGAGATGAGCCTTGAGTTTCGGTGAGGTAAACAAGGATAAACAAGAAGGCTATGCACCTAACCCAAATGAGCTAGTATAAAAGGAATCCCTCTACTAAGCAAAATACACGCGGGTACACCACACCCACAGACTTAACTTTTAACAAATGGGTGTGTGCACCGCCTACTCCAAATATAATCACATTTCCAAAAAGATTTTCAATTTAAACTTTTTCTTTTCACTTTTTTTTCTTTACAAATATTTTTTTTTCTTCATTTTAATTTCACAATTCAGCAGAAATAGACTTGGGAGCACTTCCACATTTTCACAAATAATAACACCACATCACATCCCAACATGAAAATATAAAACACTAAACTCGACTTGGGTGTGCGACTAGGATAGACTATGGGGCTTTGGTGAATGAAGGTGGAGCTGAATCAAAAGGAGGGGTAGGCACAACGGGGCTAGCAAAGATAAGACGTTAGGAATTGTACAAAGCTCAACCGGGCCAAAATAATGGCCTACATCACGCTCATGCGAGTGAACTAACCTATACCCATGATTCAAGAATAGCTTGGGGCAAGTTCTTAGCCAACGAGAAAGACTATCCATCCTCCAGACTCGAGCAATACAAAACTAACGTTCATCTACACACATCCCTAAGCTACCGTTTGATTCATACCAGATTCACCAACTTTTGAGTAGAATAAAAAGTATTTACGCAAATAGAAAGATATAAAACTATAAGCATACAGAAAAATTAAATCTACTCGAATTTCTACACGAGACGAGAGCAGTTGACTAGGAGCACAGCAAGGTCAACATTTTACTCTATCTAACAATCCTATGTCAGCACCATAATTTTCCCAAATCATACAAAAGAAACGAGTTTAACTCGCAGCACGCAAAAAGCTAAGCACGCGCTCATGTGGGTGCAGTGGTGTGTGATGCAATGAACTAATCAAAATAAAACTATAAAAGCTTCTAGTATGCACATGAGATGTGCACGTGCAATAGGTAACAAATATCTCCCCCAGACTTAAACTAAACTACACAGCATATGATAAAGAAATTACGATCATAAAGAGCTAAGGGAAGAGGTTACCCAATGCTCAGCTAGTGAGCATACCAGAAGACGCGTGAAAACCTGAAGCAGGCCCCCACCATACGAAGAATCACAACCCTGCCAACACGAAGTTGTCAAGAATACCTGTAGGGGTGAGCTCCGCAAAAACAAACGAAAATATACAAAAAGAAATGATAAAACTAAAATAGACATTAAAAATAAAAATTCAGGAAATAAAAGATAAGTACTGGGGTTATTGTTATCCCAACACGACTTATTCGGCTACGAAAAGGTTCTAGCTAATGGGCCTATGAAAAGAAAAATGCACAGGTAAATGTCCCAATATCCGTTTCGGTAACGGGTACCGATACAGAGATAGAACAGTTACCCCTCTACCTAAATAGTAATACCTGCCCAACACAGGTAGAGGAAATAAGAAATAAGTAGAGGAGGAGCACTGGTCCTCGCTCATCTTATCACAAAAAGTATCCTCGCCTAGCAAGGCATTGTCAACCACAGGTATGCAGGGTGTGATGGCAACGGCAAGCACACCAGGCTCATCATCATCGCAGCATACCCGTGGAGACTCAGCCTGCACAGGCTCAGATAGAGAAGGGGGATCAAGAATTAAAGGAGACGAAGAACTAAAATAATCAGAAAATGGGAGAGTGATCCCGGTATCACTCTCAGCAGGATCCAAGCAGAGATCATCATCGGTATCATACGAGTCGTACCGAGGGGAATCCGAGAACTCGAGGTCCGCGGTGGTAAGAGGAACAACCTCATCCAATAAGGAGGTGCAAACCTCTGCATCAGAAAGAGGGTATTCCTCATCCCACCAGGGTGCGTAAAAGTGTTCCGAAGATCCACCTTCTCCGTCGGAGATAGAGGAATCATCATCCCACTTTGGCGCAACCTCGGGCACCGAATCATCAACAAATACGACATCATAAACCGACTCACACAAAAATGGAGTAGCACAATCCAGCAAAAATTGTGGAGGGGCAAGCCTGCTCTCAAAATCAAGCACTGAATGAGCAGGCCCCATCGCAAAATCATTTGCTGACGCCACCCCGTCGACGACCGGAACAATCTCATCGTCCCATACAGGAGCGTCCATGAGTTCCTGCTCCTCTTTTTGTTGGCTAACACCATAGTGATCATCATCACTCAAGGAAAGCTCGTAAAAAGGGATCGAGGGACCCATGAAAGAGTTGTATGCGGCTAAAGATTCTTCGGTAATCTCAATGGGTAAAGAATGAGCAAAGTGCGTTATGTCAGTGTATGGGCCAGGCAACACCCTGGTAGGCCTGTCCACAACAGTCTTCCGCGAACGGTAGGTTGTTGTGCACACGCCCTCAGAGGGAGAAGGCTTGCACAAACGAGGGCAATCCTTCAACATGTGGCCCACACCTTGACATAACAAACACCGAATGCAATGCTCGGCATTCATAACAGCAATGACATCGATGGATCGGCGCAAAGTGTCAAGGATACCAGCATCAGGATCCATCACGAACAAAAATAATTGCTGAAAAAGTGCTACACAGCAGAAATGAAAATAGTACGGATCTGCTATCTAAATCAAAAATCAGAAAAGGGCAAAAAGAAATAAGCAAAATAAATGAAATGCACAAATGAAAAAGGGCTTTAATCTATTATCTCCCTCTCCAAAAACTCACACGACTGTGTTCCCCGGCAACGACGCCAAAAACTTGATGCTTAAGATCACGGCAGTGAACCGATCGCACAAGTAATATAAAATGGGCGAGTTTTCCCAAGTATCAATCTCTCAAGAAACACAGTAAGGTGGAGTTAATTTCGAGGAGGACTAGAGATAGAAGTACTCAGGTCGGAGCTAACTAAGGGGGGTTTCGATATTTATGGAAACAGAAAATAAAAGGCTAACAACTACTCCTATGCAACGCCGCTATGTGATGCTTCGCCAGACATGATGGAAGACTAGTCGGGCCGCTATGCACCGAATCACTAGGCGGATGGGCGAGTAGGCTTGCAGATGAGGTGACGAGAATGGCGGAATGAGGGTCGTGAGCACCTCTTCGCTACGCACACTTCTAACAATTGCTAGAACGGCAAGGGTGGATGGTGGTGGATGGAATATGTCGCAACTCAAGCAACTTAGACAGTAAAATGAAATAGGAATCACATAGACATGAAACACATAACATATACAACCACAGTGCACTTCATCAATATAAATAGATTTAAAACACCAATATTCAACAATAAAGCAAGAACAAGTCAAGAGATCGACCGAATCCGAAGTCTTGCTGAGAATTCACGGTTGGAATCGTCGGGTTGTCAATCCGCGTCCAAGCTCAGTCCTCAACTACGTCCGGGGTAGAGAAGGGCTGTCACCACCTTCCAATGGCCCGTCTTCTTCTTCTCACGATAGCGGACGAAGTTTGCTAGCTTTCCTTTGCTTGATGGCTATGGCGTCAAACCCTACTTGAAGCTCACGGATGAAGGAGAAGGCCGGGAGGAAGCTCCGGCTTGGATTTGGCGGTGAAAGCTTGCCCGGAGCACCTCCCTAGGGTGGAAGATGATGGGGAACGATGGAGAAGGCGGAAAACGACGGAGAAATGTCGAGTTCCGGATCCTCCCTCTAATTAGGGCGAGACCTGCACTATTTATACAAAGCAGAAATGAACAATGCGCACGATCACAGGCGCACGACCAGTGGTCGTGCGCACTATGTCCGGTGCTCGTGCGCACTGGCATGGAAGATCAGGAAGAAGAACTGGGATAACGCGCACGAGTAGTGGCGCACGACCAGTGGTCGTGTGCACTAAGTTCAATGGTCGTGCGATTACCCCAGACAGGACTCCAGAAAAGAGGAATCAATGCACACGATCAGTGACGCATGACCGGTGGTCGTGCGCAGTATGTCCCGTGGTCGTGCGCTTACCCCAGGATGATTCTGGAAAATGAAGAGTAGTGCGCACGATCAGGGGCGCACGACCAGTGGTCGTGCGCATTAGATCCCATGATCGTGCGCAGTATTCCTGTTTCACAACCATCCCGGAACACGCACACGACCCCTGTACCGAAAGGAAAAACCAATCACTGATATGTGCAGACATTCCAGGCAATCACAAAAAGGAGTACAAACAATAAAAGTAACAAAATACACAACCACAGGCATAAATGTGCACTTCCTATGGAAATAATGATTAGATGAAATAGGAACGATAAAGAACTAAAACTGAAGTGCAAACACGTGAAAACTAGCCCAGATGAGTCCGAAAATAGGTATATAAAGTGGACTCATCACACCCCTAGACTTAACTGTTTGCGCGTCCCGAACAAACAAAATCTAAGCAGATAGGGAAAAATACTAGTTAACAAAGAAATTACGATACGAAGTACCATGCGAAGTTGCATGCTCGCGCGCGTAAAAATATAATAGAAGAAATTTCTAAGTATACAAAATTGTTTATACTTTTCACAATGCGTATCAACATTTTATTATTACTCAAAAATAGAATCACGGTGAATCATCCGGTCATGCATAGGGAGAAAGTAGACTAATTGCTATGCGAGCATTGCCAAATATCGGGGCTCGGGATAACCTCCAAAGGAATCCACCAATGTCGGTGACCTTATGCTTGCCCTTTCGCATTCTCTCCACGACACTGGTTTGGGTTCACACACTAATCA
Organism: Platanthera guangdongensis; assembly: GCA_039583875.1. NCBI lineage: Eukaryota > Viridiplantae > Streptophyta > Magnoliopsida > Asparagales > Orchidaceae > Platanthera > Platanthera guangdongensis. Next base: position 82,654,072 of record CM077157.1, read on the forward strand.
GTAGGACTGTAGGTGAAGAGATGTGGCTTGGGTTTCTGTGAGGTAAACAAGGATAAATAAGAAGGCTATGCATCTAACCCAAATGAGCTAGTATAAAAGGAATCCCTCTACTAAGAAAAATACACGCGGGTACACCATACCCCCTGACTTAACTTTTAACAAATGGTGTGTGCACCGCCTACTCCAAATATAATCACATTTCCAAAAAGATTTTCAATTTAAACCTTTTCTTTTCACTTTTTTTTCTTTACAAATATTTTTTTCTTCATTTTAATTTCACAATTCAGCAGAAATAGACTTGGGAGCACTTCCACATTTTCACAAATAATAACACCACATCACATCCCAACATGAAAAATATAAAACACTAAACTCGACTTGGGTGTACGACTAGGATATGCTATGGGGCTTTGGTGAATGAAGGTGGAGCTGAATCAAAAGGAGGGGTAGGCACAACGGGGCTAGCGAGGATAAGACGTTAGGAATGGTACAACGCTCAACCGGGCCAAAATGATGGCCTACATCACGCTCATGCGAGTGAACTAACCTATACCCTTGCTTCAAGAATAGCTTGGGGCAAGTTCTTAGCCAACGAGAAAGACTATCCATCCTCCCAACTCGAGCAATACGAACCTAACGACCGTCTACACACATCCCTAAGCTACCGTTTGATTCATACCGAATTCACCAACTTTTGAGTAGAATAAAAAGTCTTTACGCAAATAAAAAGATATAAAACTATAAGCATACAGAAAAATTAAATCTACTCGAATTTCTACACGAGACGAAAGCAGTTGACTAGGAGCACAACAAGGTCAACATTTTACTCCGTCTCACAATCCTATGTCAGCACCATAATTTTCCCAAATCATACAAAAGAAATGAGTTTAACTCGCAGCACGCAAAAAGCTAAGCACGCGCTCATGTGGGTGCAGTGGTGTGTGATGCAATGAACTAATCAAAATAAAACTATAAAAGCTTCTAGTATGCACATGAGATGTGCACGTGCAATAGGTGACAGATCTCTCCCCCAGACTTAAACTAAACTACACAGCATATGATAGAGAAGTTAAGATCATAAAGAGCTAAGGGAAGAGGTTACCCAATGCTTAGCTAGTGAGCATACCAGAAGACGCGTGGAAACCTGAAGCAGGCCCGCCATATGAAGAATCACAACCCCGCCAACACGAAGTTGTCAAGAATACCTGTAGGGGTGAGCTCCGCAAAAACAAAAGAAAATATACAAAAAGAAATGCTAAAACTAAAATAGACATTAAAAATAAAAATGCAGGAAATAAAAGATAAGTACTGGGGTTATTGTCATCCCAGCACGACTTATTCGGCTACGAAAAGCTTCTAGCTAATGGGCCTATGAAAAGAAAAATGCACAGGTAACTGTCCTAATACCCGTTTCGATAACAGGTACCGATACGGCGATATAACAGTTACCCCTCTACCTAAATAGTAATACCTGCCCAACACAGGTAGAGGAAATAAGAAATAAGAAGAGGATGTTGGGTACATTGGAATATATGTACCTGATTTGAAGAAGCCTGACCCTACTCAATGATATACATCAAGGTGTATTTGATGTGCTTTGAGTTTATTTGTGCAGGTTAAGTAACTGCAGGTTTGCAGGAAAAGTTTCTAAGTCCATGTGTCGACACCTAGAAGAAAAGTATCGACACTTAAGAAGGCTTGTGTCAACACCTAGAGAAACAGTGTCGACACTTGGAGTAATTGTGTCGACACTAGGAAGGCAGAGTCGACACCAGAAGGAAAGTGTCGACACATACAAGCAGTGTCGACACACAAAGAAGAAATGTCTACATAATCAATGTCGACACTTAGAAGCAGTGTCGACACTCAGAGAAACTTTGTCGACAGCAAAAGTGTCGACACTAGGAGGCTGTGTCGACACTCAGCAAAACTTCAACAAAGTTCAAGTACAAGTGTCGACACTAGGAGGCTGTGTCGACACTCAGCAAAACTTCAACAAAGTTCAAGTACAAGTGTCATACTAGGAGGCTGTGTCAACACCCAGCAAATTTCAACAAAGTCTAAGTACATGTGTCGACACAAAGGAGATGTGTCGACACTCAACAAAAATTTCAACAAAGTCTAAGTACATGTGTCGACACAAAGGAGAGGTATCGACACTCAACAAAAGTTTCAACACAGAAGGCATGTGTCGACACAAAGAAGATGTGTCGACAATTAGCAAGTTTCAACACAAGAAGATGTGTCGACACAAAGGAGTTGTGTCGACACTTAGCAGGAATCAACTAAGTATCAAAAGAAGAAGGACTTGTGTTGACACACAGGATCAGTGTCGACACATTCTGAAGAAGTAGTGTCGAGAAGCAGTTTCTACAACACAAGAAGTTGTGTCGACACCATGAAGGCTAGTGTCGACACTTAGTCTACTTGTGTCGACACTTGGTCTATTTGTGTCGACACAAAGACTATCTGTCTCGACACTTTCAGACAGTGACATAGATTTCAAGAAGTGACCGGATGACTTGACAGCTTCTATTTCAACCGGTCAGCTGCTACTGTCAGAGCTGTCAGAAGATTGTTAAAAATCGGATCAGCCGGTCACCATGAAGAAAGCTTATATAAAGGCTTATTCCTTCAACAGAAGGATGTAATAAGAATCAGAAGAAGCAATCATTGAAGTGAGAAACAACAAACAAGAAGAAGACCTTCAAGTGAAGATCTAAGAAGTTGGAGAGAGAGAGCTCCTTCTAAGAAGACAACTATTGAACCAGGCTGATAAGAAAGTTTCAGATTGAGATTGGATTCTCAAGTCAGCAGTTGATTGAAGATCATTTGCATAGAGATACAACCCTACTGTGTTCTAATTCAAGAAGCTTTGAAGAAAGCCAAGAGAGGTTGATCTCTGCAAAGTTCTTTCAAGAACTCATCAAGAAGCCAGTCAACTCATCTTTCTCAATCAGAGTTGTGGTTATTAATCTTTGTACTCTTTATTTTCTGTAGGATCCTAAGGGATCTGAGTTGTAAGCCTATATTTATAAAGGCTGAGTGGCAGGGCTTGTGTGCCTGAGTGTAGGAGATACATTTCTCTGAGTGTAGGCCTTGTTGAAGGCTGAGTGTGGGCCTTATTGAAGGCTGAGTGTAGGTTTTGGTGAAGACTGAGTGGTAGGGCTTTGTGCCTGAGCGGTAGGAGTGAGATCACTCTGAGTTGTAGGAACCTATTTGGGTTCTGAGCTGTAAGATCTGTGTATCTGAGAAGTAGTGGAGAAGTTAGGCCGAATCTAGTACACTACTAGATAGGCGAAGGGGGAAAGTGGATGTACCCAGACCTTGGGGAACCACTATAAAAGCTGTGTGTACTCTTTGTGTGATTTATTCTGTGATTGCTGTGTTATATGTGCTGGATTGCTGTAGAGAATTGCATAAACAGGTCTAATAATTCAGTGTTTCTGCCTTAAAAGTTAAAAAGATTAAGTGCACCTATTCACCCCGCCTCTAGGTGTTTAGGCACTAGTTCTTTCAAGTGCTATCAAAGCGAGGTTACTCAAAAAGGACATAACAGTCTGAGTAAAGATCCTGTAGGCAGAATCAGAATAATCAAGAATCAAGAAAATGGGTTCAACTGAGAATCGCAAAGAGCTAGGATCCATGAAATTGCCAATCTGCAGAAAAGGGATTTTTGGCATATGGAAAGAGAGGGTTAGACTTTTTATGGAATCCTCTGACCCAAGAATATACATTACAGTTAAAGAAGGGCCATATGTGCCAATGAAAGTATCTGTTCTAGATGCCAATCAGAGAACTCCAAAAGACTATTCAGAAATAACCAAGGATGAAATAATTCTGGCCACTATGGACAAGAGGGCCCAGAATATTATTGTAAGTGCAATTGATGATGCCACATTTCAGAATCTGATACATTGTAAAACATCAAAAGAAATGTGGGACACACTGATAGTTTACATGGAGGGATCTGAAGAAGTAAGACAAGACATGAAGTTTTTATTAAATCAAGAGTATGAAAGCTTCAGACAAGGCAGGTCTGATATCATAACTGAATGCTACAAGAAATTCTATATGATAGTCAATGAATTGATGTCCTATGGAAGAGAGTTCAGCAATTATGAGTTGAATGATAAGTTCTTGAGATCCCTGACAAAAGACTGAGATACTAAGATTTGTGCCATAAGGAAAATGGCCAAACTAGCTGATATACCTCCTCCAACATTGTTTGGAAAACTGTTATCTTATGAGATGCAGTTAATGGTAAGGAAGGAGTAAGAAAAGACTACTAGGGTGGAGCACAAAAAAAGAGCTGTGGCCTTCAAGACTGAAGCCACTAGGAAATATAAAAGCAAGTCTCCATCTCCACCTCAAAAAGTTGCTGAGGCTGAGACAGATACTTCAGATAACAAGAAGTCAGACAACAGTGAAAGTGATGAAGACTTTGCTGCATTTACTAGGCACTTTCAGAAGTTTCTAAAGAAGAAGCAGTGGAGGTACAAGCCATCCACTTCACAGACAAAAGATGACTATTATCAGAACATGAAGTCATCAAGGAATGACAGGAGAAAGTCCAAGTCTAGTAAAACTACATCCTCAAAGATAGTATGCTATTGTTGCAATAGACAAGGACATGTAATAGCTGATTGTCCAGAAAAGAGGAAAGAGTCCACTGGAAAAAAGGAAAGGTCCTTTGTTGCTAAGAAGGATAAAAGTCTGACTGATATGTCATCTTCAGAAACAGATTCAGAAGCTGAAGCCTATATTGGCTTGTTTGCTGAAGAAGAAGAAAATGAGTTCATGCAGCTAATGAACTCAATTTATGAGCATGAGGACATTCAGTGCAAGGGACTGATGGCCTTATCAGAAGGAGACAAAATCCAGGATCAGCCTGGATCTAGTCAGGTACAAAATTGTTCTTTAAGTTCAATTTCTAGTACTGAGTCAGATTCAGATATATCAACATCAAGTGATGAGAGTGGATCTGAATCTGAAGTAGACATTCATCAGTTAATTGATGAATATAGAGTATTGTTGCAGGCTTTGAAGAAAAGCAAACTCTTGGCCAAAACTCAGGCTAAGGAGATTGCTAGTCTTAAAGTGGCTGCAACTAATTTTGACAAGTTATTAGATCAGAAATTAAATGAAATAGCCAGACTGAAGAATATTATAGTTATTCAGATGGGGACTATTACATTTAAAAATGATCAAATTAGAAATCTGGAGATTAGTCTTCAGAAAGAGAGAGATTGTTGCAAGTTTTTCTAAACCAAAATCTGTTTTACCTTTGATAGATGAATTTGTACATCAAAAGGGTAAAACTAGATTAGGGTTTACAAAACCTGCCTGGACAGTAAAGTCCAAATCTAAGGGCAAAGCCCCAGTACTCAACAAGAAGCCTGCTGTAGATAAAACAACCAGGGTTGTACCTAAATAAAGGTACAACAGATTTGAGTGCTGGTGTTGTGGCAAGTTAGGCCACTTTGCCATAGATTGCTGACACAATTCAAGTGTCAAGGAGAGTAGCAAACTGCCTGCTAGAAGATCTACAGGTAGTTTTGTTAAAAGTCAAACTAACCTGCACCAAGGACCCAAGAATTATTTGGGTTCTAAGGTTAAGTAATCTGTTTTGCAGGTGAGTACAAGTGGCCATGCCCCTATATGGTACTTGGACAGTGGATGTTCCAGGCACATGACTGGAACTAGGGGATTGCTGAAGGACTATACACCAATCAAGGATGATCCTAAAGTTACCTTTGGTGCTTCCGAAAAAGGAATCATCAAAGACTTTGGTAACATTTCTACTAACCTAATAACAATTACTCAAGTGGCTTATGTAAAGGGTTTGAAACATAACCTCATTAGCTTAAGTCAGCTGAGTGATTTAGGATATGACATTTCATTTGTCAAGGATGATTGTCATATCAGTAGGTCAAGTGATCAAAAGATCATTCTGACAGGATATAGGAAGAGAAATGTCTATTGTCTAGACATTATGTGTGAGAACAATGCTTCTCCTATTTGTCTTGTAGCTGATGAAAGAGTCTCACATTGTGTTAAATGTCACAAGAGGCTGACTCATCTTAACTACAAGACAATTGACCAACTCTTTAGCAAAGAGTTAGTGAGGAATGGTCCTCAGGTTAAGTGCATAAAGGTTGGGATATGCTCAGTTTGTCAAAAAGGCAAGCAGACCAGATCCACCTTTAATAGCATTGAGAACAAAGATGCTGTGAGGTGCCTATACCTCTTGCATATGGATCTTTTTAGTCCTATGCCAGTTCACAGCCTAGGTACGAAGGTCTACACATTTGTGGTTGTAGATGATTATTCAAGGTTTTCCTGGGTATTCTTCCTAAGGCAAAAATCTGAAACTCCTAGTATCTTTTATAGTTTTGTCAAACAAATTCAGAATTAGTTAGACAGTACAGTGATCAAAATAAGAAGCGACCATGGTACTGAATTCCAGTCTGATAGTATGACAAAGATATGTGAAGAGTTTGGGATATTTCAGGAATTTTCCTCACCAAGAACACCTCAGCAAAATGGTATTGCTGAAAGGAAAAATAGAACCTTGATAGAGGCTGGTAGAACCCTATTGAGTGACACATCTCTCCCAGAATATTTCTGGGCTGAGACAGTAAACACTGCATGTCATGTAATTAATAGAGCTACTATCACCAAGAGCCACAATAAGACCCGCTATGAGATTGTGAAGGGCAGAAAACCAAATCTATCCTATTTCAGGATCTTTGGTTGCAAGTTCTATATCTTTAACAATGGTAAGTCTTATCTAACCAAGTTTGCTGCCAAATCCCAAGAGGGAATCTTTGTTGGGTACAGCAACAACAGTAAGGCTTATAGGGTCTACAACTTGATTACTCAAGTTGTAGAAGAGTCAGTTCATGTAGTTTTTGATGAAGCTAGACTCATTAACAATGAATTGCCTAGAAGTGTTTGCAGCTCTACAGGTGTAACTGAGAAGATGGACAAGCTTACCTTAACTGAAGGTCCTTCTACAAGTCAGCAAGTGGAGGATGGTAGCTGCTGCCCTGGGGGAGTACAAGATACTCCTGTTGCTGAAGAAGATCAAGAGGAGCAGCTGAATGAAGAAGCTGAAGGTGTACAACCAGAAGACAGGCTGCCTCCAGCAAATAGACATTTAAAGATCATCCAACCATCAAATTATTGGAGATCTCAGACAAGGGGTACAAACAAGGAGCAGAAATCTAAGTTTAGTTCTCTACTCCAGCTTTCTATCCCAAGTAGAGCCAAAGAAATTTGAAGAAGCAATCCTAGACCCTCATTGGATTGAGGCAATGCAAGAGGAGCTGAACCAGTTCAAAAGATGCAAAGTTTGGGAGCTAGTTCCTAAACCAAAGGATCACAACATAATTGGAACTAAGTGGATCTTTAGGAACAAGTTGGATGAGAATGGAATTATTATAAAGAATAAAGCTAGACTAGTTGCAAAAGGATATATGCAGGAAGAATGTATTGATTTTGATCAAACATTTGCTCCAGTAGACAGACTGGAAGCAATAAGGATGTTCCTTGCCTATGCAACATTCCAATGATTTAAGATCTATCAAATGGATGTTAAGTCAGCTTTTCTGAATGGAAACCTGAAGGAAGAAGTCTATGTAGAGCAGCCATCAGGTTTTGTAGATTATCTTAAACCTGATTATGTAGATAGACTTAGGAAGGCTTTGTATGAGTTAAAACAAGCCCCTAGGGCTTGGTATGAAACCCTGTCTAGTTTCCTCATTGAGAATAAATTCACAAGGGGGGAAAATAGACAAGACTCTATTCCTTAGGGAATCCAGAGGAAAAATTATCTTAGTCCAAATATATGTAAATGACATCATATTTGGGTCTACAGAAAGTAGTCTTTGCAAAAAGTTTGCTAAACTAATGTAAGGACAATTTGAAATGAGCAGTATGAGGGAACTTAAGTTCTTCTTGGGTCTCCAAGTTAGACAGACTGAAGATGTTTTATCCATATGCCAGTCTAAGTTCACCCTAGAATTGATAAGGAAGTATGGTATGGAATCATCCACTACCATGAAAACTCCTATGAGGTCAAACATGTCTCTAAGCAAAGATGATGCAGGGAAACCTGTAGATGAAACTTTGTATAGAGGGATAGTTGGCTCCCTACTATATTTGACTGCTAGTAGACCAGATATCATGTATGCTACATGTGTCTGTGCTAGGTACCAAGCTTGCCCTAAAGAATCTCATTTGACAGCAGTCAAAAGAATTTTGAGATATCTTAAGGGCACTCCTTATCTAGGCCTTTGGTACCCTAGGAATGGAGATTTTGAACTGACAGGTTATTCAGATGCAGATTTTACAGGCTGCAAGGAAGATAGAAAGAGTACCACAGGTACCTGTCAATTTCTATGTGGAAGGCTGGTGTCTTGGAGTAGCAAGAAGCAGACCAGTGTGGCTATCTCCACAGCTGAGTCAGAGTATGTTGCTGCAGGAAGCTGCTGTGCACAACTACTATGGATACACCACCAGATAGAAGATTATGGTATTCAAGTAAGTAGAACATCTTTATTTTATGATTCTACCAGTGCCATTTCTATTGCAAATAATCCTGTCTCTCACAGTAGGACTAAGCACATAGAAATAAAATACCATTTTCTAAGAGAACATGTGGAAAAAGAAGATATTTCCCTAGAGTATATAAATACAGATAATCAGTTAGCTGATATGTATACTAAGCCCTTAGATGAAACCAAATTCAATAAATTTAAAATTGAATTAGGGATGATAAACTTAGAATAGGTTACAAAATTGGCTAAGTAAAATGGTGTCGACACACAGAGTTGTCTGTGTCGACACATAGTAGTGGTGTCGACATTTCAGAGAAATGGTGTCGACACATCTAGGAAGTCTGTGTCGACACTTCAGAGAATTAGTGTCGACACATGCAGTGTAGGTGTCGACACATCCAGGGTGGTGTCAACACTTAGGATTTACACAGAATTAGTCTAGTAGAGTCTCGACTAAGTGTCGAGCTGAGTGGTGTCGACACATATATAAGTGTCGACACATATATTCTGTCGACTATACTTGTGTCGACACATAGTTGTCGAGACATTAGCAGTAAGTGTCGACACTTTTCAACAGTGTCGACACAATTTAAGAATTTTGACGCGCCTTTTCACCTTCGATTCTAGAAAGGTATAAATAGGTTTTCCCCAGTGATTGTCGACACACTCACCAAAGTTTCGAGACCAGACTTGTGTGTCGACATCTCTCTTCTCTAAATTCAAAATTTCTTCAAACCCTAATGGCGCCCAAGCTAGAAGAGAATATTAATGAAGGATATGAGCTCGTGCGACGCGCCTTTGATGACGCGGAACCCGAAATCAAAGGTGTGGTAACCCTAATTGCCGAGACTGGATTGGAATACCTTGTATCAGAACCAATCAAGATCTGGAAAAAGGAGGTCCTAGAATTTTTGAGTGCAGCTTCACTTGATGATACTGGACTCAAGATTAAGTCCAGAGTTCATGGGATCAAAGTCAAGGTCACACCAAAAAGTTTAAGGAAGGTACTTCAACTACCAAGAACAAAAGAGGAAGAAGATGTATCTGCTTCTAAGACTAGAGAGGCATTGAGATGGTGTGGACTGGATTCAAATCTGAAAATTAGATCTGTTTTCAACAGAAAAGGGATGAACATCCAAGGAAAATTCTTGTCTGAAATAGTTGGCAAGGTCATCCTGAGCAAGCCTGGAGGACATGACAGAATTTCTGCTTATATGTTCAGTTTGATGACTAGGATAATTTTCAAACTTAATACTGATTGGTCTGCAGTTATGTTTGATAAGATAAAAGAAAGTATGAAGAAGCCCAATCTGGGTAGAATTCTGAGTCTATACCTAGCTGGTAGTATACCTGAAGTGATGAACCAGGCTGCAGGTTCAAAGATAAACCACATGAGGAGAATGGATTTGAGAATTTTCTCTAGGTGGGATAGAGTATTGACAAAAAAAATGCCTACTCCAGAAAAGGACACACCTCAGAAGAAGAAGAAGAAGACAACCATAGTGGCTCAAGAACCTCCAGCTGCTTAGAAGAGCAAGTGGTCTTAACTCCTGATGATGAAAAGACAGGAAATGCTGGACAGTCTCCAGCAAGACTAGAAGATGCACAGAGGCAGGGGGAGCTACCCTCAGCAAGCCCAATTCACCTGGATCCACTCTAGGGGGAGCCTCTACCTGTGGAAGAGCCAACTCCACTAGAGAGTGACAGGGCTACTCAAACCATACTAGAGGTAATAACTGACATTAATCAATTAGATTTCCCTATTGAGGATGAAGTTTTGACTGATTCATTACCTGATGTTCATCAGCAAACACAGATACACCCTCACCCACAAGATGTTGTCATGGAGGACACATCTGTTGCTGATAAAGTGGTTGATGAGATCAGAGATTCTCCAGACCATTCTCAACAGGAATTTACCTTAGAGGAGCTATTCCCTGATCTTGTACAGACAGATCTTGAGAGAGAAATAACTGCTGTTGAGGGGGAGAAGGCCCATATTGAAGGGGAGCATATGGAGAATGTAGAGGAAACTGCTACACAAGAGACAGAGAAGCCAAAGGATGCTGAGGAACCACAAAGGACTGAGAAGGAGTTACCTCCTAGTCCTAAGGATAGAGTGGACATAACTAGCACTTCTGCTTTAGAAGATGAAGAGGCTGCTAGAGCCAAGAAAAGGAAGTTCCAGGTCTTCAAGAGAAGAAGCCAGAACTATAAGAAAGCCCTACAGACAGTTGCTCCACAGCCTGCCACCACTACTGATTATAGTTCACTGATGGTGGCTTTGCAGATTAAGCTGGATGAGCAAAGACAAGCTCTAGAAAAATACATGGATGAAGGGCATAAATCCCTGCAATTTGATCTTGCACAAGACATCAAATCCATCAGATTTGAAGTGAATCTCAACAAAAAGGAAATGACTGACTGCTTCCATAAGGGAGGAAATGCAGTAGTCTATCTGGCTACACATCAAGAGAAGCTAAAGACAACTTGATGACCTGGCAGTGAAGCAAGGATATGTTCTAGAAAATCAAATAAGAATGAATGAAAACTTGACTGAATCACATAATGTGATAGTCACTGAAATGAAGAATCTTGCTTCTGTCCATACTGCAGCCCTGACTACAGCCCTGACTACAGCCAAGGCAGGATTTGATCAGGCATTACAAGAAGGTCTCACTGCTGTTACTTCTGCCCTCTAGGATTCATAGAAGCTAATCACTGAAAATCTCTAAAGATTGAAACCTTTTTATAAGGATGGAGTAAACTATCTGAATGCCCAGATCCGGTTCCAGAAAGATGATCTTAGGGATCACATCGAGAGAGAAGTCATAAAGGGGGAGAGGGTATTAGTCAAGGCAGGCTCTGATCATGCAAAGTGGATTTCAAATTCCATCAGAGCCACCCTTGGATATCCACCCTTATGTGATGATGACAATGTGGCAGAGTCTGGAATCAATCCTGCATACTTTGGAGGAGAGCAGGCTGAAGTAGCTCAAGTGATATACCCTCCACCAGACTTTGACATGATACATCAGGAGGTACAGTCTATGTACAGTCCTCTTGAGGGTAATCAGAACATTATCATTGAGAAAGTTGTTCAGCCTGTGCCAGAGGCAATACTAAAAGAGCAAGAGGCCTTATTAAAGGAACAAGAGACTCAATTGTCTAAGAAAAGATTCAGAGAGCAAGCTGAATTAAGGCCTGATTTTGAACAATGGAGCCCCACTTCCAGGAATATCATTTTGACTGCTTGGAAGGCTGCTAAGGATAATGTCCTGGATAGAGGCAAGTGGTATTCTGACCTGGAGTGGAGGAAACATGAGAATAAGCAAGAGGCCATTGTACAATATAGAAGAAATGCTAAATTGGGAAAGCTACCTCCTAATGCACAGGAGCCTAGCAAGTATTTTTTCAAGCCTTATCACTATTTTGAAAGGCAGAAGATAAAGGCTGAAGAGTTGAAAAAGAAAGATCTTAAAGGGAAGAAGCCTGCTGCTGCTGCTGATGACACTGAAGCTCCAGTTCAAGCAAAGATTCAATCTGGAAAGGGGATTGTAATCAAGGAACCAGAGCAGCCTTAGGATAGCATTTTCTTAAGTTTACAAATTGTAATCATGTGTATTAAAATTCTATGTAAACTTTTTACTAATGAAAATATTGGAATTTGTAAGAACATTGTGTCATGGTTCAAATCTATTACATTAATTATTCTGAGCTAATTGTATATACATGTTTTGTTCATGCATGTTTAAGTATTTTCCCTGTCATATATTACTGTTTTACATCATACTGAGAATTTGTTATGTATGGTGTATATCATTGACTAAGGGTTATGACTTCTCCAAATAGGGGGAGATTGTTGGGTACATTGGAATATATGTACCTGATTTGAAGAAGCCTCACCCTACTCAATGATATACATCAAGGTGTATTTGATGTGCTTTGAGTTTATTTGTGCAGGTTAAGTAACTGCAGGTTTGTAGGAAAAGTTTCAAAGTCCATGTGTCGACACCTAGAAAAAAAGTGTCGACACTTAAGAAGGCTTGTGTCAACACCTAGAGAAGCAGTGTCGACACTTGGAGTAATTGTGTCGACACTAGAAAGGCAGTGACGACACCAGAAGGAAAGTGTCGACACATATAGGTAGTGTCGACACACAGTGAAGAAATGTCTACATAATCAGTGTCGACACTTAGAAGCAGTGTCGACACTCAGAGAAACTTTGTCGACAGCAAAAGTGTCGACACTAGGAGGCTGTGTCGACACTCAACAAAACTTCAACAAAGTTCAAGTACAAGTGTCGACACTAGGAGGCTGTGTCGACACTCAGCAAAACTTCAACAAAGTTCAAGTACAAGTGTCGACACTAGGAGGCTGTGTCAACACTCAGCAAATTTCAACAAAGTCTAAGTATATATGTCGACACAAAGGAGATGTGTCGACACTCAACAAAAATTTCAACAAAGTCTAAGTACATGTGTCGACACAAAGGAGATGTGTCGACACTCAACAAAAGTTTCAACACAGAAGGCATGTGTCGACACAAAAAAGATGTGTCGACACTTAGCAAGTTTCAACACAAGAAGATGTGTCGACACAAAGGAGTTGTGTCGACACTTAGTAGGAATCAACTAAGTATCAAAAGCAGAAGGACTTGTGTCGACACACAGGATCAGTGTCGACACATTCTGAAGAAGCAGTGTCGAGAAGCAGTTTCTACAACACAAGGAGTTATGTCGACACCATGAAGGATAGTGTTGACACTTAGTCTACTTGTGTCGACACTTGGTCTATTTGTGTCGACACATAAAGACTATCTGTCTCGACACTTTCAGACAGTGACAGAGATTTCAAGAAGTGACTGGATGACTTGACAGCTGCCATTTCAACCGGTCAACTGCTACTGTCAGAGCTGTCAGAAGATTGTTAGAAACCGAATCAGCCGGTCACCATGAAGAAAACTTATATAAAGGCTTATTCCTTCAACAAAAGGATGTAATAAGAATCAGAAGAAGCAATCATTGAAGTGAGAAACAACAAACAAGAAGAAGACCTTCAAGTGAAGTTCTAAGAAGTTGGAGAGAGAGAGAGCTCCTTCTAAGAAGACAGCTATTGAACCAGGCTGATAAGAAAGTTTCAGATTGAAATCTGATTCTCAAGTCAGCAGTTGATTGAAGATCATCTGCATAGAGAAACAACCCTACTGTGTTCTAATTCAAGAAGCTTTGAAGAAAGCCAAGGGAGGTTGATCTCTGCAAAGTTCTTTCAAGAACTCATCAAGAAGCCAGTCAACTCATCTTTCTCAATCAGAGTTGTGGTTATTAATCTTTGTACTCTTTATTTTCTGTAGGATCCTAAGGGATCTGAGTTGTAAGCCTATATTTATAAAGGCTGAGTGGTAGGGCTTGTGTGCCTGAGTGTAGGAGATACATTTCTCTGAGTGTAGGCCTTGTTGAAGGCTGAGTGTAGGCCTTGTTGAAGGCTGAGTGTAGGTCTTGGTGAAGACTAAGTGGTAGGACTTTGTTCCTGAGTGGTAGGAGTGGGATCACTCTGAGTTGTAGGAACCTGTTTGGATTCTGAGCTGTAAGATCTGTGGATCTGAGAAGTAGTGGAGAAGTTAGGCCGAATCTAGTACACTACTAGATAGGCTAAGGGGGAAAGTGGATGTACCCAGACCTTGGGGAACCGCTATAAAAGCTGTGTGTACTCTGTGAGTGATTTATTCTGTGATTGCTGTGTTATATGTGCTGGATTGCTGTAGAGAATTACATAAACAGGTCTAATAATTCAGTGTTTCTGCCTTAAAAGTTAAAAAGATTAAGTGCACCTATTCACCCCCCTCTAGGTGTTTAGGCACTAGTTCTTTCAGAGGAGGAGCACTGGTCCTTGCTCATCTTATCATAAAAAGTATCCTCGCCTAGTAAGGCATTGTCAACCACAGGTGTGCAGGGTGTGATGGCAACGACAAGCACACCAGGCTCATCATCATCCCAACATACCCGTGGAGACTCAGCCTGCACACGCTCAAATAAAGAAGGGGGATCAAGAATTAAAGGAGACGAAGAACTAAAATAATCAGAAAATGGGAGAGTGATCCCGGTATCACTCTCAGCAGGATCCAAGCAGAGATCATCATCGGTATCATACGAGTCGTACCGAGGGGAATCCGAGAACTCGAGGTCCGCAGTGGTAAGAGGAACAGCCTCATCCAATAAGGAGGTGCAAACCTCTGCATCAGAAAGAGGGTATTCCTCATCCCACCGGGGTGCGTAAAAGTGTTCCGAAGATCCACCTTCTCCGTCGGAGATAGAGGAATCATCATCCCACTTCGGCGCAACCTCGGGCACCGAATCATCAACAAATACGGCATCATCAACCGACTCACACAAAAATGGAGTAGCACAATCCGACAAAAATTGTGGAGGGGTAAGGCTGCTCTCAAAATCAAGCACTGAATGAGCAGGCCCCATCGCAAAATCATTCGCTGACGCCACCCCGTCGACGACCGGAACAATCTCATCATCCCATACAGGAGCGTCCATGAGTTCCTGCTCCTCTTTTTGTTGGCTAACACCAGAGTGATCATCATCACTCAAGGAAAGCTCGTAAAAAGGGATCGAGGGACCCATGAAAGAGTTGTATGCGGCTAAAGATTCTTCGGTAATCTCAACAGGTAAAGAATGAGCAAAGTGCGTTATGTCAGTGTATGGGCCAGACAACACCCTGGTAGGCCTGTCCACAACAGTCTTCCGCGAATGGTTGGTTGTTGTGCACACGCCCTCATAGGGAGAAGGCTTGCACAAACGAGGGAAATCCTTCAACATGTGGCCCACACCTTGACATAACAAACACCGAATGCAATGCTCGGCATTCATAACAGCAATGACATCGATGGATCGGCACAAAGTGTCAAGGATACGACACTCAGCATCAGGATCCATCACGAACAAAAATAATTGCTAAAAAAGAGCTACACAGCTGAAATGAAAATAGTACGGATCTGCTATCTAAATCAAAAATCAGAAAAGGGCAAAAAGAAATAAGCAAAATAAATGAAATGCACAAATGAAAAAGGGCTTTAATCTATTATCTCCCTCTCCAAAAACTCACACGACTGTGTTCCCCGGCAACGGCGCCAAAAACTTGATGCTTAAGATCACGACAGTGAACCGGTCGCACAAGTAATATAAAATGGGCGAGTTTTCCCAAGTATCGATCTCTCAAGGAACACAGTAAGGTGGAGTTAATTTCGAGGAGGACTTGAGATTTAAGTCCTCAGGTCGGAGCTAACTAAGTGGGGTTTGGATATTTACGGAAACAGAAAATAAAAGGCTAACGACTACTCCTATGTAACGCCGCTATGCGATGCTTTGCCAGGCATGATGGAAGACTAGTCGGGCCGCTATGCACCGAATCACTAGGCGGATGGGCGAGTAGGCTTGCGGATGAGGTGATGAGAATGGCGGAATGAGGATCGTGAGCACCTCTTCGCTACGCACGCTTCTAGCAATTGCTAGAACGGCAAGGGTGGATGGTGGTGGATGGAATATGGCGCAACTCAAGCAACTTAGGCAGTAAAATGAAATAGGAATCACATAGACATGAAACACATAACATATACAACCACAGTTCACTTCATCAATATAAATAGATTTAAAACACCAATATTCAACAATAAAGCAAGAACAAGTCAAGAGATCGACCGAATCCGAAGTCTTACTGAGGATTCACGGTTGGAAACGTCGGGTTGTCAATCCGCGTCAAAGCTCGGTCCTCAACTGCGTCTGGGGTAGAGAGGGGCTGTCACCACCTTCCAATGGCCCGTCTTCTTCGTCTCACGATAGCAGACGAAGTTTGCTAGCTTTCCTTTGCTTGATGGCTATGGCGTCAAACCCTACTTGAATCTCACGGATGAAGGAGAAGGCCGAGAGGAAGCTCCGACTTGGATTTGGCGGTGAAAGCTTGCCCGGAGCACCTCCCTAGGGTGGAAGATGATGGGGAACGACGGAGAAGGCGAAAAATGGCGGAGAAATGTCGAGCTCTGGATCCTCCCTCTAATTAGGGAGAGACCTGCACTATTTATACAAAGCAGAAATGAACAATGCGCACGATCACATGCGCACGACCAGTGGTCGTGCGCACTATGTCCGGTGCTCGTGCACACTGGCATGGAAGATCAGGAAGAAGAACTGGGATAACGCACACGAGTAGTGGCGCACGACCAGTGGTCGTGTGCACTAAGTTCAATGGTCGTGCAATTACCCCAGACATGACTCCAGAAAAGAGGAATCAATGCACACGATCAGTGGCGCACGATCGGTGATCGTGCGCAGTATGTCCAGTGGTCATGCGCTTACCCCATGCTTATTCTGGAAAACGAAGAGTAGTGCGCACGATCAGGGGCGCATGACCAGTGGTCGTGCGCATTAGATCCCATGATCATGCGCAGTATTCCTGTTTGACAACCATCCCGGAACACGCACACGACCCCTGTACCGAAAGGAAAAACCAATCACTGATATGTGCAGACATTCCAGACAATCACAAAAATGTGTACAAACAATAAAAGTAACAAAATACACAACCACGGGCATAAATGTGCACTTCCTATGGAAATAATGATTAGATGAAATAGGAATGATAAAGAACTAAAAGTGAAGTGCAAACACGTGAAAACTAGCGCAGATGAGTCCGAAAATAGGTATATAAAGTGGACTCATCAACTCGCCCAAATAAACCTATAGGTATCTACGAAGTGGACTCTGTGTCCCAACTGGCGCTTCAAGTGGAGATGCTGAACAAGAAAATAGCAGAGATGACTACTGCCTCCGCCCCTCAGGTATATGAAAAATGCAAATGCCGCTGCCGAGCAGGAGGATTATCCGGGGAACATACCCAGGCATGCTCAAAATAATTTTTCTAATTTTTCTAATTTTTCTGCTCCTCCTGGTTTCAATAATGCTTCGAACTCGTATCACCCTGAATGGCGTAACCATCATAATTTTTCATGGAGTAACCCCGCAAATGCACACATCCACCACCACCACCACATCAAACTCAAATTCAAAACCAAAATTTTCAAAAACCTCCATCTTTGGAGGAAATGTTTTCTAGATATATAAGCACGAACGAGGCGACCATTAGAAATTTAACAGGGTCGATGAACAATCTAGAAAACACGGTCGGGCAACTCGCTAAGGTTATCTCCTAGAGGCCACCTGGGACTTTTCCCTCAAATACTGAACCCATCCCAAGGGAGCACGCGAAAGCGAATTCCCTTCGGAGCGGTAAAGTAATCCACGAGCCCACCACCAGGGAAGAGCCAAAGGTGATTACGCTTCCTGCTGCTGAACAAACCATCGTTACAGATATGAATTTTGACAAAGAAATAGAAAAAATATGTTTTTGAAAAAGAAAACGATAATTTTCAAAATGATGCTCCGGTGATTATAAAAGAATTTCTGCCACCTCCCTATCCCGCTAAGCTTAGGAAAGACAAATTAGATGATCGGTACCAACGCTTTCTCGAGATGTTCAAACAAATCCATATTAATCTGCCGTTTCACGAAGCTATTAGTCAAATGCCTAAGTACGCTAAATATCTTAAGGATTTGTTGACAAATAAAAAGAAACAGGAAAATCTATCTCATGTAACGTTGAACGAAGAGTACTCGGCGGTTATTAATAATTCTAATCTTCCTAAAAAGATAAACGATCCGGGTAGCTTTTCTATTCCTTGTGTTTTTGGTAATTTTTTCGTAAAGCACGCGTTAGCGGACCTAGGTGCGAGCATCAACTTGATGCCGTTTTTCTTATTTAATAAACTAGGATTGAGCACTCTCAGCCCTACGCGTATGAGTATCCAGTTAGCCGATCGTTCAATCAAGTATCCGTTAGGTATTGTAGAGGACGTGCTAGTGAAGGTCGACAAATTCATCTTCCCGGTGGATTTTGTTATTCTTGATATTGAAGAGGACGTCGAAGTCCCTCTTATCCTTGGTCGTCCCTTCCTAGCCACCTCTCGAGCAGTCATCGATGTGAGTAACGGGAAGCTCTTTCTTCGTGTGGGAGATGACGAGGTTACTTTTTCTATAAATCAATCTATGAAAAACTTTTTGAAAAATGATGATTCTTGTTTTTTTTCATGATGTGTTAAATGAAGACTCCTCTCTTTCACTTTCCAATGTTTCTTCAAACGATTTTTCCCCTTCTTTTTCTGAAATTTCTTCAAATGTTTTGAAAGACACGGTTATGTCCGTGCAAGCCAATTTTGAAAATGAACCTATTTTTAGACAAAAGAATTTTGAAAATCTTACTTTTGAAAAGGAAAATTTTTTGAAAAACTCTTATGATGAAGCACCCAACCTGGAATTAAAACCACTCCCCGAACATCTGAAATATGCTTTTCTAGAAAAAATTCTAAATTGCTCGTTATAATTTCGACCTTTCTTTCTCAATCCGAGAACGATCAATTGATCGAAGTGCTACATAGGCATAGCCGAGCTATAGCGTGGCAAATATCTGATATTTCTGGCATAAGCCCCTCGTTTTGCACTCATAAAATATTTTTCGAAAATAATTCTAAAAGTGTTGTCCAACCTCATCGTCGTCTTAATCCGAACTTGAAAGAGGTCGTGAAGGGAGAGGTGCTTAAATTATTAGATGCAGGAATAATTTACCCAATTTCCGATAGTAAGTGGGTAAGTCCGGTCCAGGTTGTACCTAAGAAGGGTGGGATCACGATAGTGACGAATGAGAACAACGATTTAATCCCAACTAGGATGGTAACGGGATGGAGGATGTGCATCGACTGCCGTAAGCTAAACGATGCCACTCGCAAAGATCACTTTCCCCTCCCCTTTATCGATCAGATTTTAGAACGGTTATCCAGACATAGTTTCTATTGCTTTCTCGACGGTCTCTCGGAGTATTTCCAAATCCCTATCGCACCCGAGGACCAAGAGAAGACAACATTCACTTGCCCCTTCAGAACTTTCGCCTACTGTAGGATGCCTTTCGGTCTTTGCAACGCACCAGCTACCTTTCAACGGTGCATGTTAACAATTTTCAATAAATACGTTGAGAGTATAATGGAAGTCTTTATGGACGACTTTTCTGTTTTCAGTGACTCTTGTTCTTTATGTTTACAAAATCTAGCTAAGGTCTTAGAACGATGCGAGGAAACGAACCTGGTTTTAAACTGGGAAAAATGCCACTTTATGGTGAGAGAAGGTCTAGTTTTATGACATAAAATCTCTGCTAAGGGAATCGAGGTCGATCGAGCTAAGATCGAGGTGATTTAGAAGCTGCCGCCGCCTACGAATATTAAAGCAATTAGGAGTTTTCTAGGCCATGCAGGGTTTTTGTTGGGTCCGACGTTCCTTCACTTGACCCGTGGCGCTCTTCTACATATTTAAGAAATTAAGTAGCACCCTTTCCAACAGTCTGGGCTTTTGGTGCAGTTGGGTATGCGCTTGATCCTTCAATTGGTATCAGAGGAGGTCACAGGTTCATGACCGGGGGAGTGCTATTAAATCCTGATTTTTCCCTTCTACCTGTGTGGGTCCGGCGGGTCAGGCAACCGTGGACATGTGGTAACCCCACCTCTGAGCCGTGCAACTGTGGATATGTGGTAACCCCACCTCTGAGCCGTGTGGGCCATGTGGTAACCCCACCTGTGAGCCACATGGGCGATGTGGTAACTCCACCTTTGAGCCGACGGGTTGTGCTGGACGCCGGGGGGGGGGGGATTGTTGGGTCCGGCGTTCCTTCACTTGACCCGTGGCGCTCTTCTACTTATTTAAAAAATTAAGTAGCACCCTTTCCAACAGTCCGGGCTTTTGGTGCAGTTGGGTATGCGCTTGATCCTTCAGTTTTATAGGCGCTTCATTAGAGATTTTTCTAAAATCACCAAGCCTCTATCTAACCCAACTTCTGGAAAAATACACCTATTTTAATTTTGACGAATCATGTCTAGCTGCTTTTGAATTAATAAAATCTAAACTTATTAATGCTCCAATTATGATCGCCCCAGTTTGGGATTTGCCTTTCGAAATAATGTGCGATGCGAGTAGTTTTGCGGTCGGTGCGGTGCTAGGACAACGAATAGCTAAGAATTTCCACCGAATTTAATACGCGAGCAAAACGCTTAATTCAGCACAGGAAAACTACACCAAAACCGAAAAGGAACTCTTAGATGTTATTTTCGCATTCGATAAATTCCGACCGTACATTACTCTTCCTAAAGTTATCGTTTTTACGGATCATTCCGCTTTGAAGTACCTCCTTTCTAAATCGGACACCAAGCCGCGTCTTATTCGTTGGATCCTCTTACTTCAAGAATTTGACTTAGAGATTCGGGATAAGAAAGGAGCGGAAAACCTAGCGGCTGATCATCTTTCTCGCCTCGAAAATCCTGAAATCGGTGTTTTAAATGAAAATTCTCTTAATGACTCTTTTCCGGATGAACAAATTTTAAACATTTCTTCTTCCACCCCCTGATTTACCGATCTGGCCAATTATCTCGTGGCCCGGGTCCTTCCAAAAGAGTACTCTTCTCAGCAAAAGAAGAAATTCTTTTCTGAATTGAAGTATTATTTTTGGGAGGACCCCTTTCTATTCCGCATTTGTGCGGACCCGGTGGTAAGATGTGTCTCCCGGGAAGAAGGTCAACAGATTTTGAAGCATGTTCATGAAGGTCTGACTGGCGGGCATTTTCAAGCAAACCGCACCGCCCACAAAGTGCTTAGTGCTGACTTTTATTGGCCAATCATATTTAAAGATGCACAAATCTTTGTGAGCAGGTGTGATCAGTGCCAGCGGACTGGAAACATATACAATAAAAATGAAATGGAACAAAATTATTTTCTTGAGTGTGAAATTTTCGATTTGTGGGGCATCGACTTTGTAGGCCCGTTTCCCTCAAGCTTAGGTAATAAATATATTCTAGTCACCGTAGATTATGTTTCTAGGTGGGCGGCGGCCCAAGCTTTACCCAGTAACGAGGCTCGAGTCGTGGTTTCTTTTCTAAAAAAATATTTTCTCTTTTTGGTTTTCCTCGAGCGATCGTTAGTGATAGGGGAAGTCATTTCTACAACGCTCAACTCGCTAAAGCTTTAACTAAATACTGCGTTACGCATAAACTATCCACCGCTTATCACCCCCAAACAAACGGTCAGGTCGAGGTAGTCAATCACGAACTTAAAAGAATTTTGGAAAAAACCGTTTCTACTTCTCGTAAAGATTGGTCATTAAAGTTAGACGATACTCTTTGGGCATATCAGACAGCGTACAAGACCACTATTGGTTGTACTCCTTTCCGATTGGTCTATGGAAATTCGTGTCATCTCCCGGTAGAAGTAGAACACAGTGCGTACTGGGCACTAAAACTTTTTAATTTCAATCCGCACTCGGTCTGTGAGCACAGAAAAAATCAATTAAATGAACTCGACGAGTGGCGAGCGAGCACTTATGAGAACAACAAAATCTATAAAGAACGCACGAAATTTTATCACGATAAGAACTTGCGCCACCCTAAAACATTTAAACCAGGCGATCAGGTTCTTCTTTTTAATTCACGCTTACGTCTTTTCCCTAGAAAGCTTAAATCTCGATGGTCTGGACCGTTTACGGTTAAGAAAGTTTTTTCGTATGGAACTGTGTTGCTCTCGCACCCGGACAAGGGTGACTTCAAAGTTAATGGTCATAGAATGAAGTTATATTTTTCAAATGATTTGGTATCTCCTGCAAAGGAGCTTCTTATTTTTGTCTCTTAATGTTTATTTTTATGTGGAACTCTTTCTTATTTTGGACTTCTTATTATTATCAAACTTTTATTATTATTCAAACTTTATATTGTTAAATAAAGAACACTCTTGGGAGCCTGTCCACGGATTTTTTTTCTGCTTTTATTTTTGTATTTTGCTCTTCCTCCATGTGGCCAAACAAGTGCAAGTTTGTGAATGCCGCTCCAACATTGCTGATTTCAAGAAGGATCAGGTCAAGCCTGCTGGTGATCAAGTGAATTAAAGCGCAAGCATGGGGGAGTGACATCCGCTTTCGGCCTCACAAACCCGGAGAAGTCCTGTTCTTTTTTCTTATTTTTACTTTACTGCATTCTCTACCCCCCCTCTTCTCTTTCTCTTTCTCATTTTTTTCCATTGAGGGCAATGGAAAATCTAAGCATGGGGGAGGGTTTCGTTTATTATTTTTTTTCTTTTCTTATAAAAAAACAATTTTTTTATTATAGTTATCTTAAGCCTCTTAGGAGTACTACTTTTTCTTTAGCTTTATCAAAAATCCAAAAAAATTAGAAAATACAAAACCTAAAAAAAAAACTCAAAAATTAAAAATCCAATTTTTTTTTAAAATCTATTTGAAAATCAGAATCAAAAATTATTTTCTATCTTTATTTTTATGTTTCTTCTAGTGGTGTGTATCCCCTGCGGTTCTTTAGTTCTAAATAGAATTTTTTTGAATCGTTTTTCTAAATCTATTATTTTAACATAGCTTAGTTTTACTATTTTCTAGTTCTTAAATATAGGCATCCGTTTTCTACATTGTAAGTTAGCAAATTGTAGTTTTTCTTTTTATTCGGTTTAATTGCTTATGAACGGTAGCTAGATAACGTTATCACTTTTTCATTTTGGGGTAATTCTTTCTTGGTGTCTAGAACTTGTCTGTAGCGATTTTCAAAGCATTTGCGCCGTTTTTCACGTACTTTAGAAATGATTTAGGCCACCCTTTGATCCGTTTGAGCCTTTTTGCCCACCCAAATATTTCACCATTGAAAAACTAATTTTGGGCCTTTTTTCCTTTTTCTTTGTTTTGCTCCACCTTTCATTTTCCCCAAAGCCAAAATGCCCTTCCTATTTCACACTAGACTTTTAGCTTTACTTAAATATTATTATTGTGATGGGTTATATCTTTGAAAAATGAAAAGGACATTATAGCTTACATTTGGAGCTCTCCTATGAAAAGAAAAAAATTTATTATTATCCAAAAATGTGAAATCAAACAAAAAAGAGAAAAAAAGAAGTTTTTTTTAGGCCAATTATGTGAAAAAAATACATGGCCTTGTTCTTTTCTTTAGTTTGGATTGGAGAGAATGACGTACTTGTTGTTTCTCATTTTTGTGTTTTTATGTTTATTTAAAGCTCATCCTTAGTTTAGTGTGTGTTAACCGTCGTTTTATCCTTGATTTTCTATTCCTAATCATGTACCTAAGCCAAGTCTTTACGCCTATAAAAGTCCTTTTGATCTTTAGAACGTGACTCAAACCTGCAGTGGAGAGAGTGTGAAAAGTCAAGCCTATGGCCACCATCATTGATGGATTTATTTGGAGGTTATCTTGAGGTGATTTAGGGGTAATTGCTATTCTAGCAACCGAGTAGTTCGTTCAATGCTCCGTTTAGTTAGAATCTCTACTTTTGTTTTTCTTATTTTCCTAAATTTTGGATGCCTTGTTTTAGAGATTTAGAAATGTGTAACTCTTCTTTATGTTGTAATGATATTTTTAGATCTCCATTTTCAAGTTTTCTATTGTGGACTTCTCACCCCACTAGCTATTGACATAGAAATTAGGATAGTTTAATTTTTCATATTTTGGTTTTCTTAACGATGAAACTTAAAATTGCTTTGTTTGTTTCCCTAGTTTTTAATTCCATTTGCTTGAGGGCAAGCAAATACTTAAGCATGGAGGAATTTGATGACTAGTTTTAGTCATCGGTTTTTGGGTTAATTTAGCATGAAAAATTCCTAGGATTAATTATATTTTATGTATTTTATGTTTGTTATGTTTTAATATTTTATTTTTGATGTTATATTTTAATATGTTATAAAACATAACTAATGTTGTGTCTTATTTTATTTTTGTAGGTTCGAGCCCACATGGTGCAGCCGACCCTCCTTGATGCAGCCCTCCTTCAAGTGTAACTCGAGCCCATGGTGAAGCCGACCCTCCTTGATGCAGCCCTCCTTCAAGTGCAACCCGAGCCCATGGTGAAGCCGACGCTCCTTGATGCAGCCCTCCTTGATGCAGCCCGAGCCCTTGATGCAACCCGAGCCCATGCAGCACGAGCCCTTGATGCATCCCCACAATGCAGCCCACTTCATTTATGCAGCCGATCCTCCCTCAAAGTCCAGCCCTTGATGCAACCCACTTCATTCATGCAACCACCCGCCACCCATGCATGGCTCTCCAACCCATGCATGGCCGGCTCTCTCTCCCCCCTTTTATTATTTTCTCTCCTCTTTTATTCCTCATTCATCCCCCATATTTTAATTCCTATTTTCTATTTTTATTTTCTTTAATTAAAATGCATTGAACTTTGTCTTCTCTCTCCCCTCATTAATTCCATTCATGCATCCTCCCATCTATGCATGGCCGACCCCCTCCTTGCCCCCTTCATCTCCATCCCTCTAGAACCTTCCCCCTCATCTATATAAGGAGCACTTGCCTCAAGCTTTGGAAGGTTGGATTTTGGAGAGCAAGTGAGAGTGCTAGTACAAGAGAGTTCTTTTCTTTTCTTGTTTTTGTTAAGTTTATTTTATTAATGTAATCCTTTTTTTGGTAGTATAATATTGTCTCTTTTATTATTATTTTGTACTCCCCTTGTTTATCAAGCAATGAAAATGAATTTCCTTTGTCTTATTATGATTTCATTCTTAAATATGCGTAGTAATTTTCTTTAGCATTCGATCATGAGGATCCATGAAATGAGATGAGATTCTTCTTTACTTCTTAGTTTTATTTTTGTCAAATTTATTCTCGATCCTTTTTGATTTTTCTCGTGGCGACTCCGTATTTCCGGTATACGGTAGTAGACAATTTGATCTCATTTCATAGTAGTTGAGAGACTCGTTGATTTGAAAGATCACTCAAAGAAGGAAGGAGTTGCACACAATCCTAGAGATATGACGACGTAAATCCTCCGGATTGCAGTCAAATCCAATAGTGCGAGTCACTTCGATAATGCAACTTTAGGTCTTTTGATTTGCAAAGAGATTTCAGTCAAAACGTCTAGAAGTTAGGAGATTTAATGCTTTAACGAGATTATTTCTTATTTTCGGATCTGTCACGGTCGAGTTTGGTTTGCAATTTTTGAACGTTTATTTTTATCCTTCTTATCTCTTTTCATGGTGAATCATTGATCGAATGCTATCTTTTTTATCTGAAGGTTTCGTTTTAATATTATCTTTAGTTTAATTTAAAATTCCTCAAAACACCCAACAATCGTACGGTAGGATAATAGTAGAAGCATGAGTAATAGTAATTGACAACCCCGAGTTTTTAATACGATCTTGGTACTACAATTCGATAGGTACACTTGCCTGTTCGGGTTGATAGTCATTCAACACACCACCCCGCCAAGCCAAGGCACGCAAGAAGGCAGGCAAATAGTCGGGGAGGTTGGGACCATCGCCAGCTCACCCTTCTGAATCCTCTCCGTTGCACAACACGAGAGGATCCCCGAGGACCCGAGGTTGCAAAAAGATGCCACCATCAACTTTGGGGATGAGGACCTGAAAGGTGTGTGCATGCCACACCAGGACCCTCTCGCCATCAACACAAGGATCAGTGTCCATGCTTCATGTTGAAGCGAATATTGATTGACACTGGGAGCTCGATGGATATCTTGTTCGAATCCACGCTACTCAGCATGAGAATCCCGCAAGAATTCCTTGAGCCGACAACCAGGCCAATGTATAGATTCGATAACATGTAAAACCTACATCCGTTACATGACATATAATAGAAGGTCCAGTCAGGGCCACACACCATATGCCACAAACAGATGGCGAAGTTACAGGTTAATATCCAAAACAATTCGTATCCTAACTTAGAGCATTCTAGTGGAAGCTTTTAAGTTGTTTGAACTCAACTCATCAGAATGTCCACAATATATAAACCAGCATTTATATATAACATCACAAAGGAATGTCTCCAAATACACAACAAGTCTGGCCTTATGGCCTTGGAGTTAAGCTTTGTACATATGACTTCCATACATCGGCACGCAGGCCGGCTGCACATGAAAATACTATCATATGAACTTCTTTGGCCTTCGAGGGGCAGCATAGCAGCAGCAGCAGCAACAACAAGGGCTTCAGCCCCTATTTTCCGCACGGCTCTCCTGCACCTGCATGGGACAATCCACCGCACGATGGTAAACAAGGCAACGATCAGCGTTCAGCTGACCAATTTATAACGACTCTACCCCTTACCCGGTGCAGTGGTATTCCTTCCCTGCAGGCATCACATTTCACAAGCAGATATATCACACAAAGTGCATTCACGCACAATTAATATATCACAAACGTCGACCATGCGGCCCGACGCTCCGTGCACTCATGACATATTCTTGGTGTACCGGAAATACCAGGGTCCCACTGCCATTCAAGGCCCGAAGCCCAACAACAAACTTGAGCATTTCACTCCCCGGCCTTCAGCCAGAGACTTTAGTCTTATTGTAACGACCCGGGATTTGGCACGTACGCCCCCATGGCATCGCTACCAGATGGCACGCAGGCCTAAGACTCTCATTATGTGTTTCTTCCGAATGTCAATAGCCCAGACACTCATGGAGGACAACCATAATGCGGATACAGTTCAGCCCTTGCCCGTTTCTCAAATCGTTAGTTCAATGACTAGACTAACGTGGGTCGGCATCCCCTTGTCCGTTCGGCACGAAGCCTTTTCAAGAGCTCACAAAGCTCACTGATAGCCACACTGTCCCCGAAGGACTGGCTTCACAATCACAGCTTAGCTAGGAGCCATCACCAGTGAAACTCACTATCGCCTGGCGTTAACGACAGAACTCACTTTCCATCCCAAACCCTAACATTATCTGGATCAACCATCCAGTAATCCCTTCAGCCACCTGCAGTGCCAGAAACAATGGTCTTTCAAGTATATAACACAAGCACTTTGCGGGTATTTCCTGGGCTTTCACTCCAGTACTTCCTGCTACTACCCTTCACAGGCACAACCCACCGAATCCGCAAACATATTCATTTATACGTGTAGTCTTCTCCGATGTGAAAAATAAAGCCTCACCAATACAGACCAACCTGTCCAGATGGGCTTCACACAGTATGCCTATTCCGTACTACATATTTCCGGATCTACATGCAAAAAATCTTGGAGATATCCAGAATCAACCCAAGGGGAATCCCTCAATCATCCACCTTTTGGTGGGGGAAACCCATGCATATGCCAAATTAAGGACTTCACATGTCCAAGGAAGAAAGATCGTTACCCTTGACGATCGCTTTGGAGCCATGGAAAACTAGCTAGATGAAAAGCACCGCAACGACCTTGCCTCCACGAATCTGGCCTCAGGATGCGATTCGGGGCTCTGAAACTCCACCGGCAGCCGAATTCCTCCTCCTCCCTTGCTCTCCCCACTCTCTACCTCCTTAGAAATAGAAAGAAACCTTTGCTCGCCCGTGTCCCCGGCCGTGTACCTCACATAGAGTAGGACACGACTTTGGTACACGCCCGTGTCCCGGGCCGTGTTGCCCACCCTACTCAGCCCAGTCATTACTGAGATTTGGGGCGTTACAATCCTCCCCTCCTTACAAGAAATTTCGCCCCGAAATTTGCATACAGTACTCAGGAAACAAATGTGTTACAATATTTTATGTTCTGTACAACACAAACTGTTATACAAGTTTAAACAAATAATTCGGGAAACTCAACACGCATTGTCTGCTCCCGCTCCCATGTTAGCTCCTCACGACCACAGTTGTCCCATCGGACCTTGACCATCTCGATTGTTTTGTTCCGAAACTGCTTATCGGCTTTATCCTCAATCCTAATGGGCCTCACCTTCCTTGTTAGCCCAAATTCGATCGATACCCGATCATTCGCAATTACTTGAGCTGGATCTTTTACGGCTTTTCGAAGCACTAAGATGTGGAACACATCATGCAATCCACTCAATTCATCTGAAAGGGCTAGCCGGTAGGCAACTTCACCAACTCTTTCCACCACTTCAAATGGACCAAGATATCACAGACTTAACTTTTTCAAGCGCCGAATCTGGACACGCCTTTGAAGGGTTTGATTTTCAAATATACTCAATCACCAATCGCAAACTCAACATTTCGGTGCTTGGCATTGTAATATTTGGCTTGTCTATCTTGGGCTATCAGTAGTCTCTCCCAAATAGAGCGTATCATCGAATTAGCTTCTTCGACTTCCTTACGCTTATATAGTTTCGATATGCCTGCTTCCGCCCAAGCTAATGGTGTACGATATTTTCGACCATACAAAGCCTCAAACGGTTCCATATTTATGCTCGCTTGGTAGCTATTATTGTAGGCAAACTCTACTATATAGAGATGATCTTCCCACCTCTTACCAAAGTGCAAGGCGCACATTCAGAGCATATCCTCCATCGTTTTGTTGGTCCTCTCAGTCTGGCCATCAGTTTGGGGATGAAAGGCCGTACTGAATGTTAACTTTGTTCCCAACAGTTGATGGATTAGCCTCCAATCATTCGATGTGAATCGCCCGTCACGATCACTTACGATGCTACGAGGAATACCATGCAGTTGTACGATTTGCTCAACATGAAGTTTTGCCATGACTTTCACCGAATCGTCCCTCTTGTTCGGAAGGAAGTGAGCCACTTTAGTCAACCGGTCTACGATTACCCAAATTAAATCGTTACCGCGTTGAGATATCGGCAAACCATGCACAAAATCCATTGAAATATCATCAAACTTCCACTCCGGAACAGGTAGTGACTTCAAGAAACCTCCAGGCTTCTGGCATTCAGCCTTTACTATGGCACATGTCTGACATTTCGCCACATAATGTGCTATGTCTTTCTTTAACCCTGACCACTAGAACAAGTTTTTCATGTCCTTGTACATCTTTGTGCTTCCTGGGTGAATTGAGTATTTCGTAAAATGAGCCTCATACATCAATACTTCTCTTAGCTTGCCCATCTTCGAGACGTACAAACGACCATCTTTTCGCAAAAGGCCGTCATCCTAGGAGAATTTGTCATTCGACCCATCCACTGCATAGCGTTGCAGACTTTAGTCAAGTTCCATTGCCAGTCGAATTCAGTTCGCAAGGTCACACTGTACCTCCGTTTAGTGCAAACACGCATGTACTGTGGAATTCTTGTCAACACAAGAAATCTCTAATGCTTCCAACTCCTGGATCAGACGCTCATCATGCATTTGCAACCAATTTGCCCTTGACAGAGTCCTACGACTCAAGACATCTGCGATCACGTTTCCCTTCCCGAGAGTGTAGTGAATATCAAAGGTATAGTCCCCGAGGAACTCCATCCACCTTCGTTGTTGCATAT
Organism: Platanthera guangdongensis; assembly: GCA_039583875.1. Lineage (NCBI taxonomy): Eukaryota > Viridiplantae > Streptophyta > Magnoliopsida > Asparagales > Orchidaceae > Platanthera > Platanthera guangdongensis. The sequence goes on from CM077157.1 coordinate 82,683,968, forward strand.
TAAGATCCTTCTGATCTAATAAGTACTTTAGGCTCTTACGGTCCGTGAATATATCCACCTTCATGGCATATAAATAATGACGCCATAGTTTAAGTGCAAAAATTACCGCCGCCAACTCCAAATCATGGACGGGATAGTTTCGCTCATGCACTTTTAATTGGCATGAGACATAAGCGATCACGCTTCCAAATTGAAGAAGAACGCAGCCTAAGCCGCTCCCTGAAACATCACTATAAATCTCATAACCGTCTGTACCATATGGCGACGTCAAAACGGGCGCTGTGGTCAACCGACTCTTTAGCTCTTCAAAAGCTCGCGCGCACTCTGGCGTCCAAACAAATTTCTGATCCTTCCTCGTTAATGTGGTAAGAGGCAAAGCGATCCGTGAGAAGTTTTCTACAAACCGTCTGTAGTAGCCTTCCAGTCCAAAGAAACTCCTGACTTCGGCCACCGAAGACAACACTGGTCACTCCTGGATGGCTCTTATCTTTGACGGATCCACCGCAATGCCCTCTCCACTAACCACATGGCCGAGAAAAGCCACTGACGACAGCCAAAACTCACACTTTGAGAACTTGACGTAGAGCTTATTTCTCCTCAAGGTATGCAATACCAACCGTAAATGGTTCACATGATCTTCTTCCGATCGAGAGTACACCAATATATCATCAATGAAGACAATCAAAAACAGATTCAAGTACTCTCAGAACGTTCGGTGCATTAGATCCATAAATACAAGTGGCGCATTACATAGTCCAAACGACATTATAGTAAACTCGTAATGACCGTATCGTGTTCCAAACACTGTCTTGGGAATGTCACCTTCCCTAATTCACAATTGGTAGTAGCCCGATTTCAAATTCAGCTTTGAATATAATTTCGATCCCGCCAATTGATCAAACAAATCATCTATCAGTGGAATCAGATATCTATTTTTCTCCGTCAACTTGTTCAATTCATGATAGTCAATACACAATCGCAGGATACCGTCCTTCTTTTCACAAAAAGAACAGGTGCGATCCAAGATGACATACTTGGGCATATATAACCCTGTTCCAACAACTCTTGCAGTTGAACTTTTAGTTCGGCCATTTCCTTTGGCGCTACTCGATATGGCGGACGGGCCATAGGTTTTGCACCTGGCAGCAGCTCAATCGAGAAATCAATCACCCGCTGTGGTGGTAAACCCGAAAGCTCCTTCGGAAACACATCAGCAAACTCCGAAAAAATCGGAACATCACTCACACTGGCCTTTGGCTCAACAGCCTCAACAAGCGTGAAGAACAACTCCGCGCCTTTCCGAACTGCCTTAACCACTTGAAGAGCAGACATCAATGTCATGCTCGACCCTCACATACCAGCGAACTTCGTTTCTCGTTCGGTATTCTGCCCCAGTGTGACTTCCTTTGACTTGCAATCTATATAGACACGCTGCTCCGAGATCCAGTCCATACCAAAGATCACATCAAACTCCGATATCGGCAACACTGATGCTTCCAATCCGAAATCCCGACTTCCTATTCGTACCTCCACAAAACAAGACCTATCCGCATGCATTACACATCCATTTGGTAATAACACATTCACACTATCTGCCACCATACGAATCGGTACACCGATCCGTAACACGAAGTCCACAGATAAAAATGAATGAGAAGCACCAGTATCAAACAGTGCTCTCGCCGGAAAGTCTCGAATCAGGACAAAGCCTAATACAAACACATCATACACAAGCTACAATCAACGTATGAAATAATAAAAGCAGCAGTCAAATATGTTACCGCGTACCTGTGACAACATCACTTTGCTTTATGGCCTCATGCTGGCCAAGATTATACACTCGGGGTTGCGCTTAGGATGCAGTGGACTCCACCACTGCCTTTCCTTTTTCAGCATATGACGCTCCTGTCTTCTTCTCAACCTTTGGTCGACCACTCCGATAGTGACGGGCTATATGCCCCACTCTACCACATGTATAGCAGGTCCGAGACTCCTGGCTCGAAGTTGCTCTCGATGCAACACTCGAGGGAGCCTGTGTAAAAGACTTAAATCTCTTACCCCATTTCCCTCGGTACTTTAATTTCCCCGAGTGTGGCACTTTGAACTCGGACTTTGTCACCGCCAAGTCCCTTTTTCCTTGCACCTGCTTCATATCCTTCTCCAACACATGTCGTATCCACCAACGCCTGAAACCCTTAGTTCACCGAACTTGATAGCAGGAATCTCAACTCATCCCGCAACCCTTCGTAGAACCGATTAGTTTTTCGTTGTTCATCAGCGAAGATAGACCCCGCTGGAACTCATTTTACATATCGATTGAAAGAAATTGTCCCTAAGCACCTAGAGGGGGGGGGGGATGTGAATAGGTGACTTGAATCTTTTTAACTTTTTAGGCAGCAAACAGATAATATCACAGAATTATATCTAATATATCACAGCACACATTCACCAATCACAGCAATCCACAAACACACAGTAGACACAGAGTTTTATAGAGGTTCCCCAAGCTTTGGGTACATCCACTTTCCCCCTTCGCCTATCTAGCAGTGTACTAGATTCGGCCAAACTTCTCCACTAACTCAGAACCCAAAACAGGCTCCTACACCTCAGGCCCAAGGCCCTACAACTCAGCTTTTCCACAAAGCCTACACTCAGCCACAAAGGCCTACACTCAGCCTCAAAGGCCTACACTCAGCCACCAAGGCCTACACTCAGCCACCAAGGCATACACTCAGAGATTTAACTCTCCTACCCTCAGCCTTTATAATTGCAGGCTTACAATCTCAGATCCCTAAGTATCCTACAAGTTATAATGAATACAAAATGTATAAACTCAACAACTTAGATGAAAGAGAGATAAGTTGTGAGATTCTTGATGAGTTCTTGGAAGAACTCAGCTGGACTCAATCTGACTTAGCTTTCTTCAAAACTTCTTGAAATTAGAACTCAATAAGATTGACTCCTTCTGCAGTTGATCCTTGATCTCTGCTACTTAAGGTTCAGAATAGATCTGAACCCTTCTTCTCAGTCTGGTTCCAACAACTGATTTCTTGGATGGAGCTCTCTCTCTCCAACTTCTTAGATCTTCACTTGAAAGCTAGATCTTCTTGTGTGTTTCTCTTGTGAATGATCACTTGAACCACTTCATCAATCCTCAACAACAGTTTCTGTAGACTGTATAAGCCTATTTATAGGCCTTCTTCATGGTAACCAGCTGGTCCGGTCCATAACTGAATTCTGACAACTCTGACAAGTGCTGTAGACCGGCTGGAATGGCAGCTGTCAAGTCATCCAGTCAGTTCTTGAAAATTCTGTAACTGTCTTTAAGTGTCGAGACTTTCTGTCTTTAAGTGTCGACACTTATAGACCAAGTGTCGACACAAGTTGTCTAAGTGTCGACACTAGTCTACAAGGTGTCGACACAACTCCTTGTGTTGTAGATTTTGTATCTCGACACTACGTCTTCTTCATGTGTCGACACTGAAATTGAGTGTCGACACAAGTACTTGTACTTCAGTATCTTGCTGAATTCTTCTAAGTGTCGACACAACACCTTTGTGTCGACACATCTTCATGTGTTGAATTTGTTAAGTGTCGACACTGCTTCCTGGTGTCGACACATCTTCATTGTTGATACTTGTTGAGTGTCGACACATTGCTCTGGGTGTCGACACTTTCTTCTTCTGTCAAGACTCTGGCTGAGTGTCGACACATTCCCTTAGTGTCGACACTTGTACTTAGAATATTTTGTTGAACTTTGCTGTTCTTTGCTAAGTGTCGACACAGCTCCTTGTGTCGACACTTTCTTCAAGTGTTGAGTCTTCAGCTAAGTGTCGACACATTGTTCTGGGTGTCGACACTTACTTCAAGTGTTGACTCTTCTGTTGAGTGTCGACACATTGTTCTGGGTGTCGACACTTGTACTTAGTCTCTGCAGACTTTTGCTGAGTGTCAATACAGCCTCCAAGTGTCGACACTTTCTGATGTAGACACAGTTTTTCTGGGTGTCGACACAACTGCTAAGTGTCGACATAGCTTTACTGGCTTTTCTTCACTGAGTGTCGACACAGCTCCTTGTGTCGACACTTTCTGTCTGGTGTCGACTCAGCATCCCTGGTGTCGACACAATGACTCCAAGTGTCGACACTGCTTGCCTGGGTGTCGACACAAGTCTTCATAAGTGTCGACACTTTCTCTCTGGGTGTCGACACATGGACTTAGAAACTTTTTCTTCTTTCCTGTAAATACTTAGCCTGCACAAGTAAACTCAAAACACATCAAATACATTTTGATGTATATCATTGAGTTGGGTGAGCCTTCTTCAAATCAGGTACATTTAGACCAATGTACCCAATAATCTCCCCCTATTTGGAGAAGTCATAACCCTTAGTCAATGATATACACCATTCATAATAAAATTACAAAATGATGTAAACCAGGATTATGTAAACAGGAAAGTACATCACATGTATAAAACAAACATGCATATACAGATAACATCTCAGAACAATTATGAAATAAATTTAACACATAGCTAATTTATCACACAACACATTATTCCAATACTTTGTCATATTCATTTTCAAAAGTTTACAGAATGTTTATCATCAAAAAGATTACATAGTAAACTTTAAGAAAATTCTAAATCTATTCTTGATCAGCATCTTTAATCACTATCCCTTTTCCAGATTTTATCCTTGCTTGTACAGGGGCTTCAACATCCTTTGTTTCAGCAGGCTTATTACCTTTCAGCTCCTTCTTCTTGAGTTCCTCAGCCTTAATCTTTTGCCTCTCAAAGTAGTGATAAGGCTTGGGAAAGTACTTGCTAGGCTCCAGAGCTGTAGGAGGTAGCTTTCCCATCTTGGCCTTCCTTCTATATTGAACTATGGCCTCCTGCCTGATCTCATGTTTTCTCCGTTCAGCCTCAGAAAACCATTTGTTCCTGTCATGCACATTATCTTTGGCAGCTTTCCAGGCAGTCAAAATAATATTTCTTGAGGTAGGGCTCCACTGCTCAAAGTCTGGTCTTTGTTCAGCTTGTTCCCTAAACCTCTTCTTAGACAATCTAGTCTCTTCTTTTTTCTGCTGTGCTTCTTGCATAGCTTCAGATATAGGCTGATTAACTTTCTCAATAATTACATTGTCCTTACCCCCAGGTGGGCTATACATGGACTGTATGTCAGCATGAATCATGTCAAAATCTGGAGGAGGGTAGATAACTTGAGCCACTTCTGGTTGCTCCCCTCCTAAATATGCAGGATGAATTCCAGATTCAGCAACATTGTCATCATCACAAAGAGGAGGATAACCCAGTGTAGCTCTGATGGAATTAGATATCCACTTGGCATGATCAGAGCTAGCTTTGACTAAAACCCTCTCCCCCTTTATGACTTCTCTTTTTACATGATCTCTGACATCATCTTTTTGAAATCTGACTTGATTATCCAAATAATTAACTCCATCTTTAAAGAAAGGTTTTAACCTTTGGAGTTTATCAGTTATGATCTTTTGAGATTCTTGAATGGCAGTCTTAACAGCAGTGATTTCTTCCTGGAATACTTTGTCAAATTCAGCTTTAACAGTAGCAGTAGAGGTAGAAGGTCCAGCAGCTATGTTTTTCATTTCTGTGACAATAGCATTGTGAGATTCTGTCAAATTGTCATTCATTCTGAGTTGATTTTCAAGTACATATCCTTGCTTCAGGGCTATGTCATCTACTTGAGCCTTAATCTTTTCTTGGTGTATAGCTAAGTACACCACTGCATTCCCCCCTTTGTGGAAGCAGTCTGTCATCTCCTTCTTGTTAAGATTCATCTCAAATCTTATTGACTTTATGTCCTGGGCTAGATCAAACTGTAATGATTTCTGCCCTTCATCCACATAAGTCTCTATTGCTTTTTTATGCTCATCCAGCTTGATCTGCATAGCAACCGTCAGTGCACTATAATCAAAAGCTGGGGCTGGCTGTAGTGCAGACTGTGGAGCAACAGTTTGGAGAGCCTTCTTATAACTCTGGCTCCTTCTTTTGAATACATAAATTTTCTTTTTCCTTTCCCTTGCAGCTTCCTCATCTTCTGAAGCTGAGGAGCTAGCAATTTCTACCCTCTCCTTAGTGCTTGGGGGTAACTCCTTCTGGACATCTGGTGCCTTCTCAGGTTCTTTCCTTACAGAATCTTCAACAAGTACAACTTGCTCCCCCTCAACTGGAGCATTCTCCCTCTCAGCAGCATCAGTTTCCTTGTCAAAATCTGCTTGATCCAGATTTAGGAATAAATCTTCCATGGTGTATTCTTGTGGAGACTGAGCAGGAGAAATTCTGGGCTCTTCAACCACTGGATCAGTAACTACAACTTCAACAGATGTGTCTTCCATGACAGCATCTGGGACTTGGCTATCCAGCTGAGTTTGCTGATGAACATCAGTCAAATCAGTATCCTCTATAGGAAAATCTAAAGCATTTAGTTCAGTGATTACCTCTAGTATTGTGTTGGTTGCTTGTTCACTTTCTAGTGTAGTTGGTTCTTCTACAACTAGAGACTCCCCCTGGATGTGATCCTTGTGTATGGGGCTAGCTTGAGGTAGCTCCTCCTGGATCTCAGCAACATCTTGAGGAGCAGGAGACTTTACAGCAGTTCCTTCCTCATTCTCATCTGGTGTAAAAACCACTTGCTCTTCACTTTCAGAGCTGCTAGTGGACACTTGAGCCACTGGAGCAGTTTTCCTCTTCTTCTTTGGAGGTGATACCTTCTCAGGAACTATCTTCTCAGGGGTTGGCATCTCTTTAGACAACACCCTGTCCCATCTGGAGAAAATTCTCAGATCCATTTTTCTCATGTGGTTGATTTTGCTTCCAGCAGCTTGTTGCATAACCTCTGGTATGGTACCAGCTAGGTATAGACTTATGATCCTGCCCAGATTGGGCTTCTTCAAGCTTTCTTTAATTTTCTCAAATATCACAACAGACCAATCTGTTTGCAAAGTGAAGATAATCCTGGTCATAATACTAAACATGTAGGCAGACACTCTGTCATGCCCTCCTGGCTTGCTCAATATGACTTTCCCAACAATTTCAGACAGGAATTTCCCCTGACTGTTCATTCCTTTTCTATTGAAGACTGAACCAATCTTCATCTTAGCATCCAGTCCACACCATGCCAATGCATCTCTGGACCTGGTAGCTATAACCTCTTCTTCTACTGTAGTTCTTGGTAACTGCAGGACTTTCCTCAGACTTTTAGGAGAGACCTTTACTTTTTCACCATGAACTCTGGATTTGATCTTCAATCCAGTGTCGTATACCTTAGCTCCATTAAGGAATTCCAGGACTTCCTTTTTCCAGATTTTTGTAGGCTCAGAAACCAGAAATTCTAATCCTGAGTCTGCAACTAGGGTTATAACGTTCTTGATCTCCCGGTCTGCATCAACAAATGCATCGCGCACCAGTTCGTATCCTTCGTTGACGTTCTTCTCAAGCTTTGGCGCCATTAGGGTTTGAAGAATTTGAACTGAGAGAAGAGAGGTGTCGACACACAAGTTTTGGTCTCGAAACTTTTGAAAGCGTGTCGACAGACGAAGGCAAAACCCTATTTATACCTTTCTAATTTTGAAGATGAAAAGGCGGGCAGCCAACATAAATTGTGTCGACACTAGCATAAGTGTCGACACTGACTTATAATGTCTCGACACATATGTGTCGACACAAGTTTAGTCAACAAATTATATGTGTCGACACATGTCTATGTGTCGACACCACTTAACTCGACAGTTAGTCGAGACTTTACTTAGATAATTCTGAGTAAACACTATGTGTCGACACCATCTTGGTTGTGTCGACACCAACTTGTCATGTGTCGACACTAATATTCTGAAGTGTCGACACTAACTTCCTAGATGTGTCGACACCTTTTTCCTGAAGTGTCGACACCACTTTTCTGTGTCGACACATAGATCTCTGTGTGTCGACACCTTTTTACTTAGCCAATTTTCAATACTATAAACTTACTCTAAGTTTATCATTCCTAGTTCAATTTTAAACCTATTGAACTTAGCTTCTTCTAGAGGCTTAGTATACATATCAGCTAGTTGATTATCTGTTCTAACATATTCAAGTAAAATATCTTCTCTTTCTACATGCTCCCTAAGAAAATGATATTTAATTTCAATATGTTTTGTTCTACTATGGGATACATGATTATTGGCTATTGAAATAGCACTAGTAGAATCACAGAAGAGTGGAGTTCTACTTACCTGAAATCCATAGTCCTCAAGCTGATGTTGTATCCACAGAAGTTGAGCACAGCAACTTCCTGCAGCCACATACTCTGATTCTGCAGTGGAGATAGCCACACTTGTTTGCTTTTTGCTACTCCAAGAAATCAGTCTTCCACCTAGGAATTGACAGGTTCCAGTAGTGCTTTTTCTGTCTTCTTTGCATCCTGCAAAGTCTGCATCTGAAAAACCTGTTAGTTCAAAATCCCCATTCCTAGGGTACCAGAGGCCTAGATAAGGAGTGCCATTTAGATATCTCAATATCCTTTTGACTGCTGTCTAATGAGACTCTTTAAGGCAGGCTTGATACCTTGCACAGACACATGTAGCATACATGATATCTGGTCTACTTGCAGTCAAGTATAATAGGGAGCCAACTATCCCTCTATACAAGGTTTCATCTACAGGTTTCCCTGCATCATCCTTGGTAAGAGACATACTTGACCCCATAGGAGTCTTCATGGTGCTGGATGAATCCATACCATACTTCCTTATGAGTTCTAGGGTGAACTTGGACTGGCATATGGATAAACCACTCTCAGTCTGTCTTACTTGGAGACCCAAGAAGAACTTTAGCTCTCCCATACTACTCATCTCAAATTGACCTTGCATTAGCTTTGCAAACTTTTTGCAAAGGCTACTTTCAGTAGACCCAAATATAATGTCATCTACATATATTTGGACTAGTATTACTTTGCCTCTAGATTCCCTAAGGAATAGAGTCTTGTCTATTTTCCCCCTTGTGAACTTATTCTCAACGAGGAAACTAGACAGGATTTCATACCAAGCCCTAGGGGCTTGCTTTAACCCATATAAAGCTTTCCTAAGTCTATAGACATGATTAGGTAGAGTTGAATCAACAAAACCTGAGGGTTGTTCCACATAGACTTCTTCTTTAAGATTACCATTTAGAAATGCTGACTTGACATCCATTTGGTAAACTTTGAATCCTTGATAGGTTGCATAGGCCAGGAACATTCTTATGGCTTCCAGTCTGGCTACTGGAGCAAAGGTTTGATCAAAATCAATACCTTCTTCCTGCCTATATCCTTTAGCAACCAATCTTGCTTTGTTCTTAATGATGACTCTTTGTTCATCCATCTTATTCCTGTAGATCCACTTGGTTCCTATTATATTGTGGTCTTTAGGTTTAGGAACAAGTTCCCAGACCTTGCACCTCTTGAACTGATTCAGCTCTTCTTGCATTGCTTCAGTCCATTGTGGATCTAGAATGGCTTCTTCAAACTTCTTTGGTTCAACTTGAGATAAAAAACTGGAGTAGATTGCTGCATTCAGATTTCTGCTCCTTGTTTGCACCCCTTGTCTTGGATCTCCAATAATCTGCTCTACTGGATGATCTCTAAGATGCCTATTGGCTGGAGGCATCCTGACTTCTGGTTGAACCTCTTTAGTTTCATCATCTTGCTGTACTCCTTGTACTTATTCTGCATTTGGTACATGTAGTACTCTCCCTGGACAACAGCCACTGTCTTCTACTTGCTGTCTTGCAGTAGATTCTTCTTCTAGAGTGAGCTTGTCCATCTTCTTTGTTAAACCTGTGGGGCTGCATACACTACTAGACAACTTATTGTTAATAAGCCTAGTTTCATCAAATACTACATGTACAGTCTCTTCTACAACTTGAGTAGACAAGTTGTAGACTCTATAAGCCTTACTATTGTTGCTATACCCAACAAAAATTTCCTCTTGGGACTTGGCAGCAAACTTAGTCAAGTAAGACTTTCCATTGTTAAGTATGAAGCATTTGCAACCAAAGATCCTGAAGTAGGATAGGTTTGGTTTCCTGCCTTTCACAACTTCATAGGGGGTCTTGTTGAGGCCTTTAGTAATGGTAGCCCTATTAATAACATGGCATGCATTATTAACTGCTTCAGCCCAGAAGTATTCTGGTAGTGATGTATCACTTAATAGGGTCCTACCAGGCTCAATCAAGGTTCTATTCTTCCTCTCAGCAATGCCATTTTGCTGAGGTGTTCTTGGTGAAGAAAACTCTTGAAATATTCCAAAGTCTTCACATAGTTTTGCCATACTCTCAGACTGAAATTCAGTACCATGGTCACTTCTAATCTTGACCACTGTACTGTCTAGTTCATTCTGAATTTGCTTGACAAAGCTATATAAGACATTACGTGTTTCAGATTTCTGTCTTAAGAAGAACACCCAGGAAAACCTTGAGTAGTCATCTACAACTACAAAGGTATCGACCTTCCTACCTAGGCTGTGAACTGGCATTGGACCAAAGAGATCCATATGCAAGAGGTATAAACACCTCACAGCATCTTTGTTTTCTATGCTTCTAAAGGTGGATCTAGTCTGCTTGCCCTTTTGACAAGCTGAGCAAATACCATCTTTAACACACTTAACTTGAGGACCATTCCTCACTAACTCTTTGCTAAAGAGTTTGCCAATTGTCTTGTAGTTTAGATGAGCTAGCATCTTGTGCCATTTGACACAATGAGAGACTTTCTCATCTGCTACAAGACACACTTGAGAACCATTGGTCTCACACATAATGTCTAGGCAGTAGACATTCATCTTTCTATAACCTGTCAAAATGATCTCTTGATCAGTTGACCTCTTGATATGACAACCATTCTTAACAAATGAGATGTCATACCCTACATCACTTAATTGACTTATACTTATTAGGTTGTGTTTCAACCCTTTAACATAAGCCACTTGAGTAATGTTAACTAAGTTACTAGAAATGTTACCAAATCCTTTGATGATTCCTTTTTCAGAACCACCAAAGGTGACTTTTGGACCATCTTTGATTGGAATGTAGTCCTTTAGTAAACCCCTTGTTCCAGTCATATGTCTGGAACATCCACTGTCCAAGTATCATATTGGGGCATGACAACTTGGACTCACCTGCAAAACAGATTAATGAACCTTAGAACCCAAAGTATTCTTGGGTCCTTGGTATTTGTTAGTTTGCATCCTGACAAGACTACCTGCTGGTTTTCCAACAGCCAGTTTGCTACTCACTTTGGCATTAGCATTGTGCCAACAGTCCATTGTAAAGTGGCCTATCTTGACACAACACCAACACTCAAACTTATTGTACCTTTGCTTAGGTACAGTCTTAGCTGTTTTATCCACAGCTGGCTTGTTGAGTGTTGGGGCTTTGCCCTTGGACTTGGACTGGACAGTCCTTGCAGGTTTAATAAAACACAGTCCAGCCTTGCCTTTGTGATGAACAAATTCATCAATTAAAGGTAGAACTGACTTAGGTTTAGAAAACCTAGCAACTAGATCTCTCTCCTTCTGAAGATTAATCTCCAGACTCTTGATTTGATCATTCTTATATGTGATAGTCCCCATCTGAATCACAGTTATGTGCTTCGGTCTGGCTATCTCATTTAGCTTTTGATCAAACAATTTCTCAGAATCTGTTACTGCAGCTTTGAGATTTGCAATTTCCTTTGCCTGACTTTTGGCTAGGGACTTGCTCTTCTTGTAAGCTAGCAACAGTACTTTATATTCATCTATCAGCTGATGAATATCTTCTTCAGGCTCAGATACACTCTCATCACTTGATGAAGATGAATCTGATTCTGTACTGGCACAAGAAACTGAACTGGAAGAACAATGTTGTACCTTACTAGGTCCTGGCTGCTCCAGGATTTTGTCACTTTCTGTCAATGCCATTAGCCCTTGGCATTGACTGTCTTCTTGTTCATATATAGACTCCATAATCTGCATGAACTCTTCTTCTTCTTCTTCAGCAAACAGCCCTATATATGCCTCAGCATCTGACTCAGTTTCTGATGAAGAGATATCTGATAGGGTCTTCTCCTTTTTGGCAACAAATGACTTTTCTTTCTTGCCTTTGAAATGAGTCTTCTTCTTGTCACTAGACTCCTTTCTCTTTTCTGGACAATTTGCAACAACATGGCCTTGTCTATTGCAGCAATAGCACACAATTTTTGATAGTGTAGCTTTGCTAGACTTTGACTTTTTCTTGTCTTTCTTTGAAGACCTCTTTTTCTGATAAGAGTCTTCCTTTCCCTGTGAAGTAGATGACCTTGACCTCCACTGTTTCTTTTTTAAGAATTTCTGAAAATGTCTTGTGAAGGCAGCAAAGTCCTCATCACTTTCACTGCTTTCAGATTTTGTGCTGACTGACTCATCTGACTCAGAATCAGCTGCTTTTGAAGGTGGAGAAGGTGACTTACATCTGTACTTTCTGGGGGCTTCTGTCTTGAAGGCCACTGTCCTTTCCTTATGTTCAATTCTTGTTGATTTCTCCTCTTCTTTCCTCACTGTCAACTGCATTTCATAAGACAACAGTTTGCCAAACAGTGTAGGTGGAGGAATTTTTGCCAACTTAGCCATTTCTCTAATGGCACAGATCTTGGTGTCCCAATCTTTTGTTAGGGACCTTAGAAACTTGTCATTGAGTTCATAATTACTGAACTCTCTGCCATAGGACATGAGTTCATTCACTATCCTGTAGAACTTCTTATAGCACTCAGTTATGCTATCACCCTTTCCTTGTCTAAAACTTTCATACTCTTGATTTAGCAAGGATTTTCTGTCTTGCCTAACTTCTTCAGAACCTTCCATATACACAATAAGGGTATCCCACATCTCTTTGACTGTCTTACAGTGTATTAGATTCTGAAAAGTTGCATCATCTATGGCACTCACTATAATGTTTTGAGCCCTTTTATCCATGGTGGCTAGGACAATCTCATCCTTTGTCATTTCAGAGAAATCCTTTGGTGTTCTCTGATTAGCATCTAGGACTGACACCTTCATGGGCACATATGACCCTTCCTTCACTATGATATAAATCCTAGGGTCTGAAGCTTCCATAAAGAGTCTCACCCTTTCCTTTCAGATCCCAAAGATTTCTTTCCTACATATAGGTAGCTTCATGGATCCCAATTCCTTGTGATTTTCAGTGGAACCCATAGTTCTTGATTTTCTTGAATCTGTAATTGACTTAACCTGAATCTGCCAACAAGATCTCCTCAGACTGTTAGTCCTTTTTGAGGAACCTGCTCTGATACCACTTGAAAGAAATTGTCCCTAAGCACCTAGAGGGGGGGGGGGGTGAATAGGTGACTTGAATCTTTTTAACTTTTTAGGCAGCAAACAGATAATATCACAGAATTATATCTAATCTATCACAGCACACATTCACCAATCACAGCAATCCACAAACACACAGTAGACACAGAGTTTTATAGAGGTTCCCCAAGCTTTGGGTACATCCACTTTCCCCCTTCGCCTATCTAGCAGTGTACTAGATTCGGCCAAACTTCTCCACTAACTCAGAACCCAAAACAGGCTCCTACACCTCAGGCCCAAGGGCATACAACTCAGCTTTTCCACAAAGCCTACACTCAGCCACAAAGGCCTACACTCAGCCTCAAAGGCCTACACTCAGCCACCAAGGCCTACACTCAGCCACCAAGGCCTACACTCAGCCACCAAGGCATACACTCAGAGATTTAACTCTCCTACCCTCAGCCTTTATAATTGCAAGCTTACAATCTCAGATCCCTAAGTATCCTACAAGTTATAATGAATACAAAATGTATAAACTCAACAACTTAGATGAAAGAGAGATAAGTTGTGAGATTCTTGATGAGTTCTTGGAAGAACTCAGCTGGACTCAATCTGACTTAGCTTTCTTCAAAGCTTCTTGAAAGTAGAACTCAATAAGATTGACTCCTTCTGCAGTTGATCCTTGATCTCTGCTACTTAAGGTTCAGAATAGATCTGAACCCTTCTTCTCAGTCTGGTTCCAACAACTGATTTCTTAGATGGAGCTCTCTCTCTCCAACTTCTTAGATCTTCACTTGAAATCTAGATCTTCTTGTGTGTTTCTCTTGTGAATGATCACTTGAACCACTTCATCAATCCTCAACAACAGTTTCTGTAGACTGTATAAGCCTATTTATAGGCCTTCTTCATGGTAACCGGCTGGTCCGGTCCATAACTGAATTCTGACAACTCTGACAAGTGCTGTAGACTGGCTGGAATGACAGCTGTCAAGTCATCCAGTCAGTTCTTGAAAATTCTGTAACTGTCTTTAAGTGTCGAGACTTTCTGTCTTTAAGTGTCGACACTTATAGACCAAGTGTCAACACAAGTTGTCTAAGTGTCGACACTAGTCTACAAGGTGTCGACACAACTCCTTGTGTTGTAGATTTTGTATCGCGACACTACTTCTTCTTCATGTGTCGACACTGAAATTGAGTGTCGACACAAGTACTTGTACTTCAGTATCTTGCTGAATTCTTCTAAGTGTCGACACAATACCTTTGTGTCGACACATCTTCATGTGTTGAATTTGTTAAGTGTCGACACTGCTTCTTGGTGTCAACACATCTTCATTGTTGATACTTGTTGAGTGTCGACACATTGCTCTGGGTGTCGACACTTTCTTCTTCTGTCAAGACTCTGGCTGAGTGTCGACACATTCCCTTAGTGTCGACACTTGTACTTAGAATATTTTGTTGAACTTTGCTGTTCTTTGCTAAGTGTCGACACAGCTCCTTGTGTCGACACTTTCTTCAAGTGTTGAGTCTTCAGCTAAGTGTCGACACATTATTCTGGGTGTCGACACTTACTTCAAGTGTTGACTCTTCTGTTGAGTGTCGACACATTGTTCTGGGTGTCGACACTTGTACTTAGTCTCTGCAGACTTTTGCTGAGTTTCAACACAACCTCCATGTGTCGACACTTTCTGATGTAGACACAGTGTTTCTGGGTGTCGACACAACTGCTAAGTGTCGACACAACTTTACTGGCTTTTCTTCACTGAGTGTCGACACAGCTCCTTGTGTCGACACTTTCTGTCTGGTGTCGACTCAGCATCCCTGGTGTCGACACAATGACTCCAAGTGTCGACACTGCTTGCCTGGGTGTCGACACAAGTCTTCATAAGTGTCGACACTTTCCCTCTGGGTGTCGACACATGGACTGTACAACCTTGTGCTCGCGAGTAGGCCAACAAAGCAAGGGAAGAAGGGACAACTTGCAAGATAAGGCGAGACCGGTTATCGGGAGAGATCTCGTTAAGCTAGGCGAGATCTCACTAGGCAAGGTCTCGCTAGGCGAGATCTCGCTAGACGAGACCTTCGGGCTCGAGCGAGTAGCCCACAGGCGAGATCCTCTAAAGATATTGGCGGGTCCCTCCCCACTCGCCGCAGGAAGGAAGACGGTTTTCATCTTTTTAACTATAAGGGGGATTTTACCTTTGGGCCCCAGATAGTTTTACATTTTAACCCTGGGGGCCTGCGAATAGCTCTCCAGAACAGCGGAGTTGGGCTATTAGCAGACCCGGTCCAGGGTGTTTTGGTCATTTCAAGATGGTTTGGAAATGATATTTACAGAACAGATTCAGAAACCTATAAATAGACCGATAAGGTGCCTGAGAAAAGGTTGTTGAACCTTCTCACTATTTTCTTCACAGGCACCTAGCTCAGCACTGGCTAGGGAGGGGAAGACTCTCAGTTCTTCCGGGTAAGAGGCGGGACCTCCAAGCTGAATCCCCTCGGTCTGTTTTCAGGTCGCTAACTCTCGTCAGGGCGGTAGCGCAGGGAGAGTACGTGTGGGCCGCATCCTGTTTCGAACTCTAGGAGGGATCAGGAAGCTGGTTCCAATATTTTGGTGCGGTGAGCGTGGACGCAGCCCTCAGAGAAGAACCTTGAGCAACCAACATGGCGGGAGATCATGGAGAAGGAGAAGGAGGGGAGTCAGATAATCAGGGGGGATTTGTAGGAAGAACGGAGTTCCTGGCTTCGATCAAGGGGATCATGGATCTATTGCAGGGGATCTCGCGGCAGGGATACTGTTCAACTCCACTGCCCACAATGCCAGCTCTCGCGACTCAGGAGGAACTCGTCTCGGCGCGAGTCGGAGAAGACGCCCCGGGGAGAAGGCTGGGAAAGAAGGTGATGTTGGAAGGGACCGGGAGGGACATGGCGGGAAGGGAGCTGTTCCCGAGTCCGACGAGTACCATCGCGCCAGGGGAGGTCGTCGCGCGAGTAGGGGTGGCGAGACCGGCGGCGCAGGGGTCCCCTTTTTGCGAGCTAGTCCTGTCCGCTCCGGTCCCGGAGGGCTTCCGAGAGCCCGATATGAATTACTATGTAGGGAAGGACGATCCCCTCCATCACTTGCAGTGGTTCGAAGACGCTATCTCGATCAGGCCCATGACGGACGCGTTTAAGTGCCGCCTCTTTGCGATCACTCTGAAAGACAAGGCTAGGGACTGGTTCCATCAACTCCCGGCAGGCTCGATATATTGCTTCGAGGACTTGAGTAGGAGCTTCCAGCTCCGGTTCTCCACATCTAAGAAAAGGAAGAAGAACCCAGAATCGATCTTCTTGATTAAGCAGAAGGAGGATGAATCACTGGCTCAGTACGTGGACAGGTTCCAAGAGGAAATTCTGGATATACAGGAGGTGCCGGGTTTTGCCCTCCAGATGGCTTTCACAGTGGGACTGCGAGAAGGGTTCTTCAAATGAGCCTCACCCGGAAGGCGCCGCTTTCCTTTGAGGGCTTGATGGAGAAGGCGGCCAAGGAAATAGCAATGGAGGCAGCAAACCCGGCCTTCGCAAAGAAGCTGGCAAGGCTCACTGAGGTAGAGTCGAGGGAGACAGGAGGGAGGCAACACGAAGCGAGGAGAAGGGAAGAGCCGAGGGCTCCGGCGTATCCGGAGCTGGGGTGGAGGCAGCAGGGGGGACTGCCCCCGGGCAAGGTAGAGGATTTCCCCAAGGGGGAAGGAATCAACAGGGAGGACCGGGAAGGTTCAATCAGATGGGGTGGGGGTATGGTCATAGACCACCCCTACCTCCTCCGCAGCAGGCCATGGCCATCGGCCGAGGCAGAGGAAGGGGCCGGGAAAGAGGAAGAGGAGCAGGAGTAGGGAGAAGGAGGAAACCTCAGGAAGGGAGACCGGAGGGGGGGGGGTGGCGTTGCCATACTGTGACTTCCACGAGGAGGAGGAGGTCACGCAACGGCTACCTGCCCGGATTTCTTGGAGTTAAGGAGGACTCGAGGAGCTGGAGAACAGCCAAGGCCGGTGCAGATAGAGGAAGTAACAATTGCAGGAGAAGAGGATCGATGTGTGGATCGTGCGGATGAAGGGGATCGCGGGCTGGTTGGGGTGATCAATGGGGGGGTGGGGATAGAGGCGGCCCGAAAGGCGAGCCTTCACACTATGTACCGCCGAAGTGTCGCCTCGACGTCACAGTCCCCTCCTCCAGATGAAAAGATTACGTTTTCAAGAAAAGACATGCCCGACCATGAGGACCCCTTTTGTGACGCGCTGGTGATACGGACCGCCATCAAGAACTTCACGGTGTCGCGGATCCTAGTCGACAATGGGAGCTCGGTGAACGTGATTTTTAGAAGGCATTCAATGCAATGGGGTGGAGGCACGGAGGGTACTGGCGGCGGATGGACCATTGTTTGGATTCTCAGGAGAAAGAAAAGAGGTCGAGGGGGGTGTGGGACTCCAAGTAACTCTGGGAGGGCTATCCCGAAATTGCCGTTTTGTCATAGTGGATGCCCCCAGTAGCTACAACGCTATCTTTGGGCGCCCCTTGATCAGCGCTTTCAGATGCGTTCCGTCGTCGTTTCACCAGTGCTTGAAGCTGAATTCTGGAGGTACTCAAATCAGGGTACGAGGAGATCCGAAGGCAGCAAGGGAATGCTACGTGACGGCAGTAAACACAATCTCCTGGCAGGGGGACGCAGAGGAGTTGGAAAAGAGGATGGAGCGATTGCAACAAGAACAGGGAGGCGAAGAAGAGCGAGGAGAGGAAGGTGCTGGAGGAGAGGGAGAAGTAGTAGCGGTTGGAGGCATTGCGGGGGAGCCAGCGATGGCGGGAGAGAAGTTCGGGGAGACGGGGACGACAGAAGAAAGGGAGGAGGAAGGTGCTGGGGGAGAGGGAGAAGTAGTAGTGGTTGGAGGCATTGCGGAGGAGCAAGGAATGGCGGGAGAGGAGTTCGGGGAGACGGAGATGGTAGAAGAAAGGGAGAGGGGAAGAGCTGGAGGTGAGGGAGAAGTGGCAAGGAACCAGGGTATGAGGAGGAGCTAGAAATGGCTGGAGCGGAGGGAGGAGAGACGGAAGCGGCAGGGGAAGTGGGGCAAAAAGAAGAGGAAGGGAGGAAGGAGAAGAGGAAGACGGAAGAGGTGGGCGGATCACCCGGGGAGGGGACCCATCCAGAAAAGAGAAGAGCCTCCTGGCAGGAAAAGGAGGGCGCGAGCAAGTGGGAGGCGGAGCAGCCGGGGGAAGAGAGAATGGTGGCCAACGTAGAAGACAAAGCCCAGCAGCAGGGTAAGCAGGCAGAGCAGGAAGGAGAGGAGGAGCCATCCAGGCTGAAAGCTGCGGTGGAGGTCCTAGAGGTAGAAATTCGCACCAAGGAAGGACGAGTAGAAAGGGTAAAAATCAGTGGCGAGCTCAACCCGGAGGACCGAGAGAAGGTCAGAACCTGCGTGCAAAACAATATTGACGTCTTCGCGTGGAGCGCCGCGGACATGCCGGGGGTCGATGCAGACGTCGCCTGTCACCGCCTCAATCTAGACCCCAACACCCGCCCCATACAACAGAAGAAGAGGGGCATCGCCTCCAAGATGGCCGGACCTATTAGAGAGGAAGTGGAAAAATTGCTTAAGGCGGGGTTTGTGTCCGCCTGTAAGTATCCGGGGTGGGTGAGTAATGTTGTAATGGTCAAAAAAGGGGGGGGGGTAAGTGGAGGTTGTGCGTAGATTTTTCTCTTTTAAATAAAGCATGCCCTAAGGATTGTTATCCGCTGCCCCGAATCGACGCGCTGGTTGACTCAGCCGTCGGTTTCCCTTTTATGAGTTTCTTGGATGCGTTTTCTGGGTACCATCAAATACGCATGCATCCTCCGGACGTTAAGGACGTCACCTTCGTCACGGAGGATGGGTGCTTTTGCTTTAATATGATGCCCTTCGGTTTGAAAAATGCGGGCGCAACCTATCAAAGGATGATGGATCGAATTTTCCGAGAACAGAGAGGAAGGAATCTCGAGGTTTACGTAGATGACTTGATGATCAAAAGTAAGGACCTCGGGGCTCATGTCCTAGATCTGGAGGAAACCTTTAAGACCCTGAGGGAGTATAAAATGAGGCTCAACCCCCTGAAATGCGTTTTCGGCGCTAGCAGAGGAAGATTCCTGGGGCATCTACTCACTCCATCTGGAGTGGAGCCCAACCCCAAAAAAGTGAGAGCAATCCTGGAACTGGAGTCCCCCCGGAATGTGAAGGAAGTCCAGTGTCTCACAGGAAAGTTGGCCGGGCTGAGCAGGTTCCTTTCCCGGGCGGGGGAGAGATGTTCGCCCTTCTTTCGAACGCTGCGAGGGGTAAGGGCTTCGAGTGGACCGCGGAGTGCGAGACGGCTTTTCAGGCCATAAAGCAGCAGCTTACCCAGACGCCCTTACTCCAGGGACCAAGGGAAGCCGAAGACCTGTTCCTATATTTGGGGGTAGGGATGGAGGCGGTAAGCTCGGTTCTTGTGCGTGAAGAAGGAAAGAAACAATTCCCAATTTATTACGTAAGCAGGGTCCTGAAGAAGGCGGAACTCGGGTACCCCATCCTGGAAAAGTTAGCATTTGCGCTCATCATCTCGGCCCGAAAGCTCAGACCATATTTCCAAGCACACTCCATCCGAGTGGTGACCGACCACCTTCTCCGTAACATCTTGAGCGGGGTGGAGCATTCGGGGAGGCTGGCAAAATGGTCAATAGAACTCAGCGAATTTGATCTCGTCTTCGTTCCACGGCTCGCCATCAAGGCGCAGGCGGTGGCCGATTTCTTCGCAGACTATGTGGTTGAGGTCCGAGAAGCGGAGGCGTCCCCTCGAGCAACTTGGAAAATGTTAGTGGATGGAGCGTCAGGGAGAAACTCTTTTGGGGGGGGGGAGTGGTTTTGACCAGCCCGGAGGGGACCCAGATTGAGCAACCCTTGAAGATTCATTTTTCAGTCACCAACAACCAGGCGGAATATGAGGCGGTCATAGCAGGGCTTAGGTTAGCCCGGGAGCTGGGCATACAAGACATTGAGGCCTCGACGGACTCCATGGTGGTGGCAGGTCAGATCAAAGGAGAATTCGAGGCAAGGGAGCCAGCCCTCCAGCTGTATTTGGGAAAGGTCAAGGACATCATAGGGCAGTTCCGAAGTTTCTCAATTCAACACGTCCCGAGAGAGGAGAGCACCCAGGCCGACCAACTCGCCAAGCACGGCCCTCGAGCCGGGGGAACAGTGGCGGAACTCTTCAGACCATCCATAGAGGAAGGAGAGCTTATGGAAGTGTGCCAACAAAGGTCGTGGATGGACCCCTTCATCATCTTTTTGGCATCGGGACAGTTACCCGCGACGGAACTCGACAAGAAGCGTACCAGATACAAGTCGGCATACTACCTATTGAAGGATGGAGTTTTATATCGCAAGACCTTGACAGGTTTGCTGGCCAGGTGTGTGTCGGAGGAAGAGGTTCCCAGGGTTCTGCAAGAGATCCACTCCGGAGAATGCGGAAGTCACTCGGGGAGCCGGACTTTAGAAGGGAGGGTGCTGAGGCAGGGGTACTTTTGGCCTACCCTCAGGAGAGATGCGGAGGAGTTTGCGAAAAAGTGCCAAAAATGCCAGGAGTTCGCCCCTCTTCAGCTCCTTCCGGCCCAGAGGTTGCGGACCATCACGGCTCCCTGGCCATTCGCTATATGGGGGCTAGATCTGGTGGGCCCCTTTCCCCAAGCAAGTGGCCAAAGGAAGTTCCTGATAGTCATGGTAGATTACTTTTCAAAATGGCTGGAGGTGAAAGCATTGGCTAAGGTAACCTCGCAGGTGGTCAAGAACTTCGTTTGGGGGGAGATCGTCTGCCGGCATGGGTTGCCCCTAGCCATTGTGACGGATAATGGACCCCAATTTGCAAGCAGGGAGTTCGTGGATTTCTGCATTCGTTTGGGGATAGATCTCCGCTTTGCCTCTGTTCATCATCCGCGGAGTAACGGACAGGTCGAAGCGGCCAATAAGGTCATTGTCAATTTGTTGAAGAAAAAGGTGGAGAATTTGAGAGGAAGCTGGGTGGAGCAATTACCTTCAGTACTGTGGGCCTTGAGAACTACACCAAACACAGCCACGGGAGAAACCCCGTTTAAGCTCTCTCATGGCTCAGAGGCCGTCATACCTGTCGAGTTCGAGGTCGCATCGCCAAGAGTAGTGGTTGCAAGGGAAGGAGCCGAAGGATGGAGAACAGAGAACGAAGAAGAGCAGAGACTTTCGTTGGATCTCGTGGAGGAGCTCCGGGATTTAGCAGTGGTCCGGCAGGAGGAAGTCAAGCGCCGGATGGCGAGGTACTTCGACAAGCATGTAAGGGTCAAACAGTTTGTGAAAGGAGATTTGGTCCTAAAAAAGGTTGACGCGGCGGGTAGAGGAGCCTCTGTAGGAAAACTTAACCCAAATTGGGAGGGTCCTTTTGTAATAAAAGAAGTCTTAAAGTCAGGAGGGTACCACCTCCAGAATGTGGACGGGGTATCTCTCGAGCGAGCCCGGAGTGGGGATGATTTGAAGAGATTTTACCCGTAGCACTCTACTTCACAGTATCTTTCTATTATTATATGGAAATGCTTATCATCCCGATGTGCTCTTTTGGTGGAAGTGTGGGTGACCTCTGTGAGGCACCAGGGGCGAGATGATTTGTAGAAACAACCCCGAGCAGACCCGCTGACCAGGCTCCCATCTAGCTGGCAGGGCTGTAGGCTCACTCGGTGGTTGGTGGTGTTTTGGAGAGGAGACCCCGAGCAGACCCGCTGACCAGGCTCCCATCTAGCTGGCAGGGCTGTAGGCTCACTCGGTGGTTGGTGGTGTTTTGGAGAGGAGACCCCGAGCAGACCCGCTGACCAGGCTCCCATCTAGCTGGCAGGGCTGTAGGCTCACTCGGT
Organism: Platanthera guangdongensis; assembly: GCA_039583875.1. Lineage (NCBI taxonomy): Eukaryota > Viridiplantae > Streptophyta > Magnoliopsida > Asparagales > Orchidaceae > Platanthera > Platanthera guangdongensis. The sequence continues at coordinate 82,706,183 of CM077157.1, forward strand.
GGTTGGTGGTGTCTTGGAGAGGAGACCCCGAGCAGACCCGCTGACCAGGCTCCCATCTAGCTGGCAGGGCTGTAGGCTCACTCGGTGGTTGGTGGTGTCTTGGAGAGGAGACCCCGAGGAGACCCGCTGACCAGGCTCCCATCTAGCTGGCAGGGCTGTAGGCTCACTCGGTGGTTGGTGGTGTTTTGGAGAGGAGACCCCGAGCAGACCCGCTGACCAGGCTCCCATCTAGCTGGCAGGGCTGTAGGCTCACTCGGTGGTTGGTGGTGTTTTGGAGAGGAGACCCCGAGCAGACCCGCTGACCAGGCTCCCATCTAGCTGGCAGGGCTGTAGGCTCACTCGGTGGTTGGTGGTGTCTTGGAGAGGAGACCCCGAGCAGACCCGCTGACCAGGCTCCCATCTAGCTGGCAGGGCTGTAGGCTCACTCGGTGGTTGGTGGTGTCTTGGAGAGGAGACCCCGAGCAGACCCGCTGACCAGGCTCCCATCTAGCTAGCAGGGCTGTAGGCTCACTCGGTGGTTGGTGGTGTTTTGGAGAGGAGACCCCGAGCAGACCCGCTGACCAGGCTCCCATCTAGCTGGCAGGGCTGTAGGCTCACTCGGTGGTTGGTGGTGTTTTGGAGAGGAGACCCCGAGCAGACCCGCTGACCAGGCTCCCATCTAGCTGGCAGGGCTGTAGGCTCACTCGGTGGTTGGTGGTGTCTTGGAGAGGAGACCCCGAGCAGACCCGCTGACCAGGCTCCCATCTAGCTGGCAGGGCTGTAGGCTCACTCGGTGGTTGATGGTGTTTTGGAGAGGAGACCCCGAGCAGACCCGCTGACCAGACTCCCATCTAGCTGGCAGGGCTGTAGGCTCACTCGGTGGTTGATGGTGTTTTGGAGAGGAGATCCCGAGCAGACCCGCTGACCAGGCTCCCATCTAGCTGGCAGGGCTGTAGGCTCACTCGGTGGTTGGTGGTGTTTTGGAGAGGAGACCCCGAGCAGACCCGCTGACCAGGCTCCCATCTAGCTGGCAGGGCTGTAGGCTCACTCGGTGGTTGGTGGTGTTTTGGAGAGGAGACCCCGAGCAGACCCGCTGACCAGGCTCCCATCTAGCTGGCAGGGCTGTAGGCTCACTCGGTGGTTGGTGGTGTTTTGGAGAGGAGACCCCGAGCAGACCCGCTGACCAGGCTCCCATCTAGCTGGCAGGGCTGCAGGCTCACTCGGTGGTTGGTGGTGTTTTGGAGAGGAGACCCCGAGCAGACCCGCTGACCAGGCTACCATCTAGCTGGCAGGGCTGTAGGCTCACTTGGTGGTTGGTGGTGTTTTGGAGAGGAGACCCCGAGCAGACCCGCTGACCAGGCTCCCATCTAGCTGGCAGGGCTGTAGGCTCACTCGGTGGTTGGTGGTGTTTTGGAGAGGAGACCCCGAGCAGACCCGCTGACCAGGCTCCCGTCTAGCTGGCAGGGCTGTAGGCTCACTCGGTGGTTGGTGGTGTTTTGGAGAGGAGACCCCGAGCAGACCCGCTGACCAGGCTCCCATCTAGCTGGCAGGGCTGTAGGCTCACTCGGTGGTTGGTGGTGTTTTGGAGAGGAGACCCCGAGCAGACCCGCTGACCAGGCTCCCATCTAGCTGGCAGGGCTGTAGGCTCACTCGGTGGTTGGTGGTGTTTTGGAGGGGAGACCCCGAGCAGACCCGCTGACCAGGCTCCCATCTGGCTGGCAGGGCTGTAGGATCACTCGGTGGTTGGTGGTGTTTTGGAGAGGAGACCCCGAGCAGACCCGCTGACCAGTCTCCCATCTAGCTGGCAGGGTTGTAGGCTCACTCGGTGGTTGAGGTTGTTTTGGGAGGACGGTACTCACTTGGGGGAACAAGTCTAAGGGTAAGAATTCGCTTGGAGAAAAATCCATGACTCATCAAAAGGGGGATAGTCCCTGAAACAGAGAGTGACCAGGAATAGGGCCAGGGAAGAAGGTCCCTGGCCGGCACTCGCCATAGGGGGTCTCGCCACTGGCGGGAGGGTTTTCCTCGTCCCAGGATCAAGTGAGCTGAAGTGGCCGAAACCGACTGGCGAGATGACTGGACCCAGAAATTTTGTGGCGAGATGATCTCGCAGTGCAGCGCCGACGGAGGTAATCAAGACGGGTAAAAAGCGATAAAGGGGGGCCTCGCGCCGGTTTTAAGCGAAATGGAAGGCAATAAAAGTAGTGATTAAACAGCGTCCCAAAAAATAGCCATACACCTTGGACTAGTAGCTAAGCGAGAGGGTGGAAGATCAAACTGGCAATTAAAATAAAGTAACTCCTAAATAACTATTACACAGCACCCCAAAAGGGGAAGCGGCCGTCAGCATATAAAGAGTTTTAAACAAAAAATTAATGAGGCAGAGACACCTCGCTCTCCCTTTAAGAAAGGGAACCAGAATCATAAGTGTTGGACAAAAAGATAAGGGCGAGAGGAAAACATTGAGAGGGATGGTGCACTACTCATTGCCAGAGGAGGCGCTGCCGTCCGACTCGTCGAACAAGCGCGGGACTAGGTCGCGGACGGTCACCGTCTCCGCATCAGCGCGCACCACTCCCAGCTCCTTCATCATCTTAAGGACAACCTCCGCTGTCTTGATGTTTGAGTCCCGGCAGATGGCCTCCACCTCATCGACGGAATATCTGGAAGAAACGGGAAACTGATCTGTGGGGGGCGTCGCGCTGCTCTGAAGGCGAAGGTTCTCGGCTTTCAGCTTCTTGTTTTCCCCCTCCAGCTCCTTGATACGCGAGCGCATCCTGTTCGCCGTCTCGGCATCCTGCGGGAGGGGTGAAAGTAAGAGGCTATAAGGGGCAAGGGCGAGGCGGGCAAGGCAAAGATAAGGAAACTTACCACGCCACCCTGGCTCTGTGCAAGGAGTTTGTCAGCGACATTCAACCGCTTCTCCAAGTCAATAGACTTCTCGCGCTCCGCGGCGAGACCGGTCTCCGCCTCTTTCCATTTCCTGTTGTTGAAGACAAGACGGCGCGAGACGCGATGCGCGAGCTCCAGGGAGCGAAACTGCGAGTGGACGCTTTTCAGAATGAGGTCCCGCGAGGCCTCGTTGTCAGCAGGTTCGGAGCCAAGACCGCCATAAAGCCCAAAACCTAGGGAAAAGGCGTGGCTGGTGGGGTGGTCCTATTCCTTCCAGGAAGGGAGAAGGGTGGACACCGACACTCGATTGGAATCCTGCTCCCATATTAGAACCGGCTCGCCGGCGTCATCCTCCGTCGCGGGCCCCATATTGTAGTTAGGGTGCGAGGCAGGAGCCGGGCGGCTGGACGAGCCAGTTTCGCCAGGAGGAAGCTGAGGGGGCTGAGCACGACCGTGGGCGGCTGGTTCTGCAGAAACCGTCTCGCGGGTTGGCGAGACGGGCTGACGTGGAGGCGAGGGAGACGATAGGGTGATAGGGGAGAGAGACCCCGCGAGCTCTTCTCTTCTCTTGGCCGGCTTTTCCTTCTCGAAGGACAAAGTCTTTTTCTTCTTCTTGGGGCTGAGGCGAGAGGCACCCTCGCCCGCAGGCCTCTTCTTGGCGACAGGGGTCAGCGTATCTTTCGCAGCCTCCGCCGCCATATTCGCTAAAGAGAGAGCTCGATTGCTCTGGTAGGGGGGATGGACGGGAACGGTCCTTTCTCCTAGATAAGGTAACAGTTAGCGGGAGGAAAAAACTTTTACGGGGACAGAAGGGAATAGAGGCTTACCTTCGCCCGGAAAAATGGCGGGGAGCGAGTCTAGGTCGCGCCGCAGGAATTGGACTTCAAAATTCTTCTCCACAAAGAAATCGCAGAGCTCTTTCTCGGCACCCCCCACCTTGGGGGTTTCATAATAACACTCGGCGGGAGATACTGGGGCGAGAGGGACGCCTCCCAGATCCCCGCGTATGAAGACGAACCGCGTCAACCAATGGTGGTTTTTGTTCGGCGTCTCGCATACTTTGAGGCCCTGGCCTGTGAAGTAAGAGATGCCGTCGTCCTTGGCGTGGTAGACGAACAACTTGCGAAAGGCGGTTAGGCTAAACTCGATGCGCTCTCGCCGCAGGTAGCATGCGAAGGCGATCAACATGGAGATGGCATTGGGGTTAAATTGGGCCGGGACGACCCCGAAGTACTTCAGCACCAATTTAACCTCCGGCCAGAGGGGAAGCCTCAGCCCCGCCTCAAAGTGCGAGACCGGGAAAGCCAACTCGTTGGGGTAGAAGGTGTTGATGCATTCGCCCACTTTGGGCGGGCGAGACGGATAACTATCGGAGAGGTATTCGCGGGCGAAGTGAGCGTGGTCTTCCTCTAGCAGTCTGCCGAGAGGGAAGTCATGGTCGACGAAGCGCTTCCCGCAGCGACTGCGCCCCTCGCCCTCTTCGGTCTTCTTCTTTCCCATGATTGGCGAGAAAGCGACGAAAGAAAGAGTGGAATGCCCCGAGAGAGACGCGAGATGACGAAGAAGCCGCGGGAACAGGGATCAGAGGAACAGCTTGGAACAGTGAGGGATAGTGGTGGCGGTTGAAGGTATTTATAAGGGGGAAGGGAAAAGGGCGGGAAAGTTAGGCGGCGGGAAAGGAGAGGACATCCCGGCGCCTCGTTCCTCCCCCCCTCTCTCTCTCTCTCTTATCTATCTCTCTCTAGAACCCAAGAGGCGGGTGCGCCGCAGACATCCTTTCGAGGCAGGCCATCATTGCAGGATTAATAAAATAATAATAAAACGATATCTAATCATGGCAATAATGAAAAGACGGCATGATGCAACTCCGTGCGTGACCAAGAGTCAAAACAAAAATCGTTCCACAGGAGAGGGCGACCCGCCCTAATAAGCTTTTACAACAAGTCGGTAATAAAACAGCGAGATTAATAAACATGAGACCCAGAGAGGGCGAGACGGGACGGGGACAGTTTAGTTCCTCACCCACTGCCAGCGGCCATCCTTACCCCCCGCGCATGGCGGGCGGCCAGGAAGATGAAAGGCGCGAGCGGCGATCACGCCGCGGCGCGCGAGACGGAGATGTTCATCCGTCTCGTTCAATATAGCCTGAGGGTCGGTCCCGTCTAGCACCCCGTCCGCTTCCACCATTGCGGAGAGGCGGTGGTGATCTGATTCCATCCACTCCATGCGCCGGTCGGAGGCTTGCTTCTCGAGCTCCATCTCGCGGATTATATGTGTATACTTGCGGAACATCCGTGCAGTCCTACGTTTCAACTCCAAAGGGTCCATGGGGTCACCTAGGTAGTCCTCGATCTCGCTTGGATGAGGAAGAGGCGAGAGGGGGGGCGACGCGGGAGCTTCCTCAGTATCAGAATCAAAGTGGATGCCTGCGAAAGTAAGCGAAAGACCACAAGCCAAGTGAGCCCGCGCAAGCCAGATAAAAGAGGGCGGAACGACCGCGAGGCGAGAATGGAAGAGATCTTACTTGGGATTCGAGGGTTCCCCACAACTCGCGAGAGGTTTTCTCCCCACAAGGGAGGAGGAGAGGCCACCTTGGGAACGTCTGCGCACTGAGGAACTTGACTTACATTAGCCGGGGGATGGGCAGACACCGGTGAATCAGCAAGACTTCTCTGAGAAAGCATAGTCAGACAGGCGAAACCAGAAAAGGGAAAGATAAGGTGTTCACCTGCGTCCCTCCTAAAGAAGAGAAGGGATTGTCTGTCGGGTCGGCAGAAGAAGTTGCGCCCGCCGAGAGAGGGGCGCAGACCGCTTTCGCCTTCTTTATGCGAGAGGGCGGAGAGGCTGCGGGGGGAGTACGCCCCAGATCTGGAAAAAGGGCATCCGTGTGGGCTTTGTTTCGCCTTCGCACAATCGCAAGGCGCTCGCGGAAACTCTGACTATGAGACATTCCGAAAGAAGATGACAAAAGGGTTCCGAATGAAGGCTTTCTCCTCATATTTATAGGCCGTATGGGGGGGGGGGGCCCACCCAAGATTCTCTTGGAGGAATCTCAGCATCGCGAGCCGCGGTTGGACGTGTCTTTCCGAGGTTAGGGCAACCTCGCAAAGAGCGGGGATTGTGTACAACCTTGTGCACGCGAGTAGGCCAACAAAGCAAGGGAAGAAGGGACAGCTCGCAAGATAAGGCGAGACCGGTTATCGGGAGAGATCTCGTTAAGCTAGGCGAGATCTCGCTAGGCAAGGTCTCGCTAGGCGAGATCTCGCTAGACGAGACCTTCGGGCGCGAGCGAGTAGCCCACAGGCGAGATCCTCTAAAGAGATTGGCGGATCCCTCCCCACTCGCCGCAGGAAGGAAGACGGTTTTCATCTTTTTAACTATAAGGGGGATTTTACCTTTGGGCCCCAGATAGTTTTACATTTTAACCCTGGGGGCCTGCGAATAGCTCTCCAGAACAGCGGAGTTGGGCTATTAGCAGACCTGATCCAGGGTGTTTTGGTCATTTCAAGATGGTTTGGAAATGATATTTGCAGAACAGATTCAGAAACCTATAAATAGACCGATAAGGTTCCTGAGAAAAGGTTGTTGAACCTTCTCACTATTTTCTTCACAGGCACCTAGCTCAGCACTGGATAGGGAGGGGAAGACTCTCAGTTCTTCCGGGTAAGAGGCGGGACCTCCAAGCTGAATCCCCTCGGTCTGTTTTCAGGTCGCTAACTCTCGTCAGGGCGGTAGCGCAGGGAGAGTACGTGTGGGCCGCATCCTGTTTCGAACTCTAGGAGGGATCAGGAAGCTGGTTCCAACATGGACTTAGAAACTTTTTCTTCTTTCCTGTAAATACTTAGCCTGCACAAGTAAACTCAAAACACATCAAATACATTTTGATGTATATCATTGAGTTGGGTGAGGCTTCTTCAAATCAGGTACATTTAGACCAATGTACCCAACATCGATGCGTTATGCCGCTGGCAAATGTTTTGCCAAGAAAAGTCACGAAAACTCCTCAATCGAGACTTCTGTTAGTTGCCTGCCCGCTAAGTGGTGTAACTCTATCTCGTCCCACCATAGCCGAGCCTCTCCTTCCAACAAGAAGGTGGCCAAGGTGACCTTCTGATTTTCCTCAGTCCTTATCGCCGTCAATATTTGCTTGACGCGTGACATCCAATCTTCCGCCTGCATTGGAGATCCTACACCCGTAAACATAGGAGGATTGAAGCTCATAAACTGCTTCAACTGTCGTTCAGCTGCCCGAGGATCAAGAGCCTCAACAGGTTCTGGCCTTGCACCAACCTGTTCTGGCACCAATGCCGGCTGTGCCTGCCCAGTAGGCTGTGCATGAATCATTGCAAACAGTGCCTCAGCAACTAAGCGTACTGTTTCCGCAGAAGGAGGAGGTGTAGGCACCTCAGCTGGTGACACACTCTCATCAGAACGCTGGGGCTCAGACTGCCCAGCACCACTACGAGTCACCTATAGGTGGACAAGACACATATTAGTGACCTTGCACAAGCAATAACAACAATATAGGAACACACAGGCTCCTCAAACAAGTGTATTTGCATTCCTTAGTGCACATTCTTGAGTTCATTCATGTTATAGTGGGTCTCTCTTACACCTGCTAGCCACCCCAGAAAAGAATTCGATCACGAATTCGAAAGAGAAAGACTGAGACAAGCTGATACCAAAATATAACACCTTCATCCGTTACATGACATATAATAGAAGGTCTGGTCGGGGCCCCACACCATATACCACAAACAGGCGGCGAAGTTACGGGTTAATATCCAAAACTATTCGCATCCTAACTCAGAGCATTCTAGCGAAAGCTTTTAAGTTGTTTGAACTAAACTCATCAGAATGTCCACAATATATAAACCAACATTTATATATAACATCATGAAGGAATGTCTCCAAATACACAACAAGTCTGGCCTTATGGCCTTACAGTTAAGCTTTGTACATATGACTTCCATACATCAGCACATAGGCCGACCGCACATTAAAATACTATCATACGAACTTCTTTGGCCTTCGAGGGCCAGCATAGCAGTAGCAGCAGCAACAACAAGTGTAACGCCCCAAAACTCGAAAGAGCGACGGGTGGTGTTTTGGGCCAAATCTGGAATCTGGCAGGAGGCACACGGCCTGTGACACGGGCGTGTCCTAGGGCGTGTCAGACTGGAGTCGATGACTTGGCCGCAAAGTCGACGAATTTCGGTCGACACTGTGTCGAGACAGGGCACACGGCCTGAGACACGGGCATGTCTCAGGGCGTGTCGAGCCCGTGTCGACGATCGGCCCGGGGTGTCGATGATTTTCGCTCGACGAAGTGTCGAGATGGGGCACACAGCCTGAGACACGGGCGTGTCTCAGGGCGTGTCGAGCCCGTGTCGACAACCGGCCCGAGGTGTCGACATTTTCGCTCGACGATGTGTCGAGACAAGGCACACGGCCTAGGACACGGGCGTGTCCAAGGCCGTGTCTGGTGGTCGACGAACTTCGCTCGATGAAGTATCGAGACCGTGAACACGGCCTGGAGCCGAGGCGTGTTGAGGTAGACACGGGCAAGGACACGGGCGTGTCCAGTACCCGTGTAGTTCTCGGGTTGTTTTCGGGCTAAATTGATGGGGGCACACGACCGACCACACGGCCGTGTCAGTTGGAACACAGGCGTGTCAGATCGAACACGGGCGTGTCACATGCCCGTGTGTTGTTCCAGGCGCGTCGATTTTGACGGCGAATGAGGGATACGGCCTTGGACACGGGCGTGTGCCAGGCCGTGTTCGGTCCAGATTCTGCATTTTAGATCTGGATCGTGGCCGTTCGTTTCTTTAATTCGGGATCCGACGGATGGGGGCTGTTAGTACTTGGATATACACGGGATTGGACCCCAGAAACCCTCATTCTTACTTGAGTGGTTCTCTTTCTAAGTATATAGAGAGAGGAGAGCCAAAGGAGGAAGAAGAAGCTAGATTCGGCCATTGGAGGAGCTTCGAAGCTCCAAATCGCGAGCCGACCTCGGATCTATGGAGGCAAAGAGAGTGCGGTGATTTTCATCCGCTTACTTTTCCATGGCGCCAAGGAACAACGCTAGGGTAACGATTCTCTTCTTGAGCATGTGTAGCTCTCCTTTTTTTTGCATAGGAAGCCCGCTCTCACGAGTTTGCGGTGAGTTGGAGGCGTTCCTTCGGGTAGATATGTAAAGTCCCCGTTGTTTAGAGTCCGTAAGCGAGAATGGACATAGGCATGATGTGTGAAGCCTACCCGGACATGTTGGTCTGGATCGATGATGTTGTATTGCATAAATGCCGGAGAAGACTCCATGCGATTGTTTGTTTTTCGGGTTTTCTACGTGGTAGATTACAACAGGGAGTCTTGGGGATTACCCCAAAGGTGCACCCGGAAACTGGGCGGATGCGTGATCTTGCCAACTTGGTGGCCTGAGAGCCAACTAGAACATAACCGAGTTATGTGATTTTGTGATGGAAACGAGACTCGGGAGAAGTTTGACCTGCGCATATGGTTTAAATTACCGCAGCGATGTGAGCACAGGTTAGATGGAACCGTACCCGTTCTATGTCGTTCGGGTTCAAAGAGACCTAAGGTTATGTGGCACTTGCCGTTGGCATAGATGAGGTCTTCGGCGGTCTATGGTTTTAATTACCGTGACCCATGCTGGGAAGACAAATTGCTCATTATTTTGCCGTCCAAAGGGACGGTGGTGAGTCGACAGACTTAGACTGTGTTCACCGAGGATGTGCCCTAAGTGCACGGGGTGTGTGGCCGTGTGTGCCTACGCCTGTGATGAAATGAATATTTATACACTGCTCGCTTATGCTAATAAAATGCAGGGAAGGAGCATCGCCGCCCCGAGTTGGGGGCGGGATCGTTATAATTTGGTCAGCATTGCTGACCGTTACTTTGTTTGCCACTGTGCGGTGGTTTTGTTGCTTGCAGGTGCTGCTGGAGCAAAAGGTCAATAGCGGGCTAAAGCCCAAATTGCGAAGCCGGCCCTCGAAGGACTAATTGGAGTGTTTACTGCTTTTATTCATGTATGACCGGCCTGCGTGCCGTGGTTTGCAAATCATGTAATATTAAGTAAACAATTTTGTAAGGCCTTAAGGCCAGTACTGGTGTATGTACTACATTCCTATTTGGTATATTAGTAGACATTCGTGCTCTTTGTGCTGGGTTCTTAATTGCAACTTTTATAAAATGCTTCTGCTAGAATGCTCTGTGTAGGACGTTGGATTGGTTGGATGGTTTCCATTGAGTAACCACCCAGTCTGTCTGTAGTATATGTCGCCGGGCCCCGGCCGGACCTACTGCTATATGCTATGCGACAGATTTGGGGTGTTACAATTTGGTATCATACTACTGGTTTTGGTCCACTTAGGAATGAAAATACACGTGTCTGGGGAACCTGTGTGTTCCTATAATTGCTGTTTGCAATTTTATTTGGTCGCTTAACGGTGTTTTGTACCACTATAGGTGACCGGAAGCGGTGCTGGACCGCCAGAATGTCCGGTTTCTGAGGAGCATAGTGCACCCAGTGAGGTGTTTGAGACTCCTCCTTCGTATGAAACCGTTAGAAGGATCGTAGAAGCGGTGTTCGTTGTGACGGGTGCACAGCTTGGAAGAAATGTACAACCCTGCGCCCCTGTTGTGGCTTCAACGCCGGTTAGCGTGATGGAGCAGATGACCTTTGGTAGACCATCGGGACAGCAGCTGAATATGCATTTAGTGCAGGGAGCGCACACAGTTGAGGAATATTTGCAAGCATTTCTTATGATAAGCCGCTACCCATGCTTCTATTTGGATAGTGAGCAAGCTACAGTCGATAAGTTTTATAATGGCCTGCGCGCCGAGTTACGAGTTCTACTGCTAGGACCAAAGTTATTGGGATTCCGAGCCTTGCTGGAATCAGCTAGATCTTTGGAGGCAGATTTGAGGAAGACTCTCCCGATGCCAGCGACCATGGTATCGAACTATGCAAGCCCAATAAGATTTGCATCCGGCGGAATGCGGAGAAAGGGACTACGACATCGACTAGCAAAGCTACTTACACATGTTTTACTTGTGGAAAGAAAGGGCATTTTGCCCGAGAATGTTGGAATGGTGCTCAGAAGACTAAGAAATCTAGGTCAGGAGCAGTTGAGGACGTTAGTGCAAAGGAAACAACATTCAAAATGCCGAACACCTCAAAGTCTGGTTACTGTAGGTGGTATAAGAAGGCTAGGACTTCGGGTCCAGCCCCCTGTGCTGGTGCTTCTGGGGTGACTACGGGTTGAACCCCGAGCGCATGTTTCACTTATGGAAAACCGGGGCACTTTGCCCGAGACTGCTGGAGCGGACGTCCCAAGTCCGAAAAGAAGCATGCTGTCGTGATGACAGGTATGGTTTAATGTTATAGCAGTTTAGCCTTGAATACTTGTCACCCTTGTGCATGTTAGCTTGCGCTAAGATTTGTTCGGATTTTCGTTTATTCGGCAAGAGCACCGTTCGTGTAAACGAAGATTCGCATTCCTTTATTTAGGAATTATTTTACGCGTCAGAGTACCTCCTTCGTTGGTAAAAGACAAATTGGATGCGCTATGATCCAATGGTGCTCAATGCGCGCTGGTAGTATCTGTTGCGTTTAGGTGTGGTCAGAGAGCCAAGACTTTGACTTCCAAGTATCGTTACTACCGCTAGGGGAGTTCGGCGTAATAGTTGGCATGGACTGGCTCTCGGAGCAGCAAGCCTATATCGATTGCAGTAGCAAAGAAGTCAAGCTGGGAGCTAGTCATGAGACGACCTTTACGGGCTCGAAGGGGTCGAGCAAGACGTGGGTGTCTGCTCTTCAGGTGGTGAAGGCGGTTCGTGCCGGCGTAGAACTGTTCTTTACACTAGTGGAGGTTGCAAAGCCTAAGCCCGCGTTGGACAGTATTTCAGCGGTATCAGAATACCCTGATCTGTTCCCTAGAGATCTTCCTGGAGCCCCGCCTCAACGGGAGATAGATTTTACGATAGAGCTCGTACCAGGTGCAAAGCCTGTGTCACGCTCTCCGTATCAACTAGCGCATAAGGAAATGGCGGAGTTGAAGGTTCAACTACAGAAGTTGTTGGAGCAAAGGTATGTGCATCCAAGTTCTTCGCCTTGGAGCGCACCGTTCCTCTTTATTAAGAAGAAGGACGGAAGCTTGAGGCTATATATTGATCAGCGGGAGCTCAACAAGTTGACGGAGAAGAACAAGTTCCCGATCCACCGGATCCATAATATTTTTGATCAGTTGGTCGGGTCTACAGTGTACTCGAAGTTGGATCTCAAGTCTGGGTACTATCAGTGGAGGATAAGGGAGAGTGATATCCCTAAGACAATGTTCAGTACAATATACGGGCATTACGAGTTTACGGTCATGCCGTTTGGGCTGACCAATACGCCGTCAGTGTTCATGGATTTGATGAACAAGACCTTCAGGGAGTACTTGGACCATTTTGTGATCGTCTTCATCAACGATATTTTGGTGTAATTGTAGAGTGAGGAAGATCACTTCAAGCATCTTCATTTGGTTTTGGAGACGCTAAGGAGGAATCAGTTGTATGCCAAGTTCTCGAAGTGCGAGTTTTGGTCATCCTCAGTGGCGTTCCTCGGTCATATAGTGAGTGGGGAAGGTATTACAGTGGATCCGGCGAAGATTATTGCGATATGGGAGTGGCCTGAGCTTTCTACGGTAGCGGAAGTCCGGAGCTTTCTGGGGCTTGCCGGCTATTATAGGCGCTTCGTAGACAACTTCTCGCGGATAGCGTTACCTCTCACTACTTTGACGAGGAAGGAGCAGAAGTTCATTTGGACGCCGGAGTGCGCGCGAGCTTTTGAGGAGTGAAATGTCGGTTGACCTCGGTGCCTGTGCTGAGTTCGCCGAGTGGGACCGAAGAATATGAAATTTATAGCGATACTTCGGGCAGTGATTTGGGTTGCGTGCTACTGCAACACGGAAGTGTAATAGCTTATGGCTCAAGACAGCTAAAAGTGCACGAGAGGAACTATCCGGTCCATGACTTGGTGTTAGCGGCCATGATTTTTGCCTTGATGCTATGGAGACATTATTTGTACGGTGTGAAGATGGATATCTACACCGGTCACAAGAGCGTGAAGTATCTGATTAATCAGAAAGATCTGACTATGCAGCAGCGTAGATGGACGGAGTTCCTGAGGGACTATACGTTCAAGATCCACTACGTGCCTGGTAAAGGTAATGCGGTTGTGGACGCGTTGAGTCGCCGGGCCCCAGCTCAAGCCAATTCGCTGCCGATCCATGACAAGCGGTTGGTTCAGGAGTTGGAGGCGTTGGAGATTGTTTGTGTGGATAAACAAGCAAGTGCTGAAGTAGTGCTGAGTTGGACTGAAGTTCAATATGACCTGGCTGATCGGATTCGGCAGGCTTTGGATTTGGATGTCCATATGAAGCAGTTCATGGTAGAAGCTCTGGACGGGTCAAATTCCCAAATTTCGTTGTGGAGGACGGATTACTTTGGAAAGATGGTCGTCTGTGTGTCCCAAGTGCGAGCAATTTACGAGTGGAATTGTTGTACGAGACACACCATACTAAATACTCGATTCAGCCGGGAAGCCCAAAGATGTACCGTGACGTTAAGAAATTGTTTTGGTGGCCGGGTATGAAGAAAGATGTGGCGCTCTACGCGGCAAAGTGCCAAATTTGCGCCTTGGTGAAGGCGGAATGTCAAAAGCCGGGAGGATTTCTGAAGTCCTTGCCTATTCCGGAGCGGAAATTCGACGACATCTCTATGGACTTTGTTCACGTGTTTCCAAGATCGCAAAAGGGGAACGACGCCATCTGGGTGGTCGTAGATCGGCTAACGAAGGTGTCACATTTTATTCCGCATAGGAAGGATGATCCGGTGGAAAAGTTAGCAAAACCTTATGTGGATAATATAGTACGGCTTCACGGTGTACCCCGCAACATCGTGAGTGACCGAGTTTGGCGGTTCACGTCCAATGATTGGAGGCTTGTGCAACAAATGTTGGGAACAAAGTTAAAATTTAGCACAGCCTTTCATCCGCAAACGGATGGGCAGACCGAGAGGGTCAATAGGACTATGGAAGACATGCTCCGCATATGTGTCTTGGACTTTGGAAAGCAATGGGAAGACCATCTTTATATGGTAGAAGATGTCGCACGCCGTTGTCCTGGCTGGAAACGTGTGAGTCAAATTTGTATCAGCAATTAGAAGTGGAGGATGCTACTTCGTTGGTGCGAACCATTCGGGAGAGGTTGCTTATCGCTCAGGACCGGCAAGCGAAGTACTATAATGCCAAGCACAGGAATGTGGAGTTCGCTGTGGGCGACTGAGTGTACTTAAAGATCAAGCCGTTTAAGGGTGTCTCACATGTGCAGCGATTGGAAAAGCTAAGCCCGAGGTATCTTGGACCGTTTGAGGTTTTGGAGCGGGTTAGAGCTTTCAGTGGAGCTTAGTGGCCTACAAGATGTATTTCGTATTTCGGTGCTACGGAAGGCAGTGCAAGAGCCTACGCAAGAGATCGCGGTCGATCAAGTGCCGATTGATAGTGGGTTGACGACAAAGGTCAAGCCCATACGTATTGAAGACTCGGAAGTCAAGCGGCTACGCAATAAAGAGATCAGGATGGTCAAGGTGCGATGGGACAATTGCGGTTGAGAGGAGCTCTCTTGGGAGCGAGAGCAGATTATGCTTGACGTACATCCGAAGTTCCGCTCAGGAACAATTTTATTTTTGGTACTTGTCTTTCCTTCATATAATTTAGTGGACGAAATTCTTTTAAGAGGGGGAGAGTTGTAACACCCCGAAACTCAAAAGAGCGACGGGTGGCGTTTTGGGCCAAATCTGGAATCTGGCAGGAGGCACACGGCCTGGGATACGGGCGTGTCAGACTGGAGTCGACGACTTGGCCGTGAAGTCGACGAATTTCGGTCGACACTGTGTCGAGACAAGGCACACGGCCTGAGACACGGGTGTGTCTCAGGCCGTGTCGAGCCCGTGTCGACGATCGGCCCGGGGTGTCGACGATTTAGGCACACGGCCTGAGACACGGGCGTGTCTCAGGGCGTGTCGAGCCCGTGTCGACAACCGGCCCGGGTGTCGACATTTTCGCTCGACGATGTGTCGAGACAAGGCACACGACCTAGGACACGGGCGTGTCCAAGGCCGTGTCTGGTGGTCGACGAACTTCGCTCGATGAAGTGTCGAGACAGTGAACACGGCCTGGAGCCCAGGCGTGTTGAGGTAGAAACGGGCAAGGACACGGGCGTGTCCAGTACCAGTGTAGTTCTCGGGTTGTTTTCGGGCTAAATCGATGGGGGCACACGGGCGTGTCAGTTGGAACACGGGCGTGTCAGATCGAACACGGGCGTGTCGGATACCCGTGTGTTGTTCCAGGCGCGTCGATTTTGACGGCGAATGAGGGACAGGGCCCTGGACACGGGCATTTGCTAGGCCGTGTTCGGTCCAGATTCTGCATTTTAGATTTGGATCGTGGCCGTTCGTTTCTTTAATTAGGGATCCGATGGCTGGAGGCTGTTAGTACTTGGATATACACGAGATTGGACCCTAGAAACCCTCATTCTTACTTGAGTGGTTCTCTTTCTAAGTATAGAGAGAGAGAGGAGAGCCAAAGGAGGAAGAAGAAGCTAGATTTGGCCATTGGAGGAGCTTCGAAGCTCCAAATCGCGAGCCGACCTTGGATCTACGGAGGCAAAGAGAGTGCGGTGCTTTTCATCCGCTTACTTTCCCATGGCTCCAAGGAACAACACTAGGGTAACGATTCTCTTCTTGAGCATGTGTAGCTCTCCTTCTTTGCATAGGAAGCCCGCTCTCGCGAGTTTGCGATGAGTTGTAGGTGTTCCTTCGGGTAGATATGTAAAGTCCCCGTTGTTTAGAGTCCGTAAGCGAGAACGGACATAGGCATGATGTGTGAAGCCTACCCGGACATGTTGGTCTGGATCAGTGATGTTGCATTGCATAAATGCCGGAGAAGACTCCGTGCTATTGTTTGTTTTTCGGGTTTTCAACGTGGTAGATTGCAACAGGGAGCCCTGGGGATTAACCCAAAGGTGCACCCGGAAAACTGGGCGGATGCGTGATCTTGCTAACTTGGTGGCCTGAGAGCCAACTAGAACATAACCGAGTTATGTGATTTTGTGATGGAAACGGGACTCAGGAGAAGTTTGACCTGCGCATATGGTTTAAATTACCGCTGCGATGTGAGCACGGGTTAGATGGAACCGTACCCGTTCTATGTCGTTCGGGTTCAAATAGACCTAAGGTTATGTGGCACTTACCGTTGGCATAGATGAGGGTCTTCGGCGGTTTATGGTTTTAATTACCGTGGCCCATGCCGGGAAGACAAATTGCTCATTATTTTGCCGTCCAAAGGGACGGTGGTGAGTCGACAGACTTAGACTGTGTTCACCGAGAATGTGCCCTGAGTGCACGGGGTGTGTGGCCGTGTGTGCCTATGCCTGTGATGAAATGAATATTTATATACTGCTCGCTTATGCTAATAAAATGCAGGGAAGGAGCATCGTCGCCCCGAGTTGGGGGCGAGATCGTAATAATTTGGTCAACATTGCTGACCGTTATTTTGTTTTCCACCGTGCGGTGGTTTTGTTGCTTGTAGGTGCTGCTGGACCAAGCAGTCAATAGCGGGCTAAAGCCCAAATTGCGAAACCGGCCCTCAAAGGCCTAATTGGAGTGTTTACTGCTTTTATTCATGTATGACCGGCCTGCGTGCCATGGTTTGCAAATCATGTAATATTAATTAAACAATTTTGTAAGGCCTTAAGGCCAGTACTGGTGTATGTACTACATTCCTATTTGGTATATTAGTGGACATTCGTGCTCTTTGTGCTGGGTTCTTAATTGCAACTTTTATAAACTGCTTCCGCTAGAATGCTCTGTGTATGACGTTGGATTGGTTGGATGGTTTCCATTGAGTAACCACCCGGTCTGTCTGTAGTATATGGCGTCAGGCCCCAGCCGGACCTACTGCTATATGCTATACGATGGATAGGGGGTGTTACAACAAGGGCTTCAGCCCTCTATTTTCCGCTCGGCTCTCCTACACCTGCACGGGACAATCCACCACACGGTGGTAAACAAGGCAACGATCAGCGTTCAGCTGACTAATTTATAACAACCCTACCCCTTAACCGGGACAGTGATATTCCTTCCCTGCAGGCATAGCATTTCACAAGAAGATATATCACACAAAGTGCATTCACACACAATCAATATATCACAAATGTTGACCACACGGCCTGACGCTTCGTGCACTCATGGTATATTCTTGGTGTACCGGAAATACCAGGGTCCTACCGCCATTCAAGGCCCGAAGACCAACAACAAACTTGAGCATTTCACACCCCGACCTTCAGCCAGAGACTTTAGTCTTATTTCAATGACCCGGGATTTGGCCCGTAGCCCCCATGACATCGCTACCAGATGGCGCGCAGGCCTAATACTCTCATTATGTGTTTCTGCCGAATACCAATAGCCCAGGCACTCATGACGAACAACCATAACGCGGATACAGTTCAGCCCTTGCCCGTTCCTCAAATCATTAGTTCAATGACTAGACTAACGCGGGTCGGCATCCCCTTGTCCGTTTGGCATGAAGCCTTTTCAAGTGCTCACAAAGCTCACAAATAGCTATACTGTCTCCGAAGGACTGGCTTCACAATCACAGGTTAGTTAGGAGCCATCGCCAATGAAACTCACTATTGCCCGCCGTTAGCGACATAACTCACTTTCCATCCCCAGCCCTAACCTTATCTGGATCAACCATCCAGCAATCCATGCAACCACCTGCAATGCCAGAAACACTGGTCTTTCAAGCATATAGCACAAGAACTTTGCGGGTATTTCCTGGACTTTCACTCTAGTACTTCCTGCTACTACCCACAGACAGAACCCACCGAATCCGCAAACATATTCATTTATACGCGGAGTCTTCTACGGTGTGTAAAATAAAACATCACCAATCTAGACCAACCTGTCCAGATAGGCCTCACATAGTATGCATATTCCATACTACACATTTTCGGATCTACATGGAAGACATCTTGGGGATATCCAGAATCAACCCAAGGGGAATCCCTCAATCATCCACCTTTTGGTGGGGGAAACCCATGCATATGCCAAATTAAGGACTTCACATGTCCAAGGAAGAAAGATCGTTACCCTTGACGATCGCTTTGGAGCCATGGAAAACTAGCCGGATGAAAAGCACCGCAACGGCCTTGCCTCCACGAATCTGGCCCCGGCACGCGATTCGGGGCTCTGAAGCTCCACCGGCAGCCGAATTCCTCCTCCTCCTCCCTTGCTCTCCCTACTCTCTACCTCCTTAGAAAGAGAGATAAACCTTTGCTAATTAGAGAGTTTATCCTCAACTCATAGCCTTATAAGAGTAGGGAGATCTCAGGACCGTTGGATCCTAGTTGAAAGGAATGGACAGCCACGAAAAGCTCTGAAAAACCATTTCCTGGGCTGAACACGGCCTGTGACACGCCCGTGTCACAGGCCGTGTACCTTAAGCAGCAAAGAAAATGACTTAACCAGTCCAGGACACGGTCGTGCGACACACCCGTGTCACAGGCCATGTGCTAGACATGGTTTCGGACATGCCAGTGTCCAGCACGTGTTCATCAGACCTCACAGAACTATCCAAGCATAGAGAAGGACACGACCCTTGACAAGCCCGTGTCACAGGCCGTGTACCTAACTCAAGGAACGTCGAGTTAATTTCGTCGAGCTCACTCGAGAACTCGTCGAGCGCATAGGAGGACACGACCCTGGACACGCTCGTGTCACAGGTAGTTCACCCAACTCGAGGATCGTCGACCGCATTTCGTCGAGCTTACTCAAGACCGCCCTGCCAACACTCGAGTGCAGGACACGGCCATGGACACGCCCGTGTCCCCGACCGTTTACCTCACACAGAGTAGGACACGGCTTTGGGACACGCCCGTGTCCCAGACCGTGTTGCCCACCCTACTCAGCCCAGTCATTATTGAGATTTGGGGCGTTACATAACACGCCTGTGCCCGTGTGGGGAACGATTACCATCCCAGTCACTTTGTGGGAATTCTCGAGGTAAGCAACCCGGGACATCCAGTTCGTGGTAGTCGACTCCAGTTTCACGTACAACACGATTTTCGGGCGGCTACTCCAAACACTTTTCGAGGCAATACCCTCCATTCCGCACCTGACATTAAAGTTCGTCAGCTCGGGAGGGATAGGTGTCGCACGAGGAAATCATGGGGTAGCACGACTATGCTACCTTCAGAAAGCGCACCCCGACCAAGTCCAGAGGCTAGGAAGTCTGAACAAGGCCTATGCCGGCATGCCCCTACTATTTACCGCTTTCCCAGTTTCCATTTTGAAGAACAATCCACAAAGGTGGACTCACGAGCACTTGTATCTTTATTGTCAGCAATTCAACATCTGTTTTCCTTCCACCACAAATTGATCATCGCAAGTTGAGATTGGCGAAAGCCTTTATGCAGCTCCCGGACGGACCCAGGTCCTCCCAGGCAAGGCAGACAAAGGTCTGTCTGCACCTCTAAGGCGAGATGGACAAATGTTCATCTGCACCATAACTTGTACGAATCCCGGTTCTCCTGAGGCGCGAATGAACAAAGGTTCTTTGCCACTTTCACCTGGATAGACCCCGATCCTCCCAGGCGAGATGGACAATGATTCATCTGCACCTTCACTTGGACGAACCTTGGTTCTCCTAAGGCGCGAACGAACAAAGGTTTTCTCCACCTCCACCCGGATGGACACCGGTCCTTCCAGGAGAGATGGACAAAGGTTCATTTACACCTTCACTTGGACGAACTCCGGTTCTCCTAAGGCGCAAAAGAA
This sequence comes from Platanthera guangdongensis, assembly GCA_039583875.1. NCBI lineage: Eukaryota > Viridiplantae > Streptophyta > Magnoliopsida > Asparagales > Orchidaceae > Platanthera > Platanthera guangdongensis. The sequence goes on from CM077157.1 coordinate 82,725,959, forward strand.
CAAAGGTTTTTCATCACCTCCACCCGAACGGACCCCGGTCCTCCCAGGCGAGATGGACAAAGGTTCATCTGCACGTTCACTTGGACGAACTTCGGTTCTCCTTAGCCGCGAATGAATAAAGGTTCTCCGCCATCTCCACCCGGATGGACCCCGATCCTCCCAGGCGAATTGGACAAAGGTTAATATGCAACTTCACTTGGACGAATCCCCATTCTCCTGAGGCGCGAACAAACAAAGGTTCTTTGCAACCTCTACCCGGACGAATCCCGGTCCTCCCAGGCAAGATGGACAAAGGTTCATCTGCACCTTCACTTGGACGAACCCCGATTTTCCTGGGTCGCTAACATGTAAAGTTTCCTCGCTGCCACCTCCGGGGCAAACTCCAGTTCTCCAAGGGCACAAACAAATAAGGTTTCCTCATCACCCCTACTTGAACAAACCTCGGTTCTTTAGGAGAACAAGCAAGCAAAAGCTCATCGCCAAGAAATCTCAAACATCTATGGCCCTCCTGACAATGCGAGTAGGCGAACAACGCTCAAAGAACAACTCTACCAAGAAGAATACACACGCCAAAACACAACCAGAGTAAATATATCCAAAAACAAAAATGATCACTCAAAAAAAAGGCCCAGGGGCTACATCAACACAAACAGAAAAAAAAACATGCAACGACGTAGAAGTACGCATATGAAGCAAAAATAAATGAATCAAAACAAAGTAGTGGAATCAGAGGTCCCCAAGGTCACTCCTCCGCGACAACGTCATCCTCGTCGCCCGAAGCATCCTCAATGCCCAGAGTGTCGCGCTCCGGAAACATCCGAGCGGCTCAAAAACCCTTGCCAAAGCCTAAGCAGTACGCGGCTTCGCGCTCATCCTCCATGAGTGGATCGAACTCCGTCGTGATCATCTTGGTGCATGCCTCCTCCGCGATAAGAGATCATTCCACCTCAAAGTCATGAGAAGCTCTATACTCGGCCACCGCAGTCGCGCGCACGACCTCGTCCTCCTGCTCAGAAATTAACCAAACATTCTCTTCCTTCAGTCGCTCGATCTTCGCGAGAGACACCTCCGTGGAAGCCAACCTCCAGCAAAGAGGCCCGATCTTAGAATCAACGACGCTCAATTTGGCCCGAAGAGACTTCACCTCAGACTGAGAAGATGACAACTGGGACTTGACGCTGACCAACCAAGATGCAACCTCCTTCTTCTTTCTCCAGGCCTCCGCTAGTGACTCCTCAGACGCTGCCAGCTTCGCCCGCAGAAAAAGAAAATCGTCCTTTGTGGACACGTAGGTGCCATTCCAAGAGAGCACGATATCATGAGCCTCATTAACTGCAAGTGTAGAACATAAACTGTTGTCATGCACAACATGAGGCAAAAGAGGGAAAATGCCAGGGAAAACCAACATACCTTACAGAAAAGCACTTGGTAAGTGGAACACTCTCGCTCCTTCTCCCTCTCCCTCTCTGAGAGAAGCTCTGGGACTACACGCAAAGCCGACGCGATCGCAAGAACCTCCGATACCTCCTCAGTGTCCACTGGCGGCATATCGACCATCAGGCCATCTGGGCAGTCGTCGACAACATCAATGATGACCTCGAGGTAGCTGAAGGCGATCCACCTTCTCCTCGTCACTGCGAAAAGTCTAGCTTCCTCTTCTTACTTCGCCCCAGGGGCGTGACACAGATCCACTCTATATTTATTGAAAGGACCGCCAGAACAAGCCGCTTCTCGATAACGAACGCGCTGATTTTGAAAAGAACCGCATCAAGTTCACACGGATCCTCAAAGCCAAATAGCGGAGTAAAGGAGTTCTCCTCCCCCTTCAAGCAGCGATAACAGTCGGGAGGATCATTCCATACCTCGGGCAACTCCCACTGGTTCCTGACAAACCCGTACAATTTCCCACCATGACGATGATTAGTCTTCTTCTCAAACGACAACCACCCTTTGTTACTCCGGACTTTGACATGGTTGCATGCGCCAAGGCAGACCTCACACCACTCGTGAAAGAGGCGGACCGACATCTGGTAATGTTGGATCCCTAGTTTGGATTTGGGCTAGGTTCACTAATTAGGATATGTTTGACCCAAATTGTATAGCCAGGGTCAAGTGTTTGAGTCTTAGAGTTTAAGTTAGTCATTTGGTTAAACCTTCATGGATCAACCAGCAGAAGACTTCAGGAGACTCAAGAATTAGAAGATTTCAAGTTCAAATTATCAGTTCGAAATTCTCCGAACTCAGCTCGACAATCGTCGATCTCAGATCGACGAACTCAGAATCAATTCTCTGAGTTGAGCTCGACGATATTCGAGCTCAGGTCGACGAAGTCTGGAGTTAAGCTTCAACAGTTTCTTTCCAGTTTATTTTCGCTGAACTCAGCTCGACGAAGACAGATTCTTAGCTCGACGAACTTGGACCGCAGAATTGGCAAGTTATTCGCAGAACGCACTTAGCTGATCTCTGGTCGACGAACAAGATTTCTCAGCTCGACGAACTTGGATCTATGGTCGACGAAATCTGTTCAGAGATCGACGATTTCTGTCCAGTGCTAGACTTAAAGTTTTTCCTTATTTTCTGTCCTTTTTTTCTATATTATTTAGCAGTAATTTCCTGAGTAATCAATGCATATATTCCCCTGAATATAATCGTTATTGACATCATTAATTATGGTCTTCAATAGGGTTAATTACTTGCTTAATTTATTGGGACAGTTGGGGAAACTCATTAAAGACAATATTCTCTAGCCATATTTCATTCTCTAGGCAATAAACAATCAATGCTTAGAATTCAAATTTCAAAGGAGAATTCGATAGAGAATATGAAAAGAGATTTTTCTCTTTTCAGCAGACAGAAGAGAGAGATACAAGCAATAATACAGAGAATACAGAAACATTCAGAATTATTCTATGTGCAAAAAACAACCAGTTTTCTCCTTGTGCTTACTGAAGACTGAAGAAGAACAACAAACAAAGATCAAGAGTCTTCGTCAACTTCTTCTCTAGTAACATTCAAGGACAACAACTTTCACTCTGTCAGAAAGTTCCTGGACTTCATTTCAAGACAAGGCTAAAGATCTACACCCTGAGCAAGGCTCCAAGTAATTTTGGAAGGAGCTTTTGACAACAAAAATCCACTAGTCTTCTCTATTGTATAGAGAAAAGAGAAGACACCATCACCTCTCTCACCTCCTGTACAAAGGGTTTATTAACTCTCTTCAAAAGTTTATTCTTGATTTTTGGGCACCTGATCAAAAGCTCAAAGGGTTGTGAGATCTCTCTATTAATAGATCTTGTGGTGGAAGTCACCTGATCAAAAAGCTGCTAGTGGATTCCTACCATGGTGGTAGAAGAGTGGATGTACCCAAGTTGGGGAACCACTATAAAATTCTTTTGTCGTCTGGTTGATCATTTTCTGTGTTGCTCTTGCTTTGCTGTGATAGATTAGTTTAGTTTGCTGTGATATTTTACTTTCCCGTGTTAGATTAGTTTCCTATGATAGTTTAGTTTAGTTTACATTTTCTGTTACTACTATAGTATCACTACTTTACTCTGATGATACTTAAAAACAGTCAAAAGTTTTAATTACTCTATTCACCCCCCTCTAGAGTAAATCATATCTATCCACTTTCTTTCAGGTAACCATGCTTCCAGAAAAAGCAAAGAAGCCCCATGATACTTGTCAGCCACACAAGGGAAAATTGCGTCAAAGGAATGCCACAATCAAAAAATGGCGATCGCCTCCTCGGTAGGAGAGATTTGGAAACCCACCTTCAAGCACCCCTCCGTAATCGCAAGATAGCCCAGAGGAGGGCCCTTAACACGCTCTAGCAAGGATGGGATAACAACCTCCACATCCTCCAAAATGCCAAAGCGCTTCCTCCAACTGCTCATGTGGGAAAAGTTCAATGTTTACGGAAGATGCACCGACTATCGCAAAACGACACCCTTCGACCTGCAAAGAAAAACAGGAGTCAACACCAGAGCAAGCTAAGAAAGTTGATCGATGCATATGGAGAGTGGCGCGAGCACGAAGCGACCCAAGGGTACGAATTCAAGCAATCCCGCACGCCCGCACTAGGCGCCCCATGCACGCGGCTACACCTACGCGTGGGATACCGCACACCCACTTGGGCCGCCCCATAGTCGCGTTGCGCGCCGCGCCCGCGTAGCTATGCTTGCGCATGGGCAATTCCACGCTCGCATGCACGCGTGGATCACCCCGTGCCCACGGCAGCATCCGTGCACCGGCCGCCCTCTCCTGCGCACTCGCAAAAGCATCCCCACGCGTGCGGCATACCGCGTGCCCGAGTGCCCCTCTTACGCGCCGACCGCTTCTTCCTTCATTCTCTGCTACAACACCTCTTCCAGCAGCGCTCCCCGCTCGCTTTGCTCCTCGTTGGCAAGTGGTGAAAAAGCACTGACCTTATTTGCGGGAGAAATGACGGCCGCTTGTTGGGTATTTCATCCACATGAACCCAGATTTGATGAAGTCACCCTGGAACTAAGATGAATTAAGTTGTATTTGATGCTTGGTTTGAGCTATATGTTTGCAGGAATTTCACTGGGAAGTGTAGACCAATGTCAGCTCACAGTGGGTCACCAAACACAGGAACTGTGTAATGTAATCCCTCATTGCATATTCCAAGGTGTTGACTCATGTGTGGTCTCTCTATTGGGATACACTTCATACTCAAGCTATTGGACTATGAGAAAGGTATTGGGAGTTGGCTACTCTAGAAGAATCAGCTTTTCCAACATCAGAAATTTTCTAAGTGTTTTACTCGAGTAGAGCTTTCACCTACTCGAGTAGTCTGAGTATCATTTACTCGAGTAAAGGAACCTTGTACTCGAGTAGACATAGTCATATACTCGAGTAGATTACTCTTTATACCCGAGTACTAAAGGGTTTTTCTCATCTAAATTTCTCTAAGTCATATACTCGAGTAAGTATACTCATATACTCGAGTAAGTATACTCACATACTCGAGTAGATAGAAACATACTCGAGTAGTTCAGTTTACCTACTCAAGTAGTTCATGTGTCACCCGTGTACCTTGCTATGTCACTACTCCAGAATTTTTTTCTAAGTCTTTTACTCGAGTAGAACTTTCACCTACTCGAGTAGATTACTTCCTCTCGTGTAGTTTAGTTCAACTACTCGAGTAGTTGCCAGCAGTCCTCTTCAGAATTCTTCTAAGTATTCCACTCGAGTAGTACTTCTTGTACTCGAGTAGGTTATGTAACATACTCGAGTAGCTCTTCCAGTTCTCGAGTAGATCCTCTATATACTCGAGTAGGTCTCTTCACATACTCGAGTAGTTCTGTCTGCCTACTCGAGTAGTTGATCTCTATATACTCGAGTAGTCTTTATATACATACCCGAGTATGTTCCCCATCATATACTCGAGTAGTTATTCAACTACTCGAGTAGTCATTGACTTACTCGTGTAGTTGGCTGAATCTTTCCGAAATTTTGCTAAGTCATTTTTTTGACGGGATTTTTCAAATCACGCGGCATGATTGGTCCACGTGTACATCATTATGACCGATTATGACCGTTAGTCTCTCCTATATAAGGTCTTATCAGAAAATGACAAACCCTAAGTATTCTCAAAGCTTTCTTGTAATTTCTTTTTCGAGAAATATTCTTCAACCGCCTCCTCTCTGACTTTCGCAAAACGGAAGCCTCCGCCGTCGCCCTCTTCTCCGGCCAAAGCTTTTAGATTCAGAGGATTATTCTGAAGAAAAGTTACAGATCGAGATCGACTTCGCTGATCATCTTCTCTCTCGATTTCTGTAAAAGCGAGTAGATCCAGATCGAGGCCGAGAACTTCTTCACCGGTTTCTGTAAGAGCTCCAAAGTTGAAAAGAAGAAGATCCTGGCCGTTTCCTTCAGATCTGAGTGATTTACTATTTGTATTCTTGAAAACACTTTATTAATCTTGTAGGAGAAATCTTCTCCGAGTGTAGGAGTTTTTCACTCCGAGTTTGTAGGAAGTGTTATCTTCCGAGGTGTAGATCCGTTTTGTTTGGATCAAGTTTGTAGGAACTTTGTTCCGAGGGTAGGATCGATTTTTGATCTGAGATAGTGGAGTAGCCGAGTCTTGTTGATTGCTAGATCGGTGAGGGAAAGTGGATGTACCCAAGGTTGGGGAACCACTATAAGTCTTGTGTCGTCTGTGATGTTGGTAGAATAGTTCTGTGCCGTGCTCTAATTATTTTTTATTCCGCAAAAAGACGCACAAACCACCTATTCACCCCCCTCTAGGTGATTTAGGTCGACAACAGTTTTCTTTCAATTGGTATCAGAGGCAGGTTGATCGTCAAAAGGTTAACACCTTGATCAGATCCAGATCTGTTGTCTGTAGATTCTACCATAAAATGGAGAAGGGCAAAGATTTCGCCAATCTCCCACTCTGCAACAAAAATAACTTTCCCATGTGGAAAGAAAGGATAAAATTTTTCATGGAAGCTGTGGATACAAGGATCTTCATGATCGTTGAAGAAGGTCCTTACGTTCCCATGACTATGTCCACTATCGACCCTACCAAGAAAGTTCCCAAAAAGCTAATGGATCTCGACAAAGACGAGATTGCACTTGTCTCTCTCGACAAGAAGGCTAAGAACATAATAGCATGTGCAGTCGATGACTCGATGCTGCAGAATTTGATTCACTGTCAATCAGCTAAGGAGATGTGACACTCCTTAGTCACTTTGATGGAAGGGACTGAAGAAGTAAGGGATGATCGGAGATCCCTTCTCAATCAAAAATATGAAGCGTTCCGACAAGGGAACAAGGAAACAATTGCCAACACCTTTGAGAACTTCTTCAAGATTGTAAATGGCATAAGGGTGTATGGCCGTGTCTTCAAAAACGGAGAACTGAACGACAAATTCTTGAGATCCCTAACCAAGGAATGGGATAACAAGGTATGTGCCATCAAGGAGTTCGGGAAGCTAGCTGAAACGGACCCGCAAAATCTCTTTGGAAAGCTTATGTCCTATGAACTCCAAATCAATACAAGAAAAGCTAAAGAAGAGAAGGGCAGGTCTGCTCTAAAGGAGAAATCTGTCGCTCTGAAGGCAGACACCTCCAGAAAGACTAAGGCTGCCTCCCCCGCTCCAGCTCCAGAAGTTGATGAAGAAGAAGAAACATCAGAGCCCAGCACCTCAGGATCTGAACTATCTGAAGGAGAGTTCTCCTTGCTCTCAAGGCAATTCAAGAAGTTTCTTAATAAAAAGAAACAATGGAAAGGCAAGGATGCCTCACACAGAAGATCGCGGCGCGATGACGATCGACAAAGAAAAGGCTCAAGCAGCCATGACAGGTATAACACTAAACAGAACAAATACATTTCAACTGACATCATTTGTTATTGCTGTAATAAGCCAGGTCACGTCATTGCTGACTGCCCTCACAAGAAGAAGGAGGGTGGTAGAAGAGAAGAAAAGAAATCCTCATACAACAAGAAGAGGAAGGAGAAGAGCCTCATAGCCAAAAAGAGCAAGACTCTTAGCGACTCCTACTCATCTGAGTCAAGCGAAGAAGAAGAAGCTTACTTTGGGCTAATGGCTCAAACAGATGATGAACAAGAGCCCCAATTCACCGGGAAGGTAAACTCTCACACCCCTCTCTCAGAGTCTGAAGTCTCTGAACATGATTGCGAGAGTAGCTCCTCTGACGATGAGTCAGAATTGATGGCCCAGTATAAGGAGTTAATCATGGCTTACGACAAATGTCGTCGAGTCGTGAAGACTCAGGCTAAAGAGATCAAATCTCTAAAAGCCGAAGAGAGCAACTTGAGAGAGAAAGTCGCAAAGACTGACTCACTCGAGGAAAACTTCAATAATACTATTGAAGAATATAACAAGGCTTTTGAGCACCTTGACCTGAAGGAGAAGATCATCAAAGGTTTGGAAGCCGAACTTGCGGTTGAAATGAAACTTGTTGAGAGTTTCTCTAAGCCCAAGAAGGTTCTTCCATTTGTTGCCGAATTCTCAGCAAAGGCCAAGGGAGCTGGACTAGGCCATGAAGAAGCTCCTAGTAAATCATCTAGGAGAAACAAGAATCAACGGAAAAATAAGGCCGCCAAAAAGGCCTCAACCGAAGAAAAGGGAAAAGCCCCTCAAAATCAAACCACATTCAGAAATGCCATCTTTCCAACAAATGAGTTTGATTTTGACTCATCATACGAGCACTTTGCTAGGCCTACTTATGTAGAGCCAAAGTCCAGCTATCAAGGATGGGCTCGACCCCGAAACTTTGGCGAAAGTGTCTTTAAGGCACCTTATGAAGAAGTTGTTCTTCAGAGCTATGACCCTTTCAATCATGGGCATAACTTCAAGAACACACCAAAGACAAAGCCTGTTGTACATAAGCCCATAAAGGAGAAGAAGCCATGTGATTGCCATCATCATGAGGCATCTTCCTCCAAGAATTCTACCCCTGCTAGACCAAAGTTCCAAAAGGTCAAGCAGGAGATCTTGAGGCAAAGGTACAACAGATTTGACTGTTGGTGCTGTGGCAAGGTTGGTCACTTCGCCATAGATTGCTGGTTCAATTCCAGAAACGCTGCAACCCCTCATGTCAACAATATGAGAAAGTCCGCTCATAATGCTAATACTCGTAGGGGGAGCACTCTAACCCGAGACCAAGGACCCAAACGTGTTTGGGTTCCTAAGGCGAATTGATTGTGATTGCAGGAATGTCCAAAGGCCAACAAAATGCCTATCTGGTACTTGGACAGTGGATGCTCTCGGCATATGACCGGGACGAGAAGCCTCATTCAGAACTTTACTCTAGTCGTGAACGGACCAAAGGTCATCTTTGGAGGTTCAGACCGTGGAATTACTAGAGGCTATGGTATGATTACTAACGACAATGTATCCTTCTCAGATGTGGCCTATGTTGAAGGATTGGAACACAATATCATTAGCATAAGCCAACTCTGCGACAAAGGATACATAATTGAGTTCCATGCTGATAAGTGCTTGATAAAATCCATTGACAATATGGAAACGATTCTATCCGACACTCGAAGTAGGAATATTTTCTGTTTAAATTTCATCTGTATAGATTCCTCCACACCAGTGTGTCTTTTGGCAAAAGATAGTGCGTCTCTTGGTGACCAATGACACAAGAGACTAGCACATATTAATTTCAAAACAAGTAATAAACTATTTTCAATGAACTTGGTACGTGATGCCCCAAATGTCAAATGCGTCAAAGACAGACCTTGTCATGCATGCGTAAAAGGCAAGCAAACAAGGGCTACCTTTAAAAGCACTGTTGGCAAAGACTCTAACAGATGTCTCCATCTATTGCACATGGACTTGTTTGGTCCACTACAGATTAGAAGTTTGGGAGGCAAGGAATATACATTGGTAATTATTGATGACTACTCGCGCTTTGCGTGGGTGTTCTTTCTGAAACACAAGTCAGATACCTTCGATATCTTTACCAATTTTGTCAGGCAAGTCCAGAATGAATACAACTACTCCATAGTCAAAATCAGAAGTGACAACAGAACAAAGTTCAAATCTGGGGCCATGACAGAATTCTGTGAAAGCTTAGGTATCTTTCATGAGTTTTCCTCTCCTCGTACTCCACAACAAAATGGAGTGGCTGAGAGAAGGAACAGAACACTCATAGAGGCCTGCAGGACCATGTTGAGTGATGCTTCACTACCGGAGTACTTCTGGGCTGAGGCCGTCAACACTGCATGCCACGTGCAAAATCGAGCACTCATAAACAAAGACCACAATAAGACACCTTACGAACTTCTGAAAGGCAGAAAACCAACAGTCTCTTACTTTAGAATCTTTGGCTGCAAATGCTTCGTACTTAACAATGGTAAGTATTATACCACCAAGTTCAGCGAAAAGAGCTTTGAAGGTATTTTTGTAGGATATAGTAGCCATAGTAAGGCATACAGGATTTTCAATAGAAAAACCCTGGTGGTGGAAGAATCGATACATGTTGTTTTTGATGAGACGAGCTTGCTGCAAAGCAATCCGTCTAGTGTTCTCATTGAAGATGCAGGTGAAAAGCTGAAAGAAACTAGCTTGGATGATCCGTCCGAAAACAAAGGCGAGAAGTTCATTAAGATCACCACTCCAACTCCCATTGGGGATGCTGATGATCAAAATGGAGAAGTCATCCAGGACGAAGAAATCACTCCGGTGCTTGAAGATAATCCAGATGCAAGAACTCTAGAGCTAAGACATCTGAAAGATCACCCCATGGACCAGATCATAAGAGATCCCCAGGATGGTGTCAAAACTCGGAGAGGTACAACTAATGAGAATCTTCATTTGAGTTTCTATCACAGGTTGAACCAAAGAAATTTGAGGAAGCAAACTCAGACGCATCATAGATAATGGCAATGGAAGAAGAGCTAAATCAGTTCAAGCGCTGCAATATGTGGATGCTGGTTCCAAGACCCAAGGGAAAGAATATCATTGGAACAAAATGGGTCTTCAGGAACAAGATGGATGAAGATGGGACTATCATAAAGAACAAGGCCAGACTCGTCGCTAAAGGCTATCGTCAAGAATAAGGAATCGACTTCGACCAGACATATGCTCCAGTGGCCACACTGGAGGCAATAAAGTTGTTCCTAGCATATGCTGCCTTCAAAGGCTTCACCGTCTATCAGATGGACGTGAAGTCGGCCTTCCTGAATGGTAACATAAAGGAGGAAGTGTATGTGGAACAACCTCCATGTTTTGTTGATCCTAACTTTCCTGATCATGTCTATTTTCTACACAAGGCACTATATGGTCTGAAACAAGCTCCTCGAGCTTGGTATGAAACGCTGTCTACCTTTCTACTTGAGAACAAATTCACAAGGGGAAAGATAGACAAGACATTATTTCTTACTGAAATAAAAGGCAAGATTTTGCTAGTGCAAATCTATGTCGACGACATTATCTTTGGCTCTACAGATAACAACCTTTGCAAAAAGTTCTCAAAACTTATGCAAGGGAAGTTTGAAATGAGCAGTATGGGCGAGCTGAAGTATTTCTTTGGGCTTCAAGTGAAACAATCTGAAGATGGAATTTTCATCTCACAGACCAAGTTCACCAAAGAGCTAATTAAGAAATTCGGAATGGAGAACGCAACCTCTATGAGGACTCCAATGGGCTCAACTATGTCTCTGGACAAGGATGAAAAAGGGAAACCTTTTGATGAAACCAAGTACAGAAGCATAATTGGATCCTTGCTCTACCTTACTGCCAGTAGGCCTAACATAATGTTCTCAACATATATCTGTGCTAGATTTCAGGTGAACTCTAAGGAATCTCATTACGCTGCTGCAAAGCGGATCTTGAGATACCTTAAAGGCACACCAAATCTTGGCTTATGGTACCCAAGAAGTAATGACAGCGAACTAATTGGATTTTCAGATGCAGATTTTGCAGGTAGCAAAGACGACCGGAAAAGCACCTCAGGGACTTGCCAATTCTTCGGAAGAAGGCTAATTTCCTGGAGTAGCAAGAAGCAGAACTGTGTCGTAATCTCAACGGCCGAGTCAGAGTATATCTCTGCAGGCAGTTGTTGCGCACAGTTGCTATGGATAAAGAATCAGTTCGAGGACTACAACCTGCAGTTCAAGGATATACCCCTGTATTGTGACTCCTCCAGTGCAATTGCAATAGCCAACAATCCAGTGTCTCACAGCCGGACAAAGCACATTGAGCTAAGGTACCACTTCATCGAGGAACATGTGGAGCATGGAGACATAGATCTCCAATATGTGCCTATAAATAGGCAAGTTGCAGATATCTTCACAAAGCCGTTGGACGAGACCAAGTTCTCATTCTTCAAGACAGAGCTTGGGATGCTCAACAAAGAGGACTAAAGAAGGCTGAATGACTAAGAAGCAAGTAATTGCAAAGGGTTAGTCAAAATCTATTCTTTCTCAACTTTTTCAAAATTCAACTCGAGAAGCATGAGACATACTCGAGTATCTAAAGACCTACTCGAGTATATGAATGAACCTACTCGAGTATGTGTACTGACCTACTCAAGTATCTAAAGACCTACTCGAGTAAGTTTCTCACCTACTCGAGTAAGTCACTACCTACTCGAGTAAGTCTCTCACCTACTCGAGTAAGTCCATATCTACTCGAGTAGTTTTCTCCACATACTCGAGTAACTCCAGTCGACCTACTCGAGTAGCTCCTTTATTTACTCGAGTAGCCTATCTCTCTCTCGTGTCCTGATTCCCAGATTTTCAAAACTGTTCTATTTGCCACCCAAGGCCATATACCGCCTCCTTCCTTAAATTAATTAGCGGTAATTCAAGAGTTATATATATACGAAATTCTGAAATATCAAACCTACTCGAAATCATTTCTATCTCTCGAGTACCCTCTGTCTCTTCGCCTGCCCTGCCGATTCGCCTTCTCTCCTCCGCCGCAGTTGCAGAGCTCTCTCTAATTTCCTCCAGGCTTTCGCATCCATGGCAACTTCTTCCAAGATCGGCGTCGGCTCCGAACTCATCACCGACGGTATTGTAGAGCTTTCCGACAATTTCCACAACCTCCTCATTCTTCTCGACACCGCCGGACTCTCCTTCATTCTCCAAGAACCCTGTCGCGTTCTCTTCCCCGAAGTTGCAGAATTCTTCACAAATCTCAAGGTTCGACGGAATGGCAAAGTCCTCCAATCTACAGTAAATGGATTGAAACTAAAGTTCACCAAGACCTCTGTCTCTCAACTTCTCCGTTTACCGATTGTTGATGAAGAAGATCACCTAGTTGCTAAGGATTCCGATAGGACATCCCTTTTCTGTGGTTTTTCCACTGATGCTCAATACTTCAAAAGGTCAGATATGAATGCAGAAGGCAAATTCTTGGTTGATGTTATTGGAAAAATTTTACTGTGCAAGACTCACTCCATCCGAGACATTCCCTCGTACTTCTTCGATATAATGCAAGCCATTGTCTGCCGCAAGAAATACCAATTTGGTATGCTGATTTTGGACAAGATAAAGGACAACATGAAATCCCCCAACTACGCAAGAATTATATCTCTGCTCCTTCATGAAACAAATCCTGAAGTCTTCAATCTCTCCAAAGGGACTCCACTTCACCATATGAAGAAGGTCTCCATCTCTTCAATTCAGAGATGGGATCTCAAGCTCAAGAACTCTACCCAAGCTGCATAGGTTTCAGCAATCCCAGTAGTTCCAGCTGTAGAGGACAGGACTCCATCTCCCTCTCCTCATCATGTGGCCAGCTCCTCTGGTGCACCAAGTGAGGGGGAGCCTGCTCCTTCTAGCCCAGTCAGGCAACCCTCTCCTCAGCCAGAGATTCCATCCCTACCTCATACTCCAAAGAGTCCAGCCACTTCCTCAGATCAAGTGCCTCAAGACACTCTTCTGTCCACAGCTGCTGCCATAGATGCCATGATTGTAGAGCTTACTGAAGATGTGCTTCCCCCTCCTCCTCTATCTCCTGTAGCTCCAACCACTGACCATCACAAGGAATTCTCTCCAGTACAGTCTCCTGCCCATTCTCCAGCCAGAACTCCAACACCTTCTCCTCCTCCTCCAGCAGATAATCCAGACACCATTTTTATCTCTGATGAGCCTTCTCTTGAGCAAGCTGAGGCCCCTCTCAGAAACCTTGATTTCTCCATCCCCCATGATACAGAAGAATTGGATGCTGTCATTCCTACCACCAGAGCTCTCAGCTCAGTGCTTATTGAAGAAATAACTCCTTGGGTAATTCCTCCTATCCCCACTGCTGCTCCCACAGCTGCTGCTACAGTTTCCTCCTCCTCAGATCTGCTGCAAAGCATTGCACTTCTTCTTCAAGAACAAAGAACCTATTTTGATACCTCTCTAAAGGTGGTCACTGACAAAGTTACTGCTCTTGAGACTGAGATGAGCAGAGGTTTTGCTGAAATTCAGCATAACACTGACAAGCTCAAGTACCTATTCCAACTTGGTGGTAAAGCTCTTGACCATACTATCACTAGTATTGGCAATGTCATGGAACAAGATGTAACCCTGGCCAACAATCAGATTGAGCTAGACAAGAGGAATGAAGCCAACAAGATGACTATCTGTGAAGAAGTTGGCACTTTCAAAGATGACACCGTAGAGAAAGTATCTGTTGAAATCAGAAAGGGGGAGGGTTTGATAAAAGAACTCAAAGAACAGGTAGAAAAATCTACTGCTCAGAAGACAGTTGAATGGGAAGCTCATGTAAAGACCATTCATGATGATGTGCTTGCCCAGATACAGAGTGTCAAATTTCACACCTATGACACTGCTGTCTGGATGCACAATCAGATCTTGCCAGATCTTGCAGTTGACCCAAACATCATTCCCCATCATCTCAATCCTCTAGCCACAGATGTCACTGCCCCAGCTGTTCCTCAACAACCTACCTTCGCCCCCAGGCCTGGAGACTCAGTTTCTCCTCCAGACACTTATGTTCCAGGCTGGGAAGAAGAAGATCTTGCTGATATATTCCTTCAAGCCCCTCCAGAGATCAGAATCCACAAGAAGAAAAGGAAATATGGTGAAGGTCCCTCTGCTAGCAGGACTTCTCCCTCTAAGGCCCCTGAACATGCTGAAGCCTGGTCTCCAACCTCAAAGTCTCTCATTTTGGACACCCTCAGGCTGGTCATGGATCACAATGAGAACAGAAACATGCACTACAATTCCCAGGAATGGGAGTTATATGAGAAGTCTATGCTGAAAAGAAAGATCCATGACAGAGAATTTGGGAGAAATAACCCTGCTCCTCCTCCAAGGCCTCCTAAGTACTTTCCTAAGCCTTTCAGCTACCTAAGGAGACAACAAGAGAAGATGGATAAGCAGCAATCCCAAGCCCAAACCTAAAAGATGATGAGAAATTGGAATGACAAATTGTAGACTTGATGTTTTTGGAAACTTACATATATATACAATTCTTCATTACTGTCTAATTATCTTTTTCATTATCCTTGCTTAACTGCTCATATTTTCTTTATTAGTTTCTTTTATGTCCATAATTCACCTTAGTGTAAAGGGTTCTGACTTCAACAAATATGGGGAGATTGTTGGGTATTTCATCCACATGAGCCCAGATTTGATGAAGTCACCCTGGAACTAAGATGAATTAAGTTGTATTTGATGCTTGGTTTGAGCTATATGTTTGCAGGAATTTCACTGGGAAGTGTAGACCAATGTCAGATCACAGTGGGTCACCAAACACAGGAACTGTGCAATGTAATCCCTCATTGCATATTCCAAGGTGTTGACTCATGTGTGGTCTCTCTATTGGGATACACTTCATACTCAAGCTATTGGACTATGGGAAAGGTATTGGAAGTTGGCTACTCTAGAAGAATCAGCTTTTCCAACATCAGAAATTTTCTAAGTGTTTTACTCGAGTAGAGCTTTCACCTACTCGAGTAGTCTGAGTATCATTTACTCGAGTAAAGGAACCTTGTACTCGAGTAGACATAGTCATATACTCGAGTAGCTAAGTCACCTACTCGAGTAGACCAAGTCATATACTCGAGTAGCATGCTTATATACTCGAGTAGATTACTCTTTATACCCGAGTACTAAAGGGTTTTTCTCATCTAAATTTCTCTAAGTCATATACTCGAGTAAGTATACTCATATACTCGAGTAAGTATACTCACATACTCGAGTAGATAGAAACATACTCGAGTAGTTCATTTTACCTACTCGAGTAGTTCATGTGTCACCCGTGTACCTTGCTATGTAACTACTCCAGAATTTTTTTCTAAGTCTTTTACTCGAGTAGAACTTTCACCTACTCGAGTAGATTACTTCCTCTCGAGTAGTTTAGTTCAACTACTCGAGTAGTTTCCAGCAGTCCTCTTCAGAATTCGTCTAAGTATTCCACTCGAGTAGTACTTCTTGTACTCGAGTAGGTTATGTAACATACTCGAGTAGCTCTTCCAGTACTCGAGTAGATCCTCTATATACTCGAGTAGGTCTCTTCACATACTCGAGTAGTTCTGTCTGCCTACTCGAGTAGTTGATCTCTATATACTCGAGTAGTCTTTATATACATACCCGAGTATGTTCCCCATCATATACTCGAGTAGTTATTCAACTACTCGAGTAGTCATTGACTTACTCGTGTAGTTGGCTGAATCTTTCCGAAATTTTGCTAAGTCATTTTTCTGATGGGATTTTTCAAATCACGTGACATGATTGGTCCACGTGTACATCATTATGACCGATTATGACCGTTAGTCTCTCATATATAAGGTCTTATCAGAAAATGACAAACCCTAAGTATTCTCAAAGCTTTCTTGTAATTTCTTTTTCGAGAAATATTCTTCAGCCGCCTCCTCTCTGACTTTCGCAAAACGGAAGCCGCCGCCGTCGCCCTCTTCTCCGGCCAAAGCTTTTAGATTCAGAGGATTATTCTGAAGAAAAGTTACAGATCGAGATCGACTTCGCTGATCATCTTCTCTCTCGATTTCTGTAAAAGCGAGTAGATCCAGATCGAGGCCGAGAACTTCTTCACCGGTTTCTGTAAGAGCTTCAAAGTTGAAAAGAAGAAGATACTGGCCGTTTCCTTCAGATCTGAGTGATTTACTGTTTGTATTCTTGAAAACACTTTATTAATCTTGTAGGAGAAATCTTCTCAGAGTGTAGGAGTTTTTCACTCCGAGTTTGTAGGAAGTGTTATCTTCCGAGGTGTAGATCCGTTTTGTTTAGATCGAGTTTGTAGGAACTTTGTTCCGAGGGTAGGATCGATTTTTGATCCGAGATAGTGGAGTAGCCGAGTCTAGTTGATTGCTAGATCGGTGAGGGAAAGTGGATGTACCCAAGGTTGGGGAACCACTATAAGTCTTGTGTCGTCTGTGATGTTGGTAGAATAGTTCTGTGCCGTGCTCTAATTATTTTTTATTCCGCAAAAAGACGCACAAACCACCTATTCACCCCCCTCTAGGTGATTTTGGTCGACAACAGTTTTCTTTCACCGCTGAAATCCGCCAACTCCAAACCGAAATCTCTACAACAGCATGAAAACGAACAAATAGACTCTCTCCAATTTATTGTCTTCCGAGCGAGACTTATAATGGAAGGTATCCAGATTTACAGGATATTTTTTGCCAGATTTTCCTGTCTCTAAAAATGCAGCGAATAAGTCTCAATCTCTGACCAACATCTCATAGAATATGTCAGGTGATCTTCTAACTACCGTAACATTCCGGGGGATGCTATAAATTTCTGTGCTCATCGCTTCACGGACCATGACCTTGAGGGTAGCCGAGACAGTTCAAATAATAGTGAACCCAACCCTCCCGGCGACACGTAGAGTACCATACACACCTGGGAAGATCAAGCAAAAGCGCCAGGACCGTGCCCGAGCACGCGTGGCAGGTGCGCACGCGAGCGCGGCAGGCGCGGCCACGCGCGCGAGCGGCCGGCACGCGAGACCCACCCGCGCGGTCGGCCGGCTCATGAGACCCACGCGTGCGTGCGACTGACATGTTAGACACGTGTGCTCGCGCGACTGACACGCGCGTACAGAGCGTGCACTCCAGCCGTCGACGCCCTCCCCTGCTGCCCAAACTACCCGGCTGGACGGGGGGGGGGGGGGGAGGGCACTACTGTCTTTTTGGCAAAAATGGTGATCCGGGTGATCAAAACGGAGCGATGCCATTCACTAGCACAAATCACTCATCGGCGCAATTCCTGACGCGACTCTCCAGAAAACTATAAATAGGCCCCCAGACCTTCGTTTCTAGCCAAGCAACTCCAGAGGAAAGATAAAGCTCTGAGATTTTTCGGCGATATCGTAGGCTTAGGCCGATTATCCGCTCAAGAATTCACTCCACTCTTCTCCTTGCGCTACAGTTCCCTCACGCCTCAAGTGACATCAACCTCCTCCGGGAGAGCGCTACCTCTAGACTTCTTCTTGCGCTACGGTTCCCTCACGTCTCAAGTGAGGTCAACCGCCTCCGCGAGAGCACAACCGTCAAAAGCTCCATGGACTTGGAATATTTTCCTGCCGGAATGCTCCTACCAAGGTTTTGCGAGCTCAATGTCGTCTGTTGGGTACATTGCCCATAATGTCCTAGATTTGAAGAAGTCAATCATGTCAATGATATACATAAAGTTGTATTTGATGTGTGTCTAAGGTCATGCATGCAGGTTAGTCCTTGCAACATTGATAGGACAGTTATTCTAAGTGATGTGACATGTGGTCACAAAGTAAAGATGTGGAGGGACAGAAATCTGTCTAAGTCCACATGCGTTGAGTGAAGCCAATTCAGTTAACGCCAGATACAAGGGAAGAGGTTGGATAGACTGAAAATCGCCTAAGTCTACAGTCATTAAGTGTAGTCTTCTCACTCAACGCCTGGTGAGTAAAAGCGTTGGGAATAACTTAGACAGTCAAAGCCAAATAATTGACAGGCTGAAAATGTGGCAAAGTCCACAGGCGTTGAGTGAAATCTAGTCACTCAACGCCATACAACAAAAAGCTGTGAGACAGTCTCAGTCAGTCATAGCCACAAAACATCTGTGTAGTTATTTTGACTAATTCCACAGGCATTGAGTGAGGCAAGCTCACTCAATGCCATGTGATAAAAGCATTGACTGAACCTTAGTCAGTCAGACATAGTGTTTCCAACACAGGATTTTGTCTAAGGATAAAAATGTTGAGTGAAGGCTATTCAGTCAACGCCTAATCAACTGAGAAACTGTCTAAGCACTGATGCGTTGAGTGAAGTCTACTCACTCAACGCCATGTCAATATAATTGATAGATGCTGAAAGTGTTGAGTGTAGAAGCAACACTTAACGCTTCCCAAG
Source organism: Platanthera guangdongensis (assembly GCA_039583875.1). Lineage (NCBI taxonomy): Eukaryota > Viridiplantae > Streptophyta > Magnoliopsida > Asparagales > Orchidaceae > Platanthera > Platanthera guangdongensis. The sequence continues at coordinate 82,744,772 of CM077157.1, forward strand.
CAAGAAAATCGGCTAAGTCCAAATGCGTTGAGTGATGGTTGCTCACTTAACGCCAAGTGACTAGAATCATTTCTATGTGGTATGGCGTTGAGTAAAACTTACTCATTCAATGCCAAGAGGCAGGAAGATTTTTCTAAGTGTTTTGGCATTGAGTGAAGCTTACCCACTCAACGCCTAATGACTGAAATATTTTCTAAGTGTTTTGGCGTTAAGTGAAGGTTGCTCACTCAACGCCTAATGACAGAGAAATTTTTCCAAGTGTTTTGGCGTTGAGTGAAGGTTGCTCACTCGACGCCTAGTGACAAAAAATCTGTCTAAGTATTTTGGTGTTGACTGAAGCTTACTTATTCAATGCCTATACTAAAGATGTTTGATTTTTGCTAAGTCCACAGATGATGACGTCAGCAAAGCCAACAAAGTTCAAATTAAGTGCGGGAAAGCTATAGAACATGACAAGTACTGCCGGTGAGCTACTGTACGTCTTCTTCCATCAAAGCAAGGTGCAGCTGTCTGCTGCAGGTGGTCCCCACTGCTTCTTGGAGCCGTTAATCAGCGGAATATATAAATGGACTGCTTAGAATGTTGAACTCAACTTTTTATGGTTTTATCCAAAATGAAAAAGAGCGGCTGGACATCATCTTCCTCGCCATTACTGTCAAGAAAAAACTTGAAGTCTTCCAGCAGAACAAAAAGTTCAGTTAGTTGTAGCATTTTCTTCTGCTACAGTAAGATCATAAATACTTCTGACAAAGAAATAAAGGAGAGCCTTTAGTCTTCTGCATGTTCAGTTAGCTGTTTGAAGAACTCAAGAACTAATAGTTCTTCAGTCTTCTACAACAAGTTCAGAAGTAACATTCTGAGTTACCTCCAGCAGAAGCAACCATTTATTGAAAACTTCTTTCTACTACTGTGAGGAAAGTTAGAGCTGAGATAACTCAGCTCTAGTCGTTGACACAGAGAAATTTCTCCATGTCAAAATTAATTAAAGCTATTTTTCTGTAGGATCCTTTTGGATCTGAGCTATAGGGCCTTTGGCCTGAGGCAGGACAAATTTGCCTGAGCTGTAGGAGAGTTATACTCTCTGAGTGTAGGATCCAGCTTGGATCTGAGGTAGGTGATCATTTGATCACCGAGCTGTAGGGCCGTTGGGCCTGAGGTAACTGAGTGATTCTCACTGAGTTGTAGGGCACTTCTGCTTGAGGTGTAGGATCCTTTGGATCTAAGGTAGGGCATTTGTGCCTGAGCTATAGGAGAGTCATTTTATCTGAGGTAGGATCCTTTATGGATCTGAGGTAGGGATGTCCTCCCATCCTGAGTTGTAGGGATTTAGGCCTGAGGTAGGTGATCTGTTGATCACTGAGTTATAGAGCCTAGTGCCTGAGCTGTAAGTATTGGAGGAGACTGAGAGATCCTGAGGGATCTGAGGTGTAAGCTCTTTGAGCTGAGTTTTGAACCCTTCATCCATATGAAAGTCTCAGTTCTAGATGCCAATGTACAGACTCCTAAGACTTATTCAGAAATGACTAAGGATGAGGTCATGTTGGCTGCATTAGATAAGAGAGCCCATAACATCATAGTCAGTGCTATTGATGATTCTACCTTTCACAACTTGGTCCACTTCCAGACCTCCAAAGAGATGTGGGACACCCTTGTGGTCTACATGGAGGGTACTGAAGAGGTAAGAGATAATAGAAAGTTCATGCTCAATTAGGAGTATGATGCTTTCAGGCAATCCCTGAAAGAGAACATATCTACTTGCTATGAAAGATTTTTCAGGATCATTAATAAAATGAGGACCTATGGGAGGGTCTTCAGTCATTATGAAATAAATGGCAAGTTTATCAGATCTCTCACTAGAGTCTGGGATACTAAGATTTGTTCCATAAGAGAGGTGACCAAGCTTGCTAAGACTCCTCCCCAAACATTGTTTGGAAAGCTGTTCTCCTATGAGATGCAGCTAGCTGCTAGGAAAGAAGAGGAGGCCACCAGCAAATCCCAAGCCAAGGAGAAGTCTTTGGCATTCAAGGCAGACAACATCATGAAGAGCAAGGAGAGGATTCTCTCTCCTCCAAGAAGACTAATTGACTCAGACAACTCAGAGTCAGATGCATCAAAAAGCAACATGTTAGATGAGGACTTTGCTGCCTTCTCCAGGAACTTTCAGAAGCTGATGATGAAGAAACATTGGAAGAGCATACCTTCCACCTCTTCGCATCATAGGAGGAAGCATTCCAAGACTAACAGGTATTATTCTAAATCCATTAAATATGATTTTTCTAAAGTTGTTTGCTACTGTTGCAGCAAGCCAGGGCATATGATAACTAACTGCCCAGTGAAGAGGAAGGAAGCTGCTGAGAAGAAACAACACCAACACAAGGGAAAGAAGGAGAAATCTTTCATTGCTAAGAAAGAGAAGAGCTGGACAGACTCATCTTCATCTGAGTCTGAAGAAGAAGCCTATATTGGGCTAGTTATTGCTGCTACTAAACAGATAACTGTAGTGCAGATGAAAACTATCCCGCTGCCATGATATGTATCATGGCCCCTTTATCACATTCAGACAGTGATTCAGAGGTGGATGAGGAAGATGAAGAAGATGCCTACAACTACTGTGGGCTGATGACAATGACTGATGAGGAAACCAGCTAGGATCAGCCTGATAAAAGGAACGTAAAATCTCTATCAAGCTCTTCTTCTGAGTCTGGATATGAGACTAGTCCTTGTACAAAAACCTCTTCACCCAGTGGTGAAGAAGATTTTGAATCAGAAGGTGATGTCAATCAATTGATTGACAGGTATGAAGAACTTCTGGATGCTTTCAAGAAGTGCAAGATGGTGTCTAAGAAGCAAGCAATAGAGATTGACTCTCTACACCTAATTGCTTCCCAGCTGATTGAAATAGCATCTTTGCTGGATCAGAAGGACAGGGAACTTAGCCAACTTATAGTCTTGAATAACATCCAGATAGGATCCATCAAATACATGAATAGTCTCATCAGGGATCTTGAAGAGAGGCTAGTGAGGAAGAAAAGAATAGTGACTAACTATTCTAAGCCATGTACCGTGTTACCCTTGATAGACTCTTTCTCCTCTCAGAAGTGTAAGAATGGGTTGGGATTCCAGGGAAGCATAAGAGTTTCTCCTTCCAAAGGGAAGGGCAAAGCTCAAGTTCCAGCTCAGCCTCTTGCCTCTAAGGTTCCCATTTCTTTTAGGGAAGTTCAGTTGCCTTCAAATAGGTATGACCAAGAAAGCATCTTTGGTCACTATTTGAATGGCAGATCCATTGGTATGAACAAAGATGTTCACAGCCAGGGTGGAAGTTATAACAAAGTGAGTGCCTTTAAAGCCGCCCATGAAGAAATTCAAATGGCCCACCATGGACCATTTGTATTTGGTACTCCAGCCCCCCTATCAAGAAGGTGGCTGCAGCAAAGGTTCAATATCATTCAACAAATACTATGACCAAGGGTCAGTCTTCCAGTAAGTGATTGGGCTCGCGAACAGACTCTTACTGTGGTTGGTTCGGTGAGTCGATCGCCGCAGGCTTGCTAGATGAGGCAAGTGCACCTATCGCAAGTAGTACTCGATATTCGGGAGAATACCGAGGTCGTATTATTCCCGGGAACGGGTTGATTACCCCTACTGCTCCGAAAACACTATTATTTTACTGAAGTACTAGTTGAGGGTTATAATTAAAATAGGACGAAAATAGATTTAAGAAAATAGTCGATGAAGAGATAACTCCCAGTATCGAATTACGTTAGGAATAAAAATAGATTTGAATAACTAGAGATCTAAAGTTTCAATTTAATTAAAGCGGAAACTTGGTCGTGGAGGTTCAAAATAATGAGCTCACCTATCTCTAGGAATATCGCTCACCTGGACATTAAGGCTATTCGACCGAGCTCTCGTCCGATGAAGGATTCCCTTAATGCCCGCAGTACGCTAAGAACCCCGCTATTGGGTGGGGAACCCAATCTGGTAGAGTTACCGCGCCTCCTATCTCGAGGGTTAGTGCGGAACTCTATTTACCCAGGGGTGATCTGTCCATACGCACAGCCTCTCGGCTAGCTAGCGTATGGATAACATAAATAGAGCCCACACATCGATATGTGGTTCTACGCGTCGTTAACCCGGGGTAAACCTTAAGTTTTTTAATTAAATCAAAAATTAGACATTTGGTTATTTAAAACATTTTATATCCCAAAGCTCTTCGATACCGAGTGCTAAAAGCAATTAGCCACTCATCAGAATGGGGATAGCTTATATGTTTGGTTATGCGAGCATTCTAAACTATTCGCTGAAAGGTTATAAAGAAAATAAGAAGAAAAGTAAAATACCTTAACATTGGAAAAGTTATTACAAATAAACACACCCGCACTCATTCAAACATATAACAAAAGATAGAAATAAAACTAAGTTACACATAAGAGAAAATTGCATAATTGAAATTTGCATGTCCCACTCAAACCAGTGGGGGCGGGAAATAAAAGCTGAAAATTGCAAGTCCTACTCAAACGAGTAGGAGTGAAATGAAAGCGAGTCCTACTCAAATGAGTAGGAAAAAATAAATGCGATTACAGGGCTTTCTCAAATATTTACATCAAAATAAAGTCCGACCATTTAACTCCTAGCGAGTAGGCGAAAAATCAAATCCAACCATTTAACTCAAATGAGTAGGCGGAAAAATAAAGAATGAAAATTACAAGTCCTACTCAAACGAGTAGGACTGAAAATACAGTCCAGCCATTTAACTCAAGTGAGTAGGCGGAAAAATAAAAGCTATAAACACTTGCTTGAATAAAATCCAACCATTTAACTCAAATGAGTAGGCGGAAAATAAAAATACACACACTTGCTTGAATAAAATCCAGCCATTTAACTCAAATGATTAGGCGGAAAAATAAAAACAACACACGCAGTCTACTTAAAAGTAACTACTCACGCACTCGACATAAATAAACACAAACACATACACACACACTTGCATAAATTAAATAAGATGATAAAAATTATCTCATACACTCACGCACTCGGGCGAGAAATAAGAAAAACAAAGTTATCAAAAAATTAAAACAACTGCATTTCTACTGCTGAAATGTGGTAGAAATGCGTAAAAAGACGAAATAAAAATTGTTTGAGCAAAAAGTTTTCAAATTAAAGTGAGAAAGACATGTGCCCGAAAAATTAAAACATTTACAATTTTACCGTTAGATTTTGATAGAAATGCATAAAAAGTGAAAATAAAAATTGTTCGAGCGAAAATATTTTTTGTAATTGCAAAAATCTAAGTTCTTGAAAAATTATAATAACGCATAATTCATTCTTATATATATGTAAAAGAGTTTAAAAAGTAGCAGAAAATGAAATAAAAATCCTAAGTCTAACCAATTTTGATAAGAAAAACGACTATAGTAACGGCTAGAAATTTTGATAAAAATGAAAATAAAGCAAGTTGTTTTTCATTTTAAAGTATACATTTTGCACTTTGAAGCTCATACACGCACACACACATATGAAAATGAAAACAAAAGTATATAAGATTGATGAAAAGGAGGCCTTTAGAGAAAATTCAGAGTATATAAGGATGAGAAAAATATCTATTTTATTAACAAAAGAAGTTGATTACAGGAGCTTAAACAAACAAACTTCAAAAGGAGGGGGGGGGGGGGGGGAAATCCTTACATAACACTAAAGCATCTTCAACGGCAGCCCTAAGTCATCAAAATGGTTTCAAAAATTGGAACCCTTAACTCATACAACAGCCGCCCTTTTATAGGCAAACATTTCCAAGTACACGCCCTCCGACACGGGCGTGTCGGTGGGTGTGTCAGCACTATTAAACAGCAGAATTCGGTGATCTGACGGCGATGTGACATTGCGGCTAAAAATGCGGCGGTCACGCCCCATGTCATGGGCGTGACGGTGGGCGTGTCGTTCGGTGATTAAAGGCTTTGTTGACTTCGGGAGTCGCCGACGGCGGTTTGTCGGGCCAGGTGGAGAAAGTCATGCCCCAGGTCACGACGTGACTCTGAGCGTGTCGGGGGTTCGACGATCGTCGAGCGGGATGGACACGGGCTTGGGTCACGCCCCGTGTTAGGTGACACGGGCGTGACGCTAGGCGCGTTAAGCTTTTCTCTTCAAAAATCTTTGATTTCGCTGGAATTTGACGGGTCACGCCCTGGTCATGGTCATGACCAACAGTACACGTGTGTGGCATGTATATTTTGTGCAGATTTTTTTGATTTTTATCTGCAAAATAACATAAAATAAATTAGCAAAATATTTACAATAAAAGAAACATTTTATTGAACAAACGTAAGTAAAAATGACAAAAATAAAGTAAAACGACTGATATAATGTACATAAAACTAGGTATATTTACAATTCATCAAATACCCCCATACTTAAGCTTTTGCTATTCCAGAGCAAAAGTTTGAGATGAACTTATAAGGAATAAAAAAAACTCTAAGTTTAGCTACCGCTTAATCAATTATAAGAGAGATCTAAATAAATAAACGGGGTATAAGAGTTAAGTCCTAAATTTATGAAGATGATTTAAATAGCGCAAAAGTTTTGGCCAAAAGACTTCTTGATATAATCAAATGGAAAGCAATAATTGTAATGGTTAGATTAACAAGAATAGTTTGGAATTATATGAACTTTTATCTTATAGGAGTTTTACTGGAAATAATGCAATTTACAAATTATGCTCTCAAATAATTTTTTTGAATTAAATCTAAAATCGTGAAATTACCTAAGGGGGTTGATGTTGGTTTATGAAGAGGATTTGAAATTTGAGGTGAGGTAATTTTTTTTCTCGAACCTCCATTTTTTTCTTTTGGATTATTAGGAAAATGAAATCTTATTTTCCTAATATCAATTTTTTTTCAACTTCATAATAAAATTTAACTCAATGTATATGTGTAGGAGTAATGAATTTTATCCTCTTACTCCATAACATATAATCTTTTTAGTCTATTGAGTGCCTATGTTTACGGAACAAAATCTTATTCCCATTGACATAGGATCTTTTAAGGATAACAATTTTTATCATGCTAAGTAAGTCATGAAAAGAAAGGTGAGAAAAGAAAACTAGATATTTTATTAAAAACAATTTTGAGAGCAACCTTAATAAATTGTAAGTTCCAATTTTTCAGAAAGCTAAAAGTAAACATAATTGAATCCTATAGTCGTTATTTTCTAACATAATACACGTGCTTCTATCAATAAAAAATTAGAAGTAGTGCCTAAAACGAGTTCGCTATTTTTAACAAAGCATAATGAATTCTTTAAAACTTAACCACGAATAGTTAAATTTTTCAATCTATAATTCACAAACGAATAGCAAACAGAGAATTAATAAAATTCACGTATAAATAAACTCAATGCAAAATTTTTGGATAGCAAGAAACTTAAGGATGGTATATTTGATTTATTTGTTTCAAAATATTTTTTTGGTTTTTTTAGAGTTTTTATCATCATTTTTTTTGTAAATAACGTCTATTTTTTTAACTTATTATCTTTTTTTTAGATTTTTATGTTTTTGCGAAGAGTTCGAGAAAAATAGATGTTATTTACAAGAATGTTGGTGAAAAGGAAGGGGGAGAGAGAGAAGATTACTTACAAAAATATTTACAAAGATTTTTACAAAATGTAACTAAATATTTTTGGAATTTTTCGTTTTATAAATTTTTTGAATTTTTTTTTGTTTTATAATTTTTTTGGAAATTTGTTTTGTTGAATTTTTTTGTTTTATAATTTTTTTTGGAATTTGTTTTTTTGAATTTTTTTGTTATAATTTTTTTGGAATTTTGTTTTTGTTTTGTTTTTATAATTTTTTTTTGGAATTTTTGGTTTAAAAAGAAAGAAAAAAAAACAAGACCTTAAGTTTTTGGGATTTTTTTCATTTTCAAATGTATTTGTTTTGTTTTGTTGTTATATAGGTTTTTTCATATATTTTTTTTTTATTTTGGAAGTGCAGAAAATAGAAATACAGTGCAGAAAATAGAAGTGCGAAAAAGAAAGCGAGAAAATACCCCCGTACTGAAGTCCAACATTGTCCCCAATGTTGTAACGTAAGTATGCGGAACAAAACAGGTAAGATAATATATACAAAGAAAAGAAAGAGAGAGGGGGGGGGGTAGAAGCTTCCCTAACAGGAGGTGGGGAAGACGCAGATTAGGAACCCTGCATTATGAAGAAAGATAGCAAAGAAAAAGGTAAAGAGATAGCGAAAAAGATAAACATGGGGTGCCTCCCAGGAACGCTTTGTTTATAGTCGTGTAGCTTGACTATTTTGGCAGTTTATATATCTAGGAGGGTTATGGATTCGAAATTACTGCCCACATGATCGCCTGCTATGTATAATTTTAAGCGATGACCGTTCACTTTAAACGAGCCTTTATCCGGGTGGGAGACGAGTACAGTCCCATATGGACAAACCTATTCAACTTTGAAGGGGCCGGACCAGCGTGATCTAAGTTTCCCGGGGAAAAGTCTAAGTCGTGAGTTATAAATAAGGATAAGATCGCCCGAAGAAAAAGTTTTTTGGGACTTGAGTTTTCAGTCGTGATAAAACTTAGAACGCTCCTTATAGAATTTATTGCTCTCGTAAGCATTTGCACGCCATTCGTCGAGCTCGTTTAGTTGCAGTTTTCTATTTTGGGCGGCGAAGTTAGTGTCGAGATTTAAGAGTTTTAAAGCCCAAAGTGCGTGATGTTCTAATTCTACGGGGAGATGACACGCTTTGCCGTAGAATAATCGATACGGCGTACAACTAATTGCGGTTTTGTATGCAGTACGATAAGCCCACAACGCATCGTCGAGTTTGATGGACCAATCTTTCCTAGTAAGTGAAACAGTTTTCTCTAATATGCGCTTTATCTCTCGGTTTACTACCTCTACTTGGCCACTAGTTTGCGGGTGGTAGGGGGTTGCAAGTTTGTACATGACGCCGTATCTAGCTAACGTCTTAGCCATCTGGGTGTTGCAGAAATGCGTTCCCCTATCGCTTACAATAGCGTGCGGAGTGCCGAAGCGAGAAAATAGTTTTTTAAGAAATGGAACGACGACTCACGCATCGTTGGTGGGGAGAGCTTGTGCTTCCGCCCACCTTGATACGTAGTCGACTGCTACTAAAATATAATTATTTTTGAAAGACGGAGGTAGGGGGCCAACGAAATCTATGCCCCATAAATCGAACACTTAGCATTCTAAATACAAATTTTGGGGCATCTCGTCGCGACGAGAGATGTTACCCGACCGCTGACAGCTATCGCATGCGCGCACAAAATTGTGAGCGTCTTTGAATAGAGTGGGCCAAAAGAAGCCCGCCTATAGCGCCTTCTGCGCGGTCCGGTTAGCTTGATAATGCCCACCAGCCGGACCCTCGTGGCAGTGCCTAAGGATTTGCGTGCACTCCACACCCGCAACACATCTTCGGACCTCTTGGTCCGCGCAGATATGAAAAAGAAAAGGATCCTCCCAAAAGAAATATTTCAAGTCAGAAAATAATTTTTTCTTTTGCTGGCTCGAAAAGTCTTTTGGAAGCACCCTCGCAACTAAATAGTTCGCAAAATCAACGAACCAAGGCGGGGAATATGAATTAGTAGTTATGGCTAGGAGGCGTTCCTCGGGGAATCTGTCATTTATGTCAGATTCGACGAGTGCTTCCGCAGCGGGATTTTCTAAGCGGGGGAGGTGATCGGCGGCTAAAGTTTCCGCGCCCCTCTTATCCCGGATCTCTAAATCGAACTCCTTCAAGAGGAGGATTCATCGAAGAAGGCGGGGTTTGGCGTCCGTTTTTGCTAACAAATATTTTAAGGCGGAATGTTCGGTAAATACGATAACTTTGGATAGCGTAATATTACGAGCGAAACTTATCGAAAGCAAATACGACGGCGAAAAGTTCCTTTTCCGTTGCCATGTAATTTCCTTGTGCGGAAGTGAGTGTCTTGCTAGCGTAGTAAATAGGATAAAAATATTTGTTTATACGTTGGCCAAGAACGAGTCCTACGACAATATCACTAGCGTCGCACATAATTTCGAACGGAAGGGTCCAATCGGGCACCACTAAAATAGGTGAATTGATAAGTTTTTGTTTTATGAAATTAAAAGCAGACTCGCATTCGCTATCAAAGACAAAATTTGATTCCTTTTCCAAGAGGCGAGTAAGCGACGTTGTTATTTTTGAAAAATCTTGAATAAAACGCCTATAAAAGCCCGCGTGCCCTAAGGAACTCCTAATAGATTTAACGTTGGAAGGCGGGGGAAGTTTTTCGATAATTTCAACTTTGGCCTTATCGACCTCCATCCCCTTAGACAAAATCATATGGCCGAGAACCAAACCTTCTCGAACCATAAAGTTACATTTTTCCCAATTTAAAACAAGATGCGTGTCCTCGCATCACTGAAGGACACGATCTAAATTACTAAGACAGGACGGGAAAGTGCTTCCGAAAATAGAGAAGTCATCCATAAAGACTTCCATAATGTCTCCTACCAGCTCGCCAAAGATCGCCAGCATACATCTTTGGAATGTAGCGGGCACGTTGCAGAGGCCAAATGGCATTCTTCGATATGCGAAGGTACCAAACGGGCAGGTAAAAGTTGTTTCTCTTGGTCATCGCGGGAAATGGGGATTTGGAAAAACCCCGATAATCCATCAAGAAAACAAAAATACGGATGACCGGACAAACGCTCTAAAATTTGGTCTAATAATGGTAGTGGGAAATGATCCTTACAGGTGGCATCATTTAGTTTTCTATAATCGATGCACACCCGCCAACCCGTAACAGTACGAGTTGGAACGAGTTCATTGTGATCATTCTCCACTACGGTAAGACCGCCCTTTTTTGGCACCACGTGAATGGGACTAACCCACGTACTATCCGATATGTGATAAATAATCCCCGCATCTAATAATTTAATAATTTCGGCCTTAACGACGTCTTTCATGTTTGGGTTAAGATGTCGCTGCGGTGGAATAGTTTTGCGGTAATTATCGAGAAGGAAAATTTTATGGGTGCAGAAAGACGGGTTAATACCTTTTAGATCAGAAATTTGCCACGCAATTGTGTGGCGATGTTTAAACAAAACTCCCAATAAATCGGAAGACTCCGATTTAGTCAAATGCGAAGAAATGATAACGGGAAGGGTATCATCTTTTCCCAAAAAGCGTATTTGAGTGAATCGGGTAGGGGTTTGAGTTCAAGACAGGGCGGTTCTTCTAACGAGGTTTTAATTCCAATGTCTTTCTTACCAATTGGTTCGAAAGGCAAGTCTATAGAGGTATCCTCATCGCAGTTAAAATTTTCGAGCGCATAAATATCGTCGTTTAAAAAAAATAGACTCAAAAATAGGGGAAGAACAATCTCTGAGATATGTGTCTAATTTATAACAAAAGTCATCGCTCGATGACGAGTCTCCTATGGAGGGATTAATAGAGAAAGTAACTTTGTCATCTCCTACCCGAAGGAGGAGACGACCGTTACTGACATCAATTAATGCGCGGGAGGTAGCGAGAAAAGGGCGACCGAGTATAATTGGTACATCAGTGTCCTCCTCGATGTCCAAGATGACGAAGTCTACCGGAAAGATAAACTTATCAACGCGGACAAGTACGTCCTCCACTACCCCGACGGGAAACTTAACCGAGCGATCCGCTAGTTGGATTCACATTTTAGTAGGGTCCGGAGTGCCCAAACCTAATTTTGGAAAGAGCGAGAACGACATCAAATTAATGCTCGCGCCTAAATCTGCAAGAGCGTATTTTACTAATATATTGCCAAAAAGGCACGGGATGGAGAACCGTCCCGGGTCATTTCTTTTTAGGGAAAATTTATTAGTAAGAGCCGCTGAGCAGTCATCATTTAGAGAAATATGCGAAATATTTTCTAATTTTTGTTTATTGGAAAGAAGTTGTTTTAGTATTTCACATATTTAAGAATTTGAGAGATTGCCTCGCAGAAGGGAATATTAATATGAATTTGTTTTAATAATAAAATAAAATTTTCATATTGCGCGTCCTTACGCTCACTATTGAGCTTGTGCGGATATGGCAAGGACGTTTTAATAATTTTTTCATTTAAAATATGTAAAGGCGGTGTAATCAAAGAAGGGGGAAGAGGGGTTGGAGGTGAAATATGTACCTGAGGATCGGTCCGTTTTGGATCGATCACCTCCTTTCCGCTACGGAGGGTTATAGTGTTGATATTTTCCCGCGGATTGGGCTCCGTGTTTCCCGGCAGTGCCCCGAGCGCGCGCTCGGACATCATTCGTGCTAGCTGTCCAACCTGGAGTTCTAAGTTTTTTAGAGATCCGGTGATGTTCCAGATATTTGACTCGTTGGAAGCTATATATTTAGAAAAATTCTCCTCCAAAGGGAAGGGTTTTGGAAGAGGGGGAGGTGGCAGAAATCCGGGCACAACAGAATTGGGGCGGCGCTGCTCATTATTCGCATTGCTCCATGAGAAGTTGGGGTGTTCCTCCAACCCGGATTATAGTTATTGCTATAAGGGTTGTTGTTGGCGTTGAAGGAAGGTCGCCCAGCATTTCCCACGTAGTATACGAATTCATTTGCTACGCTGACATTAGGGGGAATCGCCCAAGGCGGAGTGGTGGAGGTATCAGACATCTCCGCCACCTGCTTCGTCAGCCTTTCAACTTGAAGGGCTAAGTGTGCAGTGGCATCCACTTCAAAGAGGCCTTCCGCCTGCTTGGGACGTCCCCGCGGGACGTTCCATTGGTAGGCGTTCATAGACATCTCTTCAATAAGAGCTTGGGCAGCCTCGGGGGTCTTATTATTCAAGGTACCCCCGGAAGTCGCGTCAATCATTTGATGCGTCTAATAATTAAGCCCATTGTAGAAGATTTGGACCTGCAACCACGCAGGCAGCGCGTGGTGCGGACACTTGCATAGGAATTCCTTAAAGCGCTCCAAAGTCTCAAAAAGAGACTCGGAATCGTTCTGCACGAACGAAGAAATGTCCGCCCGCAACTTTGCAGTTTTGGCGGGCGGAAAATACTTCGTTATGAACCGTTCCGCAAGGTCAGCCCAAGTGGTGATACATCCTCGTGGGAGGGAATTCAACCACGCCTTAGCTTTGGATCTGAGGGAGAATGGAAAAAGGCGCAAATGAATGGCGTCATCAGTGACGCCATTGATCTTAAAAGTATCGCAAATTTCCAAAAAACTAGACAAATGAACGTTCGGGTCCTCATCCGGCTGTCCGTCGAACTGCATGGCATTTTGGATCATTTGGATAACGCTCGATTTGATCTCAAAATTATTGTTTGCTACTGTGGGACGAACAATACTGGACCCACTATCGTCCAAATTCAGCCGGGCATAATATGACATTGTACGCTCGACAGCCGCGTTCGGATTGGGGTCGGCCATAACAACGGCAGAGGGTTCTCCGATGGATTCTTCGGGATCTAAAGAGGGATTTCGGCGTTGAGACCGAATACGCGCTAGCGAGCGTTCGATCTCAGGATCGAAATCCAAATTTTCGAACTCCGAAGGCTGTCCACGGGTCATGCACCCTAAAATAGAAAGTAGAAAATTAACTTCTTTTTTTTTGGATTTTGAAGAAAAGTTTTAAGTTTTTTTTTTATTTTTTTTAGAAATAAAGGTAAAAGTAATAGACTTCGGATTCAGAATAACAACTCAAAGAGTGTCCCCGGAAACAGCGCCAAAAACTTGATTGGGCCCGCGAACAGACTCTTACTGTGGTTGGTTCGGTGAGTCGATCGCCGCGGGCTTGCTAGATGAGGCAAGTGAACCTATCGCAAGTAGTACTCGATATTCAGGAGAATACCGAGGTCGTATTATTCCCGGGAACGGGTTGATTACCCCTACTGCTCCGAAAACACTATTATTTTACCGAAATACTAGTTGAGGGTTTTAATTAAAATAGGACGAAAATAGATTTAAGAAAATAGTCGATGAAGAGATAACTCCCGGTATCGAATTACATTAGGAATAAAAATAGATTTGAATAACTAGAGATCTAAAGTTTCAATTTAATTAAAGAGGAAACTTGGCCGTGGAGGTTCAAAATAATGAGCTCACCTATCTCTAGGAATATCGCTCACCTGGACATTAAGGATATTCGACCGGGCTCTCGTCCGACGAAGGATTCCCCTTAATGCCCGCAGTACGCTAAGAACCCCGCTATTGGATGGGGAACCCAATCCGGTAGAGTTAGCGCGCCTCCTCTCTCGAGGGTTAGTGCGGAACTATATTTACCCAGGGGTGATCTGTCCATACGCACGACCTCTCGGCTAGCTAGCGTATGGATAACAGAAATAGAGCCCAAACATCAATATGTGGTTCTACGCGTCGTTAACCCGGAGTAAACCTTAAGTTTTTTAATTAAATCGAAAAATTAGACATTTGGTTATTTAAAATATTTTATATCCCAAAGCTCTTCGATACCGAGGGCTAAAAGCAATTAGCCACTCATCATAATGGGGATAACTTATATGTTTGGTTATGCGAGCGTTCTAAACTATTCGCTGAAAGGTTATAAATAAAATAAGAAGAAAAGTAAAATACCCTAAAATTAGAAAAGTTATTACAAATAAACACACCCGCACTCATTCAAACAAATAACAAGAGACAAAAATAAAACTAAGTTACACATAAGAGAAAATTGCATAATTGAAATTTGCAGGTCCCACTCAAACGAGTGGGGGCGGGAAATAAAAGCTGAAAATTGCAAGTCCTACTCAAACGAGTAGGACTGAAATGAAAGCGAGTCCTATTCAAACGAGTAGGAGAAAATAAATGCGATTACAGGGCTTTCTAAAATATTTACATCAAAATAAAGTCCGACGATTTATCTTCTAGCGAGTAGGCAGAAAATCAAATCCAGCCATTTAACTCAAATAAGTAGGCGGAAAAATAAAGAATGAAAATTACAAGTCCTAATCAAACGAGTAGGTCTGAAAATACAGTCCAGCCATTTAACTCAAGTGAGTAGGCGGAAAAATAAAAGCTACAAACACTTGCTTGAATAAAATCGAGCCATTTAACTCAAATGAGTAGGCGGAAAATAAAAATACACACACTTGTTTGAATAAAATCCAGCTATTTAACTCAAATGAGTAGGCGGAAAAATAAAAACAACACACGCACTCTACTTGAAAGTAACTACGCACGCACTAGACATAAATAAACACAAACACACACACACACACTTGCATAAATTAAATAAGATGATAAAGATTATCTCATACACTCACACACTCGGGCGAGAAATAAGAAAAACAAAGTTATCGAAAAATTAAAACAATTGCATTTCTACCGCTGGAATGTGGTAGAAATGCGTAAAAAGACGAAAAAAAAATTGTTTGAGCAAAAAGTTTTCAAATTAAAGTGAGAAAGACATGTGCCCGAAAAATTAAAACGTTTACAATTTTACCGTTAGATTTTGATAGAAATGCATAAAAAGTGAAAATAAAAATTTTTCGAGCGAAAATATTTTTTGTAATTGCAAAAATCTAAGTTCTTGAAAAATTATAATAACGCATGATTCATTCTTATATATATGTAAAAGAGTTTAAAAAGTAGCAGAAAATGAAATAAAAATCCTAAGGCTAACCAATTTTGATAAGAAAAACGACTATAGTAACGACTAGAAATTTTGATAAAAATGAAAATAAAGCAAGTTGTTTTTCATTTTAAAGTATACATTTTGCACTTTGAAGCTCATACACGCACACACACATATGAAAATGAAAACAAAAGTATATAAGATTGATGAAAAGGAGGCCTTTAGAGAAAATTCAGAGTATATAAGGATGAGAAAAATATCTATTTTATTAACAAAAGAAGTTGATTACAGGAGCTTAAACAAACAAACTTCAAAAGGAGAGGGGGGGGGGAAGAATCCTTACATAGTGTTGAAGTATTAGACCGGGCGGCCTTGCGGTCTTGTCTGGCGGTTTGTAGTCCGGGCGCTCTATCAGTCTCATATTGCGGCTTGTTCTTATTCTGCTGGAGTTACCGAGCGGTTAACCCATCTGTCTAACCGCGCGGCCTGTGCGGTCTCTGTAAATTCTAGCCGCTAAGCCCTGTACATGTTTATTCCCACATTGTTTGTTTGTACTCTCTCATATCTCCTCCATTCTATAAAAGGGAGGTCATACCTTTGTAAATGATATCTTTTTTGGATAATAAAATTTCAATTATTCAAATTTCTGTCAATTTCTTAGCTACTTATTCGCTACTTTTACACATAGCACTAAAGCAGCTCCAATGGCAGCCCTAAGTCATCAAAATGGTTTCAAAAATTGGAACCCTTAACTCATACAGCAGCTGCCCTTTTATAGGCAAAAATTTCCAAGTACACGCCCTCCGACACGGGCGTGTCGGTGGGTGTGTCAGAACTATTAAACAACAGAATTCGGTGATCTGACGGCGATGCGACATTGCGGCTGAAAACGCGGCGGTGACGCCCATGTCACGGGCGTGACGGTGGGCATGTCATTCGGCGATTAAAGGCGTTGTTGACTTCGGGAGTCGCCAGTGGCGGTTTGTCGGGCCAGGTGGAGAAAGTCACGCCCCAGGTCACGACGTGACTCTGCGCGTGTCGGGGGTTCGACGATCGTCGAGCGGCAAAATCATCGAGCGAGATGGACACGGGCTTGGGTCACGCCCCGTGTCAGGTGACATGGGCGTTACGCCAGGCGTGTCAAGCTTTTCTCTTCAAAAATCTTTGATTTCGCTGGAATTTGACGGGTCACGCCCTGGTCACGGGCGTGACCAACAGTACACGGGCTTGGCATTTATATTTTGGGCAGATTTTTTTGATTTTTATCTGCAAAACAACATAAAATAAATTAGCAAAATATTTACAATAAAAGAAACATTTTATTGAACAAAAGTAAGTAAAAATGACAAAAATAAAGTAAAACGACTGATATAATGTACATAAAACTAGGTATACTTACAATTCATCAGTAAACATGGTTTAGTTTTGTTTGATGCCATCAGGAGCATGCTTTTTGAAAATAAACTTGCTGCTGCTGGCACTCAGAGCAGGCCAAACAAGCCAGCTAGAAACTTACTTTCATTCAAATCCTTTCTTAAAAGAATCTAAAGAAG
Source organism: Platanthera guangdongensis (assembly GCA_039583875.1). NCBI lineage: Eukaryota > Viridiplantae > Streptophyta > Magnoliopsida > Asparagales > Orchidaceae > Platanthera > Platanthera guangdongensis. The sequence continues at coordinate 82,761,888 of CM077157.1, forward strand.
GCTACTGCTCCTCTTCCTACTGTTTATCCAACAGTTAACCAAACTGTTAGGCCTGCACAGAAAAGAAGATACAACATTCATTAATGTTGGTGCTGTGGCAAAGTGAGCTACTTTGCTATAGACTGCTGGCACAATCCAAATATGCCAAGAGCAGCTATGAGTCTACCAGTCAAAAATGCTGCTGGTGGACAAGTTCATTATAAGACTAACATGCACCTAGTAACCAATAGAAATTGGGGTCCTAAGGTAAAGTAAATTTTGTGATACATGTTAGTTCAAGTGACCATGCCCTTATATGGTACTTGGACAGTGGTTGTTCCAGACACATGACTGGGACAAGGAGAAACTTGAAGGAGTACACTCCAATGAAAGATGGACAAAAGGTTACCTTTGGTGGTTCAGATAGAGTGGTGACTATAGGCTATGGTAAGATTACCAATGGCATAGTCACCATCACAAAAGTGATTTATGTTGAAGGATTATAACACAACCTCATAAGCATAAACAAACCTTCTGATCTTGCCTATGTTATTATCTTCCACAAGGATGAGTGTCAGATTAAGAGGTCAAGTGACCAGGAGGTCATCTTGACAGACAGTAGGAGTGAAAATGTTTACTTTTTAAACTTTATTTGTCTAGATACAAACTCCCCTGTTTATCTAGTGTAAATTAATAAAGTCTCATATTGTATCCAATTGCACACAAGGCTAGCTCATTTGAATTATAAGACTATTGACAAGCTCTTTAGTCAAGAGCTAGTTAGGAATGGTCCTAATGTGAAATGCACGAAGGAGGGCATTTACTCAGCATGCCAAAAGGGCAAGCAGACCAAAGCCTCCTTCAGGGGCATTGGGACCAAAGATTATATGAGGTGTTTGTACCTCTTGCATATGGACTTGTTTGGTCCTATGCTAGTTCATAGTCTTGGTAGGAAAGTCTACACCCTTGTGGCGGTTGATGACTATTCCAGGTTACTTGGATGTTCTTTCTCAAGAAAAAGAATGAAACCCTCGATATCTTTATCAAGTTTGAAAATTTAGAATGATTTTAACAGTTCAGTGGTCAAAATCATAAGTGACCATGGAACTGAATTTCAGTCTGAAAGCATGAAAAAGTTCTGTGAAGAGCAAGTGATTCATCAAGATTTTTCTTCTCCAAGAACTCCCCATCAAAATGGAATTGTTGAGAGGAAAATGGGACTCTCATATAGAGACTGGAAGAACATTTTTGAGTGATAAATCTCTCCTAGAATATTTCTAGGCTGAGGTAGTGAATACGACATGTCATGTCCTCAACAATGCCTCTATCACCAAGAGCCACACGAGGACTCCCTATGAGATCTTGTAAGGCAGAAAACCAAACCTGGGATGTCAGAATCTTTGGAAATAAGTACTATGTGCTTCACAATGAGAAATCTTATGTGACTAAGTTTGCTGCCAAGTCCTTTGATAAGATTTTTGTTGGGTACAACAATCATAGCAAAGCCTATATGATCTATAACTTGAAAAGCCAAGTTGTAGAAGAATCTATTCATGTAGTCTTTGATGAGTCTACTATGATTAACAGAGAGCTGCCAAGCTCCTCTTCTAGTACTGCAGGTACAAAACAGATGATGGACAAGCTGACCATCAATGAAGCAGGTCCAGTTATCCAAGATGGAATAAACATTCTAGTAGATGGACTGCAAGACACAAATGAGGTGCATGAAGATTAACAAGAAGCTGCCCCTGTAGCTAAAGCTAGATTGCGTCCAACAATCAAGCATCTGAGGGATCATCCAAGACACCAAATTATTGATGATGCAAGCCAAGGAGTAGTGATAAGGAGCAGTAGTATCAACACAACACTATACTCAAGCTTCCTATCATAGGTTGGGCCAAAGAAATTTGAAGTGACCAACATAGATCAGTTCTGGATTATTGCTATGCAAGAGAAACTGAACCAGTTTAAGAGATGCAAGGTCTGAAAGCTGGTTTCCAGACTACACGGACATAATGTCATTAGAGTCAAGAGAATTTATAGGAATAAACTTGATGAAAATGACATTATAATCAAGAATAAGACAGAGCTAGTAGCTAAGAGGTACATATAAGAGGAAGGTATTGATTTTGATCAAACATTTGCCCCTGTTACAAGACTGGAGGTCATAAGACTGTTCCTTGCATATGTTGCACACAAGGGATTCAAGGTCTACCAGATGGATGTGAAGTCAACCTTCCTAACTGATGACTTAAAAGAAGAAGTCTATATTGAGCAGCCTCCGTGTTTTATTGTTCCTAACTCACCTAATTCTATTTATAGACTTAAGAAAGCTCTATATGGGCTAAACAGGCCCCTAGAGCATGGTATGAGACTTTATCTAGCTTTCTCATTGAGAACAAATTCTCAAGGGGAAGATAAACAAGACCCTGTTCCTAAGGGAATCTAAGGGTATGTTCATCCTCGTCCAGATATATGTAGATGACATTATCTTTGGATCTACTGATGACAACATTTGCACGAAGTTTGCCAAACTTATGCAATGGAAGTTTGAGATGAGCAGTATGAGTGGACTTAGGTTCTTCTTGGGTCTCCAAGTTAGACAAACTGATGATGGCTTGTACATATCCCAGTCTATGTTCACCAGGGAGTTAATCAAGAAGTATGGTATGGAGAATTTCTCCACCATGAAAACTCCCATGGGGTCAAGCATGGCTATAAGAAAAGATGAGAAAGGGTCCTCCCAGCTGAGGTTTAGCGTCAGTGTCTAGTTCTTTGTTACTAGTCAGGGGTCTTCCGGGTTAGTGGAGGGTCCTGCCAACTGAGGCTTAGCATCAGCCTCTAGTTCTTTGTTACCAGTCAAGGGTCCGGGTTTGGGAGAAGTAGGAGTTAGCTACACTCCAAGGTCCGAACTCTCGTTGAGGCTAGTTTTTGGCTTCAATATTTCTGGTGCGGTGAGCGTGGAGCATAGCCGACACAGGAAAATCTCAACTCGAGTTCCATGGCCGGGAATGGAGGAGAAGGAGCTAGTTCAGGACGTTATCCCTCTCGGGGAAGTGGGGTGACGTTGGGCATCTTGGAAAACTTCAAGCGGGAGGTCCTCCAGACCATCCACCTGACCTTCTCGGTAAGGAGCGAGTGGGACACATCTCAGGTCCTGGTCATTGCCGCTCCGTCATTGGGCGAAAACGCTCCCGGGCAGCGTCCCAGGAAGGAGGTTCCGACGGAGGTTGCCGAGAGGGATGTCGCCGGGCGGGAGCTATTCCCCGGGCAAGCCAGTGTGGACAGAGCTAGCGAGCCAAGGTCGCGCGGCGAGCCTTCTCGGCAGGCTGGGGGCGGGAGCCATTTTAGTGAGATTATCATCTCGGCTCCTATTCTAGATGGGTTCCGGGAGCCAGACACGTCCTACTATACGGGCAGGGATGACCCCATGCAACATGTTCTGTGGTTTGAGGATGTCGTTTCCATAAGGCAGAAGTGTGATGCCTTCAAGTGTCAGATCTTCGCCATCACTTTGAAGGAGAAGGTGAGGGACTGGTTCCATCAGCTCCCAGCGAGCTCTATTTACTACTTTGAAGATTTGCGCCGAGGGTTTCTGTTGAGGTTCTCGACATCAAAGAAGAGGAAGAAGTCGTCGGAGTGCTTGTTCTCCATCAAGCAGAAGCCGAAGGAGACGCTGGGATGCTATGTTGATATGTTCTAGGAGGAGATTCTGCAAGTTCAGGAGTTGCCTGGGTACAGCGTAATGCTTGCCTTCACCCTTGGGTTGTCGTCAAGCTTCATTAGCATGGAGCTGAAGAGGGTTCCCCCCTCTCCTTCAAAGAGCTGATGGAGAGGGCGGCGAAGGAGATAGAGATAGAGGCGGCCAACCCAACATTTGCCAAGAAGCTGGCCAAGTTGGCGGATGAGGATGTGAAGGAGCCAGGAGCTGGGAGGCAGAGAGAGAAGAGGGAGTAGAGGGAGCAGAGAGAGGAGAGGAGAAGGGAAGATCCCCGAGGCTAGGGACATCAGGGGAAGCACCAAGGGTGGGGGCGCAGGGAGCCTAAAAACCGGTTAGGCTGGAGGCCCCAAGAAGGTCAACCCTAGGGGCAGAGGGGAGGATGGCAAGGTCGAGAGAACTTCCACGGATAGGGTGTAACAGCTCCATCCATCACATGAAATATAATAGAGGGTCCGACCGGGGCCCCACACCATATTCCACAAACAGGCGGCGAGGTTACAGGTCAATATCAAAGACTAGTGCACACATCCTAACTCAGAGCATTCTAGCGGAAGTTTTAGGGGTTATTACTGAACTCATCAATCATGAATGTCCACTATATATAAATAACCACATTTATATATCTCACAGGAATGTATACAAAATGCACAAAAATGTTTGGACTTAAGGCCTTACAGTTATATTTTAAGAGTGTGGATTACAAACATCGACACGCAAGCCGATCGCACATGAAAACAGTAAAATTCTTCATTCGTCCTTCAAGGGTCAGCATAACAACAGCAAGGGCTTCTACCCGCTATTTCCCGCTCGGCTCTCCAGCACCTGCACAAGGACAACCCCCCGTAACGGTGGAGAATAAGGCAACGGTCAACATTCAGCTGACCAATTTATAATGACCTTACCCCTTTATCGGGGCAGTGGTATTCCTTCCCCGCAGACATATCATTTTCACAAGCAGATATATCACAAAACATACACTCTCACACAGTTCAATATATCACAAACGTCGACCGCACGACCTGACGCTCCGTGCACTCAGGGCACATTGTCGGTGTACCGAAAAACCAAGGTCCTATAACCATCCTCAGGTCCTAAAGCCAATGATAAACTTTGAGCATTCATGCTCTACGGCCCATGCCCGGAGACTTTAGTCTTGATGGAGTACAACCCAAGAATCTCATTATGCGATCCTAATGAACGCCAATAACCTAGGCACTCAAGTTAGACAACCATAACGCAGATATAGTTCAGCCCTTACCCGTTGCTCAAATCGCCAGTTCAATGTCTAGACTGATGTAGGTCGGCTTCCCCTTATCCGTTCGGCTCGATGACATTTAAGAGCTCGTAGCTCACAATAGCCACGCTATCCTCCAAGGACTAGCTTCAAAATCAAAAAGGGAGTTAGTTCCAACGTTCATCACGATCGTCTGGTGGGGCCAACAGAAGCTCTCTTTCTTTCTGCGCACAAACTCAAACCAAACCCTGCAGCATCTTGTAGTGCGAGAAACACTGTTCTTTTCATAGCATACAACACATGAATTACGCGGGTATGTTTCGAGAAGTCCACTCCAGTACTTCTTGTTACTCCACTTCACAGGCACAACCCACCAACTCCACAACATACTCGTTTATACTCGGAGTCTTCTTCGGTGTGCAAATAAAGCATCACCAATCCAGACCAACCTATCTATATGGGCTTCACACAACATTCCTATTCCGTACTACATGTTTACGGATCTATACGAAAGACTTACTGGGGATTTTATGAATCAACACAATGAAAATCCCTCGACACTCCACCTTTTGGTGGGGGATTCCATGCATATGCCAAAACAAGGAATTCACATGTCCAAGGAGGAATATCGTTACCCTTGGAGTTCACTTCGGAGACATGACAAAGATTTTCTACGTGGATGGAAATGCGCTCCTCACTTTCCCCTTCGCGAATCGAGCTTCAGATCTTGATTCCAGCCACATGATCTTCTCCAGCAGCTTCAGCAAGATCCACCCAAACCCTAGCTCCATCCGTGAGTTCTCTGCTCCAGAATTGGGATGCAATGAAGAGAGAGAGAGAAAAGGAAATAATGATTTCCTCATTCCAATCCCTCTGCATATGTGGCCTCGGGTAAACCCCAGCCACACGAACTCTTCTCATTCTCAAGCAACACTCACGATTTGAGTTGAAACTTCAACCCACCGCTTTGACCAGACAGCCGTCGTCGCTAGTACTTTCGAAATGACTTTGTCAAAAGGATACCTGACATCACTCTGTTCATCGAAATTTCATTCGTCGAACGCTGTTCAACATTCGTCAACCGTTGGTCGACAGTCGTCGAAAGAAGGCCATCAATATAACAGCCCATTCATCGAATGCCGGTTCGACCTTCGTCGAACGCCGGTTCGACGCTCGTCGACCGCCGGTTCGACGCTCGTCGACCGCCGGTTCGATGCTCGTCGACCGCCGGTTAGACGCTCGTTGAACGCCGTTCGACGATTTCGCCTTCCTACTCTTTCTTGGGGTGTTACAATTCTCCCCTCCTTATAGAAATTTCATCCCAAAATTCGATACAACTATCAAAAACCAGCAACAAATATGTTATAATATATATTTTCTTCATAAAAAAAGTTATAACATTTTATACAAACAACTCGGGAAATTCAGCACGCTTGGTTTTCTCCCGCTCCCATGTTAGTTCTTCACGGCCACAGTTGTCCTGCCGGACCTTGACCATCCCGATTGTCTTATTCTGCAGTTGCTTAACCACTTTATCCTCGATCCGAATGAGCCTAACCTTCGTCGTTAGCCTAGATTCGACAGGTATGCGATCATTCGCAATCACCTGAGCTGGATCTTTCATGACTTTTTGAAGCACTGATATGTGGAACACATCATGCAATCCACTCAATTCTTCCGAAAGAGCTAGCCGATAGGCAGCTTCTCCAACTCACTCCACTACATCGAATGGACCAAGATATCTCAGACTTAACTTTTTCAAGCGCCGAATCCTGGACACGCCCTTGAATGGTTTGATTTACAAGTATACCCACTCGCCAACCACAAACTCTACGTTTAGGTGCTTGATGTTGTAATACTTTTCCTGCATATCTTGGGCTATCAGTAGCCTCTCCCAGATAGCGCGTATTGTCGAATTAGCCTCTTTGACTTCCTTATGCTTATACAACTTAGATTCGCCTGTTTCCACCCAAGCTAATGGTTTACATCACTTCCTATAATACAAAGCTTCAAAATGCGTCATCTTTATACTAGCTTGATAGCTATTATTGTAGGCAAACTCTACCATATAGAGATTGTCTTCCCACCTCTTCCCGAAATCCAAGGCACACATTCAGAGCATGTCCTCCATCGTTCTGTTGGTCCTCTCAGTTTGGCCATCCATTTGGGGATAAAAGGCCGTACTGAATGTTAATTTTGTGCCTAACAAGTGATGGATTAGTATCCAATCATTCGAAGTGAAGCACCCGTTTCGATCACTTACGATGCTACAGGGAACACCGTGCAATCGTACTATTTGCTCGGCATAAAACTTAGCCAAGAGTTCCACTAGATCATCCCTCTTGTTCGAAATGAAGTGAGCCACTTTAGTTAACAGGTACACGATCACCCAAATAGAATCGTTCCCACATTGAGATCTCGGCAACCGTACACGAAATCCATCGAAATATCATCAAATTTTCATTCCGGAATATGTAGCGACTTCAGGAAACCTCCAGGATTCTGACCTTCTGCTTTCACTAAGGCACATGTCTGATATTTAGCCACGTAATGTGCTATGTATTTCTTCATACCCGACCACCAAAACAGTTTTTTCATGTCCTTGTACATCTTTGTGCTCCCTGGGTGAATTGAATATTTCTTGAAGTGAGCCTCTTACATCAATTCTTCTCTTAGCTTACCCATATTCAGGACGCACAAACGATCGTCTTTTCGCAAAATGTCGTCATCCCATGAGAATTGGGCATTTGAACCATCCATTGCATTGCGTTTTAGACTTTCATCAAGTTTCGTTGCTCGCCGAACTATGTCTGCAAGGTCATACTGTACCTCCGTCCAATTCAGGCACGCATTTGTATTGGAATTCTTGACAACCCAAGAAATCTCTAAAGCTTCCAGCTCCTGGATTAGATGCTCATCATGCATCTGCAACCAAGTTGCCCTTACCAGAGTCCTATGACTCAAGGTATCTACGATGACATTTCCCTTCCCCGACGTATAATGAATCTGGAAGGTGTAGTACCCAAGAAACTCCATCCACCTACGTTGTCGCATGTTGAGATCCTTCTAATCCAATAGATACTTTAGGCTCTTATGGTCAGTGAATATATCCACTTTCACACCATATTAAAAATGACGCCACAGTTTAAGTGAAAAAATCACCGCCGCCAAATCCAAGTCATGGACGGGATAGTTCCACTCATGCACTTTCAACTGGCATGAGCCATAAGCGATCACCTTACCATACTGAAGAAGAACGCATCCAAAGTCGCTCCCTTAGGCATCACTGTAGATTTCAAAGCCGTCCGAACCACATGACGACTTCAAGATTGGCGTCGTGGTTAAGCGACTCACTCCGACGTACAGAAGAACTTCTGATCCTTTCTCATTAGTGTGGTAAGAGGCAAGGCGATTCATGAGAAGTTTTCTATGAAACGTCTGTAGTAGCCCTCCAGTCCAAGGAAACTCCTGACTTCGGCTACAGAAGACAACACAGGCCACTCCCGTATTGCTTCTATCTTTGACGGATCCACCGTAATGCCTTCGCCACTCACCACATGGCAAAGAAAAGCCACTGACGATAGCTAGAACTCACACTTTGAGAACTTAGCATAGAGCTTGTTTCTTCTCTGGGTGTGCCACACCATCCGTAAATGATTTGAATGATCTTCTTCAGACTGAGAGTACACAAGAATGTCGTCAATAAAGACGATTACAAACAGGTCCAAGTACTCACGAAATGTTCGGTGCATTAGGTCCATGAACACCGATGACACATTTATTAGCCCAAACGACATTACTGTGAACTCATAATGACCATAACGTGTTCCAAACACTGTCTTGGGAATGTCATATTCCCAAATCCTCAACTGGTAATAACCAGAATTTAAGTCCAGCTTAGAATGGATAGTTGATCCCACTAGCTGATCAAACAAGTCATCAATTCGTGGTATTAGATACTTGTTCTTCTCTGTCAGCTTATTCAAATCGCCATTGTCAATGCACAAATGCAGACCATCATCCTTCTTTTTCACAAAGAGAACATGTGCGCTCCAACGTGACATACTTGGGCATGTATATCCCTGTTCCAACAACTCATGTAGTTGAACTTTCAGTTCTACCATTTCCTTTGGCACTACACTATATGGCGAGCGATCAACAAGTTTTTCACCTGACACCAACTCAATAGAGAAGTCAATCTCCCGCTGGGTCGGTAACCCTGGAAGCTCCTTAGGAAACACATCAACATACTCCGAAACAATCAGAACATCACCCACACTGGCTTTTTGGCTCAATAGCCTTTATAAGCGTGAAGCATAACTCTGCTCCCTTCCGAACAGCTGTGACGACTTAGAGAGCAGACATCAACAATTTGCTCGATCCTCGCATACCAGCAAATTTAGTCTCTAGCTCGGTATTCTGTCCTAGTGTGATCTCCTTTTAATTGCAATCAATAAAGGCACACTACTCCGAGAGCCAGTCCATACGAAATATCACATCAAATTCCAAAATCGGCAGCACAAATACTTCCAATCCGAAATCCCGACTTCCTATCCGCACCTCCATATAACAAGTCCTATCAACATGCATCACACATCCATTTGGTAATAACACCTTCACACTATCTGCCGTCATACGAATCAGCACTTCGATCCGTGACATGAAGTACACAGATGGAAACGAATGCGAAGCACTCATATCAAACAGTGCTCTCGCCGGACAGTCCCGAATAAGGGTAAAGCCTAATATAAATACATCATACATAAGCTACACACAAGGTATAAAGTATAAAAAGTAGTAAAATAATATCTTTACTCGTACCCGTGACAACGTCACTGTTGGGTACATTGGTTTAAATGTACCTGATTTGAAGAAGCCTCACCCTACTCAATGATATACATCAAAATATATTTGATGTGTTTTGAGTTTAGTTGTGCAGGTTAAGTATTTGCAGGGAAAGCAGAAAAGATTCTAAGTCCATGTGTCGACACCCAGAGGGAAAGTGTCGACACTTAAGAAGACTTGTGTCGACACCCAGAGGGAAAGTGTCGACACTTAAGAAGACTTGTGTCGACACCCAGACAAGCAATGTCGACACTTGGAGTAGTTGTGTCGACACCAGGGATGCAGAGTCGACACCAGACAGAAAGTGTCGACACAAGGAGCTATGTCGACACTCAATGAAGAAAAATTCAGAGAAGCAGTGTCAACACTTAGCAGTAGTGTCGACACCTAGAGGAACTGTGTCTACATCAGAAAGTGTCGACACTTGGAGGCTGTGTCGACACTCAGCAAAAGTCAGCAGAGTCTAAGTATAAGTGTCGACACCCAGAATGTGTCGACACACAGCAGAAGACTCAGCAGTTGAAGAAAGTGTCGACACAAGAAAGAATGTGTCGACACTCAGCAGAAGACTCAATACATGAAGAAAGTGTCGACACAAGAAGCTGTGTCGACACTTAGCAAAGTTCAATAAAATTCTAAGTACATGTGTCGACACAAAGGGGAATGTGTCGACACTCAGCTAATGTCTCAACACAAGAAGAATGTGTCGACACTAAGGAGCTGTGTCGACACTCAGCAAGTATCAACACTGAAGGCATGTGTCGATACCAAGAAGAAGTGTCGACACTGAACATGTTCAACACATGAAGATGTGTCGACACAAAAGAGTTGTGTCGACACTTACAAGATTTCAACAAAGTACTGAAGAACAAAGACTTGTGTCGACACACATTATCAGTGTCGACACATGATGAAGAAGCTGTGTCGAGAAGTGAATTCTACAACACAAGGAGTTGTGTCGACACCTTGAAGGCTAGTGTCGACACTTAGACAACTTGTGTCGACACTTGGTCTATAAGTGTTGACACTTAAAGACAGATTGTCTCGACACTTTCAGACAGTTACAGAAATTTTCAAGAACTGACTGGATGACTTGACAGCTGCCATTCCAACCGGTCTACTGCACCTGTCAGAGTTGTCAGAAATCAGTTGGGAACCGGACCAGCCGGTCACCTTGAAGAAGGCCTATATATAGGCTTATACTGTATACAGAAACAGAAGATCAATCAACAAAAAGAAACACAGAAGAAGATCTAGCTATTCATTGAAGAATCAAGTGAAGATCTAAGTAGTTGGAGAAAGAGAGCTCCATCCAAGAAGACAGCCGTTGGAACCCGGCTGTGAAGAAGGGTTCAAACCTAGTTCTGAATCTTAAGTTGCAGTAATTGAAGATCAGCTGCAGAGAGTCAATCCTATTGAGTTCTACATTCAAGAAGCTTTGAAGAAAAGCCAAGTGTGATTGTTCTCGGCAGAGTTCTTCCAAGAACTCATCAAGAACCTTTCAACTCATCTCTCTTTTCTCTGAGTTGTAGGTATAAACTTTGTATTCTAATCTCTTGTAGGATCCTTAGGGATCTGAGTTGTAAGCCTGTAATTATAAAGGCTGAGTGTAGGGCCTGAGTGCCTGAGTGTAGGAGATCTAATTCTCTGAGTGTAGGCTTGTTGTGACTTAGTGTAGGCTTTGTGAAGAAGCTGAGTATAGGCTTTGTGAAGAAGCTGAGTTGTAGGGCTTTGGGCCTGAGCTGTAGGAACCTAGTTGAGGTTCTGAGTGTAAGATCTGAGGATCTGAGATAGTGGAGGAGTTTGGCTGAATCTAGTACACTGCTAGATAGGCGAAGGGGGAAGTGGATGTACCCAAACCTTGGGGAACCACTATAAATTTGTGTGTTCACTGTGTGCTTGATTGATTGCTGTGATTGCTGATTGACTGCTGTGTATAATTAGTTAAAAATCTGTGATATAATCTGCAATCTGCCTAAAAAGTTTTAAAAAGATTAAGTCACCTATTCACGCCCCCTCTAGGTGATTAGGTATAATTTCTTTCAAGTGGTATCAGAGCCATGTTACTCAAAAAGGACTTAACTGTCTGAGTAGATCATGTTGGCAGATTAAGTGAAATCAAGAAAATCAAGAAACATGGGTTCCACAGAGAATCATAAGGAACTTGGATCCATGAAGCTACCCATTTGCAGAAAAGAAATTTTTGGCATCTGGAAGGAAAGGGTGAGACTATTTATGGAAGCCTCAGACCCTAGAATATATATCACAGTTAAAGAAGGGCCATATGTGCCTATGAAGGTTTCAGTCCTGGATGCAAATCAGAGAACACCTAAGGACTTCTCTGAAATGACAAAAGATGAGATAGTTCTAGCCACAATGGACAAAAGGCTCAGAATATCATTGTGAGTGCCATTGATGATGCTACCTTTCAGAATTTAATACACTGTAAGACATCTAAGGAGATGTGGGATACCTTGATAGTGTATATGGAGGGTTCTGAAGAAGTGAGGCAAGACAGAAAGTCTTTGCTAAACCAAGAATATGAAAGTTTCAGGCAAGGTAGGACTGATAGCATAATAGAGTGCTATAAGAAATTCTATAGGATTGTGAATGAGCTAATGTCCTATGGAAGAGATTTCAGTAATTATGAGCTAACTGATAAGTTCTTGAGGTCCCTAACAAAGGATTGGGACACCAAGATCTGTGCCATTAGGGAAATGGCCAAGTTAGCAGTTATTCCCCCTCCAACTTTGTTTGGAAAACTGCTGTCCTACGAAATACAGTTGATGGTAAGGAAGGAGGAGGAGAAGACTACAAGAAGTGAGCACAAAGAAAGAGCAGTGGCATTCAAAACAGAAGCCACCAAGAAATACAAAAGTAAGTCTCCATCTCCACCTCCAAAAGTGACTGAGACTGAGTCAGATGATTCAGAAAGCAGAAAGTCTGAAAGCAGTGAAAGTCATGAGGACTTTGAAGCCTTCACAAGACACTTTCAGAAGTTCCTAAAGAAGAAACAGTGGAGGACTAAGCCATCCACAGCACAGAGGTCATCAAAGAATGACAGAAGAAAGCCCAAGTCAAATAGAACTTCATCTTCATAGATAGTTTGTTATTGTTGTAACAAACAAGGACATGTTGTTGCTGATTGTCCTGAGAAGAGAAAAGAATCTACTGATAAGAAAAAGACACAATTCAAGGGCAAGAAGGAAAGGTCTTTTGTTGCTAAGAAGGACAAAGGCCTGTCAGACATATCATCTTCAGAAACTGAGTTAGAAGCTGAAGCTTACATAGGACTGTATGCTGAAGAAGAGAAATAAGAGTTCATCCAGATAATGAATTCTATATATGAGCAAGAGGACACTCAGTGCCAAGGACTGATGGACTTAACTGAAGGTGACAAAATCCAGGAGCAGCCTGGACCTAGTAAGGTACTAAATTGTTCTTTAAGTTCAATTTCTTGTGCTAGTTCAGAATCAGATTCATCATCATCAAGTGATGAGAGTGCATCTGAGTCTGAAGAGGATATTCATCAATTGATTGATGAATATAGAGTTTTGTTGCAAGCATATAAGAAAAGCAAATCCTTGGCCAAGAGTCAGGCTAAGAAGATTGCAAGTCTCAAAGTGGCTGCAACTGATTTTGATAAACTGATTGATCAAAAGTTGAATGAAATAGCCAGACTGAAGAACATAACTGTTATTCAGATGAGGACTATAACATTCAAGAATGATCAAATCAAGAGTTTGGAGATTAGTTTTCAGAAGGAGAGAGACATTGTTGCTAGGTTTTCTAAACCTAAGTCTGTTCTACCCTTAATTGATGAATTTGTTCATCATAAAGGTAAAACTGGATTAGGGTTTACTAAACCTGCTAGGACTGTTCAGTCCAAGTCTAAGGGCAAAACCCCAGCTCTCAACAAGCCAGCTGTAGATAAAACAGCTAGGGATGTACCTAAGCAAATGTACAATAGGTTTGAGTGCTGGTGCTGTGACACGGTAGGCCACTATGCCATAGACTGTTGGCACAATTCTAGTGCCAAAGTGAGTAGCAAACTGCCTGTTGGAAGATCTGCAGGTAGCTTTGTAAAGAGGCAAACTAACCAGCACCAAGGACCCAAGAATTATTTGGGTTCTAAGGTCAACTAATCTGTTTTGCAGGTGAGTCCAAGTGGCCATGCCCCAATATGGTACTTGGACAGTGGATGTTCCAGATACATGACTGGAACTAGGGGATTGCTAAAGGACTACACACCAATCAAGGATGGTCCTAAAGTCACCTTTGGTGGTTCTGAAAAAGGAATCATCAAGGGTTTTGGTAACATTTCTAGCACCCATATTACTATTACTCAAGTGGCTTATGTTAAAGGTTTGAAACATGACCTTATTAGTATAAGTCAACTGAGTGATTTAGGATATGACATCTCATTTGTTAAAGATGGTTGTCATATCAGGAGGTCAAATGATCAAGAGATCATTTTGACAGGTTATAGAAAGAGGAATGTCTATTGCCTAGACATTATGTGTGAGAATAATGGTTCTCCAGTTTGTCTTGTAGCTGATGAGAAAGTCTCTCATTGTGTCAAATGGCACAAGAGGCTAGCCCATCTTAACTATAAGACAATTGGCAAACTCTATAGCAAAGAGTTAGTGAGGAATGGTCCTCAAGTTAAGTGTATTAAAGATGAGATATGTTCAGCTTGTCAAAAGGGCAAGCAGACTAGATCCAGCTTTAATAGCATAGAAAACAAAGATGCTGTGAGGTGTTTATACCTCTTGCATATGGATCTCTTTGGTCCTATGCCAGTTCACAGCCTAGGTAGGAAGGTCTATACCTTTGTGTTTGTAGATGACTACTCAAGGTTTTCCTGGGTGTTCTTCCTTAGACAGAAATATGAAACACCTAGTATCTTCTATATCTTTGTCAAGCAAATTTAGAATGAACTAGACAGTACAGTGGTCAAGATAAGAAGTGACCATGGTACTAAATTCCAGTCTGATAGCATGACAAAACTATGTGAAGAATTTGAGATATTTTAGGAGTTTTCTTCACCAAGAACACCTCAGCAAAATGGCATTGCTGAGAGGAAAAATAGAACCTTGATTGAGGCTGGTAGAACCCTATTAAGTGATACCTCTCTACCAGAATATTTCTGGGCTGAGGCAGTGAATACTACATGCCATGTAATTAATAGGGCTACCATTACTAAAAGCCACAACAAGACCCCTTATGAGATTGTGAAAGGCAGAAAACCAAACCTATCCTATTTCAGGATCTTTGGTTGTAAATGCTTTATACTTAACAATGGAAAGTCTTACTTGACTAAGTTTGCTGCCAAGTCCCAAGAGGGGATCTTTGTTGGGTACAACAACAATAGTAAGACTTATAGAGTCTACAACTTGTCTACTCAAGTTGTAGAAGAGTCTGTACATGTAGTATTTGATGAAACTAGACTTATTAATCATGAGTTGTCTAGTAGTATTTGCAGCTCCACAGGTGTAACTAAGAAGATGGACAAGCTCACTATTGAAGAAGAACCTACTGCTAGTCAGCATGTATATGATAGTGGCTGTTGTCCAGGAGGAGTACTACATGTACCTAATGCAGAAGAAGATCAAGGAGTGCAACAAGTTGAAGAAGCTGAAGGAGTTTAACCTGAAGTCAGGATGCCTACAGCTAATAGACATCTAAGAGATCATCCAGCAGAACAAATCATTGGTGATCTAAGACAAGGGGTACAAACAAGGAGCAGAAATCTGAATGCAGTACTCTATTCTAGTTTTCTATCCCAAGTAGAGCCAAAGAAGTTTGAAGAAGCCATCCTAGACCCTCATTGGATTGAGGCAATGCAAGAAGAGCTGAATCAGTTCAAGAGGTGCAAAGTCTGGGAGCTTGTTCCTAAACCAAAAGACCACAACATAATTGGAACCAAGTGGATCTTTAGGAACAAGATGGATGAACATGGAGTGATTGTCAAGAACAAAGCAAGATTGGTTGCTAAAGGATATAGGCAGGAAGAAGGTATTGACTTTGATCAAACCTTTGCTCCAGTAGCCAGACTGGAAGCCATAAGAATGTTCCTGGCCTATGCAACCTTTCAAGGATTTAAAGTTTACCAAATGGATGTTAAGTCAGCCTTTCTGAATGGTAATCTGAAAGAGGAAGTCTATGTGGAACAGCCATCAGGTTTTGTTGATTCAACTCAACCTAATTATGTCTATAGACTTAGGAAGGCATTGTATGGGTTAAAACAAGCCCCTAGGGCTTGGTATGAAACCCTGTCTAGTTTCCTCATTGAGAATAAATTCACAAGGGGGAAAATAGACAAGACTCTATTCCTTAGGGAATCCAGAGGCAAGATCATACTAGTCCAAATATATGTAGATGACATAATATTTGGGTCTACTGAAAATGGTCTTTGCAGAAAGTTTGCAAAACTAATGCAAGGACAATTTGAGATGAATAGTATGGGGGAACTTAAGTTCTTCTTGGGTATCCAAGTTAGACAGACTGAGAATGGTTTATCCATATGCCAGTCTAAGTTCACCCTAGAACTAATAAGGAAGTATGGTATGGATTCAACCACTACCATGAAGACTCCTATGGGGTCAAGTATGTCTCTTAGCAAAGATGATGCAGGGAAACCTGTAGATAAGACTTTGTATAGAAGGATAGTTGGCTCCCTATTGTATTTGACTGCAAGTAGACCAGATATCATGTATGCTACATGTGTATGTGCTAGGTACCAAGCATGCCCTAAAGAGTCTCATTTGACAGCAGTCAAAAGGATTCTGAGATATCTAAAGGGCACTCCTTATCTAGGCCTTTGGTACCCTAGGAATGGAGACTTTGAACTGACAGGTTATTCAGATGTAGATTTTGCAGGCTGCAAAGAAGACAGAAAAAGTACAACTGGAACCTGTCAATTCCTAGGTGGAAGACTGATATCTTGGAGTAGCAAGAAGCAAATAAGTGTGGCTATCTGCACAGCAGAATCAGAATATGTGGCGGCAGGAAGTTACTGTGCTCAACTTCTATGGATATAACATCAGCTTGAGGATTATGGTATTCAAGTAAGTAGAACACCACTGTTTTGTGATTCTACAAGTGCTATATCTATTGCTAACAATCCTGTTTCCCATAGTAGAACTAAACATATTGAGATAAAATATCATTTTCTAAGGGAACATGTAGAAAAAGAAGATATATCACTTGAGTATGTAATTACAGATAATCAACTAGCTGACATGTATACTAAGCCCATAGAAGAAACCAAATTCAATAGGTTCAAAATTGAATTAGGTATGATAAACTTAGAATAAGTTTACAAAAATGGCTAAGTAAAAAGGTGTCGACACACAGGGTTATCTGTGTCGACATAGAAAAGTGGTGTCGACATTTAGGGAAAAGGTGTCAACACATCTAGAAAGTTGGTGTCGACACTTCAGAAAATTAGTGTCGACACATACAGGGTCAGTGTCGACACAACCAAGATGGTGTCGACACTTAGAATTTACACAGAATTATCTAAGTAAAGTCTCGACTAAGTGTCGAGTTAAGTGGTGTCGACACATCAACAAGTGTCAACACATATAATCTGTTGACTAAACGTGTGTCGACACAATGTGTCGAGACATTATAAGTCTGTGTCGACACTTTTCAACAGTGTGGACACAATTTAAGTTAGTTGACGCGCCCTTTCATCTTCAATACTAGAAAGGTATAAATAGGATTTCGCCATTGACTGTCGACACACTCACCAAAGTTTCGAGACCAAACTTATGTGTCGACACCTCTCTTCTCTCCATTTAAATTCTTCAAACCCTAATGGTGCCAAAGCTTGAAGAGAACGTCAACGAAGGATATGAACTGGTGCGGTATGCGTTTGATGATGCAGACCTGGTGATCAAGAATGTGATAACCCTAGTCGCAAACTCAAGGTTAGATTTTCTTGTGTCAAAACCAACCAAGATTTGGAAGAAAGAAGTTCTAGAGTTTCTAAATGGAGCAACCCTAGACGACTCTGGATTCAAGATCAAGTCCGGGGTTCATGGAGAAAAGGTGAAGGTCTCACCAAAAAGCTTGAGAAAGGTATTAAACCTCCCAAGGACAAAGGAAGAAGATGAAGTTACTGCTTCTAAGACCAGAGAAGCATTAACTTAGTGTGGTCTAGATTCCAAGCTAAAAATTGGATCTGTATTCAATAGGAAAGGCATGAACAGCTAGGGGAAATTTCTCTCAGAAATTGTTGGCAAAGTTATCCTGTGCAAGTCTGGAGTACATGACAGGATTTCAACTTATATGTTCAGCATCATGACAAGGATTATCTTTCAACTAATTACTGATTGGTCTGCAGTATTATTTGAGAAGATTAAGGAGAGCCTGAAGAAACCCAATTTGGGTAGAATTCTAAGTCTTTACTTGGCTGGTAGTATACCAGAAGTAATGAGTCAAGCTGCTGGCACTAAGATCAACCATATGAGGAAGATGGACATGTGGATATTCTCTAGGTGGGACAGAGTTTTAACTAAGGAGATGCCTACTCCTGAGAAAGTAACACCCCTAAAGAAGAAGAAAACAGCCCCAGTGGCTCAAGAATCATCCAGCAGTTCAGAAGAATAAGTTGTCTTCACTCCTGATGAAGAAGACACTGGAGATGCTGGGAAGTCTCCAGCTCAACAAGAAGTTGCAGAGAGGCAGGGGGAGCTACCTCAAGCTAGCCCCATTCACCAGGATTCTATCCAGGGGGAGCCACTAGTTATGGAAGAGCCAACTCCACTAGAGAGTGAGCAAGCAACCCACACTATCCTTGAGGTAATCTCAAAAATCAATCAATTAGATTTCCTTATTGAGAGTGAAGTTCTAATTGACAACTTATCTAATGTTAATCAGCAACCTCAGATTGATAGCCAACTCCCAGATGTTGTCATGGAGGACACATCTGTTGCTGCTCATGTTGTATCTGATCAAGTTGTTGATGAGCCAAGAGAATCTCCTGCACAACCTCAACAAGAGTATACAATGGAAGATCTCTTCCTTAATCTAGACCAAGCTGACTTTGAGAAGGAAAGTACTGCTGCTGAGGGGGAGAATGCTCAAGTTGAGGGGGAGCAAGTAGTAATTCTGGACGAAACTGCAAGGCAAGAGCCTGAGAAGCCAAAGGCTGTTGAGGAGCTACCTAGAGAGAGGGTAGATATTGCAAGCACATCAGCTTCAGAAGATGAGGAGGCTGCCAGAGCAAAGATAAGAAAATTTCAAGTATTCAAGAGGAGGAGCCAGACTTATAAGAAAGCTCTGCAAACTGTAGTACCACAGCAAACACCACGGCCAGCACCATCAACATATTTTAGTTCCTTGATGGTTGCTATGCAAATCAAGCTTGATGAGCAAAGGAAAGCTCTTGAAAAATATGTGGATGAAGGGCAAAAATCTCTCCAGTTTGATCTGTCCCAGGATATTAAGTCTATTAGATTTGAAATGAATCTAAATAAGAAGGAGATGACTGACTGCTTCCACAAGGGAGGGAATGCAGTGGTTTACTTAGCTACACATCAAGAGAAGATAAAAGCTCAAGTAGATGACATTGTACTGAAGCAAGGATATGTTCTGGAGAATCAGATAAGGATGAATGATAATTTGATAGAATCCCACAATGCAATTGTCACTGAGATAAAAAATATAGCTGCTGGACAAACTACATCTAATGCTACTGCAAAGGCAGAGTTTGATAAAGCTTTACAAGAGGGCTTATCTGATGTTACTTCTGCTATAGAAAACTCTCAGAAGCTGATCCTTGAAAAACTCCAAAGGTTGAAACCTTTTTACAATGATGGAGTTAATTATCTCAATGCCCAAATCAGATTTCAAAAGGATGATCTAAGAGATCACATGGAAAGAGAAGTCATAAAGGGGGAGAGGGTGTTAGTCAAAGCCGGCTCTGACCATGCAAAATGGATTTCCAATTCCATCAGAGCCACTCTTGGTTATCCTCCTTTATGTGATGATGACAATGTAGCAGAATTTGGAGTTAATCCTGCCTATCTTGGAGGTGAGCAAGCTGAAGTAGCTCAGGTGATCTATCCTCCACCAGATTTTGATATGATACAAGCAGATATACATTCCATATATAGCCCACCTGAGGGCCAGCAAAATGTCATCATAGAGAAGGTGGTTCAGCCAATCTCTAAGGCTTTACAGGAAGCTATGATGAAAGAACAAGCTGAACAAGAAGCTAGATTGTCTAAGAAGAGGTTTAGAGAGCAAGCTGAACAAATGCCTGATTTTGAACAGTGGAGCCCCACTTCAAGAAACATTATCTTAACTGCATGGAAGGCTGCCAAAGATAATGTTCAAGATAGAAATAAGTGGTTTTCTGAACTTGAGTGGAGAAAGCATGAATCTAGGCAAGAAGCCATAGTGCAATATAGAAGGAAGGCAAAGATGGGAAAGCTACCTCCTACTACCCAGGAGCCTAGCAAGTACTTTCCCAAGCCTTATCATTACTTTGTGAGGCAGAAGATTAAAGCTGAAGAGCTAAAGAAGAAGGAGCTGAAAGGGAAAAAGCCTGCTGATACTGAAGATGCTGAAGCCCCTGTACAAGCCAAGATACAGTCTGGAAAGGGAATTGTAATTAAGGAGGCTGAGCAAAAATAGAATAGAATTTTCTTCAGTTTACAATTGTAATCTTTTGATTTTAAACACTTTGTAAACTTTTGGAAAATGAATATGACAAAGCTGTTAGAACAATGTGTTGTGTGATAAATCTATTTCATAATTGTTCTGAGATGATATCTATGTATATATGTTTGTTTAATACATGTTTATGTTTGCCCTATTATATAATCCTGCTTTACATCATGCTATGATTTTATTCTGTATGGTGTATATCATTGACTAAGGGTTATGACTTCTCCAAATAGGGGGAGATTGTTGGGTACATTGGTTTAAATGTACCTGATTTGAAGAAGCCTCACCCTACTCAATGATATACATCAAAATATATTTGATGTGTTTTGAGTTTAGTTGTGCAGGTTAAGTATTTGCAGGGAAAGCAGAAAAGATTCTAAGTCCATGTGTCGACACCCAGAGGGAAAGTGTCGACACTTATGAACACTTGTGTCGACACCCAGAGGGAAAGTGTCGACACTTAAGAATACTTGTGTCGACACCCGGACAAGCAGTGTCGACACTTGGAGTAGTTGTGTCGACACCAGGGATGCAGAGTCGACACCAGACAGAAAGTGTCGACACAAGGAGCTATGTCGACACTCAATGAAGAAAAGTTCAGAGAAGCAGTGTCGACACTTAGCAGTAGTGTCGACACCTAGAGGAACTGTGTCTACATCAGAAAGTGTCGACACTTGGAGGCTGTGTCGACACTCAGCAAAAGTCAGTAGAGTCTAAGTATTAGTGTCGACACCCAGAATGTGTCGACACACAACAGAAGACTCAGCACTTGAAGAAAGTGTCGACACAAGAAAGAATGTGTCGACACTCAGCAGAAGACTCAATACATGAAGAAAGTGTCGACACAAGGAGCTGTGTCGACACTTAGCAAAGTTCAACAAAATTCTAAGTACATGTGTCGACACAAAGGGGAATGTGTCGACACTCAGCTAAAGTCTCAACACAAGAAGAATGTGTCGACACTAAGGAGCTGTGTCGACACACAACAAGTATCAACACTGAAGGCATGTGTCGACACCAAGAAGAAGTGTCGACACTGAACAAGTTCAACACATGAAGATGTGTCGACACAAAGGAGTTGTGTCGACACTTACAAGATTTCAACAAAGTACTGAAGAACAAGGACTTGTGTCGACACACATTATCAGTGTCGACACATGATGAAGAAGCTGTGTTGAGAAGTGAATTCTACAACACAAGGTGTTGTGTCGACACCTTGAAGGCTAGTGTTGACACTTAGACAACTTGTGTCGACACTTGGTCTATAAGTGTCGACACTTAAAGACAGATTGTCTTGACACTTTCAGACAGTTACAGAAATTTTCAAGAACTGACTGGATGACTTGACAGCTGCCATTCCAGCCGGTCTACTGCACCTGTCAGAGTTGTCAGAAATCAGTTGGGAACCGGACCAGCCGGTCACCATGAAGAAGGCCTATATATAGGCTTATACTGTCTACAGAAACAGAAGATCAATCAACAAAAAGAAACACAGAAGAAGATCTAGCTATTTATTGAAGAATCAAGTGAAGATCTAAGTAGTTGGAGAAAGAGAGCTCCATCCAAGAAGACAGCCGTTGGAACCCGGCTGTGAAGAAGGGTTCAGACCTAGTTCTGAATCTTAAGTTGCAGTGATTGAAGATCAGCTGCAGAGAGTCAATCCTATTGAGTTCTACATTCAAGAAGCTTTGAAGAAAAGCCAAGTGTGATTGTTCTCAGCAGAGTTCTTCCAAGAACTCATCAAGAACCTTTCAACTCATCTCTCTTTTCTCTGAGTTGTAGGTATAAACTTTGTATTCTAATCTCTTGTAGGATCCTTAGGGATCTGAGTTGTAAGCCTGTAATTATAAAGGCTGAGTGTAGGGCCTGAGTGTCTGAGTGTAGGAGATCTAATTCTCTGAGTGTAGGCCTGTTGTGGCTGAGTGTAGGCTTTGCGAAGAAGCAGAGTGTAGGCTTTTTGAAGAAGCTGAGTGTAGGTTTTGTGAAGAAGCTGAGTTGTAGGTCCTTGGGCCCGAGGTGTAGGAACCTGTTTGAGGTTCTGAGTGTAAGATCTGAGGATCTGAGATAGTGGAGGAGTTTGGCCGAATCTAGTACACTGCAAGATAGGAGAAGGGGGAAAATGGATGTACCCAAACCTTGGGGAACCACTATAAATTTGTGTGTTCACTGTGTGCTTGATTGATTGCTGTGATTGCTGATTGACTGCTGTGTATAATTAGTTAAAAATCTGTGATATAATCTGCAATCTGCCTAAAAAGTTTTAAAAAGATTAAGTCACATATTCATCCCCCCTTTAGGTGATTAGGTACAATTTCTTTCAGTCACTTTGCTTTATGGCCTCCTGTTGGACAAGATTATACACTCAGGGCAGCGCCTGAGATGCAGAGGATTACACCACTGCCTTTCCCTTTTCAGTATATGACACTCCTATCTTCTTCTCACACTTTTTAGGACCAACCCGACAGTCACAGGCTAAATGACCCACCTTAGCACATGTATAACAGGCACGAGGATATTGCCTAGAAGTTGCTCCAGATGTATTAGTAGAGAGAGCCTGTCTATAAGACTTGAATCTCTTACCCCATTTCCTTCGGTATTTCGATTTTCCCGGGTGCGACACTTTGACCTCATGCTTTGTCACAACCAAGTCCCTTTTTCCCTGTACCTTCTTCATATATTTCTCAAATGCACGGGCCGTATCAACAAACGCTTGAAACCCTTGGTTCACTAAACTTGAGAGCAGGAATCTCAGCTCATCCCGCAACCCTTCGTAGAACCTATTCGTTTTACGCTCTTCGTCAGCAAAGATAGACCCCGCATAACGTCCCAACCTTGTAAACTCATCTAAGTAGGTATCGACACTACTTTCTCCCTGAGCTAGATGCTGGGATACATTTTCCATGTCTATGTGTTGTGTCGTTGACAAGTGTTTTGCCAAGAATAGTCACAAAAACTCCTCTATCGAGACTTCCGTTAGTTGTCTGCCCGCTAAGTGGTGCAGCTCCATTTCGTCCCACCAAATCCGAGCCTCTCCTTCCAACAAGAAAGTGGACAAGGTGACTTTTTGTTCTTCCTCAGTTCTTATTGCCGTCAAAATCCTTTTGACGTGCTCAAGCCAATCCTCTGCCTGCGTTGGAGATCCTGCCCCTACGAACATAGGAGGATTGAAGCTCATAAACTGCTTCAGTTTCCGTTCCGCTACACGTGGTTCTACAATAGCCTCAATAGGTATGGGCCTCACACCAACCTGGCCTGGCATCACCGCAGGATGCGCTTGCCCAGTAGGCTGTGCCTGGATCATTACAAACAATGCCTCAACAACTAAGTGTACTGTCTCCGCAGACGGAGGAGGTGTAGGCACCTCAGTTGGCGCCATACTCTCATCAGAACTCTAGTGCTCAGACTGCCCCGCACCACTTCGAGTCACCTATACGTGTAAAAGACACACTTTAGCGATTTTGCAAAAGCAACAACAATATGGTAGGAATGCACAGGTTCCTTAAACAGGTGTATTTACATTCCTTCGTGGACATTCTTGAGTTCATGTGTGTTACAATAGGTCACACGTACACGTGCTCGCCACCACTCAAAAGAATTCGACCATGAATTCAAAGGAGGAAGACCAAGACAAGATGATACCAAATTGTAACACCTCATGAAATATAATAGAGGGTCCGGCCGGGGCCCCACACCATATTCCACAAACAAGCGACGAGATTACAGGATAATATCAAAGACTTGTACACGCATCGTAACTTATAGCATTCTAGCGGAAGCTTTAGGGGTTATTACTGAACTCATCAATCATGAATGTCCACTATATAAAAACAACCACATTTATATATCTCACATCAATGTATACAAAATACACAAAAATGTTTAGCCTTGAGGCCTTATAGTTATATTTTCCCAGTGTGGATTACAAACATCGGCACGCGGGCCGGCTACACATGAAAACAGTAAAATTCTTCATTTGCCCTTCAAGGGCCAGCAAGGCAGCAACAAGGACTCCTACCCACTATTTCCTGCTCGGCTCTCCAGCATCTGCATAAGGACAGCCGGCCGCAACGGTGTAGTATAAGGCAATGGTCAGCATTCAGGTGACCAATTTATAACGACCCTACCCCTTTCCCGGGGCAGTGGCTCCCTGTAGGCATATCATTTTCATAAGCAGATATATCACAAATTATGCACTCACGCACAGTTCAATATATCAAAAACGTCGACCGCATGGCCCGACGCTCCGTGCACTCAAGGCACATTATCGGTGTACCGAAAAACCAGGGTCCCACCACCGTTCTCAGGTCCTGGACCCAACGGTAAACATTGAGCATTCATGCTCTACGACCCATGACCGGAGTCTTTAATCTTGATGGCGTACAACCCACGACTCTCATTATGCGATCATAATGAACGCCAATAACTTAGGCACTCAAGTTAGACAACCATAACGCGGATACAGTTCAGCCCTTGCCCATTGCTCAATTCGCCAGTTCAATGTCTAGACTGACGCGGGTCGGCTTCCCTTTGTCTGTTCGGCTCGATGGCCTTTAAGAGCTCGCAGACCACAATAGCCACACTGTCCTCCAAGGACTGGCTTCACAATCAAAAAGGGAGTTAGTTCCATCGTTCATCACGATCGCCTGGCGAGGCCAACAGAAGCTCTATTTCTTTCTGCGCCCATATTCAACCTAAACCCTGCAGCGTCCTGCAGTGCCAGAAACGCTAGTCTTTTCATAACATAAAACACATGAATTACGTGGGTATTTTCTTGGAACTCCACTCCAGTACTTCCTGTTACTCCACTTCACAGGCACAACCCACTAACTTTACAACATACTCATTTATACGCGGAGTCTTCTCCGGTGCATAAATAAAGCATCACCAATCCAAACAAACCTGTCCATATGGGCTTCACACAACATGCTTATTCCGTACTACACGTTTTCAGATCTATATGCAAGACTTATTGGGGATTTCATGAATAAACCCCATAGAAATCCCTCGACACTCCACCTTTTGGTGGGGGATTCCATGCATATGTCAAAACAAGGACTTCACATGTCCAATGAGGAAGATTGTTACCATTGGAGTTCTCTTCGAAGCCATGATAAAGCTTTTCTACGTGGATGGAAATAAGTCTCTCACTTTTCCCTTCACAAATCGAGCTTCAGATCTTGATTCCAGCCACAAGATCTTCTCCAGCAACTTAAGCAAGATCCACCCAAACCCTAACTCCAGCCGTGAGTTCTCTGCTCCAGAAATGGGATGCAATGAAGAGAGAGAGAGAGAAAGGAAATAATGATTTCCTTATTCCAATCCCTCTGCATATGTGGCCCCAGGTAAACCCCAGCCACACGATCTCTTCTCATCCTCAAGAAACCATCACGATTTGAGTTGAAAGGTCAACCCACCGCTTTGACCAGGCAGCCTACGCTACTAGTATTTTCGAAATGACTTTGTCGAAAGGATACCTGACAATACTCTATTTGTCAAAACCGCATTCGTCGAACACTGTTCGACATTCGTCGACCGTTGGTCGACAATCGTCAAAAAAAGGCAATTAGTAGAACAGCCCATTCGTCAAACATCGGTTCGACATTCGTCGAACGCCAGTTCGACATTCGTCGAACGTCGGTTCTATGTTCGTCGAATGCCGATTTGACTTCGCCGACAGCCGGTTCGACGTTCTCCGACCGCCGGTTCGACGTTCGCCGACCGCCGGTTCGACGTTCGCCGACCGCCGGTTCGACGTTCGCCGACCGCCGGTTCGACGTTCGCCGACCGCCGGTTCGACGTTCGCCGACCGCCGGTTCGACGTTCGCCGACCGCCGGTCGATGATTTTGCCTTCCTACTCTTTGTGGTGTTACACAGGGAAGGTTCGATCAGCCGGCCTGGAAGTAGGGACAGAGGGCCCTCTCCTTCCCTTGCAGGAGGCTATGGAGATTGTGAGAGGAAGAAGAGGAAGGAGAGGAGCTCGAGGAGGAGCAAGGAGAAGAGAAGGCAGGGTGGCGTTGCTCTTTTGCCACTTTCACCAGGAGTAGGGTCACGCAACGGCCACCTGCCTAGAGTTTTTGCGGATGAGAGAGGCCAGGGG
Organism: Platanthera guangdongensis; assembly: GCA_039583875.1. Taxonomy (NCBI): domain Eukaryota; kingdom Viridiplantae; phylum Streptophyta; class Magnoliopsida; order Asparagales; family Orchidaceae; genus Platanthera; species Platanthera guangdongensis. The sequence continues at coordinate 82,788,448 of CM077157.1, forward strand.
GCGAGTCCAGCAGCAGCCACCTGTGAGGATCGAGGAAGTTCTGCAAGGAGGAGGAGAGGAAAAATGTGAGGATCGGGTGGACGTGGGAGCTTAAGGAGGGATCAAGGTGATCCATGGTGGGGGGGGGGGGGGGGGGTTAGTTGGGATAGAGGCCACCCATAAGGGGAGCTTCTAAACCATGTACCAAAGGAGCGTCACCTAGACCTCCTAGACTCCTCCCCAGGAACAAAAAATCACTTTCTTTGCAAAGGACATGCCAGACTACGAAGACCCATTCTGCGACGCCTTGGTGATCTAGATAGCGGTAGAAAACTTCACGGTCTCTAGGATTCTGGTAGACAATGATAACTCTATGACTGTGATCTTCAAAAAAGCCTTTGATGGAATAAATGTGGAGGCTCAGAGGGTTCTAGCCTCGGACGGACCATTGTTCGGGTTCTCGGGGGAGCAGAAGGAAGTTGAGGGAGGGGCGGGGCTGCATGTGACAATGGGGGGGGGGGTGTCGAGGGAACTGTCATTCATCATCGTTGACGCTCCGAGTAGCTACAGTGCAATCTTTGGGCGCCCCTCATCAACGCCTTTCATTGCATCCCCTCCTCGTTTCATTAATGTCTCAAGTTCAGTAGTGGAGGTGTGCAGGTCCTGATCAGGGGGGATCCAAAGGTGGTGAGGCAGTGTTATGTGACTGTCGTCAACACTATTTCCTGGATAGCAGAGGTAGAGGAGCTGGAGAAGGAGATGCCGATACAAGAAGAAGCTACGGAGGAAGAAGGGCTAAGCCCAAGTGAGGCTGGAGAGAAGACTGCGGAGGAGGTTGTGGATAAGGAAGTGGTGAGACTAGGTGAGGCTGGAGAGGAGGCTACGCGGGAGCAAATGGTAGAGGGAGAAGCTGGTAGTAAGGCCCAGGGAGGAGGAAAAGTGGAGTGGTCAGGGGAGAGCCCGTTAAAGACAATGGTGGTTGAGAAGGTAGGATGAGAAGAGGAGTTGGGGGAGGAGGAGGAGAGAGCCCACAGGGAGCAGTACCGGCTGGAGCTGGTGGAGGAAGAGGTGGAGATGGAGCTCTTCACTAAGGCGGGAAAGGCAGAGAGGGTAAGGCTCAGTGGTGGCCTGAGCTTTGAAGACCAAGAAAGGATGCAGGAGTGCATCCAAAAGAACGTCGACATCTTTGCCGGGAGCGCGACAGACATCCCGGACATTAATGCGGATATGGCTTGCCACCATCTGAACCTGGACCCCAAGACGTGTCCCATCCGCCAGAAGATGAGGATCATCGCCACCAAGCTAGAGGAACCCATCCGCGAGGAGGTTAAGAAGCTTCTCGATGCAGGTTTTATCTCAGAGATCCAGTACCTAGGCTAGGTATCCAATATGGTAATGGTAAAAAAGGGGATGGGAGGTGGCGTATGTGTGTGTACTTCTCTTTATTAAATAAATCATGCCCTAAGGATTGCTACCCCTGCTTCGGATCGATGCACTGGTTGATTCAGCTGTTGGTTTTTCTATTATGAGTTTTTTGTATGATTTTTCAGGTTACCATCAGATTCGAATGCATTCCCCTAACGTCAAGTATGTCTCCTTCATCATAATGGAGGGATGCTTCAGCTACAAGATGACAACCTTCGTGCAGAAGAACACATGGGCTACCTACCACCGCATGATGGATCAGGTGTTCAAAAGTCGGGGGGGGGGGAACCTGGAGGTCTATGTTGATGAACTCATGGTGAAGAGTGGGGATGTGGGTTCACACCTACTTGACCTGGAGGAGACATTCGCGACCTTGAGGAAGTTCAAGATGAGGCTGAATCCCCAAAAGTGTGTCTTTGGGGCAAACCGAGGCAAGTTCCTTGGGCACCTTCTGACCCCAGCGGGGGTATAGCCTAACCCGAATAAAGTGAAGGCCATCGTGGAGTTGGAGTCACCTTACAATGCCAAGGAGGTTCAACGTCTGACGGGTGATGTAGATTTTATTTGCAACTATAGTATAAACTATGTAGATAGGGATAAGCTAGATTGATTTTAATCTCAGGCAAGTGTACCTATCAATCATAGTATAGGAGAAATCTACATCTCGTGGCGTATTCCTCAAGATCTTTTCAAGTACTTGTACTCACTCTCACTCTATTATCGTACCGATATTTAAAGTTGGTTGTTATTCTAAATTAACATTACTAGGAATAATTGGATAAAATGACATTGAAGGATTAAGGATGGTAAAAAGCAGATAGTCTAAGAGTAATCACATGAGAATATTTACTCATTAATTTAAGTCTATGTAACCACGTATTAACAAAATTATCGAATTTGTTGTATTGTAAGGGTTCATTCTTTATCGAACTCTCTCTCGAGCAATTCAATACCTAAACTTAAGTTGTGTAAATTTTCTCTCGAACAATTCACAGCACTCAAATTTGCATTAATATAAAGTAACACTGTCAAATATATAAATTCATGAAATCCTATCTCTAAGATACCATGACTCTAATTATTCGTATTGTTATTATCCAAACAACATATCTCTCGATCATGAAATTTGAAATACAAAGTGGAAGAACACCAGAGAATGGAATTAATAACCATCATCACAACCTTCCAATTTCTCAATCTAGAAGTTTGGGATTCACATGAAATAAATATTAACTTCAAATCTATGATCAATATCTTTTCTTGAAACCACACAAATGAATAAAATACCACAGATCCGAATTGAAAATCAACATACATGATTACTGAATCAGTTCAGAAAAAGCAAGTTTCAAACGAAATGTAAAATAAAGGTTAGATCCACTAAGAGAAGGGGGAAAATTGTTGGGTCCATTGTTCCCAATGTCCCTGATTTGTGAGAAGTCAAACAGGTCAATGTCACACACATCAACTGTATTTGATGTGCATTTGAGTTCTTGAGTGCAGGTTAGTCCATTTCATATTGATTGGACATGTGGACACAAGAAGTGGTTGCTGGACACAACACAAAAATCAACTAAGTCCACAGGCTTTGAGTGGAGCAAGCTCACTCAACGCCAAAGGTATGGATTCAATAGTGTCTAGTAGAAATTTGCCTATGTACAAAAGTGTTGAGTGCAATCTACTCACTCAACGCCATATAACATATAGTGTTGAGACTATCTCAGCCTAACTGAAAGTTAGCCAAAAAAGATGGCTAAGTATAAAAGCGTTGAGTATAGTCTACTCACTCAATGCCATACAACAAAAGACTGTGAGTCAGGCTGATTCAGTCTAAGCCAAGAGAAAGTGGTTGAAAATGTGGCCAAGTCCACAAGCGTTGAGTGTGGTCCACTCACTCAATGCCATACAACTCAAAGCGTTGAGTGTTGCTATGCCAGTCAACTCCACAGAAATGTTGAGCAAAAATTTGACTAAGTACACAGGCGTTGAGTGTATCTTACTCTCTTAACACCATATAACCGAAAAATTCTGTTAAGTAGCTAGGCGTTGAGTGGAGCTTACTCTCTCAACGCCAAGGCACAAAAATTTTTGCTAAGGCAAAAATCGTTGAGTGGAGCTTACTCTCTCAACGCCAAGGCACAGAAACTTTTGCTAAGGCAAAAAGCGTTGAGTGTAGCTTTCTCTCTCAACGCCAGATAACAGAAAAATTCTGTTAAGTTGTTTGACATTGAGTGGAGCTTATTCTCTCAACGCCAAGGCACAAAAATGTTTGCTAAGGGAAAAAGCATTGAGTGAGGCAAGCTCTCTCAATGCTCTCGATGCTATCAACGCCTTGAAGCAGAATTTTGGCTAAGTCCAAATGCGTGGATAGCTTTGCTTTCGTCAAGCTCAGCTTTGTCGAACTGAGCTCAACGTTCGTCGAACTGAGGCTTAAGTTCGTCAAACTGAGTTCTGCCTTTCGTTGATCTAAGTCTAAAGTTCATCGAACGGATTTTATGCTCTCGTGGAACTGAGCTTGCCATTCATCGAACGGAGCTCAGTGTTTGTGGAGCTCAATACCTAGACAGACAAAATGTTATCTAAGTGTTGTGGCATTGAGTGATACCTACACACTCAATGTCTTTGGTACTAATGATTGAATTTTGGCTAAGTCCACAGATGCTGAGTCATGCTGACGTCAGTAAAGTCAAAATTCAACCAAAATTCAAATGTTGCGGAAATGCTGCCAGAGAAATTTGCGGGCCAGCTGTTTCTATCTTCTGCAATTACCAAAGATTATTTCATCATTAAGTGCTGGGGCCCACTCACAACAAAGAGCCGTTGAATCGGGAATGAATGGAAAGCATGGGCTGATTGGCTAAATCTCGACCATCAATCCTGGTGGTGGGACCCACTGCTCAATCGGCCAGAGATATAAAGAATCAGATCATCTAATCAAGTAGTGAATTCCTTGTCTAGGTTTTCTGAAAACGAAAGTGCGGCTGAATGTCATCTTCTTCCCCGCCATTTTCGTTAAGCCTGAAGAAGTGGTTCTGCACAGAGAACCTTGCTGGGAAAGAGATAACTGAAGCATTCCCCATCTGCATTTGCAGGATCTGAGGCTAGCAGACCTACAAGTTCTGCAGGGAAAAAGAAAGTTGTTTGAATAAAGATTCAACTACCTACATATTGTCTTCAACAACAATATCTTGGATCTAATATCTGCTCAGTCCAAGAACAAGAAGACACATAGCTTGCTGTGGTGTCTTAACATCTCATTCTTTACTTCTATTTTCTGTAAAGATTCTTAGTGAATCAGGAGTTGTAAGCCTGTTCTATAAAGGCTGAGGTCTTACTGACCTGTGTGTTTGGCTTTGTGCCAGGTGATAGGACTTTGTGACCTGGGTTGGCTTAGTGCCTAAGTTGTTGGTCTGTGTGACCTGTGTGTGGTCCTGCGAGATCGGTGCTATAAGCTATTAAGAAGTTGAGTTCTGGTGGGAGAGCCAAATCTAATACACTGTTATATAAGCGTAGAGGGACAGTGGATGTACCCAAGCTTGGGGAACCACTATAAATTTGCTGTGTCGTTTGTGAATGTTCTTGAAAGCTGATCTAATCTAATCAATAGACAGAGTAATCTAATAAACACATTAGAAAACTTAATAGAGACAAAAACCGATTCACCCCCCTCTAGGTGTAATTCTAGCCTTGAAAATAAGACTTTCAAGTGGTATCAGGGGGAGGTTGCTCTTTAAAGGATTAATAGTCTGAGTTGATCTCCAAGGTTAGCTATAAGTCTATCTCCATGGGTTCAGGAATGAGCAATAGAGAGCTGAGTGCTGTAAGACATCCAATCTATAGGAAGGAAGACTTTGGCATCTGAAAAGCAAGGGTGAGGCAGTTTATGGAAGATGCTGACCCTAGAATGTACATTATAGTTGAAGAAGGACCATTCATCCCTATGATGGTCTTAGTACTGGATGCCAATGTCAAGACCCCAAAAACATATGATGAGATGACCAAGGATGAGTTGGACCTGGCCTAAATAGACAAGAGGGCAAAAAATATCATTATGAGTACTGTTAATGATTCTAAACTCCAGAATCTGATCCATTGCAAAACAACAAAGGAAATGTGGGAAACACTTGGGATCTACATGGAGGTGACAGATGAGGTTAGATATGACATGAAGTCCTTACTCAACCAAGAGTATGAGGCATTCAGGCAATCCAAGGGGGACAACATAACCATTTGTTATGAGAAGTTCTTCAGGATTGTGAATGAGCTGAAGACTTATGGAAGAGTTTTCAGTGACTATGAACTAAATGACAAGTTCCTTAGATCTCTCTAGAGAGAGTGGGACACAAAAATCTGTGCCATAAGAGAAGTGGCAAAGCTGGGTGAAACAGCTCCTCACACCCTTTTTGGAAAGCTGCTTTCATATGAGATGCAGCTGGCTGCCAGGAAAGATGAGGAGAACAACAACAAGCCTTAGGCAAGGGACAAGTCTGTGGCATTCAAAGCTGAAGGCTCCAACAGTAGCAGAAGGGAGTCTCCCTCTCCATCAAGGAGAGATGCTAAATCTGAGTTTGGAAAATCAGAGGAAAGCATATCAGGCTGCCAATGGTCTGATGAAGACTTTGCTGCCTTCATCAAGCAATTCCAGAAGTTCCTGAAGAAGAAGCACTAGAGAGGCAGGCCTTCCTCCTCCTCTCATCCTAAGGATGACTACTACAAGGGTTGGAGAAAATCCTCTAAGGAGGACAGGTATGGTTCCAAATCTGGTAAACATGTTTCCTCTAACATGACTTGCTATCTTTTCAGAAAACCTGAGCATGTGATAGCTGACTGCCCAGTCAAAAGGAAGGAATATGGTGAGAAAAAGGATCACCAGCAAAAAGGAAAGAAGGAGAAATCCATCATTGCCAAAATGCAAAAGAGCTGGACTGACTCCTCCTCATCAGAGTCAGAAGAAGAAGAAGCCTAGATTGGGCTGTACTCTACTAAAGAAGGAGATGTTGAAGCAGATTGTATCAAAAGGTTGGCTGCTTTAGAAGAAGAAGCTGAGGAGGTGCATCTTGCTGTCAGGATTGAAGATAGGGCCCCTCTATCACAATCAGATGGTTATTCAGAGGTGGATTATAAAGAAGACAGCTGCTGCCTTGGGCTGATGGCTAGGTCAGATGAAGAAATCAGCCAGGATCAACCTGGTCCAAGCAAGGTAAATTCTGTTACTAGCTCTGCATGTTCAGATTTTGAATATGTTCCAGATTCCTTGCCTTTGCATCAAGTGATGATGATGGCTCAGGATCTGAGGGAGACATTAATCAATTGATTGATAATTATGGTGCACTTCTACAGGCTTTTAAGAAGAGCAAGCTCCTTGCCAATCAGTTGGCTCAGAAAATTGCCTCTTTAAATCTTACTGCTTTATATTCAACAAAATTGCTGGATCTAAAGACTCAAGAAGTCAGCAAACTGAAGAATGTTACAATCCTTCAGATGGGCACCATAACCTTCAAGAACAACCATTTCAGGAATCTTGAGGGAAGGCTCCAAAAGGAGAGGGAACTAGTTCCAAGCCTAGCACAGTGTTGCCCTTGATAGATTCATTCTCCTCCCAGAAGGGAAAGATAGGGTTGGGATTCAAGGGAAAGACAAGAGATGCTAATCCTAAGGCAAAGGGCAAAGCTCAAGTGGAGCCACTAGCCTCTCAGGCTCCTATCAAGTTTAATAAAGTTCAGTTTACTTCAAACATCCATGATAATGAGAGTATTTTTGGTCACTAGAATCATGCTAAACCATCTTCTGTGAACAAAGATGTTCCACAAAATGGAGGCTTTTATAACAAAGGTGCTAGTGCCCATGAGAAAATAAAAAATGACCAATTCTGGACCATTTGTGTTTGGTGCTACAGCTCCTTCAGTCAAGGGTAAAGATGCAGCCTGTTCTCAAATTCCTCTAGCCCACTCTAAGATAAAGGGAAAAGCTGTCAGTAGACCAGACCCAGACATGTCTGAGGCCATCAAGAGTATGATGTCTGAAAAGCAAGCTACTGCTAGTAGGGCTCAAGATATCCCAAGCACTTCTACTGCCAGGCCCACCACTTATCAGACTGGGGCTGGGAAACCATGGAACAGGACTGCTGCTACTCCTTCTAGACCCAGAGCTGCTATTAACACATCCACTAGACCTGCTCAAAAAAGAAGGTACAACATCCATGAGTGTTGGTGCTGTAGCAAGGTAGGTCACTTTGCTGTTGATTGCTAGCACAATCATAGTGTGCAGAGAGCAAATGTCAGCTTGCCTGTCAGAAAAGCTGCAGGCAGACAGAATTATTTTCAGCCTGACATGCACCTAGGACCCAATAAAAATTGGGGTCCTAAGGTTAAATGATTTGTGTTTTGCAGGATCTTCCAAGTGCTCATACCCCTATATGGTACTTGGACAGTGGATGTTTCAGGCACATGATTGGAATAAGGAGCATGCTGAAGGATTATGTTCTTGTAAAGAATGGACCAAAGGTCATCTTTGGTGGGTTAGAAAAAGGGATGACTAGAGGTTATTGTAAGATCTCTAATGACATAGTCACTATCACTAGAGTAGTCTATGTGGAAAGGTTGCAACACAACTTGATAAGCATTAGCCAACTCTGTGATCTTGGCTATGATATAGTATTCAACAAAGATGAGTGCAAAATTAGGAGGTTAAGTGACCAAGAGGTCATCTTAACAGGCACTAGGGGTGGAAATGTGTACTGTTTAGATTTTCTATGCTCTACCAATGACTCACATGTATTCCTAGTTGCAGATGAGAAAGCCTCTTCCTATTTCCAGTGGCATAAGAGGCTAGCCCATCTAAATTATAGAACCATAGGCAAGGTATTCAGTAAAGAGCTAGTTAGGAATGTGCCTAAGTCTATATGCACTAAGGAGGGTATCTGCTCTGCATGCCAAAAGGGCAAACATACTAAGACCTCCTTAAAGAGCACTGGCTTCAAAGATTCAGTGATATCCTTATACTCATGCATATGGATCTATTTGGTCCTATGCCAATTCAAAGTCTAGGTAGGAAAGTCTACACCATTGTGGTTGTTGATGACTTTTCCAGATTTGTCTGGGTGTACTTTCTAAGAAAGAAATCTAAAACCCCTAATGTCTTTTAGACATTTATTAAGCAAATTCAGAATGAATTCAAGAGCACTGTAGTCAAAATCAGAAGTGACCATGAGACTGAGTTTCAGTCTGAGTGCATACAAGGTTCTGTGAAGAGCAAGAGATTCATCAAGAATTTTCCGCTCCTAGAACACCCTAGAAAAATGGAATTGCTGAGAGAAAAAATAGGGCACTCATAGAGGCTGGTAGAACCTTATTAAGTGACTCATCCCTCCCAGAATACTTCTGGGCTGAGGCATTTAACACTGCATGCTATGTTCTTAATAGGGCTTCTATCACCAAGAGCCACAAGAAGACTCCCTATGAGATCTTGAAAGGCAGAATACCAAACCTGAGCTATTTCAGGATCTTTGGTTGTAAGTGCTATGTGCTCAACAATGGAAAAACCCATTTAACTAAGTTTGCTGCCAAGTCCCATGAAGGGATCTTTGTTGGGTACAACACTCATAGTAAGACATATAAAATCTATAACTTAACTACCCAAGTTATAGAAGTATCAATGTATGTTGTTTTTGATGAATCCAACATGATTAACTATGAGCTACCAAGCTCCTCCTCTTCTAGTATTACAGGTACAGAGCAGATGATGGACAAGCTGACCATCAAGGAAGCTACCCCCATAGTCCAGGAAAATGATGATGGACTGCCTATTCCAAGAGAAGGGGAAGGCTTACCTGAAGAAAATGAAGACCAACTAGCTGAAAACCCTGAAGATCAGTAAGCTGCAGCGAGATTGACTCCAGCTACCAGGAATCTAAGGAACCATCCAATACACCAAATCATTGGTGATGCAATTCATGGGGTCTAGAGCAGAAGCAGGAGCATGAATACAGATCTCTACTCAAGCTTCCTATCTCAAGAATAGCCAAAGAAGTTTGAAGAAGCAATCAATGACCAGTACTGGATTGGACCAATGCAATAAGAACTAGACCAATTTAAGAGATGTAAGGTCTGGAAGTTGGTCCCCTGACCTCACGGACAAAATGTCATAGGGACTAAGTAAATCTACAGGAACATGTTGGATGAAGATGACATTATTATCAAGAATAAGGCTAGACTGGTGGCTAAAGGATACAAACAAGAAGAGGGTATAAAATTTGACCAGACCTTTGCCCCAGTAGCCAAACTAGAAGCCATAAGGATCTTCCTTGCATTTGCTGCCCATCAGTGATTCAGAGTCTACCAGATGGATGTCAAATCAGCTTTCCTGAGTGGGGACCTCAAAGAGAAAGTATATGTGGCTCAGCCACCAGGTTTTGTAGATCTTAACTCTCCTAATTTTTTGTATAAGCTTAGGAAAGCTCTATATGGGCTAAAGCAAGCCCATAGGGCTTGGTATGAAACCTTGTCCAGCTTCCTCATTGAGAATAAATTCTCAAGAGGGAAGATAAAAAAGACCCTATTTCTAAGGGAATCAAAGAGCAAGCTTATCCTAGTCCAGATATATGTCGATGACATTATCTTTGGATCTACTGATGATAACCTTTGCAGGAAGTTTGCTAAACTTACGCAAGAGAAGTTTGAAATGAGCAGCATGGGTGAACTCAAGTTCTTCTTGGGTGTCCAAGTAAGACGAACTGATGATGGCTTGTCCATATCCCAGTCCAAGTTCACTAGGGAGCTAATCAAAAAATATGGTATGGAGAATGCCTCCACCATGAGAACTCCCATGAGATCAAGTATGCCTATAGGCAAAGATGAGGTAGGAAAACCTATTGATGAGTCTTTGTATAGAGAGATAATTGACTCCCTTCTATACCTGACTGCTAGTAGGCCTGACATCATGTATGCCACATGTGTCTCTGCTAGGTATCAGGCCTGCCCTAAAGAATCTCATTAATCTATTGCAAAGAGAATCTTGAGATATCTTAAGGGCACACCAGATCTTGGCCTATAGTACCCTAGAAATAGGGATTTTGATCTGACAAGATTTTCAGATGCAGATTTTGCAGGTTGCAAAGAAGATAAGAAAGACACTACTGGAACTTGTCAGTTCTTAGGAAGAAGGCTAGTTTCATGGAGCAGCAAGAAGCAAACTAGTGCGGCTATATCCACTGCTGAGTGAGAATATATATCAGCAGGCAGCTGCTATGGTTAGCTACTGTGGATCCAACATCAGCTCCAGGATTACAACCTGCAGGTAAGTAGAACTGTTTTTTACTGTGATTCTATAAGTGCTATTTCTATTGGAAGGAATCCTGTCTCACATAACAAGACTAAGCATATAGAAATAAGATATCATTTTATCAGGGAGCATGTGGAGAAGGAAGACATCAGTCTTGAGTTTGTCCCCACAGACAAGCAAGTGGCTGATATCTTCACTAAGCCATTAGATGAAGCAAAGTTCAACACCCTCAAATTTGAGTTGGGTATGTTGAACTTAGCATAGCTTCAGGCACTCCCTTTTGTATTATTTTTTTGTTCAGGTATTGCTCCTCTTGCTGGATATACAGACTCCCCAGTAGTATCAGTTCACTAATGCTTCTACTAAGGGGGAGTAAGCTACTCTGGATAGAAGAAAGAAGTTCAGCCAATGGGAAGGCCAACCCCCATCTGCCTATTCTACAAAAGTCAAAAAGTGGGAGAGAAGAGAAGAAGAGAAGAGAGAAGGTCCTAGTAAGGGGGAGTCATAACAAGTGAGAGAGATGGCAAAGGGAAAGAAAGTAATATGGCACTCAAGGAAGGACAAACACCTTGCAGCAAAACATGGGGAGTAAGTAAATGAGGTAAACTAACTCATAACTTATCAAAATTTCCATACTTATTTTTTTTGCTGTATAGGTTGTGTGTGCCATTGACCAAGGACATCAATGATGTTTTGACATCTTTAAATATGGGGAGATTATTGGGTCCATTGTTCCCAATGTACATGATTTGTGAGAAGTCAAACAGGTTAATATCACAAACATTAACTGTATTTGATGTGCATTTGAGTTATTGAGTGCAGGTTAGTCCATTTCATATTGATTGGACATGTGGACACAAGAAGTGGTTGCTAGACACAACAAAAAAATCGAATAAGTCCACAGACATTGAGTGGAACAAGCTCACTCAATACCAGAGGTATGGATTCAATAGTGTCTAGTAGAAATTTGCCTAAGTACAAAAGCATTGAGTGTAGTCTACTCACTCAACGTCATATAACATATAGCGTTGAGACTATCTCAACCTAACTGAAAGTTAGCCCAAAAAGATGGCTAAGTACAAAAGCGTTGAGTGCAGTCTACTCACTCAACGCCATAAAACAAAAGGCTGTGAGTCAGGCTGAGTCAGTCTAAGCCTAGAGAATGTGGCTGAAAATGTGGCTAATTCCACAAGCGTTGAGTGTGGTCCACTCACTCAATGCCATACAGCTCAAAGCATTGAGTGTTGCCGTGCCAGTCAACTCCATAGAAATGTTGAGCAAAAATTTGACTAAGTCCACAGGCGTTGAGTGTAGCTTACTCTTTTAACGCCAGATAATAGAAAAATTCTATTCAGTAGTTTGGCGTTGTGTGGAGCTTAATCTCTCAACGCCAAGGAACAAAAATTTTTGCTAAGGCAAAAAGCGTTGAGTGGAGCTTACTCTCTCAACGCCATGGCACAAAACTTTTGCTTAGGCAAAAAGCATTGAGTGTAGCTTACTCTCTCAATGACAGATTATAGAAAAATTCTATTAAGTAGTTTGGCATTGAGTGAAGCTTACTCTCTCAATGCCAAGGCACAAATTTTTTTTCTAAGGCAAAAAAGCATTGTGTGTGGCAAACTCTCTCAATGCTCTTGACGCTATCAACACATTGAAGTAGAATTTTGGCTAAGTCCAAATGCGTGGATAGCTTGGCTTTCATCGAGCTCAGCTTAGTCGAACTGAGCTCAACTTTCGTCGAACTGATACTGAAGTTCGTCGAACTGAGTTTTGCTTTTCGTCGATTTTAGTCTAAAGTTCGTCGAACTGATTTTATGCTCTCATCGAACTGAGCTTGCCGTTCGTTGAACGGAGCTCAGTGTTCGTCGAGCTCAATACATAGACAAACAAAATGTTGTCTAAATGTTGTGGCGTTGAGTGATACCTACTCACTCAACGCCTTTGTTATTAATGATTGAGTTTTGGCCAAGTGCACAGATGCTGAGTCATGCTGGCGTCAGCAAAGTCAAAAGTCAACCAAAATTCAAATGTTGCGGAAATGCTGCCAGAGACGTTGGCGGGCCAGCTGTTGCTATCTTCTGCAATTACCAAGGATTATTTCATCATTAAGTGCTGGGGCCCACTCACAACAAAGAGCCATTGAGTTAGGAATGGATGGAAAGCGTGGACTGATTGGCTAAATCTCGGCCATCAATCCTGGTGGTGGGACCCACTGCTCAATAATACAGAGATATAAAGAATCAGATCATCGAATCAAGTATTGAATTCCTTGTCTAGGTTTTCTGAAAACGAAAGTGCGGCTGAACGTCATCTTCTTCCTCGCCATTTTCGTCGATCCTGAAGAAGTTGTTCTACACAGAGAGCCTTACTAGGAAAGAGATAGCTGAAGCAATCCCCATCTGCATCAGCAGGATCTGAAGTTAGCAGACCTACAAGTTCTGCAGGGAAAAAGAAAGCTGTTTGAACAGAGATTCAACTCCCTACATATTTTCTTCAACAACAATATCTTGGATCTGATATCTGCTCAGTACAAGAAGAAGAAGACACATAGCTTGCTCTGGTGTCTTAACATCTCATTCTTTATTTCTGTTTTTTATAAAGATTCTTAGTGAATCAGGAGTTGTAAGCCTATTCTATAAAGGCTGAGGTCTTAGTGACCTATGTGTTTGGCTTTGTGCCAGGTGATAGGTCTTTGTGACCTGGGTTGGCTTAGTGCCTAAGTTGTTGGTCTGTGTGACCTGTGTGTGGTCCTGCGGGATCAGTGCTGTAAGCTGTTAAGAAGCTAAGTTCCGGAGGGAGAGCCAAATAAAACACACTATTAGATTGGCGCAGAGGGACATTGGATGTACCAAAGATTGGGGAACCATAATAAATTTGCTCTGTCGTCTGTGAATGTTCTTGAAAGCTGATCTAATCTAATCAACATACACAACAATCTAATAAACATATTAAAAAACTTAATAGAGACAAAAACCTATTCACCCCGCTCTAGGTGTAAAGCTAGCCTTGAAAATAAGACTTTTAGAAATTAAAAGAGATACATGAAGATTAAAACCATACGAATTTTCTCCTTCGATTTCTCTTCGCTTGAGTGCTCCACTTTCTTCCTCCAAAAGTTCTCGAAGTCCTTCAATCCAAAAGTCCCCTTCTATTTCTTTGTGAAGGTTTTTATAGTCTTCATGCAAAAAGATATCAAACACGGGTTCCAACATGGCCGTGTCACAGGCCGTGTAGGGTCTAAACGGTGCGTCTGGGATATTTTGAAATGAAAACGCGCGCCTGGTCGTGAGCCATGTCATTTGACACGGCTAGTAACACGGCCGTGTGTTCTTCATGGCTACAGGTCTGATCCTTTCTGATAAGGACACGGGTAGTGACACTGGCGTGTCCCTACCCGTGTGATGGACATGGGTGGTGACATGGGCATGTCCCTACCCATGTGGTGGACATGGGTAGTGACATGGGCATGTCCCTACCAGTATGGTGGAAATGGGTAGTGACATGGGCGTGTCCCTACCCGTGTGGTGCTCTTTTAAGTTTTTACGCCTTTTCTTCTAAGATTTGTGATCTTTCTAGAGAAGGACATGGGTAGTGACATGGGCATGTCCCTACCCGTGCGTGCCCAATCCAAGACCTTTGCCATCAGTCATGTTCGATCCGTGAACATCTCTGTTTGCTCAAATACTTTTTGTTCCAAGAACTTGCAATACCTGCATTAAGAAGATTAATGAATAAATAAATAAATAACATAATAAATTAAAGAAAATAAAGGAAAATCTATATTGCGCTCTTCTATTCATGAATACTCAAATTTTTTACTATTTTTGTGCAATTATAATGAATGGAGGTAGAAAATAGTGGACATGATTACGAATATGATAATAAAAAAGGACTATATATTTGTACTCATCAAATACCCCCAGACTTAAATGTTTGCTTGTCCTTAAGCAAACTAATTCAAGCATTTGGATTACCAATAATTAATTTTTCTTCTGCAAGCTGGTTGCTATGAATTCAAAGAGAAATTTGATGTTATAATTGCATAGGAAATAGTTAGATGACTTTTTAAATATAACTTTATCCTAAAATTCCTCCTATATATCTCTTAACTATCTTTCACTCTTTCCTAGAAATAAAATTACAATCATCCATAACAAATGTGAGGAGAAAATAATAGTCTTAATAGGATAGACATTAGTGTTTCAAAATTTAAAAGTATCAATATTGATATCCATAAGCTTCCCTTTTCACACCCTCTCAACAACACTAGTTAGGATTAGCATGGTTGGATCCTTAGGACTTGTATTAGGATGTAACGTTTTGGCTTAGGATAAAAGATTATAGATGGGGTAATCAAAGATAAATTCGATGGTTCTTATCACACCTAGATCACGATTGAGCCTCTTGCTATGTAATTACCCTAACATACATCAACATTACAAAAACACTCCCAGACTTCACAATTATTGTTGATGCGTGACAATTGATGAGGGGAGAGAGTAGAGGGTTGTTGTTGCGGGCACCAGCAGCTAACGGAATGTGTTCGGCCTCACAGGCATGGTAAAGATGTGAAGAGGTTTATGGTTGCGGGGATAGAGGAGAGGAGAAAGCTTCTGAGTGCTCGAGAGTGGAGCAAATGCTTGTTCAAGAGTTGCGTGGATAAATGAGAGAAGGGTGTTGATCTGAGTGCGGAGATGGCCGGGAAGGTTGATCAGGAGGTGTCGAGCAGACGGTTATTTTGGCAGTTGTACTTGCAGGTTGATGCCGAGAGAGTTGAACTGAGAAGAGGAGAGGTGCCGCTAGCAGCGGAAACAACAGATTTCGCCCACCGCGGTTTAAATGCCACTATTGCGACTGGCTTTCCTTTGATTAATATTGAGTATTTTAGCTTGAGATACACCTTTACATGGAAAGCAAATAAAGGGTACATTGGGAAAAGCTAGCGGCTAAGGAAAGGAAAGTGCCCGAGAGGAGGCCAGGCGTACTGAGGAGTAAGGCCGGCAGACCGCGCGGTTAGGTGATCCCGCAGTTCGCTGGAGCAAGCCGAGCGGACTGCGCGGTCAGACAGCAAGGGATAAAGAGGTTGGCATGGACTGAGAACGGGAGTCCGTAGGGGTTGAAGACTTGAGCTTGTCGTCACGTGCCCTTGAGCGTGAGAGCCTTACTGAATGAGAGGTACGGGGCCATATTTATAGGCCCGAGGAGGTAAAGACTTTCGGTGACGTTACCCCCGTTGAGTCGGTAACTTGAGCGAATATAGAGTTGTGTCCGCCGAGTCCGCAATAGGCCGCGCGGTCTGGGACTTGTCTTCTGGAGCTGGTTTGTGTTGGCAGACTGAGAGGAGTCCGCCCCTGCTATGTTGAGCGAGCCCGCGCCAAGGTGTGTGGGCTGAGGAAGGTATCCGCCTATTGTTGGAAAGAAGCGGGTGCCAGGATGCTGATGTTCAACGGCGGGTTGCATAGCGAATCCGCCGAGTCCACGGGGGATAAGCCGAGTCCGCCTCTGCTGCTGAATGGAGACGAGGCTGCCTGCTGCTAAGAAGTTGGAGTTGGGGTTCATCAATGCCTGCGGACTGAAGGTTGGACTGAAGGACGAGTCCGCCCAGCCCGCAGCAGAGGAGAGTTGGAACAAGGCCACGCTCTTTGGGCGGACTGAGATGGAATCCGCGAGCTGCCAGTGGCCGTGCTGGTCGACTGGGCGACTTGGCGGACTGAGGAGGCAGGTTGCCCACTCTGCTGAAGTCTGCCATCTGTTGGAGGGAAAGGCTTTTTGCAAGGGCCAGGAGACCTGGCAGACTGCGGAGGCAGGTCGCACATGCTGGCGAGGTTGAGCAGGTGGCTATTGCTGACTGACAGCCTGGAGGCAGGTCGCCATTCCTAACTTGCAGCCTGGAGGTAGGTCGCCAATCCTGACTGGCGGCCTGGAGGTAGGTCACCATTCTTGATATGCAGCGAGCTGGAGTTGTCGCCGTTGCTGATGGTGGGCGGCTTGGAGGCAGGTCACCATTATTGGAGCAAAATGAATCTGCGGTCTGTGCGGACGTCGATATGAGTCTGCCACAATTAGTTGGTGTTGTCCTGTAGGAGTGAAGAGAAATACGGTGTGGTTAGCTAACCAAACCGCGCGGCCTGCAGGGGCGGACTGAGGAAGCAGTCCGCACTGCCTGCAGAGCAGACGACTGAGGCACGACCTTGGTGGTCACACTGGCAATACTGCCCTAGCCGCGCAGCCTGAGAGGACCGAGAAGTCTGTCCGCCTATACTTGGACTGTCCTCGACCTCCAGGGAGAATCTGGAGCAGGCTGCGACTAGCAAGCTGGCTACCATGAGATGGATCGCCGATTTCGGGGTTAACATAATCCCCGCACTTTTTTAAGTTCCGAAGGGAACTTCAAAAAAGTAGGAGACCCACGAAAATCGTGATCCACCCCAAAGAAAAAGGAGGGGGTAAGGAGAGATAGAGCCTGATATCTCTCCTTAGGAGTTTGCTAATGCTTTTCTTTTTCCTGCAAAGGAAAAGTTAGTGTAGGCAAATATGGAGGGTACATCTTGTGTGTACCTGAGTTTGCCTTTGCAAAATGAAGAAGATGTGAGTGTCTTCCACTGAGTTCTGCAAAACAAGAATGAGAGGAAAGTATAGAAAAACAATAACTTGCAAGTACCTACAGGGGACTTGCAAGCGTTTGCTAATTTCTGCAAAAGAAAAGTTAGAGGTATATATGAAAGTAAAGAAAGACGCAAGTACTTGAAGGCAACTTGCAGGTATCTGCTAATCTCTGCAAAAGAGAAGTTAGAAGCAGATATGAAGGAAAAGCTAGGCTGCAAGTACCTGAAGGGAATTTGAAGGTATCTGCTAATCCCTGCAAAAGATAAGTTAGAAGCAGATATGAAAGTAAAGTTAGGCTGCAAGTACCTGAAGGAAACTTGCAGGCATTTGCTAATCTCTACAAAAGAGAAGTTAGAAGCAAATATGAAGGAAAAGCTAGGCTGCAAGTACCTGAAGGAAACTTGCAAGTATCTGCTAATCCCTATAAAAGAGAAGTTAGAAGCATATATGACATATGAAAGTATGTTGCAAGCACCTGAAAGGAAACTTGCAAGTATCTGCTGATCTTTGCAAGAAAAGAGTTAGAAGCAGATGTGATGAAAAGAATAAGCTGCAAGTACCTGGATGAGACTTGCAGTGCCCACTAATCACTGCAAAGAGAAGAGTGAGCAGCAGACATAATATAATGAACTAAGCCGCAAGTACCTGAGCGGGACTCGCGAATGCTAACTGTTGATGAGATAATATGGATATGATCATATAACAGAAGAAATGTCTGACGAACTCTGATGATAATTGAATGAAGATCAAACCTGAATAGTGATCTTACTATATTAGAGATGACATCTTTAATATGAAGTCCAGATCAATAAGAAGAAATCATCTTAATTATACTCCAATAACATGGCTTGTTAATCAAGGATAGCCAGATTCTTTGATCAATGATTAATGCCATTAACATTTGATAAGAGTAATGAAGAGCTTTGTAGATCATCATCTGATAGAGCTTTGAGCAAGCAACGTATATAAGATGAGAATAAGCAAAATGATTGTTGCAAATACTTTTGATTGGTCGGTCGGATTTAACCTGTTCACATGTGAAAGAGGCAGTTGATAAAAAGAGGTCTATACTCGGAGATGACCAAGAAAGACTGGATGCTACCACAAGAGATCACCTGTGGGCCTTATGCATAGCTTCCCTGAAAAAAGGTCATCATGAGTATAGTCCTACGTAGAGCGGACTAGCTATACTCCCTTGACAGATCACAAAATGGAGACATGCACAAAATCCTAAGAAGGAAACGACAGATGCACTTCTCTCCTGCTTCGAGTATAACATCACTGATCAATGAGACTAGTTGCGCCAAGTGGCCTATAGCATTGCTTGTCTGTGGAAAGATCAACGAAGTTGTGGATCCCGCAAAAGCACGGATTGAGAGTACCATAGAGTGTTCGACCATCACAGTTGTGAGATGATCGAAGAGACAAGGCTACGCTTGATTGCCATTGTTTGTTAAGCAAAGATAATCGTAACTATAATGTATCCTAAACGAAGCACATCAGAGCTAACACATGTGACCTCCCTTGATGCACACTTTTTGTTAGATACCGGCTAGGATCCGAAGTCTGAAGTCCACCATCGTAGATTGAACAACACCCACTGCACATATATGAACACTCCCCACAGTATGTGGTAATCGCGGCCTTACGCCGGAGAACAATCTACGGTGGGAACAACAATACTCGGCGATATCTCAATGGTTCAGCGATCTCTTTTTCAAAGAGAAAATAGAGGAAGAAGCATTCCAAAAAGGGAAATGTGTAAGTACAGGATCCCTGATGTAAACTTTATTGAAATGTAAGAGTCAACACTTAGAAGTGCTTTGGAAAGAAAATGTTTGAAACATGAAAAGTAGAGTAAGAGTAACCAGTAATGATTACGGGGAGCTTTTAGGATTCAGCGTTGTTCTTCTTCTGCTCAGAATAGTCTTTCGATCTTGCCCTCATCATCGACATCGAAGCACTCAACATTATTGTGGTTGGGTGTTTGTTGATTTGATCCATTGCCTTTGAGCAGCAAGGAGCGTCTGCTACTTCTTTGCCCTTTGAGGTTGTTGGATTAGAGTGATCATCTTTGGGGGGCACGTCATGCATCCTACCCTGCCGCAACATCCTTTGCACAAGTTGACGAAGTGCTCGGCAGTTTTCAGTGGAGTTTCCTTGTTCTTTATGGAACTTGCAGTACGGATCTGAGTTTTTAGTTCTTTGATCTGCTGGTCGATAAGGTCTCTTGTAGTTAGTCCTATCCTTCATGACTTGGCTTACTTCTTGCATGGACACGTCTAGTTCACACTCTTGCAAGTCATCATCTTGCTGTTGATGAACCGAAGCCGTTTGTGAAGATGGAGCTGGTAGCAGCAGCAATTGATCTTGAGCACAATCATTTTATGGGAAGGAGTGTCGATGATGCTGAAATATTCTTCCCTTCCTTGAGTGAGTTGGGAAATCTTTCCGAGGACACCTCGTAGGTTGCTTGTGAGAAGGAGGATCTTTTTCTGCTATAATCCTGGAGATGAACCCTGAGTTGCTCTTTTCACCTCAGATGTATGAGTTGGCTAGGATAATCAGCTCTTAATATGTTCTTGGTGCTCGGACATTAGCTTCAAACTTGAGTGGCCCTTCACGGAGATCGTGGATAAGAGCCACTCGGTACATTTCTTGATCAACAAT
This sequence comes from Platanthera guangdongensis, assembly GCA_039583875.1. Taxonomy (NCBI): domain Eukaryota; kingdom Viridiplantae; phylum Streptophyta; class Magnoliopsida; order Asparagales; family Orchidaceae; genus Platanthera; species Platanthera guangdongensis. Next base: position 82,808,407 of record CM077157.1, read on the forward strand.
CTCGATGTTCAGGATTTCTTTCTGGAATCGATCAACGAACTGAGACCAAGTTTCATTCCGATGTTTCCTGATCTCAAAGAGGTCTTTTGGTCCACCCTTTCTCTTTGTTGAAGTGGAAAATTTGAGCAAGAACTCCCTTCACAGATCAGCAAATGAAGTGATGGACTGAGGGCACAGACCATAGAACCAATCCCTCACTTGTCCATCAAATGTTGTCACATGGAGTTTGCACTTGGTAGCATCTGAGAGAGTTTTGAGAGCAACGACCGATTCAAAGGCTTGAAGATGCTTCACTGGATCAGTCTCCCCAATGTAGATTGGTAACCGTGGCTCTCTGAAATTAGCTAGAGTTGGTTCATGCCGAACATTCTCTAAAAATGGGGACGACTCATCTTGCTCCCCTACAGCATAAGGAAATAAGGGAGCATAAGTTGCAGCTGTAAAAGGAGGAGGATAGAAGGGAAAAGCTGCTGCTGGAGGAGCAAAGGCAGGAGCTGATGGGTAAGGATGACTTCCCTGATAGTTCAGAAATCTTGCTGGGCCTACCCGGGCTGCTTCTCAGCAGAAGTTTTGACGAGCTGCAAACTCATCATTCTGATGCCGCAAAGGGTCAACAGGCCATTGCGGAAAGGTTGGTGTGTAAGGAGGAGGATAGAACGGTGGGCAAGTCGGAGGATAAACTTGTTGATTCTCCAATATTGGTGTTGGATTGACTGGAGCAGCTGGAACAACTAGAGCTGATGTAGATTGTATCTATAATTGTTGCGTGATTGTAGCAAGAATTTGGTTGATTGCCTGAAATTGTTGAGCAGATTCATGTCGTGATTGCTCCAAGGCCTCCCAGAGAGGATCATCACTAGGACTTGATTGAGCAAGGTTCTCGGCTGAATGATGACCTGACATGGATAATTGTCGGTGTTCACCATCTGTTCGGAACTGAAGGTCACGTGTGAATTGTTGATGCGCGAAAACGGATGAGGGGAGTGAGTAGAGGGTTGTTGTTGCAGGCACCAGTAGCTAACAGGGTGTGTTTGGTCTCACAGGCAAGGTGAAGAGCTGAAGAGGTTGATGGTTGTGGGGATAGAGGAGTGGAGAAAGCTTCTGAGTGCTCGAGAGTGGAGCAAATGCTTGTTCAAGAGTTGCGGGGATAGAGGAGAGAAGGGTGTTGATCCGAGTGCGTAGATGGCCAGGAAGGTTGATCAGGAGATGTCGAGCAGACGGTTCCTTTGATGGTTGTGCTTGCAGGTTGATGCCGAGAGAGTTGAGCTGAGAAGAGGAGAGGGGCCGCTAGCAGCGGTAACAACAGACTTCGCTCGCCGCGACTTAAATGACACTCTTGCGACAAACTTTCCTTTGATTAAAATTGAGTATTTCAGCTTGAGTTACACCTTTACATGGAAAGAAAATAAAGGGTATATTGGGGGAAGCTGCTGGCTAAGGAAAGGAAGATGACAGAGAGGAGGCCGCGCAGACTGAGGAGTAAGGCCGGCAGACCGCGCAGTTAGGTGATCCCGCAGTTCGCTGGAGCAAGCCGAATGGACTCCGCGGTCAGGCAGTAAGGGTTAAAGAGGCTGGCGCGGACTGAGAAAGGGAGTCCGCAGGGGTCGAAGACTTGAGCTTGTCGTCGGGTGCCTTCGAGCGTGAGAGCCTTACTGAATGAGTGGTACGTGGCGCTATTTATAGGCTCGAGGAGGTAACGGCTTTCGGTGATGTTACCCCCAGTGAGTCGAAAACTTGAGCGAATAGAGAGTTGAGTCCGCCGATTCCGCAATAGGCCGCGTGGTCTTGGACTTGTCTTCTGGAGCTGGTCTGCTATTAGCGGACTGAGTGGAGTTTTCCCCTACTGTGTTGAGTGAGCCCACGCCAAGGTGTGCAGGCCGAGGAATGTATCCGCATGCTGCTAGAAAGAAGTGGGTGCCGGGATGCTGATGTTGAACGGCGGGCTGCATAGCAAATCCACCGAGTCCTCGGAGGATAAGCCGAGTCCACCTCTGTTGCTGAATGGAGACGAGGCTGCCTGCTGCTTAAAATATGCAGCTGGGGTTCATCAATGCCTGCGGACTGAAGGGTTGGATTGAAGGACGAGTCCGCCCATCCCGCAGCAGAGGAGAGTTGGAATAAGGCCATGCTCTTTGGGCGGACTGGGACGGAGTCTGTGAGCTACCAGTGGACGTGCTGGTCGACTGGGCAATTTGGTGGACTGAGGATGCAGGTTGCCCACTCTGCTGAAGTCCGCCACCTGTTGGAGGGAAAGGCTTACTGCGAGGGCCAGACGAGCTGGTGGATTGCGGAGGCATGTCACGCGTGCCGACGAGGTAGAGCAGGTGGATATTGCTTACTGGCGGCCTGGAGGCAGGTCGCCATTCCTGACTGGCGGCCTGGAGGCAGGGCGCCATTCCTGACTGTCGGCCTGGAGGCAGGTCGCCATTCCTGACTAGCGGCCTGGAGGCTGGCCTCCATTCTTGATATGCAGCGAGCTAGAGTTGTCTCCACTGCTGATGGTGGGCGGCCTGGAGGCAGGTCACTGTTATCACAGCGAAATGAATCTGCGGTCTGTGCGGACGATGATATGAGTCCACCACAGTTTGTTGGGGTTGTCCTGTAGGAGTGAAGAGAAATACATCACGGTTAGCTGACCAAACCGCGCGGCCTGCAACGACAGACTGAGGAAGCAGTCCGTACCCCATGCAGAGCATGTTGGATCCCTAGTTTGATTTGGGATAGGTTCACTAACTAGGATTATTGACCCCACATGTCTAAAGTGATTGGAGACATGTTAGTTGGTGTGCATACAAGGTATCAACTCAACTAAGATTTGATGCATGCCAGCTTCATATCTCAAATTGAGCCCCAATCCATCAATGATGCAGAGCAAGATCCACACTGGATTATTGCAATGCAAGATGAGCTTAATCAATTTGAGTGATGCAGAGTTTGCGACTTAGTTCCAAGACCCAAAGATTACACAATCATTGGAACTAAGTGAGTATATAGAAACAAGCTGGATGCCAAAGGTGTCATCATAAGGAATAAAATAAGGCTTGTTGCTCAAGGTTATAGGCAAGAAGAAGGGATTGATTATGACCAGACTTTTGCACATGTTGCAAGGCTGGAAGCAATCAGGATTTTCCTTGCTTATGCTGCCTACAAGAAATTCAAAGTTTTTCAAATGGATGTCAAAAGTGCCTTTCTGAATGGAGAACTCAAAGAAGACGTTTATGTTGAACAACCTCCAAGTTTCATTTCTCCAACTCATCCCTCATATGTCTTTAGATTGCATAAAGCTCTCTATGGTTTAAAACAAGCTCCAAGAGCTTGGTATGAGACCTTAGCTAGCTTATTGATAGAGCATACATTTTCTAGAGGCATTGTAGATAGGACATTATTCACTAGGCACAAATTTTTATTCTATTTCATTATCTTCTTTTTTATTCATAAGGATCAAATATTGTTAGTACAAATTTATGTAGATGATATTATATTTAGGTCTACTGATTCCAAACTATGCAAGAGGTTTTCTGACCTCATGCATTCAAAGTTTGAAATGAGTAGCATGGGTGAGCTCTCCTACTTCCTTGATCTCCAAGTGAAGTAGCTACCTGATGGAATCTTCATATTCCAGGCTATGTATGCTAAGGAGCTTCTCAAAAAGTTTGGGATGACTAATGCCTCAGCAAAGAAAACACCTATGGAAACTAATGCTGTAATAAATTCTGATGAGCATGGGAAACTTGTTGATCAGAAATTATATAGGGGCATTGTTGGGTCCCTACTATACCTTACAACAAGCATACCTGACAAAATGTTTGATACATATCTTTGTGCAAGGTTTCGGGTGAACCCTAAAGAATCTCATCTAATTTTCTTAAAAAGGATTTTAAGATATATAAAGAGTTGTCCTAGTCTAGGACTTTGGTATCCCACTGAGTTAGAGTTTGAGTTAACTGGATACTAAGATGCTTACTTTGCTGGATGCAGAGTAGATAAAAAAAGTACCTCAGGAACATGCCAGTTCCTTGGTATGAGATTAGTGTCTTGGTTTAGCAAGAAACAGTCATCTATGTCCACTTCAACTGCTGAAGCAGAATATATAACAACTGGCAGTTGCTGTTCCTAGATGCTGTGGATTCAGAACCAACTTCTAGACTATGAGTTCAAATTAAATAATTTAACTCTACTATGTGACAACACAAGTGCTATATCCATAGCACAAAATCCAGTCCATCATAGTAGGACTAAGCATATAGACATTGGACACCATTTCATTAGAGAGTGTAGACAAAAATAAAATTAATGTTGTCTATATCTACACTGATTTACAAAGAGCAGATATCTTCACCAAACCTTTGGATGAGAGGAACCATCTGTTCTTCATAAATCAGCTTGGTATGATAAATGGAGAAGCTTTAATTTGATTTCTGTCTATGGTCGATGAATTTTTCAAAGTTCGTCGAACAAAGATTGACAGACAGAGAAAAGTTCTAGAGAAATTCGTCAAACAGAGATCGACGAATTCTCTGTGAGTGAAGTTATTTTCGTCGACCGGAGATCGACGAATTTGCTTCAGAAAACTTTCGTCGAACGGAGTATGCCGAAATGTTTTCACATCTTCTGACAGAGATCGACGAATTCTTTTGACTATAAAATATTTCGTCATCCTCAGATCAAAGAATTTTTATTTTTCATCGAACTGAGTCTGCCGGTTCATATTCTGAAACCTTATATCTAGGTTTTCTTCAACCTCCGTCCCGCGCTTTCAGTTCCTTTGCACTTGATCTTTTCTTCTCTCTTGCAGATGCATCCATGGCGATTCTGGCAAATGATCTGTCCACCATGAAATTCGACATGGGTTTCCATATTGTTTTTGACTCTTTCTAGCATTCTGACCCCATCTTCGTGGACATTCTGAAGGTATTTGAAGATCAAAATCTAAAGCAGTTCATGACCCGCCGCATCAAGATTGTGAGGACTGAAATCAAGGAATGGGTCTTTACCTCTACAGAAATAGAAGATACCCTGACAAGCACAATTTCCGGTAACTCAGTCTCCCTTTCCCCAAATATACTAACAGAAGTTTTCAGTTTCCTGAATGGAGATGACGACAAGTTGTTGAAGAAGAACCTATCTACCCAGTACAAGTTCTTGGCCGATGTAGTCGGGAAGGTGCTGCTGGGTAAACACACAACACACGAGTACATAACCAGGCACCAATTCATGGTGATGAGTGCTCTGGTAGAGAGGAAAGTAGCAAACTGGGGCAAGTTGCTGTTCGATTTGATTAAAAAGAAAAATAATAAGAAGGAAGTCTGCTTTGGATAGGTTCTGGGGATTTTTCTGCAGGAAAAGGCATCTGAACATCTGGTTTCCACACAAGTGTTTATCAATGCCTCCAAGAGGCTCACCTCTGCCCTGTTTCGCAGATGGGAGAGGAGAATTACAAAGCCATCCCATGCTTCCTCCTCCTCCAGGCCTTCTGAGAGCACAAGGGCTGTCATAGCCACTCCTCTACCCCCAGAAGAAGCTCCCTCCACCTCCACCATTCCTTCGTCTCCACAACATCAACCACAACAACAACAAGTTCACATTCCAACTCCAGCTCCATCTCCTGCACATTCTCCACCACCACCATCTCCACCTCCATCTTCTCCCCAAGTACATATCTCTGACATCCCATCCTCCTCCATACAGGAACCCTCATTCAACCTCCTATCATCACCACATAAATCACCACAACCATCCCCACATCAATCTCCTTTATAATCTCCACATCAATCTCCACTTCCACTTCATTTAACTGCCACAAACCCTAACACATTTATCTCCTCCCACACTTTCAATCTATTATTTCCTCCACCATCTCCACATCAGGAACCCATCTCCTCCCCCACAACAACAGTTCCCCTTTCTACAACTGTAACTCCCTCTGTCCCCTTCCCTCAACTCATCAAAACTGACCTTCCATCCACTATACCTGACTACACACACACAAATATGTTCAGTGCATTTTCTATTTTTCAAATTGTGGTCATTACAATCCCTACTCCTCCACTGCTCCAGAATCCCTCTATCTTAACTTCTCTGATATTGATAAGGATCTGCTAGCCTTCATCTCTCCCACTCTACAGAAACTGCTAGATGCTGCTCTAGCACCCCTCACTGCCTCCGTCCATACTGTCTCTGCCAAAGTTGCTGCTCTATCCCCTGTCCCTTCTTCTGGGGGACTAGCTCTAGGACCCTCTGCAGCCAGTCAGGAAGAGATGCTCCATGATGAAGAAGCTCCTATAGTAGAAGCAGTGGTAGCAGGAGAAACAACAGAAATAATAGAAACAGATTCTTTAATGTCAGACTCTTCAGAAGAAGCAACCACTCCCTCTGATATAGTAGATTTAATTGATTCAGATATAGAAATGGATGAGCCAGTTATGGCTGAAATTGATACTGCTGGTGATTTTATTCTAAATCCCACAGTTAATTTAAATTCTTTATTAGAATTATTCAATTTTGTGCACAAAGATATTCTTCCCAGCTCCTTTTATCAACATTCTTTGGACATTGTACCATACACCACACCTATAAGCCCCACAGTTGTCAAGCAACTTAAGGCTATTTTTGCAGCAACAAAGCAACCAACTATACAATCCCCCTCCAAGGAAAACACTTCTCCAGAAGCCATCTCAGCTCCAATATATAAGATGGATGACAATCCACTGCCAAACTTGGATGAAATCATCATGGCAGATATAGAACAAGAGAATTTGTTAATTACTGAAAATAAAATAGTTACTGAAGAGCCTCAGGCTCCAAAACCTCAAGCAGTTTCTCCAGCTCCAATACCTCAAGCTCAGCCTCAGGCTGACAAGTCAATTGACAAAGATCTTCTAAAAGCTTTGGATGATTTATATGATAATACTCAGGGATCCTCCTCTGATAAAGAAGATGATGATGATAATGATGATTCTGATGATAGCCCTTCTACAAATAAGAAAGTTTCAAAGAAAAGGAAGGCTCCTCCAATTACTGCTCCAGAGCCAAATCCAACTCATGATACTCCCTATTATATTCTGTAGAAAATCACTCCTTATCCTGGGATGCCAGCCTAGATGTGGTTGTCTAAGAATCAGCAAAAGGAAAGAAAGAAAAGTAGAAGATATTCTCCTCCACCTCAGAGACACAGAAAAGGACCTCCTCCTCTTCCACCTGCTGCTGGTGCTTCAGGTAGCACTTCTCAGAGGTCTACCTCATATGCTCAAACATACCATAGACAACATGCTATATCCTTATCTTCTCAAGGAAGTAGCTAGCAGAGGTACCCTCTAAGCAACCATCACCATCAGCAAAACAACAACATCATAAGCAACAACAACAAGTTCCTGAACCAGTAAAAGCTGACAGTCCCAAAAAGCCAAAATCTCCTCCCATTCCATTTGTGGATCCAGAGACAGAGACTACTGCTAGAATGGCCAGGTTCCAGGAACTGGTTGGATTATCATTGATAAACAAAGCTAAAGCTGAAGGAAAAGATGCTTCCCAGTTTTCAACAATGTCCAAATATAGGAAAGAAGAATTAAACAGGTATGAGAAAGCTAACAAGTTCTTTAATGTAGATGCCTATATAAATCTACACCCATATGCTGTTGTGCCTAGAGCCACATCTCTCAATATTATTGGAGCTGCTGATATGACTATGTCCAAAAAGCAAGCAGCTAATCCCAACAGAGAGATCAAGTTTACACAGCCTGCTGACAAAGAAAAAGAGGACAAGTAAAAGGAGAAACAAAAGAAAAAGAAATGAGTTTATTCTGTTTAAGTTTCTGTCTTTCTAAAACTCTTTATTTATGTACTGTCACAAAGCTACATTGTAAATATCTGCTGCTATTTTAATTTCTCTACCAGATATATTTTCTTGCTTTGTGATTGTTTTTATTTCATGTCTATTAGTGACCTCACCCAAATAGTGGGAGATTGTTGGATCCCTAGTTTGATTTGTGATAGGTTCACTAACTAGGATAATTGACCCACCATGTATAGCCAGGGTCATATCATTGTGTTCTAGAGTTTAGGCTATGTCCTTAGTATCAACCACATATGGACCAACCAACAGAAGACTGCAGAAGACTCAGACTTAGAAGAAAATCAGTTCAGAAAAATGAGTTAGACGTTCGTCGAACTCAGCTCGACGTTCGTCGAACTCAGCTCGACGAAAGTCATGCTCCGCTCGACGAACTCAGAGTAAATTCTCTGAGTTGAGCTCGATGATATTTGAGCTCAGGTCGACGAATTATAGGAGATCAACTTCAACACATTAAGTCCAGAATACTTTCTCTGAACTCAGGTCGACAAAGTTATGTTATCAGCTCGACGAACTTAGAGCACAGAATTAGGAAGTTTTTCTCAGAAAGCAGTTAGCTGAACTCAGGTCGACGAAATTGGTTCTCAAGTCGATGAACAAGAATTCCCATGTCGACGAATACAATTTCTCTGGTCGACGAACTTTGATCTTAGGTCGATAAAATCTGTTCTCTGGTCGACGATTGTTGTGCAGTTCCAGACTTGGAATTTTTCCTTATTTTGTCCTTAGTCTATAACAGTAATTCCTGAATAATTAATGCTTATATTCTTTGAATATAGCCATTAGTGGCAGCATTAATTATGGTCTTCATGAGGAATATTGCTTGCCATTTTTAATGGGATAGTTGGGGAAATCCATTAATGCAATATTCTCTCCAACACATTTTCATTCTCCAGGCCATCAAAAATTAATGCAAAGGAATTCAAAATTCAAAGGAGAATTTCGACTGATGATATAAAAGAGATTTTTCTCTTTTCTACAAAAAGAAGTCCAGAACACAGAACTAATACAGGAATACAGATTCATAGAGAAGAGATCAACAACAACAATACTTTGAACCTTCTCTGTACAGAAAATAAGATGTTTTATCCTTGACATTGCTGAAGAAGAAGAACAATCATTACAAATCAAGAGTCTTCTTCAACCTTCATTCCAGGAGCTATCAAGGACAACACATCCATATCAGTCAGGAGTTCCTGGATCTCATTTTCAAGTCAAGGCTGAAGACTGAAGACCTACACCCTGTGCAAGACTCCAAGTGTTATTGAGAGGAGTTCTTGACAACAGTAAAAATCCACTAGTCTTCTCTGTTGAAAAGAGAAAGAGAAGACACCATCAATCTCTCTCCCCCCTCTGTATAAAGGGTTCATTAACTCCCTTCAAAACTTTATTTTGGTTTTTTAGCACCTGATTAAAAGCTCATTGGTGGAAGTCACCTGATCAAAACTGTAAGTGGAATCCTACCAGGGTGGTAGAAGAGTGGATGTACCCAGGTTGGGGAACCACTATAAAAGTTCTTGTGTTGTCTGGTTGCCCTTTTCTTTTTGTTCTTGCTGTGGCTGTTATAGATTAGGTTATAAGTGCTGTGATTAGATTAAATTAACTTAGGCTGCTATTGCTTTCTGGTTACCTTGATATCTCTTTTTTTAATTACTTTGATATTATAATATAAACAACAAAAAGTCTTCTGTTACTCTATTCACCCCCCTCTAGAGTAAATCAGGTCTAACCCTCTCTTTCAGAGCAGACAGCCGAGGCGCGACCTGGGCGGCTAGACTGGCAAGACCGCCCTAGCCGCGCGGCCTGAGTGGACAGAGAAGTCTGTCCGCCTATACTTGGACTGGCCGCGACCTCCAAGGAGAATCTAGAGCAGGCCGCGACTAGCAAGCTGTCTACCTTGAGATGAATCGCCTATTTCAGGGTTAATAATTATTATACTTCCTCTTTTTTTGTATTATTTTTTTCTTTCTTCAATCTTTTGATGCATATTCATATATTTTCTCTTTTTTTCCTCTTCACTAATAAAAAGCTTATCAAAGTGTTTTACACCATCTGATTAAATTTTTCAATTCACATAGAAAAAGGTGTAAACTCAATGATAGACATGCTAATAGGTAAAGATTTTTGGCCTTGGTGAATTTTAGTAGTGGTATATCGAAAGAAATAGGGATTAGGTCAAAATTGGGTGTGCAAGGGTATAATGTTTAGGGTTTTGGGCTTGCAAGGCTCAAGCTATCCAATGTGAGGCCTAAGTCATTTCTGCCATAGTTAATTAACTTATGCGAATCTTTTGAGGATCGCTACGGGGCAAGTTCTAGACACCAATAAAGAGTATTCTTCATTTTGATTCCCTAATACAAAACTATCAAAATGTTACACACTTTGACTTGCTTTATTATAGATAATTATATTTTCTAAAATAGAGTGATTGTTAGTTAATAATGTAGAAGACTAATCTTAAAAATAAGTTATATAGAGAAAATTAAGCTAATGAATTTCTATATATAATTACTAACAACAAATTTGTACGCTCAATGAGTCTACTTTAATTCATTTTAATCAGCTTGACAAAGCAAATTAACTAGTTATAATCCCAAGTGAGTGAATTAATGAAAGCTTAAAAAGAAACAAAAAACAATTTTATTAGGGGGGTTTAACGATATTGAGTAAAAAAATATTAGAAGTTTTTTTTATTTTGGCCTGTTTCTTAACAAATTGTAATCATGTCCAGTAGTTAAATATTAGAATTTAATAATATCCACCCCCAGACTGAAAATTTGAAGTGTCCTCAATGAAACGTAAAGAACTGATAAAGCAAATAAAACAATATGTAAAGAACCGAGCATCAATAAAATAGAAGTGCATAAGAAGTACAACATGAGCAAAAGTGATAGCATATAATATCTCCACGGGTGGCACCCGTGATAGCATAGTGATAGCATATAATTTCGAACATGGGTTGCGACACAGGCGTGTGTGGACCCGTGTCCTGCTCGGGAACAATGCTTCATAGAACTCATTACCCTAAACATGGGTTGGCACACGGTTGGGTAGCGACCCGTGTCCTGCTCGGGAACGTTGCATCATCAAACATTTCATCATCGAGCATGCATCGTCGAGCTCATTACACACGGGTGCGCACACGGCTTGGTATCTACCCATGTGGTGCTCGGGATGTAGCATCATCAAACTCAATATCCTACACACGGATGCACACATGGGTTTGTGTCCACCCGTGTGGTGCACGGGATGAGTTTGAGAAAAATTGGGCGAATGTGACACGGCTGCACATACGGTTGTGTGTCCACCCGTGTGGTGTTCCGGAAACATAACTCCATGCCACTCTAGTGCAATTATTTCTACTATGGTTTTAAATTAAACACAGCTGGGTTAAAATATTTTTTTTCATGAATGCGGCTTGGCACACAGGCGAGTGCAAGCCTGTGTGCTCCTCTGAGATGGAATTACTTCCTAAGTGATTTTATAATGTTTTTATACTAAAAGTTAACTAAAATTTTACCAAAGAACAAAAACTTTGAAAATTTATTAAATTACACTTAATCAATGTCCAGTCGGAGGCATGATTCTTGGTATGTGAAATCTTGGGAAACACATTCTAGAATAAATATTTGTGGCATTTCATGTAATATAGAGATATTACCTGATTTTTGACAAGAATCTCATGAAAGTGCATACCTTTGGGCATCCCTTAATAGAAGGGGCCAAAAAGAACCAGAATCAAGAACCTTTTTAGCTGAGCGGTTCGTTCCAAAGTGACCACCTGTAGGGCCTGAATGACACTTCTCCAAGATTTTCCAGCCCTCCTCCACTGATACACATGTACGTATAATGGAATCTGCACATATTCGAAAAAGATAGGGGTCCTCCCAAAAATAATATTTCAAGTCAGAGAAAAATTTCTTTTTCTACGGATATGAAAAATCTTTTGGAAGGACCTTAGCAAGAATATAGTTTGCATAGTCGGCAAATCACGGATAATCAGTATTTATATTTATAGATAATGCACACAGAGATTCCTTCGGAAATGTATCACTAATCTCAGATTCATCTAACATCATTCGTAGTGGATTTTCTAAACGTGAGAGATCATCTGCCGCTAAGTTTTCTGCTTCTCGTTTATCCCTAATTTCCCAATCAAAATCTTGCAATAAAAGAACCCAATGGATTAAACGAGGTTTTGCTTCTGCTTTGGCAAGTAAATATCATAGGGCAGAGTGATCTTTGTATACTACCACCTTAGACAATGTTAAATAGGATATAAATTAGGAGATCAAAAACAAAGATTAAGTGATATAATTATGCAATAAACTAATTTACAATTATATGTAGTAATCAAAAATTGGTAGATTAATATAGTTTAAGCTTTCAAAATATTGAAAATGAGTCCTCAACAACAGCGCCAAAAACTTGATGCGGATTTTATTTGCAACTCTAGTATAAACTATGTAGATAGGTATAAGCTAGATTGATTTTAATGTTAGGCAAGTGCACCTATCAATTATAATATAAGAGAAATCTACATCTCGTGTCGTATTCCTCAGGGTCTTTTCAAGTACTTGTACTCACTCTCACTCTATTATCGTACTGATATTTAAAGTTGGTTGTTATTCTAAATTAACATTACTAGGACTAATTGAATAAAATGACATTGGAGGATTAAGGATGGTAAAAATAGATAGCCTAAGAGTAATCACATGAGAATATTTACTCATTAATTCAAGTCTATGTAACCACGTATTAAGAAAATTATCGAATTCATTGTATTGTAAGGGTTCATTATTTATCAAATTCTCTCTCTAGAAATTCAATACCTAAACTTAAGTTGAGTAAATTTTCTCTCGAACAATTCACAACACTCAAAGTTTGCATTAATATAAAGTAACCCTATCAAATACATAAATTCATGAAATCCTATCTCTAAGATACCATGAATCTAATTATCTGTATTGTCATTATCCAAACAACATATCTCTCGATCATGAAATTTGAAATACAAAGAGGAAGAACACCAGAGAATGGAATTAATAACCATCATCACAACCTTTCAATTTCTCAATCTAGAAGTTTGGGATTCACATGAAATAAATATTAACTTTAAATATATGATCAATCTCTTTGCTTGAAACCACACATACGAATAAAATACCACAGATCCGAATTGAAAATCAACATACATGATTACTCAATCAGTTCAGAAAAAGCAAGTCTCATACGAAATGTAAAATAAAGGTTGGATATACTAAGAGAAGGGGGAAATTAAAAGAGATACATGAAGATTAAAACCATACAGATTATCTCCTTTGGTTTCCCCTTCGCTTGAGCGCTCCACTTTCTTCCTCCAGAAGTTCTCCAAGTCCTTCAATCCGAACGTCCCCTTCTATTTCTTTGTGCAGGTTTTTATAGTCTTCATGCAAAAAGATGTCGAACACGGGTTCCAACATGGCCGTGTCACATGCCATGTAGGGTCTAAACAGTGCATCTTGGTGGTTTTGAAATGAAAAGGCGTGCCTGGTCGTGAACCGTGTCTTTTGACACTGATGGTAACACGACCGTGTGTTCTTCATGGCTCTAGGTCTGATCCTTCCTGATAATGGCACGGGTAGTGACACAGGCGTGTCCCTACCCATGTGGTGGACATGGGTAGTGACATGGGCGTGTCCCTACCCGTGTGGTGGACATGGGTAGTGACATGGGCGTGTCCCTACCCGTGTGGTGGACATGGGTAGTGACATGGGTGTGTCCCTACCCGTGTGGTGCTCTTTTAAGTTTTTAAGCCTTTTCTTCCAATCTTTGTGATCTTTCCAGAGAAGGACATGGGTAGTGACATGAGAGTGTCCCTACCCGTGCGTGCCCAATACAAGACCTTTGCCATCAGTCATGTTGGATCCGTGAACACCTCTGTTTGCTCAAAGGCGTTTTGTTCCAAGAACTTTTGCAATACCTGCATTAAGAATATTAATGAATAAATAATTAAATAACTTAATAAATTAAAGAAAATAAAGGAAAATCTATATTGCGCTCTTTTATTCATGATTACTCAAATTCTTAACTATTTTCGTGCAATTATAACGAATGAAGGCTATTAAATAGTGGACATGATTACAAATATGATAGTAAAAAGGACTATATATTTGTAAATCTATATTGCGCTCTTCTATTCATGATTACTCAAATTCTTAACTATTTTCGTGCAATTATAACGAATGGAGGTAGAAAATTGTGGACATGATTACGAATATGATAATAAAAGTACTATATATTTGTACTCATCAAACAGGCAAGCTCGCCGGGCCGAGTCGGTTTCTCTCCTATGCCGGGGAGAAGTGTTCCCCCTTCTTCAAAACGCTTCGGGGAAACCAAAGGTTTGAATAGACAAAGGAATGCGAGGATGCATTCTGGGCATTGAAGGCTCAATTATCCCAAGCACCGCTCCTTCAGATCCCAAAGGAAGGGGAGGACCTAGCCTTGTATCTTGGGGTAGGGGTAGAGGCTGTAAGTTCTGTTTTGGTAAGGGAAGAAGGGAAGAAACAGTTGCCAATCTACTACGTCAATAGGATCATGAAGAAGGTGGAGCTCCGCTACCCTATCCTAGAGAGGCTTTCTCTCTGATCTTCTCGGCTAGGAAGCTCAAGCCATTTTCCAAGCTTATTCAATTAAGTTGGTGATGGACCATCCTTTATGCAAGATTTTTGAGGGGGTGGAGCAATCATGGTGGTTGGCCAAGTGGTCGTTCGAGCTCAGTGAGTTTGACGTGTCTTTCGTACCAAGGCTCTCCATCAAAGCCCAGACAGTGGCTGATTTTTTGGCTGACTATATCGTAAAGTTGGAGGGAGAGGAGGCCTTGCCACGAGAGGCATGGAAGATATCCATTGACGGAGCCTCAGGGAAGCACTCCCTAGGGGGAGGGGTAGTATTGTTAAGCCCTCAAGGGGTCATCATAGAGCAGGCAGTGGCACTGCACTTCCCGGTCACAAACAACCAAGCAGAGTGTTGGATCCCTAGTTTGATTTGGGATAGGTTCACTAAGTTAGAATCATCTAACCCAACATGTATAGCCAGGGTCATGGTTATGTCTTAGTGTATAGGCCAAGTCCTTAGAGATAACACTACATGGACCAGCCATCAAGAGACTGCATAAAGACTCAAGAATTAGAGAAATTTCAGAGATTCAGAAAATGAGTTCGACGTTCGTCGAACTCAGTTCGACGAAAGCCGAGCTCAGCTCGACGATCTTAGAGAAAATTCTCTGAGCTGAGCTCGACGAACTTGGGACTCAGATCGACGATTTATGGACACTACTTCAACATTTCAAGTCCAGAAATTCTCTGAACTCCACTCGACGAACTTGGGACTCAGGTCGATGATTTATGGACACTACTTCAACATTTCAAGTCCAGAATTTCTCTGAACTATACTCGACGAACTTGGTATTCAGGTCGACGATCTATGGGTATTCTACTTCAACTTCTTATTTCAGAAACAAGTAAATATTCTAAGTCCAGGATCATACTCCAGTCGACGAATTCACCTTCTCAGCTCGATGAACTTAGACCACATTCCTGACAAGACTTATCTAGCAGTTAGAAGTTCTCAGGTAGACGAATCTAGTTCTCAGGTCGACGATTTCTAGCAACTCCACTTCAACACTTCATTTCAGAAACATCTAGAATATTCTAAGTCGAGAAACACTTTGCTAAACTCTAGTCGACGAAATTAGATTATCAACTCGACAAACTTCATGCACAAAATTGGCAAGGTTCTGGAGAAAGCAGTTATCTGTTCTGAAGTCAATGATCTTGGATCTCCGCTCGACGAACAACTATTATCAGATCGATGAACTTAACTTCTCAGCTCGACGAACTATGAACTCAGCTCGACGAATTCTGTGAAGAACCAGACTTAGTTATTTTCATCCATCTGTACTTATTCTATGATAAAATTTCCCGAGTAATCAATGGTAAAATATTCTCTGAATGTTACCGTTAGAAGCAAGCATTGATTACGGTCTTCATTAGGATTATTGGTTGCCGTTTTTCAATGGGACAGTTGGGGAAAACATTTAATGCAAAATATTCTCCAGGCCGTCAGCAATGAATGCAGAAGAATTTCAAATTTCAAAAGGAAGATAATATGGAAAATACAAAAAGGGATTTTCTATCTCCTTCTTACACAGACAGGCAGACAGACAGTCAGTTAGTTAGTCAAGGATCAAGAATATTTTGATGCTTTCTCTTTCGACAGCACTCTGAGACAAAAAGAAATAGAAAACTGATACAGAAAAAGAAGCCCTAACCAGAGAAAGAACATCAAGCTGAAGAAGAAGAACAGCTAATCTAAATCAAGAGTCTTCTTCTGTCTTCTGTCAGGACTCTTCAAAGGACAACAAATTTTCTATCAGTCAAGAAGTCCCTGGAGTTTATCTGGTTAAAACAACAGTTTGAAGGCCTATCACCCTAAAGCAAAGCTCCATCTTTCCTGAACCATTCAATATCTCAGGGGGAGCCTTGCTAACATCAAATCCATACAAGTCTTCTCAGTTGTTGTGAGAAAGAGAAGACATAATCAATCTCTCATTCCCCCACTATAAAAAGGGTTCTTAACTCCCTTCAAAAGTTATTCCTGTTTGCAAGTCACCTGACCAAAAGACTTGAGGTTTGGTTTTTGAGAACCGGATAAAAAGCTCATTGGTGTCAGACACCTGATCAAAAATCTGAGTGGATTCCTACCAGGGTGGTAGAAGAGTGGATGTACCTAGGTTGGGGAACCACTATAAATTTCTTGTGTTGTCTGGTTGCTCTTTTCTTTTGTTTCTTGCTGTGGCTGTGATAGTTAGGATTGCTGTGTTTGTGCTTTAATTTTATTCCTGCAGCACTAGGACTAGATTGAAGTAGTTAGAAAATTTTATAAAAACCCTAAATACTCTATTCACCCCCCCTCTAGAGTATTCCAGATCTAACCCCTCACTTTCAATTGGTATCAGAGGCTGGATTCCCTTGGTTGTACAAGCTAACACTTGAACCAAAGATCCTGTGTTAGATTTGTCTTTTCATTTCTATTAGATATTCACACACAACATGACACAGAACAAAGACTATGCAAGAACCAGACCTCCAGTTTGCAACCTAAATAGGTTTTCCATCTGGAAGGCAAGAATCAAGTTATATATGAACTCTATTGATGAGGATATTTTCAATTCCATTGTGACAGGTCCTCCTCAAGCATCGACCTCTACAGCAACCTCCAGCAACAATGCAGTTCCACCACCTAAGTGGACTGAGGCCCAGAAGAAGGCAAAAATTGCTGATGCCAAGGCCATGAATATTCTGGCACAAACAATGTCAGACGACATTTTTCAAAAAGTGGCTGAATTCATATCAGCCAAAGCCATTTGGGATTCCCTCAATCAAATGGTGGCTGGATCTACTGATGAAATAAAGGATAGGAGATCCAATCTCATATCCCAATATAAGACTTTCAAGGAGGAAGCTGAATCAGTAGCAGACATGTACAATAGGTTGAGCTCAATCATCAATGAGATGAAAACCTTGGACAAGGACATCACCCTCACAGAGGTGAATGATAAAATCCTTATGTGCTTCCCAAGCTCATGGGATTCAAGAATCTGGCCCATCAAGTAGGCTAGGAGCATGAATGAGATTTCCACTGAATCTCTTTTAGGAAAGCTTATGTCCTATGAGCAGCTTATCAAATTGAGAGAAGCAGCTGAGCAAAGAACACCTCCACCAGCAAGGAAGGAGCACAACATTGCATTCAAAGCTATTGAGGAGACAGAGACTCAAATAATGAATGAAGAACTGATGTCTCTCTTTGCCAAGAGATTCTACAAGATGGCAAGGAAAAACTTCAGAAGAAAGTCATCCAAATAGGATGACAAGCCAAGGTATGACAAAACCCCCACTAAAGAAGTGGTGTGCTTTGGCTGCAGGAAACCTGGACACTTTCTCTCAGAGTGTCCAGAGACTCAGAAGAAGGAGAAGAGAAGAGAGAAGGATACAAGAAGACAGCAAAGCAGCAGACCTTCCTCCAGCAGACACAAGAAGAAGGTGAAAGGCTTTATAGCTGAAAGTTGGAGTGAAACAGAAGATGAATCCTCATCTTCCAGCTCTAGTGAAGAAGAGGAGGAGGCAAGGGCCAAAGAAGTATGCCTCATGGCCATTAATGCCTCCAGGAGCCAATCAGATGAAGATACATCTGACAATGAAGAATCTTAAGAATCTGAAGCTGACCAGGTATTTTCTTCTTTTGATTATAACTCTAATTCATTCAAATCTGAATTTAAAATCATGTGCATAGATCTAATAAATTCAGAAAAAGAAATTAAGACACTTAGGGAAAAACTAGGAAACCCAGAAAATGTTATTTCTGAAAACAATATGTTAAAGTATGAATTAAATTTAGCTAATGAACAGATTATCCTGTTAAAGACTGAGTTATGTGAGGCTAAACAAATTGAGGAAACTCTCAATGGGAGAATCCTCAAGCTGATGGACATTACAAGCACTGTCAATGCCAAACTAAATGGCAAGCTGAGCTTGGGTGCTTCATCAAGTTTGCCCCCCATTCTCAAGAAGAATATTTTGACAACCCCCATCAAATTTGTTTCAGCTAAGGGGAAAGAAACAATAAACCATAAACAAACCGTAGAACAAATTCCCAAATCAAAAGGTCAAAATAACAAAAATCAGAAAACCTTTGGTAAAAACAAAGTTCAGCAGGTTTCGTAGAACTTAGATCGACGAAATGTGTCTAGTTCGTAGAACTCTAGTCAACGAACTCTGAACGCAAACTTAAGCTATAATTATTTGTCTAACTGCGATCGACGAACTTTGTATGGTTCATCGGGCAGAGATCGTCGAACGTGGGGCACAAAAAATGACTATGTTCATTCTCTGTGCAGAGATCGACGATCTAATCCCAATTTTCGAACTCTGGTCGACGAACTCACAACATTTCGTCGAATACAGAAAGACTTAACAAAAATTATAACTATAACAGTAATTCTATTAAATCCAGAAAACCATTTAATCCATTAACTGACTGGATAATTCCACCAAGAATATATCATCCTCTAGGATACAAATCTCAACCAGAATTATCTGTGATATCTAGTTTTTCATATCAACAATATAAAGGATCCAAGGTAACCTGGGTCAAGAACAACTAACTGTTTTTACTGTAGAAAAGGGCTATCCAGTGAATAATCAAACTTGGTACCTGGACAGTGGATGCTCCAAACACATGACTGGCAGCAAGGATAATTTAATCAACTACAAGTCCAAGCTGGGTCCAAAGGTAATCTTTGGTGATTCAAAGTGTGGCCAGTCAGAAGGTTATGGAGAAGTGAAAATTTTTGCTGTCACCTTCAAGAAAGTGACATATGTTAGAGGACTCAAACATAACCTCATCTCCATAAGTCAATTATATGATGAAGGTTTTCAGGTACACTTTAACTCAACCTCCTACACTATCTCTAATAAAGAAAAATAAATTGTTTTAATTGGAAATAGACAAGAAAATATATATTTAGTTGATTTCTATTCTGCCAATTCAGATATTTGTTTGCTTAATATTGTTTGCAATCAAAATGAACTTTGGCATAAAAGGCTAGGTCATGTTAACATGAAAAATATTGCTAGGCTATCTAAATACAGTCTTGTAAGAGGCTTACCTTCTGGTCCCTACAAGAAGGAAGGCCTTTGTAGGGCTTGTCAACTAGGCAAACAAACTAAAACTAGCTTTAAGTCAGATAATAAAATTGATTCACCTAGGATTTTGTATTTGCTACACATGGATCTCTTTGGACCCATTGCTGTACAAAGCTTAGGAGGGAAATCCTATACCTTAGTTATTGTAGATGGCTTCTCAAGGTTCACTTGGGTGTCCTTTCTGAGATCTAAGTCAGATACCTTTAAAGTTCTTACAGATTTTCTCAGGACCATACATATTGAGTACTCTACTCATATTACATTGATCAGAAGTGATCATGGTACAGAGTTTGAGTCTCTTCTTATGCATGAGTTCTGTGAGAAGGAAGGTA
The DNA here is from genome assembly GCA_039583875.1 of Platanthera guangdongensis. Lineage (NCBI taxonomy): Eukaryota > Viridiplantae > Streptophyta > Magnoliopsida > Asparagales > Orchidaceae > Platanthera > Platanthera guangdongensis. The sequence continues at coordinate 82,828,335 of CM077157.1, forward strand.
ACAGGCACTGTTTCTCAGCTCCTAGAACTCCCCAACAAAATGGAGTAGCTGAAAGGAAAAATAAGACCCTAATTGAAGCTGCAGGCACATTACTTGCAGATGCTTACATGCCACAAACCTTTTGGGCAGAGGCTGTAAGCACAACAAACTATGTCCTGAACAGGAGCTTGATACATAAACTGAAGAATAGGACTCCCTATGAATTACTTAAAGGGAAGAAACCTAAAATCAACTATTTTAAAGTATTTAGATGTATATGTTATATACATAACAACAACAAGAAATACATTAGAAAGTTTGAAGCTAAGGCTGAAGAGGGAATTTTTCTAGGATATTCTCAAGTAAGCAAAGCTTATAGGGTATTTAACAAATCCTCCTTGAAAATTGAAGAATCTATTCATGTTACTTTTGATGAGGCTAACATGTCTTGCAAGGAGAGACAGATTTCTACCATTAATACTTTGCAGGTACCTCACGTGTGTGAGAATTTGGATGGACTAAGCCTCACCCAAGAGGTTCCAACACATCCTTCTCCATAAGTTAATGAAGAAAGTGAAGAAGAAAGCACTGAGGAAGTTGAACCTCATCCAACAACAAATATAATTCCACAAGAGGAATTAATTCAAAATATTGATGCTGAACCAACTCCACCAACTGACTTTGTCAAACTCAGGGATCACCCCAGATCCCAAGTAATTGGAGACATGTTAGCAGGTGTACTGAAAAGGCATCAACTAAACCAAGACTTGATGCATGCTTGTTTTCCCTCTCAGGTTGAACCTCAATCCATAAAAGATTCTGAGTAGGATCCCCACTGGATCATTGCAATGCAGGAGGAACTTAACCAATTTGAGAGATGTAGAGTTTGAGATTTGGTTCCAAGACCCCAAGAATACCCAGTCATTGGAACCAAATGGGTATACAAAAATAAATTAGATGCACAGGTACAATTGTGAGAAACAAGGCTAGGCTTGTTGCTCAAGGATACATGCAAGAAGAAGGCATAGATTATGATCAAACCTTTGCACCAGTTACAAGGTTAGAGGCCATCAGAATTTTTCTGGCATATGCTGCCTACAAGAAATTCAAGGTGTATCAGATGGATGTGAAGAGTGCATTTCTGAATGGAGTACTTAAAGAAGAGGTTTATGTTGAGCAACCTCCAGGTTTTGTATCTCCAACTCATCCTTATCATGTTTTAAAATTGCATAAAGCTCTTTATGTTCTAAAGCAGGCTCCAAGAGCTTGGTATGAGACCCTAGCTAGCTTTTTGATAGAGCATAAATTCATTAGAGACATAGTAGATAAAACACTTTTCACTAGACATCATAAGGACCAAACCTTGTTAGTACAAATATATGTGTATGACATCATATTTGGGTCTATTGATTCCAAATTATGCAAGAGGTTCTCTAACCTCATGCATTCAAAATTTGAAATGAGTAGCATGGGTGAGCTCTCCTACTTCCTTGGTCTCCAAGTGAAGCAGCTCCCTGCTGGCATCTTCATCTCCCAAGCTAAATATGCTAAAGAGCTTATAAGGAAGTTTGGGATGGCTGATGCCTCAGCAAAGAAAACACCCATGGCTACGAATGCTATAATAGACTCTGATGTACATGGGAAACCTGTGGATCCGAAACTATATAGGGGCATTATTGGGTCCCTACTATACCTTACAGCAAGCAGACCTGATATTATGTTTGCCACATGCCTTTGTGCTAGGTTCCAGGTAAACCCTAAATAATCTCACCTAATTTTCTTAAAAAGAATTTTGAGATATATAAAGAGTTGTCCTAGTCTAGGCCTATGGTATCCTACTGAGTCAGAATTTGAGTTAACTGGATACTCAGATGGTGACTTTGCTGGATGCAAGGTAGACAGAAAAAGTACTTCAGGAACTTGCGAGTTCCTAGGTATGAGATTAGTGTCTTGGTTCTGTAAGATACAATCCTCTGTGTCCACTTTAACTGCTGAAGCAGAATACATTACAGCAGGCAGTTTGTAACAACACCATCCGTTCATATGGTATATTCTAGAAGGTCCGGCCGGGGCCCCACAGTATATATCACAAAACAGGCGGTGAAGGTACATGATGATATCAGAGTAGCGCATCGCACCTATCACAAATCATTCTAGCGGAAGCCTAGACTACAACTTGAACTCCTCATGAATGTCCAAACATAAAACTCCACATTTTATACAATATAGGAATGTCTTACAACAAGTCAAAAGAGTTGGCCTTATGGCCTTTACATGGCTTTCACACAGTGGCCTAAAACAATTGGCGCGCAGGCCGGCCACACGAAAAGAAAACACACAACATAACATAGAGCCTTCGAGGGCTCGCAGCAGCAGCAACAACAGCAGCAGGAACACCAACCTCTATGAGTCCCGCTCGGTTCTCCAGCACCTGTACAGCGACAATCCACCCAACGGTGGCAAACAAAAGCAACGGTCAGCGTTCAGCTGACCAAATTATAACAACCCTACCCCTTCTCTCGGGGCAGCGGTACTTCCCTGCAAGCATAGCAAATCACAAGGACGACACTATATATATATCATCAAAATGTGCTTTCACGCACACAAGCCATCACATCTGTTCGCCACCCGGCCCAACGGTCCGTGCACTCAGGGCACATTCTTGGTGTTCTGGCAAATCTCTTGCCCACCACCGTATCAGGGTCATCAACCAACGGTAAATCTCTTGATCATTTACTCCATGGCGTGCAGCCGGAGTTAGTCTTCCTACACCGGGATGGCCCGTAGCCCCCCATTGTGTCATGGCGCGCAGGCCGAAGACTCTTAGACCGCACCTTTTGGTCTCACGTCGGACGGACATAGCGCAGGTCGGATCCTCCACCCCCCGTTGCTCAAATCGCCTTGCCTTCTCCGAGTACAGCGTACTCATGGCTATATCAAAGGCGCGGGTCGGTCTCACCAATCCTGTTCCTGGCATTCAAGCCTGGGCATATCTCGATACCCATTTCCTTAGCACAACAGCGGGTCTTTCCTGGGCTTCCCAGTACTTCCTGTGACTCTCTTCACAGGTGGACACCGCACAAGCACAAATGTCAGGGGTCTTTCCTGGCTATCATGCCAGTACTTCCTGTTACTCGCTTCACAGGTGGACACCCTACGACATCAAGCATCACAAAAGGGCATTTCCTGGTCACACCAGTACTTCCTGTGCTTCATCCACAGGTTGGACCCAAAAACATCACATGGCTATTTTTCCTGGGCTACCACCCCAGTACTTCCTGCTACTCCTTTTCGCAGGCATAACCCGTTAACTCCTTAACCTACACGTTATCACGGAGTCTTCTCCGGTTCGTATGCAACATCACCAATCCAGACCAACCTGTCCAGATGGGCTTCACACAGCATGCCTATTTCGTACTCCATTTCCGGATCTATATGCGAACAAAGGGGATATCAAGCATCCACCCAAAGATTTCCAAAATCAGCCACCTCTTGGTGGGGGAAATCACAAAGCTATGCCAAAAAGGAGCCTTCACATGGCTAGGAAGAAGAGTCGTTACCCTTGACGACCGCTTCAGTGCCATGACCGCAAAGCTTGCTTGCAAGACTCGCAAGAGCGTTTCCTCCGCAACGCCGGCTTCGGAACTCTTGTCGGTAAACCGCAACACCACCAGCAGCAGCCCCCCTTTCCTCTTCCTCCTCCTTTCTCTCTCTCTTTCTCTCTTAACTTGAAGAAAGTTCAAGGCCAAGGAAATGAGAATCATTTCTCTGATTTCGGCCTTTAAGAAAAAGAGGAAGAAGCTTCAGCCCTTGGATCCAGGCTGAAGGAATGGACGACCACGATTTTGCCAAAAACAAAGCTTTTGACCCAACACGGCCTCGGACACGGCCGTGTGCCTCAAGCGGTGGTCAACCGACTTATCCAAACCAGTGACACGCCCATGGAACACGCCCGTGTCATGGGCCGTGTCACCAACACGCCTTCAGACATGCCCGTGTCTGTGGCCGTGTGCCTGGGCGAAAAAATCCCAAATCATCCCGAGACTTCACACGGCCTGTAACACGCCCGTGTCCCAGGCCGTGTGCCCTGACACGACACAAAGACACGCCCTGTCGAAAACCTTCGGCGGGCTGAGTTCGTCGACCCGATTTGACACGCCCTGTGACACGCCCGTGTCACAGGCCGTGTGCAACCTCTCGGCACTCGACACACACACGTCTCGACACTCGACGATCGTCGAGATAAAGTCATTGAGCATGCGACACGGCCTTGGACACGCCCGTGTCCTGGGCCGTGTGCCCCCTCTCGACACATCATCGAGCAAAAATCGTCGAGACAAAGCCCGATCGTCGACACAACCTCGACACGCCCTGCGACACGCCCGTGTCGCAGGCCGTGTCAGCTGACACGCCCTGGGACACACCCGTGTCCCAGGCCGTGTCACCCAAAAATTCATGTTTCCGAAATTTGGACTGTTACAATCCTCCCCTCCTACAGGAAATTTTGTCCTCGAAATTCAGACACAGGAAGGCAACAGTAAACAGCAAGAAATATGTTACAACATACAAAATGTTATGTTACAACATCCTCTCTCTCGAGATTACAAAAACAGTTCAGGGAACTCTTCGCGCATGGTTTGCTCTCGCTCCCATGATAGTTCTTCACGGCCACAATTGTCCCACCAGACTTTTACCATGGCGGCCGCCTTGTTCCACAACTGTTTCTCGGCTCGATCTTCGATCTGAATGGGTCTAACTTTCGTTGTTAGCCCATACTCCACCGGCACACGATCATCCGCGATCACTTGAGCTGGATCTTTCACGGCCTTCCGAAGCACCGAGATGTGAAAGACATCATGTAACCCACCCAAGTCCGCCGACAGAGCTAGCCGATAAGCCGCTTCGCCAACTCGCTCAACCACTTCAAAAGGACCCAAATATCTTGGACTCAACTTTTTCAATCGTCGAATCCTGGAAACACCTTTGAATGGTTTGATCTTCAAGTAGACCCAATCGCCAACCGCAAATTCCACATTCCGGTGCTTGGCGTTGTAGTACTTCGCTTGTCGATCTTGAGCAATAAGCAATCGCTCTCGAATAGTCCGTATGGTTGAGTTTGCTTCCTCAACCTCATTTGGTTTAACAACCCGAGCTTCGCCCGCTTCTATCCAAGCCAAGGGAGTACGACACTTCCTTCCATATAGAGCTTCATATGGTGCCATCCCAATGCTCGCCTGGTAGCTGTTATTATATGCAAACTCGACCATATAGAGATGCTCTTCCCATCTTTTTCCGAAGTCAAGGGCGCACATGAGGAGCATGTCCTCCATTGTTCTGTTGGTACGTTCAATTTGGCCATCCGTTTGGGGATGAAAGGCCGTACTGAAAGTCAACTTCGTGCCCAACAGTCGGTGAACTAGCCTCCAATCATTTGACGTGAACTGCCCATCGCGATCACTTACGATGCTCCGAGGAACACCGTGAAGCCGCACAATCTGGTCAACATATAACTTTGCCAAACTTTCAACTGAATCATCCCGCCTGTTTGGGAGAAAATGTGCTACTTTCGTTAGCCGATCAACAATCACCCAAATGGAATCATTTCCTCGCTGCGATCTTGGCAACCCGTGCACAAAATCCATGGAAATATCATCAAATTTCCACTCTGGGATCGGTAGTGACTTCAAATAACCGTCCGGCTTTTGGCATTCTGCCTTCACCATCGCACATGTTTGACATTTGGCTACATAAAGGGCAACATCTTTCTTGAGCCCTGGCCACCAGAATAGCTTCTTCATATCGTTGAACATCTTTGTGCTCCCGGGGTGAATGGAATACTTTGTATAATGCGCTTCATACATGAGTTCTTCCCTCAGTTTCCCCACATTTGGGACGCACAAACGGTCCTCTTTTCGCAAAAGACCGTCAATCCAGGTGAATTTGCCCTCTGGCCCTTCATTCACATAGCGTAAGAGATCTTCATCCAACTCCGTTGCCCGTCGAACTCGGTCCGCCAGGTCACATTGCACCTCGGTCCAGTTCAAACATGCAGTGGCAGTGGAATTCTTGTCAACACAATAGATCTCTGACGCCTCCAACTCCTGGATAAGGCGATTATCATGCATTTGCAACCAATTCGCTCTAACCGGAATCCGCCGACTCAAGGCATCTGCGACAACATTCCCCTTCCCGGGCGTATAGTGAATCTCGAAAGTGTAGTCCCCAAGGAACTCCAACCATCTTCGTTGTCGCATGCTCAAGTCTTTCTGCTCCAAAAGATACTTGAGGCTCTTATGATCGGTATAGATCTCCACCTTTACACCATAAAGGTAGTGTCGCCACAACTTGAGTGCAAAAATCACCGCCGCTAGTTCCAAATCATGGACGAGATAATTTCGCTCGTGCACCTTCAGCTGGCGTGAGCCATAAGCAATCACCTTTCCATTCTACAGAAGAACACAGCCTAAGCCGCTCCCTGAGGCATCACTAAAAATCACAAATCCATCGGTTCCACGTGGCGAAGACAACAACGGCACCGTGGTTAACCGAACCTTCAGCTCTTCAAAAGCTCGTGCGCACTCAGGCATCCAAACGAACTTCTGATCTTTTCGCATCAGTGTGGTTAGCGGCAAAGCGATCCGCGAGAAGTTTTCCACAAATCGTCTATAGTAGCCCGCAAGTCCAAGAAAACTCCTGACCTCGGCCACGGAAGACAACATTGGCCACTCCTGTATGGCCCTTATCTTCGCTGGATCCACTGCAGTGCCCGCTCCACTCACCACATGACCCAAAAATGCCACTGACGATAGCCAAAACTCGCACTTCGAGAACTTGGCATAGAGCTGATTTTGCCTCAACGTGTTCAACACCAACCGCAAGTGAATCTCATGTTCAGCTTTGGACTTTGAGTACACCAGGATGTCATCAATGAACACTATCACAAACAGATCAAGGTACTCGCGAAAAATACGGTGCATCAGATCCATAAACACCGAGGGCGCATTACATAGTCCAAATGGCATGACTGTGAACTCATAGTGCCCATAACGCGTTCCAAATACGGTTTTGGGAATGTCACCTTCCCGAATTCTTAACTGGTAATAACCAGACTTCAGGTCCAACTTCGAATAGACGGTCGATCCCACCAGCTGATCGAACAACTCATCAATCCGGGGTATCGTATACTTATTCTTCTCGGTCAGCTTATTCAGTTCACAGTAATCGATACACAACCGCAACCCACCGTCTTTCTTCTTTACAAAAAGCACAGGCGCGCTCCAAGGTGACATACTTGGGCGTATATAACCTTGCTCCAACATTTCTTGGAGTTGAACCTTCAATTCAGCCATTTTTTTTGGCGCAATGCGATATGGCGAGCGGGCCACAGGTTTCGCACCTGGCACCAACTCGATCGTGAAGTCAATCTCCCGCTGGGGTGGTAGCCCAGGGAGATCTGTGGGAAACACATCTGTAAATTCTGCCACAATCGGAACCTCGCACAAACTGGCCTTAGGCTCAACAGCCTGAATTAGTGCAAAGTAACACTCCGCACCCTTCCGAACAGCCTTGACTACCTGGAGTGCAGACATCAATGTCCCGCCCACTCCTCGCATACCCGCAAACTTTGTCTCCTGTTCGGTATTCCGGCCCAACGTAATTTCTTTGGACTGGCAATCAATCATGGCATGCTGCTTCACAAGCCAATCCATACCAAAAATTACGTCGAATTCCGATATTGGCAAAACAAATGCAGTTAAACAAAAATCCCGACTTTCTAATTGAACCGCCACATCGCAAGCTTGATCCGCAAGCATCCAACAGCCATTCGGCAACACCACTCTGACGCTATCTGTCTTTGCACGACTGGGTATCCCAAGCCGCGTCATAAACTCACTAGACAGAAAAGAATGCGATGCACCTGTATCAAACAGTGCTCGCGCCAGCGTGTCCCGAATCATCACAAAGCCTATGACAACCATGTCACACATACAAACCACAAACATAGGGGTCCTAAGCAAAGCATACAACCAAAAGCATATGCAAAACGAAACTCATACCTGTGACCACGTCACTCTGCTTGATGGCCTCTTGCAGGCCAAGATTGTAGACCCGGGGTTGCGCCTGCGAGGTAGAGGAATCCACCACCGCCTTTCCTTTTTCCGCATAAGATGCTCCCGCCTTCTTTTCACTCTTTGGCGGCATCCGACAATCTCGCGCAATATGCCCCATGCGGCCACAATTGAAGCAGACCCGAGTATCTGGCTTGGAGGTAGCCCCTGACGTTGCTCCCGTTGCAACGGATGAAGGCGCTTGTCCACTAGGCTTGGACTTCTTGCCCCATCTCTTTTTATAGAATGGTTTCCCCGATCGGGGCGCCTTCCACTACTGTTGCGACACAGCCAAAGCTCTCTTCCCTTGCACCCTTTTCATATCCTTTTCCAACGCGGTCGCGGTGTCAACCAATGCTTGGAAACCTTGATTCACAGAACTTGACACAAGGAACCTCAGCTCGTCCCTCAGTCCTTCATAGAACCAATTAGTCTTCCGCTGCTCATCAGCAAATATCAAACCCGCATACCGCCCCAAGCGAGTAAATTCATGGAGGTATGCGTCAACACTGCCATCGCCTTGGGTTAACCTTTGGAACTCATTTTCCATGGCTATCCGCTGAGCCGCAGGAAGGTGCTTCGCGAGGAAGAGCCGGGAGAATTATTCCATTGAGACTTGGGTTAACGGACGACCCGCCAAATGATGCAACTCCATCTCATCCCACCACAATCGCGCTTCTCCTTCAAGCAAGAAGGTAACTAAAGTAACTTTCTGATGCTCCGCCGTTCCTATCGCCATCATCACTCGCTTAACGCGCGATAGCCAATCCTCAGCCTGCGTCGGCGTTCCCGCTCCTGAGAACGTAGGCGGATGGAAACTCATAAACCACGTTAGCTGCTTCTCAGCCGCTCGAGGAGCCACAGCCAATACAGGTTCAGGCCTCGCCGCCACCTGTTCTGGCCTCACAGCCGCTTTCTCCTGCCTAAGGGGCTGGCCTTGGATCATGGTTAATAAGGCCTCCGCAACTAAACACACATGTTCCGCAGATGGTGGAGGAGTAGGCACCGCGGCTGGTGCCGTACTTTCATCAGAACGCTGGGACTCAGACGGCCCAGCTCCACTTCGTGTCACCTAATGTGGACAAGACACACACATTAGCGGTCGTACCCAAGCAAACAACACAAAATAAGAACACGCGGGTTCCTCAAACACACAAATATGCATTCCTATCATGGACATTCAGGAGTTCATTCGTAGACTTTGGTTTGCACAAACACGTGCTCGCCACCCCACAAAAGAAGTCGGCCACGACTTCGAGAGGGAAAGACCAAGACGACCGATACCAAAAATGTAACAACCTCATCCGTTCATATGGTATATTCTAGAAGGTCCGGCCGGGGCCCCACAGTATATATCACAAAACAGGCGGTGAAGGTACAGGGTGATATCAGAGTAGCGCATCGCACCTATCACAAATCATTCTAGCAGAAGCCTAGACTACAACTTGAACTCCTCATGAATGTCCAAACATAAAACTCCACATTTTATACAATATAGGAATGTCTTACAACAAGTCAAAAGAGTTGGCCTTATGGCCTTTACATGGCTTTCACACAGTGGCCTAAAACAATTGGCGCGCAGGCCGGCCACACGAAAAGAAAACACTCAACATAACATAGAGCCTTCGAGGGCTCGCAGCAGCAGCAGCAACAGCAGCAGGAACATCAACCTCTATGAGTCCCGCTCGGCTCTCCAGCACCTGTACAGGGACAATCCACCCAACGGTGGCAAACAAAAGCAACGGTCAGCGTTCAGCTGACCAAATTATAACGACCCTACCCCTTCTCTCGGGGCAGCGGTACTTTCCTGCAAGCATAGCAAATCACAAGGACGGCAATATATATATATATATATATCATCAAAATGTGCTTTCATGCACACAAGCCATCACAACCGTTCGCCACCCGGCCCAACGGTCCGTGCACTCAGGGCACATTCTTGGTGTTCTGGCAAATCTCTTGCCCACCACCGTATCAGGGTCATCAACCAACGGTAAATCTCTTGAGCATTTACTCCATGGCGTGCAGCCGGAGTTAGTCTTCCTACACTGGGATGGCCCGTAGCCCCCATTGTGTCATGGCACGCAGGCCGAAGACTCTTGCTATGCGCTCCAACAGACCGCACCTTTTGGTCTCACGTCGGATGGACATAGCGCAGGTCGGATCCTCCACCCCCCCCCGTTGCTCAAATTGCCTTGCCTTCTCCGAGTACAGTGTACTCATGGCTATATCAAAGGCGCGGGTCGGTCTCACCAATCCTGTTCCTGGCATTCAAGCCTGGGCATATCTCGATACCCATTTCCTTAGCACAACAGCGGGTCTTTCCAGGGCTTCCCAGTACTTCCTGTGACTCTCTTCACAGGTGGACACCGCACAAGCACAAATGTCAGGGGTCTTTCCTGGCTATCATGCTAGTACTTCCTGTTACTCGCTTCAAAGGTGGACACCCTACGACATCAAGCATCACAAAAGGGCATTTCCTGGTCACACCAGTACTTCCTGTGCTTCATCCACAGGTTGGACCCAAAAACATCACATGGCTATTTTTCCTGGGCTACCACCCCAGTACTTCCTGCTACTCCTTTTCGCAGGCATAACCCGTTGACTCCTTAACCTACACGTTATCACGGAGTCTTCTCCGGTTCGTATGCAACATCACCAATCCAGACCAACCTGTCCAGATGGGCTTCACACAGCATGCCTATTCCGTACTCCATTTCCGGATCTATATGCGAACAAAGGGGATATCAAGCATCCACCCAAAGATTTCCAAAATCAGCCACCTCTTGGTGGGGGAAATCACAAAGCTATGCCAAAAAGGAGCCTTCACATGGCTAGGAAGAAGAGTCGTTACCCTTGACGACCGCTTCGGTGCCATGATCTCAAAGCTTGCTTGCAAGACTCGCAAGAGCGTTTCCTCCGCAACGCCGGCTTCGGAACTCTTGTCGGTAAACCGCAACACCACCAGCAGCAGCCCCCCTTTCCTCTTCCTCCACCTTTCTCTCTCTCTTTCTCTCTTAACTTGAAGAAAGTTCAAGGCCAAGGAAATGAGAATCATTTCTCTGATTTCGGCCTTTAAGAAAAAGAGGAAGAAGCTTCAGCACTTGGATCCAGGCTGAAGGAATGGACGGCCACGATTTTGCCAAAAACACAGCTTTTGACCCAACACGGCCTCGGACACGGCCGTGTGTCAGGCAGTGTGCCTCAAGCGGTGGTCAACCGACTTATCCAAACCAGTGACACGCCCATGGAACACGCCCGTGTCATGGGCCGTGTCACCAACACGCCTTCAGACACGCCCGTGTCTGTGGCCGTGTGCCTGGGCGAAAAAATCCCAAATCATCCTGAGACTTGACACGGCCTGTGACACGCCCGTGTCCCAGGCCGTGTGCCCTGACACGGCACAAAGACACGCCCTGTCGAAAACCTTCGGCGGGCTGAGTTCGTCGACCCGATTTGACACGCCCTGTGACACGCCCGTGTCACAGGCCGTGTGCAACTTCTCGACACTCGACACACACACACACACACGTCTCGACACTCGACGATCGTCGAGATAAAGTCGTTGAGCATGCGACACGGCCTTGGAAACGCCCGTGTCCTGGGCCGTGTGCCCCCTCTCGACATATCGTCGAGCAAAAATCGTCGAGACAAAGCCCGATCGTCGACACAACCTCGACACGCCCTGCGACACGCCCGTGTCGCAGGCCGTGTCAGCTGACACGCCCTGGGACACGCCCGTGTCCCAGGCCGTGTCACCCAAAAATTCCTGTTTCCGAAATTTGGACTATTACACAGTTGCTGTTCATAGATGTTCTGGATTCAGAATCAACTACTAGACTATGGTCTCAACTTAAATAATTCAACTCTATTCTGTGATAACACAAGTGCTATAGCCATAGCACAAAATTCAGTCCATCATAGTAGGACTAAGCATATAGACATTAAGCATCATTTCATTAGAGAGTGTGCAGACAAAAACAAAATTATACTTGTCTATATCTACATTGATTTACAAAGAGATGATATATTCACCAAACCTCTGGATGAGAGAAATCACTTGTTCTTTATAAATCAGTTTGGAATGATCAATGGAGAAGACTTAGTTTAGTTTCTATATACACTCGACGAATCTGCTAAAGTTCGTCGAACGGAGTTCGACGAACTAGGGAAAGTTCTTGAGATATTCGTCGAACGGAGTTCGACGAACTCTCTGTGAGTGAAGTTGTTTTCGTCGAACGGAGCTCGACGTAATGTCTTCAAATCTTCAGACTGAGCTCTACGAATTGTTTAACTCTAAATTATTTCGTCGACCTCAGATCGAAGAATTTTCTAATTTTCGCGGAACGGAGTTTGTCGATTCATATTCTATAAAACCTTATATCTAGGTTTTCTTCGACCTCCGTCCCGCGCTTTCCATTCCTTTGCACTTGATCTTTGTTTTTCTCTTGTAGGTGCTCTAATGGCGATTCCAGCAGGAACTCTGGCGGCAATGAAATTTGATACTGGATTCGATGTGGATTTCGGCTCCTTCCCACATTCCGACCCCATCTTCCAGGGAATACTGCAACTACTTGAAGACCATCAACTGAAAACTCTGCTGTCAACTAGAATCAAGATATCTGCCATAGAAATCAGGGAATGGGTGTACACCTCTGCCACAACAGATGACAATACCATGACCGGCACTATAGCAGGTAATACTATTTCCCTCACTCCCGCCGTTCTCACTGAAATTTTTGGATTAAACAATGGTGAAGAGGATTTAGAAATGGATACTGAAGAGTATGATGAGATGCTAAGTCCAATGGGTTATTCTGGACATACCCCTAACAAATTGCTGAAGAAGCATCTTTCTGCTGAATTCTAATTCGTAGCAGATATAGTGGACAAAGTCTTGCTGGGCAAGCACACTACACATGACTATATAACCAACACCAATTTCTGGTTATGTGTGCAGTGGTGAGCAAGAAAAGGGTGAACTGGGCACAGATCATGATTGATCTTATTAAGAAAAAGAATAATAAAAAGTAAGTTAGTATTGGAAGGATCCTGGGGATCTTCTTGAAAGAACAAACTGCTGAATCCCTGGTCTCCCCGACAATATTCATTAATGCCAGCAAAAGGCTCACTTTTGCCATGTTTGGCAGGTGGGAGAGGACCATCACAAGGCCATCTAAGGCTTCCTCCTCTGCCACCAGAGCTTTTAAAAGTACAAGGGCTGATCCAGCCACTTCCCACCCTTCTGAAGAGATCCCCCCTCCACCTCCATCCTCCACCATTCCTTCTCTACACCAACAAACCCAGCAACAACCACAACAACCTGCTCATGTTCCTACTCTAGCTACATTTCCTGCCACTTCTCCACCAATAGATCTTACTGACACCCCCTCTTCCCCTCCTCAGTAATCTCAACAACCTTCTCCATCTTACTCACCACAACCAACCCCACCTCAGTCCCCCCATGATACCCACATTACCTCACCACCTTCATCTCCCTTACCTCCCCATCTATCCAACATCCCAACATTCAATCTACTCTCCTCCCCTCTCAACACTCCTTCTGCACAAGATACAAACATGCAATATGCTATCACTCCTACTCCACCATCAACTTCCATTCCTCCACCTATTTCTACTCAAACACCTTCCATTCCACCATCTGCAAATCTACACTTGGAACCCTCCACAATTTCATCTCTTATTGCACTGCTTACTCCTCTCCTCAAGAATCTTATAACAGAGGCCATTACACCTCTTGCTACTTCTATATCCTCCCTTGCTGCTCAAATAACTGCCCTCTCTGCTGCCCCTCTTCAGTTAGGGGCCTGGATCCAGTTAGCACTGAAACCAGGCAGGGGGAGATACTTGATGAAGAAGCAGCAGCAGTATCCCCAACAACAGTACCAGCATCATCAATAGTAGTACCAGCAGCAGCAACAACAGAATTAGCACCAGATACAGCAGTAGCAGTAGCAGTAGCAGTAGCAGCAGAATTAGTAGTAACAGATGCTGATTTAGATTTATTTGATTTATCTGATTTTATTGATTTCATTGATACTGAAATGGATGTAGATGAGATTGCCACAGAAGAAATCAGTACTGGTGGTGATTATATCATTAATCCCACGGTTGATTTGTCAAGTCTGTTAAGAATTTTTGATACAGCTTATTTGAGCCTTCCTCCAGAAGATAGTACTAACCATCTTTGGCTATAATCCCATACACCATACCAATAATCCCCAAAGTTGCCAAGCAACTCAAGGAAATGTTTGCTACTCCAGAGTCTCCAGCCATCTCATCTCCACCTAAGGCTGACTCAGTCATCATTTTATCCCCTCCAGAAACCATTTCTACAATAGTTTTTATAATGGATGATTCCCCCATGCCTGATCTGGATGAACTAATCATGGCTGATATACAAGAGGAAAATAAGACAGTTGCTGAAAACACTGTTATAAATAGCTCTCCAGCTCCTGCTCCAGCTCCAATTTCAGCTCCTCCTCCAACTCCCTACCAGCCAGAGAAATATGAAATATCTACTGAGGCCTTAAAAGCATTAAATGCATTATATGATAACCCTCAGGACTCCACTGATGATGATGAGGATTCAGATGAAGAACCTAAGAAAAAGAAAGTTTCTAAGAAGAGGAAAGCTCCTCCACCTCCTGCTCCAAACCCAACCCAGCAAATGACACACCCTATTACATACTCCAGAAGATCACTCCTTACAAGGGCATGCCAGCTTGGATGTGGCTGTCCAAAAATGAATAGAAAGAAAGGAAAAGAAGTAGAAGATATTCTCCACCTCCACAAAGATTGAGGAAGGATCATCCTCCACCTCCTCCTCCAACTACTGGTGCTTCAGGAACAAAATCTCAAAGGTCTACCCACTTTCAATCATACCAAAGACATCAGAGTAGATCTTCATCCTCAGGAAGCAGGCAGCAGAGACACTATTCATCTGACAAGTAGCACCACCACCAACAACAACACAATCAACAACAAAAACAACAACAACAACTCTTTGAACATCAAAAAGCTGAAAGCACTAACATACCTGCTTCTCCTGTACCCTTTGAAGATCCTGAAACAGCTACAACAGCAAGGATGGCCAGGTTCCAGGAACTGGTTGGCCTTTTCATGATCAACAAAGCTAGAGCTGAAGGGAATGATTCATCAGAATATACAACAATGTCCAAGTATTGGAAGGAAGAGTTGAACAGGTTTACTAAAGCTAATAAATTTTTCAATGTTGATGACTATATGAAACTGCATGCAGAAGAAGTAGTGCCCAGGGCTACATCACTAAAAATAATAGGGGCTGCTGACATGACTATGACAAAGGTGCAAGCTGCTGATCCCAACAGGGAAATCATATTCACTCAGTTTGGAGAAAAAGGCAAAGAGGAGAAGCAAAAGGAGAAAAAGCAAAAGAAGTGAAACCTGAACTGATAAGTTTGTGTTGTTTTGAAACTACTTATTAATTTCTTGATACAAAGCTTACTATGTATATATATATCTACTGCATGTGTTAATTTTTCCTGGCAGATATATGTTTTCCTGCTTTGTAAATTTTTTGTTTCATTATGAGTGTGTAATTAGTGACCTCACCCAAATAGGGGGAGATTTTTGGATCCCTAGTTTGATTTGGGCTAGGTTTACTAAGTTAGGATCATCTGACCCAACATGTATAGCCAGGGTTATGGTTATGTCTTAGAGTAGAGGACAAGTCCTTAGAGATAACACTACATGAACCAGCCATCAAGAGACTGCATAAAGACTTAAGACTTAGAGAAATTTCAGAGATTTAGAAAATGAGTTCGACGTTCGTCGAACTCAGGTGGGCGAAAGCTGTGCTCAGCTTGACGATCTCTGAGAAAATTCTCTGAGCTGAGCTCGACAAACTTGGGACTTAGATCGACGATTTATGGACACTACTTCAACATTTCAAGTCAAAAATTTCTCTGAACTCCACTCGACGAACTTGGGACTCAGGTTGACGATTTATGGACACTACTTCAACATTTCAAGTCCAGAATTTCTCTGAACTCTACTCGATGAACTTGGTATTCAGGTCAACGATCTATGGGTATTCTACTTCAACTTCTTATACCAGAAATAAGTAAATATTCTAAGTCCAGGATCATACTCCAGTCGATGAATTCACCTTCTCAGCTCGACAAACTTAGACCACATTCCTGGCAAGACTTATCTAGCAGTTAGAAGTTCTCATGTCGACGAATCTAGTTCTCAGGTCGACGATTTCTGGCAACTCCACTTCAACACTTCATTTCAGAAACATCTAGAATATTCTAAGTCCAGAAACACTTTGCTGAACTCCTGTCGACGAAATTAGATTATCAGCTCGACGAACTTCATGAACAAAATTGGCAAGGTTCTGGAGAAAGCAGTTGTCTGTTTTGCGGTCGACGATCTTGGATCTCAGCTCGGCAAACAGCTATTATCAGATAGACGAACTTAACTTCTCAGCTCGACGAACTATGGACTCAGCTCGACGAATTCTGTGACAAGATTTCCTGAGTAATCAATGCTAAAATATTCTCTGAATATTACCATTATAAGCAAGCATTGGTTACGGTCTTCATCACGATTATTGGTTGCTATTTTTCAATGGGACAGTTGGGGAAATCATTCAATGCAAAATATTCTCTAGGCCGTCAGCAATGAATGCAGAAGAATTTCAAATTTCAAAAGAAAGATAATATGGAAAATACAAAAAGGGATTTTCTATCTCCTTCTTACACAGACAGACAGACAGTCAGTCAGTTAGTTAGTCAAGGATCAAGAATCTTCTGCTGCTTTCTCTCTCGAAAGCACTCTGAGACAAAAATAAATAGAAAGCTGATACAGAAAAGAAGCCCTAACTAGAGAAAGAACATCAAGCTGAAGAAGAAGAAGAATAACCAATCTAAATCAAGAGTCTTCTTCTGTCTTCTGCCAGGACTCTTCAAAGGACAACATATTTTCTATCAGTCAAGAAGTCCCTGGAGTTCATCTGGTTAAAGTAACAATTTCAAGGACTATCACCCTGAAGCAAAGCTCCATCTTCCCCGAACAATTCAATATCTTAGGGGGAGCCTTTGGTAACATCAAATCCACACAAGTCTTCTCAATTGTTATGAGAAAGAGAAGACATAATCAATCTCTCATCCCCCACTGTAAAAAGGGTTCTTAACTCCCTTCAAAAGTTATTCCTGGTTGCAAGTCACCTGACCAAAAGACTTGAGGTTTGGTTTTTGAGCACCTGATCAAAAGCTCATTGGTGTCAGGCACCTGATCAAAAATCTTAGTGGATTCCTACCAGGGTGGTAGAAGAGTGGATGTACCCAGGTTGGGGAACCACTATAAATTTCTTGTGCTGTCTGGTTGCTCTTTTCTTTTGTTTCTTGCTGTGGATGTGATAGTTAGGATTGCTGTATTTATGCTTTAATTTTATTCCTACAACACTAGGACTAGATTGAAGTAGTTAGAAAATTTTATAAAAACCCTAAATAATCTATTCACTCCCCCTGTAGATTATTCTAGATCTAACCCCTCACTTTCACAGAGTATGATGCGGTCATATTCGGGTTGAAGTTGGCTAAGGAGCTCAAGATTCATGTCGTACAAGTTCTTACAGACTCGTTAGTAGTGGCATAACATATCAGAGGTGAATATGACGCCCGTAGAGCGAACCCTCCTGAAGTACTTATCCAAGGTGAGAGTGATTATTGGCGGGTTCCCATCGTTCTCAATCCAGCATGTCCGTAGAGAGAAGAATGAAGCAGCCGATTGGTAGGCCAAGTTTAGACCTCGGATGGGGGGGGGGAGCCTTGGCCGAGCTGTTTCATCCGGCGATTGAGGAGGGGGAGTTGATGGAAGTGGATTGACGACCCTCGTATGTGGATCCATTCATAGCCTTCTTCACTATAGGAAACCTTTCGGAAGGGTCCAAGGAATCGAAAGGCTTTCGACACAAAGCGACACACTAACTCATGAATGAGGGAGGGCTACACCGGAAGATTCTTTCAGTGCTCTTGGCACGATGTGTGGCGGAGGAAGAGATCCCAAGGATCCTAGAGGAAGTGCACTCATGAGAGTGCGACAACCATTCAGGGGGAAGGACATTGGAAGCAAGGGTGGTTAGACAGGGATACTTATGGCCCTCCCCGAGGAAGGATGCGGCGGAGTTTGCGAGGAGGTGGCAAAAGTGTGAACTATACGCCCCCTCCAACTCTTGACCGCTCAAAGGCTCCGAAGCATCACAGTGCCATGACCTTTCTCCATCTAGGGGATGGACTTAGTCGGGCCCTTTCCTCCGACGAGCGAGCAAAGAAGGTTTATTTTGTTCATGATTGAATACTTTTCGAAATGACTAGAGGTTAAGGCATTGGACAAGGTAACCTCCCAGGTCGTCAGGAATTTCGTTTGGGGAGAGATTATATGCAAGCATGGGTTGCCTCAAGCCATTGCCACGGTCAATGGAACACAGTTTTCCAGTGAGGAGTTCATCAGCTTCTACACCCAGCTAGGGATAGACCTCAGGTTTGCCTCCGTCCACCACCCGAGGAGCAATGACTAAGTGGAGGCGGCAAACAAAATCATTGTAAACTGGCTCAAAAAAAGGTGGAGAACTTGATGGAGAGCTGGGTGGAGCAACTCCCCTAAGTGTTGTGGGCTTTGCAGGCAACCACAAAAACGGCCACTAGAGAGACCCCTTTCAAGATCTTGCATGGTTGTGAGGAGGACTTGCCCATGGAGTTTGAGGTTCAGCCCCACGAGTTGTGGCCGCCGGCAAAGGAAACGAGACATGGAGGGTTGCGGCTCTTGCTGGATAATCTGGTTTGGATCCGCTCCCATTGTCAGGCTCTCACCTAGCTGGCGGGGAGTCAGGCCTATGACGAGCATTATGAAGCACTTCGTCAGCATGGTATCAAGTAGTCAGCACCTATCCTGAGTAGGGAGTCAGTAATACAGACCCCTCCCGGCAGGGCTCCCGGTGTGTCCATCTCGGTAGGGCTCCCGACTAGTCCCTCTCGGTAGGGCTCCCAGCAAGTCCATCTCGACAAGGCTCCCGACAAGTCCCTCTCAGCAGGTCTCCAGGCACGTCCCTTTCAGCAGGACTCTCAGCATGTCTCTCTCAGCAGAATTTACTTAGTCAATTTTCAAACGGGCGATGGTCATCACATAAGAGCCTAAGGCTTACGCAAAGGCAGGGACTCATGCACATATAATAAAGTGTGAGAGGCAAAGAGGAGTATGAAAAACAATAACCGTCTCGGCAAAAAGACAGATCTTTTCATATAATATAAAAGTAGTTACATTGTCTTGAGGGATCTCGCCCCTAGTAGAAGTTTGAAAAGGAAAGAGAATTACAAGGTAAAAACAAAAATGCGGAAGCCGTTAGGTGGAGCCGCTGGGATTCCCTCTAGAAGTCCCACTGGAGCTCTCGCTGGAGGATTCACCGCCAGACTTGTCGGTCTGGCCAAGATCCGATGGCTCATCTCCACCTTGAGATTCTTCCTCCCCGACAGGATTGGGGATGGGTTTGAACAACCAGGGAAGAACACAACGCGCGGTGAGGATCTCACCGCCTTCGTTCAAGACGCCCGATTCCTGCAATACCTCGATCACCATCGCAAACGCCTTCTGTGTGTTCTCCTACATCATACTTCGATTTCATATTCCGAGAAGTGGCGTCTTTTGACCCTCTCGTCTAGGGAGGGCGGGACCAACTGTTGGAACACCCTATTACTAATTTGGGTCAGGATCACTATGTCTTTAGGAAACCTATTTTTGACCTCCTGTATAGTTATAAAGGTCAATTAGAATTGAGTCTAAGGGTTAGTACTTAGGTTTGGAAGCTGCCCTCAAGACCAAGGATTTTTAGTTTGAAGACTAAGTCATATCGTCGAGCTCAGTACGACGAATCGTCGAACTCCAATCGACGATCGTCTAGCTCAACTTCGACGAATCGTCGAACTCCAATCGACGATCGTCTAGCTCAACTTCGACGAATCGGCGAACTCCAATCGACGATCGTCTAGCTCAACTTCGACGGATCATCGAACTCCATTCGACGATCGCTGAGCTCAACGTCAACAAATCGTCGAACTCCATTCGATGATCTTCGAGCTCAGTTCGACGATCTTGACTCAGTATTGATTCTCTATCTCTGAGCTCAGTTCGATGATAGTTGAGCTCAGATCGATGATCTATGTTGCTGTATAAGTCCAAATCGCTGAGCTCAGTTCGACGATAGCAGAGCTCAGTTTGATGTTTTTCTGAAGACTTCAAGGATTTTCAAGATTCAAATTCAGAACAGTTAAAGAGTTATTCAACAATTAATTCAGAAGATTTTCTAGCCATTTTCATTTATTCTGGACGAAGTTTCAAGGGATTATCAAGGAATGTTTCTTTGGACTTTCCCCCAGAAGACAATTGCAATTAAGGAAGTCAATTAATGACAGGCTAACGACTATTCTTGACAGAGGATGATTTTTTATTCAGAACCAGGGAATAAAACTCAAGATTTTTGAATCTCTCAGTATAGACAACACAGACAAGAAGAACAAGAACAAAACATTCTCTGTCTCAAAGAATTCATACAAGAACACACATCCAAGGAGATCAACCTTCTGAAATCTTCTGATCTCTTTTGATTCAAGTGTTCAAGGACAACATCTTTCAAGACTCCAGACACCTAACATTTCAGCTGTTGCTGAAATTATCATTTGCTGGAGATCAACTTCTGAAGGCCTATCACCCTACAGCAAAGCTTCATTTCCTGAACATCTCAAGAACTCAGGGAGAGCTTTGACAACATCAAAATCCACATAGTCTTCTCAGGTGCTTTGAGAAAGAGAAGACTTCCATAATTCTCTCATCCCCATCACTGTAAAGGGTTTTTCAATCTCCCTTCAAAAGTTTGTACTTGGTTTTTGAGCACCTTGTCAAAAGCTCATTGGTGGCAAGACACCTGATCAAAAAATCTGATTTGGTTTTTGAGCATCTTATCAAAAGCTCATTGGTGCCCAGGACACCTGATTAACTCATCCTGCAGTGGATTCCTACCTAAGGTGGTAGAAGAATGGATGTACCCAAGTTTAGGAGAACCACTATAGCTCCTTGTGTCTTCTGGCTTGCTTGTCTTTATCTTTTGTTTCTGGCTGTGATTGTTTTGTGATTAGTTAGGATCTGTGATTAGTTTCTTTTGTAGGTTGTAATTAGTTATCTGCTGTGATTAGATTTAACAATTGCTTCCCTGTTCACTCAGATTACAACAATTGTTGTAAAAAGTTTTTAAGCACCATACTCTATTCACCCCCCCCTCTAGAGTATTTCAGATATAGCTGCACTTTAACCAACAACTTGACCCCTTGCGTGACTTTGAGCTCTGTCTTAAGTAGCTTATTCTGGAATTTTAGGCCGGCCACCCTCGCCCGCAAAAGCTGGGACTGAGATGAATCCTGCGAGGATTTTGGGGATAGGATTAGCGTGAGATTGTCGTAAGGCGAAAGGACTTATAAGGTTTACATACCTCAGCCGCCGGGAGAAGGGAGAGAGTCCGCTGGGAAGCCGCCAGTTTGGCCTTCAGGTTGGCCGTCTCAGCAATGACGACCTCCCTTGACTTGATCGCGTCAACAAGGTTGCCCTCGAGGGTGATGTCGTGGCACACAGTCTTGTGCGCGAGCACAAATGCGTGCATCTGGGCTCTGGCAGTGTCATAAGCGAGAGATCGGGTAACCTCATGGTCGAATGCATGAGAATCATTCAGGTTGTAAAGCTCGAATCCTAGCGTAAAGGCCTCTCCGGAGATCGAGTCTCGCTCCGCCCAGGTGGGTAGAACTAATGATACTGAAACTCGGCTGGCTTTCACGTCCCACCGGAGTAGGGGATGACCCTCTTCATCAAGGAATTTACCACGAATGCCGAATTTCCGATGCCCTTTCGAGACTGGCTTGGTGGGGGACTCAGCGGGGGTCTCGGCAGCCTGCCCTATGACGGTCGCTTCGCCATTAACAACTAGGGTCTCAGCTGGGGTCTTAGAGGGGGACTTGCCCTTGTCTGCCACACTTATTCTCTTCTTGGGAGGAGCCGAAGGAGGGAGTCGGGCTTCCGCTTTCGGCCACTTTGCGCGGATGAGTAGCTGGGCTACTTTTGGCATGCCTGGGCAGCAGACTTGGTGAGAGATAGGGTGCTGGCAAAATCCCTAGTCTCGTCGAAGGGCTGGCGGAGAGGGATGTCCCGTTCACCTGCGAAGGCCTTAAAAGTGTAAAATTCATACCCTATGATGAAGGATCGCGAAAACGGGCCGAAAGCGTATCTTCTTTGGGAGGGACTGGCAGAAGTGAGTCTAGGCCTCGCCGAAGGAACTGGACGTCGAAAGCCTTCTACCCGGAGAACTCGACAAGGGAGCTCTCTCGCCCCTAAGGGCGGGAGGCTTGTAGGTCGCCTCGTTGTACTGAACGGGTGCGAGAGGAATGTTTCTAAAAGACCCAGAAACGAAGACGAATTTCTAGGACCAATGATGGTTTTTATTGGCGAGACCACCTGTCTTCACCAACTACCCAGAAAGGAAAACAACCCCTCCGTTGGACCGGAAGTTGAACAACTTCCGAAAGATGGGCATGCTAAACTCGATCCTTTCTGCCCGCATATAGCAGGCAATAGCCATCAGGATTGCCACGACGTTGGGTTTGAGCTAAGCTTGCACTACCCCGTATTAGCGAAGGTGTTGGATCCCTAATTGGATTTGGGCTAGGTTCACTAAATTAGGATGTTTGACCCAACATGTATAGCTAGGGTCATGTATGAGTTCTACAGTATAGGCCATGTCCTTATAGTCAACACTACATGAACCAGCCATCAACAGACTGCAGAAGACTCAAGACTTAGAGGAATTTTCAAAGACTCAAAAAATGAGTTCGACGTTCGTCGAACTCAGGTCGACGAAAGTCGTGCTCAGCTCAACGAAATCAGAGACAATTCTCTGAGCTTAGTTCGATGAACTTGAATCTCAGGTCGATGATTTCCAGAGTATACTTCAACATTCCAAGTCCAGAATTCTTCACACTTAAATCCAGTCGACGAACTTAGTTTTCAGGTCGACGAACTTAGTTCTCAGGTCGACGATTGCTGGGTATTCTACTTCAACATCTTATTCCAGAAACATCTAAGTATTCTAAGTCCATGATCACAGTCTAGTAGACGAACTCACCATCTCAGCTCGACGAACTTAGACCATAGTCTTGGCAAGATTTATCAAGTAGCAGTTAGAAGCCCTCAGCTCGATGAAAATAGTTCTCAGGTCGACGAACCCAGTTCTGAGGTCGACGATTTCTGGACACGTTACTTCAACATTCTTAATTTCAAGAAACATGGAATTCTGAACTCCAGTAGACGAAGTTATACTCTCAGCTCGACGATCTTGATGCACAAAATTGGCAAGGGTCTAGAGAAAGCAGTTATCTGTTCTTTGGTCGATGATCTTGGATCTCAGCTCGACGAACAACTATTATCTGGTCGACGAACTTGACTTCTCTGCTCGATGAACTCTGGACACAGATCGACGAATTCTGTTTTCTGCTCAACGAATTCTGTAAAGTTCCAGACTTGGAAATTTCCCTCCCTCCGTCTCTTTTCTATTGCAATAATTCCTGAGTAATCAATGCATAAATATTCTCTGAATATTACCGGTAGAAGTAAGCATTGATTACGATCTTCGTCAGGATTATTACTTGCCGTTTTTCCATGGGATAGTTGGGGAAATCAATCAATGCAAATATTCTCCAGGCCGTTAGCATTAAATGAAGGAAGAAATTCAAATTCAAAAGGAAGATTACACAGAAATATAAAAAAAGATTTTTTTCTTTTTCTTCCCTAAGCAGAACAGACGACAACACAGTGAATAGGTTTTTCTTCTTCCTTCTCGTCTGTACACAGAGAAAAAAATACACAGGGAAATAACACAGAAAAATCAGAAGCCCTAGACCAGAGAAAGAACAGCAAGCTGAAGAAGAAGAATAACAACCATTTAAATCAAGAGTCTTCTTCTGTCTTCATCTCAGTATTCTTCAGAGGACAACAAATATTCTATATGTCAAAGAAGTTCCTAGATACCATCTGGTCAAATCTAAAAAACTGAAGACCTACTCACACTGCAGCAAGGCTCAAATCTTCCTGAGTTCAATATCTTAGGGGGAGCTTTTGCTAACATCAAGATCCACTAAAAGTCTTCTCAGTTGTATTTGAGAAAGAGAAGACATAATCACTCTCTCATCCCCCACTGTATAAAGGGTTCTTAACTCCCTTCGAAAGTTATTCCTGGTTGTAAGTCACCTGATCAAAAGACTTGAGGATTGGTTTTTGAGCACTTGATCAAAAGCTCATTGGTGGCAGTCACCTGATCAAAAACCCGAGTGGATTCCTACCAGGGTGGTAGAAGAGTTGAAATACCCAAGTTTAGGGGAACCACTATAAAATTCTTGTGTTCTCTGGATGCACTTTTTCTTTTGTTCTTGTTGTGGCTGTGTGGCTTAGGTTTGCTATGCTTGTGATAGTTAGTACCTGTGATAGATTATTTTATTTTAGGACTAAGTTTTTTTTTACAGCAAAAGTTTTCTAAGTTTTTCAGGATACTCCATTCACCCCCTCTAAAGTATTTCAGATCTAACCCTTACTTTCAGAAGGGCCTAGCACACCTCTGGCCAGAGGAGAAGGCGGAATCCCACCTCGAAATGCTCCAAAGGGATGGCTAGCTCCCCTTCTGGTGCGAGGTTGATCCTGTCCTCATTCCTAGGGTTTCGCGCAGCGATCCATGGAGGGATGAAGTTCTCTGTTATTGAGAGGTATTCCGACTGGGTCAGCCGGCATGGCGGGTAGTTATGGTCCAAGAAGGATTGCATGCACTTAGAGCGACCGTCGGTCTCGCCAGGCATCTTGAAAAAAGTGGAAGGGTAGAGGAGAGACTAGTAAGCGAGAGGCTCTGAGTTGCAGAGGGTAGAGCAAGAAAGGTATAAAGAATGATAGAGGTGCGGAATCAGGGAGAAATAAATGCAGTTGGTGGACTTGCCTATTTATAGAAAGAGAAGTAAACATTAGGGATATTCTAGGTGGTGGTTAACAAATTTAGACAGTTGACTCTTCGTATTCAACCTCGCCTCACCGACGTCTCTCGCACCTGCAGACGACGAAAAGCTTCCGGGAGTAGCCCCGTGTAGCAGCAAGGCACCATACATGTCTGAAACACGGGAAATGTGCAAAAACCAAGCACTCGGCATGATAGATGAAATAACAAAAAAATATTAAAGTGAGTATTAGGGGCATCTCGCCAGGTGAGAGCCTTAAATGTAATAATAATAAAAAATAATAATAACAAATGTTTTTGGCTATAACGCAGGAAGGGTAGGCTGGGAGCTTGGGTTTTGGCAACGCAAGACCCTATAAGGTTCAATACTGCTCCCAACGCCATTGGCCCCGACCTCGCCTTCATGATCTCAGCGACACCCGCGGGTAGTGATAGGCGGTCAGGATGGTGGGCCCCTGGTTGTCCAAGCGCAGCTGATCCCACACTCGTGCAATATGCCTTCTAGGGGATGTCTCTTCGCATTCAACCTGGTGCTCCTGTTCGCCGAGAAGGTGGGTGTAGTCCCTCTCGATCACCGACATCCGCCGCTCGACCGACTGTTCAAGTCATGTCAACGCCAGCGAGTCGGTTTGGCACATCGCGACAAGCTTCATCAGGACCTCAGTTATCCGCTTTCGCCGAGTTCCGCCGCTCCCGTCGATTTGGCACATCTGATAGATGATACTGCCGGGCGTTAGAAGTTACTGCTTGGCGGTAGCTGGAATTAAATGGACATAGTGCTCGGGAAGCTATGAGAAAGGGATCGTACTACCGCCCGCGCTAGCCCAATGAATTTATTCGACATGATGCTTGGGAAGCTATCAGACAACGCTAGCTGTTACCTCCCCGTGTTAGTGCGCTCAATACCGCATCGAGAGCGTTGAGAAGAAAAGAGTTGAGTTCGTCAAGACAGTGGCGTTGAGTGGCTTCTACCGCCAGGCGCTACCAGTTACCGCGCCGCGCTAGCCGCTCGACGAAAGGCGCTCGGACAAATCCGTGCAGGATTTCTCGAAAAATGACATACCTCCAGGCTATACCCGTTATCGCGCCGCGATAGCCACTCGACAAATATCGACGCGATGGTTCCGAATCGTCACGCCCATTATTATCGCGCGGCATTAGCGGTAACCGCGTGGCGCTACCAAGGATGAAACGACAAATATTTGTTTTTGAATATTATTCCAAACTTGGACGACAGCTGGAACAACAAGTGCGCGAACCTATTGCCAGGCGCTAGTCTTACCGCAGGCGGTTGCTCTGTTTTCACGAAGACATATAAAAGGCCGCCTTGGTTTCTGTGCCTTACATTTGGAGAAAAAGAAAGGATGAGAGTTCGTGAATTATAGGGTTGGGCCGCATTCTTGCGCTCCATTCCACTAGTCTCAGTCAAAGAAGAAGATAGTCGTCTCCCTCCAGCCCGTGATCGAAAGACTCCGAAGATCCAAGATCTACAACAAATACGAAGAGCCGATCGGTTGCCAACAAACAAAGATCTTAAGCACCGGCCGCGGATCGCTCTACATAGTAGTCTTCAAAAGGGAGAACTTCATCTTTTGAATATTTATACATCTAACTTTTGTAATATTTTTGTCTTTTCTAAATCTTGAGGAGAGGAAAATTGATTGGTAAGGGTCGTCAAAATCTGGGGAAGGATTCCGTGGGAAATCTTCCTGTGGATAAGGATGTCTAGATCGGGAGGATCGAGAGGGGCTCTACGAACCTTCATTGTGAGGAGGTGAAGAGCCGGCTCAAAGACTTTTCCTGGAGGGAAAAGGAGAGAGCCAACCGGTCCGTGGAGCGGATCAGTATAGAAAGAAAAGGAGTTTTTATAATCCATCGCCTTCGATCTCCGGCGTCACGGAGATCACATTCTTGTAATCATTTAGAACAATTGTCATTTTAATTCATGCAATAGAATTCGTTTTTCTTCTTTATCTTATTATGTGATTGTTCTTGTTGTCTCAAGTAAGTGTTTGTGCTGTGGCGCTTGTGATCAAACTTGCGCAGGAAAACGAGTCCAAAGACGTACTGCCGCACGTTAGATACCTAATGCCCTATGGTAGCTTCCAAAACTCGATTTCCTAGAGCGAAATATTTTTTGAATTTCAAACTACGCTGCAAACCTTATTCACCCCCCTCTAAGGTTGGCCACGAGATCCAACAAGTGGTATCAGAGCGAAGTTATTCCAAAATGGTTTCACCGCCATGAATAATGGCCAACCTTGACCTTAAATCGACAAGTGGGGATGAAAAATTATTCACTAAAAATTCATCTGCACCACCTCTATTCATATGATTGAACTATAACGAATGGAGAACACTGATGAAGAAATTCCTTGTAGTATTAGATGTAGAAGTTTGGTACATGATGTGTGTCAAGCCCCTGAATAACTTAAATAAGCACGAATGCTATTTGAATGCCAAAGCTATGAACAGTCTATTCTGTGGGCTTGGACAAGACATTTTCAAACTCATCTATACGCTTCCAACTGCATATGATATCTGGAAATTTCTTGAGCTAACGTATGGTTATCCCTCTATATATGATGAAACAAATCAATTCCTTATGGATCCAAGTGGAGAATCAGATGAAGATTTACTATTGGAGAAGGGCACCTCAGCCACATCAAGCCAAGAGGAAAATGATAAAGGAACCATGTGTTCAAATCATCCCGCATCCAAAAACACTGTAAGGAATTCAAACTCATCTTCTGCTTGTCACTCTACCTCTGCATTACATATGTTAGAAAAGGCTAAACGTAGAATTAAGAAACTAGACAGTATTAACACAAAACTATGGTTAGAAAATCACCGGTTAAAAGCAAATGCTAATGTAGGATCTACTGTCGTCGTGCCTAGCTATCAAGTGTGCTCTTTAGATAACCCTCCTACACCGTGTATGGATCTCCACGGACTAGAGGAGACATATAAGACTCTTGAAAAAGGGCTCTTCTTTGTTAAAGAGCAGAATGATAAACTTTGTCTAGAAAACTTATCATTGAATAGTGACTGTGCTGAATGCAAAAACTATAAAGTTGAAATTGAAGAAATGGACGAGACATTCGATGAATTTAGAAGTAACTATAATGCTCATATCAAATCTATAGTCTCCACTCTCAAAAATAGCATAAACGCATACAATAAAGCTAGACACAACCTCATACTGAAAAACAAGGAGCTAACTATGAAAATAAACTTTCTTAAGGAAATAATGCTTAAAAACTCGCAAAACACTATTCCTAAGCTGTAAGTAAAACCCAAAAGCATGTTGACTGCAAACCGCCACCTACAACCGGAGTTAAACGAAGGGAGTAGAAAAACGCAAGATAGGGGAGGCGAAACTCTTAACAGTAGAAATAGCTTTCACTCTGAAAAACCAATGACTTCCAACTAAAAAATGCATGGATGTAGATTTCCGGTCAATAAATACTATGCTATGAGTCCTAATGGCAATAAAAATAATCTTGTCTTAAAGAACAACCGCAATATGGTTAACATGTCAACACAATGTTATTCAATTAAAGAACACAACATTAAACCAAAGTATGAGTGGAGGCCCATCATTCAGAAGAGCGCACCGATTTTGCTCAATAGGGGTCACTCGCCATCATCACCCCAAGGCACAACACGTTATATTTGGGTACCCAAAGGAACCGCCACTCCCGGTCCCTTTTGGATACCTAAATATTTTATCCATTAGTATCCACGAATTGCGTGGTGTAGAAAATAATCAAACCAAATCTACTCGATAGTCTACATCACGATATGCTCATTGTTATATTACTACTATTTTGCTGATTTTTTTTTGCCTGTACTTCACGATATGTACATAGTACATCACATATCCGATATTATGGTGTTTTGATCTTCTTCTCCTCTTTAAGTAAATATTCTGTAGTATGGGTAGTGTTTTATGTTTGGGTCTATAATTATATCATGAGCTAGCATGTTTAGACAATGTTATCAATTTAACCAGAGCAACAAACATAGTACGAGTATGGGGGATAACACATAACACATCATGAGATGAACTTCTATTAGCAGATCACAATATTCACCTACTCTATTATTACAAAGACAAATAAAACTGGAAAAAAACACTAGTCGTCGGAAGATGGGGGGAGATGTTAAACTTGTTCATAATTTTCTTCAGCATTTTCTTCATTCGCTTTATCTGTCTCGTGTTCGTCCTGATCGCCTCGCCCTGTGCCTCCACCATACCGCATTTGTCCCGACTAGCCTCCGAAAGGGATCCGATACGGGGAATTGGTGGATGCACTGCAGAAGAACGCACATGCGAAGTGATGTGAATTTAACCCACCTTGTAGAGTAGCAGATAACTATCAATAGGATAGGCCTGCTAGTCTATGGCGAGATATTTCTCCATCAGCACGCTCTGAATCACCCCACCCAAAGGGAGGGTGTTGATTTGCTGGCGATCAGTGGACTTGAGGCAAAACATGTACCTCATCATTGAGAAAATGAGATCAGATATGCTGAACGACCTCTCCCTCAGGATGCAGAATGTCACCATCGAGAGTTGTGCCGTGATCTTCTTTGTGTCCCCGACCTTATACATGAGTGAGTGATAGAGTTTGTCCTGGATTATGCGTGCATCAGGGGTGAGCGTATCCACTGTTGTAATGAGATCACGACGGTTCTCCACGCCATAAAGGACCTCGTTAACGTCTGTCCAGTCTTGGCTCGTCCGGAATGACTCTATGATGTCCAGGTGATGTGAGTTAGGAAACCAGACGTATTTTCTCTCAAGGTCGGCATTGAGGATGGTCACTATATTTGTCCCAATGCAGGACTGCACGCCTCCTCCCTCGTGCATTTGCACAGGATTCCGGAGGTTGTTATAAAACTACCGTGTGAGGGCCGAGGAGAAAGGGACCCCGGATGTAATCATGGCAAGCACACCAGATCTTTCGAAAGCCTCATAGATGTGTGCAAATCTGTCATCAATATCAATGTTCATCGCAACGCTCACCGTTGCATCATCTATTGCGGAGAACGTGGAGACCGGTACTCTGGCCCTCTTTGAAAAACTGTGACGAGGAGGCTGTGTAACACCCCCTATCCGTCGCATAGCATATAGCAGTAGGTCCGGCCGGGGCCCGACGCCATATACTACAGACAGACCGGGTGGTTACTTAGGGAAACCATGCAACCAATCTCAACGTCCTACACAGAGCATTCTAGCGGAAATAGTTTATAAAAGTTGTAACAAAGAACCCAACATTAAAGCACGAATGTCCACTAATATAAAATAAGAATGTTATACAAAATACCCAAAATAAGCCTTAAGGCTTTACAAAATGTTTCACTTTAAATTACATGTTTTACAAACCACGGCACGCAGGCCGGTCACACATGAATAAAGCAGTAAACACTTCCAATTAGGCCTTCAAGGGCCGGCTTTGCATTCGGGCTTTAGCCCGCTAATGACCGCTTGGTCCAGCTGCACCTGCAAGCAACAAACCACCGCACAGTGGCAAAACAAGGCAACAGTCAGCAATGCTGACCAAATTATAACGATCCCGCCCCCGCCTCGGGGCGGCGATGCTCCTTCCCTGCATTCATTAGCATAAGCGAGCAATAATTACATATAGCTATTTCATCACAAACGTTGGCTCGCACGGCCACACGCCCCGTGCTCTTAGGACACATTCTTGGTGAACCGGTCGATGTCACGTCAATTAAAGCCATAAACATTCCGGACTCACCACCGCCTCTAAGACGGCCAAACCTATGAGCAATTTGTCTTCCTGGCCTGGGTCACGACAATTTAAGCCATTGACCACCGAAGACCCTAATCTATGCCAACGGCAAGTGCCACGTGGCTTTAGGTCTCTTTAACCGAACGACATAAAACGGGTACGGTTCCATGTAACTCGTGCTCACATCGCAATGACAATTTAAGCCATTTGTGCGGGTCAAACTTCCACCGAGTCCCATTTCCATCACAATTCACATAAC
The DNA here is from genome assembly GCA_039583875.1 of Platanthera guangdongensis. Taxonomy (NCBI): domain Eukaryota; kingdom Viridiplantae; phylum Streptophyta; class Magnoliopsida; order Asparagales; family Orchidaceae; genus Platanthera; species Platanthera guangdongensis. The sequence continues at coordinate 82,859,535 of CM077157.1, forward strand.
CCGGTTATGTTCAAGTTGGCTCTCAGGCCACCAAGTTGGCAAGATATCGTATCCGCCCAGTTTTCTGGGTGCACCTTTGGGTTAGTGCCTAAGGCTCCCTGCTGCAATCTACCGCGTAGAATACCCGAAAAACAATCCATAGCACGGAGTCTTCTCCGGCATTTATGCAATGCAACATCACCGATCCAGACCAACATGTCCGGGTGGGCTTCACACATCATGCCTATGTCCGTTCTCGCTTACGGACTCTAAACAATGGGGACTTCACATATCTACCCGAAGGAACGCCTCCGGCTCTCCGCAAACTCGCGAGAGCAGGCTTCCTATGCAAAGAAAGAGAGCTACTCATGCTCAAGATGAGGATCGTTACCCTAGCGTTCCTCTTTGGCGCCATTGAAAAGTAAATGGATGAAAAGCACCGCACTAGCTTTGCCTCCGTGGATCCGGAGTCGGCTCGCGATTCGGAGCTTCGAAGCTCCTCCAATGGCCGGATCTTGCTCCTTCTTCCTTCCTTGGCTCTACCCTCTCTCTAAGCTTTTAGAAAGATAATAAGTTATGAAAAGTGAGGGTTTCTAAATCAAATCCCAGGTATATCCCTTCAGGAACAACCCCCAGCCGTTGGATGTCAAAATAAGGAAACGAACGACTTTGATTCGGGACTGAAATGCCCAATCTGGACCGAACACGGCCTGGCACACGCCCATGTCCAGGGCCGTGTGCCTCATTCGCCGTCAAAATCGAATCACCTGGAACAACACACGGGTATTGAACATGCCCGTGTTCGAGCTGACACGCCCGTGTTCCACCTGACACGGCCGTGTGGCCGGCCGTGTACCCCCATCATTTTTCCCTGAAATCAACCCGAGCACTGCACGGGTTCTAGGACACGCCCGTGTCCTTACCCGTGTCCCCTCAACACGCCTGGACCCCAGGCCGTGTACACGGTCTCGACACTCGACACTTCATCGAGCGAAGATCGTCGACCTGATGACACGGCCTTGGACACGCCCGTGTCCTAGGCCGTGTGCCTTGTCTCGACACCATGTCGAGACCAAAGTGTTGACTTTCCGGGACGAGTGTCGACACCGGTTGACACGCCCTGCAACAAGCCCGTGTCGCAGGCCGTGTGCCATGTCTCGACACTTCGTCGAACGCAGAGTGTCGACTTCGCGGCTAAGTGTCGACACGGGTCGACACGCCTTGCGACACGCCTGTGTCGCAGGCCGTGTGCCCAGTCTCGACACATTATCGACACCAAAGTGTCGACTTCTCGGCTCAGTGTCGACACATGCTTGACACGCCCTGGGACATGCCCGTGTCCCAGGCCGTGTGCCTGGAGCCAGAACCCAAACTGACCCAAAACGTCCCCCTTTGCTCCTTTGAGTTTCGGGGCGTTACAGGCTGGGAGGTCGATGAAGCCATTTCCTGCAAGTTAACAAAAACCAAAACAAGAAAAAATGCCTCATTAGTAAATACACAAAACATAATGGGGGGGGGGGGAAACAATTTTTTCCTGGGTTTGATACCGAGTTCTAGAACCTACAGCGGGGCGATAATGTGTTATCGCTTGGCGGTAGCTTGACAGACTATTCTTCATCTTATCCCGCCAGATAGGTCCCAAAACCCCAATTTTCGGCTCAAATACCCTCCCAAACATGATAAAATGCATAGATCCATGCGTTTGTTGAGTAGATCGGAGATAGTAGCCTAGATCCGAAGAGAGAAACTCATCCAACATGGAAAATCATGAAAAGCCACATGGATGAAGATTTGACTCCGGATCTTACCAAGAAACGGGATTTTTGAGTAAATTAGCCATTTGAAAATATAAAAGACATGAAATCCGAGCCTATACAAGCCAGATCGATGCAAAACAATGATGATCCGCATGTAAAGTTTTTTTTTAAAATGGGGGACCTTCAGCTAACAATTCGCAGCGGATTGCACCCAAAAACATGAGGAGTCAAAAATTATAGATCTGAAATCTAAAAAATAAGAAATTTGAGAGAGAGAGAGAGAGAGAGAGTACCTTAAGGGAGTGAAGAAAAGCTCCCGGGAAGGATAATGTCCGCAGGAAAGAGTGGAAGTGAGGTGTGCAGGTCTAGATCTGAATCGAGGCCTATATACTAGAAAGCTACCGCGACGCGATATGCTTAACGTCGGCGGTAGCCTCTTAAACACAGTGTCCTCATGCTTTCGATAATACCATCAACAAAACACAGTTCACTGTGCTGTGTCTCACACATTAGCGGCGGCGTAGGTGGGTCATCACTAGGATCACTAACCTAAAAACCACATCTTGTCCTTAACCGAGGAGGGTTCCAGTAGGTCCTTATGTGGCGCTGGGGAAAGAGTGTTAGGTTGAGTGGGTTGTTCAATGCGCACATGGGATTAACACCCCACCCTATGACATTTATACAGCTCCTCATGCCCATCCGCCACTCAGTACGGGGCTAGAGTGTGGACACAATGCGTAGGTAAAATGTGTTTTGAGGTTTATCATGGGCGCTTACTCACAGCATGAGCAATGCTTCATACATCGTAATACTCAGTTACATGCATAATGGTCCATCGTGCTATCTTCAGGACTTCGTTGTGATGTTTCGTTCTCTCAATGTGTTGCCAAGTGTTGTTCGTTTCTTATGTCTGATATTTGTTTGAGATTCTTTTCTGTTATATATTCGTTTTTGGTTACTTGAGTTTTCCTTTTTTTAACAAAAAAAATGCTGCTGATTTATCATGCTCGGGGCTCACATGACTGTGACTTAGACCATAACGCGTACGTATAATGTTTGAGTTCTGAATCATAATCTATGCAAACATTGTCCTCCGGTCATAGTGGGCTGAATCTATAAGTGCTTAGCTATTGAGTGCAATAAGATGGAGTCATGCCTGTTGTCTATGCCTCTAGGTATGCGTGAGGATTTAGATAGGGGAATGACTTCACATGATACACACATCCCTAGCTGGTGCACTCAAGATGAAAAACATGCTATGCATACATGCTATAACGAGTGACACTATATTCTAACACGCTAGAAATATGTTGAATAATTAATGTCACGATACATTTGTGATTATGCTAGGTGTGAAACTTTGGGCCAAAACTCTAGTATAAAAGTCATCTGTATACAAGTTAAAGTATATCTATCTAGGTGAATAGATTTCGATTGACTCGGGGATCTGTGAATAAAAATGATAACAAAAGTGATAGCTCTACGCTAACAAAAATATAAATATTCTTGCTATCACATCTCTTGTCACGGTCCCCCCAAGAACTACTCACTACTCTTGATAAGTCTTCATGAGCATTGTGAGGATGAGCACCTTGGTTAACGAGTCAGTTCGATCTTGTGCATCGACTATATCTTTAGATTAGTGCCCCTAGTTCTTGCCCATGTATGACATCGAATGACTTATGAGGTGATTATTTATCTTATTTCTCTTGAGTTAGGTTCCTAGCCGATCGTGATTCACATGGACAATATGCTATTTTTTTCCTTGGTGTTATCTCGCTTTCGATGCTACACGTATACATGTCATTGCCTTGTCTAAAACTTCCGCGCATAAGAATTAGACTGCAACTACACTATCCTTCTCTTTCACACAATATATACTAGTACACGATTTACACTCATGATGTTTTCCATGTTTGTCTAACTTGATTACTTCTTTACTCTCATAGTATTGTAGATGTACTCGCGGTGTGCTTAGTTTCGTCTATGGTGTCCAAATTTTTGAACTCTAATCATTTCTTTCATCTGTCCGTGTACCTTGCTCCATTGTGTGACTCATGTGCTTGAAATTCTCTGATATGTATTTTTGTTAAGTCATCTCTATGCGTGTCATGTTTATCTTTACGTTTGTGTGTGCACTACTTGCTACTTCTCACAACGCTCATCATTTCTACTATTTTTCATCCTTCATGTCTGGTTCGCCTTGCCTACCCTTTTTATACGCTCTTGAGTATGGGATTAGGAGAGGTCACATGTAGTGGGAGTGCAGATAGATAGGGGGAGCATGCTAAACATGTGGATAGGGGGAGCGCGTGTAGGGAAACCATATAGAGAACCTGCTGGTAGCCCATAACTTTTATTCTTTATCCACGCACTCTATCTTATTGATTATTTCTCATGAATGGAAGTTGAAATTATTAAAAGGGAGAGTTTGTTGGAACTGATATTTCAGATTCCCTGAGTTTGAGAATATCAACTCCCAGATTGTATTTGATCACGTCTTTTGTTGATAGAGTATGCAGGCTGACAGGTTCAAGTGAAGAGAAGAAGCCTCATATAGATGATACCGCCAGGCGTTAAAAGTTACCGCTGGGCGTTAGCTGGAATTAAATGGACATAGCGCTTGGGAAGCTATCAGAAAGCGCTAGTACTACCGCCCGCACTAGCCCAATCAATTTATTCGAAATGGCGCTCGGGAAGCTATCGAACAGCGCTAGCTATTACCGCCCCGCGCTAGCGCGCTGAACACCGCATTGAGAGCGTTGAGTGTGTCGAGACAGTGGCATTGAGTGGCTGCTACTGCCAGGCGCTACCAATTGTCGCGCCGCGCTAGCCGCTCGATGAAAGGTGCTCCACGAAAGCCGTGCAGTATTTATTGAAAAACGACATGTTGCTAGGCGATAGCGTTACCGTGCAGCGATAGACTCTCGATGAATATCGATGCGATGGTTACGAATCGTCGCGCCCATTATTACTAAGCGGCGTTAGCGGTAACCGCGCGATGCTACCAAGGATGAAATGACAAATATTTGTTTTTGAATATTATTCCATACTTGGACGACAGCTGGCACAACAAGCGAGCGAACCTACCATTGGGCGCTAGTCTTACCGCCAACGGTAGATCTATTTTCACGAAGACATATAAAAGGCCTCCTTGGTTTCTGTGCCTTACATCTGGAGAAAACGAAAGGACGGGAGTTCGTGAATTCTAGGGTTCGGCCCCCTTCATGCGCTCCATTCCACAAGTCTCCGTCAAAGAAGAAGATAGTCGTCTCTCTCCCACTCGTGATCGAAATACTCCGAAGATCCAAGATCTACAACGAATATGAAGAGCCGACCGGCTACCAACAAACGGAGATCTTAAGCACCGGCCATGAATTGCTCTACCGAGTAGTCTTCAAAAGGGAGAACTTCATCTTTTGAATATTTATATCTCTTACTTTTCTAATCTTTTTGTCTTTTATAAATCTTGTGGACAGGAAAATCGACCGGTAAGGGTCCTCGGAATCGGGGAAGGTTTCCGTGGGAAATCATCCTAGGGATAAGTACGTCTAGATCGGGAGGATCTAGCGGGGATCTAAGCCCCTTCCTTGTGAGGGGGTGAATAGCCTACTCGAAGACTTTTCCTGGAGGGAAAAGGAGAGAGCCAACCAGTCCATGGAGCGGATCGGTATCGAAATCAAAAGAGTTTTTATATTCCATTGCCTTCGATCTCCGGCATCACAAAGTTCATGTTCTTGTAATCATTTAGAACAATTGTCATTTTAATTCATGCAATGGAATTCCTATTTCTTCTTTATCTAATTATGTGATTATTCTGGTTGTGTCAAGTAAGTGTTTGTGCTGTGGGGCTTGCAAACGAACTTGCGCAGGAAAATAAGTCCACAGACATACCGCCGTGTGTTAGATACCTGACGCCCCACGGTAGCTTCCAGAACTCGATTTCCTTGAGCGAAATATTTTTTGAATTTCAAACTACGCTGCAAACCTTATTCACCCCCCTCTAAGGTTGGCCACGAGATCCAACACCTAGTTCTTTGTTACTAGTCAGCAGTCCAGTTTTGGGAGAAGTAGGTGTTAGCTACACCCCATGGTCCAAACTCTCGTTGAGGCCAGTTTTTGGCTTTAACAAAAAGTATTCTAATCAGCAAGGAGAAGATAACTTTTAGTGATTTAACTTTTCATAAAAAGGCGGAACTTCATTTTCTTCCTCTCGCCATTGTTGCATAGCCTGAAGGAGAAGTTCTAACTGCTGATCTAAGAGTCCAAGAAGATAATTATCGTAATTTTTACCTGGAACAGCAAATTCAGCAAAACTCTCTAAGGAAGAAGAGGCATCTAAGGCTAACCATAAATAAAGTAAGATAGATGTTGTGATCAACACCTTTAACAACAAGTTTAGAGATACTTCTCTGTGAAAGAAGAAGCAGTAAGGCAAGCCCTAGCTACAGTAACTTCATAGCCCAAGCAGATCTTTCCTGAAGAACATTTTCTAGAGCTGTGAAGAAGAAGATCTGGACTGAGTCACTTTAGTTTAGATGGAGGAAGACACAGAGAAATTTTCTCTGGTGTCTATTCTACATCAACACCTTTTCTATCTCAATAGAATCCTTTGGATATGAGTTGTAAGCCTGAAATTATAAAGCTGAGTGTAGGATCCCTGCGTAGATATGAGGTAGGGCCTTTGTTCCTAAGTTGTAGGACTTGTGCTCAAGTCCGAGGTAGGGCCATTTTCCTGAGGTAGGAGAGTCATTCTCTCTAAGTGGTAGGGCCTTTGTTCCTGAGTTGTAGGATATTTCTATGGATCTGATGTAGGGCTTTTGTTCCTGAGCTATAGGAGAGTCATTCTCTCTAAGTTGTAGGGCTATCCTCCCAGTCTGAGTGTAGGACTTGTACTCAAGTCTAAGGTAGGTGATCACTAATCTATAGGAGCAAACTTGATCTGAGTTGTAGGGCTTTGTTCCTGAGGTAGGTCTTGGAGGATACTGAGAGATCTCGCAGGATCTGTGTTATAAGATCTTTGGAGCCGAGTTTGGAGAAGTGCCTTGTCTTACAAGCTGTTAGAAAGTTCAGAGGGATAGTGGACATACCCATAATCTTGGAAACCACTATAAAATTCATGTGTACTTTGTGTGATTGTCTTGAAAACAAAATATAACTATATCCCAACACACCAAAAGAAAAGATAGTCATAAAAGACTAAGAAACCTATTCACCCCCTCTAGGTGTTAGCTATCCTTGAAACTAAAGACTTTCAAGTGGTATCAGAGGGAGGTTACTCAAAAAGGACTTAATAGTCTTAGTTGATCTCTAAGGGTAGCTAAAAGGAAAGAACTTATGGGTTCAGGAGATAACCATAAGGAGCTGGGTTTCATGAAGCTTCTAATCCGCAGGAACGAGAGCTTTATGATCTTGAAGGAGATGGTCAGGCTTATCATGGAAGCATATGACCCAAAGATCTTTATAACAGTTAAATAAGGACCTTTCATCTGTATGAAAGTCTCAGCTTTGGATGCAACAGTCCAGACACCAAAGAAGTATTCAGAGATGACAAAGGATGAGGTCATATTAGCTACAATGGATAAGAGGGCACATAACATAATAGTGAGTGTTATAGATGATTCTACTTTCCAAAACCTTGTCCACTGCAAAACATCCAAGGAGATGTGAGAAACACTGGTGGTCTACATGAAAGGCACTGAAGAAGTCAGGGATGATAAGAAATCTCTATTTAATCAAGAGTATAAAGCCTTCAGGTAGTCCAAGAAAGATAGCATATCTGAATACTATGAGAAATTCTTCAGAATATTGAATGAGCTGATGACCTATGGGAGGTTCTTTAGCCATTATGAGCTGAATGACAAGTTCCTCAGGTTTCTAACTAGAGACTATGACACAAAGTTCTGTGCCATCAGAGAAGAGACAAAGTTGACTGATACTCCACCTCACACATTGTTTGGGAAGCTGCTCTCCTATGAGATGCATATATATGCTAGGAAGGTGGAGATAATCAACAAATCCCAAGACAAGGAAAAGTCTTTGACCTTCAAAGTTTAGAGCATCAATAAGAGAGAAGAGTAGATTGCCTCTCCACTAAGAGGTGTGATGATTCAGAGAGTACAGAGCCAAGATCATCAGACAGTAGCATGTCTGATGAAAATTTTGCTGCCTTCTCTAGGCAGTTTTAGAAAATGATGAATAGGAAGCAGTGGAGGAGCATGCCTTTGTCCTCGTCTCATCATAGGAAGGACCACTACAAGGCTGAGAAGAAACATCCCAAGGGAGACAGGTATGAATCTAAACCTGGTAAACATGTTTTCTCTAAAGTTGTTTGCTATTATTGCAGCAAATCTGGGCATGTAATTATTGACTGCCCAGTAAAGAGAAAAGAGTATGGTGAGAAAAATGTCGACCATCACAAGAGCAAGAAGGAAAAAGACTTTCATTGCAAAGTAGAATAGCCAGAGTCAGTCTGACTTAGCATCTTCTGAGTCTGAAGAAGAAGAAGCCTACATAGGGCTATTTGCTGTTGAAGAAGCTAAAGAATATCCTGCTGCTAGGATAGGTATCAGGGCCCTTCCGTCACATTCAGACAGTGACTCAGAGGATGATGATGAAGAAGATGCCAATAGTTTCTATGGGCTGATGGCAATGTCAGATGAAGAATCCTGCCAGGATCAACCTGGTTCAGCTAAGGTACACTCTGTATCTAGCTCATCATCTAATTTAGAATATGAGACAAGTACCAATTCTAGTGAATCTTCATCCAGTAGTGAAGAGTGCTTAGAATTTGTGGAAGATATCAATCAACTGATTGATAAGTATGGTGCCCTTATAGATGCCTTAAAAAGAAGCAAGGAGTTGGCCAAGAAGAAAGCTGGGGAAATCACCTCCCTTCAGCTAGCTGCTTCCCAACAGGCTAAGACAACATCCTTGCTGGATCAGAAGACAAGGGAAGCCATCCAACTGAAGAACATTACACTCACCCAGATTGGGACCATTAACTACAAGAACAGTCTCATTAGGGATCTTAAAGAAAAGCTCCAAAGGGAGAGAAGGATTGTGGCTAGTTTCTGTAAGCCTAAGTCAGTGTTACCATTGATAGACTCCTCCTCTCAAAAGGGTAAGAAGGGGTTGAGATTCAAGAGAAACACTAGAGTTGACCATCCCAAAGGCAAAGGCAAAGTTCCAATTAAGCCCCTACCATCTAAACCTCCCATCCCTTTTAAGAAGGTGATGTTATCTTAAAATAGGTATGACCAAGAAAGCATCCATGGTCACTGGATGAATGGTAGATCCACAAGTGTTAACAAAAATGTTCACAGCTATGGTGGAAGATATAACAAGGGGATGAGTGCCTATAAGGATCCCCATGAGAAAATTCAAAAGGCCCATCATGGACCATTTGTATTTGGTGCACCAGCCCCCACACTCAAGAATGTGGCAGTGGCCAACTCTAAAGACCATCCAGCAAAGACTCAAACCAAGAGTAAGTCCATCAGTAAGCCTGATTTGGCTATCTCTAATGTTATCAATGACATGTCCTTTGCAAAGAGGACTACTGTTAATGGCATTCAGAGCTATCTAAGAAAGCCTATTAGAAGACTAACTTTCAGTCAGATCCTTGCTGAAAGGAACTTGAAGAAGGATGCTGCTCCTATTTCTAAATAGTTAACTGCTACCAGACCTGCTCAGAAAAGAAGGTATAATATTCATGAGTCCTCGTACTGTAGAAAAGTGGGGCATTTTTCCTTAGATTGCTGGCACAATCCTACTGTGCCCAAAGCAAGTGGTAGTCTTCCTGTCAGAAAATCTGCAGGAAGACAAGTTCATTTTCAGGTTAACCGAAACCAAGGACCCAATATCTATTATGGTTCTAAGGTAAAATAAAATATGTTTTACAGGATAGTCCAAGTAATCATACACCTATATAGTACTTGGACAGTGGATGTTCCAGGAATATGACTGAAATAAGGAGTTACTTGAACGAGTACACTCTAGTGAAGGATGGACCCAAAGTAATTTTTGGTGGTTTAGATAGTGGAGTCACCAAAGGCTATGGTAAGATTACCAATGGCATAGTCACCATCTCAAAAGTGTCTTATGTTGAAGGGTTACAACAAAACTTGATAAGCATAAGCCAACTCTGTGATATTGGATATGTCATTGTACAAGGATGAGTGCCAAATTAAGAGGTCAAGTGACCAAGAGGTCATCTTGACAGACACTAGGAGTGGAAATGTATATTGTCTAAACTGTTTATTTAGGTCAAGTCTCCCCTATATGTCTAGTTACAAATGAGAAAGTCTCATACTGTGTATAATGGTACAAGAGACTAGCTCATTTGAACTATAAGACCATTGACAAGCTCTTTAGTGAAAAGCTAGTTAGGAATGATCCCAAAATAAAATTCATCAAAGAAGGTATTTGTTCTGCATGCGAAAAGGGAAAGCAGACCAAAGATTCTTTCAAGGGAATTAGGACCAAAGACTTTGTAAGATGTTTATACCTCCTGCATATGGACTTGTTTGGTCCTATGCCAGTTCATGTCTAAGCAGGAAAGTCTACACCCTTGTGGTTGTTGATGACTTTTCTAGATTTGGTTAGGATTTCATTCTTAAGAAAAAGTCTGATACACTTGATGTCTTCAAGACTTTTATCAAGCAGATTCAGAATGAGTTAGACTGTACTGTGGTCAAAATCAGAAATGACCATAAGACTGAATTCCAGTCTGAAGGCATGACAAGATTCTGTGAAGGGCAAGGGATTCATCAAGAATTTTCTTCTCCAAGAACACCCCAGCAAAATGGGATTACTGAGGGGAAGAATAGAACTCTCATAGAAGCTGGTAGGACCTTACTAAGTGACACATCTCTCAAAGAATATTTTTGCACTGAGGCAGTAAATATTTCATGTCATGTCCTAAATAGAGCTTCTATCACCAAAAGCCACAAGAAGACTCCCTATGCGATTATGAAGGGAAGAAAACTAAACCTGGCCTATCTCAGGATCTTGGGTAGTAAATGCTATGTGCTAAATAAAGGGAAGTCCAATGTGACTAAGTTTGCTACCAAGTCCTATGATGAGATTTTTATTGGGTACAACAATCATAGTAAAGCCTATAGTATCTATAACTTGAAAAGTCAAGTTGTAGAAGAGTCTGTTAATGTAGTATTTGATGAGTTACTATGATTAATAGTGACCTGCCAAACTCCTCATCTATATATGCAGGAATAGAGCTAATGATGGACAAACTAACCATCAAGGAAGCTGCTCTAATAGTCCACGATGAAGGAGTGGATATTCTAGAAGAAGTACAAGGCACACATAATATGGATGAAGATCTGCAAGATGCAGCCACTGAAGCCCAAGATGTTGAAAGAAGAATGCCTACAGCTGTCATGCATTTAATGGATCATCCCAGACATCAGATTATTGGTGAAGCCAACCAAGGAGTCATGACCAGAAGTAAAAGTCTCAACACAACTTTGTACTCATGCTTCCTGTCACAAGTTGAGCCCAAAATATTTGAAGAGGTCAACATAGACCAGTTCTGAATTGTGGCAATGCAAGAGGAACTTAACCAGTTCAAGAGGTATAAGTTCTGGAAGCTGGTTCCCAGAACATAAGGACATAATGTCAATGGAACCAAGTAGATCTACAAGAACAAGCTTGATGAAAATGACATTATAATCAAGAACAAAGCTAGGCTGGTGGCTAAGGGGCATAAACAAGAAGAATGTATTAACTTTGATCAAACCTTTTCCCCAATTGTTGGGTACATTGGTCAAATGTACCTGATTTGAAGAAGCCTCACCCAACTCAATGATATACATCATAATGTATTTGATGTATGTTGAGTTTACTTGTGCAGGTTAAGTAATCACTGGACTGAAGCAAAAAGTTTCTAAGTCCATGTGTCGACACCCAGAGGGAAAGTTTCGACACTCAAGAAAGCTTGTGTCGACACCCAGACAAGCAGTGTCGACACTTGGAGTCATTGTGTCGACACCTGGGATGCAGAGTCGACATCAGACAGAAAGTGTCGACACTTGGAGCTGTGTCGACACTCAGTGAAGAAAAGTGCAGACAGAAAGTGTCGACACAAGGAGCTGTGTCGACACTTAGTGAAGCTGTGTCTACACCAGAAAGTGTCGACACTTGGAGCTGTGTCGACACTCAGCAAAAGTCTGCAGAGACTAAGTACAAGTGTCGACACTCAACACAATGTGTCGACACTCAACACAATGTGTCGACACTCAACAGAAGAGTCAGCACTTGAAGTATGTGTCGACACCCAGCATAATGTGTCGACACACAACCAGAAGAGTCAACACATGAAGTAAGTGTCGACACCCAGCACAATGTGTCGACACTTAGCTAAAGACTCTACACTTGAAGAAAGTGTCGACACAAGGAGCTGTGTCGACACTTAGCAAAGATCAGAAAGATCAACAAAATTTATTCTAAGTACAAGTGTCGACACTAAGGGAATGTGTCGACACTCAGCTGAAGTCTCAACAAGAAGAAGGTGTGTCAACACATGGAGCTGTGTCGACACTCAGCAAGAATCAACATAGAAGACTATGTGTCGACACCAAGAAGTAGTGTCGACACTTAACAGATTCAACACAAGAAGTTGTGTCGACACAAAGGAGATGTGTCGACACTTAGAAGAATTCAGCAAAAGCTAGAAGAACAAGTACTTGTGTCGACACTCAATTTCAGTGTCGACACCTGAAGAAGAATCTGTGTCGAGACATACAAGGAGTTGTGTCGACACCTTGTAGACTTGTGTCGACACTTACACAATATGTGTCGATACTTGAACTATAAGTGTCGACACTTAAAGACAGAAAGTCTCGACACTTTCAGACAGTTAGAGATTTTCAAGAAATGATTGGATGACTTGACAGCTGCCGTTCCAGCCGGTGTACAACACCTGTCAGAGATATCAGAAGTCAGTTATGGACCGGACCAGCCGGTTACCATAAAGAAGGCCTATAAATAGGCACCTACAGTTTACAGAGATTATTATTCAAGAGTGATTCAAATTGTTGTTCAAGTGGATCACATTGTTGAAGAACAAGTTATCAAAGTGGTACACAGAGTATCAACACAAGAAGATCTTGCAGTCCAAGTGCAGATCTAAGAAGTTGGAGAGCGAGGGCTCCATCCAAGAAATAAGCCTATGGAACTAGGCTGAGAAGAAGGATTCAGATTCATTCTGGATCTTAAGTGGCAGAGGTCAAGGAACTACTGCAGGAGGATTCAGTCTTATTCAGTTCTACTCAAGAAGCTTTGAAGAAAGCTAAGTCAGATTGAATCCAGCTGAGTTCTTCCAAGAACTCATCAAGAAACTCTCAACTCCCCTCTTTTATTTCTGAGTTGTTGAGTTAATATTTGTAATACATTTTTATCTTGTAGGATCCTTTGGATCTGAGTAAATTGTAAGCCTATAATTATAAAGGCTGAGGGTAGGGCTTGAGAGCCTGAGTGTAGGAGATTGAGATGTCTGAGTGTAGGCCTTGTTGGCTGAGTGTAGGCCTTGGTTGGCTGAGTGTAGGCCTTGGTTGGCTGAGTGTAGGACTTGATTGGATGAGTGTAGGCTTTGGGATAAAGCTGAGTTGTAAGGCTTTGGGCCTGAGGTGTTGGAACCAATTTGGGTTCTGAGACAGTGGAGGAGTTTGGCTGAATCTAGTACACTGCTAGATAGGCGAAGGGGGAAAGTGGATGTACCCATATCTTGGGGAACCACTATAAACCACTGTGTATGCTGTGCTGTGCTGTGATTGTTGCTGTGCATGCTGTGTGTTTGCTGTGATAAAATAGTTAGTATTCTGTGATATAACTGATTGCTGCCATTTAAGTTTAAAAAGGATTAGGTCACCTATTCACCCCCCCTCTAGGTGTTTAGGTACCATATCTTTCAAGTGGTATCAGAGCCAGGTTCCTCAAAAAGGACTAATAGTCTGAGGAGATCCTGTTTGGCAGATTCAGTGTAAGGCAAAACACAGATTCAAGAAATTCAAGAAAATCAAGAAACATGGGTTCTTCTGAGAATCACAAGGAATTGGGTTCCATGAAATTGCCCATATGCAGGAAAGAGATCTTTGGGATCTGGAAGGAAAGGGTAAGGCTGTTTATGGAGGCCTCAGACCCTAGAATCTACATCACAATAAAGGAAGGGCCTTATGTGCCCATGAAGATTTCAGTTCTAGATGCAAATCAGAGAACTCCAAAGGATTTCTCTGAGATGACTAAGGATGAGATTGCCCTAGCTACCATGGACAAGAGAGCACAAAATATTATAGTGAGTGCCATTGATGATGCAACTTTTCAGAATCTTATACACTGTAAGACAGCCAAGGAGATGTGGGACACTCTTATAGTGTATATGGAAGGATCTGAAGAAGTAAGACAAGATAGAAAATCCTTGTTAAATCAGGAGTATGAGAGTTTTAGACAAGGTAAATGTGATAGCATAACTGAGTGCTACAAAAAGTTCTACAGAATAGTTAATGAACTCATGTCTTATGGAAGAGAGTTCAGTAACTATGAACTAAATGACAAGTTCTTAAGGTCCCTAACCAAAGATTGGGACACCAAGATCTGTGCCATAAGAGAAATGGCTAAGTTGGGGGAAATTCCTCCTCCTACACTGTTTGGCAAGTTATTGTCATATGAGATGCAGTTGACAGTGAGGAAAGAGGAGGAGAAATCAACAAGGACTGAGCACAAGGAAAGAACTGTTGCTTTCAAGACAGAAGTTCCCAGGAAGTGCAGGAATAAATCACCAACTCTACCTCCAAAGATTGCTGAATCAGAGTCAGATGAAACAGTCAGCACCAAGTCAGAAAGCAGTGAAAGTGATGAATACTTTGCTGCTTTCACTAGACACTTTCAGAAGTTTTTGAAAAAGAAACAGTGGAGGTCAAGGCCTTCTACATCACATGGAAAGGAAGACTCTTATCAGAAAAAGAGGTCTTCAAAGAATGATAAGAAAAGGACAAAATCTAGCAAGGCAACTAGTTCAAAGATAGTGTGCTATTGCTGCAATAGATAGGGTCATGTTATTGCAGATTGTCCAGAGAAGAGAAAGGAATCTAGTGACAGGAAAAAGGCTCACTTCAAAGGCAAGAAAGAGAAGTCTCTTGTTGCCAAGAAGGAGAAGACTCTATCAGATATCTCTTCTTCAGAAACTGAGTCTGAGGCTGAAGCCTACATAGGGCTGTTTGCTGAAGAAGAAGAGGAAGAATTCATGCAGTTAATGGAGTCTATTTATGAACAAGAAGACAGTCAATGCCAAGGGCTAATGGCTTTGACAGAGAGTGCCAAAATCCTGGAGCAGCCAGGACCCAGTAAGGTACAAGGTTCAAGTTCAAGTTCAGTTTCTTGTTCTAGTTCAGATTCAGATTCTTCTTCATCAAGTGATGAGAATGTATCTGAGTCTGAGGATGATATTCATCAGCTTATAGATGAATATAAGGTGCTGTTGCAGGCTTACAAGAAAAGCAAGACCCTAGCCAAAAGTCAGGCAAAGGAAATTGCTATTCTTAAAGCTGCAGCAACAGATTTTGAGAAGTCTTTTGATCAAAAACTGAATGAGATAGCCAGGTTGAAGCACATAACAGTGATTCAAATGGGTACTATATCATTTAAAAATGATCAAATCAAGAGTCTGGAGATCAATCTTCAGAAAGAGAGAGAGCTTGTTGCTAGGTTTTCTAAACCTAAGTCAGTGTTACCTTTAATTGATGAATTTGTTCATCATAATGACAAGGCTGGACTAGGCTTTATTTGACCTGCAGGGACTGAGCAGTCCAAGTCTAAGTCCAAGGGCAAAGCCCCAACATTCAACAAGCCTGCTGTAGACAAGACAGCCAAGGCAGTACCTAAGCAAAGGTACAACAAGTTTGAATGTTGGTGTTGTGGCAAAGTTGGCCATTTTGCAGTGGACTGTTGGCACAATGCTAGTGCCAAAGTGAGTACCAAACTACCTGTTGGAAAGCCAGTGGGTAGCTTTGTCAGATTGCAGACTAACAAGTACCAAGGACCCAAGAATTCTTTGGGTTCTAAGGTTCATTAATCTGTTTTGCAGGTGAGTCCAAGTGGCCATACCCCAACATGGTACTTAGACAGTGGATGTTCCAGACATATGACTGGAACAAGAGGATTACTAAAGGACTATATTCCAATAAAAGATGGTCCAAAAGTAACCTTTGGTGGTTCTGAAAAAGGAATCATCAAAGGGTTTGGTAACATTTCTACAAACTCAGTTACCATTACTCAAGTGGCTTATGTTAAAGGGTTGAAACACAACCTAATAAGTATAAGTCAATTAAGTGATGTAGGGTATGACATCTCATTTGTTAAAAATGGTTGTCATATCAAGAGGTCAAGTGATCAAGAGATCATTTTGACAGGATATAGGAAGAGGAATGTCTACTGCCTAGACATTATGGTTGAGAACAATGGTTCTCCAGTTTGTCTTGTAGCTGATGAGAAGGTCTCTTATTGTGTCAAATGGCACAAGAGGCTTGCCCATCTTAACTACAAGACTATTAGCAAACTCTTTAGCAAAGAGTTAGTGAGGAATGGTCCTCAAGTTAAGTGTGTTAAAGATGGTATTTGCTCAGCTTGTCAAAAGGGCAAGCAGACTAAATCCACCTTTAGAAGCATAGAAAAAAAAAAGATGCTGTGAGGTGTTTATACCTCTTGCATATGGATCTCTTTGGTCCAATGCCAGTTCACAGCTTAGGTAGGAAGGTCTATACCTTTGTAGTTGTACATGACTACTCAAGGTTTTCCTGGGTGTTCTTCTTAAGACAGAAATCTGAAACACCTAGTGTCTTCTATAGCTTTGTCAAGCAAATTCAGAATGAACTAAATAGTACAGTGGTTAAGATTAGAAGTGACCATGGTACTGAGTTTCAGTCTGAAAGCATGACAAAACTATGTGAAGACTTTGGGATATTTCAAGAATTCTCTTCACCTAGAACACCTCAGCAAAATGGCATTGCTGAGAGGAAAAATAGGACCTTGATAGAGGCTGGTAGAACCCTATTAAGTGATACATCACTGCCAGAGTATTTCTGGGCTGAAGCAGTTAACACTGCATGCCATGTTATAAATAGGGCTACCATCACTAAAGGGCTAAACAAGACCCCCTATGAAGTTGTGAAAGACAGGAAACCAAACCTATCCTACTTCAGGATCTTTGTTTGCAAATGCTTCATACTTAACAATGGGAAGTCTTACTTAACTAAGTTTGCTGCCAAGTCCCAAGAGGGAATTTTTGTTGGGTACAATAATAATAGTAGGGCTTATAGAGTCTACAACTTGACTACACAAGTTGTAGAAGAATCAGTGCATGTAGTTTTTGATGAGACTAAACTTATTAATAATGAGTTGTCTAGCAGTGTATGCAGCCCCACAGGTTTATCAAAGAAAATGGACAAGCTTACTATAGAAGAAGTGCCTGCTGCAAGACAGCAAGGAGAGGAGAGTAGCTGTTGTCCAGGGGGAGAACTACATGTGCCAATTGCTGAAGAAATACAAGGAATACAGCATGATGCAGATGCTGAAGTGGTTCAACCAGAAGTTAGGATGCCTCCAGCCCACAGGCATCTTAGAGATCATCTAGTAGAGCTGATTATTGGAGATCCAAGACAAGGAGTTCAAACCAGGAGTAGAAACATGAATGCAGCAATCTACTCCAGCGTTCTGTCACAAGTTGAACCTAAGAAGTTTGAAGAAGCAATACAAGATCCACAATGGACTGAAGCAATGCAAGAAGAGCTTAATCAGTTCAAGAGGTGCAAGGTCTGGGAATTAGTTCCTAAACCTAAAGACCACAATGTAATAGGAACTAAGTGGATCTACAGGAATAAGATGGATGAACAAGGGGTCATCATTAAAAATAAGGCTAGACTGGTTGCTAAAGGATATAGGCAAGAAGAAGGTATTGATTTTGATCAAACCTTTGCTCCAGTAGCCAGACTGGAAGCCATAAGAATGTTCTTGGCCTATGCAACCTATCAAGGATTCAAGGTATACCAAATGGATGTCAAGTCAGCATTCCTAAATGGTAATCTTAAAGAAGAAGTCTATGTGGAGCAGCCTTCAGGTTTTGTTGATCCAACTCTACCTCATCATGTCTATAGACTTAGGAAAGCTTTATATGGGTTAAAGCAAGCCCCTAGGGCTTGGTATGAAACCCTATCTAGTTTTCTCATTGAGAACAAGTTCTCAAGGGGGAAAATAGATAAGACTCTATTCCTTAGGGAATCTAGAGGCAAAGTCATACTAGTCCAAATATATGTAGATGACATTATATTTGGGTCTCCTTAAAGCAGCCTTTGCAAAAAGTTTGCAAAACTTATGCAAGGTCAGTTTGAGATGAGTAGTATGGGAGAGCTGAAGTTTTTCTTGGGTCTCCAAGTTAAACAGACTGAGAGTGGTTTATCTATTTGTCAGTCCAAGTTCACCCTAGAACTCATAAGGAAGTATGGTATGGATTCATCCAGTACCATGAAGACTCCTATGGGGTCAAGTATGTCTCTTAGCAAGGATGATGCAGGGAAACCTGTAGATGAAACCTTGTATAGAGTGATAGTTGGCTCCCTATTATACTTGACTGCTAGTAGACCTGACATCATGTATGCTACATGTGTTTGTGCCAGGTATCAAGCCTGTCCTAAAGAGTCTCATTTGACAGCAGTCAAAAGAATATTGAGATATCTAAAGGGCACTCCCTATCTAGGCCTCTGGTACCCTAGGAATGGAGACTTTGATCTAACAGGTTATTCAGATACAGACTTTGCAGGATGCAAAGAGGATAGAAAGAGCACTACTGGAACCTGTCAATTACTAGGTGGGAGACTAATTTCATGGAGTAGCAAAAAGCAAACCAGTGTGGCTATCTCCACAGCAGAGTCAGAATATGTGACTGCAGGAAGTTTCTGTGCTCAACTTCTGTGGATTCAACATCAGCTAGAGGACTATGGATTTCAGGTAAGTAGAACTCCACTTTTCTGTGATTCTACAAGTGCTATTTCAATAGCTAATAACCCTGTATCACATAGTAGAACTAAACATATTGAAATTAAATATCATTTTCTTAGGGAGCATGTAAAAAGAGAAGATATTTTACTTGAATATGTTAAAACCGATAATCAAATAGCTGATATGTTTACTAAGCCCCTAGAAGAAGCTAAGTTCAATAGATTCAAAATTGAACTAGAAATGATAAACTTAGAGTAAGTTTACAGAATTAAAATTGGCTAAGTAAAAAGGTGTCGACACATAGACAAGTCTATGTCTACACAGAATAGTGGTGTCGACACTTCAGGAAAAAGGTGTCGACACATCCAGGATGTTGGTGTCGACACTTCAGAATGTTAGTGTCGACACATGTCCAGTAGGTGTCGACACATCCAATATGGTGTCGACACTTATGTTTTACTCAGAATTTTCTAAGTAAAGTCTCGACAATGTGTCGAGTTATGTTGTGTCGACACATAATCAAGTGTCGACACATAAATTCTGTTGACTAAACTTGTGTCGACACATGTGTGTCGAGACATTATAAGTCAGTGTTGACACTTATTGCCAGTGTCGACACATCTTAAGTTAGCTGTCCCGCCTGTTCATCTTCAAAATTAGAAAGGTATAAATAGGGTTGTCTTTGTTTGTCGACACGCTTTCAAAGTTTCGAGACCAAAACTACTGTGTCGACACCTCTCTTTTCTAAAGACAAATTCTACAAACCCTAATGGCACCTAAGCTTGAGGAGAACGTTAACGGAGGATATGAGCTTGTGCGCGGCGCGTTCGACGATGCTGATCCAGAAATCAAGGCAGTAGTAACCCTAGTCGCCGATTCAGGGTTAGAGTACTTAGTTTCAGAACCAACTAAGATATGGAAGAAGGAGGTGCTTGAATTCCTTAATGGAGCTGCAGTAGACGAATCTGGATACAAAATCAAATCCAGAGTTCATGGAGAACAGGTTAAGGTAACCCCAAAAAGTCTGAGGAAGATTCTTCAATTGCCAAGAACTCAAGATGAAGAAGAGGTGACTGCTTCAAAGACCAGGGAAGCTCTTACCTGGTGTGGACTTGATCCAAAGATGAAGCTAGGTTCTGTTTTCAACAGGAAAGGCATGAATAATCAAGGAAAGTTCATGTCTGAGATTGTGGGAAAGGTCTTACTCAGCAAACCTGGAGGGCATGACAGAGTGTCTGCCTATATGTTTGGAATCATGACAAGGATCATATTCACTCTGAAAACAGACTGGTCAATAGTGGTTTATGAGAAGATTAAGGAGAGCTTGAAAAAGCCCAATCTTGGTAGAATCATTAGTCTATACATTGCTGGTGTGATAACAGAAGAAATGAGTGCTGCTGCAGGAAGCAAGATAAACCACATGAGGAAGATGGATCAAAGGATCTTTTCAAGATGGGACAGGGTGTTGTCCAAGGACATGCCAACCCCAGAGAAGACAGTTACTGAGAAAGTCACTCCTCCCAAAAAGAAAAGAAAGATAGTTCCAGTGGCACAAGAGTCCTCCAGCAGTTCTGGGAGTGAAGAACATGTTGTTTTCACTCCTGATGATCATGAGGAAGAGACTGTAGTGAAGTCTCCTGCTCCTCCAGCTGATGTAGAGATCCAGGGGGAGCTACCACAAGCTAGCCCCATTCACAAGGATCAAAGCCAGGGGGAGCCTCCAGTTGTAGAAGCACCATCTACACTGGAAAGTGAGCAAGCCACCACCATCATACAAGAGGTACTCACTGACCTAAATACTTTAGAATATCTTATAGAAGATGCTGATTTGTCTGATGTTCCTCAGCAAACTCAGCTGCCTAGTCAAGCTCCAGATGTTGTTATAGAAGACACATCTGCTGTTGAAGTAATTCCTGATCCTGTGGTTGAAGAACCAAGAACTTCTCCAGCTTCTTCACCATAAGAATACACAATGGAAGACTTGTTCCTAAATCTGGATCAAGCAGATTTTGACAAGGAAATTGATGCTGCTGAAGGAGAGAATGCTGCAGCTGAGGGGGAGCAAATGCAAGTTCTGGAAGAGCCTATAAGGTAAGAAACTGAGAAGGCACAAGATGTGCAAGCTGACAAGCCTCAAAGCCCTAAGGATAGTGTTGATATTGCCAGTACATCTGCCTCTGAAGATGAGGAGACTGCAAGGGCAAGGAAAAAGAAACTCTATGTATTCAAGAGAAGGAGCCAGAGTTACAAGAAGGCACTGCAAACTATAGCCCCATAGCCCATAGTTCAACAAGCTCCAACTGTTGATTATAGTGCTTTACTGATTGCACTGCAGATTAAAATGGATGAACAAAGAAAAGCCATAGAGGCTTATGTTGATACAGGGCACAGATCATTACAGTTTGATCTTGCCCAAGATATAAAATCTATAAGGTTTGAAATGAACCTCAACAAGAAAGAGATGACAGATTGCTTCCACAAAGGTGGAAATGCCGTGGTGTACTTGGCAACACACCAAGAAAATATCAAGGCACAGGTAGATGATATAGCATTGAAACAAGGATATGTTCTTGAGAATCAATTAAGAATGAATGACAATTTGACTGCCTCCCATAATGCTATAGTCACTGAGTTGAAGAATAAGGCTACTGAACCTTCTACATCTACTGCTGCTGCTAAAGCTGATTTTGATAAAGTATTTCAAGAAGAAATTTCTGCTGTAAAGACTGCTATCCAAGCCTCCCAGAAGGTCATATCTGAACAACTTCAAAAGCTAAAACCTTACTTTAAAGATGGAATCATGTACTTGGATAGTCAGATCAGATTTCAAAAGGATGATGTCAGAGATCACATGGCTAGAGAAGTCATAAAGGGGGAGAGAGTACTAGTCAAGGCAAGCTCTGAACATGCTAAGTGGATATCAAATTCCATCAGAGCTACACTTGGATATCCTCCTCTGTGTGATGACCAAGATATTGCTGAATCAGGCATTAACCCAGCCTATTTTGGAGGTGAGCAACCAGAAGTAGCTCAGGTCATTTATCCACCTCCAGACTTTGAAATGATTCATGCTGAGGTACAGACCATGTACAGCCCATCTGGGGGCAAGGACAATGTCCATATTGAAAAGGTTGTTCAACCTATATCTGAAGCCATGCAAGAGGCTCTACAGAAAGAGGAAGAGACAAGGTTGTCCAAAAAGAGGTTTAGGGAACAAGCAGAACAAAGGCCAGACTTTGAACAGTGGAGCCCTACCTCTAGGAATATAATTTTAACTGCCTGGAAAGCTGCCAAGGACAATACTCATGACAGGAACAAGTGGTTCTCTGAAGCAGAATGGAGAAAACATGAGATCAGGCAGGAAGCAATAGTTCAGTATAGAAGAAAGGCAAAGATGAGAAAGCTACCTCCTACTGTAGTGGAGCCTAGCAAGTACTTTCCTAAACCATATCACTATTTTGAGAGGCAGAAGATCAAGGCAGAAGAACTTAAAAAGAAAGATCTAAAAGGCAAGAAGCCTGCTGATGCTAAAACTCTTGATGCCCCTGTCAAAACTCAAGTGCAAGCTAGCAAAGGCATAGTAATTAAGGAGCCAGAGCAGAAATAGATTAAGAGTTTTCTTGAAGTTTATGTTGTAATCTTTTGGATGTAACACATTTAGTAAACTTCTGAAAATGTATAAGACAGATATTAGAACAATATATGATTCATATATTTCATGTTTGTTCTGTGAATATGTCTATTTCTTATTTGTTCTGTGCTGATGAATGTGTATACATGTGTGATTTAATACATGTTATGTTTACCCTGCTGAATATAACCTGCTTTACATCATTTTGTAATTTTTAATTATGAATGGTCTATATCATTGACTAAGGGTTATGACTTCTCCAAATAGGGGGAGATTGTTGGGTACATTGGTCAAATGTACCTGATTTGAAGAAGCCTCACCCAACTCAATGATATACATCATAATGTATTTGATGTATGTTGAGTTTACTTGTGCAGGTTAAGTAATCACTGGACTGAAGCAAAAAGTTTCTAAGTCCATGCGTCGACACCCAGAGGGAAAGTGTCGACACTCAAGAAAGCTTGTGTCGACAACCAGACAAGCAGTGTCGACACTTGGAGTCATTGTGTCGACACCTGGGATGTAGAGTCGACGCCAGACAGAAAGTGTCGACACTTGGAGCTGTGTCGACACTCAGTGAAGAAAAGTGCAGACAGAAAGTGTCGAGACAAGGAGCTGTGTCGACACTCAGTGAAGCTGTGTCTACACCAGAAAGTGTCGACACTTGGAGCTGTGTCGACACTCAGCAAAAGTCTGTAGAGACTAAGTACAAGTGTTGACACTCAGCACAATGTGTTGACACTCAACAGAAGAGTCAGCACTTGAAGTATGTGTCGACACCCAGCACAATGTGTCGACACACAACCAGAAGAGTCAACACATGAAGTAAGTGTCGACACCCAGCACAATGTGTCGACACTTAGCTAAAGACTATACACTTGAAGAAAGTGTCGACACAAGGAGCTGTGTCGACACTTAGCAAAGATCAGAAAGATCAACAAAATTTATTCTAAGTACAAGTGTCGACACTAAGGGAATGTGTCGACACTCAGCTGAAGTCTCAACAAGAAGAAGGTGTGTCGACACAAGGAGCTGTGTCGACACTCAGCAAGAATCAACATAGAAGACTATGTGTCGACACCAAGAAGCAGTGTCGACACTTAACAGATTCAACACAAGAAGTTGTGTCGACACAAAGGAGATGTGTCGACACTTAGAAGAATTCAGCAAAAGCTAGAAGAACAAGTACTTGTGTCGACACTCAATTTCAGTGTCGACACCTGAAGAAGAATCTGTGTCGAGACATACAAGGAGTTATGTCGACACCTTGTAGACTTGTGTCGACACTTACACAACATTTGTCGACACTTGGACTATAAGTGTCGACACTTAAATACAGAAAGTCTCGACACTTTCAGACAGTTAGAGATTTTCAAGAAATGACTGGATGACTTGATAGCTGCCGTTCCAGCCGGTCTACAGCACCTGTCAGAGATATCAGAAGTCAGTTATGGACCGGACCAGCCGGTTACCATGAAGAAGGCCTATAAATAAGCACCTACATTTTACAGAGATTATTATTCAAGAGTGATTCAGATTGTTGTTCAAGTGGATCACATTGTTGAAGAACAAGTTATCAAAGTGGTACACAGAGTATCAACACAAGAAGATCTTGCAGTCCAAGTGCAGATCTAAGAAGTTGGAGAGAGAGGGCTCCATCCAAGAAATAAGCCTCTGGAACTAGGGTGAGAAGAAGGATTCAGATTCATTCTGGATCTTAAGTGGCAGAGGTCAAGGAACTACTGCAGGAGGATTCAGTCTTATTCAGTTCTACTCAAGAAGCTTTGAAGAAAGCTAAGTCAGATTGAATCCAGCTGAGTTCTTCCAAGAACTCATCAAGAAACTCTCAACTCCCCTCTTTTATTTCTGAGTTGTTGAGTTAATATTTGTAATACATTTTTATCTTGTAGGATCCTTTGGATCTGAGTGAATTGTAAGCCTATAATTATAAAGGCTGAGGGTAGGGCTTGAGAGTCTGAGTGTAGGAGATTGAGATGTCTGAGTGTAGGCCTTGTTGGCTGAGTGTAGGCCTTGGTTGGCTGAGTGTAGGCCTTGGTTGGCTGAGTGTAGGCCTTGATTGGCTGAGTGTAGGCTTTGGGATAAAGCTGAGTTGTAAGGCTTTGGGCCTGAGGTGTAGGAACCAATTTGGGTTCTGAGACAGTGGAGGAGTTTGGCTGAATCTAGTACACTGCTAGATAGGCGAAGGGGGAAAGTGGATGTACCCATATCTTGGGGAACCACTATAAACCACTGTGTATGCTGTGCTGTGCTGTGATTGTTGCTGTGCATACTGTGTGTTTGCTGTGATAAAATAGTTAGTATTCTGTGATATAACTGATTGCTGCCATTTAAGTTTAAAAAGGATTAGGTCACCTATTCACCCCCCCCTCTAGGTGTTTAGGTACCATATCTTTCAATTGGTATCAGAGCCAGGTTCCTCAAAAAGGACTAATAGTCTGAGGAGATCCTGTTTGGCAGATTCAGTGTAAGGCAAAACACAGATTCAAGAAATTCAAGAAAATCAAGAAACATGGGTTCTTCTGAGAATCACAAGGAATTGGGTTCCATGAAATTGCCCATATGTAGGAAAGAGATCTTTGGGATCTGGAAGGAAAGGGTAAGGCTGTTTATGGAGGCCTCAGACTCTAGAATCTACATCACAGTAAAGGAAGGGCCTTATGTGCCCATGAAGATTTCAGTTCTAGATGCAAATCAGAGAACTCCAAAGGATTTCTCTGAGATGACTAAGGATGAGATTGTCCTAACTACCATGGACAAGAGGGCACAAAATATTATAGTGAGTGCCATTGATGATGCAACTTTTCAGAATCTTATACACTGTAAGACAGCCAAGAAGATGTGGGACACTCTTATAGTGTATATGGAAGGATCTGAAGAAGTAAGACAAGATAGAAAATCCTTGCTAAATCAGGAGTATGAGAGTTTTAGACAAGGTAAAGGTGATAGCATAACTGAGTGCTACAAGAAGTTCTACAGAATAGTTAATGAACTCATGTCTTATGGAAGAGAGTTCAGTAACTATGAACTAAATGACAAGTTCTTAAGGTCCCTAACCAAAGATTGGGACACCAAGATCTGTGCCATAAGAGAAATGGCTAAGTTGGGGGAAATTCCTCCTCCTACACTGTTTGGCAAGTTATTGTCATATGAGATGCAATTGACAGTGAGGAAAGAGGAGGAGAAATAAGTGAGGCAATAGCCAGGTTGGAAGCTATCAGACTATTCCTTGTATATGCTGCACATAATGGATTCAAAGTCTACAAGATGGATGTGAAGTCAGCCTTCCTGAATGCTGACTTAAAGGAATAAGTCTGTGTTGAGCAGCCATCAGATTTTGTTGATTCTAACTCTCCTAATCATGTGTATAGACTTAGAAAAGCTCTATATGGGCTAAAGCAAGCCCCTAGGGCATGGTATGAGACCCTATATAGCTTCCTCATGTAGAACAAATTCTCAAGGTGGAAGAGAGACAAGACCCTATTCCTAAGGGAATCTAAGGGCAAATCATCCTAGTCCAAATTTATGTATATGACATAATTTTTGGGTCTATTGATGACAACCTTTACAAGAAATTTGCCAAACTTATCCAAGTGAAGTTTGAGATAAACAGTATGAGTGAGCTTAAGTTTTCTTGGGCCTCTAAGTAAGGTAAACTGAAGATGGATTGTCCATATCCCAATCTAAGTTCACTAGGGAGTTAATCAATAGTTTGGAATTGAGATTGCCTCCATAATGGAAACTCCCACGGGGTCAAGTATGACTATAGACAAAGATGAGGTAAGGAAACCTGTTGATGAAACTTTATATAGAGGTATAATTGAATCCCTTCTATATCTTACTGCAAGTAGGCCAGACATCATATATGCTACATATATTTGGGCTAGATATCAGGTTAGCCTTAAAGAGTCTCACTACTCTGCTGCTAAGAGAATTTTGAGATATCTTAAGGGCACACCAAATCTTGGCCTACGGTATCCTAGGAATAGAGATTTTGAACTAATAGGCTATTCAAATGTAGATTTTGTAGGCTGTAGAGAGGACAGGAAAAGAGCATCAGGCACCTGGCAGTTTTTGGGAGGAAGACTTGTGTCTTGGAGCAGCAAGAAGCAGACTAATATGGCTATCTCAACAGCTGAGTCAGAGTATATCTCAACATGAAGTTGTTGTGCACAGTTACTGTGGATCCAGCATTAACTCTAAGACTACAACATCAAGATAAGTAAAACTCCTATGTTCTGTGATTCAACTAGTGCAATCTCCATTGCTAGGAATCCTATCTCTCATAGTAGGACTAAGTATATTGAGATTATATATCATTTTATTAGGAAGTATATGGAAAAGGAAGACATAAGTCTTGAGTTTGTCCCTATAGATAAACTAGTGGCTGACATCTTCACTAAGCCACTAGATGAAGTCAAGTTCAACACCTTTACATTTGAGTTAGGTATGTTAAACTTGGTATAGCTTCAGTTTCTCCTTATTTTGTTTTTGTTGCAGAAATTACTTTTCTTGTAGATTGTTATGTCTCTTAAGTGGTATCAAGACTGAAATGGACTCAAGTGTCCATTAGAGAGGATGATGGAAGATGCTTGTAAGACCCCCTTTTTTTTCTTTTTAAACACTGGGGCTTTAGGTCCAGAACTGCCGCTTTGCGATGACACCTTCACACCCGGAAAGGTCATCACTACAAAACGCCGATCCTGCCGGCCAAATCGATCACAATAGTAGCAAAATAATAAAAGGCAAGTCCACAAACATCACATATATAACGAATAATCTCCACGAAGGGTATGTCCACAGATATAATAAAACTACTAAAACTTGGGCTCATGCCCAGTACATCAATGTCCTCAATACATATCTCTCATCGCGGAAGCAAAACTAAAATAACTATTAGCGATCAGGACTCACAGTCCCTGCTGTCCGAACTCCAGTACTAGACTGTCCCATCTCCAAACGTGCTGACCTTCGGGGCTGCTCCTCCATTCTGGG
Organism: Platanthera guangdongensis; assembly: GCA_039583875.1. Taxonomy (NCBI): domain Eukaryota; kingdom Viridiplantae; phylum Streptophyta; class Magnoliopsida; order Asparagales; family Orchidaceae; genus Platanthera; species Platanthera guangdongensis. Next base: position 82,886,922 of record CM077157.1, read on the forward strand.
CTCCATGGTCCCCTAAAATGATGTGGTTCGAAAACCGTTAGTCTAAAAGACTAAGTCCTATCATCCCCCACCCCTTCCCCCATGGCTCCTAGGCACCGAGCGGGGAGGAGGAAAGGAGAGGACATGAAAGTGGAGAATAACAAATATAAGCAGGTGTCGGCAGAACTAAGCTAGCAGTTCTATAGTGTATAAGACAGAATGAAGATAAGAAAGACTGAACAAGAAAAAGTAACCTTAACTTATATGAAAACACATAAGCCAAGAGATCTTTTGCAAGGCTCCTATCGTATAAAAAGTCCCATAACAATTTATACGATAGGGTGTCGGTTTTCTAGCAAGCATACAAATATATTTACTAAATAAAAAACCTAAACTTATACGCATGCCCGCGCGAACTTATAAACCAAGGGGTCGTTTTGTAGGGCCTATTGTATAAAGCATCCCATACCACTTATACAATAGGTGTCAGAGTTATATGCAATGGTTATGCTATGAAATGCAATTATGCCATGATGTGAACATGCAAATGCAACTCACCCACCCGACTCTGTGTGCACAGACATTTAGTTTCCCCTTTCTAGAGCCGAACCTCCCAGGATACCTCCGTAGTGGCAAACAGAAGCGGTGGGTTGGGCCTCACCCACCACTAAATCGGTAATTACACTACCAGTCAGAGTTATCATACGCCTCAACGCTGGTGCACTAAGCAGAGCTCCTTTGTACTCTTGCCGGCTGGTGCACCGGCCTTTATTTGGCCAAGTGCTAAACAACACTTGTCGAGTTAACGTAGTGGCGTCGGTGCATCGACCCTCCATTACCGAAGACCCACCACCTTATACTTTATGCACATGCAACTTATGTATCAGCTACCAAGCCAAAGCTCTCCGGACCATCCCGTCCGTCACAAACGTCAACCGAGCAAAAGCTTGTCGGGCTAACCTGCCCATCACTAAATCCACCGAGCCTATAGCCCGAGTGAGCCCACCTAACATCCCGAGGAATCGAGGTGAGTGAAAGTGAAACCCTAGTTATGCTAGTTACTCTTGCAGTTCAGTTTTACCTACAGTTTAGGTTAGCCTAGGACTGCCCCCGGCATACCCCGTGAAGTGCTCTCAAAGGGTACTAGGAACTACGATGGGCTGAAGCCCAAAGCTCACTTTCGCAAGACACTTATTATTATTGGTTAATACCCAACTCCCAATCCCTTAAATGTTGTACTGGATCTAACCCTAGTGTATTTGACACTTTCTCTCCTACGGGGAAGACGATGTTTCGTCGACCCCGAGGATCTCTTAACACTAGCCAAACATCTCACTCCTCATCACGACTCCCGATGATAATATCATTTCACTTAACAGACCAACACACTAATATCCCAACTCCCTAGGTTCATTTTGCAGCCTATTATGATTTCTGCAGTTTTTACTAAACGCCGACCATCCTAGGCTATATGATGTATATAATGGGAGGTACTCCAAATTGTCTTTCAAAACACTATAATATTTATCGGATTTCTACCATGGCATGATTAGCCTAAATCTAGAAGTTTCTAATTTTCCAATTAAATTTGATATTTAATTAATGCTTTCCAAAATTAATCCATGAGTGATTTGAACATGAAGCACTAGATTTACTTAGGGTATGGCCATACAAAAATTATGAACATTATAGAATAACAAGATATCAGTGAATATTAAATATCATAAACTTTCCCAAATCATTTAACCACTAATTATTTAATCAAAAATAAGTCATATAAATTGGGGTATTGAAGGAAGTACCAAAAATACTATTCCAAAAATTTCTCAAAAATTAAAAGAGCTACATTATGATCATAAAACTTCACTGACTAAGTTTCATGAAATTCCCAAGTCAGCAAACCAGGTAAAAGATTATCCTAAGGAAAACCATCATAGGCACTTTATGAAGACACACCCTTGTAATCTCAATTAAACAACATTTAACAATTTTTCCATGCTTTTATATGCCCTAAATATTCTCTGGCTAAGTATCACAATATTCCAGCAAGCCATTGTATTTATTTCCTATTTATCAAGGTAAGATGCACTAATTTTCTTTACAAATGAAGTATTACAAAGAAAGCTTCAACCACCACAAATAAATTACTAGTGCAACTACATGAGATCTTATTAGCTTTTCCATAGTTTCAAACCATTCTAAGACACATAAATCATAAATACATCATTATCATCAAAAAGGGCATTATGGAAGCTATAACTTACAAGGGTGAGCTACTGATATCTAAACAACCTAAGAAAAATCCCAGAGGCTAATAATACTATGAAATTGACCTTACCAAAGTACCACCTAGATTCAAGGTCATATGAGCCATTAAATTATTTCTAGGGTTTAAGAACCTAAATACTTACTAAGGGGTTTAAGTGGGGTGCATGTGTCCAGTTACCATCATATCTCTCCATAGGGCTACAACTTTCATGTTGGACATTTTCTCATACAGAGCCTCTAGGTATTTTTAACATTTATTTCAAAGTACTGCAGTTTGTGTGACAGAAATATACAAAACTAACTTATTTATATTAACCTAAAATGATGATCAACACAGATCTTAATGCACGATCCAATGGCACTGGACTCGTCTTCTTCATCAAGCCGACAGCCCCGATTCTTCCGTCCTGAAGCTTCTTCCAGGCGCCATAGCCGGCCATCCAACCACCTTCATGACCGACCACCACCTCCGTCGAGGTGGCGGATATCGCCAGCCGGCGGCACGACCGCCGGAGGGGCCATTTCCGGCGATCCCGACAAGATGAAAAATGCGTAAAAACCAGGAAATTACACACTTCGATCGGGCTCAATTGAGCCCGATTCCCATTCTAAATGATTCCTATGATCTACCCATAAGAAGTGGAGAAGTGGAGGACCTGAATTGCGGCCTGAGAGCGGGTGTTGTGCCTCCTTGCCATTTCCAGCCGCCGGTTGGGCTTCTCTGCAACTTCCACACCAACTCCACTGAAACTGAAATGTAATTGGGGGAAAAAATTGCCCTTGCCCTGGTGAAGGTTTCTATTGTAGGAATTAGGGAGAGGTGGCTTGTAACTCCCCAATTCATCAAGGCACCATTAATGGACTTAAGGGTGAGTTTTTGGTTTCACCCAAATTGATGGGCCGAGCCACCCCACTGGCTGGCCACCTCCTGAAAACTCCTCCCCTGCCTCCAAGGAGTTAAAGCCCCATCAAAAGGAGGGATTATGGAGCCTCCATGGCCATGATGGCCATTAAGCTCTTACTTTCTCTCTCCTCCAAATTTGGGTAACTTCCTCTCTCTCTCATAATCACCAAACTATGAATTTGGTGGGCCCAAAATGTGTCTCTCCACCTCCTATACCAATGGGCCACACTTGTCTGGGCTTAGCCCACTTGGATTAGGCTTGAGTTAGCCATTTAGGCTAGTTTGACCACTTTGACCCATGAGTTGACTTTGGTCAAATTAGCCACTAGGGTTGACCCCAATGGATCCTCGGTGACCCGTAGGCCTCCCCTAAGGTCTACAAGTACTAGGGTAGGGTTGGTTGGGCATCTTATGGGTCACTTGACCCTTAGTTAGGGCACTTTGACCTTTTTAGGGCTAAGGTTGACTTGGGTCAACTTTGCCTCTTTGGTTGACTCTAATGGGTCTTAGGTGACCCATTGACCCCACTCTAGGGTTAGGAGGACATGAGTGGGATCCACTTGGCTAAGGGAAGGTCGGTTGACCCTATGTATGTTAGTTTGACCCCTTTAGGGTTAGAGTTGACTTAGGTCAACTTAACCACTTTGACTGCCCTCCATGGGTCCTTAGTGACCCACTGACCCCAATTTAGGTGTAGGAAGACCCTGGAAGGGTTGGTTTGGCTTACTAGGGGCACACTGATCTTAGTTAGGGCACCCTGCCCAATTTAGGTCTTGGGTGGTTCTAGGTCAGCTTGGCCACGCTGGGTCGACTCCAATGGACCCTTAGGGCTCTAGTGGACCTTCCAATAGATTGGTGAGATCATGGTGGGATCTTAGAGTCTTGGTGAAGCCCCATGATCATCCTAAACTAGGGTTTAGTAATCTACTATTTGCAGACCATAGTGATCTCACCTACATTCCTAGGTTCACTTGGTCTTCTTGGGCTTCCTAGGATTTTGTCATGACCTAGTCATGACAAAACCACTCCTAGGGGGTATAGTTGTCTGAGGGTTGTTACAAATCCCAATACATAAACAAAAAATTTCATCCCCGAAATTCGAGTTAGTCCTACAGGTTTTCAGGTATGAAAAATAAATTGTAACATCCCGGGAGGTTGCAAGGAATACCTGACTGAAGAGATCCGGGCACCTTTGTTACATCAAGTCCCGTGGCTCTCATGTGTGCTCCTCTTGACCATGATTTCTCCACAAGACCTTGACCAACGGGACATTCTTGCGTCGCAAGACTCGTATCACCTTGTCTTCAATCCGGACCGGTTCCAGGTGAACTGACTGATCAGATGCTACCGGCCCATCCGTGGCCGTAATCTGCTGCTCCGGGCGTAGTAGAGCCCTCCTAAGAGAGGATACATAGAACATGTTGTGTAGACTCACCAGCTCCGGTGGCAGCTCCAGCCTATATGCCAAAGGGCCGATCCGCTCTAGGATCATATAAGGCCCCATATATCTTGGGCTGAGCTTCTCCTTCCGACCACGTACCCGTGAAACCCCATGCATCGGTCGGATATTCAAGAATACTCGGTACCCCACCTAAAAGTCCACCCGACGATGCCGAGCGTCGTAATAGTTAGCCTGTCGGCTCTGTGGATCTAACATCCTGTCCCGTATCAGCCTCACCTGAGCCTCGGTGTCCTCAACAAACTCCAAAACCAAAGCCTTCAGATCCTCGTCCTATATCCACGACAGCGGAGTCCTACACCTCCGTCCGTATAGGGCCTCATAAGGAGCTATCCCTATGCTGGACTGGTAGCTGTTATTATATGAGAACTCGATCAGTGGCAACAACTTCTCCCAAGGCTCCCCGCAGTCAAGAATGCATAGTCGCAGTAGATCTTCCAAAGTCCGATTGGTGCGTTCCGTCTGCCCGTCGGTCTGGGGATGAAAAGCTGCACTGAATGTCAGCCGAGTGCCCAAGTAAGTCTGCATTGATCTCCACTCCCTGGACGTAAACCATCCATCCCAATCCAATACAATCGTCCTGAGTACGTCATGATAACGGACAAACTGCTCCACGAATTTCCGAACCAGCACACCCACCGAGTTATCCTTTCTGATCGGGATAAATCTGGCTACCTTCATCAGCTAGTCGAAGATCACCCAGATCGAATCGTTTCGCGTCCGTGATCGGGGAAGGCCATGTATAAAGTCCATCACGATATCCTCGAACTTCCACTCCGGTATTAGGAGTGGCTGCAACAATCCTGCGGGGTTTCTGTACTCTGCCTTCACCAGGTGGCATGCCTCACAGTGGGTCACGAAGTAGGTGATATCCTTCTTCATGCCTGGCCAGTACATGGTCTTCTTCAGTTCCGTAGTCATCTTCATAACTCCCGGGTGTACCGAATACCGACTGCTGTGGGCCTCCGTCATGATGTCTTCCCGGACCTGGCCTCCCTCTGTTATGTAAACCTGTCCTCTTAAGCACACTAGGCCATCCCTCAGTGTGTAATCTCCAGTAGTGCCTGCTTCTAAGGCCTAGAATATCGGCTCTAGCTTGGCATCCTGCCTCTGCCCATCTCTGACTCGGTCTCGAATGTCATCTGTGGCAACCAACGACGATAGGTACTCCCGGTACAGCTCTGGGTGATCCTCGGACACCAGGGATATCTGCATCTTGTATAATATCTGGACCAACTCCATGGCCATCATCTAAGGTCCTGCTCCTAAGGTCGTAGCCTTCCGGCTCAGCGCATCTGCCACCACATTCACCTTCCCTGGGTCGTAGTGCATCTCGTACTAGTAATCTGCTAGAAATTCCACCCATTGTCTCTGCCTGATATTCAGCCTTCTGCGTGTCCACATACCTCACATTTTTGTGGTCGGAGTATATGTTGTAGTGGACACCGTACATATAGTGCCGCCAGACTTTCAGAGCAAATACGACCGCTCCCATCTCTAAGTCATGAAATGGGTAGTTCTGCTCATGCTTCTTCAGCTACCGTGAGGCGTACGCTATCACATGACCATTCTGCATCAACACTGCCCCCATGCATTGGTAGGAAGCGTCGGTGTAGACCTGGAATCCTTCTTTCCCCGAAGGAAGTGCAAGTATAGGAACCGAGGTGTGTCGATCCTTCAGCTCCTGAAAAGCCACCTTGCACTGCAGGGTCCAGACAAAGGGCACATACTTCCTCGTCAGGGATGTGAGTGGAAGGGAATCCGAGAAAATCCCTCCACGAACTTCCGGTAATAACCGGCAAGTCCTAGAAAACTCCGCACGTCTGTGGCCGACTTCAGCTGCGGCCAATCCCGAACTGCTTGAATCTTGGCCTGGTCCACTTCCAACCCAGTACCACTGATGATATGGCCTAGGAAAGCCACCTCCTTCAACCAGAACTGGCATTTGCTGAACTTCGCATAAATCTGGTGCTCCTGCAGCCTCTCTAGGGTCAACGTCAGATGTTGTGTGTGCTCATCCTCTGTCCTCGAGTAGACTAGGATGTCATCAATAAACATAATGACGAACACATCCAGATATGCCCCGAACACCCGGTTCATGAGGTTCAGGAATACCGACGGTGCATTCGTGAGCCCGAAGGGCATCACGGTAAACTCGAACAACCTATATCTGCTACTGAAGGAAGTCTTCGAAATGTCCTCCTCCTGGATCCGCAGCTGGTAGTAGCCCGACCTCAAATTTAATTTTGAAAAGAAATGTGCCCCTTCGAGCTGATCAAACAACTCATCTATCCTTAGCAATGGATAGGTATTCTGGACTGTCAGTCGGTTCAGTGATCGGTAGCCGATGCACAATCTAAGTGTCCCGTCCTTCTTCTTGACGAACAACTCCGGGGCTCCCCATGGTGAAGAGCTTGGATGGACAAATCCGGCTTCCACTAGTTGCTACAACTAGCTTCGAAACTCTGTCAACTCCTTTGGGGCCATCCGATAAGGGGCTCTAGATGCCAGCTCATCCCCTGACACCAGCTGTATCCAAAAATCATGCTCCCGGTGTGGGGGTAGCCCTGACAACTTCTCTGGGAATACGTCAGCAAAGTTTCACACCTCCGGGATATCAGAGATGGAATCCTTGGCCTCAGCCATTTCAAACAACACTTCATAGAATTCCTCCCCCTACAAATGGGCCTTGGCGGCATGCACGGATGACAGTAAGAGAGGGGGAATAGGTCTAATACCTTCGATGACGACGCGGGAATCCCCATGCCTAACGGTGATCATCTTTGACAGACAGTCAATCTGGGCATGGTTCTAATGTAACCATGTCATGCCCAGGATCAATTCAAAGACTAACATCTTTAGGATTATTGCTGGAGCTTCGAATGCCTTTCCGCCGATCGCCGCCTCCATGTTGCAGCGAGCGGAGGTGAATATCTCCGATCCGTCTGGTAGCCGTATCCTTATCATCAAGCCTGTGAACCGCTCCACGCCTTCCAGCCCTTCCACGAAGGCTTCCGACACGAACGAGTGCGAAGCACCCATATCGAATAGTGTATAGGCGGGCTTGCCGCTGATGAAGACTATGCCTGGGGTAGTTAATGTTTTAGAAATCCAATTATGGTTTTCTTCCTAGTTTATCAATTCTATACCCATAACTTTAATTACCTAGGAAAGAGAAAACTTAAAGTTAATTGGCGTACCTGTGATCACTTGCTCCAGATTCCGTTGTTGAGTCAGATCCAGTGCATACACTTTCTCCCTCTCCTGCCTGCGGTCTCTGCCATGGTATCCACGTCCTCGGCCACGTCCTCGGCCTCCAAAATACTGAGCTGGCGAGGCATCCGGTGGTGCTGGAGGTGGTGCCCCCTCATGGGGAAGTTCCCCCGGATATGCCCCACCTGATGATAGTTGAAGCACTCTGGCGGGGGATATGCCATACCCTAGGGTCTCTGCATATCCCGCATCTGGAGAGGCTGAGGGGCCACTACTACTGGTTACCTCTGCTCCTGTCTCACCTCCTGACAAGGTTGGTCCTCTGCTCTTCTCCCATCTCTCCCATCAGTGATGCGGCCCCGTCGCTGATCATTTCTGGCTCCCCGGCACTAATCCTCAGTTGGCCGCTTCTGGCCTCGGGTAGTGTGCCAATCTGCCTCGATCCTCTTCGCCATCTCCAATATCAAAGGAATAGGCCCGTCAGACAGTAACAACAGAGCCTCCCTCAGATCCTCTCGCATGCCCTTATAGAACCTCTTAGTGTATCCTGCCTCATTAAACTGATAAGAATCCGCAAACTGGGCTAGATGATTGAACTCCCGATGATACTCCACCACTATCTTGTTACCTTATCTCAACTGTAAAAATTTGTCTTCTAGCTCATCTCTGGCCGACTGCGGAACAAAATGCTCCAACAGTGCTGCCCTGAACTCCTCCCAAGCAATCTCTGCAACCTCTCTGGCAACAAACATCATGTCCAGCGATGTCTTCCACCATCTCTTGGCATGGGACTCCAAGCAAGAGATAACCAAAGGCACCCTCTCCTACCACGGGCACCGTATCCTAGTCAACATCTCATACATGATGTCTAGCCACTCCTCAATCCGAACGACCGACTATGTCCCAAAGTATGATGGGGGAGAAAGTCCTCGGAAAATACTTAGCCAATTAGCCCCCGGGTTTGGCTGCGGAGCTGGAACCTGTTGATCCCTGAAAGCCTCCAGAATAGCTGTCAGAGTCTGCCGCATCTCTGACTGTAGGAGCGGAGAGGGGACCGGGGGAGGTGGTGTAATATTTAGAGTCTGCTGGACTCCGCCCTGTGGTGTAGGCTGTGCTGGGGGCTGCGTAACAAAAGCCATTTGTAAGTAATCGTTCAACCCTAATTAAAAGTGGACAATTTACATGTGATCCCCATATGGGCACACCACTGCTTCCGCTGCATAGTTTGTCCCCAAACTAAACTCACGCGAGGGTGACCCAGGGGTTGTGGACTGCTACTTTTTGATCAAGGTTTGCTCTAATACCACATGTAAGACCCCCCTTTTTTTTCTTTTTAAACACCGGGGTCTTAGGCCCAGAAACACCGCTTTGCGGTGTCACCTTCATGCCCGGGAAGGTCATCACTACAGAATGCCAATCCTGCTGGCCAAAACGATCACAACAGTAGCAAAATAATAAAAGACAAGTCCATAAACGTCACATATATAACAAATAATCTCCACGAAGGGAGTGTCCACAGATATAATAAAAGTACTAAAACTTGGGCTCATGACCAGTACATCAATGTCCTTTGTACATATCTCTCATCGTGGAAGCAAAACTAAAATAACTACTAGCGATCAGGACTCATAGTCCCTACTGTCTGATCTACGGTACTAGACTGTCCCATATCCAAACGTGCCGACCTCCGGGGCTGCTCCTCCATGCTGGGCTCCACGGTCCCCTAAAATGATGTGGTTCGAAAACTGTTAGTCCAAAATACTAAGTCCTATCATCCCCAGCCCCTTCCCCCAAGGCTCCTAGGCACCGAGCGGGGAGGAGGAAAGGAGAGGACATGAAAGTGGAGAAAAATAAATATAAGCAGGCGGTGGCGAAACTAATCTAGCAGTTCTATAGTGTATAAGACAGAATGTAGATAAGAAAGACTGAATAAGAAAAAGTAACCTTAACTTATATGAAAACACATAAGCCAAAGGATCTTTTGCAAGGCTCCTATCGTATAAAAAGTCCCATAGCAATTTATACGATAGGGTGTCAGTTTTCTAGCAAGCATACATATATATTTACTGAATAAAAAACCTTAACTTATAAGCACGGTCGCGCGAACTTATAAACTAAGGGGTCGTTTTGCAGGGCCTATTGTATAAAGCATCCCATACCACTTATATAATAGGTGTCAGGGTTATATGCAATGGTTATGCTATGAAATGCAATTATGCCATGATGTGAACATGCAAATGCAACTCACCCACTCGACTCTGTGTACACAGAACTTTAGTTCCCACTTTCTGGAGCCGAAACTCCCAGGATACCTCCATAGTGGCAAACGGAAGCGGTGGGTTGGGCCTCGCCCACCTCTAAACCGGTAATTGCACTACCAGTCAGACCAATCGAATGCCTCAACGCTGGTGCACTAAGTGGAGCTCCTGCGTACTCTTGCTGGCTGGTGCACCAGACTTTATTTGGCCAAGTGCTAAACCACACTTGCTGAGTCAACGTATTGGCGTTATTGCATCGACCCTCCAATACCAAAGACCCACCACCTTATACTTTATGCACATGCAACTTATGTATCAGCTACCGTGCCAAAGCTCCCTGGACCATCCTGTCCGTCACAAACATCAACCGAGCCAAAGCTCGCTGGGCTAACCGGCCCATCACTAAATCCACAAGGCCTACAACCCGAGTGAGCCAACCTAACATCCTGAGGCATCGAGGTGAGTGAAAGTGAAACCCTAGTTATGTTAGTTACTCTTGCAATTCAATTTTACCTACAGTTTAGGTTAGCCCAGGACTGCCCCCGGCATACCCCGTGAAGGGCTCTCAAAGGGCACTAGGAACTACGATGGGCTGAAGCCCAAAGCTCCCTTTCGCAAGGCACTTATTATTATTGTTCAATACCCAACTCCCAATCCCTTAAATGTTGTACTGGATCTAACCCTAGTGTATTTGACACTTTCTCTCCTACGGGGAAGACGATCTTTCGTCGACCCCGAGCACCTCTTAACACTATCCAAACATCTCACTCCTCATCACGACTCCCGATGATAATCTCATTTCACTTACCAGACCAACACACTAATATCCCAACTCGCTAAGTTCATTTTGCACCATATTATGATTTCAGTAGTTTTTACTAAACACAGACCATCCTAGGCTATATGATGTATACAATGGGAGGTACTCCAAATTGTCATTCAAAACACTATAATATTTATCGGAGGTCTACCATGACATGATTAGCCTAAATCCAGAAGTTTCTAATTTTCCAATTAAATTTGATATTTAATTAATTCTTTCCAAAATTAATCCATGAGTGATTTGAACATAAAGCACTAGATTTCTTAGGGTATGACCCTACAAAAATTATGAACATTATAGAATAACAAGATATCAGTGAATACTAAATATCATAAACTTTCCCAAATCATTTAACCTCTAATTATTTAATCCATAATAAGTCATATAAATAGGGGTATTGAAGGAAGTTCCAAAAATACTAGTCCAAAAATTTCTCAAAAATTAAAAGAGCTACATTATTATCATAAAACGTCACTGACTAAGTTTCATGAAATTCGTAAGTCAGCAAAACAGGTAAAAGATTATCCTAAGGAAAACCATCATAGGCACTTTATGAAGATACACCCTTGTAATCTCAATTAAACAACATTTAACAATTTTTCCATGCTTCTATATGCCCTAAAATGTTCTCTGGCTAAGTATCACAATATTCCAGCAAGCCATTGTATTTTTTTCATATTTATAAAGGTAAGATGTACTAATTTTCTTTACAAATGAAGTACTACAAAGAAAGCTTCAACCACCACAAATAAATTACAAGTGCAACTACATGAGATCTAATTAGCTTTTCCATAGTTTCAAACCATTCTAAGACACATAAATCATAAATACATCATTATCATCAAAAAGGGCATTATGGAAGCTATAACTTACAAGGGTGAGCTACTGATATCTAAACAACCTAAGATAAATCTCAGAAGCTAATAATACTATGAAATTGACCTTACCAAAGTACCACCAAGATTCAAGGTCATATGAGCCATTAAATAATTTCTAGGGTTTAAGAACCTAAATACTTACTAAGGGGTTTAAGTGGGGTGTATGTGTCCAATTACCACCATATCTCTCCATAGGGCTACAAATTTCATGTTACATTTTCTCATACAGAGCTTCTATGTATTTTTAACATTTATTTCAAAGTACTGCAGTTTGTTTGACAGAAATATACAAAACTAACTTATTTATATTAACCTAAAGTGATGATCAACACAGATCTTAATGCACGATCCAACAGCGCTAGACTCGTCTTCTTCATCGAGCCGATGACCCTGATTCTCCCATCCTGGGGCTTCTTCCAGGCGTCATAGCCGGCCATCCAGCCACCTCACTGGCCGGCCACCGCCTCCACCACCTCCGTCGAGGTGGTGGCTATCGCCAGCCGGCGGCACGACCGTCGGAGGGGCCATTTTCGGCGATCCCGAGAAGATGAAAAATGCAGAAAAACCAGGAAATTACAAACTTCAATCGTGCTCAATTGAGCCTGATTTCCATTCTAAATGATTCCTATGATCTACCCATAAGAAGAGGAGAAGGGGAGGACCTGAATTGCGGCCTGAGAGCGGGTGTTGTGCCTCCTTGCCAATTTCGGCCGCCGGTTTGGGATTCTGTGTAACTCCACACGGACTCCACTGAAACTGAAATGTAATCGGGGGAAAATCTTTCCCTTGCCCCGTTGAAGGTTTCTAATGTAGGAATTGGGGAGAGGTGGCTTGTAACTCCCCAATTCATCAAGGCACCATGAATGGCCTTAAGGGTGAGTTTTCAGTTTCACCCAAATTGATGGGCTGAGCCACCCCACTGGCCGGCCACCTCCTAAAAACTCCTCCCCTACCTCCAAGGAGTTAAAGGCCCATCAAAACTAGGGGTTATGGAGCCTCCATGACCATGATGGCCATTAAGCTCTTACTTTCTATCTCCTCCAAATTTGGGTAACTTCCTCTCTCTCTCCTAGTCACCAAACTCTGAATTTGGTGGGCCCAAAATATGTCTCTCCACCTCCTAGACCAATGGGCCACACTTGTCTGGGCCTAGCCCACTTGGATTGGGCTTGAGTTAGCCATTTAGGCTAGTTTGACCACTTTGACCCATGAGTTGACTTTGGTCAAATTAGCCACTAGGGTTGACCCCAATTGGTCCTTGGTGCCCCATGGGCCTCCCCTAAGGTCTCTCTCTCCTAGATTATTGCTAATTACTCTTGTATTAATCTTAGTCTTATGATTTAGATTAACCTCGGACTGCCCAGGGCATTCCCTGTGAAGGGATCTCGGGGGCATTAGGAACTATGATGGGCTGAAGCCCAAAGATCCCTTTTGCAAGGCACTTATTATTATTGGTGTCTACCCAAACCAATCCAACTTAGTGTTATACTGAATCTAACCCTAATATATTTGACTTTCTCTCTCACTCTTCCTCAGGGAAGACGATCTTCATTGACCCTAAGCAACACTTAACACTAGCCAATCAGGTTCCCTCAACCCGCCTTCCAATGGTCACCTTGCTCATTCTCAACCAGACTAGGATCACCACAACCCTTTTCTCATAACTGGTTTCACACATTATTTAACTTTTACAATTTATACTATATGCAGACCGACTAACCTACCTGATGAGTATTAGAAGTGACCCCCTTTAATAATTCATCCAAATGCTCTATAATTATTATTGGTGGTCTATCATGACATATTTAGGCTAAATCCAGAAAATAGTATTTTCCTAACTTAATTGTTATTTAATTAATTTTTTGCATAGTAATGCCAACAATGCTTTTGAAGATCAAGTACACTTTGTTTAGGTAAGACCTTAACAAAATTATGTCAGGTGCATGCCATCAAAATAACAATAAATACTGAAATTCATAGTTTTCCAGAATGAATTTGAGCATCAATTAATTATTGAATAAACAACTACAATGTTAGGATAAATACGTGAAAAATGGAATCAACCTTCCAAAATTTATCAGAAAATTACTAGATTAAAAATATGATGAGAAAAGTCCATTGACCAAGAATTATTATTTTTCAACATCAATTGGTACCATAAATAAATCATTTAAAACAAAACAATATTAGGCACCTTGTGAAGCAACCCATATAGACAGTCCTCCAATAATACTATAAAATTCACAGTGCTCATGTATGACTTAAAAGGTCCTTTTTATGAAATTGCATAAGTTTTCAATGAGTAGATATCTCTTAACAAATTCCTTAATTATTTGGTCTACTACAAGGGTTGTGAATGAAGTATCTCAAATACTGACCTAAAATTCATGATAAAATTTCCAAAGCTTAATAGCAATATTATTTGGCCACTGCCTATATTTCAAGGTCATCCAATGTCCTATGATGTAGTAATAAATTCAAGCATAAAAGTGCCCTAAATGGTCTTAAGTTGTTACAAGGGGGATGCAAACTCTAAAAGTCCTAGAATTACTTCATAGGGTTATTTAACATCCTAAGATCACATGGACTAAACCCCAAGTACATACATGGACATAAAACCTTATGTCCTTAACAAACCCCCAAAGTTCAACCCTATGGTTTGACCTAGGGTCCTAGGGCAAATCCACCCTAATCCACCACAAACTACAAGTGAGGGTATTTTAACTGACCTTGAGGCTCTGACCAAGGTCCCATCCCATTTGGGTGAGGATTGGCCCTTCCATGCCCCAAGCACTCTTTTGTCCTAAATTATCCCTAAGGGACCAAACTTTGATCTCACCAATACCTATACAAATCAACCCCAAATGGGCTGAGATTTTTATCAGTGATATATAATAACCCTAAGGAACACCCACCAAAAGTTTGGTGAGTTATGAGGTCATTGGGCCCAAAAATTAAATATTACAAGGATTATTTAATTTTTACAAAAACTATAGAAATTTGTTTTTTCCAAAAAATCCCATTTTTGGATATGTCAAATGAATTAGTAGGAGTGACCCCCAGTAGAAGTTTTAAGTCATTTGGATGGATGGATTGATGGGAGCACTCAATTTAGTCTCTGACTAGCCCTATGTATACATTGCACCATTTTGATTGCTTTGGTAAAACCACTAACCCAAATGGATTGAAATCAATTTTAAAATAAAGTAGACTTCAAGGGATACAATGTTCATGTTGGCCACTTTCCATGATTCGGCCCCTAAGGGCCTCATTTATTTAATTTAAAAGGGTCACAGTAAAGGGGAAAATGAAACCATAATTAATAATTATAATTATACTATGCATATCTAACCGATTGCCCAGATTATGACTTCTTCCTCTAGCCGTTAGACATGATCAGCCCGACCTGGAACACTTCCAAGCCCTTTTGTCGGCCATCCAGCCCCCTCCCCAGCCGACCACCACCACCACTCCCACCGTTGAGTTAGGGGCTATGATGCGTCGGCAAGTGCACCCATCGTAGTCAAGTAATAAAATTGGGGAGTTGAATCCCCGGATATTGATCTCTCGAGGAGTGCAAGTAGGGAGTGTGATTTCGCTATTGAAAAAGTGATTGCAAGTGTTAATGTAAATAAAAGGGGTTTTGGTTTGGAGTTTCCTAAGTTTAACACTAATAAACCTATTGCGGGTCGCCGTCACCGCATATCTTTGGTGGATTACTCAAGAGAGTAATATGAAAGATGGATGAGCCAATGAGGGTCGCAATCACCTCTTTGCCATGCACGCTTCTAGCAATTGCTAGAATGACACTATCTCAACAAGAACACGAAAAACTGAAGCTCAGCGACACAATCATGATCTAAGATATAACAACACATAGACAAGCTGAAATACTTAAAATAAACTGTGTTCTTAAGCACAATCAAACAACCATAAGTTCAGAATAAAGTAACTACAAGAGGAGGGGGAGAAATACAACCAAACGCACGAAGGCTTTCTAAGATTTGCGGCCAGAATCAAGGGTTATTGGGCCTTGTATTAGCTCAGTCTATAGATGATGTCCGGGGTCCAAAAGGGTTGTCACCTCCTTCCGATAACCCGTCTTCTTCGTGAATAGTCACTGGGTTAAATTTATCCGGAGAACTCCATGTATGCAGCACCTTATGAGCTTGAAACAGAGCTTGGAGTTTGGAGAAGCAAATGGTGGCCGAAGATGAAACTATTGCAAGTTTTGGAGGGAGAAAGGTGGCAAGATCAACTCTCCAAGGAGGAGAGAGAAAATATCGGCGGGAGGGATGTTTTCCCTCTCAAAGGAGCAGAAAAGGCGGCTGGGTCGGACTGGATCGAAACTCCTTTTTTTAGGAAGACGAAATCCGCGCTTTAAATAGAAGCATGGCAAAAAAATATTCTCGCACGGTTTGGCGCACGATCGTGCGCAAACCGTGCGATATTAGCTTTCAGAACAAGCCTGCGGAAGGAGAAGCGTTGACCCGTGTGTTTTACTCGCGCACTGACGTTTCCGCCTGTGCGTGAAGGAAATCACACATGTAGCGATAGAAAGCTGGAATTCAGGACAAAATAGGGGAACCGTGCATTTTGCTTGCGCACGGGCGCTGTCGCCCGTGCGTGAACAAATCACACGATTAACCACAGATTGGAACAAACCAAGAAAGCTACACCAAAACCGTGCATGTCCTTCGCGCATGGTTACGATGACACCATGCATCAACCGTGAGTGAAGATCGTCGAGCTCAGATCAATGAAATTCGTCGAGCTCAACTCGATGTTTCTCCAGCTCAACAGAACACACGATCGGGAACAAATCGTCCGTGAAAGAAACACATGACCATACGGTTTCCACAAATCAGAATTCCTTCCTTGGGGAAAACGCACTACCTGCATAGCAATAAATCCATATAAATAAATATATAAAACAGAACAAACAAGTGTGATGAGCTCAAAAACTTACACTCAACACAAGAGCGCGCAATTGCACACCCATGGGCCAAAACAGTGCATAAAATGATCCATGACCGAACGATGCAAATATAACCGATAACTGGATGAAATGCAGTGCATGAGTGAGAAAACCAGCCCAGATGAGTTTGAAAAACCTTATAAATATCGGACTCATCACACCACCAGACTTAAACATTTGCTCATCCCGAGCAAATCATCTCTCCGTGAACAAGAAAATAGCTAGCTCGCTTTGAAATTTCCAAATAAAGTAAAGCGAGAAATCAAATACTTCTTGGGTGTAGAAAATATAATAGGTAAAATTTTTAATTATACTATAGATTTTATAAATTTCGACAGGCGAAAATTAATATTGTTACTAGTCAAAAATAGAATCCTGGAGAATCGTGCGGTCATTAGTAGGTAGAAAGTAGGCATGCCACTCAGTTGAGCATTGGCAAAGACCGGGGCTCGGGATCACCTCCAAATAAATCCATCAATGTCGGGGACCATACGCTTGCCAGTTTACACTCTCTCCACAACGCTAGTTTGACTCAAGCGTGAATCCGTAGGACTTTTAGGAAAATAATGGGGCTTGGGTATATATGTAGGTATGGATGAAAAAGTATAAAAACGATGACTATGCACAACCTAAATGAGCTCATACAAATGAAATCCTCTCGCCAACAAAATATGCCAGTGCACCACACCACCAGACTAGAACTTGACAACACGGGTGTGTGCACCGCCTATCACCACAATAATAAGGCAAATAGATTCTTCATTTTCACTTTCTTATTTTATAAAAATCAGCACATATATATATTTTTTTCTTTTCTTTTCTTTTCTTTTTCCTGACTTTTATAATACACTTTCAGCCAAATTTTCAAGAAAACTTCACCGTACAACCACATAACAACACCACAACAACAACACCAATGAAAGAATTAACATACTAATACATCGAGTTTGGGGTGTGCAACTGGGAAAAGCTTTTAGTCTCTGGTGATCGCGAAGTGGGGCTAAATCAAGATGTGGGGTAGGCTCAAAATAGGCTAACAAGGATTATCGATAGGACGGGTACAAGGCTCAACTGGGCCAAAATGATGACCTACATCACTCTCACGCTTAATTAACGATGCACCAATGCTTCGAGAGTAGCTTGGGGCAAGTTCTTAGCCATCGAGAAAGATGATCCTTCCTCCTGACTCGAGCAATACGAGGCTAGTGATGGCTACACACATTCCTACACTACCGTTTGATTACTCCAGATTCACCACTTTTGAGTAGTACAAACAATATTTACAAATGCAGAAAAGGTATAAATTTACGAGCATAAAGAAAAATTAAATTTATACTATTTCTACACACCATGAGTACTTGATTAGGAGCACTGCACGAGTTTCGAACTACTCTATCCTAACATCCTAAGCCAACACCACTATTTTAAAGTTAACATAAAAGAAATAAATTTGACTTGAGCCGAGCACGTGCTTAAGATCGCGCTCATGTGGGTGCATGTGCACAATGCGAACAAGATATCAGGAAAACAGAAAATGAAAATATACTTTTGGTATGAAAGTGCTATTAGTGCATGTGCATAGGTAACCCCCATAACTCTCCCCAAACAGACTTAAAATAAACAACCTATTCAAGATTTGCAATAAAAAAGAGAAATAAAAGTTGGGGTAGAGGTTACCCATGCTCAGCAAATGAGCATACTAGAATATTGGCATTAATTTCAGCAGAAAGACCACGGCCCAAACAAACTCCACCTGCACAAGAGAATACCTCCAACCACGCATACTATAAACATGTAATAATAGCAGCATAATTGAGCAAATTAAAGAAGGGAAACTGGGTTGTCTCCCATAAGCCCTTTTCTTTACCGTCCTTAAGGTGGACCAAATAGCTGTATTAGCAGTTATATAAATATTGTTCAGACCATAAGTTCAAAACACAACGAAAAAGTCTAAAGTTACACAAAGCATTAAGCAATAAATAAAACTAAAAAAAAACAGGAAAGGGGCCCCAGAGATCCTTCACTCCTCAGCTGAATGCTGACTTGTGATATATCACCCCAGTCACGTGAGATGAGGGTAAGGCGAAGGCTTTAGGGCCCAGGGAAGACGAATCTCCCCTGCCCGTAACCTCTTCCTTCTCGCACCAACGAGCAAAATTCTTCCCCGTGCGCACGAGCAGTTCTTTTCTTGTCAGATCCACAGATGGGGATATCCAGGGTGGTATAACCTCAACAACCAATTTAGCAGCACACCTATCTTTTTCATCCGGGCATCCTTTCCTCACCCGCGGCGGGTGAAAGATCAGCCCAAGTCACCTATTTAATAGTCTTACAAACTTTGTTTGGATAAATCGATGTTTTTAAATCAGTCTTCTGCACGGTTTTTATAGCCGTGCTCAGCTCATGTTTCTTCTCCACTGAATCTTGTTTCAAGTCAAGTGACTCCGTCTCCGTTTCTCCTTCTGCTAACGTCAGTAGTTCTGCCACTTTCTTAACCCGATCTTGCTCATTTAGTAGATAACCTGTCCCAGCAGTACTAAATAAATCATTAGATAACAAAACATTCAATTTCAGAAGTTCTCCGGGTTCATTTGAAATTTTAGGGGGAAGTGACAGTGATAAAGGCAAATCGACCTTGGAAGCCAAGTGACACCGCTCACATTAAATCGCAATGTAGCTTCACTATCTTTTAGGAATGGGACCCCTAGGATGGGTTTCGATGTATTTCACATGGGTCCTAACACCAGAAAGTCAGTGACTACAACAGCCCCATTCAGAATCACTTCCACATCTTTAATCTCTACATCGGTCTTTAATACCGATCAATCAGCTAGCACTAGTGAATTCTGGACATCAGATTCGATATTTAAATTCAGGTTTTCAGCATATTGCAAAGCAAGAATGTTGCACGATGATCCAGAATCACATAAAGCTATCGTCTCCACTGCATTATTCTCACATTTAACATCCATTTCATTTTTATCGCGCTCCTCCGCATCCCCAACACTCTTCCATTACTCATGGGGATTCTTCTCGGTATCACTTGGGAGGGTGCCGCGAGTATGCTCAGAGAACACTTGGGCCAGTTGCCCAAGGTGTGTCTCCAAGTTCCTCATGGAAGCGGTTTGAGTGGCCATATTATATTGGGCCATATCCACAAACTTCTCCATCATTTCCTCCAGCGCACTCTTACGAGTCCCTTGAATGTTCGGATTATAACCCGTATGTGGCAGTCGCGGCTGGCTACTATGAGCTTGAGCATCAAATTGATGTTGGCCGCCCTGCCATCTTTGATCGGGAGCATTTTGATTCCACGAGAAATTAGGATGATTTCTAGCATTGGGGTTATACACATTATTATAAGGAGCAGTGTGATTTTGACTACTTATAAAATTTACATTATCATCAAAGTTATACCTGATGGCTCAGCAAAGGTTTCCCCAACAGTGCATTCATAAGAATGATGGCCGGGGTTACCACAACCATAGCACGATATGTCCATAAACTGAGTTGGAGGAGGGGCCGATCTGGTCAACATTGTCCTTCCATCCAAAGTATGATGGCTCGCCTCATCGTGTTGCACCACAACATTTACTTCAAACAAATTCCTCGCCCCTCTAGGGGCATTTGTTCCGATGGTCAAGTATGTGCTATGGGAGGTAGTGTCGCGAAATAGCCTTAATGCCTCGTCAGGAGATAGGTTCATTTTTGTGCCTCCAGATGCTGCGTCGATCATAGCCCTGAAATTAGGCTCAATAGCAAAGTTGAATATTTCAACTAAATTCCACGGCTTACATCCGTGCTGGGGGCATCGACACTGCAGGTCAGAGAACCTCTCCCATGCTTCAGTTAAAGTTTCCTTGTCCATTTGCCGGAAGGTAGCTATTTCCCTCAGGGAATTCACAATTTTATCCACCGGGTGGAATTTAGCTAAAACCTTAGAGGAAAGAGCCTCCCAAGTAGTAGCGGTCCCGGGCACAATTATATGGATCCAGATTTTGGCCTTGTCCCTCAACGAAAACGGGAACAACCTCTACTTTACTACGTCATCAGAAATACCGACATAGCAGAATGTGCCGCAAATCTCTGAGAACTCCGCCATATGGAGCTGCGGATCCTCACTCGGCAAGCCCGAGGACTGAGTGTTATTTCGGATCATATTCAGGATGGCGAGTTTAATCTCGAAGTGGTTGTTTACGATGGCCGGTCTGAAGCCAGGGTAAACACTTCCAGCAGTAGGGGTTGTGAAATCACGCGTTGTCCTAATGGGTGGTTGGACCACCTCTTGGACATCAACAACCCGTTCACCGTGGCCATTTCCTCCTCGGCCAAGATCCTCCATCATTTCTTCAACAGCAGTAGCACGCAGACGAGCTCGCCTCGCACGCGCAATTTCAAGCTCACCCACAAGATATTCAACCCTATCACTGGAGTTGGGATATGTCATACAACACAAAAAATCCTTTCAAAAATACCAAAAACACTTACAAACTTTTTCAAAAGAAAAATACATGCAACGGTTGCACTCCCTGGCAACCGTGCCAAAAACCTGATGTGTCGGCAAGTGTACTGATTGTAGTCAAGTAATAAAGTTGGGGAGTTGAATCCCCGGATATCGATCTCTCAAGAAGTGCGAGTAGGGAGTGTGATTTCACCATTCAAAAAGTGACTTCAAGTGTTAACGTAAACAATGTGGATTTTAGTTTGGAGTTTCCTAAGTTTAACACTAATAAGCCTATTGCAGGTTACCGTCACCGCGACTCTTTAGTGGATTACTCAAGAGAGTAATATGAAAGATGGATAAGCCAATGAGGGTCGCAATCACCTCTTCGGCACACATGCTTCTAGCAATCGCTAAAACGACACTATCTCAACAAGAACACGAAAAACGGAAGCTCAGCAACACAATCATGATCTAAGATATAACAACACATAGACAAGCTGAAATACTTAAAATAAACTGTGTTCTTAAGCACAATCAAAGAACCACAAGTTCAGAATAAAGTAAGTACAAGAGGAGGGGGAGAAATACAACCAAACACACGAAGGCTTTCCAAGATTCTCGACTGGAGTCAACGGTTGTCGGGCCTTGTCCGAGCTCAGTCTACGGATGACGTCCGGGGTCCAGAAGGGTTGTCAGCTCCTTATGATAACCCATCTTCTTCGTGAATAGTCACTTTGTTAAATCTGTCCGGAGAACTCCACGGAAGTAGCACCTTATGAGCTTGAAACGGAGCTTGGAGTTTGGAGAAGAAAATGGTGGCCGGAGATGAAGCTATTGCAAGCTTTTGGAGGGGGAAAGGAGGCCGAATCAACTCTCCAAGGAGGAGAGAGAAAATATCGGCTGGAGGGATGTTTTCCAGCTCAAAGGAGCAGAAATGGAGGCTGGGTCGGACTGGATCAGAACTCCTTTTTTTAGGAAGAAGAAATCTGCGCTTTAAGTAGAAGTTGGTCAGAAAAATAGGCACGCACGGTTTGGCGCACGACCGTGTGAAAACCGTGCGATATTAACTATCAGAACAAGCCTGTGGAAGGAGAAACGTTTCCTTCCGCCCATGCGTGAAGGAAATGGCACGGGCAGCAAAAGAAAGCAGGAATTTAGGACAAAACAGGGGAACCGTGCGTTTTATTGACGCACGGCCGCTGCCGCCCGTACGTGAACAAATTGCACGATTAACCATAGTTTGGAACAAACCATGAAAGCTATAGGAAAACCGTGCGTGTCCTTCGCGCACGGTTACGATGAAACCGCACGTCAATCATGCGTGAAGATCGTCGAGCTCAGCTCGACGAAATTCGTCGAGCTCAACTCGACGTTTCTCCAGCTCAACAGAACGAACGATCGGGCACAAGCCATGCGTGAAAGAAACGCACGACGGTGCGGTTTCCACAAATCAGAATTCCTGCCTTGGGAAAACACACTGCCTGCACAGTAATAAATCCATACAAATAAACATATAAAACAGAACAAACAAGTGTGAGGAACTCAAAGAACTTACCCTCAACACAAGAGCGTGCAATTGCACACCCATGAGCCAAAACAGTGCGCAAACTGGTCTATGACCGAACGATGCAAATATAACCGATAACCGGTTGAAATGCAGTACACAAGTGAGAAAACTAGCCCAGATGAGTCCAAAAAACCCTATAAATATCGAACTCATCAGGCTATTACCCCACGGTGGCACGAGTGCCGGAGGGGCGATTTCTGACGAAACCGAGAGGTGTAAAATCCTTGAAATTTCAGAAATTGTGCTCACCCAATCAGGCTTAATTGAGCCCTATTTCTCTCTTAATTGATATAAGATTCTAGCACATAGGGAGAGGAGGAGAAGCAGACCTTCCATTGGGCTTGGGGGTGTGTTTGATGGTGGTGCGCCATGGCCGGTGGTGGAGCTCTCGGGTGCCATACAACTATACAAAAGAAGGGATCGAATTCTTCGGGTGAAGGGTGGAAACGTCTGCTCTAATTATGAGGAAGCTTTTAAAACAACCAAATGGGGGAGAGGAGTAGTCTAACTTCAATGGCAATTAATGACCATGGGGGAGAGGTTCGGCCATGGTAGAACCCACTGAATCCAGCCTCTGTACTGCCTGGAAAGCCCCTTGATCTTCTCCTAATTCATCAGGGAGATGAATCCAGCATCAGAGATGAAGAGAGGAGGACCCTTGGCCTTCCATGTCAGGAATGGCCCTCTTTCTCTCTCTTTCTCTTTCCTCCATTAAATGGAAAAATGGAGCTTTCTCTCTCCTAGTCACCATGGCCGAATTTGATGATCATTTCAGCCAAAAAGCACCCCATTAATCTATATGAATAATAAAAATGAGGTTAGCCCAAGTGGATTTGTGTTTGAGTTTGAGTTAGCCTATTTGGGTTATATTGACCCAATGTGGGTTAGCCCAACCCTAGGTAGCATTGGGTGACCTAACTAACCCTAATGGGTGGTTGGTGCCCCTTTGGCCTCCCCTAAGGGCTAGGAAGGTCCAGGTAGGCTCAGTTGGGCACCTTAGAGGCCACTTAACCCTTAGTTCGGGCACTTTGACCATTTTTGTGGTAAAGTTGACTTGGGTCAACTTAGACTCTTTGGTTGACCCCAATGGGTCCTTGGTTACCCATTGGCCTCCATTAGGGCTTAGAAAGTCTAGGTGGGTCCCTTTGGATGGGGGGGGGGGGTCAACTGACCATGTGTGAGCTTAGTTTGACCTGATTAGGGTTTGGGTTGACTTTGGTCAACTTGCCCCTTTTGGGTTGACCCCAATGGGTCCTTGGTGACCCAAGGGTCCTCTTAAAGGGTTAGGAGTGTTATGGTGGGGTCCTGGAGTCAAGTTGAAACCGTAAAGTCAGGCCCTATGGTGGGTAATTAAAAATTACTATTTGCAGCCCAAGGTAGTTTTTACCTTCTTGCCTAAGTTCATTTGGTCACTTGGGCTTCCTAGGGTTTTGTCATGACCTAGTTATGACAAAATCACTCATAGGGGTTTAGTTGTTTGAGGGATGTTACAAATGCTAATAATCAAAAATAATAATTTCGTCCCCGAAATTCAGGTTAGGCCTGCGGGGTTTATACTGTTGCAGGATGGAGACCGGGCGGTCTGTTACTGTTCGGAGACCGGGCGGTCTGGCGGTTTCTCCTAGCCGGTCTGTGTGCTGGGCTATTACAGTTTGGTGTCCTAGCGGTCAGGCGGCTTGTCTCAGACGACTTGGAGACCGGGCAGTCTAGCGGTCTCCTATGGCGACTTGTTCTCTCATCCTGGTTGTGGTCGGGCGGTTAGCCGGTTTGTCTAACCGCACAGCCTGTCCGGTTTGTCCTTTTGTAAAGCCGCATATACATGTAAATTTTTAGTCCCACATTACTTATTTGTAATCTCTCTCATCTCCTCCATTCTATAAAAGGGAGGCTATACCATTGTAATTGATACCTTTTTCACATAATAAAGTTTCTGTTAAATCATTTCCGGTTTGTTTTTGTTCCACTTCTGGTTTGTTTTTGTTTGTTTCTAACATGGTATTAGAGCAAACGATCTTTTCCTCCTGATTCATCTTCTTCTTCTGTTCGCGCAGGCTACCTTCTAGCCGCTCGACTTCTTTCCCTCAGCTTGGTTCTACGGCTTGTTTATGCTTTCCGCGACCTGTCTTCGCGGCTTGCCTTCCTCTTCTGACCGCTGCCCTGTTTGCGTGGCTTGTTTTTCCTTGCCTCTCTTCTCTCGCTGCTCCTCTTTGTTGCCACGACCTGTCATTAAGTCTCCGCGACCTGTTTCCTTCTAGCCGCTCCTGCTTCCTAGTCGTTGCGGCCTCCCTTTTACCGTCCGACTTGTTTTCTCCTGCCTGTGGCCTTCCTCGCCGCGCGGCCTGATTCTGTTTTCCCGGCTTGCAACTTGTTGTTGTCGCCGCTTCCTGTTCTCTCATCGTCTCTCTTCAATGGATTCCACCTCCAAGCTGTCCGCCTTGGTGGTCACCTCTTCGGGTATTCCCACGCTGTTACTCGTGGACGATGGTTGATTGACTCTGGTGCAAAAAATCATATGACAAGCAATCCTCAGTTTTTCTCATATCTAGAAACACATGATCGGTTGCCCCCGGGCATAGTTGCTAATGGCTCTCCCTCCCCAGTCAATGGGGCGGGCATTGTTCAAGTCACTCCTCTTTGCCTGGCAGATACCCTCTATGTGCCCAAGTTTTCTTGCAATTTTTTATCGATTACTTCTTTATGCAAGCAACTATAGTGCTCCATCACATTCACTCCTACTTCTTGTTCTTTTCAAGATCCGGACTCCCAACGGACGATTGCTACTGGGACTGAGAGCGGCGGCCTCTACTTCCTCGACAACATCTCTGTTCTATCCGCCTTCTCCTCCTCCTCTACAGATCTTCTCCAATGACATCTTCGCCTTGGTCATGCTCCTCCCCGGCTCCTTCGCCAACTTCTCCCCACCTCCCTCCGCATCATCCTCCTCTTAATTGTGATGCCTGTCAACTTGGCAAGCATTACAACTCCTCCTTTACTTCAAAGCAAGATCGTGGTTCTACCCGTCCGTTTGATCTTGTTCACTCTGACATCTGGGGTCCTGCTCCTACCATTACCATTGGTCGGGGTAGTTCCTATTTTGTTACTTTCATTGATGACTTTTCTCGCTGTACTTGGGTATATCTCTTACGCGACCGCTCTGAACTTTTTGATGTATGGACATCCTTTTATCATTCCATTCAGACTCAGTTTGATGTCTCCATTAAAATCTTACGCTCAGATAATGCAAAAGAATATCTCAGTCAAGCTTTTTCCTCTTTCTGCACGCAACATGAGATTATTCATCAAACCAGTTGCGTTTACACCTCCCAACAAAATGGAGTAGCGGAACGCAAAAACTGTCACCTCCTTGATGTCGCTCGCACTCTGCTCACGCAAATGCATGTCCCTCGCTCCTACTGGGGCTATGATATTCTCATCGCTTGCTATCTCATCAATCGCATTTCCTCCACCGTTCTCCATGGACAAACTCCTTTCTCCATTCTCTATCCGGGCAAAGAACCCTTTCCTCTTCCTCTACGTATCTTCGGCTGCACAACCTTTGTGCATGCTCCCTCTACCACCCGCGATAAACTCTCCCCGCGGTCCACTAAATGTGTCTTTCTGGGGTACTCTCCCACTCAGAAAGGCTATTGTTGCTTTGACCCCATTACCCGCAAGCAATTTGTCTCTGCGGATGTCACTTTCTTTAAAAATGCTTCTTACTTCTCTTCCTCTTCCTCCTCTACTCCTGCTGATCCTACCTCTCACCACAATCCCCCCATTCTCTCTGCTCCTCCTACTATTCCGCCACCTCCACCATCTCCACCATCTCCACTCTCTCCACCCTCTACCGCCTCTTCTCCACCATCTCTCTCCTCTTCGCCACTGTCGCACTCTCCTCCCATTCCAGCTCTCTCCGCCACGGATGCTCTGGTTGCTGAGGAACATGCCAACCTGGATCTACCTATAGCTCTTCGTAAAGGGGTGCGGACGTGTACCCAGCACCCGCTGGCTGCTGTTGTTTCATATGATCGTCTGACTCCTTCTCGCAGGGCATTTGCATTGGCTATCTCTGAGACCGCCACTCCCTGCACCTACCAGGAGGCTCTCACTATTCCTCATTGGAAGACTGCTATGGATGAGGAAATTGCTACCCTCACTGAACGGGGGACCTGGACCCTGGTTCCCCCACCTTTGGGCATGGATGTTGTTGGCTGCCGTTGGGTCTTTGTTGTGAGATTCTGTCCCGATGGTAGCATGGATCACTATAAGGCCCGCCTGGTGGCCAAAGGTTTCAATCATACATATGGTGTTGATTACTTCGATACTTTCTCTCATGTGTCTCATCTCAGCATCATTCGGGTTCTTCTCTCTGTCGCTGTCAATAGGGATTGACCCATTTCGCAGCTGGATGTTAAGAATGCTTTCCTCTGCGGTGATCTGCAGGAAGATGTTTACATGGAGCAACCTCCTGGGTATGTTGCTCAGGGGGAGACATGAGTATGCCGGCTAAAGAAGGCTATCTATGGCCTCAAGCAGAGTTCTCGTGCCTGGTTTGACAAGTTCGATGGCATTGTTGTGGCCATTGGTTTTACGAGAAGCTCAGCAGATCACTCCTTGTTTGTTCGGAAAACTGCCTCTGGTCTGGTTGTTCTTGCGGTTTATGTTGATGACATTCTTCTTACTGGCGATGATCAGGATGGGGTATTGATGACAAAGAAACACCTTTGTCAACACCTGGTCACAAAGGATATGGGGTCCCCGAAATACTTTCTGGGGATTGAAATCTCTAGGAAGCCCAACTCCATGGTCCTTTCCTAACGGAAGTATGCTCTTGATCTTTTAAAGGAGGCAGGATTGACTGGTGCTAAACCTGCCCGTTGTCCTATGGCTGCTGGAGAAGACAAAACTTGGACTGATGACTCGCCTCTTCTATCTGATCTTACGAGGTACCAACGTCTGGTGGGCAAGCTCATTTATCTCACGGTAACCAGGCCCGACATCGCTTATGCTGTTGGCAAGGTGAGCTAGTTCATGCAAGCTCCTAGGGAGTGTCATCTACAATCTGCCCTGAGGATATTAGAGTATATTAAAGCAGCACCAGGGAAAGGACTCCTCTTTCAGAAGAATGTCACCTAAGGGTTGAAGCGTACTCTGATTC
This sequence comes from Platanthera guangdongensis, assembly GCA_039583875.1. Taxonomy (NCBI): domain Eukaryota; kingdom Viridiplantae; phylum Streptophyta; class Magnoliopsida; order Asparagales; family Orchidaceae; genus Platanthera; species Platanthera guangdongensis. The sequence goes on from CM077157.1 coordinate 82,914,851, forward strand.
AAGTTATGCTGATGACAAAGCGGACCGCAAATCGACATCAGGTTTCTGCACGTTTGTTGGAGGCAATCTTGTGAGTTAGAAGAGAAAGAAACAGTCTGTGGTCTCCAAGTCTAGTGCAGAGGAGGAATATCGCAGTATGGAATCAACTACATGTGAGTTGAAATGGTTGCGGGCTCTCATGCTTGACTTTGGAGAGGTTTATAACTATCCTCTTCCTATGTTTTGTGACAACAAGGCCGCGATATACATTTCCAAAAATACAGTCTTCCATGAGAGAACAAAACACATAGAAGTCGACTGTCATTTTATTCTGGAAGAGATATTGAAGAAGCAGATTTGCACTCTGTTTGTTACTTCCGACAACGAGTTGGCAGACGTCTTCACCAAGCCGGTGTCCGCTTCCTTTTTCCATATCTGTGACAAGCTGGGCATGATTGATATCTATGCTCCAGATTGAGGGGTAGTGTTGCAGGATGGAGACCGGGCAGTCTGTTGCTGTTCGGAGACCGGGAGGTCTGGCGGTTTCTCCTAGCCGGTCTGTGTGCTGGGCTGTTACAGTTTGGTGTCCCAGCGATCAGGCGGCTTGTCGCAGATGACTTGGAGACCGGGCGGTCTAGCGGTCTCCTATGGTGACTTGTTCTCTCATCCTGGTTGTGGTCGGGCGGTTAGCCGGTTTGTCTAACCGTACGGCCTGTCCGGTTTGTCTAACCACACGGCCTGTCCGTTTTGTCTAACCACACGGCCTGTCCGGTTTGTCTTTTTCTAAAGCCGCATATACATGTAAATTTTTAGTCCCACATTGCTTATTTGTAATCTCTCTCATCTCCTCCATTCTATAAGAGTAATTGCATGTAAAATCCCTCAAAAACTGAAGTTATACATGATGCAAAGAGCTCAAGGTACTTCTGCTACATCAGATCTAGTGGATCCTAGGTATTCTGCTCCTGTCCATGATTTGTCTACATGATCTTGACCATCAAAACCTTCTTGCGCCGCAAGACTCGCACTGTCGTATCATCTATCCTGACCGGCTCTAAGCGGACCGATCAGTCAGAAGTTGTCGAGCCATTTATATTACTAACCTGTATCTCCAGCCATAGTAGAGCCTTCCTAAGAGAGGAGATATGGAAGACGTCGTGCAAACCCACTAATACCTGCAGAAGCTCTAGTCTGTAAGCCAATGGGTCGATCCGCTCCAGGATCCTGTAGGGCCCTTATATCTTGGACTGAGCTTCTTCCGCCCGCGTGTCCGCAAGATTCCATGCACCAAACGTATCTTTAGGAACCCCCTATATCCAACCTGGTACTCTACTTGACAATGTCACACATCGTAATATTTAACCGGTCTACTCTGGGCCTCCAACATCCTATTTTGAATCAGTCACACATGGGTATTTGTGTCCTCCATAAATTCCGAGCTGAGTGCCTTTGGATCCTCATCCTAGGTCCAATACAGTGAAGTCTTGTACCTCCGTCTGTATAATGACTCATGAGGGACATGCCTATGCTGGATTGATGACAATTCTTATAAGAGAGCTTGATCAGTAGAAAAAGTCTCTCCCATGGCTCTTCGTGGTCCAGAATATATAAGCATAAAAGATACTTCGATGACAGGGTGGTACGCTACGTCTACCCGTCTGAGGGTGGAGAGCTGTGTTGAATATCGACCGAAAGCCCAGATAAGCCTAGAGTGATCTCTTTCCTTGTACATAAATCGTCCATCTCGATTCGACGTGATCGTCTTGAGCACTTGACCTACTCCAGCTGATAAACCTCACCGCGCATCACAAAATCCATGATGTCTTTCTTTATTCCGGGGAAATACATGTTCTGATAAACACAATTTTATTCCGGTAATTTGAGTTCTCGTTTGTAAGTGTAGACAACGACTCTATAAACTTCCTCTACACGGTCTTGTTCTTATTCCTTCGAGTACGCCCAAGTAATCAATTAGTTCAACTTTACGAGTCATATCTAAGGTCTACGTCCTTCAATATATTGTCTGCTAACTTCTTGCAGTTTCCTAGAGTCATCATACTTCCAATGTTACAACATAGTGAGTTAATCTTATCTTCCCATATATCCTGAATCTTGTTACCCATAATCTAATTTCACGTGATATCTTGTAGTAGTTAAATCTCCTAATTACTCCTCCTTATTACCATGACATTGTCCTGGTAATGCTACAGATCATCATTCCAGACACGCTCTTACAAAATCTTATCTTCGCCCGAATAACATCGAATAAGATCAACTTCAATCTCACCACATTTTTCTAAATTAGGTCTAATGAAACCCAAGTCAATAACTAATTTGCCCAATAAACAAAATACAAGCCCCCAATAAATAAAAGATAAGCCCCCTACCTACCTTGGCCTAAGTATCTTCGATATTACCATGTTATATTCGGACTAGATATGAACACAATCCTTACGGCATGTACCCTTACACTTGGGGTTCCATCCTGAAACTTGTTAATATACTCCACACCTTTAAACTCTCTAGGTTAATATTTACGACGACTTTCTTAAGGTCAACATGTGACTCTGTCCCAAATGGGTCTCTTCTGAACATGAATTCTTATTCGACCCTTGGTATTTTGTATGATGGTTGTCTTATCCTAATCTTGCCATCGATACGAGGGTCGAGTCTATGAGTCCCCTTCTATTCCGCTAATGGTTGTAGGCATCAATTCTCCTTAAGGCGGTCTTGTTAGTTAGGTAACAAGTGATAGTACCACTTGATAAGTAAGGTAGGGACATCATAGTTTAAGCCTTAAGTACCTTCTCTCGCGTTAGAATCTTTCTCTAGTCATTTCAGGTATTCTCATACCTTAACTGAATTATACCTAAGGTCAATTTAGACAAGGATACATTAAGAATCGTCTTGGTAAGTCGAGTATCCTAGTTGGGTTGGCCTAACTCATTGATTTATGGACTATATATTGTGATTTTTAGACATGGGCAGACCACAGCTTCCGCTGCTTTGTTTGTCCCCAAACTAATTCTCGCGCGGGGTGACCCAGTGTGTTGTCGACTTCTTCTCTTCAGATCGAGGTTGCCTCTGATACCAGTTTGTAAGACCCTTTTTTTTGAAAATCGGGTCTTACACCCAGAATCGACGTTTTCTGGTAACACCAACACTCAGGGTGGTCGTCACTACAAAATACCGATTCTGCCAGCATTGATGATCACAGAAGAAAGTAGAAGTACAATTGAACAAATATAAGTCCAAGTCCACAAGATCACATATATATATAAGTAAAAGAAAGTGCTATAGTCCACAATGAGTACAAAATATGAAAGTGAGTAGAAAAGAATGGGGCTTAAGCCCGGTACATGTCTAATACAAATAGTCTCTCTCACACAACTAGCGGAAGCAATTAAAATCCATCTTCGACATTTCACCGTGTAGCAGTGGTAGTGCGTAATAACTACTCCTTATGTCCCGGCTCCTTGTCCTGCCGATGTTGATGCTCCTGCTGCTCGAACCCCTAAAATGATGTGGTCCACCGACCGTTAGTCAAAATACTAAGCCACTATCGTCCTCACCTCACCCCCATGACTCCTAGGCACCATGTGGGGAGGGGTTAAAGCAGAGTATAATAAAGCAGAGTGGAACAAGCAGGTGACAACTACCTTAGCTGAAGCATGTACAAAAGAACTATAAAAGGAAAAGCAAGCTAACAGTTCTATAATAAGAAAAAAAGTAGAGTAATCAATTAAAACAGAGCAATGAGTATATGAAAAGTAAACTAAGAAATAAGTAACCTTAACTTATATGAATGCCAATACAAACATATAAGTTTTGGGGTCTTTTCCAAGGCTCCCATCATATAAAAAGTCCCATACCAATTCATATGATGGGGTTTCAGGTTGTATGCAAGTATGAGTGAAGTGAATGATATGGCATTATTCATGCAAATGCACCACACGCAAAAAACTCTATGCACACAGACCTTTAGTTCCCCCTATTTGAAAGCTAGCATCACTCCCAGGAGCCTCCTCTGTGGCAAACATAGATAGTGGGTCGGGCCACTCCAGTCCTAGACGGGTATTCACACTACCATGCTTAGCCCTTATGTACGGCCCTGAAGGACACAACCAGGGTATCTGCGTACCTTGCTGACCCACCAACAGACTTTACCTTGGCCAAGTGTCCACCACACCCGCCGAGTCAGCATACCGACATCGGTGTGAACGACTGTCAAATACCGAAGACCACCACCTTTATGCTCATGCAACCATGAGTTCCCGAGCCATCGACTCCCCGGACTAAACTGTCCGTTTCCACAACAACCGAGCCTACTGCTCTGCCAACCTAACCAAACTAACCTCCCAAAGCACCGGGGTGAGTGAAAGTGAAGTCCTAGATTATTGATAATTACTCTTGTATTCATCTTAGTCTTACGGTTTAGATTAACCTCGGACTTCCCAGGGCATTCCCTGTGAAGGGATCTCGGGGGCATTAGTAACTACGATGGGATGAAGCCCAAAGCTCCCTTTTGCAAGGCACTTATTATTATTGGTGTCTACCCAAACTAATCCCACTTAGTGTTATACTGAATCTAACCCTAATATATTTGACTTTCTCTCTCACTCTTCCTCAGGGAAGACGATCTTCGTTGACCATAAGCAACACTTAACACTAGCCAATCAGGTTCCCTCAACCCGCCTTCTAATGGTGACCTTGCTCATTCTCAACCCGACTAGGATCACCACTACCCATTTCTCATAACTGGTTTCACACATTATTTAACTTTTACAATTTATACTATGTGCAGACCGACTAACCTACCTGATGAGTACCAGAAGTGACCCCATTTAATTATTCATCCAAATGTTCTATAATTATTATTGGGGGTCTATCATGACATATTTAGGCTAAATACAGAAAATAGCATTTTCCTAACTTAATTGGTATTTAATTAATTTTCTACACAGTAAGGCCACCAATGCGTTTGAACATCAAGTACACTTTTTTTCTAGGTAAGGCCTTATCAAAATTATGTCAGGTGCATGCCATCAAAATAAGAATAAATACTGAAATTCATAGTTTTCCAGAATGAATTTGACCATCAATTAATTATTGAATAAACAACTACAATGTTAGCATAAATAAGGGAAAAATAGAATGAACCTTCCAAAGTTTATCAGAAAATTACTAGATTAAAAATATGTTCAAAAAAGTACATTGACCAAGAATTATTATTTTTCAACATCAATTGGTCCCATAAATAAATCATTTAAAACAAAACAATATTAGGCATCTTGTGAAGCAACCCATATAGATAGTCCTCCAATAATTCTATAAAAATTCACAGTGCTCATGTATAACTTAAAAGGTTCTTCTACCAAATTGCATAAGTTTTCAATGAGTAGATATCTCTTAACAAATTCCTTAATGATTTGGGCTACTACAAGGGTTGTGAATGAAGTATCTCAAATACTGACCTAAAATTCACACTAAAAATTTCAAAGCTTAATAACAATATTATTTGGCGACTACCTAAATTTCAAGGTCATCCAAAGTCCTATGATGCAATAATAAATTCAAGTGTAAAAGTGCCCTAAACGATCCTGAGTTGTTACAAGGGGATGTAAACTCTAAATGTTCTTGAATTACTTCCTAGGGTTATTTACCATCCTAAGATCACATGGACTAAACCCCATGTCCATACATGGACATAACACCTTATGTCCTTCACAAACCCCCAAAGTTAAACACTAGGGTTTGACTTAGCGTCTTAGGGCAAATCCACCCTAATCCACCACAAACTACAAGTGAGGGTATTTTAACTGACCTTGAGGCTCTGGCCAAGGTCCCATCCCATTTGGGTGAGGATTGGCCCTTCCATGCCCCAAGCACTCTTTTGCCCTAATTTATCCCTAAGGGACCAAACTTTGATCTCAACAATACCTATTCAAATCAACCCCAAATGGGCTGAGATTTGTATAAATGATATATAATAACCCTAAGGACCACCCACCAAAATTTTGGTTAGTTATGAGGTCATTAGACCCTAAAATTAAATATTACAAGGATTATTAAATTTCTAAAAAAACTATAGAAATATTTTTCCAAAAAATTCAATTTTTGGATATGTCAAAGGTATATGTAGGAGTGACCCCCAGTACCTATTTCAAGCCATTTGCATGGATGGATTGATAGGGGCACTCAATTTAGTCTATGACTAGACTTATGTATAGATTGCACCATTTTGGGTACTGTGGTCAAACCACTAACCCAAATGGGTTGCAATCAATTTTAAAATAAAGTATTCTTCAAGGGATACAATGTTCATGTTGGCCACTTTCCATGATTCAACACCTAAGGGCCTCATTTTTTAATTTAAAAGGTTCACAGTAAAGGGGATAAATGAAACCTTAATTAATAATTATAATTATACTATGTAGATCTAACCGACGGACCAGATTATGTCTTCTTCCTCCAACCATTGACCATGATCAGCCCGACCTGGAACACTTCCAAGCCCTTTTGGCGGCCATCCAGCCCCCTCCCCGGCCGGCCACCACCACCACCACCACCTCCGTTGAGCAGGGGGCTATCGCCGGAGGGCAGCACGACCGCTGGAGGGGCGATTTTCGGCAAATCCGAGACGTATAAAATCCATGAAATTTCAGAAATTTTGCTCACCCAATCCGGCTCAATTGAGCCTGATTTCTCTTTTAATTAATCTAAGACTCTAGCACATGGTGAGAGGAGGAGAAGAAGTCCTTCCATTTGGCTTGACGACCTGTTTGGTGGTGGTGCGCCATGGCCGGCGGTGGAGTTTTCGGGTGCTCTGCAACTATACAGTAAAAGGGCTCGAATTCTTAAGGTGAAGGGTGGAAACATCTGCTCTAAGTTTGAGGAAGCTTTTAAAACAACTAAATGGGGGGGGGAGAGGAGTGGTCTAAATTCAATGGCCATTAATGTCCATGGTGGAGAGGTTCGACCATGGTAGAATCCACTGAATCCAGCCTCTGTATAGCCTGGAAAGCCCCTTGATCTTCTCCTAATTTGTTAGGGGAGATGAATCTAGCATTAGAGATGAAGAGAGGAGGCCCCTTGACCTTCCAAGCCATGGATGACCATCTTTATCTCTCTATCTATCTCCTCCATTAAAGGTAAAAAATGGAGCTTTATCACTACTTGTCACCATGGCCGAATTTGATGATCATTTCAGCCAAAAAGCACCCCATTAATGGATTTATGTTTGAGCTTGAGTTAGCCTATTTGGGTTATATTGACCCAATGTGGGTTAGCCCAACCCCAGGCCACATTGGGTGACCTAACTAACCCTAATGGGTGGTTAGTGACCCTTTGGCCTCCCCTAGGTCTAGGATGGTCTGGGTAGGGTCAGTTGGGAACCTTGTAGGCCACTTGAACCTTAGTTAGGGCACTTTGACTATTTTAGGGCTAGGATTGTCTTGGGTCAACTTAACCTCTTTGGTTGACCCCAATGGGTCGTTGGTGACCCATTTTCCGCCCGTAGGGCTTAGGAAGGTCTAGGTGGGTCCCTTTGAATGGGGGGGGGGGGGGTCAATTGACCATGTGTGAGCTTAGTTTGACCTAATTAGGGTTTGGATTGAGTTTGGTCAACTTGCACTTTTGGGTTGACCCCAATGGGTCCTTGGTGACCCAAGGGTCCTCTTAAAGGGTTAGGAGTGTTATGGTGGGGTCCTGGAGTTAAGTTGAAACCCTAAAGTCAGGCCATATTATGTGTAATTGAAAATTACTAGTTGCAACCCAAGGTAGTTTTCACCTTCTTGCCTAAGTTCATTTGGTCACTTAGGCTTCCTAGGGTTTTGTCATGACCTAGTCATGACCAAATCACTCCTAGGGATCTAATTATTTGAGGGATATTGCACTCAATGCCTTAGCAAGATGGCAGGCTTCAAAGAAGCGTCTATGTACAAATGTGTTGAGTGATGAATGCTCACTCAACACACTCAACACATATCAACAAAACGTTTGTCTAAGGATAAAAGCATAGAGTGAAGGCCGTTTACTCAACAGTTCCTCAACAGAGATATTAGATAAGTCCAAATGCGTTGAGTGATAAAGGCTCACTCAACGTACTCAATGTTTGGGAGTGCAGATTATTTGGCTAAGTGTTTTTGTCATGATTGAAGGCTGTTCACTCAACGCAGTCAATGCCTGGGATGAACTGTCTGAATTTGTCTAAGCCTACAGATGTTGACATCTACAAAAGTCAGAAAAATTCAAAATTATTGCTGGAAGTCTATAGTATGCGACAAACGACGTCGCATGTCTCCCGTACTGCATTTAATGCAAAAGCAAGAATGCAACTGCCAAATCCAAGTGGGCCCACAGGTCAAAGAGCCGTTGGATGGCGGAAGATAAAAGTATTCTAATCAGTAAGGAGAAGATAACTTTTCGAGATTTAACTTTAAATAAAAGGCATAACTTCATCTTCTTCCTCTCGCCATTGTTGTAGTCCTGAACGAGAAGTTCTAAATATTGATATAAGAGTTCAAGAAGATAGCTGTTGCGATTTTCACCTGGAACAGCAAGTTCAGAGAAACTCCTTGAGGAAGAAGAGGCAGCCAAGGCTAACCCTATCTGCGTCAAGATAGCTATTGTGATCAACACCTTCAACAACAAGTTCAGATATACTTCTATGAGAAAGAAGAAGCAGCAAGGCAAGCCCTAGCTGCAGTAACTTCACATCACAAGTAGATCTTTCCAGAAGAACATTTTCTGGAGCTGTGAAGAAGAAGATCTAGACTGAGTCACTTCAATTTTGAAGGAGGAAGACACAGAGAAGTTTTCTCTGGTGTCTATTCTACATCAACAACTTTTCTATCTTTGTACAATCCTTTGGATCTGAGTTATAAGCAAGAAATTATAAAGGCTGATTGTAGGATCCTGTGTGGTTCTTAGGTAGGGTATGGTATGCCTGAGTTGTAGGACTTGTGCTCAAGTCTAAGGTAGGGCAGTTTGCCCGAGGTAGGAGAGTCATTCTTTCTGAGTGGTTGGGAATTTGCAACTGAGTTGTAGGATTATTCTGTGGATCTAGGATAGGGCCTTTGTGCTAGAGTTGTATGAGAGTCAAACTCTCTGAGTTGTAGGGCTATCTTCCTAGCCTGAGTGTAGGACTTGTGCTCAAGTCTGAGGTAGGTGATCTTTGGATCACTAATCTGTAGGAGCAAGATTGATCTAAGTTGTAGGACTTTGTGCCTGAGGTAGGTCTTTGAGGAGACTGAGAGATCCTATGGGATCTATGTTGTAAGCTCTTTGGACCCGAGTTTAGAGAAGTGCTTTGTCTAACAATCTGTTAGAATGGTCGGAGGGAAGTGGACGCACACACAATCTAGGGAACCACTATAAAATTCTAGTGTGGTTTGTGTGATTGTCTTGAAAGCAAAATATAACTAAATCACAATACACCCAAAGAGAAGACAGTCATAAAATACTAAGAAATCTATTCACCCTCCTCTAGGTGTTAGCTATTCTTGAAATTAAAGACTTTCATCGGCCGTGCCTAGGCTACGCGGCACCCGGGCGGCCTCGGCCGACCATCTCAAGGATGACTGCCATGAGGCTGCCTGGCAAACGGGCTACCTTGGTCAGCCTCCGAAAGGCCAGCCGTGCCTAGCCTGCCCGTTGCTCAGGCGGCCTCGGCCTCCCGTTGCAAGGACGACCAACCCGCGACCTCTAAGTGCCTAGGACGACCTCTGCAGGCCTCTGCGAGGGTAGCTGTTCCTAGGACGCCCGACGCCTAGCGACCTTGGCTGGCTATCCCAATGATTGCCGACCGTGGCCGCCCGTTTCCCCGAGTGACGTTGTCATGAACGCTAAAGCAATTCCAAAAAAAAGGGGGAAAAGCCTCAAAACATTGAAATAAACAGAGTGAGCAAAATAAAGTACAAAATAATAAGCAAAGTAGAAATGTATGAGTACCATGAATGAAATGGTAAAGCTCTGATACCAATTGAAAGATAGGGTATAGATCTAATATACTCTAGAGGGGGGATGAATATAGTGATTTAAATTCTTTTGGTTGTTTTTATTATTTATCAGAGAAATTAGTGATAGTAGTTCCCAAATCTGGACTAAACTACACAATCACAGCCCAGTAAAACAAAGAAGAATGAACACATAGATAACATAAGAATTTATAGTGGTTCCCCAAATCTGGGTACATCCAGTCTTCTACCACCCTGGTAGGAATCCACTAGCAGTTTTTTGATCAGGTGACTGCCACCACAGGTTTTTGCTAAGGTGCCCTGTCACCACAAGATCTATTTGCAGGGAGATCTGACAACCCTTTAGGCTTTTGATCAGGTGCCCAAAAACCAACTAAAACTTTTGAAGGGTGTTAATAAACCCTTTATACAGAAGGTTAAGAAGATGATGCTGTCTTCTCTTTCTCTAAGCAATAGAGAAGTCTTTAGTGGATTGCTGGTGTCAAAGCTCCCCCTGAGATGTTGAAATGTTCAGGAAGACTAGAGCTTTGCTTAGGGTGTAGGTCTTCAGCCTTGTCTTCAAGATGTCCAGGAACTTTTAGGCAAATGTTGAATAATTATCTCTGAAGATTCGTGGATCAGAAGTTGAAGAAGACTCTTGATTTTGTAGATGATGTTCTTCTTCAGTCTTCTTGAATATGCAAGAGCAAACAAAATTTCTTTTCAGAGAGAAGGTCAGAATCTTAGTATATCTCTATTAGTTGGCTCCTATTCTGTGTGCTGTATTTGTTGTTTGTCTACAAAAGAAAAGAAATTTTCTTTTATATCTGTTGCTGCGATTATTCTTCAGAATTTGAAATGAGTCCATTAATTATTGCTGGAAATCAAGGAAGGAGAACAGCTGGAATATCTGACTTTAATTGTATTTCCCAACTGTCCCAAAAATAAGTCAAGTGATTACTCTGATGAAAAACATAATTAATGCTACATTCAATGGCTATATTCTTAGAGAATTTAAGCATTAATTACTCAGAGAATTATTGACTTAGGATGGAATGAAGAGAGGGACAGATTAGGAAAACTTAACATATAGGCTCTGAACAGATTTCATTGCCTCAGGGCAGATTTCGTCGACCTGGACTCCAAGTTTGTCGAGCTGAGAAATCCCCTTCGTCGACCTGAGCTCAGTGATCCAAGTTCCTAAGAATAGCTGACATTCTCTGAGCTCCAAGTTCGTTGAACTGAGAAATCTATTTGGAGCAGAGTTCGTCAATCTGAGCTCAAATATCGTCAAGCTCAACTTGGAGAAAGAACTCTGAGTTCATCGATCTGCGATCGACGATCGTCGAGCTGAGTTCGAAGAACTTCGAACTAATAATCTGAACTCTGAATTCTTCTAAGTCTTGAGTCTCCTGAAGTCCACTACAGGCTGGTCCATGAAGATTGATTCTAATGACTAGCCTAAACTCTAGGACTGACAAACTTGACCCTGGCTATACAAGTTGGGTCAAACATCCTAATAGTGAACCTTAGCCCAAATCCAAACTAGGGATCCAATAATCTCCCACTATTTGGGTGAGGTCACTACAACAAAATAATAAAAAACATAAAGTCACGGTAATAAAATATCTGACAGAATTGAAAATCATTGGCAGATATATATAGCTATGGTACATGTATATTGTTCAAATCAAAATAGTAAACAAAATTAAGAGTTTATAAATCAGACTGGGGAGGAGCAGAAGATTTTGGAAAAATTATCTTCCTGTTTGGATCAGTTGCTTCTCTTAGAGTCATCTTCATGTCCGAGTCACCAATTGTTTTCTGAGATACAGCCCTGGGGACCACTGCTTCAGGGTGCAGGTTCATATAAGCGTTAGTATTGAAAAGTTTGCCCACTTAGTACTTCTCAAGTTCCTTCTTCCTATAGGATGACATAGTTGAGAATTGAGAGGAGTCTTTACGTTCTTCCATTGCTTTTCTAATCTGAGATAGAGCAATTAATTCATTGAATCTGGCCATTCTAGAATTTCGATCCATCTCTAGATCATAAGCAGGAGACAAAGGCCTTTCAGGACTATTCTCTTTTTCAGGTTCAGCTTGAGCTTTTGGAGGACTTGCTGGTTTTAGAGGAAGATGAGAACTGCTTCTTGAAGATTGATGATGTTGATGCTGACTGCTTCCTTGAAAATAAGATCTTGAAGATCTGTCTTGCCTTTAGTATGTTTGGGTGTATGAGGTAGATCTCTGTGAAACATTTCCTGAAGCACCTGCTGTAGCATCTGAAACTACTGCTGCTGGAGCCGCTTCTTCATATAACATCCCCCCTGCCTGGTTTCAGTGGAAACTGGAACCAAGCCCTTGAGATAAGGAGGGACAGAGAAGGCATCAAAGAGGGTAGCAAGAGATGAGATGGAGGCAGCAAGAGGTGTGATTACCTCTACAATGAGTTACTTGATGACTGGAGTGATGTGCTCCAGGAGGGTGGTAATGGAAGGAGAATCCATATCCATAAACTCAAGAGGAGTCTGAGTTGATACAAATGGATGAAAGGGAGGAATGACATCAGATGGAAGAACATCTTGCATGATGTCATCGTGAGAAGGTGATGCAGGAGGAGATGGAATAGTAGTTAAGATGTCATGTTGAGGCGAATTTGATGTAGATGGTATGGAGGTTAGCAAATCAAAGGTTGGGGATGACATGATTGTATGAGGATGTATATCAGTAAGATGAGGTGGAAAAGGAGATGAAGGTGGTGTGATGTGTTCTGAAGATGCAGTGGGTGTTGGTTGATGCATTGGTGAAGTAGGTGGTTGTTGAGGTGAAGGAGTTATTGTAGGAAGAAGTGTTGTTGAAGGAGGAGGTGGAATGGAAACTTCTTCTACAGGTTGGGAAGTGGCTGGTACAGCCCTTGTGCTCTCAAAAGGTCTTGAGGAGGAGGAAGCCTTGGATGGCTTGATAATAGTCCTCTCCCATCGGCCAAAGAGGGCAGAGGTTAACCTTTTAGAAGCATTAATGAAAACTGTCTGAGAGACCAGTAAATCATTTGCCTTCTCCTATAGAAAAATTCCAAGTATCCTTGCAAAACAAACTTCTTTCTTTGTATTTTTCTTTTTAATCAACTCAAATAAAATCTTTCCCCAGTTAATCTTTTTCTTATCCACCAAGGCACTCATAACCAGAAACTGGTGCCTCGTGATATAGTCGTGAGCGGTGTGCTTGCCCAACAGGACTTTGCCCACTACATCAGCCAAGAATTTATATTCAGCCGATAAGTTCTTCCTCAATAACTTGTTTGGGTTTCCTTCAGAGTGACCCAGTTTCAGCAACATCTCATTAAATTCAGAGCTATCTATTTCAATGTCTTATTCCCCATTCACAAAACTGAAAATCTCAGATAAGATGACAGGAGTTAGAGAGACCTGAGCTCCTGAAATTATTCCTGTCATCGTGTCTACATCAGGAGTAGTTGAAGAATAAACTCATTCCTTTATTTCTACTGCTGGCAGTTTGATTCTGGTTGTCATAAACTTTTTCAACTGTTGATCTTCGAATAGTTTCAGAGTATCCGTGAAGATCTTGTCTGAATGACTGAAGGAGTCGAAGTCGATATCGAACCCTGTGTCATATTTCATGCTTGTGAGAGAAAGTGCTGGAATCACCATTGTTGTCCTGCAAAATGAAAAAGAGATCAAGTGCAAGAGAACAGAAAGCACGGGATGGAGCTCGAAGAAAACCTAGTTATAAGGTTTTTAGAATGTGAAGAGCCAGACTTTATCCTACAAAAAGAAAACAAATCTTCGATCTCAAGTCGACGAATGTTGAAAATTTGTCGATGTCAGTTTGAAGAGGAGGGAAAATAGTTCGTTGATCTTAAGTTGACGAAATTTTTTCGGAAGCAAGTTTGTCGATCTCAGGTTGACGAAAATGACTTCACACTGAGATATCGTCGATCTCAGGTCGACGAAAAATCTCAAGAAGATTTCTTAGCTCGTCAATCTCCGTTTGACGAACTTTGAAAAATTCTTCGACCACATACATAAATTAAATTAAAGCCTCTCCATTTATCATGCCTAGCTGATTCATAAAGAACAGATGGTTCCTCTCATCCAAGGGTTTGGTGAAGATGTCTGCTTTTTGCAAATCAGTGTAGATATAGACAAGCTTAATTTTATTTTTGTCCACACAATCTCTAATGAAATGATGTCGTATTTCTATATGCTTAGTTCTATTATGATGCACTGGATTTTGTGCAATGGAGCTTGCACTTGTATTATTACATAGTAAGGTTGAATTATTTAAGTTGATACCATAATCTAGGAGTTGGTTCTGAATCCACAGTATCTGGGAACAACAACTGCCAGCTGCTATATATTCTGCTTCTGCAGTTGAGGTAGACACAAATGTCTGCTTTTGAAAAACCAGGACACTATTCTAGCACCAAGGAACTGGCATGCCCCTGTGGTGCTTTTTTTGTCCACTCTACATCCAACAAAGTTAGTATCTGAGTATCCAGTCAACTCAAACAATGACTCAGTTGGATACCAGAGTCGTAGACTAGGACAACCCTTTATATATCTTAAAAACGTTTTTAGAAAAATAAGGTGGGATTCTTTAGGGTTCACCTGGAACCTAGCACAAAGGCATGTTGCAAACATTATGTCTGACCTACTTGCTGTGAGATATATCATGGACCCAACAATGCCCTATATAGTTTCTAATCAACAGACTTTCCATGTTCATCAGAGTATATCACAACATTAGAAGCCATGAGTGTTTTATTTGCTGAGGCATCTGACATCCCAAACTTTTTGATTAGCTCCTTAGCATACTTTGACTGGGATATGAAGATGCCATCAGGTAGTTACTTCACTTTGATGCCAAGGAAGTAAGAGAGCTCACCCATGCTACTCATTTCAAACTTGGAATGCATTATGTCATAGAACCTCTTGCATAGTTTGGATTCAGTAGAGCAAAAAATAATGTCATCTAAATAAATTTGTACTAATAAGATTTGATCCTTATGATGTATAATGAACAATGTCCTATCTACTATGCCCATAGAAAATTTATGTTCTAGAAGAAAGCTAGCTAAGGTTTCATACCAAGATCTTGGAGGTTGCTTTAGATCAAAGAGAGCCTTATGCAATTTAAAGACATAAGAAGGATGGGTTGGAGAAATAAAACCAGGTGCTTGCTCCACATAAACCTCTTCTTTAAGTTCACCATTTGATAATACACTCTTGACATCCATTTGATATACTTTGAACTTCTTGTCGGCAGTATAAGCAAGGAAGATTCTGATTGCTTCCAACCTTGCAACATGTGCAAATGTCTGGTCATAGTCAATGCCTTCCTCTTGTCTATAGCCTTGAGAAACTAGCCTTGCCTTATTCCAGATGATAATACCTTGGGCATCTAGTTTATTTCTGAATACCCATTTAGTTCCACTGACTGGGTAGTCTTTGGGTCTTGGAACTAAATCCCAATCTCTACATCTCTCAAACTGGTTGAGTTCCTATTGCATTGCAATAATCCAGTGTGGATCTTGCTCAGTATTTTTATGGATTGGGGCTCAGTTTGAGATATGAAGCAGGCATGCATCAAGTCATGGTTGAGTTGATGCCTGGTCTGCACACCCACTGATATGTCTCCAATCACCTGAGATACAAGATGATCTCTAAGTGTGACAAACTCAGTAGGTGGAGTTGGTTCAGCAACAACTTGGGAAATTAATTCCTCTTGTGGACTTATGGGAGCTGTTGTTGGCTCAACATCTACTTCATTGGATTCATCTTCATTATCTTCATTTATATGTGGAGAGGGATGTGCAAAAGTCTCATTTATGAGGGTCAACTAATCCAACTTCTCATACTAGTGTGGAACCTGCAATATTTCACTGGTAGAAGGATTCTTCTCCTTGCAAGACATGCTAGTTTCATCAAATGATATATGTACAATTTTTTCAATTTTCATAGTAGATTTATTATATACCCTATATGTCTTACTGACTTGAGAATATCCTAGAAAAATTCCCATTGCAGCCTTGACATCAAACCTTCTAAGATATTTCTTGTTATTGTTATGAATGTAGCATAAACAACCAAAAATTCTAAAGTAATCTACTTTAGGTTGCTTCCATTTAATTAATTCATAGAGAGTCTTGCCCTTAAGCTTATGTATCAGACTCCTATTCAGTACATAATTTGCTGTGCTTACAGCCTCTGCCCAAAAGGATAGTGGCAAGTAAGCATCTGCAAGTAATCTGCATGCAGCTTCAATTAGGTTCCTGTTTTTCCTTTCTGCTACCATATTTTGTTGAGAAGTTCTGGGAGCAAAGAAACAATGCCTGATACCTTACTTCTCACAGAATTCTTGCATGGGAAGAGACTCAAACTCAGTACCATGATCACTTCTGATTAATGCAACTGGAGTAGAATACTCAATCCTTATGCTCTTAAGAAAATCTGTTAGAACCTTAAAGTTATCAGACTTGTTCCTCAAGAAGAACACCCAAGTGAACTTTGAGAAGTCATCAACAATCACTAAGGTATAAGACTTCCCTCTCAGGCTCTATACAACAATGGGTCCAAAAAGATCCATATGGAGCAAATACAGAATCCTAGGTGAATCACTCTTATTAAGTGACTTAAAACTATTTTTGGTTTGCTTGCCTAATTGACAAGCCCTGTAAAGGATTTTCTTCTTGTAGGGGCGAGAAGGCAATCCTCTAACAAGGTTGTCCCTAGAGAGTTTAGCAATATTTTTTAGATTAACATGTCCTAATCTCTTATGCCAAAGTTCATTATTGTTTCTAGTTTGATTAAACAGACATATTTCTGACTTAGCAAACTTAAAGTTCACTACATAAATGTTTCCTACTCTAGTTCCAGTTAACACAACATATGCTACCTTCCTGAAAGTGACAGCTCCAATTTTAACCTTCCCATAGCCTTCAGTTTGGCCATAGTTGGAGTCACCAAATATTACTTTTGGACCTAGCTTGGAGTTATAGTGGATTAGGTTGTCCTTACTTCCAGTCATGTGCTTTGAACAACCACTATCCAGGTACCACTATTTCTCTGTGGTGGGTTAGTCTTTCACCTGCATTTAAACAGATTAGATATTCTTGACCCAGGTTATCTTGGGTCCTTGTTTCTTTTCATATTTAAAACTAGAAATATAAGAATATTCAGGTTGTTTCTTATATCCTAGGGGATGAAATTTTATTGGTGGAATTATCCACTAATTAAATCGGTTAATGAAAGATCCTGGTTGATTATAAGTTTTAGGAAAATTTGAGTTCCTGTTAAATTGAACTGGGATCGATGAATCTTGATATGTTCGTCGATTTCGTTCGATGAAAAGGGATGAGTTTGTTGAACTCCGCTCAGAGAATGATGGAATTCATTTTCTGTGCCCCAATATCGTTGATCATAGTTCGAAGATCTGTATTGGTTTCGTCGATCGTAGTTCGACGAATAATTATAAGAGAATTCTACGTTCAGAGTTCGTCGATTGGAGTTTGACGAACTGTACGTATTTCGTCAGTCTGAGTTTGACAAAAACTGTTGAACATAGTTTTTATATGATTTCTTATTTTTCTTTCTCTTTTTCTTGGTCTTCTGAGTGACTTCAATTGGTTGATTATCTTCATTTAGCTTTTCTTTTCCTTTTTCAGAAAAAAATTTAATTGGAGTTGACAGTGTGTTTTTATGAATTAATGGGGGTTGGATTGATGAAGCACCTAAGCCCAGCTTGCCATTAAGTCTGGTATTTACTGTGCTTTTGATGTTCATCAACTTGATACTTCTCCCATTTAGGGATTCTTCAAGTTGCCTTGCCTCAGGTAATTCAGTTTTTAGAGACATGATTTGTTCACTTGCAATAGTTAGTTCATCCTTTAATTTGATGTTTTCAGATAAAAGATTGTCTTGTTCAGTTATCTTGTCTCTGAGTATTTTAATTTACTTCTCAGAATTAATCAAATCATTACATAATAGTTTGAATTCAGTTCTAAATCTATCTAAATTAAATTCAAATGAGGAGATTACCTGATCCTCTTCAGATTCTGATTTATTTTCAGATTGCTCATCTTCAGAAAGGCTGTCTGATGCATAGATAACCATCAAGCAAACTTCTCTGGCTTTTGCTTCATCTTCTTCTTCACTTGAGCTAGAAGATGAGGATTCTTCTTCTGAATCACTCCAGGTTTCAGCAACAAAGCCCGTGTCCTTTCTTTTGTACTTGCTAGAGGAGGGCTTGCTGTAATGCCTTCTGGATTCCTTTTCTCTTCTTTTGTCTTATTCTTATTCTCTGGACACTCTGAGATAATATGTCCAGGTTTTCTGCATCCAAAACTCATAATCTCTTTAGTAGGTGCTTTGTCATACCTTGGTTTGTCATCCTGTCAGGATGATTTTCTTTTGAAATCCTTTCTTGCTATCTTGTAGAATCTTCTTGCCAGAAGCCCTATAAGCTCATCATTAACAGGCGGAGCTTCTGATCCTTCAACTGCTTTGAAGGCAATGCTTTGCTCTTTTCTCCCTAGTGTGGAGGTTTTCTACTCAGCAGCTTCTTTAGTCTTCATCAGCTGCTCACAAGATTTGAGCTTTACCAATAGATACTCAGTAGTGATCTCATTCAGACTTATTACCTCCTTGATTGGCCAAATCCTGGAATCCCATGAGGTGGGGAAGAACATGAGAATCTTGTCATTGATCTCACTCAGGGTTATGTCCTTGTCCAAGGTTTTTAGCTTATTGACAATTGAGCTAAGTCTATTATACATATCACCCACTGACTCAGATTCTTCTTTTTTGAAATTCTCATATTGGGAGATAAGATTTGATCTCCTGTCTTTTCTCTCATCTTCAGATCCAACAACCATCTGGTTTAGGGAGTCCCAGATTACTTTGGTTGAGGTGCACTCTGCCACTTTGTGGAAAATGTCATCTGACATTGTTTGAGCCAGAAAGTTCATGGCCTTGACATCAGCTATCTTGGCCTTCTTCTGTGCATCTGTCCACTCAGGTGGTGGAACAACATGAGTGCTGAAAGTTGTAGTAGATGTAGCCACTAGAGTTGGTGGACCTGCCAAAATAGAATTAAAAATATCTTCATCAATGGAGTTCATATATAATTTAATTCTTGCCTTCCAGATAGCAAACTTGTTCAAGTTATAAATTGGAGGTCTGGTGCTTGCATAGTCCTTGTTTTGTGCCATAATATAAGTAATGTGCTTGAGAAATTTAGATCTTAGAAGGATCTGTTGGTTCAAGTGTTACCTTATACAACCAAATAGACCTCGGTTTGATACCAATTGAAAGAAATGATAAAGCTCTGATATCAATTGAAAGAAATGGTAAAGCTCTGATACCAATTGAAAGAAATGGTAAAACTCTGATACCAATTGAAGGATAGGGGATAGATCTAATATACTCTAGGGGGGGTGGTGAATAGAGTGATTTAAATTTTTTTGGCTATTTTTATAATTTATCAGAGAAATTAGTGATAGTAGTTCCCCAAATATAGACTAAACTACACAATCACAGCATAACAAAACACAAAAGAATGAACACGCAGACAACATAAGAATTTATAGTGGTTCCCCAAATCTGGGTACATCCACTCTTCTACCACTCTGCTAGGCCACTAGCAATTTTTTGATCAGGTGACTGCTACCACATATTTTTGCTCAGGTTTCCTGTCACCACAAGATCTATTTGCATGGAGATCTGATAACCCTTTAGGCTTTTGATTAGGTGCTCAAAAACTAACAAAAACCTTTGAAGGGAGTTAATAAACCCTTTATACAGAAGGTTAAGAAGGTGATGTTGTCTTCTCTTTCTCTAAGCAATAGAGAAGACTTTAGTGGATTGCTGGTGTCAAAGCTCCCCTGAGAAGTTGAAATGTTCAAGAAGACTGGAGCTTTGCTTAGGGTGTATGTCACAACCCGCATTTTCACCGCATAGAAATAGATTATCAGAGTAAGGGAAAATGCAAGTCATGATGCCACGTCAGCAGGGGATTACTGCGGACGCTCAGGCAGACACCAAACTAAACATGAAGAAAGGTTCTTTTTTAGTTATTTTAAGGAAAATCAGTTAAGTATAGTAGTTAGGAGTATCCCTCGGCTTAGTGGCTCATCTAGTCCACAAATCAAAATATATTATACGCTGCGGAAAAATACTTGATTAGATTAACTGAAACATCCTACATGAGTAAAACCATCCCTGAAGGACAACTCATGCCATGCAAGACTCTAAATTTATTATAGTAGTAAAGATAGCTTTTACGATCACTAAAAATAATAAGTTATAGTTCCAAATGATGCAATGCATGAAGTAATTGTATTAGATTTTATAGTTGAAAATACCTAACATGCCTTCCTAACATAAATCCTCCCAGAGAATAAGTAATCCACATCCACATTTAAAGAAATGAGCAGCTAGCAAGTATCGAACAACTAACAAAATCAGTGGGTGCCAACAAACTGACACAAACCCACGAACAAAAGTATGTCTGAACTAGTAAAACCAAACAAACAACAGACTACCTCGCTAAGACGAGGCAATAACCACGGCCAACACTGCTGCCAGAAAACTCCAAAACCAGCACTGCTAACTGCTACTGCTCTGAACCTGAGGCATTTCAAAGACAGAACACCTCAGCAAGAAGGTACAAAAGGTGGCAGGAAAAGTAATAATCCAAAATAAACAAAGGTCAACAGGGGTACCAACCCAAGACCAAAAACACTGAAGTAAAGTACAAAAGTAAACAGGGCATCAACAGGAAAAGAACTCCTACGTGATTTATCACATTCAACACGAGTACACCAGATGCACGAGGCTATAAGGTGACTACATGAATATTTCACAAGAAGAAAAATACAAAACCTTTATTAGGCATCTGTGGTCGACTCTACTAAAAAACACGGTGAAGTGGTCACTCTTGGACACACCACCCAAAAACAACAACGGGCGAGGTGGTCACTCTTGGACTCACCACCCAAAAACAAAAACGGGCGAGGTGGTCACTCTTGGACTCACCACCCAAAACAAAATGGATATATAATTCGTCTAACTATGAGGGAGTCTCACACTCTCCACCATACACCGCAGAAATCCAAAATCCAGGTAGACTTCCACAGGGCACTAGTGAAGGTAACAAACACTGTGGAGGTGGAATCATCCACTAACTCCCGCATTCAAGAAACCCAAAGAAACCACAACACAAATATCTCGAGGTTTGGTTCGACAGATTCTACTTGACATTACCGAACTCAAGACGCGGTTGATCAACCTCTAGGAGCAATTTATAGTCCTAGATAAATTCTAACGCGCTAAATAACGAAAGATGAAACATGCATAGCCATCATTAAGACACAACGAGAAAAATTAACCAAAATCAGAAAAAATCGGGCTTTCCAAGACAACACTATACAACAACAAAGGAACGTTGAAACGATTAATCATCACAATGACTTGGAAGAATAAGCGCAGAAACTTTAAAGAACATGAAAGTATAGTCGTTACCATCAGATCGGACAAAGAGAAACGAGGGGAAAACCACCGCTTGCCTTGGTTTTACGGGAAAAGTCCTCTGAATCGCTCCACGTCGAAGATCGGGGCAAAAGGCTGCGGGAGGAGTTGAAATCTAGACAAAAAGGTTCGAAAAGGGGATTAGGGCCAAAAAACCCTAACGAGAAAATCTCAAGAAATGGGGAAGAAATTAACACGAGGGCGCAGCTCTCGACGAGAGCTTTCCAGATCTATGGTCGGTTTGGAATTTCGAGCACCGGAGCACCGTCAACGGTCACCGGAAGAAATAAGGACGAACAACCTATATCTTGCTCACGCCGCTTTGGTTCGGGAGGAAAAAGAATCAGAGAAGAAGATGAAGAAGGTATTTATACCAAAGGTAATAACAGGAACAAAACAACAAAATAAACCGGGTTCAGCTGAACCGGTTTTCCTGAAGCAGAGGGAAAACGGGGGGGGGGGGGGGGGGGGGGGGGGGGGTTACTCGAGTATCAGACAAAAAAAAACCAACTCGAGTTGTTCAATACAACCACTCGAGTACAGAAGACCTACTCATGTAGCTCATCCCGACTACTCGAGTACCCGAATCCTACCCGAGTAGTTCATTACGACTACTCGAGTAACAGAGACCTACCCGAGTAGTTCATTACAACTACTCGAGTAACAGAGAAGGAGTACTCGAGCACTAAGGGAACTACACGAGTACATCACGGGACTAACTCGAGTACTAAGGCAGCTTACTCGAGTACTATAAGGGGAAAAACAGTGCCCAGGAAAATATCATCGAACGCAAGGCCTGATCGTCGATCCCAATTCGAAAATCGTCGAACTCAACACGCAGGGCCAGACCTACAGCAAGCTCCACTAGACGATTGGTCGAGCTCAGCACGACAATCGTCGAGCTCCGCTCTAAGATCGTCGACCTCCAGCCAGTGCCCAGAAAAGAAGTTACAATCGTCGATCTCCGCTCTACGATCGTCGACCTCAAACAGCGCCCAGAAAAGAAGAACAATCGTCGTGCTCCGCTCGACGATCGTCGAACTCAGACAGCACCCAGAAAAGAGAACAATTGTCGAGCTCCGCTCGATGATCGTCGAACTCAGACAACACCAAGAAAAGAGAACAATCATCGAGCTCCGCTCGATGATCGTCGAACTCGACACAGCACCCAAAAAGAGAAACAATCGTCGAGCTCCGCTCGGTGATTGTCGAACTCGACACAGCGCTCAGGAAAAGGAATACAATCGTCGAGCTCCGCTCTACGATCGTCGAACCCGACATAGCGCCCAGAAAAAAAAAACCGAAAAAAACTCGGTTCGACGAAAACCCACACCTTAGGAGGGCTTCCCGAGGAATCAACACAAGCCCAAGGCATTAAAATTGCAATTAACGTGTTCAGATAGTTGAACAAGGAATACGAGATCAAAACAAAGGCTCAAATGCGCCGAATTAAACGAAACTCATGCCGTAGGCGAAAACTGCTGCTATGGACACAACAGCGAAGTCAAAACAAAAATCCTACAAGCCATTCCCGAGATATTAACCGTCAAAGTATGCGGCGAACAAAACAAAACCCAAAACTTCGATCGCGAGCCGAGACTCCAAAAACACTCGGGTTGCGATGAAACTGGATGAGCACGTCCAAAACTACTCAAATCCAACACTCGACGTTAAAAGTAATGCCACGACGTCATAAATCTGACGTTGCCCAAACCAATAAAATCATCGAAAAATCGGAGGCGTTACAGTGTAGGTCTTCAGTCTTGTCTTGAAGATGTCCAGGAACTTGTAGACAAATGTTGAATAATTATCTCTGAAGATTCCTGGATCAGAAGTTGAAGAAGACTCTTGATTTTGTATATGATGTTCTTCTTCAGTCTTCTTGAATGTGCAAGAGCAAACAAAATTTCATTTCAGAGAGAAGGTCAGAATCTTAGTATCTCTCTATTAGTTGGCTCCTTTTATTCCGTGTGCTATATTTGTTGTCTGTCTATAGAAGAAAAGAAATTTTCTTTTATATCTGTTGCTGCGATTCTTTTTCAGAATTTGAAATGAGTCCATTAATTACTGCTGGAAATCTGGGAAGGAGAACGGCTGGAATATCTGACTTTAATTATATTTCCCCAACTGTCCCGAGAATAAGTCAAGTAATTACTCTGATGAAAACCATAATTAATGATGACTTCAACAGATATATTCTTAGAGAATTTAAGCATTAATCACTCAGAGAATTATTGACTTAGGATGGAATAAAGAGAGGGACATATAAGGAAAACTTAACATACAGGCTCTGAACAGATTTCGTCGACCTCAGGGCAGATTTCGTCGACCTGGACTCCAAGTTCGTCGAGCTGAGAAATCCCCTTCGTCGACCTGAGCTCAACGATCCAAGTTCCTAAGAATAGCTGACATTCTCTGAGCTCCAAGTTCGTTGAACTGAGAAATCTGTCTAGAGCAGAGTTCGTCGATCTGAGCTCAAATATCGTCGAGCTCAACTCAGAGAAAGAACTCTGAGTTCGTCAATCTACGATCGATGATTGCCGAACTGAGTTCGAAGAACTTAGAACTAATAATCTGAACTCTGAATTCTTCTAAGTCTTGAGTCTCCTGAAGTCCACTACAGGCTGGTCCATGAAGATTGATTCTAATGACTAGCCTAAACTCTAGGACAAACAAACTTGACCATGGCTATACAAGGTGGGTCAAACATCCTAATAGTGAACCTTATCCCAAGTCCAAACAAGGGATCCAACATAGCTGTTTTCATGA
Source organism: Platanthera guangdongensis (assembly GCA_039583875.1). Taxonomy (NCBI): domain Eukaryota; kingdom Viridiplantae; phylum Streptophyta; class Magnoliopsida; order Asparagales; family Orchidaceae; genus Platanthera; species Platanthera guangdongensis. The sequence goes on from CM077157.1 coordinate 82,939,101, forward strand.
AGCAAAACTAACAAAACTGACAAGTGAGAGATTCAAATAGAAAATAACATGAATTAAGCTTACTCCAGAGGATAACATATCATTGATCATGTAATATCATAAGTAGTAATCAATGAAGTGTGTAAGTGTTTTTTTGATGCACATGATTCTAATATAAGTCTAAATGTAATGCTTATCAAAGTAATTGTGCTTATTATGACTTGATAAGGATTTTATAGTTTTTAAAATAATTTCAAACTATTATCCCAAATTAGGCAAGTGTACCTATCAAAATATAGTATATAAAATTGTCGTATTTAGACTCAGGGCATATTGATTACTCCTACTCACGCAAATTAATATTATTTTATCTAAATATAAAGAAGGGTTAAATTAAACTTAAAGCAAGAGACATAAACTAAAAGCAAGCACGTTATCTTGAATCACTTTGAATTAAAATAGTCTTTCTTGAAATCATACAAGTACAAACTCCCAATCACTTACTTTGACCATGGAGGTTCACAAAATACAAAAGCATCTCTCTCGAGCTCATGCTTTTGACTAACCTTAGGTTGATCGATTAAGACCCCTCAGCCAGTCTAGACCCATAAGCTTGCTTTAAGCAGTGAACCCAACTATTGGATTTGACTCCAATCTGAAAAATTTATGTCGTCCTCTCTTGAGGAGTGTAATCAACTCCTTTTATCTTTGAGAGATCTACTCGTATCCGCAACCTCTCGGTCATTTAAGATATGAATCTAAGATCGAAAAACATATCCATGAAATATGAACTAGACACAAAATAATTCAAAGATAAATCAAAGTAGAAATAAATAGAGTTTAATAAAGAAAAGAAGTTTATTTAATTCAAAGCTTGCCCTAATCAAGTGCTAATTAAAATTAGGAACTTGACATCATAAAAAAATTACATAAAGAGATAAAGAAAAACAACATTATTGCTAGAGGAAGAAGTGCTTGAATTAAAATAGAAGCAAACATAAACTATGAAATTGAAATTACATAAAAGAAGTGCAAGAAAGCTACTGAAAATTGGCTAACAATCTACTCCTAGATGACTCCTAGCTACCCCTTTAGATCCCCCTCAGCTCCTGGCTCAATCTGGAATTTATAGGAAAATTTCTAGACAGTCACGCTCCTAGGTCACGCCCGTGACTAGGGGGCGTGTATGGTGCGGAACCGTCCTATTAAAAGCCCGGGAATGTTGGGAGAAAACCGCCAAAATTCGTCATTCTGCGGGTCACGCCCTAGGTCATTCCCATGACCTAGGGCGTGTAAATTATATTACTGGAATCGGCGAGAAGGAAAAATAGCTGGAGTTAATCTAGCGTTGTTGTAGAGGTCACGCCTCTAGCTCACGCCCGTGGCCTAGGGTGTGTAAGCTTGAAAATACTGAATCCAAAACTACCTTGATGATGTGTGGCATGCCTGGATATCACACCTTGGAGGCACGCTCGTAACTATAAGGTCACGCCCGTGACCTCGGCGTGTAACTTTAATCCGACGTGGAAATGACTTCTGGAGATCCTTTATGGGTCACACCCATGGGTCATGCCCGTGACCTGACGGTCATGCCCGTGACCGGGGTGTGTAAATTATTATTTTTCCAGAAATATTCAATTTCTTCTCCTGATCAGCTATGTTAGCTTCCATTTGTTATCTACCGCCCATATTGACCTGAAATAAGAAAATAAAGTAATTAATAACATATATTAATAAAAATTAAATAAAACATTACTATTTTATAAATAAAAACTATATTAAAATCACTATAATAATAGACTTATCAAATACCCCACATACTTAAGTTTTTGTTATTTCAGGGCAAAACTATGAGAAGTAATTATAAGAAAATAATATAATTTTTAATTAAAATAAAAGTTTATTAAATCAAAAGAAAGTTAAAAATAAATTTTAGAGATTTCAATATTAAGTCCTAAGATATGAAATTAAAAATTTGAAGAGGGAAATATTTAGCAAAATTTCTCAAAAAAATTAATTAGTGGTCAAAATTTAGTAGTTAGCTAACAAAGTTAGATTATTAATTATTAACTCTTTTAAGTAAAAAGAGACTTAAAGGAAAAATTAAAACTACTACTTATGCTCTCTTAATATTTTAATTTATATCTATTTTTTTAGGTTTTGGAAACAAGGAAATTGAAGAGTATTTCGATTAGAGGTGATGAAGTTTTTCCTCTCACCTCACATGATTGTTTTTTTTTCAATATTTGCATTTGTTTACCAAAAAAATGATGAATTTTTCCTCTTATTTTCCATGACATATGGATTTCAAATAAAAAAACAAAAGATAAATTCGGAGTAATGAATTTTATACTTTTACTCGATCTTTTATTTGGGTTCAATATGTGTACCTAGAAATACTTGATTCCCATGACATATGATCTAACCAAAAAAAGGAAAAAATGTGTATGTGTACCATGGGATAATAAATTTCATCCTCTTATCCCCGTGACATATGATCTAACAAGAACATAAAAATAACGAAGGAAAGGCTACACCAATTTTTAGATTAAATTAAAATAGTTAGAGAGCAACTATAGTAAATTAAAATTTCCTAAGAATCTTTAAGCGTAAGTGAATATAATTGAAAATTAGAGATTGTTAAACTAAGCACTATAAAATTGAAACTAATTAGAATTAAGAGAAAAAGGGCTAAAAAAATACTCTAAACAAATTTAATTCATAAAGTATTTCTTAAAATCAAATCACCTAAAAATTAAATTCAACGTACAATGATGAAATAAAAGATTAAAAAAATCAAAAAGTATAGAAATTCTTATAAATAAACTCAAAAATAAATGTCTAAAAAAATTAAGTAGGGGATTATTATATTTTGTTGATTTTTTTATAAAAGAAAAAGACATTCCACCCCCATACTTAAAAATAAACATTGTCTCCAATGTTTATATGCCTAGTAAGGGGGGAGTAATATTTTTTATATATTAAAAAAAATAAAATGCAAGGTTAAGCAAGGACTGTCTCCAAATTGCGCTTTTATTTTTCCCGTCTTTAAGCTAGACGGTTCGGGTTAAGAAAAAGGAAAATAGAAGTTGAAATGAACGGGTAATTTCCTTAATTCACGCTTTGGGAAGGATGCCAAAGTTGCTCGCTCGACATCTCCTCCGCTTTCTTCTTGATTTTCCTTCTCGCAGTTGACTTGAAAATTTTGATTCAAATCACCTATCCATTACTGAGGTGATTTGAATCTTTATAGATGAGCGACAAATGGGTCGGGGACAACATTTGAATGCAATAGCTCATCTTCAGACTGAAAGTCGTTAGTGAAAGAAAAATAAAAGATAACGCGTCAAAAATATCTTCACAAGGAGGAGGCTCTTGTGAAGTTATATGATTAGGCTCCAGTTGTTTATTTTCTAAATTAAAATCATTATCTAAAAATTCATTTAAAGAAATATTATCGGATCGTTTTCATGAATTTGAATTTCTAAATGTTTAGAAGGGGTGCTCGAAAATTCAAGAAAATAAGAATCAAGTGTTGTAGGAGTAGAAACATGTTCTTCTTCTAATTCACCCGGTGTGCCCATAAAATTATTAAATTCTTGATATAATAATTCTTCTTTCTCTATGGAATAAGACACTATGGGGGCACGTGAAGATTCATGTTCCGTCCTAAGTGAAATATTCGAAGAGGGGGAAGAATTATTAGAACAAGTTATAATTTCTTCTAAATTTTGGGGAGGATCAATTATGAATTGTGTAAAGTTCCCAAAATTAGAAGAAGTATTGTTAGAACAAGCTATAATATCTCCTAAATTTTGGAGAGGAGCAAATATGAATTGTGTAAAGTTCCCAAAATTAGAAGAAAAATTGTTTGATGCGATAAAAGAAGAATACAAATTCAGATCTAAATAATTATTCTCATAACTCGGGAATTTTTCCGGTTGATCTTGCAAACAAGAAAAACCAATATCCGGAGTGGAAGAATAATTATTTACATAGAAATAATTATTCACATTAAAATTCGAAAAATTATTTTCATGAAAATTAGAAGAATTGGAAAAATTGTTTTCATGAAAATTAGAAAAAGAGTTATCATAAAAGTGAGAATATTATCAAAAATATTTCCATAAGGAAGAGTGTTATATAAGTATAATGATAATAATACTCACTTCGATGAGAACCACCACAATAATAACAAGAAATATGGCATCGTCTTGCGGCTTGCAAAAAATTAATTTTATGTGTAAACTCGGTAACCTTAGCGGCCAATTGAGTTAACATTTTTTTGTAAAAAGAAAATAAAATAACCGGTACATAATAAAAATGAATTTGAAAAAGAAAATTAAAAATAGAATTGGAGGTGGAGAATGAGAATGATAAAAGTAATAAAATCTACGCTTTCAAAATATCAACAAAAATAATTCCCCGGCAACGACGCCAAAAACTTGATGAATGAAATTCATGCTTGCGCGTGATTCTAAACCGATGAGGAAAGTATACCTATCGTTCTAGAGTATAGGATCAAGTGTTGTTTTTAGACTTGGGGATTGTTGAGTACTTGTACTCATAAGGAAGAGCTATTATCTTATCGGACAAAAAGTTTGTTTTGTGAATTACAAGAAAGAAAATGTTTAAACTAACAAGGAGAAATTTGATGATCGGAAAGCTAGCACTTGATCCAGAATCTCCTTGGATTAAAATAACCTTTCATGAAAATAAAATATGCAAGACTCTTAAATTACTCACTCAACCATGGAGGTTCCCAATGTATAAAAGCATCTCTCTCGAGCTCTTTTATTTTTCCCGTCTTTAAGCTAGATGGTTCGGGTTAAGAAAAAGGAAAATAGAAGTTGAAATGAATGAACAACTCCCTTAATTCTCGCTTTGGCAAGGATGCCAAAGTTGCTTGCCCGATGTCTCCCCCACTTTCATCTTAATTTTCCTTCTCGCAGTTGACTTGAAAATTTAGATTCAAATCACCTATCCATAACTGAGGTGATTTGAATCTTTATAGGTAAGCGACAAATGGGTCAGGGACATCATTTGATTGCAATGGCTTATCTTCAGACTAAAACTCGTTAGTGAAAGAAAAATCAAGAATAAGCGCGTCAAAAAAATCTTCGCAAAAAGGAGGCTCTTGCGAAGTTATATGATTAGGTTCGGGTTGTTTAATTTCTAAAATAAAATCATTATCTAAAAATTCATTTAAAGAAATATTATCGGCATCATTTTTATGAATTTGAATTTCTAAATATTTAGAAGGGGTGCTCAAATATTCATGAAAATAAGTATCGGGTGTAGTAGGAGTAGAAACATATTCTTTTTCTAATTCACCAGGTGTGCCCATAATATTATTAAATTCTTGTTATAATAACTCTTCATCCTCTTTGGAATAAGACACTAAGGAGGCACATGAATATTCATGTTCCGTCCTAGGTGAAATATTCGAAGAGGGGGAAGAATTATTTGAATAAGTTATAATTTCTTCTAAATTTTGGGGAGGATCAACTATGTATTGTGTAAAGTCCCCAAAATTAGAAGAAGTATTGTTAGAACAAGTTATAATCTGTTGGATCCCTAGTTGGATTTGGGATAGGTTCACTAACTAGGATGATGGACGCACCATGTATAGCTAGGGTCATGTCTGTGTCCTAGAGTTTAGGCTAAGTTCTTAGAATCAACAACACATGGAACAGCCAACAAAAGACAGCAGAAGACTCAAAGACTTAGAAGAAAATCAAGTTCAGAAAAGTGAGTTCGACGTTCGTCGAACTCAGCTCGACAAAAGTCTTGCTTCGCTCGACAAACTTTGAGTCAATTCTCTAAGTTCAGCTCGACGATATTCGAGCTCAGGTCGACGAATTCTGGAAGTGCAACTTCAACACATTAAGTCCAGAATACTTTCTATGAACTCAGGTCGACGGACTTATATTATCAGCTCGATGAACTTGGAGCACAAAATAGGGAAGTTCTTCGCAGAAAGAAGTTAGCTGAACTCAGGTCGACGAACTTGGTTCTCAGGTCAATGAAAAAGAATTCTCATATCGAGGAACATGATTTCTCTGGTCGACGAACTTTGATCTTAGGTCGACGAAATCTGTTCTCTGGTCGATGATTTCTGTGCAGTTCCAGACGTGGAAATTTCCCTCATTTTTTCCTTATTCTCTTGCAATAATTCATGAATAATTAATGCTTATATTCTCTGAATATAACCGTTAGTGGTAGCATTGATTATGGTCTTCATCAGGTTAATTACTTGCTCTTTTTAATGGGACAGTTGAGGAAATTCATTAATGCAAATATTCTCTCCTGCCAATTTTCATTCTCCAAGCCGTCAGCAATTAATGAATGGAATTCAAAATTCAAAAGGAGAATTCGACTGAAGATATAAAAGCGTTTTTCTTTTCCAGAGTAACAGAGTGAACTTATAATACATGGAATACATAGAAGAGATCTACAACAAAGCATTCTGAACCTTCTTTATACAGAAAATAGTTTGTTTTCTCCTTGACATTACTGAAGAAGAAGAAGAACAATCATAACAAATCAAGAGTCTTCTTCAATATTCACTCCAGAAGCTTTCAAGGAGAACAAACCTCTATCAGTTAGAAGTTCCTGGATATCATTTTGAAGTCAAGGCTGAAGACTGAAGACCCACACCTTGTGCAAGACTCCAAGTGCTATTAAGAGGAGTTCTTGATAACAGCAAAACCCACTAGTCTTCTCTGTTGAAAAGAGAGAGAGAAGACACCATCAATCTCTCTCCCCATCTGTACAAAGGGTTTATTAACTCCTTTAAAAAGTTTATTTTGGTTTTTGAGCAGCTGATCAAAAGCTCATTGGTGGTAGTTACCTGATCAAAACCTGCTAGTTGATTCCTACCATGGTGGTAGAAGAGTGGATGTACCCAGGTTGGGGAACCACTATAAAAGTTCTTGTGTTGTCTGGTTGCCCTTGTCTTTTTGTTTTTGCTGTGGCTGTGATAGATTAGGTTACCTGTGCTGTGTTAGATTAGATTAACTTAGGTTGCTTTTACTTTTGTTAATCATGGTATATCTTATTTTATTACTCTGATATTATTTTATAAATAGTGAAAAGATTTCAGATTTACTCTATTCACCCCCCTCTAGAGTAAATCAGGTCTAACCCCATCTTTCATAATCTCTTCTAAATTTTAGGGAGGAGCAAATATGAATTGTGTAAAGTTCGCAAAATTAGAAAAAGAATTGTGTGATGCGATAAAAGAAGAATAAAATTCAGATCTAAATAATTAATCTCATAACTCATGATTTTTTTTGGTTGATCATGTGAACAAGAAAAGCCAATATCCAGAGTGGAAGAATAATTATTTACATCGAAATAATTATTCACATTAAAATTTGAAAAATTATTTTCATGAAAATTAGAAGAATTGGAAAAATTGTTTTCATGAAACTTAGAAAAAGAGTTATCATAAAAGTGAGAATAGTTATTTTCACAGTTATTATCAAAATTATTTCCAAAAGGAAGAGTGTTATAATAAGTATAATGATAACAATACTCACTTCGATGAGATCCACCATAATAATAACAAGAAATATGGCATCGTCTTGCGGCTTGCAAAAGATTAATTTTTTGTCTAAGATCAGCAACCTTAGGGGCCATTTGAGTTAATATTTTTTTGTAAAAAGAAAATAAAACAACCGGTACTTAATAGAAATGAATTCGAAAAAGAAAATTAAAAATACAAATGGAGGTGGAGAATGAGAATGATAAAAGTAATAAAATCTACGCTTTCAATATATCAATAAAAAAATTCCCCGGCAACGCCACAAAAAACTTGATAAAGATTTTATAGTTTTAAAAATATTTTCAAATTATTATCTCGAATTAGGCAAGTGTACCTGTCGAAATATAGTATAGAAAATTGTCATATTTAGACTCGTGGCCTATTGATTACTCCTACTCACGCATATTAATATTATTTTATCTAAATATAAAAAGGGTTAAATTAAACTTAAAGTAAGAAACATAACTAAATGCTAGCACTTGATCTAGAGTCACTTTGAATTAAAATAGTCTAATATGAAATGATACAAGTACAAACTACAAATCACTTACTTTGACCGTTGAGGTTCGAAAAATACAAAAGCGTCTCTCTCAAGCTCATGCTTTTGACTAACCTTATGTTTATCGATTAAGACCCCTTGGTCAGTCAAAATGTAATACCCCCATCCGTTACATGACATATAATAGAAGGTCCGGACGGGGACCCACACCATATGCCACGAACAGGCGACGAAGTTACAGGTTAATATCAAAAATCATTCGATCCCTAACTCAGAGCATTCTAGCGGAAGCTTTTAAGTTGTTTGAACTCCCCATTTGAATGTCCACAATATATAAACCGGCATTTATATATCTAACAACACGAAGGAATGTTCTGCAAATATATAGCAAGTCTGGCCTTATAACCTTACAGTTAAGCTTTATAACTATGAATTTCATACATCGGCACGCAGGCCGGCCAAACATGAAAGTAACATCATATTAACTTCTTTGGACTTTGAGGGCCAGCAAAGCAACACCAGCAGTAGCAACAACAAGGGCTTCAGCCCCCAATTTTCTGCTCGGCTCTCCTGTACCTGCAAGGGACAATCCACCGCAATGGTGGTAAACAGGGCAACGGTCAGCGTTCAGCTGAACAATTTATAACGACCCTACCCCTTGCCAGGGGAAGTGGTATTCCTTCTATAACTCCCCGAAACTCAAAAGAGCGGCGGGGGACGTTTTGTGACAGATTTGGAATCTGGCAGTAGGCACATGGCCTGGGACACGGGCGTGTCCAAGGGCGTGTCAGACTGGAGTCGACGACTTGGCCGCGAAGTCGATGAATTTCGGTCGACACTGTGTCGAGACAGGGCACACGGCCTGAGACACGGGCGTGTCTCAGGGCGTGTCGAGCCCGTATCGACAATCAGCCCAGGGTGTCGATGATTTTCGCTCGACGAAGTGTCGAGATGGGGCAGACGGCCTGCGATATGGGTGTGTCGCAGGGCGTGTTGAGCCCGTGTCGACAACCGGGGCACACGGCCTCGGACATGGGCGTGTCCAAGGCCGTATCGTGAGGTCAACGAACTTCGCTCGACGAAGTGTCAAGACCGTGAACATGTCCTGGAGCCCAGGCGTGTTCGAGTGGACACGGGTTAGGAAACGAGCGTGTCCAAGAACCCGTGTTGTTTTCGGGATAAATCGGTAGGGGCACACGGCCGATCACACGGCCGTGTCAGTTGGAACACGGGCGTGTCAGTCCAAACACGGGCGTGTCAGATGCCGTGTGTTGTTCCAGGCGTGTCGATATTGACGGCGAATTGGGGACACGACCATGGACACGGGCTTGTGCCCGGCCGTGTTAGGCCCAGATTCTGCATTTTAGATCTGGATCGTGGCTGTTCGTTTCTTTAATTCGGGATCCGACGGCTGGGGGATGTTAGTACTTGGATATATACGGGATTGGACCCTAGAAACCCTCATTCTTACTTGAGTGGTTCTCTTTCTAAGTATAGAGAGAGAGGAGAGCCAAAGGAGGAAGAATAAGCTAGATCCGGCCATTGGAGGAGCTTCGAAGCTCCAAATCGCGAGCCGACTCCGGATCTACGGAGGCGAAGAGAGTGCGGTGCTTTTCATCCGCTTACATTTCCATGGCGCCAAGAAATAACGCTAGGGTAACGATTCTCTTCTTGAGCATGTGAAGCTCTCCTTCTTTGCATAGGAAGCCCGCTCTCGCGAGTTTGCGGTGAGTTGGAGGCGTTCTTTTGGGTAGATATGTAAAGTTCCCGTTGTTTAGAGTCCGTATTCGAGAACGGACATAGGCATGATGTGTGAAGCCTACCCGGACATGTTGGTCTAGATCGGTGATGTTGCATTGCATAAATGCCGGAGAAGAATTCGTGCGATTGGTTGTTTTTCGGGTTTTATACGTGGTAGATTGCAACAGGGATCCTTGGGGATTAACCCAAAGGTGCACCCGGAAAACTGGGCAGATGCGTGATCTTGCCAACTTGTGGGCCTTGGAGCCATCTTGTACATAATTGGGTTATGTATTATTGTATGTTCGATTCACGGGCTTCGAGGAAACTTAACTCATGCCGATGATACCATGATTGTCGTGGCAAGTGAGCAATGGGTTGAGTGGAACCATTCCTGCTTTATGCCGCGGGCATAGAGGTTGGGTCTTGCTGTCGATGACATTAACTTTGTCATGAAATAGGTTGTCGATGACATTAACTTTGTCGTGACATAAGCTGTTGATGACATTAACTTTGTCGAAACATTTGCCTAAAAGACCAAATTGCTCACGAAAGATTGTCGTCCTGGAGATGGTGGTGAGTCAACGGGCTTAGACTGTGATCACCGAGAATGTGCCCTGAGAGCACGGGGCGTGTGGCCATGCGTGCCAACGACTGTATTGTAATGAATTTCTATACAGCTTGGTTATGCTAATAAAAATGCAGGGAAGGAGCATCGCCGCCCCGAGTTGGGGGCGGGATCGTTATAATTTGGTCAGCATTGCTGACCGTTGCCTTTGTTTGCCACCATGCAGTGGTTTTGTTTCTTGCAGGTGCTGCTGGACCATGCGGTCAATAGCGGGCTAAAGCCCAAATTGCGAAGCCGGCCCTCGAAGGCCTAATTGGAGTGTTTACTGCTTTTATTCATGTATGACCGGCCTGCGTGCCGTGGTTTGTAAATCATGTAATATTAAGTAAACAATTTTGTATGGCCTTAAGGCCAGTACTGGTGTATGTACTACATTCCTATTTGGTATATTAGTGGACATTCGTGCTCTTTGTGTTGGGTTCTTAATTGCAACTTTTATAAACTGCTTCCGCTAGAATGCTCTGTGTAGGACATTGGATTGGTTGGATGGTTTCCATTGAGTAACCACCCGGTCTGTCTGTAGTATATGGCGTCGGGCCCCGACCGGACCTAATGCTATATGCTATGCGACGGATAGGGGTTGTTACAATTTGGTATCAGACTACTGGTTTTGGTCGGGCTTAAATTGAATTCGTGGATGAATTCTTTTTAAGGGGTGGTGAGCACATGTGTGTGCGTCATCGTTATAACAACAAAAGAACCCATGAATGTCCTCTTAGGAATGAAAATACACGTGTTTGGGGAACCTGTGTGTTCCTATAATTGTTGTTTGTAATTTTATTTGGTCGCTTAATGGTGTTTTGTACCACTATAGGTGACCGGAAGCGGTGCTGGACCGCCAGAATGTCCGGTTTCTGAGGAGCATAATGCACCCGGTGAGGTGTTTGAGACTCCTCCTTCGTATGAAACCGTTAGAAGGATCGTAGAAGCGGTGTTCATTGTGACGGGTGCACAGCTTGGAAGAAATGTACAACCCTGCGCCCCTGTTTTGGCTTCAACGCCGGTTGGCGTGATGGAGCAGATGACCTTTGGTAGACCATCGGGGCAGCAGCTGAATATGCATTTAATGCAGGGAGCGATCACAGTTGAGGAATATTTACAAGCATTTCTTATGATAAGCCGCTACCCATGCTTCGAGTTGGATAATGAGCAAGCTACAATCGATAGATTTTATAATGGCTTGCGCGCCGAGTTACGAGTTCTACTGCTACGACCAAAGTTATTGGGATTCCGAGCCTTGGTGGAATCAACTAGATATTTGGAGGCAGATTTGAGGAAGACTCTCCCGATGCCAGTGACCATGGTATCGAACTATGCAAGCCCCATAAGAGCTGCATCCGGCAGAATGCTGGAGAAAGGGTCTATGACATCGACTAGGAAAGCCACTTACACATGTTTTACTTGTGGAAAGAAAGGGCATGTTGCCCGAGAATGTTGGAATGGTGCTCAGAAGACTAAGAAAACTATGTCAGGAGCAGTTGAGGACTTTAGTGCAAAGGAAATGACATTCAAAATGCCGAACACCTCAAAGTCTGGTTACCGTATGTGGTATAAGAAGCCTAGGACTTCGGGTCCAGCCCCCTCTGTTGGTGCTTCTGGGGTGACTACGAGTCGAACCGCGAGCGCATGTTTCACTTGTGGAAAACTGGGGCACTTTGCCCAAGACTGCTGGAGCGGACGTCCCAAGTCCGAGAAGAAGCATGCTGTCGCGAGGACAGTTATGGTTTAAAGATAGTTTTGCCTTAAATACTTTTTGCCCTTATGCCTGTTAGTTTAGAACTACTTGTGCTAAGCTTTGTTACGACTTTACTTTATCTGGCGAGAACACCGTTCGTTTAGGGAGCTTCGCATTCCTTTATTAGGAATTATATTGTGCGTCGGAGTACCTCCTTCGATAATAAAAGGCAAATTGGATGCGTTATGGTCCAATGGTGCTCATGTGCGCGGGTAGTATTTGTTGCGCTTAGGTTTGTATCGAGAGTCAGGAGTTCCATTTGCTAACGTCTCTACTGCCGATGGAGGAGTTCGACGTAATATTTGGCATGGACTGGCCCTCGGAGCAGCGAACCTATATTGTTTGCGGTCGGAAGGAAGTCAAGCTGGGAACTAGCCGTGAGACGACCTTTATGGGCTCGAAGGGGTCGAGCAAGACGTTGGTGTCTGCTCTTCAGGGAGTGAAGGCGGTTCGTGTTGGTGTAGAGCTGTTCTTTACACTTTTGAAGGTTGAAAAGCCGAAGCCTATGTTGGATAGTATTTCGGTGGTAGCTGAGTACCCTGATGTGTTCCATAGAGATGTTCCTGGAGCCCCGCCTCAGCAGGAGATAGATTTCACGATTGAGCTATTGCCAGGTGCAAAGCCTGTGTCACGCTCTCCATATCGGCTAGCGCCTAAGGAAATGGCGGAGCTGAAGGTTCAACTGCAAGAGTTGTTGGAGCAAGGGTATGTGCATCCAAGCTCTTCGCCTTGGAGCGTGCCAGTCCTATTTGTTAAGAAGAAGGACGGAAGCTTGAGGCTATATATTGATTATCGGGAGCTCAACAAGTTTATGGAGAATAACAAGTACCCGACCCCCCGGATCGATGATCTTTTTAATCAGTTGGTTGGGTCGATGGTGTGCTCGCAAAGTGAGAAAGATCACTTCAAGCATCTTCATTTGGTTTTGGAGACGCTAAGGAGGAATTAGTTGTATGCCAAGTTCTTGAAGTGTGAGTTTTGGTTCTCGTCAGTGGCGTCCCTCGGTCTTATAGTGAGTGGGGAAGGTATTGCAGTGGATCCGGCGAAGATTGTTGCGATACAGGAGTGGCCTGAGCTTTCTACGGTAGCGGAAGTCTGGAGCTTTCTGGGGCTTGCCGACTATTATAGGCGCTTCGTAGAGAACTTCTCGCGGATAGCGTTACCTCTCGCTACTTTGACGAGGAAGGAGCAGAAGTTCAGTTGGACGCCGGAGTGCGCACGAGCTTTTGAAGAAGTGAAATGTCGGTTGACCACGGCGCCTGTGCTGAGTTCGCCGAGTGTGACCGAAGGTTATGAGATTTATAGCGATGCTTCGGGCAGCGGTTTGGGTTGCGTGCTACTGCAACACGGAAGTGTAATAGAGTATGGCTCGAGACAGCTAAACGTGCATGAGAGGAATTATCTGGTCCATGACTTGGAGTTAGCGGCCGTAATTTTTGCCTTGAAGCTATGGAGGCATTATTTGTACGGTGTGAAGATCAATATCTACACCGATCACAAGAGCCTGAAGTATCTGATTGATCAGAAGGATCTGAATATGCGGCATCGTAGATGGATGGAGTTCTTGGGAGACTATACATTCAAGATCCACTACGTGCCTGACAAAGGTAATGCGGTTGCGGACGCGTTGAGCTGTCAGGCCCCAGCTCAAGCCAATTGGCTATCGATGCATGATGAGAGGTTGGTGCAGGAGTCGGAGGCGTTGGAGATTATTTGTGTAGATAAGCAATTAAGTGCAGAAGCAGTACTGAATTGGACCGAAGTCCAATATGACCTGGCTGATCAGATTCGACATGCTTTGGATATGGATGTCCAGATGAAGCAGTTCGTGGTAGAGGCTCTGGATCGGTCAAATTCCCAATTTGTTGTGGAGGACAGATTGCTTTGGAAAGACGGTCGTCTGTGCGTCCCAAGTGTGGGCAATTTGCGGGTGGAATTGTTGTACGAGGCACACCATACCAAGTACTCGATTCACCCGGGGAGCACAAAGATGTACTGCGATGTAAAGAAACTGTTTTGGTGGCCGGGCTTGAAGAAAGTTGTGGCGCTCTACGTGGCGAAGTGCCAAACTTGCGCCTAGGTGAAGGCGGAATGCCAAAAGCCGGGAGGATTTCTAAACTCCTTGCTTATTCCGGAGTGGAAATTCGACGACATCTCTATGGACTTTGTGCACGGTTTGCCAAGGTCGCAAAAGGGGAACGATGCCATTTGGGTGGTCGTAGATCGGCTAACGAAGGTGTCTCATTTCATTCCGCATAGGAAGGATGATCCGGTGGAGAAGTTGGCAAAATTATATGTGGATAATATAGTGCGGCTTCACGGTGGGCCCCGCAGCATCGTGAGTGACCGAGATGGGCGGGTCACGTCCAATGATTGGACGCTAGTGCAGTAAATGTTGGGAACAAAATTAAAATTTAGCACAGCCTTCCATCCGCAAATGGATGGGCAGACCGAGAGGGTCAATAAAACTATGGAACACATGCTCCGCATGTGTGTCTTGGACTTTGGAAAGCAATGGGAAGACCATCTTTATTTGGTGGAGTTTGCGTACAACAATAGCTACCAGGCGAGTATTCAAATGGCGCCCTTCGAGGCCCTATATGGTAGAAGATGTCGTACGCTGTTGTCTTGGTTAGAAACGGGTGAGTCAAAGTTGTACAAGCGCCAAGAGGTGGAAGATGTTACGTCTTTGGTTCGTACCATTCGGGAGAGGTTGCTTATCGCTCAGGACCGCCAAGCGAAGTACTATAATGCCAAGCACAGGAACGTGGAGTTCGTTGTGGGGGACTATGTGTACTTAAAGACAAAGCCGTTCAAGGGTGTATCGCGGGTGCGGAGATTGAAAAAGCTAAGCCCGAGGTACCTTGAGCCGTTTGAGGTTTTGGAGCGGGTTGGTGAAGCAGCCTATTGGTTGAAGCTTTCGGTGGAGCTTAGTGGCCTACGAGATGTATTCCATATTTCGGTGTTTCGGAAGGCCGTGCAAGAGCCTTCAGAAGTGATCGCGGTTGATCAAGTGCCGGTGGATAGTGTGTTGACGACAAAAGTCAAGCCCATGCGGATTGAGGACTCGGAATTCAAGCGGCTATGCAATAAAGAGATTAGGATGGTCAAGGTCCGATGGGATAATTGCGATCGAGAGGAGCTCTCTTGGGAGCGAGAGCAGACCATGCTTGACGAGTATCCGGAGTTCCTCTCAGGAATGATATAATTTTGGTACTTGTCTTTCCTCTATTTTAATTTCGTGGATGAAATCCTTTTAAGAGGGGGAGAGTTGTAATGTCCCGAAACTCAAAAGAGTGGCGGGGGTTGTTTTGGGCCAGATTTGGAATTTGGCAGTAGGCACATGGCCTGGGATACGGGCGTATCCCAGGGTGTGTCAGACTGGAGTCGACGACTTGGCCGCGAAGTCGACAATTTTCGCTCGACGAAGTGTCGAGACGGGGCACACGGCCTGCGACACGGGCGTGTCGCACGGCGTGTCGATCCTGTGTCGACAACTAGCCCGGGGTGTCGACATTTTCGCTCGACGATGTGTCGAGACAAGGCACACGGCCTCGGACACGGGCATGTCCAAGGCCGTGTCGTAAGGTCGACGAACTTTGCTCGACGAAGTGTCGAGACCGTGAACACAGCCTGGAGCGCAGGCGTGTTCGAGTGGACACGGGTTAGGACACGGGCGTGTCCAAGAACCCGTGTTGTTCTCGGGTTGTTTTCGGGATAAATCGGTGGGGGCACACGGCCGATCACACGGCCGTGTCAGTTGGAAAACGGGAGTGTCAGTCCGGACACGGGCGTGTCGGATGCCGTGTGTTGTTCCAGGCGCGTCGATTTTGACGGCGAATGGGGGACACGGCCCTGGACACGGGTGTGTGCCAGGCCGTGTTCGGCCCAGATTCTGCATTTTAGATCTGGATCGTGGCCGTTCGTTTCTTTAATTCGGGATCCGACGGCTGGGGGCTGTTAGTACTTGGATATACACGGGATTGGACCCTAGAAACCCTCATTATTACTTGAGTGGTTCTCTTTCTAAGTATAGAGAGAGAGGAGAGCCAATGGAGGAAGAAGAAGCTAGATCCGGCCATTGGAGGAGCTTCGAAGCTCCAAATCGCGAGCCGACTCCGGATCTATGGAGGCGAAGAGAGTGCGGTGTTTTTCATCCGCTTACATTTCCATGGCGCCAAGGAAGAACGCTAGGGTAATGATTCTCTTCTTGAGCATGTGAAGCTCTCCTTCTTTGCATAGGAAGCTCGCTCTCGCGAGTTTGCGGTGAGTTGGAGGCGTTCCTTCGGGTAGTTATGTAAAGCCCCCATTGTTTAGAGTCCGTATTCGAGAACGGACATAAGCATGATGTGTGAAGCCTGCCCGGACATGTTGGTCTTGATCGGTGATGTTGCATTGCATAAATGCCGGAGAAGACTCTGTGAGATTGGTTGTTTTTCGGGTTTTCTATGTGGTAGATTGCAACAGGGAGCCTTGGGGATTAACCCAAAGGTGCACCCGGAAAACTGGGCGGATGCGTGATCTTGCCAACTTGTGGGCCTTGGAGCCATCTTGTACATAATTGGGTTATGTATTATTGTACGTTTGATTTATGGGATTCGGAGAAACTTAACTCGTGCCGATGATACCATGAGTGTCGTGGCAAGTGAGCAACGGGTTGAGTGGAACCGTTCATGCTTTATGCCTCGGGAATAGAGGTTGGGTCTTGCTGTCGATGACATTAACTTTGTCGTGACATAGGCTGTCGATGACATTAACTTTGTCGTGACATAAGCTATTGATGACATTAACTTTGTCGTAACATTTGCCTAAAATACCAAATTGCTCACGAAAGAATGTCGTCCTGGAGATGGTGGTGAGTCAACGGGCTTAGACTGTGATCACCGACAATGTTCCCTAAGAGCACGGGGCGTGTGGCCATGCGTGCCAACGCATGTGTTGTAATGAATTTCTATACAGCTTTGTTATGCAAATAAAAATGTAGGGAAGAAGCATCGCTGCCCTAAGTTAGGGGCGGGATCATTATAATTTGGTCAGCATTGCTGACCGTTGCCTTTGTTTGCCACCGTGCGGTGGTTTTGTTGCTTGCAGGTGCTGCTGGACCATGCGGTCAATAGCGAGCTAAAGCCCAAATTGCGAAGCCGGCCCTCGAAGGCCTAATTAGAGTGTTTACTGCTTTTATTCATGTATGACCGGCCTGTGTGCCGTGGTTTGTAAATCATGTAATATCAAGTAAACAATTTTGTAAGGCCTTAAGGCCAGTACTGGTGTATGTACTACATTCCTCTTTGGTATATTAGTGGACATTCGTGCTCTTTATGCTGGGTTCTTAATTGCAACTTTTATAAACTGCTTCCGCTAGAATGCTCTGTGTAGGACGTTGGATTGGTTGGATGGTTTCCATTGAGTAACCACCCGGTCTGTCTGTAGTATATGGCGTCGGGCCCCGGCCGGACCTACTGTTATATGCTATCCGACGGATAGGGGGTGTTACACCTTCTTTGCAGGCATAGCATTTTACAAGCAGATTTATATCACACAATGTGCACTCAAGCACAATCAATACATCACAAACGTCGACCATGAGGCCCGACGCTCCGTGCACGCAGGGCACATTCTTGGTGTACCGGAAATACCAGGGTCACATCGCGGTTCAGGGCACATTCTTGGTGTACCGTAAATACCAGCGTCCCACCGCCATTCGAAGGTCCATTCTTGGTGTACCGGAAATACCAGGGTCCCACCTCCATTCGAAGGTCCGAAGCCCAACGACAAACTTGAGCATTTCGCTCCATGGCCTTCAAACGGAGACTTTAGTCTTAACGGTGCGCAGTCATAAGACTCTCATTATGTGTTTCTGCCGAATTCCAATAGCCCTGGCACTCATGGCGGACAACCATAAAGTGGAGACAGTTCAGCCTTTTTCCGTTGCCAAATCATCAGTTCTATGACCAGACTGACGCGAGTCGTCCTAACCTTATCCGTTCGGCACAAAGCCTTTTCAAGAGCTCACCAAGCTCACAAATAGCCATACTGTCCCCTAATGTCTGGCTTCACAATCGCAGGTTAGCTAGGAGCCATCGCTAGCGACACTCACTATCGCCCAGAATTAGCGACAGAACTCACTTTCCATCCCCAGCCCTAACCATGTCTGGATCAACCATCCAGCAATCCCTGCAGCCACCTGCAGTGCCAGAAACACTGGTCTTTCATAGTATACAGCACAAACACTTTGCGAGTATTTTCCTGGAATTTCACTCCAGTACTTTCTGCTACTACCCTTCACAGGCACAACCCACCGAATCCACCAACATACGCATTAATACGCGGAGTCTTCTCCGGTGCGCAAAATAAAACATCACCAATCCAGACCAACTTGTTCAGATGGGCTTCACACAGTATGCGTATTCCGTACTACACATTTCCGGATCTACATGCAAGACATCTTCGGGATATCCAGAATCAACCCAAGGGGCATCCCTCAACAATCCACCTTTCGGTAGAGGAAACCCATGCATATGCCAAATCAAAGACTTCACATGTCCAAGGAAGAAAGATCGTTACCCTTGACAATCGCTTTGGAGCCATGGAAAACTAGCAGGATAAAAAGCACCGCAACGGCCTTGCCTCCACGAATCTGGATTTGGCACACGATTCGGGGCTCTGAAGCTCCACCGACAGTCGGATACCTCCTCCTCCATTGCTCTCCCCACTCTCCACCTCTTTAGAAAGAGAGAGAAAGGCCTTTGCTAATAGGAGAGTTATCCTCAACTCATGGCCTTATCACAACAGGGAGATCTCAGGGCCTTTGGATCCTAGTTGAAAGGAATGAACGACCACGAAAAGTCCTGAAAAATACTTTCCTGGGCTGGACATGCCTTGTGACATGTCCGTGTCATAGGCAGTGTGCCTTAAGCGACAAAGAAACCGACTTAACCCGGCCAGTACACGGCCATATCACGGGCCGTGTGCTAGACACACCTTCGGACATGCCCGTGTCCAACCCGTGTTCATCAGTCCTCACAGACCTGATCAAGCATAGAGAAGGACACGGACCTTGACACGCCCGTGTCACAGGCTGTGTGCCCAACTCGAGGATCGTCAAGTGCATTTTGTCGAGCTCACTCGAGAACACATCGAGCGCAGAGTAGGACACATACCTGGAAGCGCCTGTGTCACAGGCCGTGTAGCCAACTTGAGGGTTGTCGAGTGCATTTCGTCGAGCTCACTCGAGACCACCCTGTCATCACCTGAGTCCAGGATATGGCCATGGACACGCCCGTGTCCCCGACCGTGTAACTCACACAGAGTAGGGCACGAATTTGGACACGTCCGTGTCCCAGGCCGTGTTGCCCACCCTACTTAGCTCATTCAGCATCGAGATTTGGGGCATTACAATCCTCCCCTCCTTACAAGAAATTTCGTCCCTAAATTTGCATACAATACTCAGGATACTCTTCAACCAAAAATGTGTGACAACATTTTATGTTCTGTACAACACAAACTATTATACAAGGTTAAAAAACAGTTCGGGAAATTCAGCATGCATGGTCTGCTCCCGCTCCCATGTTAGCTCCTCACGGCCGCAGTTGTCCAATCGAACCTTGACCATCCCGATTGTCTTGTTCCGCAACTGCTTATCGGCTTTATCCTCGATTTGAATGGGCCTAACCTTCGTCGTTAGCCCAAATTCGATCGCTACACGATTATTCACAATCACTTAAGCTGGATCTTTTATGGCTTTTCGAAGCACTGAGATGTGGAACACATCATGCAATCCGCTAAATTCTTCCGAAAGAGCGAGCCAATAAGCAACTTCGCCAACTCTTTCTACCACTTCAAATCGATCAAGATATCTCGGACTTAACTTTTTCAGGCGCCGAGTCCTGGACACACCCTTAAATGGTTTGATTTTCAAATATACCCAATTGCCAATCACAAACTCAACATTTCGGTGCTTGGCGTTGTAATATTTGGCTTGTCTATCTTTTGCTATCAGTAGTCTCTCCCGAATAAAGTGTATCTTCAAATTAGCTTCTTTGACTTCCTTACGCTTATATAGTTTAGATTCACCTACTTCCGCACACGCTAATGGTGTACGACATTTTCGACCATAAAAAGCTTCAAATGGTGCCATACCTATGCTCACTTGGTAGCTATTGTTGTAGGAAAACTCTACCATATAGAGATGATCTTCCCACCTCTTACCAAAATCCAAGGCACACATTCAGAGCATGTCTTCCATCGTTCTGTTGGTCCTCTCAGTCTGACCATCAGTTTGGGGATGAAAGGCCATACTGAACGTTAACTTTGTTCCCAACATTTGATGGATTAACCTCCAATCATTCAATGTGAATCGCCTGTCACGGTCATTTATGATGCTACAGGGGAACACCGTGCAATCGTACGATTTGCTCAACATAGAGTTTCGCCAAGACTTCCACTGAATCATCCCTCTTGTTCGGAAGGAAGTGAGCCACTTTAGTTAACCAGTCTATGATCACCAAAATCGAATCATTACCGCGTTGAGGCCTCGGCAAACCATGCACGAAATCCATTGAAATATCATCAAACTTCCACTCTAGAATAGGTAACGACTTCAGGAAACCTCCAGGCTTCTGGCATTCAGCTTTCACTACGACACATGTATGAGATTTAGCCACATAATGTGCAATGTCTTTCTTTAACCCTCACCACCAGAATAACTTTTTCATGCCTTTGTACATCTTTGTGCTCCCTGGTTGAATTGAGTATTTCGTAAAGTGAGCCTCATACATCAATTTTTCTCTTGCTTACCCATACTTGGAACGCACAAACGACCCTCTTTCCCCAAAATCCGTCATCCCAGGAGAATTGGTCAGTTGACCCATCCACTGCATAGTGTTGCAAACTTTCGTCAAGTTCCGTTGCTCGCCGAATTTTGTCCGCAAAGTCATATTGTACCTCCGTCCAGTTCAAGCATGCATTTGCTGTGGAATTCTTGTCAACACAACAAATCTCTAACGCTTCCAACTCCTGGATCAAATACTCATCATGCATCTGCAACCAATTTACCCTTGACGGAGTCCTACGACTCAAGGCATCTGCGGCCACGTTTCCTTTTCCGAGAGTGTAGTGAATTTCAAAGGTGTAGTCCCCAAGGAACTTCATCCACTTTCGTTGTCGCATATTGATATCCTTCTGATTCAATAGGTACTTCAAACTCTTATGGTCCGTAAATATATCCACTTTTACGGCATATAGATAGTGACGCTACAATTTAAGTGCAAAAATCACCGCTGCCAACTCCAAATTGTGGATGCGGTAGTTTTGCTGATGCACTTTCAACTGGCATGAGCCATAACTGATCACCTTTCCAAACTGAAGAAGAATGCATCCTAAGCAGCTCCCTGAAGAATCACTACAAATCTCATAGCCGTCTGTACCACATGGCGATGTCAAAACAGACGTTGTGTAACATCCCATTTCCAACTAGACCCCTAAGAGTGGTTTTGGCCATGACTAGGTCATGACAAAACCCTGGGAAGCCAGAAATGGGCCAAGAGATAGGAGGCCAAGGTAGGGATCACCATGGTCTGCAGATAGTAGAATTCTGAACAATAGTTTAGGATGACAATGGGGCTTCACCATGACCCCAAGACCCTACCACAACACTCCCAAACATTTTGGGAGACCCATTAGAGCCAAAAGGACCCATTAGGGCCAACCCAAGAGGCCCAGTTGACCAAGTCAACTCAAGCTCCTAATCTGGTCAAAGTACCCTTACTAAGGGTATGCGACCTCCAAAGTGCAGGGTAACCCTACCTAGACCCTAAGGGGAGTCAATGGGTCACCAAGGATCCATTGGGGTCAACTCAAATGGTCATGTTGACCCAAGTCAACTCTAGCCCTAAAATGGTCAAAGTGACCTTACCAAGGGTCAAGTGACCTTTAAGGTGCCAAGTCAACCCTACCCAACCCTACATAGACCTTAGGGGAGGCCAATGAATCACCCAGGACCCAATGGGGTCAACCTAGATGGTCAAATTGGCCAAGTCAACCCTCATTGAGGGTCAAGTCAACTTAGCCCAAAAAGGGCTAACCCAAGCTCAAGCCACTTCTCCCTTAGGCTAAACCTATTCCCATGATCATCATAATCCAGTGGGCTGCCTTTAGCTTGTGGGGTTGACTAGTCAACCAGAGGTGACTAGGAGAGAGAAGGAGCTCCTCTCCATGATAATGGAGGAGAGAGAAATGAGGAAGGAGAAGGGGGAAGTGAGAGGCCGGCCAAGGGAGACTAACAGCCACCCATTATGGCTGCAATCAACTCCTCTAGGGGAGAGGAGTTGATTCCAGCCGTTTCCCGGCCACCAAGGGGTGGGTTCAGCCCCCCTCCACACAACCCGAGCCACTCCATTAATGGAGATAATGGCCATTGAAGAACCAGCCTCTCCCCTCCCCCAATTGCCATTTAAACACCATCAGGAAGCCGAGGGGATCATTTTGGAGCACTTACCTGGAGGAGACGAGCCCTTCCACTGTGCAGTTGCAGAAGCCGAGCGCCGCCGCCGTCGCCAATGGCATCCCGCCGCTCCTCTCGCATCCAGGCCGCCAGGAAGGTCCTCCTCCTCTCCTTAACTCGCGGGTAGATCCTAGGAATCCTTAGGCTTGAGTTTCGGGCTCAATTGAGCCCGATCGAATCCGGGATTTCTCCTGTTTTCGGCAAGAAAAATTCTTGCTTAATCCGCCGGAAAACGCCTCTCAGGCGGCGGAGCCGCCGTCTGACGATAGCCACCACCTCGACGGAGGTGTTGGTGGCGGTGGCCGGCCGGGGAAGGGGCTGGATTGCCGGCGGCAGAGCTTGGAAATCGCTCCAGGCAGAACCAATCCCAGCCGTTGGCTCAGTGGGGACGATGACCAGATGCCGTCGATCTGCGCCAAGATTCGTGCAGCATCAGATCAAATACTATAGGAATTAAATAAAAATTATTTCATTTCTGTCACACTGGATGTATTTAATGTAATTAATGTTTAAAAATACTTAGGGACCCTGAATGGAAATTTGCCCAACATGAACATTGTAGCTTAGGGTGTCTAGTTTGCAGCAAAAATTGTTTGGACCCTTTTGGGACACTGGATAGACCAGGGCACCCATTTTGGTGGGACATACCCTTAGGGCTAGGCAGTCACTAAATTGAGTGCCCACTCTTCACCCCAAGCCCAAATTGGCTGAAATTTTGGCAGAGAGTCTATCCTAGACATACCTAGGGCCTGCCAAAAAATGGGAATTTTTGGGGAAAATATTTCTATAGTTTTGGTAAAAATTTAATAATCATTAGATAAATTAAATAGGTGCCCTAAACACATCCAAACCCTCCCAAATTTTGGTGAGTGGTCCCTGGGCTCCAATTAGGTTCCTGTATAAAATTTCATTTAGATTGGATGTGTTTTGAATAGGTTTTGACCCAACCCTATTTATACCCTATGAAGGGCATTTTGGTCAAAAGTTGCACTTTTGGTTTTGAGTGACCAAATCACCTCAACAGAGGCTGAAATTTTGGCCACAGATATAATTTGACTTTTTACACTCACTTATGGAGTTTGGAGTGGATTGGACTAGGGTAGCCCTAGAATGTTAGGGTAGGCCCTTTAGGGTAAATTTCTAGGGTTTGAAGAAATTGGGGTCAAAAGACCTTGGATGGACTTGAAACTTGGGAATGATGTCCATAGGGTTACTATGGTCCTGTGGTTAAAATTTTAGGGCATTTGGAAGATTTAAGACCCCTTAAATCCATAACCCTAGTTTAGGGCACTAGCTTTGAAACCATAAGATCTAATACCAAAACTATCTGAAAAGGCCTGAGATTTTGAATGGGTAGTTGCTTAGGGCATACATGTCTCTGGAAATTTTATAATAAATTTTGGATGAATATTTTTGGTACTTTATTCACAAGGTCATATTTTATAATTTCCACTTAAGAATTTTTGCAGAGAACTATACTTGTTTTAACTTGATAAAACTTAGCAAAGGGGCTTATAGTCATGATACCCATCTCTGTAAATTTTTATGAAATTTTTGAAGAATGATATTTAGTAGTTGCTTCTTTAATTATTTAATTCCATGGAACTTTGGGAAATTTAATAATGACTTTTAGATTGTCTGAAAAATTCTAATTTCTTCATCATGATGTTTCTAGTTCCCTATGAAGCCCTAGTAATTTTTACATAATTATTGGAGACATATATGTGGCACTTCCTTCATTATATTTGATTTTAGGAATTATTTTAATAAATCCTTTAGAGGTCATGAATTATCTGGAAAATTATGGAAATTGGCAACCAATGATATTTCTCTGTTATTTAGTGAATACAAATTTTTAGGAGGCCATTACCTGAGAAAATCTTATGGTTCATGTTCAAATTGACTATGGCCTAGTTTTTGAGGAAAATTCAATAAATAGTAGATTAATTGGGAAAAATATGATTTTCTGAATTTAGTCTATATTTATCATAATAGACCTCTGATAATTGTCATGAGGGTACTGGATGAGTATTTCATGTACTTCCCTTTTTACGGGTCACGTAGCTTAAGTGGTCTGCTTATAGCAAAACTGCAGGATTTCATTTGGATATGAATTAGGGCACGTATGATGGGTCTTGATGGTTTGCTGTAAGGACAAGTGGAATGGGCTGCATCTTTGGAAGATGAGTGAGTAGGGTGTGGTTTTGTCTAGGGTTTAAAGGCGTTCGGGTCCGACGAAAGATCGTCCTACCCAAGGAGAGTTGGAGTCAAATCACCCTAGGATTAGCGTATCGAAACATGAGAAAATAATGGGTAAGGGGATCAACCAATAATAAAATAAGTACCTTGCGAAAGGGAACGCTGGGCGTAATCCCAACACAGTTCCTAGTGCCCCTTGAGAGCCCTTCACAGGGAATACCGGGGCAGTCCTGGGTTAACGTAAACTGTTTAACAAGCTGAAAAGAGTAACTTAGTAATTAGGGTTGCACATTTCACAGACACTGATGGCACGGGATGTTAGCTGGGAGCTTCGGCTCGATTGTTTGTGACGGACGTGTTGGTCCGGGGAGCTTCGGCTCGGGTTTTGATCACGCTAAATTTGCATGTGCATAAAAGGAAAGTAAATTAAGGTGGTGGGTCTTCGGTATTGGAGGGTCGATGCACCGACGCCAATACGTTGACTCGGCAAGTGTGGTTAGCACTTCGCCAACAGAAGTCCGGTGCGCCAGCCGGCAAGAGTACGCAGGAGTCCGCTTCGTGCACCAAGCGTTGAGGCGTACGATAGGTCTGACCGGTAGTGCTTTACTGGTTTAGAGGTGGGCGAGGCCCAACCCACCGCTTCCGTCTGCCACTACGGAGGTATCCTGGGAGGTTACGGCTCCAGAAAGGGGGAACTAAAGGTCTGTGTGCACAGAGTCGGGTGTGTGCGTTGCACTTGCATGATCCATCATACCAACTTGCATGTCATAGCATAATCGTTACCTTAAACCTTGACACCTAAAGTATAAGTGGAATGGGACGCTTATACTTTAGGACCTGCAAAACGACCCCTTAGTCTATAAGCTTGTGTGGGCAAGTTTATAAATAAAGGTTAATTTTGATATATTTAGTTACTGCTGTTTGACCACCGACACCCCAACATATAAATCGGTATGGGACTTTTTATACGATGGGAGCCTTGCAAGAGACCCCTTGGCTTATGTGTTTTTCAACATAAGTGAAGGTTACATTTCAGCTTACATTTTATTGTCTTTATATGCTATAGAACTTGCTAGAATAGGACCGCTGCCATCTGCTTTTGGTATTCTCCACCTTCAAGTCCTCCCCTTTCTTCCTCTCCGCTCGGTGCCTAGGAGCCGTGGGGGAAGGGGTGGGGGATGATAGGACTTAGTCTTTTAGACTAACGGTTTTCGAACCGCATCATTTAGGGGATCGTGGAGACCAGCATGGAGGAGCAGCCCCAGAGGCCGGTGCGCTTGGAGGTGGGGCAGTCTAGCTCTGGAGTTCATACAGCCGGGACTGTGAGTCTCGACCCTGAGTAGTTTTTCAGCTTTTGCTTCCGCATGAGTGATTTTGTAGTGAGGATATGTTGTACCGGGCATAAGCCCGTATTTTGCTACTCTGATGTTATCTTCTGTGGACACTCCCTTCGTGAAGTTATATTTATATATGTCATGTGATTCTCTGTGGACAGATAGTTTTTCATTTTACTTCATTATGCTACTTTTATGTGATCGAATTGGCCGGCAGAATCGGCGCTTTGTGGTGATGACCCTTCAGGGCGTGAAGGAGTCATCGCAAAACGGCGGTTCTGGGCCTAAGACCCCGGTGTCAAAAAGGAAAAAAAAGGGGGTCTTACACGTTGTGGTCAAACAACTTTTTAGCTCTTCAAAATCTCACGCGCACTCCGGCGTCCAAGCGAACTTCTGATCCTTCCTCGTTAATGTGGTAAGAGGCAAAGCGATCCATGAGACGTTTTCTATAAAACGTCTGTAGTAGCCTGCCAGTCCGAGGAAACTCCTGACTTCGGCCACCGAAGACAACACTGGCCACTCCCGGATGGTTCTTACCTTTGACGGATCCACCGCAATGCTCTCTCCACTCACCACATGGACATGAAAAGCCACTGACGATAGCCAAAACTCACACTTTGCGAATTTGGCATAAAGCTTATTTTGTCGTAGGGTATGCAACACCAACTGTAAATGGTTTGCATGATCTTCTTCCGATTGAGAGTACACCAAGATATCATCAATGAAGACAATCACAAACAGGTCCAAGTACTCTCGGAACATTTGGTGCATTCGATCCATAAACATCGATGGCGCATTACATAGTCCAAACGACATTACAGTGAACTCGTAATGACCGTAGCATGTTCCAAACGCTGTCTTGGGAATGTCACCTTCCCGAATTCGCAACTGGTAGTAGCCCGATGTCAAATCCAGCTTTGAGTATACTGTCGATCCCGCCAGTTGATCAAACAAGTCATCTATCCGTGGAATCAGATATTTATTTTTCTCCGTCAACTTGTTCAATTCACAATAATCGATACACAATCGCAGGCTACCATCCTTCTTTTTCACAAAAAGAACTGGTGCGCTCCAAGGTAACGTACTTGGGCATATGTATCCCTGTTCCAACAATTCTTGCAGTTGAACTTTTAGTTCGACCATTTCCTTTGGCGCTACTCGATATGGCGAGGTTTTGTACCTGACACCTGCTCAATCGAGAAGTCACTCTCAAGCTATGGTGGTAATCCCAAAAGCCCCTTCAGAAACACATCAGCAAACTCCAAAACAATCAGAACATCACTCACACTACCTTTGACTCAACAACCTCTACAAGCATGAAGAACAACTCCGTGCCTTTTCGGATAGCCTTAACCACTTGAAGAGCAGACATCAATGTCATGCTCGACCATCGCTTACCAGCGAACTTCGTTTCTCGTTCGTTATTTTGTCCCAGTGTGACTTCCTTTGATTTGCAATCTATATATAAACGTTGCTCCGAGGGCCAGTCCATACCAAAGATCACATCAAACTCCGATATCGGCAGTACCGATGCTTCCAACCCAAAATCCCGACTTCCTATTCGTTCCTCCACAAACAAAGACCTATTCGCATGCATTACACATCCATTTGGTAATAACACCTTCACACTATCTGCCACCATATGAATCGGTACACCGATCTGTGACAAGAAGTCCACAGATAGAAATGAATGAAAAGCACCAGTATCAAACAGTGCACTCGCCGGACAGTCTCGAATCAGTACAAAGCCTAATACAGACACATCATACACAAGCTACAAACAAGGTATGAAATAACAAAAGCAGCAATCAAATATATTATTGCGTACCTGTGACAACGTCACTTTGCTTTATGGCCTCCTGCTGGCCAAGATTATATACTCGAGGTTGCGCCTGGGATGAAGTGGACTCCACTACTGCCTTTCCATTTTCAGCATATGATGCTCCTATCTTCTTTTCAACCTTTGGTGGACCAACCCGACGGTACTGGCTATATGCCCCACTCTTCCACATGTATAGCTGATGCGTAAGATCACGGCAGTGAACCGGTCGCACAAGTAATAAAAAATGGGGGTTTTCCCAAGTATCGATCTCACAAGGAACACAGTAAGGTGGAGTTAATTTCGAGGAGGACTTGAGATTGAAGTCCTCAGGTCGGAGCTAACTAAGGGGGGTTTGGATTGTTGCGATAAAAAGAAAGTAAAAATCTAACAACTACTCCTATGCAACGCCGCTATGCGATGCTTCGCCAGGCGGGATGGAAGACTAGTCGGGCCGCTATGCACCAAATCACTAGGCGGATGGACGAGAAGGCTAGCGGATGAGGTGGTTAGAATGGCGGAATGAGGGTCGTGAGCACCTCTTTGCTACGCACGCCACTAGCAATTGCTAGTGCGGCAGGGGTGAATGGTGGTGGATGGAAAATGGTGCAACTCGAGTAAATAACGAAAACATACAAAATCACATAGACATGATTGTATAAAATCATTTTACAAACTAAGCATATTTCATCAATATAAATAGATTTAAACACCAATATTCAACAATAAAGCAAGAACAAGTCAAGAGATCGACCGAATCCGAAGTCTTGCTGAGGATTCATGGTTGGAATCGTCGGGTTGTCATTCCGCGTCAAAGCTCGCTCCTCAACTGCGTCCGGGGTAGAGAAGGGTTGTCACCACCTTCCAATGGCCCGTCTTCTTCGTCTCACGATAGAAGACGAAGTTTGCTAGCTTTCCTTTGCTTGATGGCTATGGCGTCAAACCCTACTTGAAGCTCACGGATGAAGGAGAAGACCGAGAGGAAGCTCCGGCTTGGATTTGGCGGTGAAAGCTTGCCCGGAGCACCTCCCTAGGGTGGAAGATTAAGGGGAACGTCGGAGAAGGAGGAAAACGGCGGAGAAATGTCGAGCTCCGGATCCTCTCTCTAATTAGGGCGAGACCTGCACTATTTATACAAAGCAGAACTGAACAATGCGCACGATCACAGGCGCACGACCAGTGGTCGTGCGCACTATGTCCGATGCTCGTGCGCACTGACATGGAAGATCAGGAAGAAGAACTGGGATAACGCGCACGAGTAGTGGCGCACGACCAGTGGTCGTGCGCACTAAGTCCAATGATCGTGCGATTACCCCAGACAGGACTCCAGAAAAGAGGAATCAATGCACACGATCAGTGGCGCACGACCGGTGGTCGTGCGCAGTATGTCTAGTGGTCGCACGCTTACCCCAGGCTGATTCTGGAAAATGAAGAGTAGTGCGCACGATCAGGGGGCGCACAACCAGTGGTCGTGCGCATTAGATCCCATGATCGTGCGCAGTATTCCTGTTTCACAACCATCCCGGAACACACACACGACCTCTGTACCGAAAGGAAATACCAATCACTGATATGTGCAGACATTCTAGGCAATCACAAAAAGGAGTACAAACAATAAAAGTAACAAAATACACAACCACGGGCATAAATGTGCACTTCCTATGACAATAAAGACAAGATGAAATATGAACGATATAGAACTAAAAGTGAAGTGCAAACGCATGAAAACTAGCCCAGATGAGTCCGAAGATAGGTATATACAGTGGACTCATCACACCCCTAGACTTAACTGTTTGCGCGTCCCGAGCAAACAAAATCTAAGCAGATAGGGAAAAATTCTAGTTAACAAAGAAATTGCGATATGAAGTACCATGCGAAGTCGCATGCTCGCGCGCGTAAAAATATAATAGAAGAAATTTCTAAGTATACAAAATAGTTTATACTTTTCACAATGCGTATCAAAATTTTATTATTACTCAAAAATGGAATCACGGTGAATCATTCGGTCATGCGTAGGAAGAAAGTAGACTAGTCGCTAGGTGAGCATTGCCAAAGATCGGGGCTCCGGATAACCTCCAAAGGAATCCACCAATGTTGGTGACCATATGCTTGCCCTTTTGCATTCTCTCCACGACACTGGTTTGGGTTCACACACGAATCAGTAGGACTTTAGGTGAAGAGATGGGGCTTGGGTTTCGGTGAGGTAAACAAGGATAAACAAGAAGGCTATACACCTAACCCAAATGATCTAGTATAAAAGGAATCCCTCTACTAGGCAAAATACACGCGGGTACACCACACCCCCAGACTTAACTTTTAACATATGGGTGTGTGCACCGCCTACTCCAAAAATAATCACATTTCCAAAAAGATTTTCAATTTAAACTTTATCTTTTCACTTTTTTTTCTTTACAAATATTTTTCTCATTTTTTTTCTTTACTCAAATCATCTTTTTATTTTTGCAATTTCAGCAAATATAACATTGGAGCACATCCACATAATCACAAGTAAAATCACCACATCACACCCCAACATTAAAATATAAAACACTAAACTCGACTTGGGTGTGCGACTAGGATTGGCTATGAGGCTTTGGTGAAATCATGGTGGAGCTGAATCAAAAGGAGGGGTAGGCACAACAGGGCTAGCGAGGATATGATGTTAGGAATGGTACAAAGCTCAACCGGGCCAAAATGATGGCCTACATCACGCTCATGCATGACTAACCCATACCCATGCTTCAAGAATAGCTTGGGGCAAGTTCTTAGCCAACGAGAAAGACTATCCATCCTCCCGATTCGAGCAATACGAACCTAACGACCGTCTACACACATCCCTAAGCTACCGTCAGATTCACACCGGATTCACCAACTTTTGAGTAGAATAAAAAGTATTTACGTAATTAGAAAAATATAAAACTAAAGCATATAGAAAAATTAAATCTACTCAAATTTCTACACAAGACGAGAGCAGTTGACTAGGAGCACAGCAAGGTCAACATTTTACTTCGTCTCACAATCCTATGTCAGCACCATAATTTTCCCAAATCTAACGAAGAAATGAGTTTAACTTGCGGCACACTAACGGCTAAGCACGCGCTCATGTGGGTGTAGTGGTGTGTGATGCAACGAACTAATCAAAATAAAATTATAAAAGCTTCTAGTATGCACATGAAATGTGCACGTACAAAAGGTAACAACACTGGCTCTCCCCCAGACTTAAACTAAACTACACAACATATGATGGAGAAATTAAAATCATAAAGAGCTAAGGGAAGAGGTTACCCAATGCTCAGCTAGTGAACATACCAGAAGATGCGTGAAAAACCGAACCAGGTCCGCCATACGAAGAATCACAACCCCGCAAACACGAAGTTGTCAAGAATACCTGCAGGGTGAGCTCCGCAAAAACAAAAGAAAAATATACAAAAAGAAATGTTAAAACAAAAATAGACATGAAAATAAAAATGCAGGAAATGAAAGATAAGTACTGGGGTTATTGTCAACCCAGCACGACTTATTAAATTCTAAACAGTTCTAGCTTATAGGCCTATGAAATAAAAAATGCACAGGTAACTATTCCAATATCCGTTTTGGTAACGGGTACCGATACGGTGATAGAGCAGTTACCCCTCTACCTAAATAGTAATACCTGCCAAACACAGGTAGAGGAAATATGAAATAAGAAGAGGAGCACTGGTCCTCGCTAATCTTATCACAAAAAGTATCCTCGCCTAGCAAGGTATCGTCTATCATAGGCCCGCAGGAGGCGATGGCAACGACATGAGCACAAAGCTCATCGTCATCCCAACGTACCTGTGGAGACTCATCCTGCACAGGCTCAGATAAGGAATGTGGATCAAGTAATAAAAGAGAAGAAGAACTAAAAGAATCAGAAAATGGGAGAGTGATCCCGGTATCACTCTCAGCAGGATCCAAGCATGGATCACTGTCGGTGTCATATGAGTCATACCGAGGGGAATCCGAGAACTCAAGGTCCGCGGTGGTAAGAGGAACGACCTCGTCTAATAAAGACGTGCAAACCTCCACATCAGAAAGAGGGTATTCCTTATCCCACCGGGGTGCTCCATAGTGTTCCGAAGATCTACCTTCGGCGCAACCTCGGGCACCGAATCATCCACAAATACGACATCATCAACCCACTCACACAAAAATAGAGTCACACAATCCGGCAAAAATTGCGGAGGGGCAAGGATGCTCTCAAAATCAAGCACTGACTGAGCAGCCCCCATCGCAAAATTATTCGCTGACGCCACCCCGTCGATGACCGGAAAAATCTCATCGTCCCATATATTAGTGTCCATGAGTTCCTGCTCCTATTTTTGTTGGCTAACACCAGAGTGATCATCATCACTCAAGAAAAGCTCGTAAAAAGGGATCGAGGGACCCATGAAAGAGCTGTATGCGGCCAGAGATTCTTCAGTAATCTCAACGGGTAAGGAATGATCAAAGTGCGTTATGTCAGTGTATGGGCCAGGCAACACCCTGGTAGGCCTGTCCACAACAGTCTTCCGCGAATGGGAGGTTGTTGTGCACACGCCCTCAGAGGGAGAAGGCTTGCACAAACGAGGGCAATCCTTCAACATGTGGCCCACACCTTGACATAACAAACACCGAATGCAATGCTCGACATTCATAACAGCAATGACATCGATGGATCGGCGCAAAGTGTCAAGGATATGATACTCAGCATCAGGATCCATCACGAACAAAAATAATTGCTGAAAAAGTGCTACACAGCTAAAATAAAAATAGCACAGATCTGCTATCTAAATCAAAAATCAGAAAAGGGAAAAAAGAAATAAGCAAAATAAAAATTCTAATAACCAAAGCAAATAAATAAATAAAAATGATATGCACAAATGGAAAAGGGCTTCAATCTATTATCTCCCTCTCCAAAAACTCACACGACTGTGTTCCCCGGCAACGTCGCCAAAAACTTGATGCGTAAGATCACGGCAGTGAACCGGTCGCACAAGTAATATAAAATGGGGGTTTTCCCAAGTATCGATCTCACAAGGAACACAGTAAGGTGGAGTTAATTTCGAGGAGGACTTGAGATTGAAGTCCTCAGGTCGGAGCTAACTAAGGGGGGTTTGGATTGTTGCGATAAAAAGAAAGTAAAAATCTAACAACTACTCCTATGCAACGCCGCTATGCAATGCTTCGCCGGGCGGGATGGAAGACTAGTCGGGCCGCTATGCACCGAATCAGTAGGCGGATGGACGAGAAGGCTAGCAGATGAGGTGGTTAGAATGGCGGAATGAGGGTCGTGAGCACCACTTCGCTACGCACGCCACTAGCAATTGCTAGTGCGGCAGGGGTGAATGGTGGTGGATGGAAAATGGCGCAACTCGAGTAAATAACGAAAACATACAAAATCACATAGACATGATTGTATAAAATCATTTTACAAACTAAGCATATTTCATCAATATAAATAGATTTAAACACCAATATTAAAAAATAAAGCAAGAACAAGTCAAGAGATCGACCGAATCCGAAGTCTTGCTGAGGATTCACGGTTGGAATCGTCGGGTTATCATTCCGCGTCCAAGCTCGGTCCTCAACTGCGTTCGGGGTAGAGAAGGGCTGTCACCACCTTCTAATGGCCCGTCTTCTTCGTCTCACGATAGCGGACGAAGTTTTCTAGCTTTCCTTTGCTTGATGGCTATGACGTCAATCCCTACTTGAAGCTCACTGATGAAGGAGAAGGCCGAGAGGAAGCTCCGGCTTGGATTTGGTGGTGAAAGCTTGCCCGGAGCACCTCCCTAGGGTGGAAGATGAAGGGGAACGGCGGAGAAGGCGGAAAACGGCGGAGAAATGTCGAGCTCCGGATCCTCTCTCTAATTAGGGCGAGACCTGCACTATTTATACAAAGCAGAACTAAACAATGCGCACGACCAGTGGTCGTGCGCACTATGTCCGGTGCTCGTGCGCACTAGCATGGAAGATCAGCAAGAAGAACTGGGATAATGCGCACCCTAAGTTAGATGATGGAACACATTTTCCATAGCGATGCATTGTGCCGCTGGCAGATGTTTTGCCAAAAACAGTCGCGAAAATTCCTCAACCGAGACTTCTGTTAGTTGATAGCCCACTAAGTGGTGTAACTCTATCTCGTCCCACCATAGCCGAGCCTCTCCTTCCAACAAGAAGGTGGCCAAGGCGACCTTCTGATTTTCCTCCGTCCATATCACCGTCAATAAGTGCTTGACGCGTGACAACCAATCTTCCGCCTGCGTTGGGGATCCCACACCCGTAAATGTAGCAGGATTGAAGCTCATAAACTGCTTCAACTGCCATTCAGCAGCCTGAGGATCAACAACCTCAATAGGTTCTGGACTTACACCAACCCGTTTTGGCACCAATGCTTATTGCGCCTGCCCAGTAGGCTGTACATGAATCATTGCGAACAACGCCTCAACAACTAAGCATACTGTTTCCGCAGAAGGAGGTGTTGGCACCTCAGCTGGTGCCGCACTCTCATCAGAACGCTGGGGCTCAGACTGCCCAGCACCATTAGGAGTCACCTATAGGTGGACAAGACACACATTAATGACCTTGCACAAGCAATAACAACAATATAGGAACGCAGAGGTTCCTCAAACTGGTGTATTTGCATTCCTTAGTGGACATTCTTGAGTTCATTAATGTTATAGTGGGTCGCACTAACACGTCCTCGCCACCCCACAAAATAATTCGACCACAAATTCGAAAGAGGAAGACCGAGACCGCTCTGATACCAAAATATAACACCCCCATCCGTTAGATGACATATAATAGAAGATCCGGTCGGGGCTCCACACTATATGCCACGAACAGGCGGCGAAATTACAGGTTAATATCAAAAATCATTCGCACCCTAACTTAGAGCATTCTAGCGAAAGCTTTTAAGTTATTTGAACTCCTCATTTGAATGTCCACAATATATAAACCAGCATTTATATATCTAACAACACGAAGGAATGTTCTGCAAATACATAGCAAGTCTGGACTTATGGCCTTACGGTTAAGCTTTATAACTATGAATTTCATACATCGGCACGCAGGCCGACACACATGAAAGTAACATCATATGAACTTCTTTGGCCTTTGAGGGCCAACAAAGCAGCAACAGCAGCAGCAACAACAACAAGGGCTTCAGCCCCCTATTTTTCGATCGGCTCTCCTGCACCTGCACGGGACAATCCACCGCAAAGGTGGTAAACAAGGCAACGGTAAGTGTTCAGC
Source organism: Platanthera guangdongensis (assembly GCA_039583875.1). Lineage (NCBI taxonomy): Eukaryota > Viridiplantae > Streptophyta > Magnoliopsida > Asparagales > Orchidaceae > Platanthera > Platanthera guangdongensis. The sequence continues at coordinate 82,974,338 of CM077157.1, forward strand.
TGACCAATTTATAACGACCCTACCCCTTGCCCGGGGCAGTGGTATTCCTTCTCTGCAGGCATAGCATTTTACAAGCAGATTTATATCACACAATGTGCACTCACGCACAATCAATACATCAAAAACTTCGACCACGCGGCCCGACGCTCCGTACATGTAGGGCACATTCTTGGTGTACAAGAAATACTAGGGTCCTACCGCCATTCAGGGCACATTCTTGGTATACCGGAAATACCACGGTCACACCGCCATTCGAAGGTCCATTCTTGGTGTACCAGAAATACCAGGGGCCCAACGCCATTCGAAGATTCAAAGTCCAACGACAAACTTGAGCATTTCGCACCACGGCCTTCAGACGGAGACTTTGGTCTTAATGGCGCGCAGACCTAAGACTCTCATTATGCGTTTCTGCCGAATGCCACTATCCTAGGCACTCACGACGGACAACCATAATGCAGAGACAGTTCAGCCTTTTCCCATTGCTCAAATCATCAGTTCTATTACCAGACTGATGCGGGTCGGTCTCCCCTTATCCGTTCATCACGAAGTCTTTTCAAGAGCTCACCAAGCTCACAAATAGCCACACTGTCCCCTAAGGACTGACTTCACAATCACAGGTTAGCTAGGAGCCATCGCTAGCGACACTCACTTTCGCCCGACATGAGCAACAGAACTCACTTTCCATCCCCAACCCTAACCTTGTTTAGATCAACCATCCAGCAATCCCTGCAGCCACCTGTAGTGCCAAAAACACAGGTAATTCATAGCATATAACACAAGCACTTTGCGGGTATTTTCCTGGAATTTCACTCCAGTACTTTCTGCTACTACCCTTCACAGGCACAACCCACTGAATCCACCAACATACGCATTTATACGCGGAGTCTTCTTCGGTGCGCAAAATAAAACATCACTGATCCAGGCCAACCTATCCAGATGGGCTTCACACAATATGCCTATTCCATACGATACATTTCCGGATCTACATGCAAGATATCTTGGGGATATCCAGAATCAACCCAAGGGGAATCCCTCAGCAATCCACCTTTTGGTGGGGGAAACCCATGCATTTTCCAAATCAAGGACTTCACATGTCCAAGGAAGAAAGATCGTTACCCTTGATGATCGCTTTGGAGCCATGAAAAACTAGCCGGATGAAAAGCAACGCAACGACCTTGCCTCCACGAATCTGGATTCGGCACTCGATTCGGGACTCTGAAGCTCCACCACCAGCCGGATTCCTCCTCCTCCTCCCTTGCTCTCCCCACTCTCCACCTCTTTAGAAAGAGAGAGAATGGCCTTTGCTAATGGGAGAGTTATCCTCCACTCATGGCCTTATCACAGTAGGGAGATCTCAGGATCGTTGGATCCTAGTTGAAAGGAATGAACAGCCATGAAAAGTCCTAAAAAATAATTTCCTGGGCCGGACACAGCCTGTGACACGCCCGTGTCATAGGACGTATGCCTTAAGCGACAAAGAAACCGACTTGACCCGACTAGGACACGGCCCTGTGACACGACCTTATCACAAGCCGTGTGCTAGACACATCTTCGGACATGCCCGTGTCCAGCCCATGTTCATCAGTCCTCATAGACCTGATCAAGCATAGAGAAGGACACGACCCTTGACACGCCCGTGCCACAGGCCGTGTGCCTAACTCGAGGATCGTCTAGTGCATTTTGTCGAGCTCACTCGAGAACACGTCGAGCGCAGAGCAGGACATGGACCTGGACACACCCGTATCACAGGCCGTGTACCCAACTCGAGGGTCGTCGAGTGCATTTCGTCGAGCTCACTCGAGACCACCCCTCCAACACTCGAGTCCAGGACATGCCCGTGTCCCCGGCCATGTAACTCACACAGAGCAGGGCACGGTTTTCAACACGCCCGTGTCACAGGCCGTGTTGCCCACCCTACTCATCCCATTCAGCATTGAGATTTGGGGCATTACACGAAACTCATAAGATTGCTTTAAGCGGTGAACCCCGCTATTGGATTTGACTCCAATCCGGAAGATTTATGTCGTCTTCTATCGAGGAGTGCAATCAACTCATTTTTATCTTTGAGCGATCTATTGTATCCGCAACCTCTCAGTCATTTAACATACGGATCTAAGATCAAAGAACATATCCGCGAAATATGAACTTGACATAAAATAATTCAAAGATAAATCAAAGTAGAAATAAAGAGAGATTGATAAAGAAATTAAGTTTATTTAATTTAAAAGTTTGTCATGATCAAGTGCTAATGGAAATTTGAAACTTGACATGATAAAAAAAACTACATAAAAAGATAAGAAAAACAGCAATATTGCTAGAGGAAGAAGTGCTTAAATTAAACTAGACGTAAACCTAAACTATGAAATTGAAATTACATAAATGAAGTGCAAGAAAGCTACTTAAAATTGGCTAACAATCTACTCCTAGATGACTCCTAGCTACCCCTCTAGATTCCCCTCAGCTCCTGGCTCGATCTGAGATTTGTCGGAAAATTTTTGGAAAGTCATGCCCCCGGGTCACGCCCGTGACTAGGGGACGTGTCTGGTGCGGAACCGTCCTCTTAAAAGCCCGGGAACGTTGGGAGAAAACCGGCAAAATTTGCCATTCTGTGGGTCAAGCCCCTAGGTCACACCCGTGACTAAGGGCGTGTCAAGTTTGTTACTGGAAATGGCGGGAGTTAATCTGGCATTGCTGAAGAGGTCACGCCCATGGCCTAGCCTGTCTAAGCTTGAAACTGCTGAATCCGAAACTGCCTTGTTGATGCGCGACACGCCTGGATGTCACGCCTTGGAGGCACGCCCGTGTCTGTAAGGCCATGCCCGTGACCTCGACGTGTAACTTTAATCCGACGTGGAAATGGCTTCTGGAGCTCCTTTATGGGTCACACCCATGGGTCACGCCCGTGACCTGACGGTCACGCCCGTGACCGGGGCGTGTAAATTGTGATTTTTCCAGAAATGTTCAGCTTCTTCTCCTGATCAGCCTTGTTAGCTTCCATTTGTTATTTGCAGCCCTGATTGACCTGAAATAAGAAAATAAAGTAATTAATAATAAATATTAATAAAAACTAAATAAAACATTTCTATTTGATAAATAAAATCTATATTTAAATCACTATAATAATAGACTTATCATGAACTTTTGTTGGTTTCCGTTGCTAGTCAAGCGGAAACTCGAGTCAATGCATCACATCAATTTAATACTATATTTCATTGATTTCTTAAGATATTATTGAGTTAAAATATTCATATTTTAGCATTTTTAGCAAAAACAAATTCACTAAAAGTGAAAGATCAGATGAAGAACAGACCTTACTCAAGACTTACAACGAGATAAGCATAAGGAATAAGATTCGATGTCACAAAGAAACTAGATAGTGAACTTATGTTTTGCAGGTCCAAGCATTCATGAGTGATACGATTACAACACGTTATTTTCCTGGATACCAAATATTCATTTAAATTGATCCATTACAAGACACGATTATCTTCTAAGTAAACTTGTGTGCGATCCAAACATTTTGTATAAAATCACGAACCATTCATTTGTTTGCTAACCAAAAATATTATCAATTATTATTATAACACAAATATATTCCAAGTAAAGCATCTACGATACGAGAATGATAAAAAAACCAATCATAAATTCACCAAGCAGAATTCATACATTTATTACAATGACAATGCGACTCATGCTCAACAAGCTATCATTCTTCAAATTCTTCATCAAATGAGAAATCTATTATCTAAGTGACTATACAAATAGAAAATCATTCATGATCATAACCCATGTTATTTCATCCCTAAGATATTAACTGATCAAATTAGTTGTTCAAGATTTTAATTATTTTGACAAAAAACATTAAAGTGTGAATTTACGTAAATAATAAAAACAGACAAAGTAAATTAAGTTCAACGATTGCAAGAGAGAGAGAGAGAGAGAGAGAGAGAGAGAGAGAGAGAGAGAGAGAGAGAGAGAGAGAGAAAGAGAGATCTCTACTTGCCTTAACGCTGAAATAGAATCTGACAGAGGCGGCCAAGTGACACAAGCAAAAACTAGAAATCCTATTTTGAACCTGATCAAGTACAAACATAATTGATATTGACATGATGGAAATTCTATTATAGCACAAGGTATTAATTACAAAATCTAAAGCACGAGAGAGTAGAGAAATAAACTCCCTCAAAAGGGATGGGAGAAGGGACACCATGCGAAGACGGAGAGTTGGTGGTGCTTAGGCTTGGGGAAACCCCCTAATTCGGAGAGGGTTTTGCATGATCCCACCAACTGAAATGAGGAGCCATGTTGAAAATCATAAATTAACCACCATTACACGATCGCAAAGGGTGGGTGGGGGGGGAGGCGCGCAAAAATCTAAAACACAAGTTAAACATAATTTGGAGACAAATAATTTCCAAAACAATTAGGGAAAACTGAATAGAGGAGGAAATTGAAGAGATCTTACCCAAGGAGATCAAATTCGAGCCCAAGGAGGAGAGGAGAGGAAAACCCTAGGTATCCATCTCGAAATTCACGGCTAAGACGATAAAGATGAGGCAAAACTAGGGCTACTGGAGGAAGAGTAGTTGTCGGCCTCATTAGGAGGAGAAGATGCTACTGCCATCCTGGAGGAGGGAGATTGCTGCCTGGAGGAGGTTGCCTGCTCTGGAGAGCTGAGGCATCCGCCGACATGAGATGGAGGAGGAGACGAGCAGGGAGGCACCAACATGGCAGGAAGAAATCAAAGGAGGTGCCAGAATCAGGCAACGACAAAGGGAACAAGAGTCGCGGCTGGAGCAGGACATGGGATTGACACATGCGTGAGATGGGGATTGCGGGATCAGGTGGTTTGCGGAAAACAACCAAGGCCAACGAGTTCTATTATAGGAAAAATAAAGAGGAGGGGCTCAGTTAGGTATGAGAGCGAATTTCTTTAGTAATTACAACATCGCCATTCCAACATAAATGGATTAAATTTAATTTCATATATTTTTTGTAAATCCCGGGTTGTTACATTCTCCCCTACTTAGGAAGTTTCGTGTTGAAACTTTCTGAGAATTCTCTGAATGGAATCTATTATGGAAAAGATTAAGATGTCATACATCCCCCAAAAACTTTCAAATCAAGGCAAGTAAGCTAACTCTGAGGATACTAGAATAAAAAAGAGAGCAAGTTTGGAGGATTTCCAAGATCAAGAGAAAAAAACTGCGAATACTTGCTATGCATGTCAGATTCAAGTTCGCAAGTGAACTCTTCAGACTTGGTGGGTTCGGCCAGATATAAAAGATTTTCAAGAAACACATGAATTTCTTCAATTAACTCAAAATTGAGAGGTAAAACACGAGAGTTCAAGAGCAAAAAGATCTTTGCACGAAACAAAGATAGAACATCAAAGAGAAAAAGAAACTGAATGATGATTGAGAATCAACAGAAGCAAGTCACCCTTGGGATGGAAGAGTACAAAACAACGCAGAAGTACTTCAGCAGAACCATTTACAAGAAGACTCTCATTTCTCACTAACACTTAAGAGTTAACTACAGGGGGATACAATAGGACCAGATAAGATCAATAGACAAGTGGAACGAAAAGGACTGTTTACGAATATCGAGAACTTGAAACCAGAGATTTTAACACATTGCCTACTATCAGGTACATAAATTATGTAATAATTACAACATTTTCAATGGACAACTCTAGGTAATGATCATGCAAGTTCAACCATGAGATCATGTATGATGTCAAGCATATAGTAAATTCATGCATGTACAATCATTATTGTTGTTCTTAGCTTAACACTTGTGCAATTATTTATGGTATGAATGCAAATGAGTGGATACACTTGCCATATTAAGCGCCCATTTCACTTAACATGTCATGCAAATTATGATTCTAATGTCAATGCACTTGAAAATATTAAACCATCCATATAATTTAGTATTCGTAAGCGGTGCATATCTTAGTGAAAACTCATATGCACAAAAATGTTAAGTTTGCCAATAACCCCTTAACATTCGTGTGTATACTACTCATGCTTATGAGTGAGTGTGTGCTTTTTTCAGCTGCGAACAACAAATAATGACAAGCTGTAACATCCCTAAAACAACTAGACCCATAGGAGTAGTTTTGTCATGACTAAGTCATGATAAAACCCTAGGAAGCCCAAGAAGGCCAAGTGAACCTAGGAATGTAGGTGAGATCACTATGGTATGCAAATAGTAGATTCCTAAACCCTAGTTTAGGATGACCATGAGGCTTACCATGATTCTAGGACCCCACCCGTGCCCTCCTAACCCTAAAGTGAGGTCAATCGGTCACTAAGGACCCATGGAGGGCAGTTAAAGTGGTTAAGTTGACACAAGTCAACTATAACCCTAAATTTGTCAAACTGACCTACACAGGGCCAATTGAATTTCCCTTAGCCAAGTGGACCCCACACATGCCCTCCTAACCCTAGAGTGAGGTCAATAGGTCACTAAGGACCCATGGAGGGCAGTTAAAGTGGTTAAGTTGACCCAAGTCAACTCTAACTCTAAATGGGTCAAACTAGCCTACTTAGGGTCAATTGACCACCCCCTAGCCAAGTGGACCCCGCCCATGCCCTCCTGACCCTAGAGTGAGGTCAATGGGTCACTAAGGACCCATGGAGGGCAGTCAAAGTAGTTAAGTTGACCCAAGTCAACAATAACCCTAAATGGGTCAAACTAACCTACACAGGGCCAATTGAATTTCCCTTAGCCAAGTGGACCCCACACATACCTTTTTAACCCTAGAGAGAGTCCAATGGGTCACCAAGGACCCATTGGGGTCAACCAAAAAGGCTAAGTTGACCCAAGTCAACTCTAGCCATAAAGTGTCAAAGTGCCATGATTAAGGGTCAAGTGACCTCCAAAGGGCCAAGTCAACCCTACCTAGACCTTAGGGGAGGCCAATGGGTCACCACGGACCACTAGGGGAAACCTCAAAGACCAAGTTCACCAAGGTCAACCCTAGTCAAGGTTTAGGTCAAGCTAGCCCAAATGGGCTAACTGAAGCTCAAGCCCAATTCACTTGGGCTAACCTTGTTTTGGTGGATGAAATGGACATGTGGGATGCCATTAGGCTAGGTAGAAGTCAAATTTCAGGCTTGGTGTGTAGAAGAGAGAAAAAGCTCCAATGAAAGAGAGAGAAAGTGAAGGGAGTAATGAGGGAAGAGTTTGGGGCTCATCCTTCCCCTTCCCCAACCCCCCATTCAATTCACTAGGACAAGGGGAGTGTAGTCCCATTTCAACTAGCTGGTCTTTGACTGGTTTGAGCCATGCTTCATCCCCCACCCACCATGGCTAAAATTTGACTAAGGGGCCATTAATGGCAATGGCAGCCTACACACACCCAAAGCCCCAACTCTCTTCCTTAAAAGCTTCACTGGACTCCAGAGATTCAGTTCCACACATTACCTGAAGGAGCCAAGGAAGTTTACTATGTAGTTGTAGAAATCCGACCACCACCACCACCACCATGACAATCCGGCGATCGGCAAGGCTACAGCCACCCACACAGGTCCTCCCCTTCTCCTTCATCCATGGGTAGATCGTAGGATTCATTTAGGAAGGGATTCGGGCTCAGTTGAGCCCGATACAAGTTGAAAAATTTCTCGTTTTTCCATGATTTTCACCTTGTCGGGATCACCGGAAATAGGCCCTCCGGCGGCTGTGCCGTCGCCTGGCGATAGCCACCACCTCAATGGAGGTGGTGGTGGCGGTGGCCGACCAGGTACGTGGTCGGATGGCCGGTGACAGCGGTTGGAAATGGCTCTAGGAGAGATGAATCGGGACTGTCGGCTGGAGGTTGAAGACAACTGGATGCTGTCCAAAGCTGCGCCAAGATTCGTGCTGTATTGATATTAATCTATAGGATTTGTATTCTGTTATTTAAATTCTGTCACACAATTTCTATTTAATGTTTTTAATTATTAAAAATATCAAGAGGCTAATTCAGAGAAAATGGTCAACACATGATTTGTAGCCCTATGGGTCTACTTTAATCGAAAATTGGTGTGAACCAATTTGGGTGCCTGGTTTGACCAGCGCACTCATTTTGGCGTTGCCTATACCTAGGTCTAGGCAGAAATTAAATGAATGCCCACCCTTCATCTCTGGTCCAAATGACTTAAAATTTGGATAAGGAGTCATCCTAGTCCATATGTAGGTCCTTCCCAAAAATAAGAGTTTTTGGGGACTATGTTTCTATAGTTTTGGAAATCATTATATTTCTCTAGGCTAAATTAATTTAGTGACCAAATTACCTCTAAACTAACCCAAATTTTGGTGAGTGATGCTTGGGGTCATTAGAAAGCTCTGGTTAAAATTTCATCTCTTTTGGAGGTACTTTGAATTGAAATCATGCAAACCCTAGCCTTGCCTTAAAAAAGGTATTTTGGTCAAAAAGTGCACTTTGCATTTTGAGTGGCTAAATCACCTCAACAGAAGTTGAAATTGGGGCCACTAGCTTGGCATGGAGTTTACCACCTCTCCATTAAAGATGAGGTAGATTAGAATAGATTTTCCCTAAGACCTAAGACCAAACCCTAAGGAAGGGCTTTTGTGCCTTGTGAAGGGCATAAGGCCAAAAGATCTTGAATGAACTTGAAAGTTTGTGGGGAGTGTACTAGGGTAACTAAAGCCCTTTGGTAAAAATATTATGGGATTTGGAAAAGGGTAGGGCCCTCAAAATCCTAACCCTAGTTTAGGGCACAAATCTTATGATGCTAGAATTGGTTAGTAAAACTCATTGAACAATAATGCAATTTGGGTAGTGTGGTCATAAGGGTAGTATGAACCTCTGGTAATATAATTGGGAATTTTGGATCAATAATCTTAGCACTTCCTTTGTAACTCATGGGATTGCCCTATTTAATCATTTGGTTATTATGATCCCACTACCCATTGGAAAGTCATGAAAATTAGGCAGAGGGAGTTTTAGACCTTATTGCTCATGTATGAATTTTATTAGAATTTTGGAATACATATTTGCAGTACCTACTTCACAAGCTCAATAACTTGGAAAATTGTTCAATAATTTTTTTAAAGCTCATTACTTGATAATAAATTATGAAACTTGACTGAGAGCATTTATATATCCTTACAATGATCTTTGAATTTTTTCAGAATTTGTAGAAATAGTTTTGCTGCACTTGCCTCTTAAATTGATAAAAATAGGTTATATTCAAAAATTAGATTCCGAGGCTTAACCTTGTTGAAAAGTTGGGATACTTGGGATTCAGTTTTAAATAATCATCTTGAATTTATCATAAATTTGGTAGAGCATTTACTTGTCTCAAATGGACACTTCATGTTCAAACTTGGGTTTTTGATTTACTAGCTTAAATAAATAAATTATCAGATAATTCGGAAAATTGTGAAATCCTGGATTTAGGCCACACATGTCATAATAGCCCACTAGTGATTATTATAGGAGTAATGAGTGATTATTTGGTGTACCTCCCACTTTACATGTCATATAACTTAACTTGGTCTGCATCTAGTAAAATTGCAGAATTTAGGTTGGAATATGAATTTGGGCACATGAGTTTGGGATAACTATTTGTTGGCTTGGATAAATAAAAATGAGTTCATCATTGGAGGTTAGGATGAGTAGAGTGTTGGTTTGGCTCGTGTTAGGAGGTGCTCGGGATCGACGAAAGATCGCCTTTCCCGTGGGAAGGAAGTGTGAAATACTTTAGGGATTAGATCCGGTAAAATAAGTAAGTGTTAGGGAATTTTGATAGAAACAAAAAATAGTATGTGCCTTGTGAAAGGGAGCTTTGGGCGTAATCTCATCATAGTTCCTAGTGCCTTCGAGAGCCCTTTACGGGGGATACCTTGGGCAATCCTGGGCTAAACCTAAACTGTAGGCAAAATTGGAATGCAAGAGTAACTAGTAAAACTAGGGTTTCACCTTCACTCACCTCGATGTCTCAGAGTGGTAGGTTGGGTCACTCAAGCTGTATACTCAGTGGATTTGGTGGTGGGCAGATTGGCCCGGCGAGCTTTGGCTAGGTTGTTGTCTGTGATGGGCAGGTTGGCCCCGACGAGCTTTGGCTCGGTTGTTGTTTATGACGGACGGGTTGGTCCGGGGAGCTTTGGCTCGGTAGCTGATACATAAGGTTGCATGTGCATAAGGTATAAGGTGGTGGGTCTTCGATATTGGTGAGTCGATGCACCGACGCCAATACGTTGACTCGGCAAGTGTGGTTTAGAACTTGGCCAAATAAAGTCCAGTGCGCCAGCCGACAAGAGTATGCAAGAGCTCCGCTTTGTGCACTAGCGTTGAGGCATACGATAGTTCTGACTGGTAGTGCAATTACTGGTTTAGAGGTGGGCGAGGCCCAACCCACCGCTTCCGTTTGCCACTACCGAGGTATCCTGAGAGGTTCAGCTCCAGAAAGGGGGAACTAAAGGTCTGTGTACACAGAGTCGAGTGGGTGAGTTGCACTTGCATGTTCACATCATGGCATAATTATATTTCATAGCATAATTATTACATATGACCCGACACCTATTGTATAAGTGGTATGGGAAACTTTATACAATAGACCCTACAAAACGACGCCTTGGTTTATAAGTTAGTGCGAGCGCGCTTATAAGTTAAAGTTTTTATTCAGTATTATATATATATGCTAGCTAAAAAACCGACACCCTATCGTATAAATTGGTAAGAGACTTTTTATACGACATGAGCCCTGCAAAATATCCCTTGGTTTATGCGTTTTCATATAAGTTAAGGTTACTTTTCTTATTCAGTCTTTCTTATCTTCATTTTGTCTTATATACCATAGAACTGCTGGATTAGTTCCGCCGCCACCTACTTAAATTTGTTATTCTCCTCTTTCATGTCCTCTCCTTTCTTTCTCCCCGCTCGGTGCCTAGGAGCCATGGGGGAAGGGGCGGGGGATGATATGACTTAGTATTTTATACTAACGGGTTTCGAACCACATCATTTTAGGGGACCATGGAGCCCAGCATGGAGGAGCAGCCCCGGAGGTCGGCACGCTTGGATATCGGGCAGTCTAGTATCGGAGTTCAGACGGCAGGGATTGTGAGTCCTGATCGCTAGTAGTTATATTAGTTTTGCTTCCGCGATGAGAGATATGTAGTGAGTACTTGATGTACTGGGCATGAGCTGAAGTTTTTAGTACTTTTATTACATCTGTGGACACTCCCTTCGTGGAGATTACTTACTATATATATGTGATTTCTGTGGACTTGTCTCTTACTATTTTGCTACAGTTGTGATCGATTTGGCCGGCAGGATTGGCGTTTTGTAGCGATGACCTTCCCGGGTGCGAAGGTGTCACCGCAAAGCGGCGGTTCTGGTCCGAAGACCCCGGTGTTATTAAAGAAAAAAAGGGGGTCTTACAAATGGTATCAAAGCAAACCTCAATCAAAAAGTAGCAGACCACAACCCTTGGGTCACCCCCGCGCGAGTTTAGTTTTGGGACAAACTAAACAGCAGAAGCAGTGGTGTGCTCATAAGGGGGATCACGTGTAAATTGTCCATTGTTAATTAGGATTGAATCAATTATTTACTATTGGCTTTTGTTACGCAGTCCCCAACACAGCCTACACCACAGGGCGGAGTCCAGCAGACTCCGGATGTTGCACCACCTCCCCCGGTACCCACTCCGTTCCTATAGTCAGAGATGGGGCAGACTCTGACAACTATCCTGGAGTCTTTTAGGGCACAACAGGTTCTGGCTCCGCAGCCAAACCCGGGGGCCAACTGGCTGAGTATTTTCCGAGGACTTTCTCACCCATCCTACTTGGTGACAGGGTCAGCCGTTTGGATGGAGGAGTGGCTGAACATTATGTATGAGATGCTGACTGGGATCCGGTGCCCGTGGGAGGAGAGGGTTCCATTTGTAGTCTCTTTCTTGGAGTCCCATGCCAAGAGATGGTGAAAGATATCGCTGGACACGACGTTTGCTGAAAGAGAGGTTGCTGAGATCGCTTGGGCGGAATTCAGGGCCACTCTATTGGAGCATTTTGTTCTGCAGTTGGACAGAGACGAGCTGGAGGATAGATTTCTACAATTGAGACAGGGCAGCAAGACAGTGGTGGAGTATCATCGGGAGTTCAACCACCTATCTCGGTTTGCAGATTCTTATCAATTAGATGAGGCAGGTTACACTAAGAGGTTCTATAAGGGCCTATGAGAGGTTTTGAGGGAGGCTCTACTGTTCGTGTCCGACGGGTCTTTTCCTCGGATATTGGAGACGGCGAAATGGATCGAGGTAGATTGGCATACTACCCAAGGCCGGAAGCGGCCAAATGAGGATCAGGGCCGGGGAGCCAGAAATGATCAACGACGTGGCCGCATCACAGATGGGAGAAGAGGAGAAGACCAGCCTCGTCAAGAGGTGAGACAGGAGCAGAGGGAACCAGTAGTGGTGGCCCCTCAGCCACCCCAGATGAGGGAGGTGTAGAGTCCCGGGGGTATGACATATCCCCCGCTAGAGTGCTTCAACTATCATCAGGTGGGGCATATCCGGAGGAACTGCCCCATGAGCGGGGCACCACCACCAGCACCACCGGCTGCCCCGCCAGCTCAGTATTTTGGAGGCCGAGGATGTGGCCGATGTTGTGGTTACCAGGGCAGAGACCACAGGCAAGAGAGGGAGCAAGTGTATGCACTGGATCTTACTCAACAACGGAATCCGGAGCAAGTGATCACAGGTACTCCAGTTAATTTTAAGTTTTCTCTTTCCTAGATAATTAGAGTTATGAATGTAGAACTGATAAACTAGGGAAGAAAACCATAATTAGGTTTCTAAGACTTTAAACTACCCCAGGCATAGTCTTCATCAGCGGCAAGCCCTCCTATACACTGTTCGATACGGGTGATTCACACTCGTTCGTATCGGAAGCCTTCGTGGAAGGTCTAGAAGGCATGGAGCGGTTCACTGTCTTGATGATGAGGATATGACTACTAGACGAATCAGAGCTATTTACCACCGCCAGCTGCAACATGGAGGAGGAGATCGGCGGAAAGATATTTGAAGCACCAGCGACGATCATGAAGATGCCAGTCTTTGATTTGATACTGGGAATGACATGGTTGCACTGGAACCATGCCCAGATTGACTGTATGCCAAAGAGGATTACTGTGAGGCATGGGGATTCCTACATCATCATCGAAGGTATTAAACCTATTCCCCCTCTCTTGCTGTCATCCGTGCAGGCCGTCAAGGCCCACTTGCTGGGGGAGGAAGTCTATGAAGTGTTGTTTGAAATGGCTGAGGCCAAGGGTTCCATCTCGAATACCCCGGTGGTGCAAGATTTTGCCGACGTATTCCCAGAGAAGCTGCCAGGGATACCCCCTCACCGGGAGCAGGACTTTCGGATAGAGCTGGTGCCGGGGGCTAAGCCGGCATATAGAGCCCCTTACCAGATGGCCCCGAATGAGTTGACAGAGTTTCGAAGCTAGCTCCAGGAACTAGTGGAAGCCGGATTTGTCCGGCCAAGCTCTTCACCATAGGGAGCCCAGTGTTGTTCGTCAAGAAGAAGGACGGGACACTTAGGTTGTGCATCGACTACCGAGCACTGAAATGACTGACAGTCCGGAATATTTATCCATTGCCAAGGATAGATGAGCTATTTGATTAGCTGGAGGGGGCGCATTTCTTTTCAAAATTGGATTTGAGGTCGGGCTACTATCAGCTGCGGATCCAGGAGGTGGACATTCAGAAGACTGCCTTCAGTAGCAGATATGGGTTTGTTTGAGTTTAGCATGATGCCCTTCGGGCTCACGAATGCACCGTCGGCATTCATGAGCCTCATGAATCGGGTGTTTGAGGCATATCCAGATGTGTTCGTCATCGCTTTTATTGATGACATCCTCATCTACTCGAGGACAGAGGAGGAGCACACACGACATCTGACTATGGGAGCACCATCTTTATGCGAAGTTCAGCAAATGCCAGTTCTGGCTGAGCGAGTTGGCTTTTCTAGGCCATATCATCAGTGGTGTTAGGTTGGCAGTGGTCCCGGCTAAGATTCAGGCAGTTCGGGATTGGCCGCAGCTGAATTCGGCCATAGATGTGCGAAGTTTCCTAGGACTTGCCGGTTACTACAGGAAGTTCGTGGAGGGATTTTCTCGTATTGCCCTTCCACTCACATACTTGACGAGGAAGGATGTGCCCTTTGTCTGGACCACGCAGTGTGAGGTGGCTTTTCAGGAACTAAAGGGTCAGCTCACTTCGGCTCCTATACTTGCCCTTACTTCGGGGAAAGAAGGATTCCAGGTCTACACCGACGCTTTCTACGTGGGCATGGGTGCGGTGCCGATGCAGAATGGTCATGTGATAGCATATGCTTCTCGGCAGCTGAAGAAGCATGAGCAGAGCTATCCAGTTCATGACTTAGAGATGGAAGCGGTCATATTTGCTCTCAAAGTCTGGCGACACAATCTGTACGGTGTCCACTGCGATATTTACTCCGATCCCAAGAACTTTGGGTATGTGGACATGCAGAAAGAGCTGAACATAAGGCAGAGATGATGGGTGGAGTTTCTAGCAGATTACCAGTACGAGATGCACTACCACCCAGGGAAGGAAAATGTTGTGGCAGATGCGCTGAGCCGGAAGGCCGCAAACCCTGGAGCAGGAACGTAGTTGATAGCCTTAGAGTTGGTCCAGATGTTAGAAAAGATGCAGATATCCTTTGTAAGACCCCCCTCCCGGATCCCAAAACACGACACGAAGGGGGAGTCTTATGCCCGGAATAGGTGCCTTGCGGTAGTATTAGCACACGGGCTAACCTGTACCACAAGATGCCTATTCCGCCGGCTACAACAATATCAATAGAACATGCCAACCCAACCAAAAATAATAAGCAAGAGAAGTCAAAATCCACACTAAGTAATAATGTCCAAATACATCAATAAAGGAGAAGCTAAAACATGCTTCTACAATATATCAGAGTACGGCTAAACATTTCCCAAACGGGCTACATCAGAGTATCAAAATACTAACATCCGTAACCGATGGTATCGATGGCACCGTCACTTCAAGCCCTGTCATCCTGGTCTGGCTGTCCTGCTGCGTAGTCTGCGGCTGCTCTACCTGCGGCGTGACCTCCTAAAAAGGAAGACGTAGCAACCGTTAGTCGAAACGACTAAGTGATTTCACATCCGCTCCCCTGGCGACTCCTCGACACCGGGCGGGGAAGAGGAACAAGAGTACAATATATAATAAGTATGCAAGTAAAAGAAGTACAAGCAGGTGGCAGTAGTGTAAGAGTATCAACAACATGATCTATCAAATATTTAAGAGCTACAACAAACTAACATGTATAAGTAACAGCAGGAAAGTAACTTAACTTATAAGAATGCCCATACAAACTTATAAGTTAAGGATCAGGTTACATAAAAGTAACTCATCGTATAAGAGCGCCCATACAAACTTATACGATGAGGATCTTGTTGTGCAATGTTATGAAATGCTATGTATGCCATGCAATGACCCACCCATGATCACACACATGTAATTTCTATGTCAACACAAACTATAGTTCCCACTTTTCGAGCAGGTAGCTAACCTCTCAGGCATCAGCCGCCGTGGCCAGGCGGTGATAGTAGAACGAGCACTTCTACTACTAGGCGGGTATCCACACTACTTCACCTAGGCCTATGTACGCCTCAACGATAAGAACACAACAGCGGAGCCCATGCATACTATGGCCCAGCGGGGTCTTGGGTAGATGTGCACCAAGAACACAGCCCGAACTGGCCTTGTGTGACCCGGAAGGGGCCTCAGAAATAAGCACGAGGACACAGCCCAACCGTTCACTTGGTGCGGAAGGGGCCCCGGGACGTGAACACTGAGGACATAGCACAACTGCCCAAATTCTAACTGTCAACTCCCGTCGGTGTGACGATCGGCGAGTCCGTAGACCTGCCACACTATCCTTAACCAATGATTACAACACCGTGTGTCAACTCACACCACACGCAATTTCACACCACCGTGGCATGGAAGGGGCCTCGGAAGAAGGCACGAGGACACAGCCCAACCATCCATCCATACCCTATGTCAACACAAACAAAACAAGTGACGTTCAACACCGCACCTACATCCCTTCACAATACTACCCGTAGGGAGACGACGCTCTAGGTATTGGACTACTAAACTCAATTCATTAATCAGACATACTCATGACCATGATTTATTCTTCTATATGACTCCCAAATGATGACAACATAATATAACATGTTACGCGTATAAAGATTTACAAATCTTTCCAAAAGTACTAACCTATTATGAGCATGATGCGCGAGTAAAGATCCATCACACTTTCCATATGTTAACGACATATTATATATGATGCGCAAAAATAACAATCTTTCAATTCTTATCAAGTCAATTCGTTTATGTAAGATTGCTTCACAATTTGATTATATGAAATCTAATTAATAAGCTTCGTCAATCATTCAACAAATGATTAATCATAAGAGTTCATCCAAGTCAAGTAACTTGCAGTAAAACTTCCACCGAATCCAAACCCATCTTATAAAAAACCCAGAATTTAGGTACAGATTGAATCTGGACAGCAGCTTCGACCGGAGATTCCCGAAGCTACAAGAATCCGGTGAAGACGTGTAACCCCACAATGGAAAGGTCTTTCCGTGGTTCACAACTTTCGTATTGAGACCTCAACCCAGTTTTGATATTATCCTATTTGAATTCGGACTTAAATCCGCTGCGTACAGAACACAATTTCTGCATGCAGGATTTGTTGAATACCATTTTTGTTTAGACTTTCATGTGGCTACACACTTCGCCTGAAGTCGTACAACCATTCGTTGGAAAGGTATTTTTAAGGGCTTCCACTTTTGTGTTTAGCCGAAAGCCCAGATCTGGAAATATCATGCTTAAAAATGGCCACGAAGTTCGCTGCGCGCAGAATACAGATTCTGCCCGCATCTTAAGGAGGAATGAACGGCATAGGTTCATCTTCCTCCTCAAGGCGATCTTCCCAAATCATTCCAGAAAATCTTCTCCCTTATTCAACCTCAAGAGGCCTTTGCTCTTCATGAAACCATCCCCCATCTCCACATAAAACATCAGAGAGGTTGAAGACACCACTAACCAAGAGCACAAGCCCCGGATTGGCCTCACGCTAGAGAAAGCATCTTCTCACATATCAAGACTCTTTTGAGTCGACGTCTCGCATAAATATCTACAGATCTAGCACCAAGGGAGAGGGTAGGAAACTCACTTCGATTCCAGCGGTTCCTCCATTTCTGGCCATGGATCTCGTAATTCTCCTTGGCGGCATCTTCTCCTTCACGGTGATGGCGGATTTTCTCCTGTAGAACTTGCTACAGCAGTTTTCTCTCTCACCAGGAGTTTTCATAGGAAATAGGGAATGAAATGAGCATGAAAACGGCTAGGGTTTTCTCTTCCCTTATATATGAAAAGTGAGACGGGTAGGGACACAGCCGTGTCCTTCCTGGCGAAGCGTCAACGAAAGTTTCCATGTCGGTTCAATACTTGACATAGGCAGGGACACGCCCGTGTCCTGAACCATGTCCCGACCCGTATCCACTTGACACGGCCGTGTTCCCTGGCCGTGTCCTTCTCGGGATACATTTCGACGATCTCAACAGTTCGTCGATCTCGATCAAAATCGTCGACTGGAGCACACGGGTAGGGTCACGCCCGTTTCTCTACCCGTGCCATGTTAATTCATCGAAGTCGACGCGCAGTTCGCTGATCTCGACACCTCTCGTCGAGTGTAACTTGACACACACGGGTAGGGACACGCCCGTGTCGCTACCCGTGTCACATGGTGTCGACACAGCTCGTCAGTCTCGACACGCCTTGTCGAGTTCAACTCGACGCACACGCACACGGGTAGGGACACGCCCGTGTCTCTACCCGTGTCTCATGCTTGTCTAATTTCTCCTCCTTTTCACATGTGCTGCCCTATTGTCAGCACTCTCCATGAACCCTAGTCAGCTCTCCTGACTCAAAACACGCACGAGGGGCCTAGTGCGATTCAGGACGTTACAAATCCTATAAACAAAATAAAAGATTTCGTCCCCGAAATCAGGCTTAGGCTGTGGGGAGAAAAACATAACAGGAAATTTAACATATGCTTTTAAATAAAACTACCTTGAGCAAGCAACTCCGGGTAGCGTTGCTGCATCAAATCCAATGGCACCCATGTGTACTCCTCCTTCCCATGGTTGGACCATAGTACCTTCACCAACGGAACACTTTTGCGGCGCAATGTTCTTGTCTCGCTGTCAACAATCCGCACCGGCTCTAGTCGCACAGACCTATCTGACTCCACCGCACCATCAGTAGTGGGAATATATTGGTCGGGCCACAATAGTGCTTTTCGAAGCGACGACACATGGAACACGTCGTGGAGATTCTCTAGTTCTGGTGGTAACTCCAACCGATAAGCCAATGGGCCAATCCTTTCTAGTATAGTATAAGGCCCAACATACCTTGGGCTGAGCTTTTTCACCCCATGCACCCGCGACACTCCATGCATCGGCCGAATCCTGAGGAACACTTTATCCCCACTTGGAACTCCACCATTCGGTGCTTTGCATTATAATACTTCGTCTGCCGACTTTGAGCCTCCAACATGCGATCCCGTATCAATCTGACCGCCGCATCAGTATCATCTATATATTCATTTCCCAATGCCTTCGGATCTTCATCCTGCACCCAAGACAAGGGGGTCCTGCACCTTCTTTCGTAAAGCGCTTCATGGGGCGCCATACCGATGCTCGCCTGATGGCTATTATTGTAGAAGAATTCCACCAGGAGAAAGAGTCTTTCCCATGACTCTCCTCCGTCCAGCACATATAACCTCAATAAATCATCCAGTGTTCTGATGGTCCGCTCAGACTGCCCATCCGTCTGAGGGTGAAATGCAGTACTAAAGGTTAGGCGCGAGCCCAAATATTCCTGTACCGCCTTCCATTCCTTAGATGTAAACCGACCATCCCGATCCAAAACAATTGTCTTGGGCACGCCATGATACCGTACGAATTGCTCCACAAAAAGGCGTACCAAAACATCCACGTGTGCTTCCTTCTTCATTGGAATGAACCGGACCACCTTTGTCAGTCGATCAACAATAACCCACATTGAATCATTCCCGGAGCGGGAACGAGGTAGCCCATGTACAATGTCCATGGAGATATCCTCGAACTTATATTCGGGAATGGGCAACGACTGCAACAAACCACCGGGACTCCTGCATTCAGCCTTCACTCTTTGATAAGCTTCGCAATGGGTAACATAGTAACGAACATCCTTCTTCATTCCCGGTCAGCACATGCACTTCTGTAAGCCGGCGTACATCTTCGCAATACCCGGCTGTACAGAATATTGAGAGGAATGTGCCTCTCTCAAGATATCCTCCCGGATTTTGCCGCCCTTGGGAATATAGAGCCGGCCACGAAAATAAATGATGCCGTCATTCAGTGTGTTCTCATCGGTGGTCCCATCTTCAATTGCCTTGATTGCCGGGGCCAAGGCCGCATCCATGCCTTGTTCCACCCGAATCCGGTCCCGGATGTCACAAACTATGCTCATGCTTGCCAAAAACTCCGTATACTCTGCCGAAGAAGCCTTGAATACCAGAGTAATATCCATCTCCTCAATCATCCGAGCCAACTCCATACTCATTAACCGAGACTCTGAGCTAGAGCCTGACACTTTTCTACTCAATGCATCGGCTACCGAGTTTGCTTTCCCGGGGTGGTAGTTCATGGTGAACTCATAGTCGCATAGAAATTCCAACCACCGCCGTTGTCTTAGGTTCAACTCCTTCTGAGTGTGGACATACTTCAAGTTTTTGTGATCGGAAAAGATCTCGCAGTGGACGCCATATAGATAATGCCTCCAGACCTTCAAAGCGAACACCACTGCTCCCAACTCCAAATCATGGTCTGGGTAATTAATTTCATGTTTCTTTGACTGTTTTGAAGCATATGCGATCACGTGCCCGTGCTGCATCAGTACCGCTCCCATCCCTTGATACGATGCGTCGGTGTAAACCTGAAATCCTTCCTTCCCAGATTGAAGTGCAAGGATGGGGGCGGAGGTAAGCCTATCCTTCAGGTCTTGGAACGTCGCTTCACATTGGGGAGTCCACTAAAATGGCACACGTTTCTTCGTCAGTGAGGTAAGAGGAAGGGCAACCTTTGAAAATCTTTTCACAAACTTGCTGTAGTACCCAACAAGTCCAAGAAAACTCCTCACATCGGCCGCCGACTTCAAGGGCGACTACTCCTTCACGGCTCGCACCTTTGCTGGATCCACTGCTAATCCTGCTCCACTGATCACATGCCCCAAGAAGGCAACCTCCTTAAGCCAGAATTCACACTTGCTAAACTTGGCGTACAAGGCGTGCTCTTTCAATTTCTTCAACACCAAGGTTAGATGCTCGACATGCTCCTCCTCCGTCTTTGAGTAGACCAAGATGTCGTCGATAAAAACAATGACGAAGATGTCCAAATACGGTTCGAACACCTTGTTCATTAGGCTCATGAAGGCCGAAGGGGCATTTGTGAGCCCAAACGGCATTACCGTGAACTCATACAAACCATATCTTGAACTGAAAGCTGTTTTCTAGATGTCCCCTTCTTGTATCCTCAACTGATAGTATCCAGAGTGCAAATCCAGTTTAGAAAACCTATGTGTTCCCACTAGTTGATCGAATAACTTGTCAATCCGAGGTAGCGGATAAGTGTTCCGCACCGTCAACCGATTGAGTTCCCGATAATTTATGCAAAACGCAAGGTTCCATCCTTCTTCTTCACGAACAGCACAGGGGCTCCACAGGGTGATGAACTAGGGCGAACAAACCCTGACTCCACCAGTTCTTGCAATTGAACTCTAAACTCCGCGAGTTCTTTCGGGGCCATTCTGTACGGAGCCTTGGATACAGGCTTAGCACCTGGTACTAGATTAATCTGGAAATCAACCTCTCTATGCGGAGGTAATCCTGGTAGCTTCTTAGGAAATACCTCGGGAAAATCCCGCACTACCCGTACATCCTTTAATTCCAATGCTTCTTCCTTCAACTCGAATCAGATCATGAAGACCTCGTCCCCCTTCATATGGGCTTTTACAGCCTGAACAAAAGATAATATCATATGCGGCGCGAAGCCAATACCTTGGAAGATGATGCCAGAGTCTCCATGTCTCAAATAGATCCGCTTCTCCGCGCAGTCGATCCTCGCGAAGTGCCAGCTCAACCATGCCATGCCCAAAATGCTGTCAAACTCCGGCATTCTCAAAACCGTGGCCAGCGTATCAAAGGCCTTCCCATCAATAAATAACTCCAACTCGAACTTGGCGGTTGCGATCATCTCAGAGCCGTCCGAAAGGCGTACATGTCGGGCTATGCCAGTGAAGTACTGTACACCCTCCATGTCTTTTATGAAATCCTCGGACACAAAGGAGTGTGAGGCACAGGTATCGAACAACGCATAGGCCGTCTTCCCGCCAATAATCACAGTGCCTAAGTACCAACAACCAAAACATATTGCTAGGTGTCTAGTAAGTCTTAATCAATTCAAGTTAGATCATATAAATATGTTAATTAATTAAATCATACCTGCAATCACATCTTGTGGGTTCCGTTCCTGCGCCATGTCAACCGCATACACCTGATCCCTAGCAGGGCCGGGGTTACCTCCTCACGGTCCTCGTCCTCGACCACGCATATATCCCCGTCCTTGTGGAGCTGCTGTAGGGAGAGCAGGAGGGAGAGCAGGAGGGAGAGCAGGAGGGGCGTTCCCATATAGCTGCGGGTAGAAACGTCAGATGTGGCCCGGCTGGATGCATTCGAAGCACACCAGCCCACGATGCCCTTTAGGTTGTTGAAATTGCTGAGGCTGTGGGGGTGGAGGCAACGCAGGCGGCTGCGGAACAGGATGCTCCACCCTATAGTTTCGGTGGACACGCCCTCCACCTCTTTGATATCCTCTTCCTCCTTTAAAATCTCGCCTCCTTCTATTCCATGGGCCGGCTTCCATCACGTCCTCCGCAGGCCTCTTACTGCATCCCAACTGGTCCGCCTCCAATCTTTTCGCCATATCAATGATCTCCGCCAAGCTTCCATCCGCTATAAACAAAAGGGACTGCCTTATGGGATCTCGCAGCCCTTTGTAGAAGCGCTTGGCATAACCTCTGTCATCCAACTCGTAAGAATCCGCAAATCTTACGAGATGATGGAATTCCCGCTAGTATTCTGTAACCGACTTTGATCCCTGCTTTAGTAGAAGAATCCTCTGCTCAAGCTCATCTCGGGCCGATGTAGGGATAAAGTGCTCCGAGAAAACACCCGATAATTCACTCCAACTTATCTCTTTGTAGACCCGGCCTTGGAAGGTAGAGCCAATGAGGGACTACCACCACCTCTTAGCATGTGAGTCCAAGACGGACACCGCCAATGTCACTGTCATGTTGGCCGGGCAACGGATGCCAGCCAACAACTCCTGAACCGTGTCTAGCCATTCCTCTGTACGTACGGATGACTCCATCCCAAGGTAGGCGGGAGGGGAGAGAGCCTGGAAGGTGCTCAGCCAGTTGGAGCTCGGGTCCTGTTGTTGCACCGGGGGATGCTGCGCCCTAAAAGCGTCGAGGATGGCAGTGAGCGTCAGTCCCAACTCAGATTGTTGGAACTGAGTGGGAGTGGGTATGGAGGGCGTAGGAGTGCCTCTCACCTGCTCAACGAGCGCTGAAATCTACACATAAAACACAAACATATGGTCAGGTTGGCTAATCTTAAGGTCAAAGTTGGACATACTTAGCGTGAATTATATATGGGCACACCACTGCTTCCGCTAAGTCAGTTTGTCCCCAAACTGACTAATCAAACGGGGGTGGCACCATTGTTGAATGACTTCTTTAGTTGAGGATCGTGGCAAACTGATACCATTTGTAAGACCCCCCATCCCGGATCCCAAAACACAGCACGAAGGGGGAGTCTTATGCCCGGAACAGGCGCCTTGCGGTAGCATTAGCACACGGGCTAACCTATACCACAAGACGCTTATTCCGCCGGCTACAACAATATCAATAGAACATGCCAACCCAACCAAAAATAATAAGCAAGAGAAGTCAAAATCCACACTAAGTAATAATGTCCAAATACATCAATAAAGGAGAAACTAAAACATGCTTCTACAATATATCAGAGTATAGCTAAACATTGCCCAAACGGGCTACATCAGAGTATCAAAATACTAACATCCGTAACCGACGGTATTGATGGCACCGTCACTTCAGGCCCTTTTGTCCTGGCCTGGCTGTCCTGCTGCGTAGTCTGCGGGTGCTCTACCTGCGGCGTGACCTCCTAAAAAGGAAGACGTAGCAACCGTTAGTCGAAACGACTAAGTGGTTTCACATCCGCTCCTCCGGCGACTCCTCGGCACCGGGCGGGGAAGAGGAACAAGAGTACAATATATAATAAGTATGCAAGTAAAAGAAGTACAAGCAGGTGACAGTAGTGTAAGAGTATCAACAACATGATCTATCTAATATTTAAGAGCTACAGCAAACTAACATGTATAAGTAACAGCAGGAAAGTAACTTAACGTATAAGAATGCCATACAAACTTATAAGTTAAGGATTGGGTTACATAAAAGTAACTCATCGTATAAGAGTGCCCATAAAAACTTATACGATGAGGATCTTGTTGTGCAATGTTATGAAATGCTATGTATGCTATGCAATGACCCACCCATGATCACACACATGCAATTGCTTTGTCGACACAGACTATATTTCCCACTTTTCGAGCAGGTAGCTAACCTCTCAGGCATCAACCTCCGTGGCCAGGCGGTGACAGTAGAACGGGCACTTCTACTACTAGGCGGGTATCCACACTAATTCACCTAGGCCTCCGTATGCCTCAACGCTAAGAACACAACAGCGGAGCCCATGCGTACTATGGCCCAGCGGGGTCTTGGGTAGATGCGCACCAAGAACACAACCCGAACTGGCCTTGTGTGACCCAGAAGGGGCCTCGGAAATAAGCACGAGGACACAACCCAACCGTTCACTTGGCGCGGAAGGGGCCCCGGGATGTGAACACCGAGGACATAGCACAACTGCGCAAAGTCTAACTGTCAACTCCCGTCGATGTGATGATCGGCGAGTCCGTAGACCTGCCACACTATCCTTAACCAATGATTACAACACCGTGTGTCGACTCACACCACACGCAATTTCACACCACCGTGGCATGGAAGGGGCCTCGAAAGAAGGCACGGGGACACAGCCCAACCATCCATCCATACCCTATGTCAACACAAACAAAACAAGTGATGTTCAATACCGAACCTACATCCCTTCACAATACTACCCGTAGGGAGACGACGCTCTAGGTATTGGACTACTAAACTCAATTCATTAATCAGACATACTCATGACCATGATTTATTCTTCTATATGACTCCCAAATGATGACAACATAATATAACATGTTATGCGTATAAAGATTTACAAATCTTTCCAAAAGTACTAACCTATTATGAGCATGATGCGCGAGTAAAGATCCATCACACTTTCCATATGTTAACGACATATTATATATGATGCACACAAATAACAATCTTTCAATTCTTATCAAGTCAATTCGTTTAGGTAAGATTGCTTCACAATTTGATTATATGAAATCTAATTAATAAGCTTCGTCAATCATTTAACAAATGATTAATCATAAGAGTTCATCCAAGCCAAGTAACTTGCAATAAAACTTCCACCGAATCCAAACCCATCTTATAAAAAACCCAAAATTTATGTACAGATTGAATCTGGACAGCAGTTTCGAATGGAGATTCCCGAAGTTATAAGAATCCGGTGAAGACGTGTAACCCCACGATGGAAAGGTATTTCCGTGGTCCACAACTTTCGTATTCAGACCTCAAACCAGTTTTGAAATTATCCTATTTGCAATCGGACTTAAATCCGCTGCGTACAGAACACAATTTTTGCATGCAGGATTTGTTGAACACCATTTGTGTTTAGACTTTCCCGTGGCTAAAAAATTCGCCTGAAGTCGTGCAACCATTCGTTGGAAAGGTATTTTCAAGGGATTCCACTTTTGTGTTTAGCCGAAAGCCCAGATCTGGCCATATCATGATTAAAAATGGCCACGACGTTCACTGCGCGTAGAATACAGATTCTGCACGCATCTTAAGGCGGAATGAACGACATTGGTTCATCTTCCTCCTCAAGACGATCTTCCCAAATCATTCCAGAAAATCTCCTCCCATATTCAACCTCAAGAGGCCTTTGCTCTTCACGAAACCATTCCCCATCTCCACATAAAAGATCGGAGAGGTTGAAGACACCACTAACCAAGAGCACAAGCCCCGGATTGGCCTCACCCTAAAGAAAGCATCTTCTCACATGTCAAGACTCTTTTGAGTCGATGTATTGCCTAAATATCTACAGATCTAGCACCAAGGGAGAGGGTAGGAAACTCACATCGATTCCAGCGGTTCCTCCATTTCCGGCCATGGATTTCGTAATTCTCCTTGGCGGCATCTTCTCCTTCACGGTGATGGCGGATTTTCTCCTGTAGAACTTGCTCTAGCAGTTTTCTCTCTCACCATGAGTTCTCACAGGAAATAGGGAATGAAATGAGCATGAAAACGGCTAGGGTTTTCTCTTCCCTTATATATGAAAAGTGACACGGGTAGGGACACGGCCGTGTCCTTACCCGTATCCTACCTGGCGAAGCGGCAACGACAGTTTACATGTCGGTTGAATACTTGACACGGGTAGGGACACGCCCGTGTCCCGACCCGTGTCCCGACCCGTGTCCACATGACACGGTCGTGTTCCCTGGTCGTGTCCTTCTCGGGATACATTTCGACGATCTCGATCAAAATCGTCGACTGGAGCACACGGGTAGGGACACGCCCGTGTCACTACCCGTGTCATGTTAATTCGTCGAAGTCGACGCGCAGTTCGTTGATCTCGACACCTCTCATCGAGTGTAACTCGACACACATGGGTAGGGACACGCCCGTGTCGCTACCCGTGTCACATGGTGTCGACACAACTCATCAGTCTCGACACGCCTCGTCGAGTTCAACTCGACGCACACGCACACGGGTAGGGACACGCGTGTGTCTCTACCCGTGTCTCATGCTTGTCTAATTTCTCTTCCTTTTAACTTGTGCTTCCCTGTTGCCAGCACTCTCCATGAACCCTAGTCAGCTCTCCTGACTCAAAACATGCACGAGGTGCCTAGTGCGATTCGGGACGTTACATCCTTTGTGTCAGAGGATCACCCTAGGCTGTACCGGGAGTACCTAGAGTCGTTGATTGCCCCAGATGCATTTGAGACCGAGTCAGAGATGGGCAGAGGTAGGATGCCCAGCTAGAGCCGATATTTCTGGCCTTAGAAGAAGGCACTGCTGGGGATTACTCGCTGAGGGATGGTCTAGTGTGCTTCAGAGGACGGATTTACATACCAGAGGGAGGCCAGGTCCGGGAAGATATCATGACGGAGGCTCATTGCAGTCGGTATTCAGTACACCCGGGAGTTACGAAGATGACTGCGGACCTGAAGAAGACCATGTACTGGCCGAGCATGAAGAAGGATATCACCTTCTTCGTGACCCACTGCGAGGCATGCTTGCTGGTGAAGGTAGAATGAAGAAACCCCGTAGGTTTATTGCAGCCACTCCCAGTGCCGAAGTGGAAGTTCGATGATATCGCGATGGACTTTATACATGGGCTTCCCCAATCACGGACGGGTAACAATTCGATCTGGGTAATCGTCGACCGGCTGACGAAGGTAGCCAGATTTATTCCGCTCAGGAAGGATGACTCGGTTGGTTTGTTGGTTCGGAAGTTCGTGGAGCAGTTCATCCGTTATCATAGCATGCCCCGGCCGATTGTATCTGACCGGGATGGATGGTTTACGTCTAGGGAGTGGAGATCAGTGCAGACTTACTTGGGCACTCGACTAACATTCAGTACAGCGTTTCATCCCCAGACTAATGGGTAGACGGAACGCACTAATCGGACCTTGGAAGATCTGCTGTGACTTTGCATATTGGATCGAGATGAGCCCTGGGAGAAGCTATTGCCACTGATTGAGTTCTCATATAATAACAGCTACCAATCCAGCATAAGGATGGCTCCTTATGAGGCCCTGTTTCGACGAAGGTGTAGGACTCCGCTGTCATGGATACATGACGAGGATCCGAAGTCTTTGGGTCCGGAGTATGTCGAGGACACAGAGGCTCAGGTGAGATTGATACGAGACATGATGCTAGAGGCACAGAGCCGACAGGCTAAGTATTACGATGCTCGACATCATCAAGTGGAGTTCCGGGTGTGGGACCAGGTGTACTTGAAGATCCGACCAATGCATGGGGATTCACGGGTACGCGGTCGGAAGAAGAAGCTCAGCCCAAGATATATGGGGCCTTATAGGATCCGGGAGCGTATCGGTCCCTTGGCATACAGGCTGGAGCTGCCACCAGAGCTGGCGAGTTTGAACGACGTGTTCCATGTATCATCTCTTCGGAGGACTCTACTACGCCCGGAGTAGTAGATTATGGCCACAGATGGGCCGGTAACATCTGATCGGTCAGTTCACCTGGAACTGGTCTGAGTTGACGACAAAGGAATACGAATCTTGCACCGCAAGAATGTTCCATTGGTCAAGGTCCTATGGAGGAATCATGGGCGAGAGGAGCACACATGGGAGCCTCAGGACTTGATGCGACAGAGGCACCCAGAGCTTTTCGGTCAGGTATTAGTCACAACCTCTCGGGATGTTACAATTTACTTTCCATATTTGAAACCCCATATGCCTAACTAGAATTTCGAGGACGAAATTTTTTGTTTATATATTGGGTTTTGTAACATCCCTGAAACAACTAGACCCCTAGGAGAAGTTTTGTCATGACACAGGCGCGGGAGTGTTATGTCATAGCGGTGAACACCATCTCCTGGAAGGAGGGAGCCGAGGAGATGGGGCGGAGGATGGAGGAGGCTGAGTAGGAAACAGGGGGGAGAAGCTGGAAATGAGGGACTGCGCAGAAGAGGAGGTGGCAGGAGGAGATCTGTGGGAGGTGGCCGAAGTGAGGGCCGTGGGAAAAGAGGTGGAGGTAGAGGTCCCCGTTCCGGAGGAGGGGGATGCTGAAGGATGGGGGGAGCAGTCCAGGCTGGAGGCCGCTGAAGAAGTAGTGGAGCTGGAGGTGCTCACACGGGGGGGCAGGATTGAGAGGATCCGCGTCAGCGGGGGGCTGACCCCGGAGGACCAAGGCAGGATGCTGGAGTGCATCCAGAAGAACGTGGACATCTTCGCCTGGAACGCCGCGGAGATGCCGGGGGTTGACGCGGATGTGACTTGCCACCGCCTCAACCTGGACCCGGGAGCACGCCCCGTTCAGCAGAAGAAGAGGTCCACTGCGGACAAGCTGGCGGAGCCCATCAGGGAGGAGGTGGCGAAACTCCTCAAGGCCGGCTTCGTGTCTGAGATTCAGTACCCCGGCTAGGTGTCCAACGTGGTTATGGTTAAAACGGGAGACGGCCGATGGAGGATGTGTAACGATTTTTCATTACTTAATAAAGCTTGTCCTAAGGACTGTTACCCTTTGCCTCGAATCGACGCGCTGGTTGACTCAGTCGTCGGTTATTCTGTAATGAGTTTTTTAGATGCTTTTTCAGGTTATCATCAGATCAGGATGCACCCCCCAGACATCAAGGATGTCTCGTTCATCACAGGGGATGGATGGTACTGCTACAAGATGATGCCCTTCAGGCTGAAGAATGCTGGGGCAACCTACCAGAAAATGATGGATATGGTCTTCAAGGAGCAGAGGGGGAGGAATTTGTATGTGTATGTAGATGACCTCATGATGAAAAGTCGAGATGTGGACTCTCACCTTCGGGACCTGGAAGAGACTTTCACCACCCTGCGCAAATATAAGATGCGGTTGAATCCCCTGAAATGTGTCTTCGGGGCCAGCAGGGGAAAGTGTTTTGGGCACCTCCTCACCACCGCGGGGGTCGAGCCCAACCCAGATAAGGTCAGGGCTATCTTGGAGCTGGGGTCCCCGCGGAATGCAAAGGAGGTCCAACGGCTGACAGGGAAGCTAGCAGGGCTGAGTCGCTTCCTTTCTCGGGCAGGGGAGAAGTGCTCCCCCTTATTCAAAATGCTAAGGGGTGGTCAGATGTTTGAATGGACCAAGGTGTGCGAGGAGGCATTCCAGGCCCTCAAAGTGCAGTTGACACAGACTCTGCTGCTCCAAGGGCCGAAGGAGGGGGAAGACCTGTTCTTATATCTGGGGGTCGGGGCGGAGGCCTTGAGCTCGGTCTTAGTTTGCGAAGAGGGGAAGAGGCAGCTCCCAATTTATTACGTGAGCCGGGTCCTGAGGAAGGCCGAGCTCCGGTATCCGATTTTGGAGAAACTAGCCTTCGCACTGATCATCTCGGCTCGGAGGCTGCGACCTTACTTCCAAGCACACTCAATCCGAGTGGTGACCGACCATCCCCTCCGCAACATCTTCGAGGGGGTGGAGCATTCAGGCAGGTTGGCTAAGTGGTCGGTGGAGCTGAGCGAGTTTGACGTCTCCTTCGTTCCGCGGCTCTCGATCAAAGCCCAGGTGATGGCCGACTTCTTGGCCGACTACGTGGTTGAAGTGGCGGAGGAAGAACTCACCCGCCAGACCCCTTGGAAGGTGAGAGTGGATGGTGCCTCGGGAAGGCATTCCCTAGGAGTAGGGGTGATCCTGGAGAGCCCTCAGGGGACTCGAATTGAGCAGGCGGTGGTGGTGCACTTTCCCATTACCAACAACCAGGCCGAGTACGAGGCCGTGATAGCGGGGCTATGCCTGGCCAGGGAGCAGGGCGTGTCGGATGTGGAGGTCCTTACTGACTCCATGGTAGTAGCTTCTCAGATCAACGGGGAGTTCGAGGCAAGGGAGCCCACCCTGCGATCGTACTTGGCCAAGGTGAAGGGGGTCATTGGCACTTTTCAAACTTTCACCATCCGACACGTGCCCAGGGAAGAGAATGAACAAGCCGATCAGCTAGCGAAGCATGGTCCCCAGGTGGGGGGCACCATCACCGACCTGTTCCGCCCCTCCATCGAAGAGGGAGAGCTCATGGAAATCGATCAACAAGCTTCGTGGATGGATCCAGTTGTGGTTTTCCTCTCCACGGGAGAGTATGCAGAGGTGGTAGATAAGAAGAAGCTAAGTCACAAGTCAGCGTATTACCTCCTCCGGGGCGGGCAGCTGTACAGGAAGACACTCTCAGAGATGTTGGCTCATTGCGTGGCTGAGGGAGAGGTACAAAGGATCTTGGAGGAAGTCCACTCCGGAGAGTGTGGAAGCCACTCCGGGAGTCGGACCCTGGAAGGAAGAATAGTCAGACAAGGGTATTTCTGGCCCACCCTGGGCCGAGACGCCGTAGAGTTCGCAAGAAGATGTCATAAGTGCCAGCTGTTTTCCCCTCTCCAGCTACAGCCGGCCCAGCGACTCAGAAGTATCACGGCCCCATGGCCCTTCGCAATTTGGGGAATGGATTTGGTCGGACCATTCCCCCAAGCCAGCGATCAGAGAAGGTTCCTCCTAGTAATGATTGACTACTTCTCAAAGTGGATGGAGGTGAAGGCGCTGGCCAAGGTGACCTCCCAAGTGATCAGGAACTTTGTTTGGGGGGAAAACATCTGTCGTCATGGGCTTCCCCAGGCCATCGTCACAGACAACGTGCCCCAGTTCGCTAGTGCCGAATTCACCAGCTTCTGCAAACAGCTTGGAATCGACCTCAGGTTCGCCTCGGTCCATCACCCTAGGAGCAATGGGCAGGTAGAGGCCGCAAATAAGATCATCGTCAACCTCCTCAAAAAGAAGGTGGAGAATTTGAGGGGGAGCTGGGTGGAGCAGCTTCTCGTGGTTCTCTGGGCCCTAAGAACCACCCCCAACATGGCTACGGGGGAGACCCCCTTCAAACTCTCCCACGGGTGCGAGACAGTGCTCCCCGTGGAATTCGAAGTCCAAAAACCTCGAGTCATTGCGGCCAAGGAAGGCCGGGAGGAGTGGCAGGCGGAGAACGAGGAGGAGCTGAGGCTCTCCCTTGACATGGTGGAGGAGCTAAGGGACCTTTCCGCTATCCGACAGGAGGAGGTGAAAAGAAGAATGGCCAAGTACTTTGACAAGCATATCAGGGTCAAGCAGTTTGTGGAAGGAGACTTGGTGCTGAATAAGGTAGATGCAGCAGGGAGGTCGGTATCCGTAGGAAAGCTCAATCCCAACTGGGAGGGACCCTTCATTGTAAAGGAAGCTCTGAAGTCAGGGGGCTATCGACTCCAAAATGTAGAAGGTGAGACCCTGAGTCTCACCTGGAGTGGTGACGACCTAAAATGATTTTTTCCCTGAAGCATGTAGGCGATACTTTGATTATAATGAATTCATTCAACCCTCCAAATTTGCCCTTGCTAGTCTACATAGAGAAATGTAATGTGTTCGGACCCCGAGCAGATCCCGCTGTCAGGCTCTTACCTAGCTGGCAGGGCTGGAAGTCACTCGGAGTCATCCTTGGCCTCGAGCAGATCCCGCTGCCGCGCTCTCACCTAGCTGGCAGGGCTGGAAGTCACTCGGTGTCATCTTTGGCCTCGAGCAGATCCCTGTAACACCCCAGTTTTGCAAGAGGGTCAGTCTGCAGTTCTGGAAACATTTTTTGGGTTTCTGGCAGGAGGCACATGGCCTGCGACACGGGCGTGTCGTAGTTTGTGTCGAGGCCGTGTCGACACTCGGCCCAAGTGTCGACACTTTCGCTCGACATTGTGTCGAGAGTAGTGCACACGGCCTGCGACACGGGCGTGTCGCAGGGAATGTCGAGTCCGTGTCGACACTCGGCCCGGGGTGTCGACACTTTCGCTCAACGAGTGTCGAGACTGGGGCACACGGCCTGTGACACGGGCGTGTCACAGGGCGTGTCCCACTTGGTCGATGATCTTCGCTCGACGTTTTTCCGCGGTGTCGACACAAAGCCTGTCGACGGGTGTCGAGACTTGGCACACGGCTTGGGACACGGCCGTGTCCCAGGCCGTGTCACCTCTCGGTTTGGTTTCGGGGCTGTGTCGATGGAGGCACACGGCCGACCACACGGCCGTGTCACTGGGGACACGGGCGTGTCGGATTGAACACGGGCGTGTCCGATGCCCGTGTGCTGTTCCAGGCACGTCGATTTGAGACGGCGAATGAGGCACACGGCCCTGGACACGGGCGTGTGCCAGGACGTGTTCGGCCCAGTTCTTTTATTTTCCAGGTGGATCGTGGCCATTCTTTCCCAGATTTTAGGATCTGACGGTTCAGGACTGTTCTTGGGGAGTTAAGTCCGAGAATAGGGTTGAAAACCCTCATTCTTCTCCAAGCTTTCTCTTGCTAAAGATCTAGAGAGAAGTGAGAATAAGGATGAAGGAGGAGAGTTTGGGCTGTAAGAGGGATTTCGGTGCTCCAAATCGCGAGCCGAGTCCAGATCCGTGGAGCTTAGATCGTTGCGAAGGTTTTCATCCGGCTATTTCGCCATGGCAAGGAAGAGGAGTCGGAAGGTAACGACACTTCTCCTCTCGGTCTTAGGATGCATGTCTTAGCATCATTTATTTTTCTTTCTAGTTTTTGGGCACCAAACTCTCAAATGAGAGGGGTTTTGGTTTGCCAAGGTTCAAGAGGAACCTCCGGGTTAATTGAGTCTATCTCCGACATATTTTGCACTAGAAATCTGCTCCGTTAATGGATTAGGAATGGTGGGTGAAGCCGTTGTCGCGACCGTTAGTCCGACTCGGTGATGTTGCATAAAAACGTTAAGGATTCGTAGAGATTCCGTTGCGGCAAGATGTCGTTTGTGATGTGGTGATGTTTCCCCATTTTTCTCGAGTGAGTACGTGTAGTCGGAACTGGACAAGGTTAGGTCCTCGTGGCTGTAGATGTTTTCCTTGGTGGACAAGGTTAGCTCCGCATGAGTTGGAGATGGTTTCCTTGGTGCGCGGACACGCTGCAGTACAAATGAGGGACTAGGGTGGATTTGTCTTGGTTTGTGTTGTGCCAAGGCGTGGCTATGTCTCCGTGGTCGGTTGGTTATCTCGTGACGTTCACGTCATGTGTGGAGAGTGTCCCGGCGAGACTAGTCCCCTTTTGTGTGACTGACAAGAATGCCAAGCATGGGGACAAACCCGGGCAATGAGGCCATGAGCGGGTGGGGTCCGGCAAGGCTTCTTAGAATCGGTCAGTTTTGTGTTTGTAGGAATCCTGACATGAGACGTCAGAGCTTGTAGGCAAGCCCGGGTTTAAGACCTTGAGCGGGTGGGGCCTTGACAAGAGTTCCATGGGGCGGCCTGTGAGCCGTTGGGGGGAATGATGACCCCTTTGTTTGCGGCTTTATGCCAATGGGGAATCGATGAGAACCCATATGATGTGATGATTTGCTAGATGCATACGAGTTAGGGTGCCTTGGGTGAAATCCAGGTTATTGCATACATGATTGCATAAGTATGCCCTTTTATATTATGCTCAACCAGTAGAGAACATGTATGATGTATGTGACATCCAAGCGTATTTCCATAGTTGCTTTTCTTGCTTATGATTATTGCATATGAAGTGTTAACTTGCAGGTTGGAGGGGTACCCCGGGGCCCGTTAGGGGCGGCCGGGAGGAGATGTATTGTTGCACAGTTTGAGGTCAGCTTTTGCTGACCCACGTTACTAATAAATTTTCAGTGAAAGGATCGCATGCAGGAGCTAGCTCGCCGGCCAGAAAGGCCTAAGCCTCCTGAAGTGTTTTCTTTTGTAGCTCTACTTATGAGATGTTATATGTTTGAGACTCTTGTTGTCCAGCTTGCATGCCGAGGTAGACTAGGAGTGCTAGGCACATTCATGATTGATGTAACATTTTCTTTTGGACACTTGATGTAAGGCCTTAAGGCCATTTGTTTTGCCCTTTAGTGGTGGATAACTTCTAGTCCAGTTTTGGTTTCGCTGTGTTGTGCAAAGTGTTTTGAGTGTGGGTAGCTATATCAACTTTTAATACTAAAGCTGTGGCGTCCGTATGTTGTGGGGCCCCGGCCGGACCCATATTATACGTTCACTACAGGGGAGGTGTTACAATTTGGTATCAAAGCGAGGTTAGGTTCAAGGTCAAAGCGTAGAGAAGTTATCCATATAAGAGTAACGCGGGACCATGAGTGTCCTTATGTTTAAGTCTTGAGATTTGAGACTGAATCCTTGTTTCTTGTTTCTTGAAGAGTGCAAGCAACGATGCGGGAACGTCGAGAGCAAGAGAAGAGCTTTCGGCGAGCAGTGCTACTGCTCCAGGTCTTTTGGGCACGGGTGTAAACCCGGCCGACTTCTGCCGCATGCTTGCAGAAGCGATGGTGGCATCTTAAGCTACAGCAGCAGCTCAGGTGGCAACCCCTGCCACACCAGATACGACGACGGCCGTGCCAGGAGGAGAAGCCAGGCGAGTGGAGCCTTTGGCGGAGAGGGTAGTTGTCGGGCATGGAGACCGGCACCTGAAGTATTTCCTGAGCTTCCATCCCCCATCATTCAAGGGAGTTGGTACGCCAACGGATGCGAAGGACTGGTGGGTTCGCATTCAAGAGCTGCTAAGGGTGGCAGAGACGCTAGAGGAAAAGAAAGCTGAGTATGCGGCTTTCATGTTAGAAGGAGATGCCAAGTTATGGTGGGTGAGCCATAGCGGCCGCCAGTTCCCGGGACGCGCCCCGTCGGTGGAAGAGTTTGGGGATGCTTTTCTTAAGAGGTATATTCCAGTTTCTACACGTTTGGCCCTTCAGAGGCAGTTTCTGCATTTAATGCAGCGAGACAAGACAGTGGATGAGTATGTGCAGGAGTTCACCCGTTTGGGTCGTTATACGGGGACGACGATGGCAGATGATGTAGAGAGGGATAACCTCTTCTACCAGGGGCTGAGGGAGAACCTAAGACAACCCCTCATCTCCATGAAGAGGGCGGGATTTAATGAACTAGTTGAGGCTGCCAGGATCCTGGAAAGTGATTTTGAGCGAACCCAACGCCGAAAGGGTTTTACTCCCAAGCAAGGGGAAGGGAAGTCTTCCCAATCTCATGGAAAGTCTGATGGGAGTAGGTGGAGGAAGAAGCCTCACACTTCCAGATCTGGTGAGAAGAGCAATTGGACGCCTGGGGGTTCTCACTCTAGGGGACCGCCGACGTGTTACAACTGCGGTAAGGTGGGGCACATAACTCGTGTTTGTCCACAAGGAGGAGCGGGGCAAGAGGCAAAGCAGGAGCAGACTGTGCGCTCCGGCCCCAGTGCTGGAGAGAAAGGAAAGATGGCGGAGTCGAGCGCTTCTCGGTTCCAACCAGTGCAACCAAGGGCTTACAACCTTGGACAGCAAGAAGCGATCCGTCAAACCGATGTGGTGACAGGTATGAAGAAAGTTTAAGTTGAAATTTTGTGCTTCATACTTTTAGACCCCTTTATGTGTGTGTTGTCTATGTTGTAGGCTTCGTTTTAGTTTCCGGGTACCCCGCTAGGGTATTGTTTGATACGGGAGCATCGCACTCTTTTCTTGCGGAGAGCTTCATCCGAAGAATAGGAGTTGAGTCTTTCTCGGCGGACACGGAGTTGAAAGTGCGCATGCCTAATGGGTCATCCATGACTACTGGGGTAAAAGGGCGCATCTGTTGGGAGCTAGACGGAGTTGGCTTCGTTTTGGTAGCAGCGATTTTACCATTGGTTGAGTTTGATGTCATTTTGGGCATGGACTGGCTTGCAGAGCAGCGCGCCAGTATTGATTGCCTATCTAAGGTAGTGACTCTAAAGAGCAAAGGGCAGGCGGAGGTCAAATTTGAGGGCCTTTGTGGAGTGGCCTGTTCCTTGATTTTGGCCATGCAGTTGGTGCGGGCTGTTAACCAGGGTGGTGTAGCGCTTGTAGCGTTATTGGAGGTTCGTCTCTCCCAGTTGACGATTGAGGAAGTGCCCGTTGTGGTAGAGTTCAAGGATGTATTTCCGGAAGAACTCCCTGGAGCGCCTCCTCGGAGGGAGATCGATTTCTCGATCGAGTTAGTGCCGGAGGCTAGGCCGGTGTCACGTCCTCCATTTAGGATGACACCAAAGGAGTTGGCTGAACTTAAAGTACAGTTACAGGAATTGTTGGAGCAAGGATATATTAGACCCAGTTCTTCGCCGTGGAGTGCGCCGGTGTTGTTTGTAAAGAAGAAAGATGGTAGCATGCGGCTATGCATAGACTACCGAGAGCTGAATAAATTGACCGTCAAGAACAAGTATCTGATTCCTCGGATAGATGACTTGTTCGACCAATTGGTAGGGTCAATGGTGTATTCAAAATTGGACTTGAAGTCAGGCTATTATCAGTTGCGAATTTGGGATGAGGACATACCCAAGACTGCCTTTGGTACAAGGTATGGGCACTTTGAGTTTACGGTGATGCCGTTCGGGCTGACGAACGCACCATCTGTGTTCATGGATCTTATGAATCGGGTATTTCGAGAATACTTGGATTCTTTTGTGGTTGTCTTCATTGATGACATCTTGGTGTTTTCCAAATCGCAAGTGGAGCATGAGACCCACTTGAGAGTGGTTCTGCAAGTGTTGAGATAGAATGAGTTGTATGCAAAATTCTCCAAATGCGAGTTCTGGTTAGATAAGGTGGCATTTTTGGGACACGTGATTAGTGGGGATGGGGTGGCAGTGGACCCAACAAAAGTTGAAGCCATTAGAGATTGGCCGGTTTTGAGGACCGTGGCGGAGGTCCGAAGTTTTCTTGGACTAGCCGGGTATTACAGGAGGTTCGTGGAGAATTTTTCGCGGATAGTATTGGAACACCCTATTACTAATTTGGGTCAGGATCACTATGTCTCTAGGAATCTGTGTTTGACCTTCTGTATAGCTTAATAGGTCAATTAGAATTGAGTCTAAGGGATCAGGAGTCTAGGTTTGGAAGCTGCCTTGAAGACCAAAGTTTTTCTGGAGACTAAGTCTAATCGTCGAGCTCAGCACGACGATTCGTCGAACTCCGGTCGACGATCGTCTAGCTCAACTTCTGCAGATCGTCGAGCTCCATTCGATGATCGCTGAGCTCAAACCTCATAATTTCGTCGAGCTCCACTCGACGATCGCTGAGCTCAACTTCTCAATATCGTCGAACTCCATTCGACGATCGCTGAGCTCAGGTCGACGATTTTGACTCTGCACTGGATCCTTATCTCTGAGCTCAGTTCGACGATCTTTGAGCTCAGATCGACGATTTCTTTGTTGCTTGCATTTTCCAGGTCGCTGAGCTCAGCTCGACGATAGCAGAGCTCAGTTCGACGATTTCAGTTATCTTTCAGAATTCAAATTCAAATCAGATAGAAGTTATTCTGCATTTAATTCAGAAGATCTGCCAGCCGTTTTCATTTACTTCTGGAGCAAGTTTCAAGGGATTTTTCAAGGAACAAATCAGTGGACTTTCCTTTAGAAGAAATTATGCAATTAAGGCTGTAATCAATGCAGACCAACGGCTATCTTTGACAGAGTAATATCCTATTCAGACACAGAGAATAAAAGAGAGAATGTTTTCTGAATCTACAGAGATTGACAAGAACAGGACACAACTCAGAATATAGAGACTCTCTCAATCTTCTGTCAACAAGAATTCTGAAGAACACTCATCAAAGAGATCAAGCTTTCAAACAAATCTTCAGATCTCTTCAGCTCTCAAAGTGTTCAAGGCCAACATCATCTCAAGACTCCAGACACTCAACATTTCAGCTTGCTGAAATCATCTATTGCTGGAGTTCTACATTTGAAGGCCTATCACCCTCAGCAAAGCTCATCTTCCTGAAGATCAAGGACTCAGGGGGAGCTTTGACATCAATCCACATAGTCTTCTCAGTTGTTTGAGAAAGAGAAGACTGCCATCACTCTCTCACCCCCACTCTGTAAAGGGTTTTTCAAACTCCCTTCAAAAGTTTGAATCTGGTTTTTGAGCACCTTGTCAAAAGCTCATTGGTGGCAAGACACCTGATCAAAAAATCTGTTTTGGTTTTTGAGCACCTTATCAAAAGCTCATTGGTGCCCAGGACACCTGATCAACTCATCCTGCAGTGGATTCCTACCTAGGGTGGTAGAAGAGTGGATGTACCCAAGTTTGGGGAATCACTATATTTCCTTGTGTCATCTGGTTTTGCATGTTTTCTTTTTGTTTCTGGCCTAGATTTTCTTGTGCTTAGTGTCTGCATAGCTTAGTTTGTGATTAGTTTTATTTCTGCTTCCCTGCTCACACTTATTACAACAATTGTTGTAAAACATTGCAAAAGTTTTTCTTTGTGTTTTAAAAAGCACCATATACTCTATTCACCCCCTCTAGAGTATATCAGATCTAGTTTCCCCTTTCAATTGGTATCATAGCCAGGTTGGTTAAACACACCATACCTGACTGGTTGTACAGGCTAACACCTGAACCCCAAGATCCCAATCTAGATCCCTCTTTTATATTTTCATTATTAGATTTAGCTTGCACAAGTCTTGGCCCAAAACAAAGATTATGCTAGCACCAGACCTCCAGTGTGCAATCTGTCAAAGTTTGCACTTTGGAAAGCAAGGATTAGACTCTACATGAATTCTATTGACGAAGACATTTTTAATTCTGTTTTGACAGTGTGTCCAAGACCTCCAGAGGGCACAAGCATAAATGCTGTTCCACCTCCATCAGGAACAGATGCTGACATCAAAAAGTGGAAAATAGCTGATGCCAAGGCAATGAACATCTTAGCTCAGACAATGTCAGATGACATTTTTCAAAAAGTAGCTGAATGCAATTCAGCCAAGGAAATTTGGGACAAGCTCTCAGAAATTGTCTCTGGCTCAGCTGATGAGAGAAAGGACAGAAGATCCCATCTCATCTCCCAATATGAGAACTTCAAGAAGGGAGAAACAGAGTCAGTGGGAGACATGTACAACAGACTGAGTCTAATTGTCAGTGAACTGAGGACATTAGACAAAGAGATCTCACTGACAGAACTTAATGACAAGATCCTAATGTGCTTCCCCAGCACTTGGGATTCAAGAATCTGGCCAATTAAAGATGCCAGAAGTCTGAATGAGATCACCACTGAAGCCTTGTTGGGTAAGCTCAAATCTTATGAGCTACTCATCAAGAACAGAGAAGAAGAACAGAAGGCTACTCCACCAGCCACAAGAAAGGAGAAGACTATAGCATTCAAGGCAACTGAGGATCTGCCTGAAGAAAAAGGAACAGCCAATGATGAACTTCTCAGCTTGTTGGCCAAAAGATTCTATAAGATGGCCAGAAAGGAATTCAGAAGAAGATCATACAAGGAGCAGGATAAGCCAAGGTATGACAAGTCCATTGGCAATAGCAAAGACATCATTTGCTTTGGTTGCAGGAAACCAGGGCATATGGTTCCTGACTGTCCAGAGAACAAGAACAAGGACAGAAGGGACAGAAAAGAAAGAAGAAAGGAGAAGGACTCCAAAAGGAATGGAAGTAGCAAACCTTCCTCCAGCAGAAATAAGCACACAAGGAAAGGATTTGTTGCTGAATCCTGGAGTGAGACTGAAGAGGAGTCAGAAGCCTCTTCCAGCTCAAGTGATGATGAGGATGATGCAGAGGAAAAGGAGTTCTGCATGATGGCAATCAATGCCGCACAACAGAACTCAGAAGAAGAGGAGTCAGAGTCAGACTCAGAGACTCAACCTGAAGAAGATCAGGTAATCAGCTCTTTTGATTTTACTTCAG
This sequence comes from Platanthera guangdongensis, assembly GCA_039583875.1. NCBI lineage: Eukaryota > Viridiplantae > Streptophyta > Magnoliopsida > Asparagales > Orchidaceae > Platanthera > Platanthera guangdongensis. The sequence goes on from CM077157.1 coordinate 83,014,127, forward strand.
AAGATTTTAAACTTGAATTTAACGCACTATGTTTAGACCTGCTAAAGTCTGAGAAAGAGATCATCTCTCTCAGAAATCAATTATCTGAACAAAATGCTTTAAAATCAGAAAACCTCAAACTCTCTCAGGAGTTGGAGAACTATAGGGAACAGATAACTTCACTAAAGAGTGAGCTCTCTGAGGCCAAGAAGCTTGAAGAATCTCTCAATGGGAGAAGCATCAAGCTGATGGACATCACAAGCACAGTGAACTCAAGATTCAACAGTACACTGGGCTTGGGTGCCTCATCCAGCCAACCTATTGTTCTAACAACCCCTATCAAGTTCATTTCTGACAAGGGAAAGGGAGTTGTAGAGGTTGCCAGGAAAAACTCTGATCTGCCTCAGAAAACTAAAATCCAGCACAAATCGTCGAACGGAGATCGACGATCGCCGAATGAAGATCGACGATCGCCGAACGCAGCTCGACGATCTCAGGACAAATCGTCGAACGCTGATCGACGATCTAAGCCAAGATCGTCGAACGCTGGTCGACGATCCCATATACCTGACCTCAGCTATAGTCGACCGTCGAACGGAGCTCGACGATCTGGCCCAAGATCGTCGAACTCAGCTCCAAGATCGTCGAACAGAGGTCAGAGCTCTGGAAATTTTTTCAATGGCAAGTCAAAATTGAACCCTGAGGGTTCTTCATCCCAAACCTTCAACCCTTATACTGAATGGATTTTACCTCCAAGGAGATATCATCCTGAAGGATATAAGAGTCAGCCAGGGATGTCTTTCATTTCTGAATTTAAAGGTTATCAACCTAGGCCCAAGGTAAACTGGGTCAAAAACAAGTAAATTGTTTCATGTGCAGGTGAAGACCTATCCAACATCTAACCAGCAATGATATTTGGATAGTGGGTGCTCTAAGCACATGACAGGGAACAAGGACAACCTCAATTCCTTTAGAGCCAAGCTTGGACCCAAAGTTATCTTTGGTGACTCCAACTTTGGACAAACTAAAGGTTATGGAGCAGTCCAGATTGGTTCTGTAACCTTCAAGAAGGTAGCATATGTGGAAGGACTGAAGCACAACCTAATCAGCATCAGTCAGCTATGTGATGAAGGCTACCAGGTGACCTTCAGCAAAACTTTATGCAAAATCAAGTCAGAGGACAACACAACTGTGTTGACAGGTAAAATGAAAGGTAACATCTACCTAGTAGATTTTCCTTCAACTACTATAGATATCTGTTTATTCAATTCAGTTTGTAGACCAAATGTTTTATGACATAAGAGATTAGGACACCTAAACCTTAGAACTATTGCTAGGCTCTCCAAGGACAACCTTGTTAGAGGACTACCTTCTGGCCCCTACAAGAAGGAAGGACTCTGCAAGGCTTGTCAATTAGGCAAGCAAACTAAAAACAGTTTCAAGTCACTTAATAAGAGTGATTCACCTAGGATATTGTATCTGTTACACATGGATCTATTTGGACCCATCACAGTACAAAGCCTAGGAGGGAAATCCTACACTTTAGTGATTGTAGATGACTTCTCTAGATTCACTTGGGTGTTCTTTCTAAGGAAGAAGTCTGATAACTTTAAGTGTCTGACAGAGTTTCTCAAATGTATAAAGATTGAGTTCAATACTCACATTGCCCTGATCAGAAGTGATCATGGGACAGAGTTTGATTCTCTTCTTATGCAAGAGTTCTGTCAGAGTGAAGGGATCAGACATACTTTCTCAGCTCCTAGAACTCCTCAACAAAATGGGGTAGCTGAAAGGAAAAATAGAACCCTTATTGAATCTGCCACTACATTGTTGTCAGATGCTCATCTACCTCTATCCTTCTGGGCAGAGGCAGTGAACACCTCCAACTATGTGCTGAACAGAAGTCTAATACATAAACTGAAGGGAAAGACTCCCTATGAATTACTCAAAGGGAAGAAACCTAAAGTTGACTATTTCAGAATTTTTGGCTGCACTTGCTATATTCACAATAATGATAAGAAATATTTAGCAAAATTTCAAGCCAAAGCTGATGAAGGAGTGTTTCTGGGATACTCCATGATCAGCAAGGCCTATAGGGTATATAATAAATCTTCATTGAAAATTGAGGAATCTGTTCATGTTTCTTTTGATGAAACTAACATGTCTTTCAAGGAGAAGATCTCTTCTACCATAGAACCTTTGCAGGAACATTCTCTAGTTGAAGATATGAACAAGCTGCAGGTTGCTCAAGAAGAAGAAAGCAGTGAAGATGAAAGCAATGCTCAACACATTGAAGCTCAACATGAAGAGCCAGTTGTTGTACCACAAGAGGAAACAACAACACAGGTTGGTGAACAATCAACACCCCCTGTTGATTTAGTAACATCAAGAGACCATCCAATTACCCAAATAATTGGAGAACTCTCAGCTGGTGTGCAAACCAGAAATCAGGTCAACCAAAACCTGTTGCACACCTGCTTCCTTTCTCAAATTGAACCTCAGTCCATTCAAGATGCAGAGCAAGATCCACACTGGATCATTGCCATGCAAGAGGAGTTGCATCAATTTGAGAGGAACAAAGTATGGGAACTAGTGCCAAAGCCAAAGGATCATTCCATTGTTGGAACAAAATGGGTATTCAGAAATAAACTGGATGATCAAGGAGTAATAATAAGGAACAAGGCAAGGCTAGTTGCACAGGGATATTCTCAAGAAGAAGGAATTGACTACGACCAGACCTTTGCACCTGTTGCAAGATTAGAAGCCATCAGAATATTTCTAGCTTATGCAGCTCACAAAGGCTTCAAGGTTTATCAGATGGATGTCAAGAGTGCCTTCTTGAATGGAGACATCAAAGAGGAAGTCTATGTCAGACAACCTCCAGGTTTTATCTCTCCAACTTACCCTGATTATGTTTTTAAACTACACAAAGCATTATATGGTCTCAAGCAAGCTCCTAGAGCATGGTATGAGACCCTAGCATGCTTTCTCTTGGAAAATGGTTTTATAAGGGGTAGAGTAGACCAAACGCTTTTTATTAGAACCCATAAGTCCCATACCCTACTAGTACAAATTTATGTAGACGATATCATTTTTGGTTCTACTGACTCAAAATTGTGCAGAAGGTTTTCTAACCTAATGCATTCTAAATTTGAGATGAGTAGCATGGGTGAGCTATCCTTCTTCCTAGGATTGCAAGTCAAACAACATGCTGAAGGCATCTTTATTTCTCAAACCAAATATGCTAATGAGCTGGTTAAGAAATTTGGCATGTCTGAGGCATCTTGTATGAAAACACCCATGCCTACCAATGCTGTATTAGATGCTGATGAACATGGGAAACCTGTTGATCAGACAACATATAGAGCAATGATTGGCTCTTTACTGTATCTTACAGCTAGTAGACCAGATATAATGTTTGCTACATGTATATATGCTAGATTCCAAGTAAGCCCTAGAGAGTCACACCTAACATTAGTAAAGAGGATTCTTAGGTATGTTAAAAGTTGTCCAAATCTAGGTCTCTGGTATCCAAAAGATTCAGCATTTGAGTTAACTGGATTCTCTAATGCTGATTATGCTGGATGCAGAATTGACAGGAAAAGCACCAGTGGAACTTGTCAGTTCCTTGGTGACAGACTTGTCTCCTGGTTTTGCAAGAAACAAACATCTGTGTCAACTTTAACTGCTGAAGCTGAATATATGGCTGCAGGTAGTTGCTGTTCACAAATATTGTGGATTCAAAATCAACTCCTAGACTATGGTTACAACTTAGACAAGTCAAAAATCTTTTGTGACAATACAAGTGCTATTTCCATAGCTCAAAATCCAGTCCTCCATAGTAGGACAAAACACATAGAGATCAGGCATCATTTCTTAAGGGACAATGTTGAAAAGAATAAAATTGAACTGCAATATATCCCAACTGATTTACAAAGGGGAGATATTTTCACCAAGCCTTTGGATGAAAAGAAACACACCTTCTTCCTAAATCAGTTAGGAATGTTAGATGGAGGAAGTCTTAAATAATCCCCAAGATTTTGAAAGCTAAAAATGGACCATGACTAGGCAAAATTCTGATTTTTCTTAGTATTTAGGATTTTCTGATCTCTGAACTGCGCTCGACGATTTCCCCAAAGATCGTCGAACGGAGATCGACGATTTCCAGAATCGTCGAACTGAGTTCAGCGCCCCTCAGACAGCATGAACTATCTCCTTCGGTCAACGATCGTCGAACGGCGCTCGACGATTTTGTTCCTGAACGATCGTCGAACGGAGCTCGACGCTTCCCAAGATCGTCGAACGGAGATCGACGATGTTGGAGTCTCTTCAGATTCCTTTAGAAGCCTCGATCGTCGAACTGAGTTCAACGATCTTTCCAATTCTGCGTCGAACCCTAATATAAAACTCATTTTTCGCCGTCGTTCTCTCTTGCGCTTTCAATTTCTCTGCAGAAATTTTCTTCCCTCCAAACAGTTCTACCTTGGTCGTTTTGTTTGTTAAGTTTTAGCAGGTACAATGGCCGTCTCAGTTGCTGTCCTTGCCGCCATGAAGTTTGATGCAGGGTTTGACATCGATTTGGACTCCTTCAACACCACTGATCAAATCTTCCAGGACATCCTGAGTCTATTCAAGGATCAACATTTGTCTGCCCTCATAACCACAATAATCAAACTTGCCTCAGATGAAATAAAGGAATGGGTATATACTGCACACAACCTTGACAACAACACCATAGTTGGATCTATTGGTGGCACCCAGGTACCTCTGACCCCAACAGTCTTAACAGAGATTTTTGGTTTTAGAAATGGAGATGACTCTGCTGAACTCTCTGGAGAAGAGTTTACTGATATACTTGCCAGGATGGGTCATCCTGAGGGAAACCCTAGCAAATTGTTTAAGAGGAACCTGTCAGTTGAATACAGGTTTCTGGCAGATGTTGTAGGCAAGGTCCTGTTGGCCAAACATTCTGTACATGACACCATCTCCAGACATCAGCTCTGCCTCATGGGAGCTCTGGTAGATAGGAAAAGTCTGAATTGGGAGAGGTCTTCTTTGACCTGATAAAGAAGAAAATAAATAAAAGCTTTGTAAATTTTGGAAGAATCCTTGGAGTTTTCCTTCAGGCAAAGTGCCCTGCTCTGCTAGTCTCCTCTGGAGTGCACATCAATGCCTCCAAGAGACTCACTTGTGCCCTTTTTGGCAAATGGGACAGGCAGATTAGCAAGCCCAGCAGGCCCTCTTCAGCTGCCCCTTCAGGCACCAGGACTCACAGAGTCACTCCCCCCCCAGGTCTCTGCCCCTGCAAAGAACCTGCCTGCTGCTAGTGCTGCTTCTCCTCCTCCTCCAAGTTCAACCCTCCCTCCAGCTCCATCCACCATTCCAGCCTCATCTCCCATTACAATCTCCAGCCCTTCTCCAACCTCTCTTCCATCCCCAGCAACCACTTCATCACCTCCAGTTGACCACTTCCACCCATTATTCTCATATCCACCTCCAGATGTCACCTCATCCCCATCCATACCATCCTTCACCCTTCTGGATGAATCCTACATGGATGATTCCCCCTCTTCTCCTCCAGACTTCCCCTCCACCTCAACATCTTTCCAAGATCTCCTCCACCACATCCTTGACCAACCATCATGTTGGAACCCCAGTTTGGATTTGGGCAAAGATCACTATTATGCTTGTTTAGATTGACCCAACATGTATATTCATGGGTCATAGGATTAGTTCCAGGACAGGTCATTCAGAAGGACTCTCCAGCTTTGCAGAAAAGAAGTGAAAGAAATGCAGTCAAGACAAAGGCAGAAAATCAGATCGACGATCGTCGAACGTAGTTCGACGAACGGCGATCTCCGCTCGACGAATTCTGAGCTCGACGAACTGCAAGCTCCGATCGACGAATGCAGACAAGATATTCAGCTCGACGATCTTGCATCTCAGCTCGACGATTGATTGACTCGACGAACTTTCTGATCGACGATTTCTGTGGAATCAGTAACAGTTGGCAGAATTAATTGGGGATTAAGTACAGTCAACATTCCCAGTGAAAATAGCCGTTCAAATGGACAGTTACAGTTGGATTAATTATAGATCAATTTCCAAAGCATATTCTACTCTTGGGAATGCTTCTTCAGCCATAAAATCTACAGATTTCATATACAGATATATAGACAGAGCAAACATACAGAGATAACATAGAGAAAGAGAAAAACAAGTACAGTAACACAATAGAAAGGGCAATATCACTTGAACAACAACTAGAAGCCCTAGACCAGAGGAGATAACAATATCAAGAAGAAGAACATCCATTCATATCAAGAGTCTTCTTCTTCCTCATTCCTACAGGACAACTTCAAGGACAACAAAACTCTATCTGTCAGAAGTTCCTGAAGCATCACTGGTCCAGGCCTGAAGATTGAAGGCCTATCACCCTGAAGCAGTGCTCCAGTATTCCTGATCCATTCAAGATCTCAGGGGGAGCAAGCTGCTAACATCTTTCCACTCAAATCTTCTCTCTGATTGTTGACAGAGAAGATACCATCACCCATTTTCCTCTCCTGTAAAGGGTTGTGACTCCCTTTAAAAGTCATTTCTGGTTGCAAGTCTCCTTATCAAAAGACTTGAGGTTTGGTTTTTGGGGACCTTATCAAAACCCATTGGTGCCAGGACACCTGATCAACTCCTTCCTGCAGTGGTTTCCTACCAGGGTGGTAGAAGAGTGGACTACCCAGATTTGGGGAACCACTATAAAAATCCTTGTGTCTTCTGTGTGGCTTGATCTTCTTTCTTTATTCTGTGCTGTGATTTTTCTCTAATCAGCTTAGTTAAGATCTATCTCTTTCAATTGGTATCAGAGGGAGGTTGGTTAAACATACCACACCTTGGTGGTTGTACAGGCTAACACCTGAACCAAAAGATCCTTTGGTAGATCTTAAAAATCTTTTGAGTTTATCATGGCACAAATGGAAGAGATTTCAAGCACCAGACTCCCTATGTGCAATCTAAACTTGCTTGCACTATGGAAGACAAGGATTAGGTTTTACATGAACTCCATTGATCAATGTATTTTCAATTCCATCTTATCAGGTCCAGCTCAAACAACAAGTTCAAATGTTGTTCCTTCTCCTCAATGGACAGATGCCCAGAAAAGACTAAAGATTGCTGATGCTCAAGCAATGAACATTCTAGCACAATCAATGTCTGATGACATTTTTGAAGATATTGCTGAATGTTCATCTGCAAAAGAAATGTGGGACACACTCACAGCAATGGCTGCAGGATCAGCTAAAGAAAGCAATCTAGAGGCTGACAACAGGTGTATATTTGATGATTCACCCAGCACATCTGTAGATGAAGAAGAATTAAAAGCAAGAGAGTTCTGCCTCATGGCCATCAATGCCTCTTGCAGCACTTCTAAAGAAGAATCAGACTCTGAAGCAGAATCAGAAGAAGAACTGGTAATAACTACCCTTGATTTTACACCAGAAATATTTGAAAATCTCAACAAAATTTCTGTTCAACATAATTCGTCGAACGGAGCTCGACGAAATCAACTCAATTCGTCGAACGACGCTCGACGATCTCTGAACAGAGAATTTATCTTTAACTGGATTAGATTGTGTGGTCGACGAAGTCATTGCCGTTTGTCGAACTCTGCTTGACGAACTCACTCAAAATCGTCGAACGCAAAATTTCAGGACAAAAACTTTAAACCAACAAACAATCTTCCTGAATGTTCTTTTATTTCTGACTATTATAAAAGAGAACCAGGACCCAATGTTTTCTGGGTCCAGAGCTCCTAACATCTTCTTGCAGGAAAAGAATTCAGTCCAGCAAACATACAGGCTATATCAGTGGCTGTCAGATTTGGGCAAAGAAATGTAATGAGGGGGAGATTGGTTGAATAATGGTTATGCAAAATAGGGGGAGATGCCTCTAAATGCAACTACAGAAGTTCTAGCAGCAGCAACAAACAACAAGCCATAATAATGCAGATTTGGACAAGGATCATCAACAGCAACAGTTTTTCTTGATCCAGATTTAGGGGGAGATTATTTGTAATTGTATTTAATTGTATTTCTTTTTGTTTTGGATGTAAATAGTGTCTTTACCCAAATAGAGGGAGATTGTTGGAACCCCAGTTTGGATTTGGGCAAAGATCACTATTATGCTTGTTTAGATTGACCCAACATGTATATTCATGGGTCATAGGATTAGTTCCAGGACAGGTTATTCAGAAGGACTCTCCAGCTTTGCAGAAAAGAAGTGAAAGAAATGCAGTCAAGACAAAGGCAGAAAATCAGATCGACGATCGTCGAACGTAGTTCGACGAACGGCGATCTCCGCTCGACGAATTCTGAGCTCGACGAACTGCAAGCTCCGATCGACGAATGCAGACAAGATATTCAGCTCGACGATCTTGCATCTCAGCTCGACGATTGATTGACTCGACGAACTTTCTGATCGACGATTTCTGTGGAATCAGTAACAGTTGGCAGAATTAATTGGGGATTAAGTACAGTCAACATTCCCAGTGAAAATAGCCGTTCAAATGGATAGTTACAGTTGGATTAATTATAGATCAATTTCCAAAGCATATTCTACTCTTGGGAATGCTTCTTCAGCCATAAAATCTACAGATTTCATATACAGATATATAGACAGAGCAAACATACAGAGATAACATAGAGAAAGAGAAAAACAAGTACAGTAACACAATAGAAAGGGCAATATCACTTGAACAACAACTAGAAGCCCTAGACCAGAGGAGATAACAATATCAAGAAGAAGAACATCCATTCATATCAAGAGTCTTCTTCTTCCTCATTCCTACAGGACAACTTCAAGGACAACAAAACTCTATCTGTCAGAAGTTCCTGAAGCATCACTGGTCCAGGCCTGAAGATTGAAGTCCTATCACCCTGAAGCAGTGCTCCAGTATTCCTGATCCATTCAAGATCTCAGGGGGAGCAAGCTGCTAACATCTTTCCACTCAAATCTTCTCTCTGATTGTTGACAGAGAAGATACCATCACCCATTTTCCTCTCCTGTAAAGGGTTGTGACTCCCTTTAAAAGTCATTTCTGGTTGCAAGTCTCCTTATCAAAAGACTTGAGGTTTGGTTTTTGGGGACCTTATCAAAACCCATTGGTGCCAGGACACCTGATCAACTCCTTCCTGCAGTGGTTTCCTACCAGGGTGGTAGAAGAGTGGACTACCCAGATTTGGGGAACCACTATAAAAATCCTTGTGTCTTCTGTGTGGCTTGATCTTCTTTCTTTATTCTATGTTGTGACTTTCTCTAATCAGCTTAGTTAAGATCTATCTCTTTCACATCATTCACTCCATCCATCTCTATACCCTTGTCCTCCATCTCCACAATTCCCACACCTCAGCCCTCTATCCCTTCACCATCCAGCACTCCCCTTCCAGCATCCTCAGCCATCCCAATTCCCTCTACCTCTGCTCCTGCCATTGAGCATGTAGATCTGCCAGCCCTAGCTGACAAGTTGTATGAGCTACTGGCTACCAGGCTCTCTCTTCTCATGGAGGCCTCCTTAGCTCCTCTACAACAGTCAGTGGCAGCCCTGTCTGCTAGGCTTTCCTCCCTCATTCCTCAAGCAGCCCCACCAGCAGTGTGCCTTGATACAGAGGTATCTGCATACAGGCAGGGGGAGATGCCTTATGAAGCCAGCCTTCATGCTGCTGTTGTTGCTTCTTCTGCTTCTGCTCCTGCTGCTGCTGCTGCTTCTGATTCTGCTCCTGCTGCTGCTGCTGTTGTGCTTGTATCTTCTGCTCCAGTTGCTGTGCCTACTGCAGTCTTAGCAATTGACCTAGGGTCTTTGCTCTCTGCATTTGATACTACATACTTCAGCTACCTCCCAGAGCCCAATGCTGTCCAGCCCCCTGAAGATCTGTCCAAGGCTCTGGTGCCCTTCTCATGCTGTGACCCCAGTATCATTTCTGCTTTTATTCATTCAGTGACTGTTGCTTCTGATGATGTTACTGCTGCTGCTGCTGAAGACAAGGCTATATCTACTTCTGAAATTGTTGTTGCTGCTGAAGAAGACAATGTTCCAACTGCTGCTGATGAGTTCATTTCCCAGGATTCTCTGATGATAGAGGCTGTTGTTTTTGAGCCTGCTGTAGATGTTGTTGTTGGTTCTGAACCTGCTGCTGCCATAATTCCTGAAATAACCACTGTTGCTTCTACTGCTGCTCCAGTACCTGTTGTTATATCTGCTGATGTATCTGTCTCTATTGCTCCTTCTGCTTCTGCTTCTGCCCCATCTGCTGCTGTTCAACTGAAAGAAAATTTGATGAAAAGGATTGATGCCTTATATGATGCACAGAGTTCTGAATCTGAGGATTACAACACTGCTTCTGATGATTCCTCTGCCACCATTGCAAGGAAAAGGAAGGCAAGAAGTAAAGCATTGAAGAGGGTTCCACCTGCCAAAGTTAGAGATGATAATGATGTTCCTTACTATATTCTGCACAACTGTCCAATTACTGAGCATTGGATGCAGTTCTCTAAGAATCAGCTAAAGGCTATGAAGAAGAAAAGAAAGTTTGATAAGGACTCCTCTCAGTTCAAGCACCCTCATCCTCCTCCACCACCTCCACCTGATGCAGGTGCAGGTGGCAGCTCTGCAAGATCAGGCCCAGCTAGAATCCAGGCTCCCTACCAACCTCATACTAGAACATATCAAATGGAAAGCCAGTCTAGGGGCTCTTACTCTAGAAGGGGAGGATACAGGGGAAATCAAAGAGAGACTCAGGTTTACTCCAAAGGGCATTCCAGGCAGCACCCTTATTCCAGGGGAGGACATGTTCCTTCTGATACAACTTCAGGTCCATTCCCCTATAAGCTCAGAGAAACTGTGACTGCCAGGACTCCTCAAGATACTTCTTCCAACAGGTATGAGCCACCTGTTCCATTTGAGGAGCCTGAGAAGAATCCTGTTGCTTGGACTGCTAGAATGAAAGAGTTGGCTGCTTTAGACCAGATCAAGAAAGCCAAAGAGCAAGGTCTGGACACCTCCAATATATCTACAATGTCAGAACAAAGACAGAAAGAACTAGAAAGATATGCCTCCAGTAAGTTCTTTGATGCAGACAGGTACATGGAGTTGCATCTAGCTGCAGTGGTTCCCAGGACATCAAAGCAAATTTATTTGGGTGCAGCTGATGATACCAGATCCAAACAACAAGCTTTATATCCTAACAGAGAAATCAAGATGGTAAAAGGCAAAGAGAAAAAGTAACTCTGTAAGGTGACATTTCTTGGTTTTTCTGACTGATTTCTGGATATCATATATATATATATCTGTGTGATGGTTCTGTAATGTCTGGCTACTGTTGTTTTTGTGTTTTTCTGATTGTATGATGTTGTTTGATTTTCAAAAGTCTGTAAATAGTTTTCCTAACCCAAATAGGGTGAGATTGTTGGAACACCCTATTACTAATTTGGGTCAGGATCACTATGTCTCTAGGAATCTGTGTTTGACCTTCTGTATAGCTTAATAGGTCAATTAGAATTGAGTATAAGGGATCAGGAGTCTAGGTTTGGAAGCTGCCTTGAAGACCAAAGTTTTTCTGGAGACTAAGTCTAATCGTCGAGCTCAGCACGACGATTCGTCGAACTCCGGTCGACGATCGTCTAGCTCAACTTCTGCAGATCGTCGAGCTCCATTCGACGATCGCTGAGCTCAAACCTCATAATTTCGTCGAGCTCCACTCGATGATCGCTGAGCTCAACTTCTCAATATTGTCGAACTCCATTCGATGATCGCTGAGCTCAGGTCGACGATTTTGACTCTGCACTGGATCCTTATCTCTGAGCTTAGTTCGACGATCTTTGAGCTCAGATCGACGATTTCTTTGCTGCTTGCATTTTCCAGGTTGCTGAGCTCAGCTCGACGATAGCAGAGCTCAGTTCGACGATTTCAGTTATCTTTCAGAATTTAAATTCAAATCAGATAGAAGTTATTCTGCATTTAATTCAGAAGATCTGCCAGCCGTTTTCATTTACTTCTGGAGCAAGTTTCAAGGGATTTTTCAAGGAACAAATCAGTGGACTTTCCTTTAGAAGAAATTATGCAATTAAGGCTGTAATCAATGCAGACCAACGGCTATCTTTGACAGAGTAATATCCTATTCAGACACAGAGAATAAAAGAGAGAATGTTTTCTGAATCTACAGAGATTGACAAGAATAAGACACAACTCAGAATATAGAGACTCTCTCAATCTTCTGTCAACAAGAATTCTGAAGAACACTCATCAAAGAGATCAAGCTTTCAAACAAATCTTCAGATCTCTTCAGCTCTCAAAGTGTTCAAGGCCAACATCATCTCAAGACTCCAGACACTCAACATTTCAGCTTGCTGAAATCATCTATTGCTGGAGTTCTACATTTGAAGGCCTATCACCCTTAGCAAAGCTCATCTTCCTGAAGATCAAGGACTCAGGGGGAGCTTTGACATCAATCCACATAGTCTTCTCAATTGTTTGAGAAAGAGAAGACTGCCATCACTCTCTCACCCCCACTCTGTAAAGGGTTTTTCAAACACCCTTCAAAAGTTTGAATCTGGTTTTTGAGCACCTTGTCAAAAGCTCATTGGTGGCAAGACACCTGATCAAAAAATCTGTTTTGGTTTTTGAGCACCTTATCAAAAGCTCATTGGTGCCCAGGACACCTGATCAACTCATCCTGCAGTGGATTCCTACCTAGGGTGGTAGAAGAGTGGATGTACCCAAGTTTGGGGAACCACTATATTTCCTTGTGTCATCTGGTTTTGCATGTTTTCTTTTTGTTTCTGGCCTAGATTTTCTTGTGCTTAGTGTCTGCATAGCTTAGTTTGTGATTAGTTTTATTTCTGCTTCCCTGCTCACACTTATTACAACAATTGTTGTAAAACTTTGCAAAAGTTTTTCTTTGTGTTTTAAAAAGCACCATATTCTCTATTCACCCCCCTCTAGAGTATATCAGATCTAGTTTCCCCTTTCAGATAGCTCTACCCCTCACCTCACTCACACGTAAAGATCATAAGTTTGTGTGGACTCAAGAGTGTAGTCAAGCATTTGAGGCACTGAAGGAGAGACTAATGACGACTCCAATCCTAAGTCTACCGCAAGGGACTGAGGGATTTCAGATCTTCAGTGACGCATCGGGACGCGGTTTGGGTTGCGTTTTGGTGCAGCAAGGGAAGGTGATAGCTTTTGGTTCTAGACAGCTGAAGCCTCATGAGAGGAATTACCCCGTCCATGACTTGGAGTTGGCGGCAGTAATTTTTTCGTTGAAAATATGGCGGCATTATGTTTATGGTGCAAAGGTGGAGATCTTCACGGATCACAAAAGCCTGAAGTATCTCTTCGACCAAAAGGACTTGAACATGCGACAACGCAGGTGGGTTGAGTTTCTTGGAGACTACGAGGTGGCGATTCAGTATACGCCAGGTAAAGCCAACATGGTGGCGGATGCCTTGAGTAGGAAGTATTCGGGGCAAGGTGAAAGATATAGTACCTAAACACCTAGAGGGGGGGGGTGAATAGGTGACCTAATCCTTTTTTAAAACTTTAAAGGCAGCAATCAGTTATATCACAGAATTCTAACTACTTTTGCACAACAATCACAAATCATACACAGAAACTCACAATCACAGCACAACAGACACAAAGATTTATAGTGGTTCCCCAAGCTTTGGGTACATCCACTTTCCCCCTTCGCCAATCTCGCAGTGTACTAGATTCGGCCAAACTTCTCCACTGTCTCAGAACCCAAACTGGTTCCTACACCTCAGGCCCAAAGCCTTACAACTAAGCTTTTCCACAAAGCCTACACTCAGCCACAAAGGCCTACACTCAGCCAACAAGGCCTACACTCAGCCAACAAGGCCTACACTCAGAGATTTCAATATCCTACACTCAGGCTCTCAAGCCCTACCCTCAGCTTTTATAATTACAGGCTTACAATTCACTCAGATCCAAAGGATCCTACAAGATAAAATGATTATAGAAATAATAACTCAACAACTCAGAAACAAGAGAGGGGAGTTGAGAGTTTCTTGATGAGTTCTTGGAAGAACTCAGCTGGATTCAATCTGACTTAGCTTTCTTCAAAGCTTCTTAAAAGTAGAACTGAATAAGAATGAATCCTCCTGCAGTTGATCCTTGATCTCTGCTTCTTAAGATCCAGCATAAATCTGAACCCTTCTTCTCAGCCTAGTTCCAACGGCTGATTTCTTGGATGGAGCCCTCTCTCTCTCCAACTTCTTAGATCTGCACTTGGACATCTAGATCTTCTTGATTTGATGCTTGATCAATAACTCTATGTATCACTTTAATAACTTGTTCAACAACAATCTGAACAACAGTTTCTGTAAACTGTATGAGCCTATTTATAGGCCTTATTCATGGTAACCGGCTGATCCGGTCCATAACTGAATTCTGACATCTCTGACAGGTGCAGTAGACCGGCTGGAACGGCAGCTATCAAGTCATCCAGTCAGTTCTTGAAAATATCTAACTGTCTGATTGTGTCGAGACTTTCTGTCTTTAAGTGTCGACACTTTTAGACCAAGTGTCGACACAAGTTGTGTAAGTGTCGACACAAGTCTACAAGGTGTCGACACAATTCCTTGTGTTGTAGATACTATGTCTCGACACAGATTCTTCTTCAAGTGTCGACACTGAAATTGAGTGTCGACACAAGTACTTGATCTTCTATCTTTTGCTGAATTCTTCTAAGTGTCGACACATCTCCTTTGTGTCGACACATCTTCATGTGTTGAATCTGTTAAGTGTCGACACTGCTTCTTGGTGTCGACACATAGTCTTCTATATTGATACTTGCTGAGTGTCGACACAGCTCCTTGTGTCGACACTTGATTCTTCTGTTGAGACTTCAGCTGAGTGTCGACACATTCCCTTAGTGTCGACACTTGTACTTAGAATAATTTGATGATCTTGCTGTTCTTTGCTAAGTGTCGACACAGCTCCATGTGTCGACACTTTCTTCAAGTGTAGAGTCTTCAGCTGAGTGTCGACACATTGTTCTAGGTGTCGACACTTACTTCATGTGTTGACTCTTCTGTTGAGTGTTGACACTTTGTTCTTGGTGTCGACACTTTCTTCAAGTGCTGACTCTTCTTGTTGTGTGTTGACACATTGTTCTTGGTGTCGACACTTTAACTTAGTCTCTGCTGACTTTTGCTGAGTGTCGACACAGCTCCAAGTGTTGACACTTTCTGGTGTAGACACAGCTTCACTGGGTGTCGACACAGCTCCCTGTGTCGACACAGCTTTACTGCCACTTTTCTTCACTGAGTGTCGACACAGCTCCTTGTGTCGACACTTTGTGTCTGGTGTCGACTCTGCATCCCAGGTGTCAACGCAATGACTCCAAGTGTCGACACTGCTTGCCTGGGTGTCGACACAAGTCTTCTTAAGTGTCGACACTTTCCCTCTGGGTGTCGACACATGGACTTAGAAACTTTTCTTCTTTCCTGCAAATACTTAACCTGCACATGTAACTCAAAATACATCAAATACATTTTTATGTATATCATTGAGTTGGGTGAGGCTTCTTCAAATCAGGTACATTTAACCAATGTACCCAACAATCTCCCCCTATTTGGAGAAGTCATAACCCTTAGTCAATGATATACACCATTCATAATTAAAATTACAAATGATGTAAAGCAGGACAATGTACAGCAGGGTAAACATAAACATGTATCAATTTCACATGTATACAAAATTCATCATTACAGAACAAATAAGAAATAGACATATTCACAGAACAAACATGAAATAGATTAATCATATATTGTTCAAATATCTGTCTTATACAGTTTCAGAAGTTCACAAAATGTTTTTCATCAAGAAAATTACAAAGTAAACTTCAAGAAAATGTTAAATCTATTTTTGTTCTGGTCCTTAATCACTATGCCTTTGCCAGCTTGAACTTTAGCTTGGACAGCAGCATCAGTAGTTTCAGCATCAGCAGGCTTCTTGCCTTTCAGATCTTTCTTCTTAAGCTCTTCAGCTTTGATCTTCTGTCTTTCAAAATAATGGTATGGCTTTGGAAAGTACTTGCTAGGCTCCAGAGCAGTAGGAGGTAGCTTTCCCATCTTTTGCCTTCCTTCTGTGTTGAACTATGGCCTCCTGTCTGGTTTCATGTTTTCTCCATTCAGCTTCAGAGAACCATTTGTTCCTGTCTTGAATGTTATCCTTGGCAGCTTTCCAGGCAGTTAATATAATATTCCTAGAGGTAGGGCTCCACTGTTCAAAGTCTGGCCTTTGTTCTGCTTGTTCCCTAAACCTCTTCTTAGACAACCTTGTCTCTTCTTCTTTTTGTAGAGCTTCTTCTTCTTTCTGAAGAGCTGCTTGCATAGCTTCAGACATAGGCTAAACCACTTTCTCCAGAATAACATTAGACTTCCTTCAGTTGGGCTATACATGTGATGAATATCAGCTTGCACCATTTCAAAATCTGGTGGAGGATAGATCACTTGAGCTACCTCTGGTTGCTCACCTCCAAGATATGCAGGTTGAATTCCAGATTCAGTAACATTGTCATCATCACAAAGTGGAGGATAGCCCAGTGTAGCTCTGATGGAATTAGATATCCATTTGGCATGATCAGAGCTAGCTTTGACTAAAACTCTCTCCCCCTTTATGACTTCTCTAGCCATATGATCTCTGACATCATCCTTCTGGAATCTGATTTGATTATCCAAGAATCTGACTCCATCTTTAAAGAAAGGTTTAAGCTTTTTAAGTTGTTCAGATATGGCCTTCTGGGAGTCTTGAATAGCAGTCTTAACATCATTGATTTCTTCTTGAAATACCTTGTCAAAGTCAGCTTTAACAGCAGCAGTAGAGGTAGAAGGTTCAGCAGCCTTGTTCTTTAACTCAGTGACAATAGCATTATGGGAAGCAGTCAAATTATCATTCATTCTTAGCTGATTTTCAAGCACATACCCTTGCTTCAATGCTATGTCATCCACTTGGGCCTTTATCTTTTTCTGATGTGTTGCCAAGTACACCACTGCATTACCACCTTTGTGGAAGCATTCAGTCATCTCCTTCTTATTAAGGTTCATTTCAAACCTTATAGACTTGATATCTTGGGCAAGATCAAACTGTAAAGATTTCTGCCCTTCATCTACATAAGCCTCTATGCCTTTCTATGTTCATCCAGTTTTATCTGCAGGGCAATCATTAAAGCACTATAATCAACAGTTGGAGTTTGCTGAACTATAGGCAGTGGGGCAATAGATTTAAAAGCCTTCTTATAACTTTGACTTCTTCTCTTGAATACATAAAGTTTCTTCTTCTTAGCCCTGGCAATCTCCTCATCTTCAGAGGCAGATGTGCTGGCAATATCCACCCTCTCCTTAGGGCTTGAAGGCTTCTCTGGTTGCACATCTTGTGCCTTCTCAGTTTCTTGCCTTATAGGCTCTTCCAGAATTTCCATCTGCACTTGCTCTCCCTCAGCAGCAGCATTCTCTCTTTCAGCAACAGTAGGTTCTTTGTCAAAATCCACTTGATCCAGATTTAAAAATAAATCTTCCATGGTGAATTCTTGTGGTGAAGGAGCTGGAGTAATACTAGGTTCTTCAACCACTGAATCAATAATATCTTGAGGAACAGCAGATGTGTCTTCTATGATAGCATCTGGTACTTGACTATCCAGCTGAGTTTGCTGATGAACATCAGACAAATCAGCATCTTCTATAAGAAATTCTAAAGTATTTAGGTCAGTGAGTACCTCTAGTATGGTGTTGGTGGCTTGTTCACTTTCCAGTGTAGTGGGTTCATCTACAACTGGAAGCTCCCCCTGGCTTTGATCCTTGTGGATAGGGCTAGCTTGAGGTAGCTACCCTGGATCTCAGCAGCATCTTGAGGAGCAGGAGACTTTACAGCAGGCTCTTCCTCATGCTCATCTGGAGTGAAGACAACCTGTTCTTCACTGTCAGAACTGCTAGTGGACTCTTGTGCCACTGGAGCAGTCTTCCTTTTCTTCTTGGGAGGAATCTCTTTCTCAGAAACTGTCTTCTCAGGGGTTGGCAGTTCCTTTGACAACACCCTGTCCCATCTAGAAAAGATCCTCAGATCCATCCTTCTCTTATGATTTATCTTGCTTCCTGCAGCTTGTTGCATTATCTCTGGTATGGCACCAGCTAGGTATAGACTTATAATTCTGCCCAGGTTGGGCTTCTTCAAGCTTTCCTTAATCTTCTCATAACTACCATAGACCAGTCAGTTTTTAGAGAGAAGATAATCCTTGTCATTATACTAAACATAGAGGCAGACACTCTGTCATGCCCTCCTGGCTTGCTTAGGATGACCTTTCCAACAATTTCAGACATGAATTTGTCTTGGCTGTTCATGCCTTTCCTGTTAAACACAGATCCCAGCTTCATCTTAGGATCAAGTCCACACCAGGTTAGAGCTTCCCTGGTCCTTGATGCAGTAACTTCATCTTCCTCTTGAGTTCTTGGAAGCTGTAGAATCTTCCTCAGACTTTTTGGGGATACCTTAACCCTGCTCCATGAACTCTGGATTTGATTTTGTATCCAGATTCATCCACCTTGTCTCCATTGAGGAATTCGAGTACCTCTTTCTTCCATATCTTTGTAGATTCAGAAACTAAATAGTCTAACCCAGAATCGGCTACTAGGGTTACGACAGACTTGATTTCTTGTTCAGCATCTTCGAAAGCGCCGCGCACCAGCTCATATCCTTCGTTGACATTCTCCTCAAGCTTAGGCGCCATTAGGGTTTGTAGAATTTGTCTTGAGAGAAGAGAGGTGTCGACACAGTAGTTTTGGTCTCGAAACTTTGAAAGCGTGTCGACAAACAAAGACAAAACCCTATTTATACCTTTCTAATTTTGAAGATGAACAGGCGGGACAGCTAACTTAAAATGTGTCGACACTGGCAATAAGTGTCGACACTGACTTATAATGTCTCGACATATATGTGTCGACACAAGTTTAGTCAACAAATTTTATGTGTCGACACTGGGTTATGTGTCGACACAACATAACTCGACACATTGTCGAGACTTTACTTAGAAAAGCTGAGTAAATACTAAGTGTCGACACCACTTTGGATGTGTCGACACCTACTTGGCATGTGTCAACACTTATATTCTGAAGTGTCGACACCACTTCCTAGATGTGTCGACACTAATATCCTGAAGTGTCGACACCACTATTCTGTGTCGACATAGACTTGTCTATGTGTCGACACCTTTTTACTTAGCCAATTTCAATTCTGTAAACTTACTCTAAGTTTATCATTCCTAGTTCAATTTTAAATCTATTGAACTTAGCTTCTTCTAGGGGCTTAGTATACATATCAGCTATTTGATTATCAGTTTTAACATATTCTAATAAAATATCTTCTCTTTCTACATGCTCCCTAAGAAAATGATATTTAATTTCAATATGTTTTGTTCTACTATGGGATACAGGATTATTAGCTATTGAAATAGCACTTGTAGAATCACAGAAGAGTGGAGTTCTACTTACCTGAAATCCATAGTCCTCTAGCTGATGTTGTATCCACAGAAGTTGAGCACAGCAACTTCCTGCAGCCACATACTCTGACTCTGCAGTGGAGATAGCCACACTGGTTTGCTTTTTGCTACTCCATGAAATTAGTCTCCCACCTAGGAATTGACAGGTTCCAGTAGTGCTTTTCATATCTTCTTTGCATCCTGCAAAGTCTGCATCTGAATAACCTGTTAGATCAAAATCTCCATTCCTAGGGTACCAGAGGCCTAGATAGGGAGTGCCCTTTAGATATCTCAATATTTTTTTGACTGCTGTCAAATGAGACTCTTTAGGGCAGGCTTGATACCTTGCACAGACACATGTAGCATACATGATATCTGGTCTACTAGTAGTCAAGTATAATAGGGAGCCAACTATCCCTCTATACAAGGTTTCATCCACAGGTTTCCCTACATCATCCTTGCTAAGAGACATACTTGACTCCATTGGAGTCTTCATGGTACTGGATGAATCCATACCATACTTCCTTATGAGTTCTAGGGTGAACTTGGACTGACATATGGATAAACCACTTTCAATCTGTTTAACTTGGAGACCCAAGAAAAACTTCAGCTCTCTCATACTACTCATCTCAAATTGACCTTGCATCAGTTTTGCAAACTTTTTGCAAAGCCTGCTTTCAGTAGACCCAAATATAATGTCATCTACATATATTTGGACAAGTATAACTTTGCCTCTAGATTCCCTAAGGAATAGAGTCTTATCTATTTTCCCCCTTGAGAACTTGTTCTCAATGAGGAAACTAGATAGGGTTTCATACCAAGCCCTAGGGGCTTGCTTTAACCCATATAAAGCTTTCCTAAGTCTATAGACATGATGAGGTAAAGTTGGATCAACAAAACCTGAAGGCTGTTCCACATAGACTTCTTCTTTAAGATTACCATTCAGGAATGCTGACTTGACATCCATTTGGTAAACCTTGAATCCTTGATAGGTTGCATAGGCTAAGAACATCCTTATGGCTTCCAGTCTGGCTACTGGAGCAAAGGTTTGATCAAAGTCAATACCTTCTTCTTGCCTATATCCTTTAGCAACCAGTCTTGCTTTATTCTTAATGATGACCCCTTGTTCATCCATCTTATTCCTGTAGATCCACTTGACTCCTATTATATTGTGGTCTTTAGGCTTAGGAACTAGTTCCCAGACCTTGCACCTCTTGAACTGATTAAGCTCTTCTTGCATTGCTTCAGTCCATTGTGGATCTTGTATTGCTTCTTCAAACTTCTTAGGTTCAACTTGAGATAGAAAACTGGAGTAGACTGCTGCATTCATGTATCTGCTCCTGGTTTGTACTCCTTGTCTTGGATCTCCAATAATCTGCTCTACTGGATGATCTCTAAGATGCATGTTGGCTGGAGGCATCCTAACTTCTGGTTGAACCTCTTCAGCATCTCCATCATGCTGTACTCCTTGTACTTCTTCTGCAATTGGCACATGTAGTTCTCCCCCTGGACAACAGCTACTGTCCTCTACTTGATGTCTTGCAGCAGGTACTTCTTCTATAATAAGTTTGTCCATCTTCTTTGTTAAACATGTGGGGCTGCATACAGTACTAGACAACTCATTGTTAATAAGTTTAGTCTCATCAAAAACTACATGCACAGATTCTTCTACAACTTGTATAGTCAAGTTGTAGACTCTATAAGCCTTACTGTTATTGCTGTACCCAACAAAAAATTCCCTCTTGGGACTTGGCAGCAAACTTAGTCAAGTAAGACTTCCCATTGTTAAGTATGAACCATTGCAACCAAAGATCCTGAAATAGGATAGGTTTGGTTTCCTGCCTTTCACAACTTCATAGGGGGTCTTGTTGAGCCCTTTAGTGATGGTAGCCCTATTTATAACATGACATGCAGTATTAACTGCTTCAGCCCAGAAATACTTTGGTAGTGATGTATCACTTAATAGGGTCCTACCATCCTCTATCATGGTCCTATTTTTCCTCTCAGCAATGCTATTTTGCTGAGGTGTTCTAGGTGAAGAGAATTCTTGAAATATCCCAAAGTCTTCACAAAGTTTTGTCATGCTATCAGACTGAAACTCAGTACCATGGTCACTTCTAATCTTGACCACTGTACTGTCTAGTTCATTCTGAATTTGCTTGACAAAGCTATGGAAGACACTAGGTGTTTCAGATTTATGTCTTAAGAAGAACACCCAGGAAAACCTTGAGTAGTCATCTACAACTACAAGGGTATAGACCTTCCTACCTAAGCTGTGAACTGACATTGGACCAAAGAGATCCAAATGCAAGAGGTATAAACACCTC
Source organism: Platanthera guangdongensis (assembly GCA_039583875.1). Classification (NCBI taxonomy): domain Eukaryota; kingdom Viridiplantae; phylum Streptophyta; class Magnoliopsida; order Asparagales; family Orchidaceae; genus Platanthera; species Platanthera guangdongensis. Next base: position 83,035,971 of record CM077157.1, read on the forward strand.
ACAGCATCTTTGTTTTCTATGCTTCTAACGATGGATTTAGTCTGCTTGCCCTTTTGACAAACTAAGCAAACACCATCTTTAACACACTTAACTTGAGGACCATTCCTCACTAACTCTTTGCTAAGAGTTTGCCAATAGTCTTGTAGTTAAGATGGGCAAGCCTCTTATGCCATTTGACATAATGAGAGACTGTCTCATCAGCTACAAGACACACTGGAGAACCACTGTTCTCAACCATAATGTCTAAGCAATAGACATTCCTTTTCCTATAACCAGTCAAAATGATCTCTTGATCACTTGACCTCTTGATATGACAACCATTTTTAACAAATGAGATGTCATACCCTACATCACTTAATTAACTTATACTTATTAGGTTGTGTTTCAACCCTTTAACATAAGCCACTTGAGTAATGGTAACTAAGTTGCTAGAAATGTTACCAAACCCTTTGATGATTCTTTTTCAGAACCACCAAAGGTTACTTTTTGGACCATCTTTGATTGGAATGTAGTCCCTTAGTAATCCTCTAGTTCCAGTCATATGTCTGGAACATCCACTGTCCAAGTACCATGTTGGGGTATGGCCACTTGGACTCACCTTACTAGGTCCTGGCTGCTCCAGGATTTTGTCATGCTCTGTCAAAGCCATTAGCCCTTGGCATTGACTGTCTTCTTGTTCATAAATAGACTCCATTATCTACATAAATTCTTCTTCTTCTTCAGCAAACAGCCCTATGTATGCCTCAGCATCAGACTCAGTTTCTGAAGAAGAGATATCTGATAGAGTCTTCTCTTTCTTGGCAACAAAAGACTTCTCTTTCTTGCCTTTGAAATGAGTCTTCTTCCTGTCACTAGACTCTTTTCTCTTTTCAGGACAATCTGCAATAACATGGCCTTGTCTATTGCAGCAATAGCATACTATCTTTGAACCAGTTGCCTTGCTAGATTTTGTCCTCTTTCTGTCTTTCTTTGAGGACTTTTTGTTCTGATAGAAGTCTTCTTTTCCATGTGAAGTAGAGGGCCTTGTCCTCCACTGTTTCTTCTTCAAGAATTTCTGAAAGTGTCTAGTGAAGGCAGCAAAGTTTTCATCACTTTCACTGCTTTCAGATTTTGTGCTGACTGACTCATCTGACTCTGATTCAACTACCTTTGGAGGTGGAGTTGATGACTTATTCCTGCACTTTCTGGAGGCTTCTGTCTTGAAAGCTACTGTTCCTTCCTTGTGTTCAGTTCTTGTTGATTTCTCCTCCTCTTTTCTCACTGTCAACTGCATTTCATAAGACAATAACTTGCCAAACAGTGTAGGTGGAGGAATTTCTCCCAACTTAGCCATTTCTCTAATGACACAATCTTTGTGTCCCAATCTTTAGTTAGGGACCTTAGGAACTTGTCATTTAGTTCATTATTGCTGAACTCTCTTCCATAAGACATGAGTTCATTCACTATTCTGTAGAACTTCTTATAGCACTCAGTTATGCTATCACCCTTTCCTTGTCTAAAACTTTCATATTCCTGATTTAGCAAGGATTTCTATCTTGTCTAACCTCTTCAGAACCCTCCATATACACAATAAGAGTGTCCCACATCTCTTTGGCTGTCTTACAGTGTATAAGATTCTGAAAAGTTGCATCATCTATGACACTCACTATAATGTTTTGTGCCCTCTTGTCCATGGTGGCTAGGACAATCTCATCCTTAGTCATTTCAGAGAAATCCTTTGGAGTTCTCTGATTTGCATCCAGAACTGATATCTTCATGGGCACATATGGGCCCTCTTTTACTGTGATGTATATCCTAGGGTCTGAGGCTTCCATAAACAGCCTTACCCTTTCCTTCCAGATCCCAAAGATTTCCTTTCTGCATATAGGTAATTTCATGGAACCCAATTCCTTGTGATTTTCAGAGGAACCCATGGTTCTTGATTTTCTTGAATCTGTAATTTCACTTAGACTGAATCTTCCAATCAGGATCGCCTCAGACTGTTAGTCCTTTTTGAGCAACCTCGCTTTGATACCACTTGAAAGATATAGTACCTAAACACCTAGATGGGGGGGGGTGAATAGGTGACCTAATCCTTTTTTAAAACTTTAAAGGCAGCAATCAGTTATATCACAGAATTCTAACTACTTTTGCACAGCAATCACAAAGCATACACAACAACTCACAATCACAGCACAGCAGACACAGAGTTTTATAGTGGTTCCCCAAGCTTTGGGTACATCCACTTTCCCCCTTTGCCTATCTAGCAGTGTACTAGATTCGGCCAAACTTCTCCACTATCTCAGAACCCAAACTGGTTCCTACACCTCAGGCCCAAAGCCTTACAACTCAGCTTTTCCACAAAGCCTACACTCAGCCACAAAGGCCTACACTCAGCCAACAAGGCCTACACTCAGCAATAAGGCCTACACTCAGAGATTTCAATCTCCTACACTCAGGCTCTCAAGCCCTACCCTCAGCCTTTATAATTACAGGCTTACAATTCACTCAGATCCAAAGGATCCTACAAGATAAAAATGATTATAGAAATAATAACTCAACAACTCAGAAACAAGAGAGGGGAGTTGAGAGTTTCTTGATGAGTTCTTGGAAGAACTCAGCTGGATTCAATCTGACTTAGCTTTCTTCAAAGCTTCTTGAAAGTAGAACTGAATAAGAATGAATCCTCCTGCAGTTGATCCTTGATCTCTGCTTCTTAAGATCCAGCATAAATCTGAACCCTTCTTCTCAGTCTAGTTCCAATGGCTGATTTCTTGGATGGAGCCCTCTCTCTCTGCAACTTCTTAGATCTGCACTTGGACAACTAGATCTTTTTGATTTGATGCTTGATCAATAACTCTGTATATCACTTTAATAACTTGTTCAACAACAATCTGAACAACAGTTTCTGTAAACTGTATGAGCCTATTTATAGGCCTTCTTCATGATAACCGGCTGGTCTGGTCCATAATTGAATTCTGACATCTCTGACAGGTACTGTAGACCGGCTGGAACGACAGCTGTCAAGTCATCCAGTCAGTTCTTGAAAATCTCTAACTGTTTGATTGTGTCGAGACTTTCTGTCTTTAAGTGTCGACACTTATAGACCAAGTGTCGACACAAGTTTTGTAAGTGTCGACACAAGTCTACAAGATGTCGACACAATTCCTTTGTGTTGTAGATACTATGTCTCGACACAGATTCTTCTTCATGTGTCGACACTGAAATTGAGTGTCGACACAAGTACTTGATCTTCTATCTTTGCTGAATTCTTCTAAGTGTCGACACATCTCCTTTGTGTCGACACATCTTCATGTGTTGAATCTGTTAAGTGTCGACACTGCTTCTTGGTGTCGACACATAGTCTTCTATGTTGATAATTGCTGAGTGTCGACACAGCTCCTTGTGTCGACACTTGATTCTTCTGTTGAGACTTCAGCTGAGTGTCGACACATTCCCTTAGTGTCGACACTTGTACTTAGAATAATTTGATGATCTTGCTGTTCTTTGATAAGTGTCGACACAGCTCCATGTGTCGACACTTTCTTCAAGCGTAGAGTCTTCAGCTGAGTGTCGACACCATTGTTCTAGGTGTCGACACTTACTTCATGTATTGACTCTTTTGTTTGAGTGTTGACACTTTGTTCTTGGTGTCGACACTTCTTCAAGTGCTGACTCTTCTTGTTGTGTGTTGACACATTGTTTTGTGTCGACACTTTAACTTAGTCTCTGCTGACTTTTGCTGAGTGTGTAACACAGCTCCAAGTGTCGACACTTTCTGGTGTAGACACAGCTTCACTGGTGTCGACACAGCTCCCTGTGTCGACACAGCTTTAATGCACTTTTCTTCACTGAGTGTCGACACAGCTCCTTGTGTCGACACTTTGTGTTTGTGTCGACTCTGCATCCCAGGTGTCGACACAATGACTCCAGTGTCGACACTGCTTGCCTGGGTGTCGACACAAGTCTTCTTAAGTGTCGACACTTTTTCCCTCTGGGTGTCGACACATGGATTTAGAAACTTTTCTTCTTTCCTGCAAATACTTAACCTGCACATGTAACTCAAATACATCAAATACATTTTGATGTATATCATTGAGTTGGGTGAGGCTTCTTCAAATCAGGTACATTTAACCAATGTACCCAACACAGGGAATTGATCGAAGCTCATGATGGCGATTTGTTCGGGAATGGGAGTCTCTGGTATGGAATGTGTTGCGAGAGGCTAGTCCAGCGTGCGGTTGAATTGGATTGAAGTGGAGACGACTTGTCGATCGCATTCGGGAAGCGACTTGGTTGGATTGGAGTTTCAACCTTTTGTGTTGTTAGGCTCAAACGGCGAGAGCAGCGCATGGGAGATGATTGATGGGATTCTGAGGAAGGACGGAAGGGTTTGTTCCCGCAGTTTGACAAACTCCGTGAGGAGTTGATGTTTGAGGCTCACTTCACAAAGTACTCCATTCACCCGGGAGTACAAGATGTACTTGGATATGAAGAATCCTTTTGGTGGCCGGGGCTGAAGCGGGACGTAGCTTTGTACGTGAATCGTTGCCAAACTTGTGCCTTGGTGAAAGGCCGAATGTCAGAAGCCGGGCGGTTCTTGAAGCCCCTTCCAATCCTGAGTGGAAATTTTGATGACATCTCCATGGACTTCGTGCATGGGTTTTGTGCCTAGATCGCAGCATGGTAATGATGCTATTTTGGTTGATCGTGGATCGCCTAACCAAGTTGGCGCCACTTCATCCCAATCGGAAAGAGGACAGCGTAGAGAAGCTGGTGGAGTTGTATGTTCGCAACATTGTGCGACTGCACGGAATTCCTAAGAGCATAGTCAGTGATCGCGATGGAAGGTTTACGTCCAAGGACTGGAGATTGGTTCAGAAGAGCTTGGGCACGAAGCTAAAGTTCAGTACGACGTTCCATCCTCAAACTGATGGGCAAACTGAAAGAACGAACATACTATGGAGGATATGTTGAGAATGTGCGTTCTTGACTTCGGCAAGAGTGGGAGGATCACCTCTTCATGTGGAATTCGCGTACAATAACAGTTTTCAAGCAAGTATAAAAATGGCGCCATACGAAGCTTTGTATGGGAGGCGCGTTGAACGCCAATGTCTTGGGCAGAGGCGAGAGACACCAAAATTTTGGGAAAGGAGGTGGTAACTGACGCTTGAGAGATGGTACGGACCATACAAGAGCATATGAAGGTGCGCGCAAGACCATCAAGCTAAATACTTAATGCTCGTCACCGGAAGGTGGAGTTTGCGGTAGGCGATTGGGTCTATTTGAAGATCAAACCGTTCAAAGGCGTCTCACGGATTCGCCGACTCAAGAAGTTGCGTCAAAGGTTTTTGGGGCCTTTTGAAGTTATCGAACGGGTGGGAGAAGCAGCCTATCGGTTGGCGTTGTCCGCGGATTTGAGTAGATTGCATGACGTCTTCCACGTCTTCGTTTTGAGGAAAGCCTTGTTGGAGGCCTTCGTAGTGATTGAGCCGGCATCGGTGCCGATTGAGGAAGACTTGAGGAGGCGAGTCCTTCCAATTGCTATAGAGGATTCAGAGACTCGGCAGTTGCGGAAGAAAGAAGTTAAACTCGTGAAAGTTCGATGGGACAACTGCGGTCGTGAGAAGTTCTCGTGCGAGCGAGAACAGGCCATGCTAGAAGATTATCCAGAACTCTTCATGTCAGGTACAAGTTAAGTTTTGTACCCTTTTGTTTTGTAATATCAGGACGAAATTCTGTTAAGTGGGGGAGAGTTGTAACACCCCAGTTTTGTAAGAGGGTCAGTCTGCAGTTCTGGAAATTTTTTTTAGGTTTCTGGCGGAGGAGGCACACGCCTGCGACACGGGCGTGTCGCAGGGCATGTCGAGGCCGTGTCGACACTCGACCCAAGTGTCGACACTTTCGCTTTACATTGTGTCGAGAGTAGGCACACGGCCTGCGACACAGGCGTGTCGCAGGGCGTATCGAGTCCGTGTCGACACTCAGCCCGGGGTGTCGACACTTTCGCTCGACGAGTGTCGAGACTGGGGCACACGGCCTGTGACACGGGCGTGTCACAGGGCCGTGTCCCACTTGGTCGACGATCTTCGCTTCGACGTTTTTTTTTTTTCCGCGGTGTCGACACAAGCCTGTCGACGGGTGTCGAGCCTTGGCACACGGCTTTGGGACACGGGCGTGTACGCAGGCCGTGTCACCTTTCTCCGGTTTGGTTTTGGGGCCGTGTCGATGGGGCACACGGCCGGCCACACGGCTGTGTCACTAGGGACACGAGCGTGTCAATTGAACACGGGCGTGTCCGATGCCCGTGT